>CANTUV010000008.1:56530000-59030000 GCA_947685225.1 Garcia nutans
GTATACCTTGTTATTGGTTGATTGCATTGGACTTAAAGTTAGTTTGATAGATTGGCCACCTATTAATCACTTAATATTGAACGATAGACCGAGATGTGAAATTTGATATCGAAACTATATAATCAACCACCCTAAGAATGAATTAGAAATATAAGTTCTAGGGTTTATTTAATTTGCAATTTCAAAATAATTGGTTGTTGTTAATTCATGAATGCGAAAACTAATAAATTGGTAATTACTAATTAAACTCAAGGAATAAATTAAAATACAAGGTTATATTAATGGATAATTTGAGAATCAAGATTTAATTAAATTGACCTACAACCCTAGGCACCATTCCAAGAATTGAATTGATCTTACACAACTACTACTCGTTTTTACTTTCAAACTTTAATTACAACTCACAAATTTGATAACACATACTCAAATTTTAATTTATTTGTTAATCAAACTATTGTAAAATAATTCCTTCCTTGTGAGATGATCTTGGGGTGATCACTGTTGCTACAATTATCTCGTATACTTGTGAGTGTCACTTTATAGTAGTGATTAAATGAGCGCAATAAATTTTTAGTGCCGTTGCCGAGAAAGACAATTTGTGTTAATAGTTTTATTCTTTTATTTTAATTGTTTAATTGTTTAAAGTGTTCCTTTTTGAATTTCCTAGGTGATTTATGCAAGGACGAAGGTCTCAAGAAAATGAACTTATTCCATATCTAGACGATATTTATAGACTCCCAAGAACTGAAGGAGTAGATCCCTTGGGACAAGAAGGAGAAGAAACCGACGAGCAATTTGAGGAGGACGCGAAAGTAGAAATGGGTGACGTAGAGGAACCACCTATGAAGGAGTTTGCACGACCGATCATTGGAGTAACCACATCATGTATCCGGTTGAGCAATGCAAAAGAAATTATGAACTCAAAAATACTTATTATAGTATTTTGCCATCCTTTCATGGATTGTCGAATGAAGATCCTCTCAACTTCATTCAAGATTTTTACACAACACTGCATACTTTTCCTTTGCAAGCCTTAACAGAGGATGAACTCAAAATGAGATATTTCCCATATAGTTTGAAAGATATGGCAAAAGCATGGTTGATGACCTTACTGGAGAACTCCTTGACCACTTGGACTGAAGTGTATAACAAATTCATGAAAAAATTTTATTCACATCAAAAGACAAAGGAGCTTGGGGGGGGGGGGGGGTATTGCAACCTTCACCCAATTTGATGGAGAACCATTTTATGAGGCATGGGATCGCTTCAAATCTCTATTGTGTCAATGCCCTCATCATTATTATCCACAATAATTGCTCAATCAGTTTTTCTATGATGGGCTAACTCAACAATGTCAAAACATATTGGATAATGCTGCAGGAGGGACAATGGGTGAGAGAACAGCTGTTGAAATGGTTGCATTATTTGAAATGTTGAGAGAAAATTCTCAATAAAAGAGTATTGGAAAAAGGAGAAGAGGAGCATATGAGCTAAATGCAAACTCAGAAATGGCAAGACAAATTACCGAGTTGACAAGACAAGTTAAATTATTAAATGCTAGAGGAAACTTGCCGGTGCCAAGCCAAGAATCATGTGCATCATGTGGTATGGTAGACCATAATGCAAATGTATGTTCTTCAAAATTTGACCAATTCTAAGAAGAGCAAGAACAAGCTTTTGCTTTTGAAGGGTTCCAACAAAGGGAAAGAAATGACCAGTACTCAAATTCTTACAACCCCGATTGGAGAAATCGCCCTTATTTTTCATGGAAGAACCAACAAGTTCCACCTCAACATTCATTCCAACCTTATCAAAAGTGACACCAATTTCAAGGGCAAAGTTCAAATCATGAGCAAGTCAAGAAACCTTTACTTGAAGACAATTTGAATGCTTTCATTCAAATAAGCACTCAAAATCAAGAGGTGAACAACAAATAATTTGATTATTTGGAAGCCTCACTTAAGAAGGTAGAAACTTAAGTGGGTCAATTGGCTAATCAACTGCAAGCTAATAAAAAAAAAATTCTAAGCCAACCGGAGTAAGCCAAAGCAATCATAGTCCTAAGAAGTGGTAAGGTACTTGATAATCAATTCAGCGATAATAATATTAATGATTCTTTGGATGTAGGAACATTTGGAGAAGATGGCGAGGAAATACAAGAAGGAAAAGCTCAACCAAGTGAGCCGAAGGAAGTTAGTGAGGAGGCATCAGTTGCACGAAAGCTACACAAATCTCCAAATTCGTACAGACCGCCAATTCTTTTTTTTATACAGGTTAAAAAATGAGAAGCATGATAAGCAATTTTCTGAAATTTATAATATGCTCTCAAAGGTAAGTGTTAACCTCCCCTTACTTGAGGTGATTAAAAATATGTCATCATATGCCAAATTTTTTAAGGAGCTTAACACAAAAAAAGAAAAAGTATGAGTTGAATGAGAAGGTGATAGTCTTAGAAGTAACAAGAGTTGTTTTACAACATAGGTTACCTCCAAAGCTAAAGGATCCTGGAAGCTTTATAGTTAGCATCTGTATGGGGAATGGGAAAGAAACTATTGGTATGTGTGATTTAGGAGCAAGTATTAATTTGATACCATACTCTGTTTACTTGAAATTAGTGCTAGGGGAACTCAAACCAACTAAAATGGTTTTGAAAGCTCTCCAACTCTCGTCTCTTTATGGCCTCCTCATCATAGTCCCTTGCCGCCTGAGCAAAATTGTCTGCCAGGCCCGCTACCCGATCTTCAATGGTATGCGTGAGCTGGGCTACCTGTAAAATTTCATTCAGTTCATTTCCATTCTAAACCTTAATCCAAGTACAAATGTTCGGATTGTTCCTTACCATATTCCTCTCCTTTGGGATAGCCTGGTATATTTATTTTAGTACCTTTTATGGCCCGACGTCCTGCAATGAGTAGGTAGCATCATACAGGCCGGCCAACTTCTCGTTCAAGGCCTACACTAGCCGAACCATGCTGTACAGACAGGCTAGTGGTTCATCCACCTCTCTCTGTGGAAAGTCTCCTTCCACTTGGGTTTGAGGTAGGTTCTCGTCTACCCCTGCCTGTTGCAAGTGTTCTCCCCCCTCTCTGTGTAACTCAATTTCTGGTATTGCCTCTGAGGGAGCCAAGTCCACCGCTAGCTCTTCTTCCCGAGAGGGGCTGGTCTCAACAGCTCGCTCGCTAGTCATCCTGGCCTTCTTCCTAGCCTCTCTTCTTGCCTCCTTCTCAGCAAGGCATTTAAGTTCTTTGCTCATTGACCCCGAGCCCCTCTCTGTTCAATCAATCCATAAATTAACCAAACACCTTACCACATTAATTTTAAGCAAAAAATAAGTATTCAAGCATAGAGCATACTTGTCTAGTCTTCTGGCCGAATCTCCTTTGGAGCCCTCCCAATGGGGAATTACTCCCTTATCAATGCAATGACGTTCCTTTTCTCCTTCAGAATGTCTTGCTCCATTGTCTCGAACACAACAAGCTTGTTCTTGTCTAGCCTCCCCCTGGTCACTTGTTCGCCACTAGAGTTGACCCACCAAATATTTTGACAGCCGAACCCCTGACTATTGTCCAGAATGAAAAATTGGTCATTCCATGCCTTTATCAAATCAGGTTTTCCTGCAAAAATATTGAGCCCCGACCTTCCTTACAAGTACAGAAAGTCATCGTTTGCTCCCGGACATATTTTGAGCACACTGAAGGCACTCGGCACTCGAGGAGTAGGCAGAACCCTAAGCAACCCACAGAGTATCTCAAACCCCATGATTGTTCCCCATGCATTTGGGCTGAGTTGATCGGAGGCGATGTTGTGGTATCGTAGGAAAGCCAGTGGGAAGGGGCGCAGAGGAAACTTGAACTTAGATCCTTTTCATAGATCGTCAATTGGTGTTTTGGCGGGCTGTCGTAGGCTCGGGCATCCTCCTCTAGGACAAGCATCATATACTCTTTGGACATCAACTACTTCTTCCTTTTCGTCCACTAGTTGAGGTCGTCTTTTTGTTTCCGGCTCGGTCATTTCGGTCACCTCAGGCCCAGTTTCGACATGAATTTCCTCCCCCAGTACACTTAGAGAGCCCACCTCTCCTCCCTCCTTTGACACAACCGAGTTGATGATTTCTCGCACCATTTTGTAGCTAGAACTTTAAATGCAAAACTTCAAACAAAAATTTAAAACTAACATCTGCAACCAAGCTCTTAAGCCTTTACTAGTCAGACGAACCGAGCTTTTCTCATTTGAATCGTGTACCGAATGATGTTCCACTACCCTCTATTTATAGAGTTTACCTTGGCCATATGAACTGATGTCCCTCTTTAATACTGCAGACATTACGTCTTTTCAATTCCCGCCTAACCGTTACCTTAGTTTTTGAAGCGTCACTTCACCTCTGCATGACATGTGTACTTCTGGAATCTTTATTGACTCCTTGGCATAAATGCTGAGACTTCTCAGAAGAGTATACTTTCAAACTCTTATCAGTTTCCCTCACTACTCGAGCTTCTCAAGCTCTTAGTTTTCAAGCTCCTTGAGCTCTACCTTGTGTCACTCATTTTCTCTATACTCTCTTATCGAGGTTGCCTCATCTGTCACAAGCGTCACTTTGATATGAATGTCAAATGGCCGGCAGGGGACTAGTGATACTATATCCCCACTAGCCGAACTCATCTATCGAGCTCCATACTTGAACACTGCATATTATGATACAACATCATACTGATGATACCCTGCAGTTTACCGAGCTCTCCTCTAGAACTCGGTGTCTAGTTATCTCTATGACAGAGCTCTCAGCAGTATGAAGACCTCAGCTGTGGGCACTACCAGTCCCACTGAGCTCCAAATATGTAGCAGATAACATATCTGCAAATTATGATGACATGGGCCAGACCCTATCCCCTCCACATCAACTATAAATAGGGGATTAACCCCCACAGGTAAAGAATCCCTACTCTCTGTCTATTACTCTCTTTTACTCAGAGCAACCGACCTCTGACTTAGGCATCGGAGCCTCCCCCTAGGGAGCCCGATCCCCCTTCTCTCTTATCATATAGGGAGGAGAGCAGTAGTGATAGCAGTATCCGAGCCCGAGCTCAGAGAGCTAGGGGTACCCCCTAAGGTAATCCCAGCATCAATATTAAGTGTGAACTATATATATTTGTATAATACATCAATATGTACTTTTATTTTTTGTGATAACTATATTTCCGTGTTAATGATTGTGATATATGAATTGTTTATACTATTTAAAATATTGATATAAACTATTTTGATACAAATCTTTGTTTAATAAACTCTTTATATACAAAGCGTAAGCTCTATATATTTGTACTATATGTCGGCATGTGTTTTTATTTTTTTGTGGTATATTATTATTATATTTATAGTGTATGAAAAAAATAATTAATTTTGTAGTTGATATATAATAAACTTAATATATACCAAGTATAAACTTAATAAATATTCTTTGATATTTGATTTTTTTTATAAAAAAAAAACTAGTATTTTTTATAAAAATTTTTGAGGCTAATATTTTTGTAGCCTCAAGAGTTTTTTTCTGGCAAGTTTATAAAAAGTCCTATATTAAAATGCTCTTAGTGGCCATGAGTTGGCCTGACAAAATATTTACCTTATGTTTGGATGAGATGAAAGAAAATTAAATAAAGTAGTATAAAATAAAGTATTTATTTATTTTGTGTTTGGGAAGAAAATAAGGTAAAATAAATTAAAATTTTATAATCTTATATTGTTTTGTTGAAGACAAAAGAATGTGAATTTAAATATTAATTGGCTAAAATACTTTTTTAAATATGATAAGAAAATAGGGTATTGTATGATAAAAAAAGTTAGTATAAGGATGAAATAGAAAAATAAAACATCATGACACTTCCTGATGTTGCGGAAGTTAATGAACGAGAGAGTAAAATTGCTATTGACTTGATTAGTTTAAAAATACTAGAAAAATAGACACAAAAGAAAGAAAAATTTTTATATAGGAATATTATTGAATTTTGAAAACTGATTACATTTTTTTCAAATAATAAAATATATAGTGTCAGAGTTACAGAAACCTTAATTTCAAATATAGTGTTAAGATTACAAAAATTCTAATTTCAAATAAGGAAAGTTCTTTTTTAAAAGGCAACAGACTGTCAAAATAAAAGAAATTACAAATACAAAAAGATAATAGTTAACGAGACAGACAAAATGTCTAAATGGAGCCTCAATCCAAAATTCTTACCAAAAATAAATAAGAAAATAAAAAAGTTGTCTTAAGTTGCCATAAAAAGAAAAACACATTTTGGGAAGCCTAAATGATGGAATTTAGCTAAAAAGTGACGGACCATATTGCAAAGCAGTGACCCATTTTTCATTGGACTATACCCTTAGAACACCCAATTTGCAGCTTCAACTTTTGGTTGTAATTATCAAATTATCACTAGAGCAGTTTTCTGTCAAATTTTTCTATGAAAGCTAGAGCTCTATGTTCCAAATCACCTCCTAGCACTTTAAAATGGGATGTTAATATTTCTTTTAAAAAATGAGAGTTTTAGCACTTCATTAACCTTATAAAACCCCTATCTTAATCTACCATTTTCCTAAAAATAACATAAATCATCCTCTTCCTCCATTTTTAACCTATCTACCACTGCTTTATCCCATCCCAAATATAGCTTTGGTTACTGCTGAATTGAATAACTAAATTAAAAATTTTTCAAAATTAAAAGTGTCATCCACTGTTTGAACATTTTATTTATCAATTTGTATCAATAAAAATATTTCAGAATGGTTATCGATCTCGTTATTTTCTCCAAACCAATAATCAAACTGAACCATATAACTACCGAACTATACCAAAATAATTGGTATCATATATGTAACTACTTCATCGTAATGGCATTTGGTTAAAATTTTTTAATTTGGAACAAAATTTATATTCCAAAAACATTATAAATTAAGTTTCGAACGAAGTTATAAAGATGATACACCTATTCAACAAATTATGTAGTAAATATAAACTGTAAGTGCACAGGTCGTATAAATTGTAAGTATTTGTAAAGATCGTTCCCACAGAGAATAAATAAATTGACTAACTTAAATTTAATTTGCCTATTATTTGAAAATACATAAATTAATTTGATATTTTAAAAATTCAATTTCTTAATTTGAAATTCAAAATTAAATCCAAATTCAAAAGTTAAATTAAGATATTTATCTAACTAATTCAAACATCAAATTAAAATTTAAATTCAAAATTTAAATAAATTTAAATTAACAAGTAGGATTAGGTTCCGTTAGAATTATTTCAAATGGGCAACAATTAATTTTTAAATTAATTTAAAACTTTCTTGGATCAAAATTACCAATTCTTTAAAATTTAATCTTCTTATCTTTCAAGCAAGAAAATGCTGAAATTTAAATATTCTATTCTCATGAACATTAAACCACAATAATCTATCAAGCTCAAAGGAATAAAGTTGGTCTTCTAAAATTCTTTTATCTCTACAATGAACTTTTTAAAGTAGTTGATTTTCACAATCTAAAATCATACCTATGGTGGATGATGGTTATGATCAAGAGCAATGAAAAATGTAGAAGAGATGCCTCTAAGAAGGGTTGCTATTGGTTCTCACCTCATTTCAGTCTTCTACCTTCCTAAATTCAAATTACAAAATGTTTTACAATCCCCAAATCCCTAAAAACAGACTCCTACTTGAAATCTACTTTTGCAAAATTCAAAATTTATTTTTATAGCTAATTTATTATCATACAACAATGTTATCTCAAACTAACTTCTTCATAAAAGTTGTCACTCTTGAAGTGTAAATGATTTTAGGCTTTTGAATTACTTTAATTGGACTTTGAGCGCTCAAGATATGACCCAATTACTCTCAGTGGTTTAGACTGAAATTCTGCTTCAGTATCTTAGGCTTAATTTTGACTTAATATTTGGGGGCCCAAATGATCTTAGATTTTAATGAACTATGCCTCTCTGGAAATATTGAGATATAATCTACAAACTTCATGAGGAAAACTTTTCCAATCTCAAGCTCTATCATTACCAAAATCATTTTTGAAACTTTAAAGGTCTGTTCTGCCTAAAATTTTCATTTGCACACACCTACAAGAAATTAATTCAAACTAAGCTCTATAAAAAAATAATGAAGTTAAAACATATAAATAAGCTTAGAATAAACTAATTCAACTCAATTTCATGCTAAAACTGATAGAAAAATATATGTTTGATATACACTTGTCAAATTCTTTCACACTTAAACTTTTGCTTGCCCTCAAGTAAATTAACCATCATTAAATCAAATCCCAATAATCAATCAAACATAATTAACCAAAAAAAAATAACAATCACTTACCTTTAACTTAAAATACTAAACTTTAAAGAATCATAACCTTCAACAACTTCTCAATCTAAGCACACTTATTTTTTTCTATGATTTACAAAAACTTTTATATCAAACTATAGCCATAAGCAATTTATCATAACTTCAATAATCTAATAATATAATAAATATCACTAAGTAGCCACTTTGCACAACAATTGAAAATCAATAAGAGTTATGTGTTTAACATTATAAATATATATATATATATATACATATTTCAATGGGTGCATTTTACACTCTATTCCATTAATAATAATAATAATAATAATAATAATAATAATATTATTATTATTATTATTATTATTTTCTTTCTCTTTCTCTTTTTTCTTTTTTTATATATTTTTATATATGGTGGATGTATTTTATGCTCCATTCCACCTTTATTATCTAAAATGAGTGCGTTTTACGCTCCATCTGGCAAATTTTTTTTATTTATATTAATTATGCATAATTCTCATATCATATCCTCACATAATTAAATAATTGATTTTCTTAGTGATATATACTAACTCTAGAATCTATTACATTATAATGAACTCAAAAGACTATGATAAATACTATTATAACTATTCTTTAAAGAACATAAGTGCTCTTAATTTATAAAATTTTTTAAAATCATAACCTCATCCATTCCATATATTAAATTAAAAATAAACAAAAAATATTTTAATCTAGCTAAATGAATTTAATTATAATGTTAAAATCTAAAATAACAATAATCAATACACTCAATAACAAGTAAAGAACAAATAGAGATTAAAAAAAAACCAAATAGATTGTAAAATATGAGTAAAATAGATTCTAATATTTATTAAAAGCTGAAAATTAAATATAGTACAAATAAAATAAAAAGAAACAAAATTAAATAAAAATTAAAATAAAAGATAACCTAACCAAATATCATATAAATCAAACTAATAATAAGAGTTAATTGGAATCTTCTAAGCATCTCCTTCTTCATTCTTGATGTTTACAACACTAAACTGCTCTTTCTAATTAGGGATCTTAGGAGGGCTTCTTCTCTTCTT
This sequence comes from Garcia nutans, assembly GCA_947685225.1. Classification (NCBI taxonomy): domain Eukaryota; kingdom Viridiplantae; phylum Streptophyta; class Magnoliopsida; order Malpighiales; family Euphorbiaceae; genus Garcia; species Garcia nutans. The sequence goes on from CANTUV010000008.1 coordinate 56,539,419, forward strand.
CTTTTTCTTCAACTTTGATGGCCTACTTCTCTTCCTTTTTATTGGTGATGGCTTAGGTTTATTATCATCACTTGAAGTGCCATCTAAAACCACTAAGTCAAGTTGTAATCTAGCTTTTTCACTAGTTTTCTCCAATTTTACCTCTCCACTATCTCATCAAGATCCATAGTGTATTCATTAGGATCAGGATAAGCACGCCTAAAAGCATAAAAGGCAGTGAGTTGTTTAGGCATTTCTACAGGTGGATTCACATAAGATAAAGTTGGATCCCAAATGCCGTCTCCATATTTCCAACCCCAAATATATAAACTTTCTTTATTATTCATTTTTCTCCATTATAATGCTTTGCTAATAATGAATTAAATTTGCTAGGAACTCAACCTTATATAGAGAGAAAATAAAGACTAATCCTAATGCCATTCAACTAAAGGAATTCTACTTAAACTCTTATTATTATTAAAGTTGATTACATAAAAATAAATTGTTAGTTTACTAGGATTAGGAGTTCAATTCAAAATAAAAGACTAAATATAACTCCAATCCTATAAAAAACTAAAACATCTAACTAAAATTTAATTAAAACCTAATAATGAATTTTTTATAATATATATATTTTTGAAAAACTTAATTTTTTTATTATTTCAAAATTTTAAAATCTTTATATATATTTTATAAATGAGATAATAAAATAAATTAAAGAAAAATTCACAAGACAAAATAGCAAGACAAAATAAGCTAACTACTCTCCTCCCACACTTAATCTTTTCATTTCCCTAATGAAAAAATAAGCAACGATAAATAAGAGAAACCACAAATAACAAGAAAAAGAAAATAAGATAAGATAAGTGATGAAAACTTCCCTTGTTTATGTTGATACTGGAGGTGATGGAGTTGGAAAAGGAACAAATAAACCCGAAAGTTCTATATACTTCATTAACTTGTAATTATGATAAGTTTGGCTTCTATCCATATTGATAATTCTCTGATTCACGGACCCTAGTTGGTCTCCCATTATTGATAATTCTCCGATTCATGAACCTTAGTTGGTCTCCCATTGTCCTTTGATGCTCCTCCATGATATTTAATTGCGAGCTCAAATGTTTATTTATTTCATCCATTGTATAGAGCCGCCATGAAACTTGTCACCATCCTTATTCTTCATTGTTAGTATCATCACCCTCTTCTTCATCACTTTCCTCTTACTCATCTTCTTCTTCATCATTTGTTGCTTGGTCACTTGGCAGAGCACTACTAGAACCTCCTTAAACTAGGTTCTTGAAATACCTTCTTATTGTGGGATCCTTCAACCTATTGCTTGCATCCAGAATTTCAGCGCGGCATAAATGTGTCATATGAATAGGGCTCTCCACTAATGCACTCAATTGTGGTAATGTTAGGATCAAGAATATTAAAATATATTGTTAATCTAGTAATAATATGACCCAGTGCAATTGTGTTTTTGGGATGTTGAGCAATAAACATCAAACTTTGAAACATATGATATGTTGTAGAAACTTTCTTATCCTTATATGCATAATACAACATATATAATTCTTGAGTTGGTACTTTATTACTCTCTTTTTTTCAAACATAAAAAGACACATAAATTTATGCAATAGCAATAAACTATGATCACGAATTAACCCGTTAGGTGCATTTCTAAGGTTGAACGAATTAAACCTAGTTAATCTGTTCCAAAATTTATCAATGTTAAATTCTTTGGAAGGACTACAAACACCTCCTTTAGGCAAACTTAAAGCCTTGAACATAACATCATAATCAATCATATAATTCATACCTAGCATTCTACACTCTAAATTCTTATCTTTGGATTTTGACATTTTAAGGGTTGTGAAGAATTCAAGAGTTAGTTTCTTATAAGTGTCATATCTCTTTTCTACCAATTTTTTCTATCCAAATCTAGCAAACAATTGCTTCATTCTATCATTGTTCAAATATACCATGGCTATAATATCTACAAGGAGAAATAGTTCTTAAGCATAGAGATAGAAATCTCTTACCTTCTTCTTGAGTATAAATGGAAAAAGGAGCATCAAAATGGGAAGATAAATCTACCTCATCCCTTGAAGAGATTGAATCCTTCTCCTTTCCTTTCCTTGTTGAAGTTTTTCTTGCAATACTTTTTAGTTTTGGTTCCATGATTTGAAGATTTAAGTGATGGGTGCAGTGTATTTGGTAAGGATTTGTGTGATTGTGGAAGAAATTAAGGGAATTTTGGAGGTTTATGGTTATGGAATTTGAAAGAGAAGTTGGGAGTGTTTAGAAAGAAGAAGAAGAAAAAGAAAGAAATGAGAAAGAGAGAGCTCATTAGGTTTATTTATGTTTATTTTTTTTAAAAAAAATCTCATGGTAGCCCGTTGCGATCACGCTGACTAGAACGATAGCTATAGAGGCTGCTCATGCGACGAGGGGTCGTTCTCCTTTTATCTCAATTGCGCTGCATGGCGTGATCGCGATAGTAGTTTGCTGCGTTTATTTATTTATTTTATATATTTTTTTCATATCCACCAAAAATTAGTAAAACACTAAAAATTGCGCATAATTAAAAATTTTCACTACCACTTAAAATTCTTATCTCTCCGAATTTGCAAAACACCAATAAACTCAATTACTAACTCTAATATTAAGTAAAACAATTATCAAAACTTCAAATTAACTAAATCAAATGAATTAAAACTACTAAAAATATAAAGATTAAAAGGAAATAAAGAAATAAAAAATTGGGTTGCATCCCAAAAGTGCTTATTTAAAGTTTTTAGCTTGACTTTTCATGTCTCTTAAGGTGAAAATTGACAGATCACTTTCTTGTCTACAATTTCATTCTTCCCTAACTCTTTAGAATCATATTTCTTTCGAGATGGAGTTGATGGTAGGGTTTTTCAAGCTAAAATTTCAACATCAACCCTATTGTTTTCACCTTGAGAATTTATACTCAACTCTTCTCAAAAAGAATCTCCTTGATTTTTCATCTCAAGACCATCATGCATTAAAATGTCAATAGTGTCCACTAGAAAACAACTATACATTGGGGGTGGATTATTCATTGATTTGATTAAATCGAATTCCACCCTATCACCCCCAACTCTCAAAGTCAATTTTCCTTCTCTTCAATTAATTAGTTCTACAACAGTTGCCAAGAATGGTCTTCCAAGAATCAATAGGATCTCCACATCCTCTTCCATCTCTAGGATGACAAAATCTGTAGGTAAGTAGAACTTGTCTACCTTTACTAGCACATTCTCCATAATCCCTAAGGGATGTTTAATTGATCCGTCAGCCAGCTATACGATCATTTTTGTAGTCTTCAAATTGGTGAATTCAAGCTTCGTACAAATAGAATTTGGCATTAGACTCATACTAGCACCTAAATCGCATAAAGCTTTATTAAAATCAACATCACCAATAGTGCAAGGTATAGAAAATCTCCATGGATCATTTAATTTAGATGGAAGTTTATTTAGGATCATTGTACTGCACTCTTCAGTTAGGGCAACTCTTGCATTATCTTCAATGGATATCTTATTGGAAAGAATCTCCTTCAAGAATTTGACATATGAGGGCATTTGAGTAAGAGCATCCATGAAAGGTATGTTGATTCTCAATTGCTTGAACACTTCAAGAAACTTCTCATACCGTTTCTCCACTTTTTTCTTTTGAAGCCTTTGAGAAAATAGTATAGGTAGCACATAAGGCTTCACTTCTTTCTTAGAAGGGGGTGTATCACTTTCTTCCTTTTCCTTCTCAATCTCTTTATTTTGCTCATCTTATTTAACTTCTTCACCTTCTCTTTTGATTCAACTTTCATTGGAACCAGCTCTTGTATTGCTTCCCACTTCTAAGTGTAATTGCTTTGCAAAACTCCTTGGGATTTATTTCTACTTTACTAGGCAAAGCTCCTTAACTTCTTAAATTTGAAGAACTAGCTATTTGCCCAATTTGTAGGGGTGTACACGGGTCGGGTTTGGTCGGATTTAGACCAAATCTCAACCCGATTGAACCCGATATATTAGGAAAAATCACAATCCGACATCGACCGAGTAATAGTTATTTTGACCGATCAGTGCAAATTTGGGTTCGGTGGGATAAAAATGGATAAATTTGGGTTGGGCCATTTTATGGACTTTGTATTGGGCTTAATTATTCAATTTTAAAAAAATAAATTCATACCATTATTTCAGCCTCATTATTTTTCAAATATATTTAATTGATTTAATTGCCATTTTTTTTTATAAAAAACTATAGGCTATTGATGATATTCTAAAAATTACTTCAATTATAAAAAATTAAAACAACCAATAAATTATAAAATGACTTTCCAAAAGATTTATAATTAAAATATTCAAGCCTACTGTACTTACTAAAAAAGGAAAATAAAAAATCATCGGCCAATTTCAAATCTAGTGTTCCCATCCCACTTTTTGTTTATAATCCATAATTAGTTAATTACAACTGATTAAAAAATAAAATCTTCAAGCTACCTAAGCTATGAAAAATTGCTTGCACCAAAAAATAGAAATTGATAATCAAATGTTTTAATGTTTGGTGATCAATCTGATTAATGAAAATAAATAAAAATAGACAAACAATTGATTATAAATTTAATAGATAGAAGCAAAAAAAAAAATGAAGTAAGCAAAAATAATTGGTCATTGAAGCCATTATCAGCAAACCGAGATCAACACACCTGAAAGAGAAAAATTACAGGTCAACCATTCAACACACCAAATAAATGCACAACAACTCAATATACCAAAGAAGAGAATAATCTCAGCAACTTAAACTGCTCAAAACACCAAATAAGTGTACAACTTCAGCAGCTCAACTCACCAAATCTAAGGCGTTCAACAAAAAATTTCCAACAATATAACAACACAATTAACTAAAAAAATCAAACAACAATTTAAATAATAATCTAACAATCAAATTAAACCCCATCATCACAATTAACTTCAAACATCAATTATTATAGTAGTGTAAAAAATTCTTGAGAGAATGCCATAATTTAATTTCACTAAAATCACATCAAGTCATATCTAAAATAAATATAATAATAATATCAAATTTTACTAGAATAGAATTTGCATTTGTTTGATTTTACTAAAATCACAAGAAGTCTTAACTAATTTAAAGATATAGTAAACTTTAAAAATGATATTTAAAAATAATGAAATTTTTTTGTAATTAACAAAGAATATCAAAAAACTATCTAATAACGAAAAAATATTATTTGTATATAAACAATCAAATAAGTTACAAAGATCAACAAATCAACTACATGCAAATACAAATATATAATATTTATAAATAAACAAAAACATGCAAAAGCATATTTCATACAATAACTCAAAAAAATATCAAATCAAATAGATCTAAGAAAAAATACAAAGATTATATAAAATCAACAATCAAACATCATATTATAATTAAGTGAATATATAAACAACTTGCAACATAATAACAGAAACAACACCAGCACCAAAGATATAAAAAATCTACCGATCTAAAAAAGCCATTGATCTAAAACAAAAAATATTTTAAATATTGAAAATCCCCAAATCCACAATAAAAGTCAAGAAACAAAATATTCTTTCAGCTATAGATCACCACTGATATACCCAAAGTGCCCAAAGATGTAAAAACGAAAAGAAAAAAGAAAAAAACAAACTAAAAAAATACAAAACATCATACTCCATCTCTAAAAATCAAATCGGTAAGGGAAAAATATTTTTTCATTCCAGACTCTAAAGAAAAAATAATGAAATGAAACTCCAAAAAATAAACAAAAAATAAGTTAAAAAAGTAAAGAAACTCACTCAATAATTAAAAATACTCCATTTTTTCAAAAACTAACTAGATCAATTTCAAAATCTCACCTAGTCAAAGAGAAATCAAGCGTCGGTGGTTCGATTACGCCTATGTGAGAATTGAGAAGCTAAAAAACTAAGATATTTGGTAGATCGAAGGAGGACAAGAGAGTCTCGGTATGTTAGACGAAAGGAGAAGAGACAGAAATGTGGTTAGAGAGGGAGAGATGAACGGAGAATGGGAGAAGAGAGAGACTGGTAAGAAAGGAACTCTCTAGAACTAGAGACTAAGAGAAAATTTGAGAGAGAGAGAGAGAGAGAAATTTCAGAGAGTGGCTACTAGGGTGGGTAATAAATGAGCTAGGGTTTAAACATTAATCCTTAAGGACGCTTATATATGGTGAACAAATGACAAACGATGCCCTTCAAAGTATATATATATTATAATACTTATCTGACTTATGGTTGTCAGTCAGATTCGGTTACAGTCGAAATAATTATCTATCACTCGACAAACAACCCAAACCCGAATATTTTGTAAATATTGTACTGTTGTCTCCTGATTTCTTTCTTTCAACCGACCGAATCCGCCCATGATAGCATGGGTTGGGCAGATTCGGGTGGGTTATATATTTTTGCCCACCCCTACCAATTTGCACTTTAAGGTTCCTAGTTTGACTCACAATTTGATCCATCCTAACTTCCCACATGTCATATTGCTTATCTAATTTGTCAAACCTCTCATTAAAAATAAAAATAAAATTTTCTTAAGTTGTTTCATATCTCATCTTATTGTCTTGATAATTAGCCTGAACTTGACACCGATTAGAAAATGGTGGTTGGTACATTCCTTTTTGGTTAAATTGGTTTCTTTCATTTTCTTAGTTGCCTTAATTTTCACCCCAAGATAAATTTGGGCGGTTTCTCCAACTACGATTGTATGTGTTTCGATAAGGAAATTATTGATCTCTATTTTGATTCCCCATAAAATGCACTTATTCTTGAGTTGTACATTCAAAAGATTGGTGGTTTCCACCACACTCTTCACAAACTGTAGTAGCTAGATTAACATGTTCTAACTTCCTAGCTAAGGCATCAAACTTAGCTGAAAGTAGTGAAATTTCATATACTTCATGTACATCAGCCACCTTCTTAGGTAAAGACCTCTCACTAGACCAATAGTAATTATTTGCTGTCATGAACTCGAGTAATTGCAATGCATCATCTGTATTTTTATTCATAAGTGCCCCTCCTACAGCTGCATCAACTGTACTCCTCAATGACCCTGTTACCCATTATAAAGTGTTTGAACAATTAGCCGTTCTAGAATCTAGTAGTGAGGGCACTTCCTTTGAAGGTCTTTAAATCTTTCCCATGCTTCATAAAGCAATTCACAACAAACTGTATAAAACTAGTTATATTATTTCTAAATTTTGCAATTTTTCCAGGAGGAAAATATTTTGCCAAAATTCTTTAGAAAGATCATCTAAAATAGTGAAAGTTTCAGTAGCTTGACCTTGTAATCAAGCTTTTGCCTTTCATTCTATGAGAAAGGAAAAAAGGCATAGCCTAATTGCATCATCACTGACTCCATTCATCTTAATTGTGTCATAAATTTTTAGAAAATTTGTCAAATGACCAATAACATCTTCCTGGTCTAACCCATAGAAAAATTATTATTGAGCTATGTTAATGGGAACTAGTTTAAGCTCAAAAGTTTTAGCATTTAGTGCAGGTCGAGTAATGCTTGAGCATTTGGCATGGCATGTTCCCTTAGAGTAAGATTTCTTAGTTGAATTTGATCTTGTGGGTCACCTATATTTACTTCTTTGTCACTAGCTTCTTCCACTTTAACCCTACTTTCATCTTCTAGAGACTCATGTGCACGAATTTACTCTCTTTCTTCTCTTTCTAAGCGAATTCTCTCCCTTCTTGCAATGTTATTCTCTCTATCGTACTTTTCAATCTCAGGATTAAATTCTTCTAAAATAACTTGTCTATTACTACGCATATAATTATAGTAGAAAAGCAAAAAAAAAAAACAGTTAAAATAAAATTTTAAATTAATAGTCTCTTTAAACTTAATATTGTTAAATTAATTTCTCCTTACCCAGCAACGACACCAAAAACTTATTCGACAAATTATGTAATAAATATAAACTGCAAGTGCATGGGTCGTACAAATAGTAAGTCTTTATAAAGATTGTTATCATAGAGAAAAAGTAAATTGACTAACTTAAATTTAATTTGGCTATTATTTGAAAATAAATAAATTAATTTGATATTTTAAAAATTATCTAATAATTTCTTAATTTGAAATTCAAAATTAAATCCAAATTCAAAAATTAAATTAAGATAATTTTCTATCTAATTCAAACTTCAAATTAAAATTAAAATTCAAAATTCAAATAAATTTAGATTAACAAATAGGATTAGGTTTCATTAGAATTATTTCAAATGAGCAAAAATTAATTTTTACTTTCTTAGATCGAAATTACCAATACCTTAAAATTTAATCTTATTCTCTTTCAAGCAAAAAAAAAAAATAATTGCTGGAATTTAAATATTCTACTCTCATGAACATTAAACCACAATAATCTATCAAGCTCAAAAGAATAAAGTTAGTCTTCTAAAATTCTTTTATTTCTAAAATGAACTTTTTAAAGTTGTTGATTTTCATAATCTAAAATCATACCTAGCTTTCACTCAATAAATGATTTCAATTGAACATGTAATTGGTGGCTAATCAATCACAAGTATTAAGAACAAAATAAACAAAACTTTGATTTTAAAAAAAATGAATAAATAATTAAATCAATCAATTTCCATCATCCATAATCCTAAATTCACATAATCCCACTAAGGAGATTAGTTGTTCATAACTAAATTAAAAATAAAATAATAGTAATGAAGAAATAAATCATAGAATCCATAACTTTAAAATTAAACTTAATGAAATAACAAAGAAACCATAGAATTAAAAATTAAAATTCTAAACCGTAATTGAATGTTCAAACTAGATGGATGAAATCTTGTAGAGATGATGAAATCTTGCTCTAAGCATAAGCTTCTTCTTCTCTTATGGTGGATGATGGTTATGATCAAGAGCAATGAAAAATGTAGAAGAGATGCCCCTAAAAAGGGCTGATGTTGGTTCTCACATCTTTTCCTTTTGATTGGTAATGGCTTAGGTTCATTATCATCACTTGAAGTATCATCTAAAACTACTAAGTCAAGCTGTAATCTAGCTTTTTCACTAGCTTTTTTCAATTTTTCCCTCTCCATTATCTTATCAAGATCTATAGTAACTATAGCTTAATCCGAACAAAGTTATGAAGATGATATATCCATCTTTGATAAAAATAAGAACTATAGTTTAAGTTGCAGTAGCTACATTAATCTTGACTATTTTTTTTTTATATTTCGCAGGTAATCTCTCTTACCTCATTGATCTTGTGTATATACATCCCCTTAATGGCAATAAAAATGTATTCTTTATTTATGCATTATTTCATTAATTTAGGATACTATTTTTAAGGATTTGTCAGGTGAACTATTCTCAAGTATAGAAAAATAAGGTGAACATTCATTCTTGTACAAGTGCTTTAAATTGTTCATGATTATAAGACTTTTCATTTTGGCCGTATTAATTTTAGAAGATCATCACCCTTGTTTATCTTTTTGGTTAGTACAAGCTACTAATTTAATGAATTCATTTGACTGAATATAAAGATAAATATAAAGTTCTGTGATGGATGAATGGTCAAACTATGATGCTAAATGATGATGACATATGATTGTCATGCCATATTATAATGATGCACATAATCCTTTGATTTGAAATGATGTATCGTATCATATATAGGTGGTTAATGTTTAAAATTGCTTGCATAACAAGGCTAGTCACATAAACCAAGGTGTAGTAAAAAACGCACCAGACACTCGCCTAGGCACAAAAACCAAGTGCAAATGACCTTTAACACTTTTAAAAGTCCAAAGCTAGAATAATTATATGCTACAACCGTTGTAGCAATAAATGCCTACAACGGACCAATGAAATTCTTACACGTAGATTAAATGATTCATTTCATTGGTTCGTTGTAGGCATTTAATCTACGTGTAAGAATCTCATTGGTCCGTTGTATGCATTTATTGCTACAACGGTTGTAGCATATAATTATTCCCAAAGCTAGGCATCTTTATTCAGACAATGTCTTTTTGCACCAATCCGCATTTTTTTTAAGAAAGCAAGAAGCATAAAAGCGCAGTATATATATATATATATATGTATTTCTAAATTAATGTAGTAAATATTTTTTTCTCTTACTAATAGTCTATATTTTAGTAATTAGTTATTTTAGAAAATCTAAAAGCCTTTGGAATTTTCTTTAATTTCATTCAAAATAAAAAAAACTTATCAAATAGAAAACTAATACAAACAAAATTCAAAAATCAAAATTAAATTGATAAAAAGCTAATAAGTACAATAAACAAATTTTTAACATCATGAGTGGCTTCCAAACAATGAACAAGGAAGATATAGACAGGCAAATATTTTTATACCAATCAAACTCTTTTTTTCCTTCTTCATGTTACTGTTTTTTTAAAAAAAATTTCTATTTCAATTTTTATTTTGTTTTATTTCATTTTTATTTTTTCACAATGGTCTTTTTTTTTTCTCTTTTTTTTTAAATTTCATGTTACTACTCTTTTGTTGTTGTTTTTCTTTTGCATTTTCGCTGCTGTTTTTCTTTCTTTTTTTTTTTTGCAGTTTTACTGCTTTCTTTTGTTTTTTGTTTTAGTTCAGAGTTGTTCTCTGCAGTTTATTAGTTGTTGCCATTGTTCAACATTTAGTTATTCTTTTCTTTTCCATGTTTCTACTCTTTCTTCTCCATAATTTTCCCTCACTACTTATGACTACTCTTTTTTTAAAAGAAAATTCTGTTGTCCTTGTTTTTTTTTTTTTTCCAACTTTTGATACTTTTATTTTTATGATGATATAGATAGTTTATAACCAATTTTTCAATACCCAATGAGAACAAAAAGGACCCAAGATGGAAGTATAATTATTTGCAAAATCCTTAAGACCAAAATTCTGTAACATGTAACTTTTGGTGATATATATGGGGCAAAATTACATCAGATTGGGGGTAATAGAAATGCAAATTTTTTTTTGAAATATCTTGAGCATGTTAAGGAAGAGTTGGCACAATATATGAGGCAAAAAAGCTTAAAACATTAAATATGCTAAGTTGGCAGAATTTGCAAATATGGATAATATGATTGAATTTGAAGATGATGCTGAAGAGGATATAATTAACCCAAATAGTAAGAGAGCACTAACTAGTAAAGGAAAAGTTAGCAGTGGTATGTCAAAAAAAAAAAAAAAAAGAGCTCCCTTAGACGTCGTTTTGTTTAAAAAACCTGAAATAGTAGTTGAACTTAGGAAGCAAAGGAAATTAAGAAAAACAAATATTAATGATAAACTTGATAAGGAACAAAAAGCTATTGCATGTCAATATTTTAACAAATTCTTTTACCAAGCATGAATTCCCTTTAATTTGCTCGTTTATATTCATTTAAGTTGGCAGTTGAAGTTATTAAGCAATATGGCTTGAATTTAAACCCCCCAGCTATCATGAATTATGAGTGAATTTTCCAAAAAAAGAAGTTTCTCACTCCAATGATTTGTTAAAGAATAATGAGAATGAATGGAAGAAGGATGGTTATTCTATTATGGTTGATGGGTGGACTAGCAAAACCAATAGGTGTTTGATAAATTTTTTGGTGAATTGTCTAGCTGGATTTTAACAAAGTTGTGAAGTCTGTTAATAAAATGTAAAAAATGGAGGTGTCTAACTTAAGTGATGGTGGTCAAAAATAGAGGTGCTTAACTTAAGTGATAGTGGTAAAAAATAGAGGTGCCTAATTTAGGTAAAAGAGATACCTAACCTTTGACAAATCTCACTAACCATTATGTTCACATGTTATAATTTTTCCTATATAAATGGCCCTTTGGCCATTGTTATGTATGAGAGAAAATTAGAGAAAATAGAAAGAAAATTAATAGAGAGGAAGATCAGAGCGGGTCAAGCAAAAATTAAGTCAAGTAATTTTTGTGCTATTGATCACGTCTATTAGGGAATTTCTTTAAAAGAATTTCTGTTAAAATTTTTGGGGATAATTGGGTATGAAGTGTGAGTGTTTGTAAACACGGTGTATTTTTCTCCTTAATAGAAGTCTGCAGCAGCTCCGGAGATGTAGGCATAATTGGCCGAACTCCGTTATCAAATTGCATGTTACTATTCTGCATTTATTTTTCGCTTTCCTACTAATCTGGTTTAAGGAAAATAGAGTGATAATATTCATTTCCCAACAACTGGTATCAGAGCCAAGGTTCGAAATCCGGCAAAAATACTATTCATTTGTACTGGGGTACTATTCACTGTCGGAATTTTTTTGGGAATCCAGATTCGAGTGGGAGCGATGGCCGCAGATGAAGGAAAAGTGAGAATTGAAAAGTTCGATGGTGCGGATTTTGGCTTTTGGAAGATACAAATTGAAGATTATTTGTATCAGAAAAAGCTGTATCAACCTCTTTCACAAACGAAACCAGAAGGCATAAAAGAAGAAGATTGGAACATTCTCGACAAACAAGCCCTTAGAGTTATTAGATTAACATTATCCTGTAATGTTGCTTTCAACATAGCCAAGGAAAAGACCACGGCAGGTCTTATGACGGCTCTCTCTAGCATGTATGAAAAGCCATAGGCCGCAAATAAAGTTTACTTGATGAGGCGGTTATTTAATTTACGAATGGTAGAAGGGGTATCGGTGGCCCAAAATCTGAATGAACTCAACACAGTCACAACCCAGTTGATTTCAGTGGAAATTGAGTTCGATGATGAAGTTCGGGCTTTAATTCTCTTATCATCTCTACCAAACAGTTGGAGTGCTACCGTTACAGTGGTCAGCAGTTCGTCGGGAAATACCAAATTAAAATTCGACGATGTACGAGATCTGGTATTGAGTGAAGAAATTCGGCGAAGAGAATCAGGAGAAGCATCAACCTCTTCAGCTCTACACACAGAGTCTAGAGGGAGAACTTTAGACAGAAACTCAGATTCCGGTAGATCAAGATCTAGAAGGGGCAAATCTAGATCAGGGAAGAAAGATTTCAAGTGTTATAATTGTGGCAAGAAGGGTCACTTTAAGAAGGATTGCCGAGCTCTGAAGAAAGATATCGGCGAACAGAAATCTATAAATGTGACCAAGGATGCAGGAGATGCTATGATTCTAAGCATTAACAGTCCAATTGAATCATGGGTCTTGGATTCAGGGGCATCTTTTCACTCCACTCCATGCCGAGAAATCATGGAGAACTATGTTAGTGGTGATTTCAAAAAGGTTCATCTAGCCGATGATGAAACCTTGAAGATCATAGGAAAAGGAGATGTCAAATTAAAGTTGCCAAATGGGACTGCCTGGAAGCTGCAAGGAGTGAGACATATTCCTAGTCTCAAAAGGAATTTGATCTCTGTGGGACAACTTGATAAAGAAGGTTATTGTACGACCTTCACAGATTGTGAATGAAAAATTACCAAAATAGCACTTGTCATTGCTTGTGGTAAGAAGACCGGTACTCTCTATGTAACCTCAAACATAGAGAACATCATCGCAGTAGCGGATGCTGATTCAAATCTATGGCACCAGAGGCTTGGCCATATGAGCGAGAAAGGGATGAAGGCACTTATATCAAAGGGAAAGTTGCCAGAACTTAAAAGTGTAGATGTCGGTCTATATGAAGACTGCATCTTTGGGAAACAAAAGAAGGTCAGTTTCACGAAAACTGGCAAGACACCCCAGGTAGAAAAGCTCGAGTTGGTACATACCGATGTATGGGGAGCATCTCCAGTTCCATCACTTGCAGGCTCATTGTATTACGTCACCTTCATTGATGATTCAACGAGAAAGGTATGGGTGTATTTTCTGAAGAAGAAATCAGAAGTCTTTGATACATTCAGAAAATGGAAGGCCATGGTGGAAAATGAAACTAGCTTGAAAGTCAAGCGATTGAGGTCTGACAATGGAGGGGAGTACAGAGATAAAAGATTCAGAGAATTTTGTGCAAGCACAGAATCAAGATGGAAAAAATAGTTCCTATGACACCGTAATAAAACGGCGTAGCTGAGCTCATGAACAGAACTCTGAATGAATGTGCCAGAAGCATGAGGATACATTCTGACTTGCCCAAGAATTTATGGGCTGAATCTGTCAATACCGCGGCCTACCTGATCAACCGTGGGCCTTCAGTACTTCTGGATGGTGAAATACCAGAGGAAGCATGGAGAAAAAGAGGTAAACCTTTCACACTTAAGAGTGTTTGGTTGTATCTCTTACATACATATAGATTCTGCTGGAAGAAGTAAACTTGATGCCAAGTCTAAAAAATGTGTCTTTGTTGGATATGGTGGTGATGAGTTCGGTTACCGATTTTGGGATTATAAAAATCGGATGATTGTAAGAAGCCGAGATGTCATATTCAATGAGAATGTGATGTACAAAGATAGGCTAACAGCAGAATCAAGCAGCTCCAAGACAGATGCTGAAAATAAGGAATTTGCTGAGTTCGAGGAGATTTCTGGAAATGATGTTCAGAATAGTCCTAAAGTAGAGGAGCCAAGCATGCCGGAATTGAGACGCTCCTCCAGAATTCCTAGACAAACCCAATGTTACTCGCCTTCTTTGCATTACTTGTTGCTGACAGACAATGGTGAACCAGAGTTCTATGATGAAGCAATGCAAGTGGAGGATTCAGTCAAGTGGGAGTCTGTCATGAAAGATGAGATGGACTCACTCATGTCAAATCAGACATGGGAATTAGCTGAACTACCACAAGGCAAGAAAGCACTCCACAACAAGTGGATTTACAGGATCAAAGAAGAGCATGATGGGAGTAGACGCTATAAAGCAAGATTGGTTGTAAAAGGTTTTCAGCAAAAGGAAGGTGTTGACTTTACTGAAATTTTTTCTCCAGTCGTAAAGCTTACGATAATCAGACTGGTGTTGAAAATAGTATCTGCAGAGAATTTACATCTTGAACAGTTAGATGTAAATACAACATTCCTTCATAGAGATTTGGAGGAAGAGATCTATATGAAGCAGCCAGAAGGCTTCATTAAGGCAGGTAAGAAAAACCTAGTGTGCAGGTTGAAGAAGAGTTTGTATGGTTTGAAACGAGCTTCTAGACAGTGGTACAAGAAGTTTGATAGCTTTATGGGTAGCAACGGTTTCACAAAATGCCAAGCAGATCATTGTTGCTACATTAAGAAGTTTGACAGTAGCTTTATTATTTTATTGTTATACGTTGATGACATGCTCGTAGCAGGTTCAGACATGCAAGAGATTAAAAATTTAAAGCAGAAATTGTCAAAGCAGTTTGCAATGAAAGATCTGGATGCTGCAAAGCAGATTCTTGGAATGAGGATCAAGAGAGACACGAAGTCCGGGACTTTGATGTTATCACAGGCTGAGTACATTACCAAAGTACTAGCCAAATTCAACATGCAAGATGCTAAACCAGTGAGCACATCTTTAAGTGTTCATTTCAGACTCTCCAAAGAATAGTCACCGAAGACGAAGGAGGAACGTGCACACATGGCAAAGGTGGCGTATGCCTCAACAATTGGGAGTTTGATGTATGCCATGGTTTGTACCAGGCTAGATATTGCTCAAGCAGTGGGAGCTGTTAGCAGGTACATGAATAATCCAGGCAAGGTACACTGGGAAGCAGTCAAGTGGATCCTCAAATATCTTCGGGGTACCACAGATAAGGCACTTTGTTTTCAAGGTGGAGATACGACACTAGCAGGCTATGTGGATGCTGACTTAGCCGGAAATATTAATGTCAGAAAGAGCACTATAGTGTATGTTTATACTCTAGGAGGTACCGCAGTGAGCTGGGTCTCTCAACTACAGAAGATAATTGCTCTCTCCACAACTGAAGCAGAATATGTCGCTGTCACGGAAGCCAGCAAGGAGATGATCTGGCTCCAAAGTTTCTTGGAAGAACTAGGCAAGAAATAAGAAAAATAATATTTTGCATTGCGATAGTCAAAGTGCCATACATCTAGCGAAGAATTCGTCTTTTCATGCCAGAACGAAGCACATACAGTTACGATAACACTTTATCCGGTCACTTCTGGAAAATGGGATTTTGAAACTTGAGAAGATCAGTGGAACTCAAAATCCAGCAGACATGTTAACGAAGACGGTGTCGACTAACAAATTGAAGCTGTGTTCAGCTTCAGTTGGCCTGCAGTAGAAGTAGATCGTAGAAGAGCTGTTGCATAGATCGAAGTGTGAAGACAGATTGAAATCAGTCTTCAAGTGAGAGATTGTTAATAAAATGTCAAAAATGGATGTGCCTAACTTAAGTGATGGTGGTAAAAAATGGAGGTGCCTAACTTAAGTGATAGTGGTCAAAAATAGAGGTGCCTAATTTAGGTAAAAGAGATACCTAACTTTTGACAAATCTCACTAACCATTATGTTCACATATTATAATTTTTCCTATATAAATGGCCCTTTGGCCATTGTTATGTATGAGAGAAAATTAGAGAGAATAGAAAGAAAATTAACAGAGAGGAAGATCAGAGCGGGTTAAGCAAAAATTAAGTCAATTAATTTTTGTGCTCTTGTTCATGTCTATTAGGGAATTTCTTTAAAAGAATTTATGTTAAAATTCTTGGGGATAATTGGGTGTGAAGTGTGAGTGTTTGTAAACACGGTGTATTTTTCTCCTTAATAGAAGTCTGCAGCAGCTCCGGAGACATAGGCATAATTGGCCGAACTCCGTTATCAAATTGCGTGTTACTATTCCGCATTTATTTTTCGCTTTCCTACTAATCTTGTTTAAGGAAAATAGAGTGATAATATACATTTCCCAACAAAGTCTATTGACGCTTTATCTTCTGTAAAAACAGGAAAGAAAGTATATTAAATGCTTGATGAATTTGTTGAGCAAATAGGGGGAGCTAATGTTTTGCAAGTTATAACTGACAATGGCTCCAATTTTAAATTGGGTGGTAAATTATTGGAAGTGAAAAGGCCGCACTTGTACTGGACACCTTATGCCACCCATTATCTTGACTTGATATTAGAAGATATTGGGCAAATATCCAAGAGAGAATAGAAAGAAAATTAATAGAGAGGAAGATCAAAGCGGGTCAAGCAAAAATTAAGTCAATTAATTTTTGTACTCTTGATCACGTCTATTAGGGAATTTCTTTAAAAGAATTTCTGTTAAAATTCTTGGGGATAATTGGGTGTGAAGTGTGAATGTTTGTAAACACGGTGTATTTTTCTCCTTAATAGAAGTCTGCAGCAGCTCCGGAGACATAGGCATAATTGGCCGAACTCCGTTATCAAATTGCGTGTTACTATTCCGCATTTATTTTTCGCTTTCCTACTAATCTGGTTTAAGGGAAATAGAGTGATAATATACATTTCCCAACAAAGTCTTTTGACGCTTTATCTTCTGTAAAAACAGGAAAGAAAGTATATTAAATGCTTGATGAATTTGTTGAGCAAATAGGGGGAGCTAATGTTTTGCAAGTTATAATTGACAATGGCTCCAATTTTAAATTGGGTGGTAAATTATTGGAAGTGAAAAGGCCACACTTGTACTGGACACCTTATGCCACCCATTATCTTGACTTGATATTAGAAGATATTGGGCAAATATCCAAGATAAAGAATACTCGAGAGAGAGCTATAAATTTGACAGGTTATATATATAACCATACTATTGTTTTGAATATGATGAGAGAGTTTACAAAGCAAAAGGAGCTAATTAGGCCGAGAAAAACTTGATTTTGCACTTACTTTCTCTCTTTGAAATGCATGCACAACGATAAAGCATTCATTGAGAGCTATGTTTACTTCACAAGAATGGGTTTTTAGCAAATGGGCAAAGGAAGTAAAAGCAAAGCATGTGGAAGACACGATTTTGATTCCTTTTTTTTTTTTTGAATAATGTTGTTTACATATTGAAAGTCATGGGTCCAATAGTTAAAGTACTTTGATTAGTTGATAATGAAAATAAACCACCCATGAGATATATTTATGAATCAATGGATTGCGCTAAGAAAGATATTATTAAAGCTTTCAATGAAAATGAGGACAATTGTATAAACATCTTTAAAATTATCAATGAAAGATGGGAATGTCCACCAACCTCTACATGCAATTGGTCATTTCTTAATCCATAATTTTTTTTTTTTGATAATCCAGATGTTGAGTTTGATGAGGAATTACAGCTGGACTTTATATTTGCATAGGAAAGTTATCCCATCTAAAGTTGTCCCATCTAAAGTTGTCCAAG
Source organism: Garcia nutans (assembly GCA_947685225.1). Taxonomy (NCBI): domain Eukaryota; kingdom Viridiplantae; phylum Streptophyta; class Magnoliopsida; order Malpighiales; family Euphorbiaceae; genus Garcia; species Garcia nutans. Next base: position 56,557,628 of record CANTUV010000008.1, read on the forward strand.
ATAAGAGTGAATTGCACACATATAAAAGGGCTGAAGGTGTATTTGGCAACCTATTGGCTATTAGATCAAGGAAAACAAAAGCAACATATACTTTTAAACATAAAGTCTATTAGGTTGCTAAGTATTTATCAAAATTTATTACCATTAGATTAGACAGCATACTAATTATTGAAGAATGTATTGTAGCTAAATGGTAGGGACTTTTTGGGAGATCTACTCTTAATTTACAGCAGTTAACAACAAAAATTCTTAGCTTAACTTGTAGTGCTTCTAGTTGTTAAAGAAATTATAGTGTTTTTGAGTAGGTATATAATTTAGCTTTTCATTATTTGAGAATTAAGGTATATTTCAAGAGATTAATTTTTATTTTTCAAAATTGTTCTTAGATACATACAAAAAGGAGAAATAGACTTGCACACCAAGGGTTGAATGACTTGGTTTATGTGAAATATTACCAAGCTCTTAAACCGTGATATGATAAGAAAGATGTAATTGATCCAATTTCTTTGGAAGAAGTTGATGAAAGTAATGAATGGTCAATTGGAAAAATGGGTGTTCGTCTTTATGTAAATGAAGATGCTAAAGATGATAGGATATTTTATGATGAAGATGATAATGGATTAACATGGGGTGCAATAGTAGAGGTATGTAGTGTTGGAGAACCCATTAGAAACATAAGAAACCAACCAAAGTTGAGTAACTTGAGGGCAAGTTTGAGTACCTTATGTTCTCAACCTATTTTGGTAGGGATTCCAACTAAGTTGGATGATATGGAAGACGAATTTGAAGGATATGAAAGTAATGATGCAGCTGAATGTGATGAAGAAATAAATGGAGATTCTAGTTTTAGTGCTATTTTTGCCAAGTTATAGCCTAAAACTTTTAGGTTAAGATTTAAGATTACTTTTAAATCTAATTTTACTTATTTGAAGTTTTTTTATATTAAATTTTAGTTTACTATACTTGCTTACACCTAAAATATTTTGGTTTTAACTTATTTAAGACATGTTTTTGTTTTGATATTAGCTTTGTTGTTTGTTTAATTTTCACTATCTTTCATTTTTTAATAGTTTTTTTTAAATTAAATTAATATAGCTACTAATATATTTTACTTTAAAGGTGTACTATATGTTATGACTAATAATTAGTAATTTAAAAAATGTTGCGCCTCACTTTACTTAGGACATCGCTTTTTTAGCACCTTACTCCTAAGGACATAATCTATCACCTTAATTGCACCTAGCACTTTTAACTACCTACCAACATATGACATGTAATGTCCTTTACTAGTTATTTGATAAGATGAATAATCGACCAAGAAAAGATTCTTTCCTTCGAGTAAATAAAATTAAGATCCCAAGCCATCAAATTCTTCTTGATATTTAATTCTTATCTAGGTATCTTAAATTAACTAGAAATATGTTTTCTAGTTTCGATTAATAATCAAATCGTATGTGGATATAGAGTTGTAGTATTGGAATTTAATGTTTCCATGACTCTAACTGAGATCAGGATCTTAAAACGAAAGTCATAGTATACGTAGTAATTATGATTATTGATTTCATAGAATGTGGATTTACCATTTGAGCATTCATCTCTTATTAGATAATCATGGCATCTAATGCTAGAGGCCAACCATGACTTATAAGAGTTAATCAGGAATGGAGATTCTCTTCATTGGTTAAGATGTAGCTTTCTCATGATAGTTTGGAATGATATCACTTTCCTATCGCTAATCGAACATGAACTAACATATGCAAAAGGTAATACACTATTGGACTTAGTTATCCCGATTGTTCATTTAGATTTGAATTAATCGATTGAGATAATTGGATAAAGTAGGTAATTAAACACTCCATAACATGACTGATTGTTTGATCCAAAGAAAATTATGTTTATCAATTTTGTCCTATCTTATATTGGCTACGAGTGAAAGGACTAAAAGACTAATATTTGGTGTAACTGACAATAATTTCATGGTCTTCTTCCATTAGAATGGACCAAACTCAAATTTAGACCAGGAAGATGGGTATTGAAATTTTAGCAGATTTCTCCATAAACCCTAATGGGCTAAGTGTTTTCAGATTCTCTATCGAGGATCTAATTACTGAATTAAGGTATCAATCATGCCTTGAGATAATTAGAAATGATTTGGCTTAATTAAAGCATGCAAACCATAATTAGCTTAATAGAAGACAAGATCAATTGGCCTTAAATTATATACTGTTAAGTCATTGTCTCCCACTAACTCAAGTTAATGGAGATTGTAGGAGCTATATATAAAAGTGAATAGAGAATATAAAAGATAGATCGAGTGATTACAAAGTTTATTTTTCATTGCATAAGTGAAGAAAGAGAGAAGAAAGTGCAGATACACTGTTCAAAAACTAAAAAGTTCACTATTTCATTCCTTTTTTATACTTATTAGTTTTTGTAAGAAGGAGCTTTTCTTGTTGTAATAGTTCACTAAAAATTAGTCCTAAAACCTAACATACCTTAGATTAGCAAAAGAAGAACCAAATTATTTTTGGTAGCCAAGAGTGACAAGCAATAAAGGCAAATCTAGAGTTCAATTGGGTAGCACTTGTTGATCAATTAAAGATATTACACAAGAAGAATATTCAAGACAAACATTTTATAACAAGAGTTACTTCTATAAACTATATGTTGTATTTTATCTCTGCATGTTGACTTTTGGGTCAAAATTTAGTAATATTTTTGCCTGTGGATATTTATTGATCACTTAATAAGTAATTTCCACCTTAAATATAATTTTTTTTTATTTTTTTATTTTTATAGTCATACTATATTGTGTTCAATATTTAAAAGATTCTTTCTTTCAATAAACATATGGTTTTCCAATAATTCTATAAAAGTATGATTCTCGATCTAACTATTTTCTCATCATTTAATGATAAAAGAATTATTTTTTAAAAAATATAATACTTGTCTTTTAGTAATAGATATTAATAGTTTTTGCTTTGAGTGAAATAATTCATAGATACACTACAAAAAATGTGACATTTAACAGCCAGTTTAAAGAGGCGATTTTGTGTCTTGCCTATAAGCAAATAGGAAAAAAATAAATAAAAGAGGTGCCTAAAATGTTTGCTGTGCTACACTGGGGCAATTGAGGCAAACAATTTTTCCCACTCAAATTGTTACGAAATTTTAGAGGGATTTCTAATTGCGTACAAAAGAGAGGAAGAATAATAAAATAAGAGTTTTTAATTTCACTCTAAATCGTTGTCTCTGTTTCTATTTAGCTATTTTTTTTTCACTATTGCATTCCATTATGTATGCTGAGGAAATCAATCATCATGCTTGGTTCTATCGATATTGATCTAGGTATATAATCATACCTTTTCATATATTGTTTGTGCTTGCATAAGATTGAAATTTGTGCTTTCATATTTGCTATATTTTGTTCTATTTCTAGATTTCATTCTATTTGATTTTCTTGCCTAAGACTCATTCTATTTGAAACGTTGAAACATGAGAAGTAAGAGGAGCATGACATAAAAGAAGAGTGGGACTTGAGAACAACCCCAAAAGCCCCAAAATCTGACATATTTGATTACCTCTTCGCCGAGAAAACCAAAGCTTCTCTGTATAAGCTCTCCAAATTTCTCTATGATTTGCTATTTGCTTATTGAGAAACTCAGCGAAATTTTCTAACTCTTCGATCTAAAACACTTAAAATGTAGTTAGGGGTGTCAAAGTGAATTAGGAAATGAAACACAACACATAAAACTTATAAAATTAGTGAGTTAATATTTACCATCAATGAATTAGTAACGAAATCGGATTGACCCGTTTATGCATGACTTAAAACATGTTGTATAATAGGTTGACATGTGGACTCATTAAAATCAGTTTAATTAAATCGACGTAGTTTCAATAAAAAAAAATCCAAAATTATATCGCTATAAAAGAATAAAAATAAGTCATATATTTTGTTTTTTTTTATTACTATTGATCTACTATTATATAACATTATTGTTTTTATTAAAGTATTTTGCTTATAAATAGTTTATTTTAATTTTTGTTTATTCTTATTAAAAATTTATTAATTTAATCTAATTGCTAAATTATTTTATTAATTTAATTATTAATTAATTTAAATTTAATACTTTATATATTTCTATAAATCAAATAATTTTTGTAATTTAAATCATCTAATCTTTTATCATATCAAATAACCTTTTTTAATTTAGAACTTAGAATAAAATTTACAAAAGGAAAATAAAATAGAAAATAAATGGAAAATAAAATAACTTTTTCAAAAAATTTCTTGTAAAACTTGTTTTAGCAACCATACATTATTTCCTGAACTCTTTCTATTTATTACTAAGTTCTAATACTAAAGTATAAAACATACTCATATTAACTTATATCTTTTATTTTTTGTGTATTTTTAAAAATATTTTTTAATATAATTATATTTTAAAATCATTTTAATTATGATTTTATTTTATAAATAATATTTTAATTGATTATATAAAAATATAAAACTATTTTTACATTATTAATGTAATATTGGTTAAATGGATCATATCGGATTGTATGATCTACATATAACATATTTATGTAAATATGTTATATGTGTCATGTTCATGTAATCTGTTTAAATTTTGTATTGTCTTCATATTGATATGATTAATAAATGAGATGTATTACTGTTGTTCCTAATTGTGTTACTAAAATGGGTTAACACAATATGAACATGGCTCGCCAACCTATTTTGACACTCCTAATTGTATTTCTTTTAATTATGTTTAGAAATGGAGCATGGGCAATTTAACTATTGTTCAAATTCATGTATGTGATCTTAGTAAGAGGTTTTAATTAATTAATTTCTTCGGTTCTTTGTTCTCTCTCTCTCTCTCTCTTTCTCTCTCTCTCTCTCTCTCTCTCTCTCTCTCTCTCTCTCTCTCTCTCTCTCTCTCTCTCTCTCTCTCTCTCTCTCTCTCTCTCTCTCTCTCTCTCTCTCTCTCTCTCTCGTTAAGGTTGATATGTTGTTGGGTTTTGTTTATAAGAAGACATTTCAGTTGCCTTGAGTGATAAATCCAGGAAAATGAAGTATTAGTAATAATCATAAGTTTGATTGATGGGTATTATTTATTTTTTTATATTAAAAATTTTGATTAATGGGTACAATTTATTTTGTTTTGTTTTTAATTTTTGACAATAGAATTGTGAAGCCCTAAAACTTGTCTCAGAAGTATGGAGGCAATTGTAGTTTCAACTTTTGTGCCAGTAAGAGTGGCACATGAAATTCTTCTAGTTGGGCTATTAGGTATTGATTATTTGATTTTAGTGATCTTATTTAATTGGAATATGATTGTGGTTATTGTTCAATTGATTTCTTTTTCTTTTCTTTTCTTTGATAATGTAAATTAAATTAAATCTCTATAAGAAGATTTCATACAACTTTGGCATGTTTGTGTATCATAAAAAATGATTTTGTTTTTCTAAATGTAGCTTTGATTGCTTTATGATCTTATTTAAAAGGACTCAAGTCTTGTTTTGAATCTACAAGATTCATTTTTCTATAATTATTCATTGGTTACTCTAACTGTCATATTGAGAAATTGAAAGTTTTTCTTGTTGTTGTTTATATATTTAACAAGCTTACATCAATTATTTGTGATTTGTTTGTTATTTGATTTAAACACTACCCTATTAATCATCATGATAAATGCATGGTACTACTTCTTTATTGGATAGCTAAATTTATATTTTATTTTTTATAATCATCCATAAAGTAGATTCATAATTTACTAGTATCTTTTTTATATTTTTAGGAATTCATTGAATTTTTGTGAAAATTTTATACGGATAAGAGTTCGATGAATGAGTATAAACCTAGTGAAGAATTTTGCATTTTTTTTAATGCATTCATATAACGAGAAGTATAACACCCTCTAACATTCTTGTCAGAGAACTGTCAGAAGATACTACACAATATCTATCAATCCTATAACCAAAATTAAATAAGCATTATTTAATATTCAACTAAAAATTATGACAGAGTTTTCTCTGTAATATTCACTGTCAAAATCTTCTCCAACCTAACATAACCTATAGAAAAACACTTCTAACCTCTTTACATTCAATCTCAACTCCAATCACACCCATTCATCAATATTCAAGCATAATTCAGTTCAAATATCTATATTTTTATCAACATGTTTATATATGAAACATTCTCTAATATTAACATCATTTGCTAAAGTTTTTATAACCTATACTACATGTACAAAATAGACAAATCACAAGCTTATCCATAACTATAAAATTGTCATTTAAACAAAAACATTACTATGTGAACAATAAATATATACAGATACAAAATCTTCCAAACTTTACACTTTTTGATCTACAATTGATCTTGGACACTTTAAGACCTCACTTTACTGGATTTGTCCTATCCGTCTGCTTTGTGCATCATAAAAAAAAATTAACACGATAAGCCACTACTTAGTGGTGTTTGTATATTCATAATTTTTTAAATTTATAACATAAGAAAATAATTGAAATAATGTATGTAACTAAAAATACAAATTTAAAGTAATAATAAGACATTTAATCAATTAAATGCAATTTAACTTGTCTTAATGTTAATAAGTTTAAAACTCAACTTAATTAATATAAGTTAGTCACTCTGCAGTTAATAACCAAAACATTAAAAATTAAAGTAAAAATTCTAAATTTCACATTCATTTATCCATACAGTTCCGTATATGTACTCATATTGCACGGTGCTCATGTTTCAGTACATTTCATTTATTTTGTCCTCATATACTAAGTTTAAAATCTTAGAATTTGATAACGAGTTCAGTAATAGTAATTAAATGCCCAGTAATATGTCAATCAATATGGCCAGTGGCCTAATAACAATAATGACACATAGACTCCAATAATAATATAGATGTCTATAGTCTCCAATAATAATATAGATGTCTACCCTCTAGCTAGTCATTCTTTCTGATAACTAGGTTTATCACTGATATAATTCAGGCAACCCAATTACTTTCTCATTTCCCATCAATTTTACAATTATGATGTCAATTTTGCTAAAGACATTTCTTTAAAAAAAAACACTTCCCTTCTTTGTCATTCAATTGTTTTTCAAACTTTAACCTTACATGTAAGTAAATTCTTCTTTAGTTAAAATCAAACACATTTCATTTTAAACAAATTTGCCAAATGTACTATAAACAATCACTTTCCTTCCAAAACCCTAAACTTTCCCAAAACCCTAAACTATTTCTTTAATGGTTCATTATTTTAAGCATTGTTTTAAGTTAAACACTATACAAACACACGTAATATCTTTCATTAATGAGTCAATAATCAATTCTTTTTTCAAAAATTTTCATATTCAATTCTTGCACAAAAAGTTTCATTAATCAATTCTTCCACAAATAATTCAATTGATATAAATTAACTAACTTCTATAAGCATTTAAAATCAAAAGAAAACCAAATAATAATAAATTATCAAATACACAAGCTTAAACCTTTATCAAAGTGGCTATTCCTTCCTATTTTCTCTTATCCCTTGATTTAATGATGCTAGTATTGGAAAATCACTTATAAATTACCTATTTCCCTTATAAATTTTGAGTTATTACTAAAGAGCCTTAAGTTTTTAAGGTAAGATATGGAAGAAGAAGAAAGAAGTAAAGAAATGGTGATGAGTTCAGGTTTGATGAAGAAAGAAGAAGAAAAGGAAAGTCAACTCACTTTATATATCATTTAGGGTCTCAATCACATGTGATGCTCATACTTTTACCTAGGTATACATATTTCATTAATTATTTCTTAATCTGACTTTTAACTTCGTAAAATCATACAAATAATTGCTTTAATTAATTTAGGTCTATTACCCATATCTCTTATCCCAATTACTGTAAAATCTAATTCTCACAGGGGCATTTCTTTAAATTTTTACCACTTAAAATTTTTTTTCAAGAATACCCATTAAATCCTTATCTGGATTTAACTTTCAACTTTTTAAGGCTTATCGAACCATATTTTTTCATCAATTTCAAATGCCTAGGCCATACTCAACATCACTCACAATCCAATATCTATATAATTTAGAAAATCACCGCTTAAAAACTTTAAACATTACAAGAAGATATTATGTCTTTGTGTTAATCATATCAATGCTATCTACACGTGTATAAGGAAGTATTCATTTTACATCTTCAATCTCTTTAGAGATATTCCATTCTCATACAATGAAATATGTTCATCGAGCAAAATCTTGATCAATCAAGCTCACAGTGGTTGGATGACAGGATCGGGTTATTATGGGATGCTTTAGGTGTAGCTAGCCAAGTTTATGATGTAGGATGAAGATGTGAATATTGTTAGGAAATCGAGAAGAATCTGCAACCCTTGCCGCAGCGGAAAAACAAAAAAATTCTTTCGATTTACTCACAGGATCCATGTGATCCATTCAGTTCGATAAAAGAGATTCGAAACTAACCTTTTTGCGTAGCTTCAAAACGATTAACAGATGTTGCCTTCTGAAGACGAACACCCTCTAACAAAGTCCACACAAACGTACGCCGTTCTGAGTGCTAGCTCACCAACGGCAGTGGCTGAACTTTTTGCAAAAACGAAACTAGGGTTTTAGGTTTTTCCTCTTCTTCCGTTTTCTTTCAAAACGAAAAATCAAATCGATCATCAAGGCCTCCAGTCCTTTTAAAACCGTTTTAAAAGAGCTTTTTTTTATTATAAAACCCTAACTGTCCATATCCTATATGGACCCACGTCTTTAATTATTATTATCTAATAATAATTATTATAATAATATTATTATTAATATCTAATAATAATAATAATACCAACAACAATAATAAAAATTTAATTATTATTATTTTAAGTACAGCCTACGTTCTATGTGTGCGACCCGATAGGCTCATATTAATTGGTAGTGTATTTCAATCTCTATTGAAATGCACAAATCATAATTGGCCTCTAGCAAGACATTACGACTACCCAATTAATCATGAGAATCATTATAAATGAAAACCTGAAATGGTACATGCATTAATCCCTTTGTCACACGATATCTAGTTTGAACATAAGTCATAGTAAATGTCATACTTATATTGTCCAAACTTATGATTACTCGATCTCCAAGTTAACTAATAAACAAATAAGATTGATCTTATATCAACTTATTTGAGCACGGCCATGCATTTCTCAGTTACACTTATCGAGGGGCCCAAAAGATATCTCTCTCATAGAGAGGGACAAATTCCATCTTGATTGTTCATTTTCCTCTACATAATTTATATCATGTTCAAGCATAACCTTTATAATTATCTAGTTACAGATAATGTTTGATCATGTCAAAACATAATATTTCTTATGTTGGAAACTATGACAATCTCAAGTCAAAGGATTAATGAAAACTTTTATGAGATACACTTATGACATTTAAACCATGAAGTGATATCTATGTGGGTCTATCCAATACACTGTTCTCTAACATGTATCCATAATATTGATTTGTATCTTCATACCTATAATCATCTTATGATTATCAAATCAATATTATACTAGTTATATTTATTATTATCTCCATAACAATAATAAACCAGGGATATAATCATTATTATATATAACATGCAAACATAACAATGATAATAAAAACTTCTTTATTAATAACAAAATGAATAACATTAAGGTCCAAATCAATGGCCTAGGGAATATACACTAACAGTCTCCCACTTGCACTAGGCCTAGTCTAACAAATATCTCATACCCATAGACCTAGTGTGCTGATCATGCTTGACCCGCGAGAGAGGCTTTGTCAATGGATCTGCTATGTTGTCATTTGTGTCAACTTTGCATATCTTGATATCACCTCTATCAATGATATCTCGAATGAGGTGAAATCGCCTGAGTATGTGCTTAGATTTTTGATGGGACCTTGGCTCTTTTGCTTGCGCTATGGCACCATTGTTGTCACAATAGATAGCCATAGGATTAGCAATGCTAGGCACCACTCCAAGCTCAGTGATGAATTTCTTCAGCCAAACTGCTTCCTTAGCTGCATCTGATACTGCTATATACTCAGCTTCTGTTGTAGAATCTGCTACTGTGCTTTGCTTGGAACTTTTCCAAGTAATGGCTCCACCATTCAATGTGAATACAAAACCTGACTGCGATTTGTAATCATTTATATCAGTTTGGAAACTAGCATCTGTGTAACCATTTACAACTAGCTCATCTTCCAAACCTCCATAAACTAAGAAAACATCCTTAGTTCTTCTTAGATACTTAAGAATGTTCTTAACAGCTGTCCAGTGACCCTCACCAGGATCAACTTGATATCTACTTGTTGTGCTTAAAGAATATGAGACATCAGGTCTAGTACATAGCATGGCATACATAATAGATCCAATAGCAGAAGCATAAGGGATCTTATTCATTCTATCTCGCTCCTCAGATGTCTTAGGACATTGATTCTTGCTAAGATGAATACCATGTGACATAGGCAAAAATCCTTTCTTGGAATCTTGCATGCTGAACCTCTTCAACACTTTGTCAATGTATGTACTTTGACTTAAGCCAATTATCCTTCTAGATCTATCTCTATAGATCCTTATACCAAGGATATATGCAGCCTCTCCCAAGTCCTTCATTGAAAAAGAATTCCCTAACCAATCTTTAACCTTTTGTAAAGTGGGGACATCATTTCCGATGATCAATATGTCATCTACATATAGGACTAAGAACACGATAGCACTCCCACTAACCATCTTGTAAACATATGGTTCATCTTCATTTTGAATGAAACCAAAGTTCTTAACTGTTTCATCAAAACAAAGATTCCAGCTTCGAGATGCTTGCTTCAATCCATAAATGGACCTTTGAAGCTTGCAAACCTTCCCAGAATTCTCAGGATTTACAAAACCCTCAGGTTGTGTCATGTACACATCCTCGAGTAAATTTCCATTAAGGAAAGCGGTTTTGACATCCATTTGCCATATCACATAATCATAGTATGCAGCAATGGCAAGGAGAATCCTAATAGATTTAATCATAGCAACTGGAGAAAAAGTTTCATTATAGTCTATACCATGTGTTTGTTTGAAACCTTTAGCAACCAACCTTGCTTTATAGGTTTGCACATTTCCATTAATGTCAATTTTCTTCTTGAAAACCCATTTGCAACCAATAGTCTTAATACCTTCGGGAGGATCAATTAAGGCCCAAACTTGGTTGTCAAACATGGACTGCATCTCAGAGTTCATGGCTCCAAGCCATTTCTCTGAATCTGGACCCGACACAGCTTCAAGATAGGTAGTTGGCTCATCTTAATCTATGAGCAAAACTTCACGACTTTCAGTCATGAGAAATCCATATCTCTTAGGCTGATGACGTGGTCTATCAGATCTGCGCAGAACTTGTGTAACATTTGCAGTTTCCACAATGACTTGTGGTTCTGAAACTGTTTCTACAGGCGGTTCAATATCTTCTTGTGGTTTTATAAATTCATCTAATTGAACTGTACTCCCACTAGTTCTTTTAGAAATGAATTCCTTTTCCAAGAAGGTTCCATTTCGAGCAACAAACACTTTGTTCTCAAATGGAATATAGAAATAATATCCTTTAGTTTCCTTAGGATATCCCACAAAAATACATTTAGCAGATTTTGGAGCTAACTTATCTGAAACTGGTCTTTTCACATAAGCCTCACAACCCCAAATCTTAAGAAAAGACAAACTAGGCGTTTTGCCAGTCCATATCTCATATGGTGTCTTTGCAACCGCTTTAGATGGTACACGGTTTAAAACAAAAGCAGCTGTCTCCAAGGCATAACCCCAAAACGATAATGGAAGATCTGCTTGACTCATCATAGATCGAACCATATCTAATAAAGTTCGATTTCTTCTTTCAGAAACACCATTCCATTGTGGAGTTCCTGGAGGAGTTAATTGTGAAACAATTCCATAATTTCTTAGATGTTCGTCAAATTCTTGGCTCAAAAATTCACCACCTCGATCAGATCGAAGTGCCTTAATAGTTTTACCAAGTTGATTTTGTACTTCATTTTGAAAAGTTTTGAACATTTTAAAAGCCTCATGCTTATGTTTCATTAGGTAGACATAGCCATACCTACTGAAATCATCAGTAAAAGTAATGAAGTAATTATATCCTCCTCTGGCACTAATGCTTAACGGGCCACATACATCTGTATGTACTAGTCCTAGCAAGTCATTAGCCCTTTCACCTTGTCCGATGAAAGGATTCTTTATCATTTTGCCAAGTAAACAAGATTCACATTTATCAAATGATTCAAAATCAAATGAATCTAATAATCCATTTTGATGGAGTTTAGAAATGCGTTTCTCATTTATATGGCTAAGACGACAATGCCATAAAAATGTAGGGTTTAGGTCATTTGGCTTAATTCTCTTAGATTTTATGTTATAAATATGATTCTCCCTAGAATCATCTAAGTCAAGGACATAAAGGCCATTAAAAGATCATGCAATACCATAAAGCAAATCATCTTTATCAAAAATAGAACAGGTCTTATTTTTAATTAAAAATGAAAAACCTTCATCATCCAAAACTGAAACTGAAATAAGATTCCTACTCAGAGTAGGAACATAATAGCAATTGTTCAAATTTAACAAAAAGCCATTAGGCATATGAAGTTCATAAGATCCTACAGCTAGTGCAGTAACTCTTGTTTTATTCCCAACTCGTAGGTCAACTTCGCCCCTTTTCAGTGATCTACTCCTTTTGAGTCCCTGCACATTTGTACAAATGTGAGAACCACATGCAGTATCCAATACCCATGAAGTAGAAGCAGATAAGTTAATTTCTATAACATATATACCTGAAGACGTAGTCGCACTACCCTTCGATTTCTTCAATTCAGCCAAATAAAGTGGGCAATTTCTTTTCCAATGCCCAGGCTCCTTGCAATGGTGACAAGTTCCTTCCTTAGGAACAGGTGCCTTGGGTTCTTTTGGCTTGGGCTGTCCCTTAGGCTTTGTAGCAACTGTTGCTTTACCCTTTGCCTTGCCTTTCTTCTTCATAGGCTTACCCTTATTGACATTCAATACATGGGTAGCCTTAGTGGGCTTTTTGATATTCCCTTCAGCAGTTTTGAGCATACCATGTAGCTCAGGAATAGACTTTTCCATGTTGTTCATATTATAGTTCATAACAAAATGTGAAAAACTGCTGGGCAAAGAATGAAGGATCAAATCCGTGGAGAGTTCTAAACTCAAGGGATATCCAAGTCGGGCAAGGTGATCAATGTAGCCCTTCATTTTCAAAACATGAGTGCTAACCGATTGGCCCTCTGACATCTTGCAGTCAAATAATGCAACAGCAGTGTCAAATCTATCCTGCCTAGCTTGCTGTTGGAAAGCTTGTTTGAGATGGACACTCATCTCATAAGCCTCCAAGTGTTCCAGATCCTTCTGAAGTTCTGGACACATAGTAGCAAGCATAAGACATCCAATGTCATTAGAATCATCCATATGCTTCTTATGCCTGTTCTTATCAGCATTAGAAGCATTAGCAGGAGGTGGCTCAGGGACAGTTTCATCAAGCACATAGGACTTCTTTTCTTGTTTGAGAACAATTCTCAGGTTCCTAAACCAATCAACAAAATTAGTCCCATTCTCTTTCAGTTTTTCCTTCTCAAGGATGGATCGCAGTGATAAAGTGGAGTTATTGTTGGTAGCCATTTCAATCTACAAAATATGCAAATTTTAATTAATAAAAGGTGATAAGTAATTAAACTCCCACTAAAATATAACCCTCAATCATCACAATGACATTTTAGTGGGCTAAGATCCAATTTTTACTTAATATTAAGTCAGCTTTGGCATGACACTTAAAATCAAGTTATTATGGTAGGTAACCCATTACCAATTACATCAGATGTAACTCTTAGATAATATGGGATCATGACATCATATGTCATAGCATGTTATACCCCATCTAATGCCTTAGGCCCAAAACCATTTTGATAGCCTAATTAAGTCTAACCAATTTTAAACGCATGAGCAGCACCATTACTCATCATATCTTGCTAGGATAACCTAAAGTACTTTGCTTTGGCAAAATCTACATTTAGGTGATCTTAGCCTTGATAAGTGTTTAAGACATGGATGGCATTAAAACTTAGATTAATAGTGAGGGTTCATTCCATTTAATTTTTTGAAAACATGTTAAAATTGACATTTATATATCATATCCTATATGCATACATAAACTATCAAACATGGCATCTCATACATATTTGATAAAAATAAACGTGACATAGCATGGCCAAACTAGATATGATCTTCATGAGACCAAATGAAGATCATATAGGCAACCCTAGGTGAAAAGAAAACCTATCTATTACAACATTTGCAATAGTACATTTCTTCATATCTTGAAAGGCAACTTCATCTCCATGGAATTTTCATCTTCTTCTCCAAGCTTGAGTCTTCATTATTACATTAATAATAAAACTAACTACTAAACTAGTAATAATAAAGTTACAAAAAATAAACGACACGCAGGCCGTATTTATAATCCAAAGATATGAATAAAAAAACACATAGGTCATAAAGTCATACTATGCACCATGCCAAGACATCAAACAATCATAGCATATTACATATAAACATGTTAAAACAAACAAATAAGTTGACATTCATAATGTCATCGGAACGAACTATAAGGCGCTGCGCACACGGCGGTCCCGCTGGCCGGTCAGCGGGCGGGGTTCCGAAGGGGCAGCGCCCCTCGAAGCTAAACAGAATCATTAATCCAATTAATTATTTTCTGTCAAAACCCTTATTCTGTTAATCATATTAAACAGAATATAATAGCAATCTATTAATCATATTAACAGAGAACTATTACCAGAAACCTTAGAAAACGATTTACTCAATAATCATATTAATCGAAATCGAAATCTATGTATACATTCAATATGAATAAACGAATTGAATTAATCATATTAACCCTAATTCGAAACCATAACAGATTGTATACCAACCCTAATTTGACTTCACAGAATTGTATCTTATACAATTGGTCATCTTTGACATCATATATCAACAACGATTTATGTTATATCTCATATAACAGATTCGAATCATCATCAAATGATAAAACGAATCCTATCATGCCATTCGAAAAACAATAGATCACATCAACACATCAACATGGCATATTTCGAATTAAATGGAATCAACAAGAGGCTCTGATACCACTGTTAGGAAATAGAGAAGAATCTGCAACCCTTGCCGCAGCGAAAAAACAAAAAAATTCTTTCGATTTACTCACAGTATACATGTGATCCATTCAGTTCGATAAAAGAGATTCGAAACTAACCTTTTTGCGTAGCTTCAAAACGATTAACAGATGCTGCCTTCTGAAGACGAACACCCTCTAACGAAGTCCACACAAACGTACGCCGTTCTAAGTGCTAGCTCACCAACGGCAGTGGCTAAACTTTTTGCAAAAACGAAACTAGGGTTTTAGGTTTTTCCTCTTCTTCCGTTTTCTTTCAAAATGAAAAATCAAATCGATCATCAAGGCCTCCAGTCCTTTTAAAACCGTTTTAAAAGACCTTTTTTTTTATAAAACCCTAACTGTCCATATCCTATATGGACCCACGTCTTTAATTATTATTATCTAATAATTATTATTATAATAATATTATTATTAATATCTAATAATAATAATAATACCAACAACAATAATAAAAATTTAATTATTATTATTTTAAGTACAGCCTACGTTCTATGTGTGCGACCCGATAGGCTCATATTAATTGGTAGTGTATTTCAATCTCTATTGAAATGCACAAATCATAATTGGCCTCTAGCAAGACATTACGACTACCCAATTAATCATGAGAATCATTATAAATGAAAACCTGAAATGGTACATGCATTAATCCCTTTGTCACACGATATCTAGTTTGAACATAAGTCATAGTAAATGTCATACTTTATATTGTCCAAACTTATGATTACTCGATCTCCAAGTTAACTAATAAACAAATAAGATTGATCTTATATCAACTTATTTGAGCACGGCCATGCATTTCTCAGTTACACTTATCGAGGGGCCCAGAAGATATCTCTCTCATAGAGAGGGACAAATTCCATCTTGATTGTTCATTTTCCTCTACATAATTTATATCATGTTCAAGCATAACCTTTATAATTATCTAGTTACAGATAACGTTTGATCATGTCAAAACATAATATTCCTTATGTTGGAAACTATGACAATCTCAAGTCAAAGGATTAATGAAAACTATTATGAGATACACTTATGACATTTAAACCATGAAGTGATATCTATATGGGTCTATCCAATACACTGTTCTCTAACATGTATCCATAATATTGATTTGTATCTTCATACCTATAATCATCTTATGATTATCAAATCAATATTATACTAGTTATATTTATTATTATCTCCATAACAATAATAAACCAGGGATATAATCATTATTATATATAACATGCAAACATAACAATGATAATAAAAACTTCTTTATTAATAACAAAATGAATAACATTAAGGTCCAAATCAATGGCCTAGGGCTTATACACTAACAAATATGCTTAATGAAGAGACATATATAGGACAACCTAAAGTAGCCAACCCAAAAGAAAGGAGAAAATTTTTAAAGTTGTTAGAAGATGTCAATCAGAAGTTACAAAAATTTTTCAAATTATATTTTCTCTTGTATTATACCATCTGAAATGTTTTAATGGGTGAATGGGAAAATCATTTACTATGCTTCTCAATTTTTTGCTTGATGTTCTTAGTGAAGGACTGTCGTAACCTAAATCTTATTATAAAACCAAAATGATTATATTGGCTTTGGGGTTAAATTATGAAAAGATCCATGTTTATCAAAATGATTATATGTTATTCACAGGGGATTAATAAAATGTTAATTATTGTCATACTTGCGGTTCTTTGAAGTGGAAAGGAGATTGAGCAGACTCTAATAATTATTTGAGAAGGAGTTCTTTTGTAAGTGATAGAAAGCTAATTAAAATATTTTTACACTTTCCTTTAATTTATAGGTTGTAGAGGTTATTTATCTCAAAGAAAACATCTTATGATATGAGATGGCTTGATGAGAGTAGTAAAAAAGATGGTATACTTAGACATCCTGCTACTAGACAAGTATAAAAATCATTTGATGCTCAATTTCCAATATTTTTTCTCTGATTCACATAATGTTAGGCTCAGATTTGCAAGTTATGGTTTTAATCTATGTAGAAAAACAAGCACTAATTATAATACTTGGCTTGTTGTTCTTATAACATAAAATATGTCTTTATGGACTTGTATGATAATTCCAAGTGAAAAGGGTTTTGAAAATGACATTGATGTTTATTTGCAACCTCTAATAGATGAGTTAAAGCTATTATGTGATATTGTAGAGACTTATGATGCTTTAGTTAAACAAAACTTTCTCATGCTAGCTATATTAATATGGACTAAAAATTATTTTCTTGCTTATGCCTATTTGTATGGTTAGAGTACTAAGTTAGAATTTTCATATCCTTATCTCACTAAGTTCATAAACTCAATATGGTTAAATAACTATTATATGGGTCATCATTGGCGGCTACCAAATGAGCTTCCAAATGTAATGCTTTGATAGGAGTGAAGAGCTAGATAGAGCTCCTGCACAAGCTAAGGATAGTGATATCTTAAGGAAACTAGATCATCAAAATCTAAACAACAAAAGGAAAAAAAGTAAAAGATAATTATAGATCATCATGGCAATTTAAATAAAGAGATGACAATAGGTGAGAGCAGACCAAAAAATACTATAGATTGGTGGAAGAAGAGAAGCATATTTTCCATGATCCCTTATTGGGAACATATTCTATTATGTCACAATCTTGATATGAAGCATATCGCGAAAATGTATGAGACAATCTTATTGGCACTTTATTGAATTTGGATCAAAAGTTGAAGACAATGTGAAGGCTCGGCTTGACTTGGTATAGTTGTGTATTAAATATGAATTTCATCATGTTATAAATGAGAATAGCAAATAAAAAAAGATTACTAGAAGCATGCTTTTCTTTAATCACAAAAGAAAAAGCCATATTTTGTCAAGTGTTAAAAAATGAGAAAATATCACATGGATATGCATCAAATATCTCCCAGTGTGTAAACTTGAAGGAATGTAAAATTATTGGTATAAAAAGTCATGATTGACAAATTCTAATTGAGAGCCTTATTCATTTAGCATTATGTTATTGTAGTCCATTTAATTCAATTATGATTGAGTTGGCTTTTTTTTAAAGGCTACATGTTCAAAAGTTTTAGATCATGCATAATTTAACAAGATTCATGAGCATATCGTCTTAACACTTTATAACATAGAGATGACATTTATACCATCTTTTTTCATGATAATTGTGCATTTGTCTATCCATCTAATAGAGGAGATAAAACTTAGGGGGCTAGTATATTATAGATGGATGTACCTAATAGAGAGGTATCACTATTCAGTAGCACATCAATTTACTTTTATCTTCCTATTCAGTACTAGACATTTTCTTAGGTTGAAAAGTATATCATAATTTTGCATCATAGGTCTTATGTTCATTATAAATCAATTGTTGGAATTAAGGGTCACTTAGAAGGGTCAATTGCAAAATGATATATAGTTAATGAGTGCTTAAAATTAGGTTCAAAATACCTTGATGGGATTGAGAAAAAAATTCAATAGGCCCTTACACAATCATAAGCCACCTTTGAATGAATAAATGAAATATCTATTTTCAAGTGTTGATAAGAGTATAGCGAAGGTTGAAGACCGTATCTTAAGTGATCAATCATTAGTTGAGGCACATAATTATGTGCTACAACATTATGATGAAATCGAATAATTTTGTCAGTAAGTATTTTTAATCTAGATATTATTTTAATTATGACTAAAATAATAAGTTTGAATGTAGTTAATTGTTTAGTCTAAACTTCATATCTTTGAGAATTCCTCAGTTTCAAAAGGAGAAGGCGACATCGACATATTTGTTTAGATCAAATTGCATTAGATAATTTAATAAATGAAAAGCTAAGTGGATGATTTCAAAATAAGATAAAGTTTGTTACATTGAATTAGGAACCATCATTTTCTTTTATTAGTATCTCTATTTCTTTTTTATTTTAATAATATGATAGGTTTTATGTGCAACTCATGATCCAAACACCCTTGTTAGTGGTCCCAAAAAAGTTGCAAAATGATTTTTTAGTTTGGTTGTAACAAATGAGTGAGATTTCATACTATAAGCCAGAAAAGAAAATGTTGACTCAAAATAGTGGTGTGGTTAACACATCTGAAATGGGAGGAATCAATCACTATAAAAGATTAAGAGATACTGAACTTAATTACTGTGACAGTTTTGAAATTGTGTTATTTAGATGTGATTGGGTTAATATCCATAATAGCATGGGCATCAAGCAAGACGAATCTGGTTTCACTCTTGTTAATTTTTCTAGGTTAATATATATAAGTGATAAAGTATATGTTTTTCCTCTAAAGTTGAATAAGTATTTTATGTGAAAGATCTAAGTAATCCAAATTGGCATGTTGCTATAAGAGTTAAACCTATGATGTATTTGATTAGGAAATGAAGAATTACTAGATGATCTTAATTGCATTATTCCGAGTAATAACCAAATTTTAGAAAGCATATACCAAGTTGGGTTAGGGTTGATGTAGAATATGGGTTAGGGTTGATGTAGAATATAAAGATTATTTGTGACTACTTTCTTTTTGAGTTTCTATATAATAAATATCATTTTTTCAAGAATTGAAGTATTTTAAATTGATATTGCATTAATAGTTTTGATCATCATGTATTTTTTTATGTGATTATTTTTTATTATAAAATTGTTTGGACTATTTTTATTTCATTTATGATTTTTTTGTTAGTAAAATAAATTTCAATATTTTTAGGTAAGATTCAATTACTTTTAAGCTTCATTTAAGCATCATATTAATTGTAATATGCTTTCCTATCATGTTGGTTTAATTAATTATAATGAGTATAACATGCAACATTTACATGGCCTAAGGATAATAAGTAATAATTCTAAATCAATAGCAAATTTGGTCCAACAAAAATTGAAAACCTAGAATGAAACTCATGTAACTTCAATTTGTTTAAGGCCACAATAATGTGCCATCTTCACAATCACAAGTTGCCAAGGAATTCTTCGACTTAATGCTGAAAATTACATAGAAATTATTTGTAATATTTATTGTTGCACCCCCTTTTGAGAAGCATGACAATCCTAGGGTCTAGGCTGAGTTAAGGCCACTTGGTGCCATGTAGAATCCATAACTAATCTTGTTTAGTTACACACATTGATTATCTTAATTAATTACTTAGGTGGATTATTGTCAATTTATTCACTTTTATTACTTACCTAAGATCTTTGAATATATTCTTCCACGCTTATTTTAAGGTCATATATTACACATATAAACATTGTATCATTAGTATTTTAATTTTCATCCACACTATTTTAATGCCACTCATAACAATATTATAGGGCATCTAGAATAAGTGAAAACTTAACTTATTAGTCACATATACTAATTGCCAACTAATTACATTATACATTGGATTCTTGTTGGAAGGAAGGAATCAAGAAGCTAATGGACTAAGATTACTTTACCTGAAACCACAGTCGCTTAGGTGAGTGTCACACTCTATTTCTCGAAATGTGATGGTCCTAGAGACTAGATAAGCTTAATGCCACTAGGCACCACGTAGAACCCAACTAAACCAATTTATTCATACATATTGATTAATTTGATTAATTGCTCTAGTGAATTAAAATTTCATTTAATAACTTTTATTTTAATATTATATGCTACACACATATGTCCTATTATTTATATTATAGTTTTCCTCTACACCTTACTAAACATTTCATAACAATACTAAGAAGCAACTACGTTATTGTACAAACTTATCACTTTAATTACATATAACGTGTAATATCCTGATTTTTGGTGTACATTGAAATAGTAAATATGGGAGAGTAAATAATTGTGATGGGTAGACAAAAATATAAGATCAATATGTATAATAGATGTAATATATATGTATATGTTATATATACTTGAAATATATTTGAAATAAACATGACATATATAAGACATCTACATATATATAAAAATACAATACATATGCTTAAGGTATACATTGGTGGTGGAAAAGTTGATAATGGTTTTAAAATAATAATAATAATAATAATAATAATAATAATAATAATAATAATAATAATAATAATAATAATAATAATAATAATAATAAAGAGAAGTGAAAGTCAAAAGAAGGAAGAAGATGATTGGTGGGTTGTTAATTATTTAATCAACATATATTATATTATATATATATATATATATATAAGGATGGAATTAAAAAGGAAGAGGCATATTTCTTCTTCTTCTTCTTTTTGTTCCATGGTCATGGAAGTTGGGAGAGAGAATGAGGAAAGCTTGATTTTTTTCATATACATATCAAATTTACAAGGGATTTTAAGAGGTTTAAAGGTGGATATTGAAAGTTTAGCAAGAACTCAAGTGAGTGTTTATCTCTAAGCTTGTTTTTATATGATTTTAAATATATATGTATAATATGGTTAATGAGAGAGAGTGATGATTAATTGAATAAGATAATAGTTATGATATGTTGGAGTTATATATGTGTTGGATTAATGGGTAAATCATGGATATAAATTGAAGTGATGAATAAGGGTTTTGTAGAGATGAGTTGGGAATTGAGTGAATTGGTATATGGATGATTGTATGAATAAATTATAATGATGATTATTGTTGATGATGTTGTGTTTAGGCCAAGAGGGATCAAGTGGAGAAAAGTAAGCTTGGGATAGCTAAGGGTTGTATATATAATCTCTTTGGTTTGTACATATTTTCTTCCTTAAATGATATGTGTGTTGTATTAATGAAAAATGTGTGAAAGTGTGATTTTGGGATGCCATGGGTATGGCCCTTGAGTGCCACGACCATGGGATTAGATATGAAGTTGTTTCACATGAGTTTTGGACAGAGGTAGTAGCATTTTGTGTGCCACAGGCGTGGCCCATGAGTGCCACTGCCGTGGGGGTTGGCAAGGTGCATTGGCAGATCTGTTTTGTATCCCACGGGTGTGTCCATTGGATGCCATGGCTATGGGGTTGGTTTGTCAAGGTTTAGAGCTTCATTTTATGTTATACGAGCATGGTTTGTGGCTTTTATGGCTATATCTTTTTATATTATGATTGATTATATTAAAAGGTAGTGTATGTATGTGAATTGAGTCATAATATGAGCGAGGCTCATGTATGCAAGATATGAAATAGAAATGTAAAGTGATCACGGATAGTGGTGATCACGGGGAAATTATAATGTAAAGTGATATTATATGTGTGTAACTTATATAATTACTTGTCTAGTTGTGTTGAGATTGATTGGATATGCATAAGAAGTCCTGAGTAGAGCTAGGCCTTGAGGTGCATATATTGATAAACCTGAGCAGAGCTAGGTCTTAACTTGAGGAGTGCTAGGTCATGTGATTGAGATTTGTGATGGTTCTAAGTAGAGCTGGACCATGAGACTGTGTTAACCAGACATGATAATTGTATAGAGGTATTGGGCCCAATAGTGTAATTGTGTATGAGTATGAGTATGGGATGTGATTCCCAATAGTGTAATTGTGTATGAGTATGGGATGTAATTTCCAATAGTATAATTGTGTATGAGTATAGGATGTGATTTCCAATAGTATATTTGTATATGTGTATAATATATGTGTATGAGTATGTGATATGAGATCAATGTATGTATATGTTGTTTATATATACCACTAACCTTTCAAGCTTAGCGCAGTTATGTGCATCGTGCAGGTGAGTAGATTGTTGATCTAAGAGTCGAACGGTTGTGCCACAAGCAAAGTAATAATGTTTTGAGACCAACTAGAAGGTGGTGCATGCATGTACTATCTTATTATATTGTATTTTGATCATATGTATATGTATATAAGTGGATTTTGAAAAAGATAATATATATTTGTATACATGTAATCAAATGAAAAGTATAATGGTTTTGAAAATGTTACTTTTAAAAGAATGAAATTTGATAATGGAAAATATTCTTTCATTAAATATATAATTGATGTGAAACTAAGGAAAGGGTTTAAACAATGCTGTAACGTGACATTCTTATATTATATATATATATATATATATATTGTACATATACGGGATATATATACAGTACGTATATAGGATATAGGGGTGTTACATAACGGTTATTAGCTAATTACATTTTTTTTCAGATTTCTTACTGGAATGAAGAAATCAAAAAGTTAAAGGACCTGGATAACATCTACCTGAAACCATAGATGATTGTGTGAGTAGTCAACTCAGAGAGATTTTAGTGTCTCAAGTATAGAATGCTCAATAAAAGTATCTCCAGGTTTAAGAATAATAATAATATAAGGTGGCAACTCAATAAAAGTATATTAATAAATTTTAATCTACAAGGAGGGACCATCCAAACTGATATCACAAAAGCAAATAAAATAATATGATAGATAAACACATAGCAATAGTACTAAAGAAAATACATCACTATGTACATTCCAATACTATCACACATCACACACACATAAATGCAATAGCTTCTCTCTTTTATACACAAGTCTCTATGTGCATATAGCATGATGGTATAACCCTCACTAAGTTGAGATTCTGTCATATTAGCTAAACAAATGGTTTGGTATGATCACATAGGCCTAAAGGTCATATATAGTTTCATAATTCACAATATAAGGATACAATCAACAAAGTTATCAAATGGTTCAAATATATATAATGGTTGACAATTTATTAAAAATTTCAAAGCAACAAAGGAATGGATGAATACTATAACTCACCTTGAACTTGAAAACTGGATTCCTCTTGGTCACTGATAGTATTATATTAGTTTTGTGGCAAATATTTTGAGCTACATTCATATTTACACAAATATTGCACTCTTAGGTTCTATTTTAGCTTATTATTTGTCATTCATGGTTATTTAACCCCTTTTATTCATTAATGCATATTTTAGGGCAGACTTATATTGTTCCTTTATATCCTCATTTAGTTTGGTTTAGATTATATATTAATATGCTATTTTATATTTGTCCTACAAAGAAAACTAATTAATATATGTATATTTATCATTTACTTTACTTACATAAATAATAATTTATAATAGTAACAACATTAATAAAATGAATATATTAAAATAACCTTAATATCATTTATTTAGTTTATAAAATTATTACTTTATATTTTGAACAAATCATGACTTAATATACATAATCTTTTAAAAAGAAACTTTTCTAAATATTCATAATTAAAGTTAAATACTACATGGTTTATTGACTTTAACTTTAATAATACTTTATCTTAATTCCAAATAATCATTTATAATAATTTTAATCACCATAGTAATAATAATAATTTATACTAAGTTTAAAATTAAATGATAGTAACAATAAAAATATTATCCATATTGTACAATTACTAATTATAATCTTTTTTTATAATAAAACTTTACAAATTCCATATCTTATTAATTTTGAAAATACTAGTTACTATTTATTGATTTGATAAACAAGTATAGCTCAATTAACCAATTACTAATTCATTTTCTTCCAATTAATTAATTAATTCCATACACATATTTATATAATTTTAAACTTAATTAATTAACTCCATTAATTTCTAATAAAAACTATAATTTAAATATTTAGTTGGTTTTACTCATATATATTATGTTAATATTTTTTATTTTAAATTTAATATATATACTTATTATATATTTCCATTATTTATTTGTTTATTTTTATTTTATTTATTTATTATTTTGAATTTGTCTTTTAAGCATAACTAATTCATCAATTAATTAAAATTATTATTTCTAAATTTAATTAACTTCATAATTATTATAAAATAAATTACTTTTAAACTAATTACATTTATTTTCTTTTAACCACAATTTATTAATCAACTACTTAAAATTACACATTCTGAATTCATTTTTTTTCTTAAATTTCACAAATTTCTTTTATATTAATTTCTAATTAACAATTATTTTAAATTAATTATTAATTATTATTATTTCAATTATATATATATATATATTAAAATTTTAATCAAAAATTACAAAAGATATGTCAAATTGAAGCTCATGAAGAGAGAATTTCAAAAATACCCATCTTATCATAAAAGGAAGTCGAAAAACGGCCAAAAAGCCTGTCAAAAAATCACCCTTGTCGCTATTACCGAGCGACATGTGCACCATTATCTGGCCTTTGTTGGCGGTGATTCTGGTGGCTACATGTTCGTTGGACGATGGCGGTTTGAGTGGCGGTGGCGGTGGCGGTGATGATAGGTGGATGATTAACGACGATGAATCAGAGCTCTCTCTCCTCTCTCACTTCTCTTTCTCTGTCACTCTTTCCTCATTTAATTTCCTCTCTCATCATTAATACATTGACCTGATTTATTTTATTCTTATAATCATTAATTTTAATTTATATTTTAAATATTATTTATTTTAATAAATAAATAGGCATAGGCTATTTAGCCTAATGGTAAAACTCTTTCTCTCCTCTCACCATGACCCAAGTTTGAATCTCAAGCTTGCCAAACTTTTTTTTCTTTTCTCTTTCTTTTTTTAAACTTAAATTTATTCTTTTTAGGTTATTACAAGGAGTCATTAATTCAATAAGATTAGAGAGCCACAAATGATACGTAATACAATAGAATATATGTATTGGAATCCATAAATAATAGTACGAAGTTGCAACACAATAAAAGTCTCATCAATGATTTTTAAATCACAAAAGGGTCCACAAGTAACTGGACCAATGTTACAAAAGCAAATTAAATAATATAATAAATAAACACATAGCAATGGCCTTGAAGAAAACATATCATTATATATGCTCTAGTACTATTGCACATCATAGACATTAAGGTAGCAACTTCTTTCTTTAATTACCATCTCTATGTGCACACAACCTAATAATATATAACCTCCACCAAGTTGAAATTATGCTATACTGACTAATAAAATGACTTGGTATGATTAAATAGGCCTAGAAGCCAACTAGAGTTTCACAATTCTTAATTCCCATAACACAATCAACAAATGGTATCAAACAATTTTTGTATCAATAATAGTTTATATTTCATTAAAGAATTCAAAATCAGTGGTTCCTATAACTCACATTGAATTAGAAAACTTGATTCCTCTTGGTCACTAATAATTTCAGGCTGATTTCATGGCAATCATCAACCTACATTCACATTCACACACATATTGCACACTTAGGTTTCTTTCTAGCTTATCATTCATCATTCAACGTTCTTTGACCTTTTTATTCATTAATGTACATCTTTTAGAAAATTTATATTATTCCTTTAGGTCCTCATTTGATTTGGTTTAATTCATGCTATTAAATTCCATTTTACATTTATAAACATTTGCATATGTAGGTTTGTATTCTAGGCCATTGTTGTTACTTATGATTCACTATTTTTGTCATTCATTCCTTAGTTGTTCATAAAGCACTTGCACCTTGTATTAAAGACTTTAAGATGTTTCTAAATTTATTTTGTATTAATGGATTCAAATATCATAAAATCATAGTACTATAGGGCTATTCAATTATGTAGGATCCAAATGCAAACAATCTGCTTGTATAAACACATTTGCTTTCTCAAGTCAATTAGTTTACTTATTCATTAAATTTGCATTTTAGAATTTTAAGAACATTAATTACACATGTTAAGATTAAAGTTTATTAATCATACACTCATGTTTATGGTCTGTTCACATATGTTTTGGCATGTTCAATCAACATAAGTTAATGAACTCAATTTTTTAGCAATTGTGCAGATTGCATTCATATTAGTTAGACATTCACTCCCTCAAATCCATTTATCCTAAAATTTTCCTAGGGTATTTCCAATATCCTAATTTACTTTTTTTGTAAATTTTCTTATATTTTAGAGTTCATTTACATGCTCAAAGAAATTAAAAATAACAAAATTTTAGCGAAGTTCATTTATGATGTTTGCATTGAACAATTTGCACTTCCCTTCATCCTTTGACCATGCTTATTTACCAAGGTCTTCAAAATATTCTTAATTATCTCTTTATAAATTTTTATATATTTTAGAGTTTGTTCATTTATTTAACTAAATAAAAAAAATAGTAGCTACCTATTGTTGAAATTGATTCAACATAGTTAGGGCAAATTTGGGGATTGGGTTTCTAACCTTTCCCCTTTCAGTTCCTTTCAATCAAAGCCAATTTTCAACATCCTAAATAGTTAATTAATATATCCAAATGATAATTTCTAATTTAGCTTCAGTAAATTATAGATTTGAACTTAGTAAACAGAATTAAAAGTTTAAGGTACAAAATTTTCAGGTTTCTTATCTTTTGAAGTTCCTTTTACCTTTCATGCTTTTCTATCACTTTATTGACTTCATTTTTATTTGTTGACTTAGTTTTTGATTGAAACCACTTATGGACACTTGAAATTAGCTTATAAATGGGCTATGACAGAAAAAGAATGAAGGAAATATATGGGAAAGGGAGGTGTTTTGGGCAACTTTAAGAAAGAAGATAAAGGAGGCAGAATATGTCTATTTCTTTCAAGTTTGAGCTGCTCTAACTCACCTCCTTGACCTCCTTATGAAGGAAGTGAGTTATCTGCTTGCATGGACAGAAACATGATTGAAGCTTAAGAGGGTGAAGTGTCTATTTTTTCTCCCAAGTCTTACTTGCTTCTTTTGTTAATTGAATGCCCATTTTGGTCATTTAACACTTCCTTTAATATTTACACACCATTGATTCCTCTAGCTTTCATATGCATTTTAAGGTCCTCTAATGGCCTCAATTTGGTTTCTTTTGCATTTGATTCTCAATTTAAGTTTATTTCTTAGAGTTGTAATGCATTTCCTATGATCTACATGTATTTTATAGAGTTATGGAAAATTCCAAGTTAAATGCTTTAGGATCAAAGAGCATTTCAAGTTAACATAACTTAGGTACTTTATGGTTTCCATATCTAACACATAAGTGCCTTTCAATTTCATTTCATTATATTTCAATGGTTCCTCTATCATTCTAGTAGGTCATTTTACTTTCTAGTAGTTCCCACATCAATGTAATTAAATACTTTACAATTTACAGTTGATCAGTTCGGCACATAGTCATTTAGAACTTTTAAGATTTTCAATTCCAACACATTGGGGTTTTCAACTTTAACATTTTTCAAATTCATTCAAAATAAAATTTTTCATAATTTAGTTTACTTAATTTATATAACATTTAGAGTATTACAAGTGCATAGCTTATAGGGTATTACATTTACTTTTAACATTTAACTCAATTTTATTTTTGTTTTATTATACTATGTTTACTAGTTATATGATTATAATTTAGATAACAATATAAGGCAATTTAAAAGTATCGAAGAACAACAATAGCAGCAGTATAAAGTAGATGAACATAAAATCTCATGCTTAAAAGAAAGTGTTGCACTTGGATCCTTTCTTGGGATAATTATAGTAAATATAAAATATGTTTTTTTGAATATTCTTAAATGGGATGATAAAAACTTCAAATGTTCTTTCATAATGATATTATAAATATTATTTAGGTATGTATATACTTTGTATTTCTAAAGGATTAAAGTTAATTTGCTTTAGAGTTTAATTTTGCTTTTGACCTATATTACTTCCTAAATTACATGTGATCAAAATATAAATTCTTATTCCCACCTATGACTAAGAGTTGGATTCTCAAGTCAGTGAATAAAAAATAGTGAGATTTCAAATGTAACTTATAAGCTCAATATTCTAATCATTTTAAGACAAAGGAGCAAATCCAAATTAATGTTTCCCAACAAGTTGAGGCTACTCAATGGCCTTTCTTAGTTAATAAATGGTTTAGTGAGAAAAATCAAGTTAGCAACTATGAACTTTACTGAATTTTTTGTCTATTTACATATGTCAAAACTCATTTGCACTTTTTGTGTAGAAATGAGTTAAATAAATACTACAAAATCTAAAATAAAAAAGAAAGAAAATAATGTCTATAAATCATGAAGAAAAGAGTTATGATAAGCTTCAAAAGGAGATGGTAAGTACTTTTGTATGCTACAATAACTCAATTTATAAATATCTAATCTTATGATTATTTGGTAAGTGATATAAATCTTCATAATTTTAGGAAAATGCAATTAGAAAAACTCTTGATCAACTTACTTTTTTTATGCAACCTATAAAAGGAAGGATGACATATTAGTGATAATATTTTCTATGATAATAACTAGTTTATGGTTTGTTTTTAAAATATGTTTGATATCTTACTTATCTTCCATTGATGGTTGTATAATTTGTTACACTCTTCAAACAGATTCCATGGTTATAAAAATTGCAAATATATTTTTCTTTATAATTGATTATTTTTGTTGCCCTTGTGGATGGCACCAAGAAGGAGGGTAATTGGTAGTTTGGATATGCAATAGAAAATTAAAAATTCTAAAGAGATAAGGGAATAAAACGATGGACACAAAAAATTTTATAATGATTCAGGCAACAATCCCTATGTCTATTCCATTCCCCAACCTCATATGGGTATTTCACTATACTTAGAGTTTGCAACTCACTCCCAACATGGTGTTTTGCGGCTCACACCGAACCATACGCCCAAGGCTTATTCTAATCCTAGTGTTTAGGCTCACATCAAACTAAGTATTTCTTCAAGGCTAACACTCAAACCTTTTACAAGAGTGTTCCTAGGCTAACTTTCAAAATCAATAAGTGTTTATAGCTCACACTAAAACTTACAGTAGTCTTTTAATGGTTTACACTTAACCTTATAAGTAAATAAAAAGATTTAATGCTCAAAAATAAAATTTCAAGAGTTTGGACATTAATGACACTCTCCTCATCACTTGGAGTCTTCTTTGAGGTTATATTTATATGCATCATAACAATTATGCCCATTGGTGAAGTGGATAGAAAAGTTCAACTCCAACAGCCACAAAATCTCCTTAGATTTCTATGTCAGATGGTTATAGTGGTTGCAGATCCTCTTTCATGATCTCAAACTTCATATCTCTAATGACTACTTTGACACATGGTGAAATCTCATTGGTTCTTCAACTATCCATTGAAGCCCTCCAACAGCTATACGAATCTCATGGTCGCGCTTCTCAATGTTGCTCGTGATCTTCATATTACGGTCAAATTCTTCATTGCAATGGCTTCTGTGTCTTCAAGCTTTTATGCTTTATTATATCACAGTCGTGCCTCTTTGAGTATGCGGTCAGGTAGCAATATTTGCTTTGAGAGAGTCAATGCAATTATGGTCGCGATCTCTTCTGTATACTTTTGGCTTTTAGCTTTAGCAACCACTATAACCATCTGACATAGAAATCTAAGAGGGTGAAATCTATGGTATAGTCATGATCTCTTGTCTTGTGGCCAGTATCCTGGTCGCGACATGCATTAAGAATAGTACCATGAATAATGGGTGATTTTCCTTGAGCCATGCAAAAGCTTATGTCACAATCATAATGCTAGTGTCGTGGTCTCAATGTTGGTGTCTTCTAGGCAACTTAGAAATTCTTCATTTATTTTATCTTTGGCTTCTTCTAAGTCACTTTCCTAACATATGGATACTCAATGAAGCCATTGAGTCACTTCAATTTGTAAGATTGACCTAAACCTAGGTCAATAGTTTTAAATTTGAACGTGCATTATATTTATTTGGGAAAAGGTACAAAAATGCCCTTAAGATTTTTACATGGACATAATACAAGTCTAATGTTTATTTTGGCTCAATTAGGCCTTAAACGTTATAAAAACTAGCATTTAGGCCTTTTTATAATGTTTGCAGTTAAGCCTCATTTACATCGTCAACTATAACGTTAATAAATATTAAAATAATAATTTTTTTTCCATTCTTTTTAAGCAAAATAGGGTTTATCAGTATTGGTATGTCTTTGTTCACCAAATAAATGAGCATTCAATTGCTTTGCCTATTTTTATTTGTGCTCCAATAAAGAGAGAAAAACTAAAAAGAAAGAGATGATCTTTTTGAGCTATCTTAAGTGTGTGTTAATGAAGTCTTAACTCTACTCTTTTTTTCTTTTCTTTTCTTCATGTAGGGATTTAAGGGTTTCTTTTTAAATCATTGTCTTGCCTATGTGAAACCCTTTTCTCTATCTTTTCTTTCTTAATTTCTTGTTGGATGTGAGTTTCTTTGCAATTTTGGGGATTTGGGCTATGGAGTTCTAGGGTTTGACTCTCTCTCTCTTTGTTGGATTTCTTCCTAATTTGTTTTCTTTTTTAACTTTTCACTTGAATAGGGTTTTGACTTTATTGAATTTGAGTCATTTCAATTCTAGGTTTTATATTATTGTGAGTTTTTCACCTGAATTTTTTTGAAGCTAAGCTCACATCTTTGTTTCAAAATTTTCTCTATGAACTGAGTTTTCTTTATTTGTTCCTCTTCTTCACTTTCTACTGTACAAAATCCACTTCATGATCGCTCAAATCTTCACTAGGTATGTAATAGAAGTGATTGTAATCAATGTTAATATACTTTAATTTAATTGTTTCATTTATTATTGAGTACATTTTCAATAATTGTAAATGATCAAAGGGTTTTTTTCATTTATTAAATTTTTTGACCATTACAAACAAGCAAAAAAAGATGTTAAACAGGTTGTTAGGCAAGCAAGAGCACAATCTCTAAAGAGTTTGTATGAAAAACTTGGAACAAAGGAAGGAGAAAAGACTGTTTATAAATTGGCTAAGATAAGAAAAAAAATATCGAGATTTGAACCAAGTTAAGTACATCACGAATGAAAAGAATAGAGTCTTGGTTCAAGAACAAGATATCAAGGAAAGATGGAGAACTTATTTTGAGGAGCTTCTTAATGGTAACAGTAATAAAATCATTGGTGGTTTGGACGACATAGCCGAGAAAAATATGAAGCATACTAGACGGATTATGTTCTCTGAAGTAAAGGAAACTTTCACTACAAGGAAAACTGAATCAGACAACGCTTTCTGGCCGTTGTCTGATGAAGACAAAAACCGTTGTCTATTGAAGCGATGTCTGATGTAGTTTTGCACAATGGTTTTTAATTTTATCAGACAACGGTTTTTGGCCGTTGTCTGATGATAGTTCAGACAACGATTTCTAATTTTTCAGACAACGGTTTTTAACCGTTGTCTGATGGTTTTCACAACGGTTTCTAAATTGTCAGACAACGGTTTCTAAATTTTCAGACAACGGTTTTTAACCGTTGTCTGATGAAGGTTTAGACAATGCTTTTTGACCGTTGTCTGATGAAGATAAAAACCGTTGTCTATTGAGGCGATGTCTGATAGCATTTCAGACAACGGTTTTTAACAGTTGTCTGAAGATGGTTTCCACAACGGTTTTTAGTTTTATCAGACAATGGTTTTTAACCGTTGTCTGATGAAGGTTCAGACAACGCTTTTTGACCGTTGTCTGATGAAGACAAAAACCGTTGTCTATTGAGGCGATGTCTGATTAAGGTTTATACAATGATTTCTTAATAAAAACCGTTGTCTGATTAATGTGACACACTGAATATTAGACAATAATTTCAATGTTCATTTCCATTTCACCACCATTGTCTGTTAAACTGTACATTATACATATAAGACAACACTTTACAATGGAGGATTGCAAATTTGGGAATCAAAGAACCTCCACAAATTCAACCATTCAACATATTAACAAACTAAAAAAAATCAACACTATACATATATCACTAAATTATACTATTAACTTCAACTTGAATGACGCTTCATGAAATATTTGGCAAAGTCAATCCTAATCTCGTTGATGTCGGCATCACTATACTCCAAATTACCTCTGCGTAGCAACTGAAAAATGAATCAAATTTCGGTTAGCCACATGTGGTAAATACAAAACTATTATATAAAAAATAAAAATAATTAAAATTCTCACCTTAGCTGCAAACTGAAGCTCCTTGTCATAACAGATTTCCTTCATGTACCTAATGACAAAGAGGCCGCAGTCCGTGGCCCCTTTCTGCACAGGAACCCTTTGAAATAGCAAATTAAAACAAAAATGAAATACCACATGCTACATCCATATGTAAACCCATATGCAAACTAACACATCAACCTAATCACACAACCTAACCTGAAATCTGAATAAACATTCTGAAAAATGAACACAAGACACATCCATATAAAATTTCAGGCTCAACGAGCAAACTCAAACCTATAATATGCATATTTGCTTTAAATGATAAGAAATGAAAGAAGAAAATATTAAAAGACAAACTTGCTCACATAAAGTATATTGCAAAGCTTAGAATAAAAGAATGCAATTAATGGAATATGAATACACACACACACCAAAAAGCGATAAGCAACAATTGCACAGGTGAACATTCAATATTACCGTGGTCATATTTGGAAGGGCATATACTCCACCAGCAGGATATAAAGCTGGGTATGGAACTGGGGTCCCCTAAGGTGGAATTAAAGGATGCTGAAAAATGGCCAGCTGAAAAGTGAAAAAGAGACTCGTATTTGTTAGGAAATCCAAAGAGAGATGCCTCTGCCAAATATAACATCTCTATACATTGTTAATAATAGGGATATTTACCTGGCCCCCCCAAAGATAGGGGTGTGGAGTTGGAGATGGAACAGTTGATGCAAAAAAGGGAGCTGGGGTAGCTCCAGCACCATAATAAGCCTAAACAAGCATCTGACTTATTAGTGTTTACAATCACTTATGCAGGTATTACATAATTTACAGATTTCATAAACATAAACCTGCATAGAATTTGACCAATCAGGGTATGAAGGTGTTGTTGGTATTTCCTGCAAACACCAGCAGATATTGGTAAACTCAGCCGCAGTTACACTGTGTATAAGAGACAGTGACAGAGAGAGAGAGGGAGAGAGGGAGAGGCGTAAATACCTGAGTTGACGATGATGGATATGACAAAATCCACACTCCAAGTGACTCTATGCATGACATTCGAATGTTAGGATCAATATCTCTGTACCGGTGTACAAATAACCTTAAAAAGGCAACATATAAGATAGTCAGATGGCTGACAAAAACCAAAGTCTGTTGATGAAACAGAAAAATTATTTTATCAGATACATTTCCTTTCAATAATAGAAATGACAAGAAAATAATTCCTACCCTGTAAATATTTTGTGCATCATGTCCTCAAGCACAACTATCTTCTCGTGAGTCATAGATAACCTTTTATTTAGTAATTCTAGACGAGGTCCCTCAGTTTGTTTCTTCTTTTCAGCATTTACCTGTCTCTGAGTGGTCTCTCGCTGTGCTCCAAGAGTTTTAGCAACTGTTATGAATGATGTGACCAGCTGAAGGCCCATCAAGGAAGCAATTTGACGGTAAACTCGTGGAGGAGTGCTGCTTACCATGAAAATTGAACCAGAATGAGTTACTTAAAAAATTCAACCACAATTTGGAGACATAAGTAGAGAGAGAGAGAGAGAGAGAGAGAGAGAGAGAGAGCTGACCATGACAATGCTATTATGTAATCCATGCACTTATCAAACAAAACAGTATCAAAGAGAGGTCCATTCTGGCATTCAACTACCAGACTGTCCCAAAATGAAACAAGGTTTTCTTTGAAGTTCTTGAAATCCTTCCTCTTTGAACTTTGATAATCTTCAACTTCCCCCTAATTATTTGCAGACAGGAGTTAAGAAATACTCTAGGCACAAAACCTGAATGCATGATTTAGATAAATAGCTTAGATGAATTTCCAGAAGAGTATCCTAGAAACAATTAAAAATCAGGAAAGACCAATAAAGAAACGAAATATGTTAAATAAAAGCATAAGATACTTTTCTCGCGAGATTGACAAGAGCAACCACAACATCATCAACATCGGTCTCATCAAGCAACTCTTCCTTGATACAAAATTTAGCTCCACATGCCTGTATAGTCGTAAATGCTATTAGTGCAATATCAGAGAGAGATGCAGTAGTGAGTTGGCAATCCCAAACAAGGTTATTTTCCCCCAATGAACAAGGATCTGAATCTGTATTTATTTCATAAGGCCATATTTATATCTTAATTTCTTACTCCATCTTTCAAATCAAATGATTTTCAATCTTCATTTATTTTGTGGTTTCACATTTATATCTCTTATTATAACGAAAAGTATTTTTGAACATTCAAAATTACCTCAAACAGCATGGTCAAGAGTTCAACCATTGCAGGTTTTGGATCTGTTTCGTATTGCTCAACCCAAAGCTTCACCGCTTGAGGAATTTGCTTCCCATTACCTTTAATAACCTCTACAGCAAAGTGGCCAAATCAACAATGCCTCTGAATATAAATGGCCAAATCTCGTTCTCCAAATCAACAGTGGGTTTTGACGGAGCCAAAACTAAGAGAAGGAGTTGTTGAATCTAATTCAATATCAGCAGTAGGAGAACGAGATTTGAATGTAGAGCAACGTGTGAGCATGAAAGAGATGTTGCCTAGGTATGGAATTTGAACTTGTACTCTTCAAATTTTGAGAAAGAAACAAACACTATCCGTTTCTATGTATGTATCAGAAACAGAGACAGAAAGATTTTTTTCTAGAGAGAGGGAGAGGGAAGATTTCGGCGGGAAATATTATTTTTTGGAAATTTTCGAATGGGTTTTCGAAAAGTCTTTCTGGAAATTTTTTGGAAATTTTCAGAATGGGTTTTAATAAATAAATTTTAATTTAAAATAAATAAAAAATAAAATATATTTATCAATTTAAAATGAATTAAGTGTTATAATTTATTTTATAAATATACTTAAATATTATTCATAAATTTATAATTTGGCTCGTAAAATGATAATTTAATGTAAATATAAGCAAATGCTTTTTTTATTCTGTTGAAAAAAATATATATATACTTGTATATACTAATATATACTTGTATATATATTAATATATATATTTGTAAATACTTGTATATATACTAATATATATACTTATATATACTAATATATATACTTGTATATACTAATATATACTTGTATATATTTGTATATATACTTGTATATACTAATATATATACTAATATATACTTGTATATACTCATATATATATACTTGTATATGCTTTTATATACTAATATATACTTATATATACTTGTATATATACTAATATATACTTATATATATACTTGTATATACTTGTATATACTAATATATATACTTGTATATACTTGTATATACTAATATATACTTGTATATACTAATGTATATACTAATATATATACTTGTATATACTAATATATATACTAATATATACTTGTATATACTAATATATATGCTTGTATATACTAATATATACTTATATATACTTGTATATATACTAATATATACTTATAATACTTGTATATACTTGTATATACTAATATATACTTATATATAGTTATATATATACTAATATATGCTTATATATATACTTATATATACTAATATATATATACTTGTATATACTAATATATACTTGTATATACTTGTATAAATACTAATATATATTTGTATATACTAATATATACTTATATATACTAATATATATACTAATATATACTTGTATATACTAATATATATACTTGTATATACTAATATATACTAATATATATACTTGTATATACTTATATATACTAATATATACTTGTATATACTAATATATATACTAATATATACTTGTATATACTAATATATATACTTGTATATACTAATATATACTTATATATACTTGTATATACTTGTATACTAATATATTGTATATTAATATATATACTTGTATATACTAATATATATATACTTGTATATACTGATATATATACTAATATATACTTGTATATACTAATATATATACTTGTATATACTAATATATACTTATATATACTTGTATATATACTAATATATACTTATAATACTTGTATATACTTGTATATACTAATATATACTTATATATAGTTGTATATATACTAATATATGCTTATATATATACTTATATATACTAATATATCTACTTGTATATACTAATATATACTTGTATATACTTGTATAAATACTAATATATACTTGTATATACTAATTTATACTTATATATACTAATATATACTTGTATATACTAATATATATTAGTATATACTAATATATATACTTGTATATACTAATATATACTAATATATATACTTGTATATACTTATATATACTAATATATACTTGTATATACTATTATATATACTTATATATACTAATATATATACTAATATATACTTGTATATACTAATATATATACTTGTATATACTAATATATACTTATATATACTTGTATATACTTGTATACTAATATATTGTATATTAATATAAATACTTGTATATACTAATCTATATACTAATATATACTTGTATATATACTAATATATATACTAATATATACTTGTATATACTAATATATATACTTGTATATATACTAATATATACTTGTATATACTAATATATATACTTGTATATACTTGTATATACTAATATATACTTGTATATATACTAATATATGCTTATATATATACTTATATACACTAATATATACTTGTATATACTTGTATATACTAATATATATACTTGTATATATACTAATATATACTTGTATATACTAATATATACTTGTATATACTTATATATACTTGTATATACTTGTATACTAATATATATACTAATATATACTTGTATATACTTGTATATACTAATATATATACTTGTATATACTTGTATATACTAATATATACATGTATATACTTGTATATACTTGTATACTAATATATTGTATATTAATATATATACTTGTATATACTAATCTATATACTAATATATACTTATATATATACTAATATATACTTGTATATACTAATATATACTTGTATATACAAATATATATACTTGTATATACTAATATATATACTAATATATACTTGTATATAATAATATATACTTGTATATACTAATATATATACTAATATATACTTGTATATATTAATATATATACTTGTATATACTTGTATATACTAATATATACTTGTATATACTTGTATATATACTAATATATACTTATATATATACTTGTATATACTTGTATATACTAATATATACTTGTATATACTAATATATATACTAATATATACTTGTATATTCTAATATATATACTTGTATATACTAATATATATACTAATATATACTTGTATATACTAATATATATACTTGTATATACTAATATATACTTATATATACTTGTATATATACTAATATATACTTATATTACTTGTATATACTTGTATATATACTAATATATATACTTGTATATACTAATATATACTTATGTACCGTCGACACGCCCAACAACATGGCCGTGTCACTGGCCGTGTTAAGCAAAGATCATGAATTTCGAACTGTCATCCATGAAAACACAAACACTTCAAAACTCATACTTCATCACCCATAATCATCATCTTGGTTATATTCATCAATTATCTATCAATTTAACACTTATATAACTTCAATATATCATAATAAGAATCATTATATACATCATCATGAATCATTTACTCAAATTCCCAATTCATTTATATTAAACCCTTACTCAACAATTTCAACAATTCATCATCATCCTCACAAATAACCCAAATTACCATCATCTAAATACCAATTTAACATATCTATAACTTTAATCTTTCACTATCATCATCTTCACACACTAACCAAAACAAATATAAACACAATCAATAGAATCAACTCAAAGAAATGAACACTTACTTGGATATTATGCCAAATCTTCAATCTCCAACTTCAACTATCTTAAAACCCTTAAGAATTTGGTGTATAAACCAACCAAAATCACATCTCTCTCTCTCTCTCTCTCTCTCTCTCTCTCTCTCTCTCTCTCTCTCTCTCTCTCTCTCTCTCTCTCTCTCGTGCAAGAAGAAGAAGAAGAAGAAGAAGGAAAGAAGATTTTCTCTTCTTTTCCCATACTTATCATATATATATATATATAATAATAATAATAATAAAATAAATATTACAAAAATCCTTCACCACATATCTTTCCCTTTGACTTTCCTTTCTTCTTTCCATTAAACATATAGTTTAAATCCAAATACAACAATAACTCCAAAACTTTTAGGGTATACTTTGTGATATTACATATATACTTGTATATACTAATATATACTTGTATATATACTAATATATGCTTATATATATATACTTATATATACTAATATATACTTGTATATACTTGTATATAATAATATATATACTTGTATATACTAATATATACTTGTATATACTAATATATATACTTGTATATACTTGTATATACTTGTATATATACTAATACATATACTTGTATATACTTATATATATACTAATATATGCTTATATATATACTTGTATACACTAATATATACTTGTATATACTAATATATATACTTGTATATACTTGTATATATACTAATATATACTTGTATATACTAATATATATACTTATATATATACTTGTATATACTAATATATACTAATATATATACTTGTATATACTAATATATTTACTTGTATATACTAATATATATACTTATATATACTTGTATATACTAATATATATACTTGTATATACTAATATATATACTTGTATATATACTAGTATATGCTTATATATATACTTGTATATACTAATATATATACTTGTATATACTTGTATATATACTAATATATACTTGTATATACAAATATATATACTAGTATATACTTGTATATATACTAATATATATACTTGTATATACTTGTATATACTAATATATACTTATATATACTTGTATATATACTAATATATGCTTATATATATACTTGTATACACTAATATATACTTGTATATACTTGTATATACTAATATATATACTTGTATATATACTAATATATACTTGTATATACTAATATATATACTTGTATATACTAATATATATACTAATATATACTTGTATATACTAGTATATATATATACACTTGTATATACTTGTATATACTAATATATATACTAATATATACCTGTATATACTAATATATATACTTATATATACTAATATATACTTATATATATACTTGTATATACTAATATATACTTGTATATACTAATATATATACTTTTATATACTAATATATATACTAATATATACTTGTATATACTAATATATAGTTATATATATACTTATATATATACTAATATATATACTTGTATATATTTGTATATACTAATATATATACTTGTATATACATGTATATACTTGTATATATATACTAATATATACTTGTATTCCTACTTATATAATATCATATTATATCTAAATCATTATTTAATACATACAACGGTTTTTTTTTACCAAAAAAATACTTGTCTGAACATATATTACACAACGGTCCCTAAAAACCGTTGTCTGTATGCTTGCTTCAGACAACGGTTGTTTTAACCGTTGTCTGAAACGCTGAATTATACAACACTTTGGAAAAAACCGTTGTCTGAAACATCTTATCAGACAACGGTTTTGTATGACCATAAAAATAGTTGTCTGAAATATATTACACAACGGTCCCTAAAAAACCGTTGTCTGGTATGACCAAAATGACACATAATAGACAACTGTTAAAAAAAATACCAAAAACAGTTGTCTGAAAATTAATCAGACAACGCTTTTTTGGGAAAAATAAAAAACCGTTGTCTGTTTTTTTCAGACAATGGTTTTTTCCTTAACCGTTGTCTGATGACCGTTGTCTGATTCAGTTTTTCTTGTAGTGTTTGAAGAGAATGAAAATCGGTAAAACATATGAACCGAATGGAATATCCATTGAGGTTTGGAAAAGTTTCAGAGATATAGGAGTTGTGTGGTTGATGGCTATGTTTAATAAGATTTTAAGTACAAAGAAAATGCCTAATGAATAGAGACAAATCAGTCTGATATCTATTTTTAAGAATAAATGAGATATGCAAAATTGTTCAAATTACAGAGATATTAAGCTTATGAGCCACACCATGAAATTATGGGAGAGAGTTATGGAATACCTTTTACGTTTGGATACTTGTATCTCCCCAAACCAGTTTGATTTTATACCTGGTTGATCCACTATATAAGCTATCTTTCTTATTATAGATGTGATGTAAAAGTATAAAGAGACGAATAAGGATTTACATATGGTTTTCATTGACTTGGAGAAGATG
Source organism: Garcia nutans (assembly GCA_947685225.1). NCBI lineage: Eukaryota > Viridiplantae > Streptophyta > Magnoliopsida > Malpighiales > Euphorbiaceae > Garcia > Garcia nutans. Next base: position 56,599,092 of record CANTUV010000008.1, read on the forward strand.
TATGATAGAGTTTCTAGAGAAGTTTTATGGTGGATCCTAGAGCGTAGAGGGATTTCTATAAGATATATCCAAGTGTTGAAGGATATATATGATGGAGCTATCACTAGTGTCCGCACTGTTGGAGGTGATACTAAGAATTTTTCTGTTTCTATTGGGTTATATCAAGGTTCAACTTTGAGCCCTTATCTATTTGCCTTGGTCATGGATGAGCTAACAAGGCATATATAAGATGATATTCCTTGGTATATGATGTTTGCAGATGATATTATGTTGATAGATGAGACCCAAGCAGGTATAAGTTAAAAGTTGGAGTTATAGAGAAATACTTTGAAATCAAAGGGTTTTAAGCTTAGTAGAACTAAGACTGAGTATATGCATTGTAGATTTAATAACGCGAATAGAGAAAGAGGCGAAGTTATTTTAGACGGAGTAGCAGTATCTCATAGTACTCATTTTAAATACCTTGGTTCTATTATTCAAGCAGATGGTGGTTGTGAAGAAGATGTAAGTCATAACATTAAAGCTGGTTGGATAAAGTGGAGGAGTGTCACAGAAGTATTATGTGACCAAAAGATGCCAGACAAATTGAAAGAAAAATTCTACCGTACTATCATACGGCCTGCGATGATTTATGGTAGTGAGTGTTGGGCTGTGAAAGGATAACAAGTGAGTAAGATACATGTTGCAGAGATGAAAATGATAAGATGATGTATGGACACACTAGAATTAATAGAATCAAGAATGAAAATATTAGAGAAAAAGTAGAGGTAGCGCCTATCGAGGATAAGATAAGAGAGCAAAGATCGAGATGATTTGGCCATGTGAAACGTAGATCTAAGGATGCACCGGTTAGAAAAACTGAACTGGTTAAAATAGAAATATCTAAGAGAGGTAGGAATAGACCTAAATTAACTTGGACAAAAGTGGTACAAAAGAATTTTGTTGTTTTAAATTTATTAGAGAGGTAGCCCTAAATCGAATCGAGTAAAAAAAAAAAGAATCCATATAGCCGACCCCAATTATCTTGGGATTAAGGCTTTGTTGTTATTGTTGTTGTGTAATTTTTTTGAGAGTTTTTTTTATTGTGTAATAATGTTTGATGATCAAGAAAAGAAAAACAAGGATCCTGAAATTTGTGTATGAATTTTTGTGTGAATATTGCGTAATTTGTAATGTAATTTACCATTAATTTGATAAATATTTTTGGGCTTATTTTAATGTATTGCATATGTTTCTCTAACAAAGTCCCATTAGTGTTTTTGTTAATTCTTTAAGATCATTCCTCTCGTACAAATAGTAAGGGTTGATTTTATAATTTCTCTCAATTTGGTTGCTTGAAAAAGATGAAAAAATTTATTATTTTAATGCTTATTAATGCTACAACTGATGGTGTAAACGAAGCTTAACTGTAAGTGTCACAAAAGGGCCTAAATGCTAGCTTTTATAACGTTCTGGGCCTGATTGAATCAAAATAAACATTAAGCTTGTATTTGTACCTATACAAAAACTTCAAGGGCTTTTTTTATACCTTCTCCTTATTTGTTTTATATTTTCTCTGTCATGCTGAAATTGTCACATTTATAAAAAAGAAAATTTATTACCCTCAAATTGTCATTTTATATAATCAAGAAAAATTAATTAATTTTTTTTTCAATCATACTATTATAATTAATGGCTTAATTAATGAAGTGGAAATATAGTATTAATGAATTAACAGAGGACATTTTAATTCATTCAAAATAATTTTGTATAATACCTAGAGAATTTAATGACTTTTTAAATAGGTATATATAAGCTGAAAGCGACGATTTCAGCAGAAGGGATGGAGTATCAACTTTATAGGAGAAAACTTTTGCTATGCAATCTCAACATGTTGCTAGTTCAAACATAGATTTTCACTCAAATCCCTAATTAAGAAATGATGAATATTAAGAAACCATTGACAAATAGACTTACATCAATTGAGTATATTCCAGCTCTAAGAACTTTTATATTTTTCTTTAATATTTAAGAAAAGAAATTGAAATTGAATTTATTGTTTGATTTTATATCCATATACAAAAATATAAACAATTTTAAATTGATAGATTTAAAAGAGTGAATTTCATTATAATCGATATTATTCATTGTTTTTTTTTTATAGAATTTTCCTTTTTTTCCTCTATTAAAGGATTTGTAATTATTTAGATAATATTGAGCAATAAAAAAGTTGAAAATTTTATCAATTAGACAAGGCAACATGGTAGTTAATGAGAACCCTTTGTGAGAAAATGTGAAAATAACAAGAGAATAGTTCAAAATTGGGACAACTATTTAACATGAAGACAAACTTCAATAAATTTGAAACGACATTATGTAATGTGACGTTTGCTTTCTTCAATCTCTTTAATCTCTTTTAACATAATTAAACAAAACCATGTTAAGCCCCATGATGGCTAACTTACCATGTAACCAACAAAAGCTTCCATTTGTATATATATCTTCATGATATCATGACCTTACAAGCCTCTTGGAACACCAAGTAAACTTAACTATGACATATACATTTGCAGGAATCTAAATCTTGCCCTTCTTCTTAACAATTTCTTGGCAAAGCACATGAACCTTTCAATATCTAAACCAAGCATATATATGCATGGTGTTTGGATCAAATAAATGGTAATCTTTCATTTTTTAAAATGTAAAAATGAGCTTTATTAAAACAATTCTCATATTCAATATCTTAACAATTAGATAATATTTTATATTTGAATCGGAGACTAATTTTAGTTTGGTGAAAATCAAATTAATTTCTATAATTATATTAATAATTTATTTATAAATTTTATCAAATAAATTTAATTTATGGTTAAAATATATAAATTTACAAATGAATTTATTTATCCAAAACAAGTTTTGATTTAAATTTTTATTCTTATTAGTTTTTAAAATCAACTAATATTATATATATATTAAACTGATATTCTCTTCATTCCTAATAAATAAATATATTTTTCATTTTATTAAGAATTAAAAATTTATTATTTAATTAAAAATATAAATGATCTATCACTTATTTATTTTAGTATAAGATATATTTATAAAATATTTTTAATAAATAATATTAAATATAAGTATAACCAGTTTTTTAAAAATATAATAAACAAATTTATAAAATACTATAATTTGATATAAATGAAATCAAAATATATATATTGATGAATTTGAATGGGGGAGTATTAAAAAAAAAAACTACAATTGTTTTCAACAAATAAAATTCAAATATAATTGTAGCTCATAAAAGTTGGACCCACATATCATATATGATTGTAGCTCATAAATATCAAAGGCTAAGACTTCTCGTGAGTAGTATGCATAGCTTTATATATAGGCCCACTTATATTTCAATCATTCACAGTTTTCGCAAAAACTTTATATTAGACTACAAAATTCCAAAAATATTATGAAACAGAGTATTCTTTCTTTCTTTTTTAATTTGTCAAAATATTATGTTTATCTGTTAATTTTACTAGTTGTAGTGATCTATCCAATATAACTCTGAAGATTTATTAAATTAGTGATTGGATTTTAATTAAATACAGTAGAACTGCGTTTATTATATATATTTTTTAGCTCTATATATAGCTACTTTAAATTTTTCTTTTTTTTTTCTGCTCTAATTACTTTTTATTAAATAAATTCAACACTTTTTCCTTTCTTATTCATTCTCTTTATTTTAGTTTATTTTTAAAATATATATATTCTTTTTTTTAAGGAAATCGATTTCTTTTTCCCTTCAATCAAAGCGGCAAAAGTAGAAAGTGGGAGAAACAGTGCGATGGGCACAGTTGTTTTGTATGTCTTCACTTGCAAAAGCCTTCTTTCATTACCCATCTTTGTTGTTACTCAGCCAACCCATTCCCCAATATTTATGCAAAAGCCATACAAATATTTGTAAAATATTCAATGGTTGGCTTTTTTATTCACTCAGTAAACTGAGTTCTATTTTTTAATTATTTTTTAATTTTGAGAATAAAATACATAATTATGTTTTGAAATGTATAATTTTGGACTCACATAAAAATGAAATTATACATTTATAAATTATTCTAAAATATCTGTGAAATTTTTCATATTAATATTTTTCTTTTTAATATAGATTTAGGACAACTAACTTAAAAATAAGTTGACTTTAATCATTTAGGATAGCTCAACACTCTTTTCAAGTGTTAACTATTTAATGGATTGTCTGAACTATCTATATGAGAGTATCGCCTCTCATATTGCATGAAATCTTTTGTATTAAATTTTTTTTTGTAATATAGATTTGAAAGAGCTAACTCTAAAAATTAAGTGTTAATGTTAGTGAGTTTATTTCTATATTAAGTATGTCAAATTCTTTTTTTTTTTTAGATATAGGGTTACCCAAACTTTAATTATTTAGGGTAATTCAAGAAATGTTTTAACAAAAACACATAAATATATCCATGAGCTAAATTTAAATTTGAAAAATCTTAATTTTTTAAAAATTTTAATTAAAAGTTTCCTATTAATTTTATTAATTCGCAGTCCAACTCATATACTAGTGTGCAAATACTTGAAAAAAAAAAAGACACCTTTTTATTTAAATTTATTACGTTCTATAGAATATGCACTCTTAACTTTTCCTTATTCTGTTCTTATGGATAATTAATTAATGGGCAGATGCTACATAATATGGTAATATAAAGAGTAACCGTATCTAATTTATTATATTTTCTTCCTTTTTCAGTCGTTCTTGTGGCTGTATATATATCATTTAGGTGCATTCAAATCAATTCTCAAATATTAATGTATCATTATAATGTCGTTTTTTCTTTTATTTAACATGATAATAAAACACGTATTTTTTTATAATAAGAATTTTCCTGTATTAATTAATAATTTACTTACAATAAATATATTTATATATCCCCTCTCTTTGTATAGATAACTTGTCTAGAAATGGCAAGAACAAGTTCTCTCCTAAAAACCTTCACATTTATACTCTTGTCTCTTTTATTCCCAATTGCTTCACCTTCCTCCTCCACCGACTCCTTCTTCTTCGGCGGCTGCACTCAACAAAAATATCCACCAAACTCACCTTACGAGTCAAACATCAACTCACTGCTCACTTCTCTTGTCAACTCAGCCACTTACACTTCCTACAACAACTACACTATAATGGGTTCAAGTCCACAAGACGTCGTCTACGGGCTTTTCCAGTGTCGAGGAGACCTTTCAATGCCAGATTGTGCCACCTGCGTAGCTCGTGCAGTGAGTCAACTCGATGGCTTATGTTCTCAGACATGCGGCGGGGCCGTACAGCTCCAAGGTTGTTATGTGAAGTACGATAATGCTTCATTTCTAGGTGTGCAGGATAAGACTGTTGTATTAAAAAAATGTGGGCCGTCCATTGGCTATGATACGGATGCTATGACGGTTAGAGATGCAGTTTTGGCGGGGCTGATTAGGACTGGTGGGCCATATCGGGCTGGTGGGTCTGATGAGGTCCAAGGTTTAGCCCAATGTGTTGGAGATTTGAGTATCGGAGAATGTCAAGATTGTTTGACGGAAGCCATCGGACGGTTGAAAAGTGATTGTAGCATGGCGGTTTACGGTGATATGTTCTTAGCTAAGTGTTATGCTAGGTATTCCACTGGCGGTGCTCATGTTTATACCAAGACTCATAATAACGGTATAGCCATTTCTCCAAGTTTTCATTCCTTTTTCATAAGAAACTTTATCAATTTAATGTTAATAATAGTTACTTTTATTCAATATACTGTTAGAAAATTGATTAATTATACAAAATATGAACTCATTACATGCTAAATTAACAGATATACTTTTTATTTTATAAAAATTAAAAAAAATAGTTATTTTTAATAGAAATATAAATTTATATGTATTTTTTCTTTTAAATATTTATTTTAATTTAAAATAATATTATATTTATATTTAATATTATTTATTAAAAATATTTAACAACTTATTACAATAGTAAATAAAATATAATTTAAGATAAATAAAAAATGAAATTTTGTTTATCAATTTGAGACAAAGAAAGTTTATTGTATGTAGCTTATAATATATTATTTTGATCCATTAAATCTTCAATGAATAAATAATTAAAAAAATATTTACAATAATATATATATATATGTTAAATAATGTTCTTTTTTGCTTTTACTAATTTTGTTGATAATTAATTAGTATTGAAAATAATGAAATTTAATTTACATACATGAAATGTTAAATTGTATTAATTCTAGTGTACAATAATTTACTAAAAAACTATTTGAATTATTTGTTATTTGTTATTGCAGATAAATCCATAAATGAGGGTGAAAAGATATTCGCCATTATAATTGGATTATTAGCTGGAATCGCATTAATAATTATTTTTCTGGCTTTCTTAAGAAAAGTGTTTGAAGGAAATGGTAAAATCTTTAATCTTTAATTGATTTCTTAATTAGTTTTGAAAACTAAAAGTGTAATCTTTGTTTTGCAGGTAAATAAAAATTTGCAACCTTTTTCAAAGACATTGGCACAGTCCTCACTAGTCCCCCACCAACTCAAGTGATTTGCTTTTCCATTAATTCGTGATATGTAACTTTTACATTAAGATTTTCTCATGAAAAGAAGGCTTTTACATGGAAATATAGAAGTGGGGATATGAACCCAAATCAAAAGTCTAAGTAAGATTCCAATCTATTCCCTCTCCACTTCAAAAAAAAAAAGTTGTATTGTCTAATTTCAAAAAATGTCATATTCTTTTTTTGTAAAGGTGCAAATTATTTTTTTTTTTAAGAAATGGAGTTTGTATTGTTTATCTTTTTGGGTAAGAAACACACTATTTTTAATTAATTATGATTCATTTTATAATATATACACACACACAAATATATATATATGATTTTGTACTGCCAAAGATCTCATATCATATATATGCATGAGAAAAGCAATTCAAATATTGAATCATAAAGTTAAAAGCTTTATCATTCCAACCCACTTTTATATACTTAACAAGCCATATTGTGCTAAGTGGAAAAAAGAAATTTTTAACATGAACATCATATAAAATTAATAAAAAAAAAATTAGTAAATCATAATTGTTTTAACATTGAAAAATGTTTTGCATTGAAACATGAAAAGCTAAATAGAATTTAGCAACACTTTTTACATTGAAATCTATTATTATTATTATTATTATTATTATTATTATTCAATCTTAGCCAATAATTGAATTTATTAAATTTTTATTGATCGAGTGTATATACATTCGATTTAAAATAAAAATTTTTCGTCACTAAATTAACGATCTAATTAATAATATATATGCAGTCTAAATGGCAAGAGGGTAATGAAATACACATGAAAATTGGAGACATTGAATTGCAAATTCCACCACAAATATTTGTGGCTCAGAAATGAGGTTTCAGCCTGAAATAAACACTTTGAATTGTTGTTTTCCACGAGCTAAAATTGGACCCCATTGAATCTGAAATATTCATTTTGTGACTTGTTCTCCTACAAATTTATTGCATCATTATTGTTCCTTATGAGCTTTTATAATTAATTTCTTAATTGTGTAATGAAATTGAAAGGAAATTAAAGAAAAAAATCTATTTTTTTATTGTTTCATTACCTCAGTTAAAATATAATAGAAATTAAATTTCTCTCTTAAAATAAAAATAACTTCGTTTTACCCTCAAATTAGAGGAAAATATTTTGGAGATTCGAAGAAAACTTTAAAAGTCAAATTTTCTATCTTTTTTTTTTTTACCTTTGTCTTCCTTTAATTATCATCCAAATAGATTAAATAAAAAAATATTTTTTTTTCTATTCATTTCTTTCAAAACAAACAACTTGTTAGAGTTGCTAAATGAATTTATAATTTTTTTATAATATGTTTTTACATGATATTTATGGATTATTTTACCGGAGAAAGTTTGTCCTATTATTGTATTTAAATGCTTTGCCCTTCCATTTATAAAAATAATAAAAATAAAAATGGTACTTGGTTTGAACTTTAATGGCAAGTGCTTGTGTTAGAATTATTCATCTTTTGGAGCTTCGGAGAAGCATGTCACTTCTTGTCAAATTAGTGTGCTTTTCAAGATTCCTTAGAAATAAAAAAGTTTTTATTTGAGATTTTAAAAATAATTGGATCCCGAACATAAAGCTTCCACCCTCTTCAATTTCAAGTGAGTATTTTTCTTTTCTTTTTTTTTTCTTTTAAGGAAAAACAGAGTAATTTTTTTCCATTACATAATTAATACCCATTTTTTTTCATTAAAAACAAGCCTAAGAATAAAATCTATAAAATGGGGAGAAAACTTAATTCCTTTAAAGCCTAAATCATGCATTGATCACTAGATTATTCAAATTAAATTGCAAAGGGCAGAATTGCATACCTGACATCATCATATGTTGATACTGGAAACGATTCTGAGGTTTTTCGCCTTTCAGAAGATACACACTTTAGGTTATGCGGAAACACTACTGAAAGAACGTAATGTTCTCTAAAAGTTATGTTCCCCAGGAGACCACGACCCCTTATTTATAACTGAATAAATTGATTAATTTCTATTTTGGTCCTTCAACAAAATAGAAATTACTTAATGATCTCTACACTTATAATTCTATTACGAGTAGGACACCTCAATAGTCAACAATCCTAATTTGATCAAAACTTTAATTTGACTATCTTAATTTGACTACAATACACATTTAATATTTAAATATATTTAGCCCACACTTATGATTAATTAGAGGATTAATTTTAACAATTAATTCTAACAATCTTCCACTTGGGCTAACATATATTAAATATAAATGTATATACCTTAATGAGCTCATAAAAGCAGTCATACTGAAGGTGCCTCAAACAATCTCGTCCATTGATTATATCGATAAAGGACTGAATGGCCAGTCGCCACATTCATCGTGACTCAAACCATCATCAATCACATTACCAATACTCTCAAATGACATAGATCAATAATAGGAGTGTAGCATGGAAACTACATGTAATGTGATCTAATCATGCCTGTTTCCAACTAGTCACACTTTAGTGAGATCAATCAATAATAATACAGAGTGTAATAGAGAACAAAATAAGAGGGTGTTTCTCAAAACTGGAGCTTTTCGGCTTATTGTGAATAAGTGATTTTTATATTATAATCAGATTAAAAATAAGCAGTTAAGCTTTTCTGTAAACTAGTTAATAATCAGCTGATAATCAGTTTATAATCAGTTAAGTGTTTCTGTAAAATCAGCTTATAATCAGTTTTTAATTGCAGAAACTGTCAAAATGACCAAACTGTCCCTGAGTTTATTTATTGTATAAAAATAATTTTTTAAATGTCAATTCAAAATTTATTTAGCAATTATAATAATAATAATAATAATAATAATAAAATTTATTTAATAATAATAATAATAGTATTAGTGTTATCAATAAATTATACAAATAAAAAACTACCATTTAAATATTACCAAATTAATTAGAATCCTAAAAATAAAAGAATTTTGATGGGAACTAAAATATATAGGGTGGGTAAATTTGGAATATTGAAGATTAGGTAGGGATAGTATGGTCTTTTATTTGGTCAAAAGTGCTTAAAAAAAAGTAGCAAAACCCAACTTTTAAAAAACTGATTAAAATCATATTATAATCTAATATTTAAGTTTTCAGAAACACTTAAATAAACAACTTATAATCTAAAAACTGCTTATAATCAATTTTGACCAGCTTTTAAGTTTTGAGAAACACCCTCTAAATACTTTATTTTCTGCAGAAACTGAGTGTACATAACAAAATATATCCATTACAAAACAGAGCATACACAAATATAATGTAACCATAATGAATAAACTCTCACTGAAACTAATCAGTCTCAAATAATGTGGCACCCATATGAGTAATGTGCTCATGAAAAACCTTCGGTATCACTGCCTTAGTGAGCGGATCCGCAATCATGGAGTTCGTTCCAATATGCTCTATGGATATCTGTCCACTCTGTACTCTCTCCCTCACAGCCAAAAACTTTATCCCAATGTGTCTCGATCGAGAAGAGTTTTTGTTGTTGTTGGAGAATAAAACTGTTGAGTTATTATCACAGTATAACTTTAATGGCCTTTCAATGCCATTCACAATGCGCAGCCCTGTGACAAAGTTCCTCAGCGAGATAGCCTGATTGGATGCCTCGTAGCTTGCTAAAAATTCTACTTCCATGGTGGAGGTAACTACTAGAGTTTGTTTCACACTCTTCCAAGAAATAGCACTACCAGCCAAGAGATATATGTAGCCTGAAGTGGATTTCTGATTGTCTTGGCATCCCGTGAAATCAGAATCAGTATACCCAATGATCTCAAGTTGATCTGATCGCCTGTATGTGAGCATATGTCCCTTAGTTCTCTGAAGATACCTCAAAACACTTTTGGCTGCTCTCCAATGCTCCATTCCTGGATTGCTGAGATATCGCCCTAACATGCCAACTATGAATGAAATATCTGGACGAGTGCAAACTTGAGCATACATCAGACTCCCAACTGTCGACGCATAAGGAATCTTCTGCATGTGCTGAATCTCAAGTTCACTCTTAGGACACTGATCAAGACTAAATTTATCTCCTTTAGCGACTAGGGTATCAGTTAGTCTACTGTTATGCATACTAAATCTCTTAAGCACTTTATCAATATAGCCCTTTTGTGATAATCCAAGAATACCTCGAGTACGGTCTCGATGTATTTGAATCCCTAATACAAAAAAAGCTTCACCTAAATCTTTCATCTCAAAGTGTTTTGAGAGAAAGACTTTGGTCTCGTGCAGCAAGTCCTTACAGTTAGTAGCAAGTAATATGTCATCCACATATAAGACCAAAAAGATAAACCTACTCCCACTGAACTTGTGATACACACAATCTTCCATAGCATTTGTCTCAAAATCGAAAGAGACAACTACTTCATGGAACTTGAAGTACCACTGACGAGAAGCTTGCTTGAGTCCATAAATGGATTTCTTTAATCTACATATCAGTCGCTTTGGGTCTCCAGACACAAAGTTTTCTGGCTGCACCATATAGATGGTTTCATCAATGTCTCCATTGAGAAACACAGTCTTCACATCCATTTGATGTAATTCAAGATCAAAATGTGCAACTAGAGCCATGATTGTCCTAAAAGAGTCCTTCGATGATACTGTAGAGAAGGTCTCTTTATAGTTAATCCCTTCTTTCTGAGTAAAGCCTTTAGCTACAAGATGAGCCTTATATCTTTCCACATTACCATTAGAATCCCTCTAGATCTTAAATATCCATTTGCAACCAATAGGTTTCTTTCTTTCAGGTAACGGGATAAGATCCCAAAATTGATTGTCTTGCATAGATTTATATTCTTCAGCCATTGCCTCAATCCACTTGTGAGAGTTAGGATCCTGCATGACATGATGAAAGTTGATTGGATCATCTTCCACCATATCTACAGTGTCCTCATGTTCCTGAAGATATACTACATAATCATCTGGAATAGCATTTCTTCTCTCTCTAGTGGACCTCCTTAAAGGCACAGGTTCTGGCTCAAATTCTTGAGGTTGTTGAGCTTGTACTTGAGGAAGAATAACTTCTTCATCCTGATGGGGAAGTTAATTAACATTGTCTTGTATTGGATCCAGAATTGCTTCTGGAATATTAACAAGTCTAGGAACCTGAACAGTCCCAGAAGCAACAATAGGAATCGACACTGAGTGGTCCTGACTCGATCTCTCCTCAAAGACAATGTTTCTAACCTTATTTCTCCCCCCAAACTCAACATCCTCAAAGAATATTGCAATTCCCGTCTCAAAAATAGATCTGGACGTAGGATTATAAAATTTAAAACCCCGAGATCGCTCAGAATAACCAACAAAGTAGCTACTAACAGTTTTGGAGTCCAATTTTGTCTCATTAGGCCTATAAGGCCTAGCCTCAGCAGGACATCCCCAAACATGAAGGTGCTTTAAACTGGGCTTGCGTCCAGTCCAAAGCTCATACGGTGTCTTTACAGCTGCTTTAGTTGGTACTCTGTTAAGAAGATAGACTGTTGTCTTTAATGCTTCTCCCCACAGAGACTCAGGTAAAGAAGAATGACTAATCATACTTCTAACCATATCCATAAGAGTCCTGTTACGTCTCTTAGATACACCATTCATGTTGGGTGTACCAGGCATTGTGTATTGAGGGACTATACTACAGTCCTGCAGGAAAATAGCAAATGGCCCTGGACGTTGTTTATCTGAACCATCATATCTGCCATAGTACTCACCTCCACGGTTAGATCTAACAGATTTAATCTTCTTTCCGAGTTGGTTTTCAACTTCGGCCTTATAAGATTTGAAAATGTCCAGAGACTCATATTTCTCATGAATGAGATATAAGTACCCGTAACGTGAGTAATCGTCTATGAATGATATAAAGTATCTTTGGCCATTCCTTGTTGCTGTAAGGAATGGACCGCAGATATCCATATGTATCAATTCTAAGACGTTCGATGATCTGTTGACACCTAGTCTCTTTTGTTTAGTTTGTTTACCTTTAATACACTCAACACATGAGTCCAAATCTGTGTAATCAAGTGTGTTTAGGATACCATCTGACACAAGACATTCTATTCTAGATTTGGATATGTGACCCAAATGTCTGTGCCAAAGTTCAGCTGAATTATTTATATTTAGCTTCTTTTTGGTACCTATAGTACTAACTTGCAGGATTTCATTATAAGAATCATTAATATCCAACATATATAGATTATCACATGCATTTAAGAAGCCAGTACCAAAAATTTTTGAATCTATAGATAAAGTAAATGAACTGTCTCCAAATGAATAAGTAAAACCAGATTTGTCCAAATAAGAAACGGAAATTAAATTTCGTCTAAATGTCGGAATAAAAAAAGTATCTACGAGATCCAAAAAATATCTAGTTCTTAAACACAATCTAATATGCCCAATTGCCTCCACTTCCACCGGATCGCCATTTCCCACATAGATGTATCTTTCACAGTCAGTTGGCTTTCGGTAGCTCAGGCAACCCTGCAATGAAACACTTATGTGAGCGGTAGCACCAGAATCTATCCAATAAGTGTTTCTAGGAGCTGAAGTTAAATTAACTTTAGAACAGACTAAAACAAGGTACTTACCCTTCTTGACACGCCATGTGGCATATTTGGGACAGTCCTTCTTTAAGTGTCCAGACTTGTTGCAGAAGAAGCATTTTAATTCCTTAGGCTTCTTTTTGCACAGGACCTTTATCAGCAGTCTTATTCTCAGCAGTCTTCTTTCTTTTCTTGTTCTTGCCCTTATCTGTTGAAGAGACCAGATAAACACTCTCTCTCTTAGTAGCCAACATCTTTTCCTCCTCATCCACACAATGAGCAATGAGCTCGTTAAGAGTCCATTTGCTCGGCTGGCAGTTATATGAAGTCCTTATCTGCCCATACTGCGGTGGAAGAGAATTCAAAGCTAGATGAACTAACAGGTCATCTGGTAAAACCAAATCTAGGACCTTTAGCCTCTTGGCTATTTGGGACATGCTCAGTATATGCTCCTGAACACTACCGTTGCCAGCATACCTTATGGAGGTGAGTTTTGCTAAAAGCGTCCCCACTTCGGCCTTGTCATTTTTGACATAGACCTTCTCCAGCTCAGTAAGATATTTTTTAGCATTACTTTCCTCAGCAGAAATGGCTCCCCGAACATGCTCTAGGATTCCCTGTTGTATGATCATAAGACCTAAGCGGTTAGAATACTCCCACTTCTCATACTGAACCCTCTGAGCATTTGTGCTCACTTCAGTAAGAGGAGCAGGTTCGTCCATCCTGAAATCAAGGTCTAAGTCCATACAACTCAAATAAATCATCATGCTTGATTTCCATGAACCAAAATTTGACCCCTTAAGCATATGTACAATGTTAGGATTATACGGCATGCTAGCTGGCATCATTGAAAGTGACAAAAATTAACATAAGCTCACTATCCACAAAATAAATGAAATAAACAATAATAGAGTTCAAATAAAGGAAACAAGATACCAGCATAATATTAATATTTTCATCTTTGGATATAAAATATTAACTGTAATTGGCATCTCAATGCAACAATCAAATATTGAGAATTCAATCCTGTCAAATATTAAACCTTCCTTTGGGCTGATTTATTATCCACATGGATGAAAACATAATAATTATCACATATTTATCACTGCACATGTATTCTCAATTCAGCCAGATAGCAACCTTCCTTTGGGTCGGTTTACTACCCGCAATGAATTTTGATACACCTGTCTAATATCCCAAATAAATCAATTTACACAATAGAGGTCACTTTGGCAACTTTTTGCTTCAATCAATTTATTATTAAAAATATCAGACACAATCAGAACTAAAATTTCAAAATTCGAACTCAATTTAATAAAATTAAATTTTAAATTACAATGAAAAAATCACAATTTTAAAATTTTTATTTTATTTTTTTTAACTTGAAATCAAAACTCAAAGTTTTGATCAAAACGGTGCCGTTTCATGGAGGACCAAAAAGAACCACACGAAGTTACAGGGAGCAAAGGAGAACTTTGCCATCTCCTTCAACCTCCAGCAATTCCAGAATCTCCCATGGCTGCCGAAACCTCATCCAGCCAGTCCAGCCACCATCCACCGCCAAAGATGCCGTCCAGATGTCCACCACAGGCTCGCACCACCACAAGCTACTACCATCCGTGACGATCGGCAATGATATGACCGAAAAATCGCGAAATGAAATCGCAACAGGAGAACCCAAAACCAACGCCGACGGCCCTCCTCCAACGACAGCAACCACCCTAATGAGGGTATAAACCCTCCTCATCATCTCTGCCGGTCACAATCCGGTCAACACAACACCAAATCACCCAAATCCAAAAAACCCTCAAATCGAAACTGTTCTTTATGAAGAACAGTTTCCAAATTTTTTTTAAATTAATTAAACTAATTAATTAACCAAAAACCAAATCAAACCAAAATTAATTTCAGATTACTAAATTCGATTCCAAACTAATTTAACTGAAGAAAATTACAATCACCGAATTAATTTTCTAGAATCAAAACAATAATCAATACCGCAATTTAATCAGAAAATCTAGCAACCAGCACAGGGCTCTGATACCAATTGAAAGGGGGAGAAAACTTAATTTTTCTAAAGCCTAAATCATGCATAGATCACTAGATTATTCAAATTAAATTGCAAAGGGCAGAATTGCATACCTGACATCATCGTATGTTGATACTGGAAACGATTCTGAGGTTTTTCGCCTTTCAGAAGATATACACTTTAGGTTATGCGGAAGCACTACTGAAGGAACGTAATGTTCTCTAAAAGTTATGTTCCCCCGGAGACCACGACCCCTTATTTATAACTGAATAAATTGATTAATTTCTATTTTGGTCCTTCAACAAAATAGAAATTACTTAATGATCTCTACACTTATAATCTTATTACGAGTAGGACACCTCAATAGTTAACAATCTTAATTTGATCAAAATTTTAATTTGACTATCTTAATTTGACTATCTTAATTTGACTACAATACACATTTAATATTTAAATATATTTAGCCCACACTTATGATTAATTAGAAGATTAATTTTAACAATTAATTCTAACAATATATACCAAAAGATAGATAATTGATGTCGAGAAAAATATTATTTTTGAAAATGAAGATAGTAAAATTTATTTTTGGAGTTAAATTTTGGCATATTTTTATCATAATTAAATTTTAATACTAAATACATTGCACTTGATTTAATATAATTTTTAACCGGTGAAGATATAACTTTTTAATATAAATAATATATATTTATGAATAAAAATATTAAAATTTGTCAAATTTTTATTAACCTATTGAATATGCTTAAAACTTGTTCCAGAAATTAATAAATTATATTTGAATAAGAATTTAAAATTATTTTTAAGTTTAGTTGTCTCAAAATTAGTATTTAAATGATTGATCATCGTCCATCATGATGTTTATTTAATTGGTTGAATTCACTTCGTTATAGTTATACCACAAACTAATTATTCAAAATAATACATTTTGAACTCTCAGTTTTAACTCAAATTCAAACATTATATAGTTGTTTAGATGATCGATAATATAATTTATTAATATATAATATGATATGATATTACGTAATATAATATTATAATAAATATCTTTTTATGTTTAGAAAGATGATATAGTATAATATGGTTAACTATAATATTTTTGTATGATTTTATGATATGGTATAGTTGAAGAAATAATAAAATAACAAGAATATCCTTAAACTAAAATTAATATTAATTATAATTAAAATTCATATAAAATAATATTAACTTTATTTTTATATACAATAATTAATTTCAATCAAAGATATAAAATCTATATTAAATAATATTAAATTAATTTTTTATAGTCAATAATTATTTTTATATAATTTATTTTAATTATTAATTATAATTATTTTATAGTTAATAATTAATTTTATTTTTATTATTTATTATTTTTTTAGAAAATGAATAGGATGAGAAGGAAGAAGTATTATTAAGTTAGAAATTTATAATTGGAAGTTTAAGTACTTGTGAATGGTATTTTTGAAAAAAAAAAATAAATCACCACAAATAACTAATTTAGTAGTTTTAAAAAGTTGACAAAAGCCATAATTTTTAAACCATAGAAAAATTATGAGATGCCGTAACATGGAATCGGAAGTAAAAAAACAAACATAAAACTAAATCATATCATACTACGTCAACCCATGAGAAACCATAATCCAAACAAAGGATTAAATTAAACAAACTTTAAAGTCCTTCAAAATCAAATGATTTTAAAACTAAATAAATACTTGAATATTTATATAGAAGATTTATTGTTGTTGCTTGCAATCTAGCTAATCTTTTAGCATGTTAATTTTCTTCAATTTTAACTAACATAATCAAATAAATAAATAATATAAATTCAAGTTAAAATGCTTATAATATAAAATAATTAAACATAAACACTTAAACGTTTAAGTGGATGCATTATATAAATAATTTATAGGTTAATCTATATCATTCCAAATTAGAAAAAAAATTATAAAAAAGCTATAAAAATAAGTGGATGCATTTTTTTAAAATGTAAAAGCTGGTATTATTAATAGCAATTTTGGAAAATTACATCATAAATAATGAAATGACGTTTCATATAATCATATATAGAGTATAAATCACTTAATTCAGCTAAAGTATGAATCACTAAACTCACTATTAACTAATTAAAGTATGAACCACTAAATTTACTTACTTATTGGATGACTCTAATTAAAGTATGAGTTTAACACTCCTATATCCAGTATACGTACATAGCATGCTATTAAGATCGTAATATACGTATACTGAATATAGAAATATCACGGATTACTAAACAAATGACTCACTGCTTTTATAATCATATGAGCAAATTTAAAACATTTAAAGAAATTTATAAAACACAATAAATAAAAAGTTTATTCAAAACACAGCGGAAAATATAACAAATATTTACAAATACATAAACACCAAAACATCAGTTTTTACAAAAACATAAAATATATACATGTTTGGCAGTATATCTTCGATCTTTAAGCTTCACTATCAACACCACCGGATCTAGACTCTACTCGGCCTAGAGGAACTCTCTGGTTCTTCCCTGTTACCTGCGCGATAATTCATAATCTCGCTAAGCCAACGGCTTAGTGGTACAAACTATAATAATATTATGTTTTGATGCAATGCCAATGTCACACAATCAATTCCATACACCATTCACAAGAAATGTTATACTTCAATATCTTACTTTGCTTAAGAACATATCAAACATTTATTCTCAACAAAGTACTGATGCAATATCAACAATCTCTATATTCATTAGTTTCACCATTCAAGAATCACATTGAAAACAAAGACAAGCATGGGCCCAAAAGACACTAATATGCCATTCAACTTTCAGAGTTAATGTTTTGGTTCAATTATCACATTTATCATTATCCCAACTAGGCTTCAAGGATTAAGGTTCAACCAAGCTTCAAGGGGAACAAAGCATGCTAAGTATCAACCCAACTTGGCTTCAAGAACCAAATCCAACCTAGCTTCAAGGGTTGTAACATCTCAATTAAGCTTCAAGGACTAGATCCAACCAAGCTTCAAGGGGAGTAAAACATGTTAAACTTCAACCCAACTTGGCTTCAAGGATCAAGCCCAACCTAACTTCAAGAGATTGTTACTAATAGGCATGCCACCAACAACAAAACTCTGAAAATGAATAACACATTAGACACACAATTGATTTATTATTTCATTATCAATTTCATTCTCAATTCTCATCATCATTTAGGCAAACATGCCCCACTTATTTCAATTGAATCATCTTAGCCAATCACAATGGCCTCACATTTCATTTGAATTATCATAGCCAATCACAATGGTTTTGCATCTTATCTCAAATCACATTAGAGCAATTCATCATATCTTTCACATGTCATATTGCATTTCATTATCATATAGGCAAACATACTTTAACCATCCTATTTACATCATTATAACCAATCACATTGGTTTCACATTTCATTATATCTCAATTCATTATTCAAGTGTGCACAACCAATTGTCTTAACATACATTTTACATGCTCATCACAACATTCACATTATACCAACATAACATTATTAATATGCATCAACAATGCATTAGTTTTCTTAACACATTTACAAACAAGTGTGTGTTAAGCCTCAACATCATATAAATGTATGCAATAATGTAGTTTGTACTTACCTCAAGAACACTCACACAACTCTATACTCTTCTTCTTCCAAGAGTTCTTCACTTCTTAAATTAGGGCAAATCACTTTCTTCCAAAACCTAATCCAAAAATGATACAATACATGAATTCCAATACAATTTATCACTTATTAACCTCATCTTAGACCTTTAGATCACAAATTATAACTCAACACCACATATTAGAGCCCACGGCCGTGGCCACCCCAACCCCCATGGGCGTGGGGTAGAAAACAATTCTGCCCAATTTGTTCAACACCCCCACGGTCATGGCATCAAAGGGCCACAGGCGTGGCATCCAAGATGCTACTGCCTTCGACCAAAATCACATATTCTAGGCTTACAACTCCAATAAACACAAACAACATGAAGATCTATGAAAATAATTGATCAAATTTAAGTTAAACATCACTTACCACCTCAAAACCCTAAAGCCAACATCACTCTTACTCTTTCAATACCATCATCAATTTAACTTCTTATCTTAAAATCAATTTCAACACTTATAAACACATCACAAACAACCCTAATCATACCATCAACAACAATTCATCAACCTCAAACACAACTTCAAAAAGAACAAAGGAAATTAAGAGAGAGAACTCGCCAAAATTGATGGAACTTCACAAATATCCAACTTAATCACTTGAATCTTCCTTCAATTTGATCTTAGAACTCAAAACCTTCCTTTTGCTCCCTTGTCTTGATGATGTCCGGCCACCAAAGGAGAAGAAAAGAAAATGAAGAAACAAAGTCAAACTTTTCATCTCTTTAAACCTCCACCAAGCATTCCAAAATAAGAAATTACCTAAATACCCTCTTCTTATTTGTTTTAACTTCCTTTCACTTACATGCCCTTTTTAGTAATTTCATAATTAACAAAATAAATATCTTCTTCCTTTGACCATCCATTTGACTTGTGTATATGTTATATATATTTCCATATATACAACATATACACTCTCTTTTAAATTCTTTTCTCTTTTCAATTACACATATACATTTTAATTCAAATAAAACAACAATTATATCAAAACTCCTAGGGCACACTTTGGGATATTACAATGAGTCACTGAATTTTCTAATTATCTGATAAATTAAATCTCACAATTTTTAATATTTTTCATGAGAACCTACAATGTGTGATAATAAAACCATAATACCACAAGTCATTATGACAATTCTTTAGAAATTTTTTCCATTATTATTATTTGTGTTTTTGTTGGAAAATAAATTTAAAAATTAAATTCCAAAAATAATTTATGGCACAATAGGATTAGCGGGCCTATGATAAATTGACAATAAAATATGAGCAAAATAAAAATAATCAATAAAAAGGAGACATCAATATTTAACGTGGTTCACCCTTTAATTTGGGCTGCTTCCACTGGACAAATTTCGAATAATTTCTTCTACTAATAAATAGTAAAATTATAAGAGAGACTTTTCTAGAAAATATTCTAGAAGCACAACACTTACAATTGAAAATAAACTTAAAATAGTAGTATGTGTTTTTTAAATACTCAAAAATAATACATCACTACTTTGTTACTTATAAAAAATACTATCTCACACAAATAATTTTCTCTCTCTCAAAATAATGGGCTAAATATTTATAACCCACAATAATCTCACACTTTCTATTTTTTTTCTTCTTGCTGTATATGTAAATTGGAGCAGGGAAGGCCTATTATAGAGCCTTCCTTCTCTCTCCATCGCATTTTATATAGTTGTAAATTTGTACCCAATTATAAATTTTTTTGGCAGTGGCCATTTTAATTAACCCCTTTTTTAAAAAAATTAAAAGTGGTGAGTCCTACTACTTGAATGGAACCCTCCAACAAATCTCTCTCTCACACTTAATTAAGTGAAACTTCCATACCGACAATCTTTCTATAAGCAATTAGCTTATCCATGAGCAGAGCTTTAGTCATCATATCAGAGCCATTATTATTTGTATAAATCTTTTCAAGTTGAAAACTGCTTCATCTCTATTACATCTCAAATCCAGTGACATTTCACATCAATATACTTTGATCGTGAGTGAAAAGTAGAGTTCTTCCTAAAATGAGTAGTTCTCTGACTTTCACGGTACAATACATACTTCTCTTGTTTAAAGTTGAACTCTTGCAAGAACTTTTTTAACCATAGTAGCTCTTTACTTGCTTCAGTAATTGTAATACATTTATCCTCGGTAGTGGATAAGGCAATGCATTTTTATAACTTTGATTGCCAAGAAACTACTCCACCTACAAAAATAATCAAATAACTAGAAATTGATATTTTAGAGTCCATGTCACCAGTCATATCTGCATTTGTGTACCCAATCAACACATGTTTTCCATCACCAAAGCATAAATAAATTCTAGAGGTACCTCAAAGATACCTAAGTATCCATTTCACTTCTAGTTAATATTCCTTTCCAGGATTAGAAAGGATTATGCTCACAACTCTAATAGCATCAATAATATCTGGTCTTCTGCAAATCATAATATAAATCAAGCTATCAATTGCAAAAGCATAAGGCAAATTTTTCATTTCTTTTTTTGTCATTCTCACTTGAAGAATATTGTTTGAAACTCAACTTGAAATGACCTACAAGTGGAGAACAAACTGGTTTTGCCTTACTCATGTTGAACCTATCAAGAACATTCTCAATGTATTTTTTTTTAGATAGTCATAATTTTCTTCTCTTTCTATCTCGAGTAATCTTCATCCCAATAATTTGCTTAGCATATCTCAAATTCTTCATTTCAAAGGACTTACTAAGCTCTTTCTTTAAAGAACTTATCTTCTCAGCATCATAGGCAACTATTAACATATCATCCATATAAAGTAATAAGATGATAAAATCACCATCATGAAACTTCTTTACAAATATACAGTGATCAGTAGTAGTCTTTCCACACCCATGATATATCTTGAAGGACTCAAATTTCTTGTACTACTACCTTGGTTCTTGCTTAAGTTCATACAAGCTTTTCTTTAGCCTGCAAACCAGATTCTCCTTGCCTTTAGCTTTAAACTCATCTGGTTGCTCCATATAAATTTTCTCCTCCAAGTCACCATGGAGGATAGTTATCTTCACATCAAGTTATTTAATCTCCAAATTCAAACTGGCAGCTAAACCAAGAATAACTCTGATAGAAGATATCTTAACCACAGGTGAGAAAATTTCTTCAAAGTCAATTCCATTATTTTGCCCAAAACCCTTCACAACCAACCTAGCCTTATATCTTGGTTGTAGAGTATTATTTTCAGTCTTCACTCTGAGAATCCATTTATTCTTCATTTCTCTCTTTTCTTTGGGCAACTTTATCAACTTATAAGTGTGGTTCTCATGCAAAGAATTCATCTCATATTGCATAGCATTCAACCACTCATTTTTCTGATCACATGTCATAGCCTCTTCATAACTTTTAGGTCCTCCTCCATCAATGAGCATCATATACTCATAAGGAGGGTATTTCTGGGAGGCCACTCTATATCTTTTGGATCTTCTTAATTGAACTTCAATTAGTGGTGCAGGAGGAGGCTGATCATCATGCTCATTAACAACCTCTTTAGTTTCATCATCATCATGAATGGGCTCACCATCATTGTTAATGTCTTATTCATCTGCATCACTTTGCTCAGAACTAGATGACTCTGATGTGAGGTTTGAAGCCTTTTCTTTGACTAGTTTGGGCTTCTCAAGATCTTCAATGATTTGATCTTCAAAGAACACCACATCTCTGCTTCTGATGATTCTTTTATTAACAGGATCTCAAAGCCTATAACCAAACTCTTCATGGGCATAACACAAGAAGATGTATTATTTAGCCTTGGAGTCAAGCTTGAATCTCTTATCTTTTGGAATGTGAACAAATGTCTTGCATCTAAAAACTCGTGAATGATCATATGAAACATCTTTCACCCTCCATACTCTTTCTGGAATATCTTCATCAAGAGGAATTGAACGAGAAAAGTTAATCAGGTCGACTGCAGTTCTCATTACTTCACCCGAAAAGAACTTAGGGAGTTTAACATAAGAGAGCAAACATTGGATCCTCTCCATAATAGTTCTATTCATTCTCTTAGGAACCCCATTTTGTTGAGTTAACTTTAGAATTATCTTCAAGTGAATGTCATGCGCCTTGCAATATGTCTCAAATGGACATTTGTATTCTCCACCATTATCTGCAGGAATACATTTCAATTGCTTTCTCGTTTCTCTTTCAATACTAGCATGAAAAATGCTTAAACACATCTAGTACCTGATCTTTGAATAAAATCTCTAAAATGCAATTTTATGTTATTTTTCGACCAAACAATCAGTGTAAGATTCTAGATGTATATTAGTCAAGGGTAGAAATTTCTTCCTAGTGAGAACACCAATTTCTTTCTCACTTAGGTGACTAATCCTTTTATGTCATACATTTGGTGAGATATCTTTTACTGCATTTATCTCTCCTTTGCATATCTTGGCTTGCACAAATTATAAAGTGTCTTGTTTGCTTTCTTTAGCCAATACGAGATTCCCTTTGGTAATTTTATAGTTCTTTCTACCAAAGGAACTTATTCAACCCTCATTAGTAAGAGTGCCAGAGGAAATAAAATTGAGCCGCATCTTAGGAACATGCCTAACCACAGTTTGCAATCGGTATTGGTACGCAAAGCATATCTTGCTTATGCCAATAACCTTGGTTGAAGCTTCATTTCCTATTCTGACATAACCAAAATAACCACTAGTATATGATGTGAAAATTTCATGTTGAGTAGATACGTGATATGAAGCTCCAAAATCAATAACCTAAGAAATTTCATGGCCATCAAGATGTAGACAATTGTCTCTAGTGGAAATGACAACATCACCATTAGTGCAATTGAAGTTGTATCTTTGTCTTCTTTCTTTTCTTCTTACTTCTCTTTCAATTGCCTGCAAAATCTTTTCATATGTCCTGACTTGCCACAGTGATAGCAAGTAATACCTTTTCTCGACTTGGATCTACCTTTTAACCTATCACAATTGTCTGATTGTTTGTCTGTATTTGGAAACTATCTAGTTTTACTTCTACGACGCCTTTGAGTTGCTAGTACTTTTGAGTCGGTAAAAGAGCTTTGATCTTTTCTCTTAATTTTTTCATTTGATAAACTTTCACAAATTGCATCCATAGATAGTTTGCCTTCAGGAACTGAATTACTCAAAGGAAACTTCAAAGTCTCCCAACTGTCAGGCAAAGCATCAAGAAGTGAACAAGCCTGCAATTCATTAGACAACACAACTTTTAGATTGGTTGGGTGATTTACATTATCTTTAAAATCGCTTAAGTGTTTACTCATACTACTCAATCTTTAAATCTCATATGGACAAGTTTCTAACAAGAAAGGTCTTATTTTGTAGGGATTTTCTTTCATACAAGTTAGCAAGTTTCTTACACAATGTCTCGATAATATTCTCCTAAGCCACTTGATGATAGACACTATTATCTATCCATTGCCAAATTGTATTTATAGTTTTTCTATTCATTTTCTATCAATTCTTGGCGGATTTATTTGTTGGGTTGCTTGTTTCACATTCAGTAGGATCATAAAGAGCTTTACAGATTAAAAGATCTTTGATTCTAGGCTTCCCAATAGAATAATTTGAAGAAGTTAATTTAAATATACTATTTGACTCTTTCATTTTAAATTATACAGACAATAGCCAACTTGACTCTGATACCAGTTATTAAGAAATAAATTTAAAAGTTAAATACCAAAAATAATTTGTGGTGTACTAGTTAAATTGGCAATAAAATATGAAAATAATTAACAAAAAAAGACATAAATATTTAACGTGGCCCACTCTTTAATTTAGGCTACGTATACAGGATAAATTTCGAATAATTTTTTTTACTAATAAATTATAACATTACAAGAGAGAAACTTTTCTAGAAAATACTCTAGAAGCACAATACTCATAGTTAAAATAAAACTCAAAATAGTGGTAAGTGTTTTCCAAATACATAAAAATAAAATCTCACTATTTTATCACTCACAAAAAATATTATCTCACACAAATAATTTACTCTTTTAAAATAATGGGTAAATATTTATAATCCACAATAATCTAACTCTTTCTATTTTTTTTGTTGTATATGTAAATTGGAGAAGGGAAGTCTTATTTATAAAGTCTTCCCTCTTTCTCCACCGTGTTTTACACTATTAAAAATTTGTAGCCAATTGTAATTTTCTTTGGCTGGCCACAGCAAAAGAAATGCAATTTCTTTGATAGTGGCCACTTTAATTGACTTTTTTTTTAAAAATTAAAAGTGGTAGATCCTCCTACTTTAGTGGAAGCCTCTAATAATTTTATTGATCTTAGTAGATTTCAAGATGTTTTAGATTATTTTTATATAAAATAAAAAAATAAAATTAGATCATATTATAATAAATTCACTTATATAATAATAATAATAACAATAATATAAACGTTAAACTTAAAAAAATATGAAAATTTAAAAAGAATGCTTTCGTTTATCACTATATTTGCGTCTCTTCATACATATATATATATATATATAAAGCTCGACCCTCAGAAATCGATTTTGGAGGATCCTCTGACCTCCCCGTGGAGAGTAACATCAGGTGGCCACTGGGCTAATGGCCACCTGATGTTACTCTCCACGGAGAGGTCAGGGGTTCGATCCTCCAAAACGATTTCTGAGGGTCGAGTTTTTTTAAAATATATATATATATATCATATATAAAATTCTAAAATATAGATAATTTAAAAATAAATAAATAATAAGCTTAAGTCTCAAATTAATTTCCATAATAATATTTATCTCAAATTAATTTCCATAATAATATTTACTTTTTATAGAAAAAAACATTTTTTAATGGATGAGCTATGTAAAATAAGTTAAATATTTTACCCTAGTAGAAGAGTATGTATAATGGATTTTTTAAAAAAAATTATTTTTTGGAGTTGAGCCAAGTAGAACTATAATGGTGGCAAAATTATCTCTACCAAGTTTTAACATAGTTGGATATCCTAAGACTCGAACTCGAGACCTCTAATTAAATTAAAACAGTTATTTACTAAATATATAATGGATTTTTTTGTTGATAATTTTTAGAGAAATTTACATTCATGACGTCATTTAATAACTCTTTTTTTACTTTTACTTTAGAAAAATATATAATATATGCACAACATCTATCAAATATTTACAACCTACCAAACTTCTATACAACATCTACATAATAAAAGTAATATTTTTTTAACTTTAGTATGATATGTATAATTTTGTTTTAAAATAAATTTAATGATTTTATTAATATATTTTTATATATTTTTTGTGAGTGCTATTTATTTTTTGTAATCAAAATTAAAATTTTTCCTTCACAAAAATTAATAAATTTTATATGCTAAAAGTATAATTTAAAATATTAATTTTTATTATTTTATTATAATATTTTTATTTAATAGTGAAGTTTGAAAAAAAAGATGAAAATTGAAATAAAAAATTGATTGCAGAGAAAGAAAAATATTTTTTTTTAAAAAATCTTGTTTTGAGGTATTTTTAAAATTTTATTTCATTTTTTTTAGAAGTATAAATATTTTTATTTTTTTACAGTATTTTTGAAATAAAATTTATTTTTTAAGTAGTTTTATAAATATCCCTAATTTTTATGTTATTTCCATCTCCATCTGCCATCTTTTAATAGAAAGGGCATTTCCCATAAAATTGAGGTGATCCCATTAATTAAAAGTTGGCCCGAAATTTCCTTAAGAATGAAGACTTTAATTAATTGAGGAACTTTTGTTCTTTATCACTTAAAAAAAATAATTAGGTGATTGCATGTTAATTGTTAGCTGCGCAAATATATATATATATATATATATTGATGAGATCCATTATCTTATGTTAGGCTTTTGGTGATTCTTATAACAATGAAAAGTTCAAACAAGAATTATTGTGAATGGTTGCATGGCCACAAGACTTTATGACTAATGGACCAATCAAATACCTAATATTTTTGGACATAATCAAATATCTAAGATTGGTCCTTTATTAGATGTTAGTAGCTTATGGGTTAAGAAAGAGGAAGAGAGATTAAACTTTATGAAATAATTGATTAGACCTTTAATATCATTTTCACCTTTTTTTTTCTTAAATAAATTATAATAGTAAAATTTTATTTCTTGAAATGCAACTAATAAAATCATTGAAAAGTTTAAGGAATCATTGAAAAATCTAGCCATTCAAAAAATTATTTGATTTTTTTCTAAAGGGGCAAAAAACTATATAGTGTTTATTAAGAAGATAAACATTATAATTAATAGAAGTGAAAATTTATATTGTATTTCATTTTTATTATTTTAAATTTTGCATGTTAAAATATAGCTTAATGATAAATATATAATTTTAAATAAATAAAATATATATTTTTATTCTAAAGAAATTAATATCTATTTTGAATATTGCAATCTGAAACATAACTTAATTCTTAATACATATACGACTTAGAAATAAATTCATATTCGAATCCCGTGGTAGATATAACTATTTAAATTTAGAGACTAAATTATACTTATACAAATGACAGATAAATAATTCGATTTGAATATAAAATATTTGTTATATATCAAATATATAATGTAAGTACCAAAAAACAAATAAATAATTATCTTTACATTTTTTCAAGTGGAATAATATTAGAAGTAAGTTAATAACGATTGTTTTAACATAACTTATTTAGATAAAAGATCTTATTATTTATTAAATTTTATAGATAGCTACTATTGTCAAAATATTATTATGATTTTTTTATTTTAAAATTAAGTTTTAAATTACTTAAAAATTAATTTATTTCGTATGCTTATATATACATAATTTAAGCACCAAATATCAATATCACAGTTCATTTTAATTTCAACAACAATTTTAAATGGTGAAAATATAAATTGTTATACATATTTGTCATTCGTCAAAATAAAAATCAAATTAAATAATAAAAAATTTTTAAAGTTAGTTATACAAGATATGATTTTGTGCTTTTAAAGAGCATCATAATTATTTTTTTTTTAAAAAAATTTAGTTGGTCGAATAATTATAATTGTTAAAACTTCAAAAGTATATAAAAATATATAAACATACAATATATAAGAGAATTTTAGAAAATGTCAGACAGTCGCATTAATAATAATAATAATAATAATAATAATAATAATAATAATAATAATAATAATAATAATAAGTCTTGACTAACCAATCACAGGTGAGAAGTGGTAGAAAGAAGTGAGATAAATAATATTTTAATCTAATTCCTATATCTCTAGAGGGAAAGCAAGTTGTTTTTAAAAAAAAAAAAAAATGGAAAGCAAGATGTTATTAGAACTGAATACGAGAGGCTGGTAGCATGCATCCGCTTACATCTTAGATAATGAAATTCGGGAGACTTGAATATCATTTGGAAATGAAGCTGTTTATGAAATTTCAATCTTCTTGTCATTCATTGTTCAGTACCCATATGTGCATTCTCAATCTTCAATCAAATCAAAGGGAAAGTTTCAGGAATTTTCTTTTAGCAAACCTCAAATGTATTGAATAAAGTAAAAACTCTTTGTATTTTATAATGTAATTTTAGTTTTCATCAAATTATAAAAATAAACTCTTTCAAGAACCTTACACAAATCACCATCGGTCACCATTTGACACCAAAAAAACACAGAACAAAAACCGAAGAGGAGTTCAGACGCATTAAAAATGAAGTATGAAGCGATAGCAACCCATTTTTTTTGGATTGGTTATGCATTTAATATGGATTTCTCCATATCACAAACAAGCTATACAACTTCAACCTTTGCATACAATAGATGAACCAGAATATAACACAATAACATTGCAAAATTAGAGAATTCCATCAGAAGCCTTGCAGTAGTAAACACAGTAGAACCGCTGCATCCTAATTACAATCATTCCAGTTGATAAATGAAAACATCAATCACATTAATCATTGCCAAATTAACCATGATTAGGTAAAATCAATTATCAAAAAAAAAAAAAACACTGTTACACATCCCATAAGTTTATGAGATACAGGGGAAAAACATTGAAAGCAAATATCTAAAGGAAACTAAGGTAATTAAGCAAAAACTAACGTTAGGTTATCAAGGTAATTAAGGATGAAGCGAGTGAGGTAAATAAATTTGTTACAAATCTATATCTAATTCATTTCATGTCAAGCAGGTCTTAACTTTAAACCCTAATTACCGACAAATTAAAAAAAAATGATAAACGACAGAAAATAATCAAAATATCTGTTTGTATTCCTAGAGAGAATTCAATATCACATCAAAATAAATAATATTCATCCGCCCCTTCTCTCCAGCAATCAAATCCCCATCTCTCTCAAGGAAAAGCAAGCTGCTGGTATAATTGAATAGCATAGGCTGATAGCATGAATTTCTTAAATGAAGCCAACAGATACTGAGAATCTCAGGTAATCAAATTGAGGATCATAATAATAAGAAAAAACCCAGACTTGAAACTGATAGCTAAACCATCTTTCCAAACCTCCACAACTATATCATCTAGCAAATTCTTCTGAATATGATTTGGGTTTCTATATGAAATAGAAACATGTCATGTTCAGCTGTCAGTGAAATTTCAATCTTCACTATGTCCATGATTATTTCTTGTCATGATAATCTTCCAATACCCATATGTCCAGCTGTATTTTACTAGGTGTACATATTGAAATATGAGGCTCAGCCAAACTTCTTTAAAACTGCAAACGAGTAGGTCCAATTGATATGGCAAATCGATTACCATAAATTGGATCGATTTTGCAGTTTTTCTTCCAGAGTACCTCCAACGTTTTCAGGAGCCAGAGTCAATCTAAAAATTTCTTCTTTACTATCAAAAGAAAATATTACTAACCTTGAAATTGAACTTCCACCAGCATCATCAACAATACCCTTCCAGTGCACATCTTCATTTGCAGATACTGCATCTTTTTCTAACACAAGGAGGAACTGCAGGGATCATTTGCCATTGCCGTGTACCCAACACATTTAGATCCAGATAATTTGTCGATATAACAAAGCTTAAAAGTTCCAGGTACAATATCAAAACCCAGACCGCAGAACTACTTCTACTAAAATGTGCAGCTGGAGGCAGAACCTGCAGTTCTCCTCTAACAGGATTAAAGAGAAAAGCTGGTCCTTGGCCATGACCATTCTGCAAGTGTAACAAGCCATGACAAAGACAAGACACATGTTGGTGATGGCTTGCATTCTCAATCTTGGCAATTGAGATTGGTTTGAGATGATTTTGAAAAACAAATCAAAACGAAGGTACTCCGCACTTCTGTAACTTTCAGGAATTCCATTTCCAAAAAACTTGGAATCTCAGTTTCCATGCTAAATATTTCCATCACAATAATTGTTGTGAAAGTCTCAAACTTGCTTCGAGCCAATATATATATATATATATATATATATATATTGTTAATAGAATTCCTACTGGTTCAAGGAAAGAGGAAAACACAAAATGAGCTGTACCCTCGCCTATTAAGGATACAGGCAAGAAATTTGATCAAAGATCATTTAACATTGAAATTAATTTTTTGCTCATATTAGCTTGCAACTTTGATATGAATTCTTCGTAATATTTTTCTTTTTAAAAAAATTTAAATATTTACTCAAATTTAACAAAGTCTTTTATAAAAATACTAAAATTTAATATTTACATAAATACTTTTTTTAAAACAATTAACATGTATAACAATTTCCAAGTTAAAAAAAATATAAAAATTGGGGGCCTGGGGCTGAGGGCAGGAAAGAAATTTCAGAAATAGTTGAGAGATGAAGTAAAAGAATACAGATTGAAGATGAGATGGACAAAGAAAGAAAGAAAGAAAGAAAGAGGTAAAGCTTTCCGACCAGACTTCACCAAAAATTATATGGTAAAAATGGTATCATACAATTAAATGACAACAACATAAAAAGTATAGGAAACTTGAAGAAAACAGCAAGAAAAATAAAACAATAAGTAATTAGATGCGTGTGAAGAGTTGTCTGGTTCCATATTCCATAATTATACCTACAAAAAGGTCATTCTATATTAAAAATGGTAACTTATGTATTTTTTAATAGACCAAACCTTTTTTCTTGTCTTAGTAGCCCAGTGCCTAGACAACAAAAAAAAAATACATTAATATTATATATAAATATTAAATCAAACAATCAGTGGCTACTTATTTTTTATTTGAGAAATTAACATCTTTATACTGTGATTAACCCTAAAAGTTTCGCAGCTTCAGTGAAAGGGGGTATTGTTTTGGGTTTGGCTTCCAAGCCCACTAATCTCTGGCAGACTCTACATTTACACTCTCTATCATTTTCTTTATAATTTTTTTTCATTTTTACAATAGATATTTTAGTCATTTTATAATAAATTAATAATAAATATAATATTTTGATAAATTAATCATAATTGATTATATATTAAAATATATTTTAAAAATATAAAATTTGAAATTTATTTCGTTTTTTATGTATTTTTTTGTCAAAAGTTTTTTAAATTTTGATATTATATCTTTTTTATTATAAAACAAAGTCATGTTTTTTTTTCCTCAAAAAGCTCAATTCCAGCCCATATTTTTCTGTAAATCTCAATTCCATCCCATATAATAAAAGAGATAAAATGACTCAATTTTGTTGTATGATTTGAGCATTATTGGTCCAATGTTACAAATAAAAGAGGAAAATTGAACCATTTTGTTATATGGGGATGAAATTGAAATTCACTGTAAAATATAAAAGTGGAATAAACCCTAAACCCTTTTTTTTTTAAAAAAATTAATTTGTTTTTAAATTTTACATTTTCTTTTATTTTGATTGAAATTTTTATTACATTACACTTTTAAAAAAAAACATTTTACCATAATTTCATTTGGCATCATGTTAAAATGAAATTTTAAAATTTTAAAATAAATCATAAGCTAAAAACTTAATATGAATTTGAGATAGAAAATGAACATGGCAGTTTACTTTGTATTAAGCATATGCTTATCATGAATATTGTATTTTCTTTCAATTGAGTCATGGATAGTGTTTCATTTACATAAAGAATTTTGGATCAAATTCAAATTAATTTTATACATTTTGTATATAATTTATTTAAAATTTTTAATTATTAATGAATTATGATTTTAATCATGTGAACAACTATTAAAAATCCACCACTTTTTAATTCTCATATAAATTAATATGAAAATAAATTTTAAACTGAATTTTTTTAATCAAGTCAAAATTAAATATATTTATTATTATTTTATAAAAAATGATATTTTATGATTTTGTTCTTAATAATTTATATGCTCTGCAATAAATATATTGTTACATCACAATCACATATGTATTACATGCCCTATTATCAATTCTTCTACAAAGCCCCAGAAAGCAGAATGGCGATAAGAACCAGGATAAAGCCCAAAGAACCTTCTGGACTAACTTCTCTATTATAACTCACCCAACTCCGTATTTTCTTTTAAGTTCTTCAAAACAGACAAACACGAAGAAGAAAGCTTACTTCTGCACATAACAATGGCTGATGGTGTTTTCGGGTACCCTTTTAGGCGCCTTCTCTGGAGCCCTCCAATGTTCCGTGATTGGTCTGCATCACCGGCTGTCATGGACTGGCTTGAAACTCCTACTTCTCATATCTTCAAAATCAATGTTCCAGGTACTATTCTTCACTATAATGTTTTACATATTTAGAAACATTACTCAACCTGAATGATAGTTGCCTTTGATTTGCTAATTAATCAATTATATGCAATTGAGTATTATTTTTTTTTCTTTTTTACTGAATTTTCAACTGCTAGTATTTAGTTGAACCCTTTTATTCAATACGTTTGCTGGGGTGTTGGCTGTCAAAAATTTCATTCTTTTCCACTGTATTTGATTTTTTTCTAGAGTTGAACTTTAATGGGTTTTGCCTGATTGACTCATTATGTTAATGGTTTGCTTGCTACTTTCTAAAGAATTGAATTTCGGTGGGAAATTGGGAATTGATTTCCTCTGTTTATGCAAAATTATTTTTGGCTATTAGGATTTAACAGAGAGGAAATTAAGGTCCAAGTGGAAGAAGGGAACATTTTACACATTAAGGCAGAGATTGGCAAAGAGGAGACTCATGGAAACGACACCGTTTGGCACGTTGTTGAGAGAGGGACGGGGAAGAGAAATTTTTCTCGAGAAATTGAACTGCCAGAAAATGTGAAAGTGGATCAGATTAAGGCTCAGGTTGAAAATGGTGTTCTCACCATTGTGCTGCCAAAAGATACAAATCCAAAGCCATCTAAAGTGAGAAATATTCACATTACTAGTAAGCTTTAAAAATAAATTTGATTCTCAACTTGCTGAAAATAAAAGCCGGTCTATGGAGAATATGAATCATTTATCTGTTGTGCAAATTTGTCAATGGAACTTGCTTTGTATGTGAATTGTAATAAATATAACCATAAAGTTTAAATTCAATAAGATCAACGAATGGGAACCATTTGAAGAATTATTTTCAACATTATAATAATTTTTGAGGTGTGGTTCAGAGTAAAAGAGTCATCAATTACCACCCTCAAAAACACTGTTTTTCTCCTCAGTTTTAATTTGATGATTGATGTCTTTGTGATTTTTGACATGTTCTTTTTCACTTAATTTTAGTTAATCAACTTATTGGAGATTGCATAGTATTCAACCATATTATTTGATTTTTTATCACACTTTTTAGTCCATTTTTCTTTCTTAATGAAAAAAATAATTAAATTGTATTGTGGATCTCTTTTAGTTTGTGACTATAGATAATGTGAAATTCGAATATAACTTTTCAATTTGCAATATAGTAGTTATAAATGAATTTCTGCAAAAAAAATCATTATTAAATTTTAATCAGTTATACAATTTTGTTGCATTTATGTTGATTATGTTTCACTCTGTCTGAAAAACGATCAGAAAATTCATGATATATATTCATATTGGTTATCTTTTGTTTTTTCCTTGCAGAAAAATAATCAAATAATTTTCAATTATGATTCTTGGAATCGTACATATAATACATAAAAAGAAACTCTAGATATTGAATTTTTCAAATATAATATTGTTAGTGTATGATTTTTGAAAGAACAATTTGGGTGCTGAGAAAATTATATTATCTACGATGACAGAGTATTGGATGGATTTACTTTAGACTTGAGCTATTTCTTATTTGATGCAAGAGTGGGTCAAGGAACTTGCTCATCAATCACTGGGCAGTTCAAAAGTTGGGCTGGATTAGGCCAACCCAATTTTGGGACATTTACGTAATTACATTAAAAAAGGGAATTTTATTTGAAAATTGCTAAAAATATTTTTAAACGTCTCTATTAAATAAAAATATTCTAAAAATATAATAAAAATTAATATTTTAAATTATTTTTTACCATATAAAAATTATAATTTTTTATAAAAAAAAATTTAATTTTTGTTATATAAAAATATTATAATAATAATAATAATAATAATAATTAAATTTATTTTTAAACAAATTCTATATATATTATAGCTATAAAAAATAATATATATACAATTTTATTATGTAGATGGTATATGAATATTTTGTAAATGTATTATAGATATTGTATGCATATTATGTATTTATCATTTCAGTTGTGTGTTTTTTATATAAAAGTTATTAAATATTATATAAATATTGTGAGAATAAAAAATTTAAAATTAAATAAATATTAAAAATATTATGTTGATGTATTATAGATTTATTATAAATATGTTAAATATATATTATATATATAGATGTATATATTGTTCAATGTGTATTATATATATATATAGAGAGAGAGAGAGAGAGAGAGAGAACATATTCATCTTATTGTGTTTGAGAAATTAAAAAGAAGGGAAGGGAAATGGTTCCATTTTATTTGATATGGAGGGTGAGAAAACAATTACAATTTTTTAAAAAATAATATTTAGAAGTTGAAAATTCTAATTAATACCAATGAAATTTCTTTCCTCTTTAAGTAATAAAGTTTAATTATTAAAAAAAAAAGCTTGAACTTTGTTAGTTTTGTAATGTTATCAATAAATTAATTTTAACAATTCTATGTTTTGTAACATTATTATAATTAATCTAAATTCTAACTAACTTCTTAATAAGGATCGGTAGAAAAAATTTTGGTCTAGATTGACAATCACAATCTATCAACCTTTTTTTTAGTGTTATTAATGATGTGTTTCAATTTTGTAAAACAGCTTTTTGGAGAAAAACATTCAGTTTTTAAAAATAATATTATTTTTATATTTTCAAGCCTTGACATGATAAATTAAGAATAAAACTAACATATATTCTATTATATTAAAATCTTGAAAGATTTGAGTATCTTAATTTTATTTTTTTTTCCTTTCGTTTTCTTATACTTGTCTAGTACTGTTCTTTATTTAGGAGTGAAAAGTAAGCAATAAATTAGGAAATAATTTCATTGCGCTTTGGGATATTTTTTTATTAATTAAATAATGATAATAATGTTTATTTTTTTGCTATGTATTTTAGATTATTTAATTTTTTTTAAATTAATATCGATAATTAACTAAAAGATATAATATTGTCTATTCTATTTTGCTATTTATTTAAAGTCATGCAATTTTTTTTAAAATAATCCTGATAATTAATTGAAAAGATACTATTTAAAAATCGTAAACTATATTAAATTGTGATAATTTTTTATATTAAATAATTAAATATAAAGAATTAAATTAAAATAAAATTTTATTTGGTATAGAGGTAGATTATGAAATTAAAAAAAAATGAATATTGCAAACGAAATTAATTTAATATAAATATAAGAAAAAGAGTTTCAGATGAAAACATGGTTCATAATATATATATTTTTATTGAGATCACTAAATAATTTGATTAATATATGCGACATACATAATATTCATAATAATAAATACACATACGTAAGTTTAATTAAATATTAACATATTCTATAGTAAAGGTACCATAATATTTTAGAACACTAATAAAAGTAAGAAAACAATATGATGGATGAAAGAAAACAACTTGTAAGGTAAAAACATAGACAAAAGAATTTAATTTCTAGATAAACACTACCACCACCAATTTTCAAGCAAACCTAAGGGTTTGAGGTTTGGCCAGTAAATTTTTTCTTCTGTTGGGGTCTTTCATTTTGTGTACTCGATATGTTGCATTCTCCTTTTCCTTTGTCCTTATATTTTTGAAGTTCATTCTTCACAAAATCATATTCTCTTG
Source organism: Garcia nutans (assembly GCA_947685225.1). Classification (NCBI taxonomy): domain Eukaryota; kingdom Viridiplantae; phylum Streptophyta; class Magnoliopsida; order Malpighiales; family Euphorbiaceae; genus Garcia; species Garcia nutans. The sequence goes on from CANTUV010000008.1 coordinate 56,635,245, forward strand.
AAACATTTTTTTAGGCTTGTTCATGCAGTCTTAGGGAGATGGCTAGTTCTTCATTCCTAGCTCTAGCAATGCATAGTTGATTTCTTTTGTAATAAGAAATTTGAATAGGGTAAATAGTTCACAGGATTTCCAGTGCACATTGACTTGATTAGTGTTTAGCATGGTCAACACTAATGAAGCTAACACAAAAAAAATAGTTCTTGATATTCATCTTCTTTGTCAAAGGGTCTTGATAGTAAATATAGCATCGACTGTTGTATGTTTCAGTTTCAGGGGATTCAGATATTTTACAGTGCTAATCGGGTCGGCCTAGTTGGGCAAGGGTTTTAGTTAGAATTATATGCAATGGAATATTTATAGCGTACATTTGCGAAAAGAGGAACAAATTTTGGTAAATGGTTTAAGAGTGTCAATAAATAAAGTAGGAATGATAATAAGATTGTATTAGCTAGAACATTGGTAGCAACCTCTGCATAATGATATAATCAAGAAATTACTTGGAAAAAAGTGGTCAGGCAAGAAAAAAGGACATGACATAGGAGTGGCCAAATAAGAAACACAAATCATTGATGATTAGAGAAAAATTAACATCTAACCTTTACAAAGTAATTGAGTTCTTAACGCTTGCGCCAAAGAGGAAAAAAGTTAGTTAAACTAGTTAAGGGAAGAAAGTTTCTCTTTTTTTTACATTTCTTCTATTTTTAATCATTCTCTATAACCTAAGCGAATTAAATACTAATGAACTCACTATAAACTCCTAGCCAATGATGTATTATTATTTTTTTACTTAAGAATTATACATTATTTAAAAAATATAAGCAAGAAAAAGAGGAAACGTGAAAATCAGGAAGGACCGAGAGACACTGAAGGAGGAGGGGGGTGGCGCCTTATTTATAGATGGGAAAACTTCAACAAGAAGCACACGAGAGTGAACAAATGAAATAGCACTGCAGTTTTTATTTTGTCATTACTAGCAAACTGTTATCAAAAATTGTCCACCATTTTATGATTATAATTTTTGACAGTTCTCTGTTTGTCTGTTTCTCTTCAACATACAATATTGGATTCTTTGTATTAAACTCAGCAATGTGCCTAGTAATGTGCTTCAGTGATGACTTGTTGATCAAGTTCAATCGTAATTTAGCTGTGAAAATCACACTTGGATTTCAATATATTTTATTGCCAACGAAACAACCAAGTTTGGAATTTAGTTTCACCCTCTGTGTTATGTTTTGTTTGTATATGTAAGGAACCATCATGACACACATAGAACATTTTATGCATTCAATTTTGAATTGGAGATTATTCAGCTAACACCAACCTAAAACAAAACTTGTTAATTTCTTTTTGTGGATAAATAATACAAAACAACTGTCTAATTGATGTATATAATGGCTAAGATATGCGAACGCCCTACAACAAATTCAGTTTTCCAAGTTTAACTATGGTTGTATTTGCCATATATATTTGTTGTTTGCTTTTCAACTTGAATGATTAACAATGGCATTGATTGCAATTGGGAAGTAATTCGCTTCTGTGTTCTCTATTGTTAAGCCATTGTTTGACCATATTCTCCTATCATTTGAAACTACTGGATGAGACGGGTTTGTTTGTTTTTTCTCCTTTGTTTTCTCTGTTGGTAGTGTGCATGATTTTGAGTAAGTTGTAGATATCTTCTAAGTAAGTTATCCCTGAGTCCTCATCACATTAGTCTAGGTGAATCACGGGGAATTTTTTGGATAGAGTTGATTATGCAGTTCTCATTGATCTTGAAATATGTTTCTAGACCACCATGATGGGGGTGGTTGGGGAAAGATAGGCATAGAGATTTCGTTGTGCTTTAGTTATTTTCCTAGTTAAAAAAATGGAGGACGAGCAATTCTTCGAAATAATATTAATGATAGTAGAAAATTTTTGTTCTTTGCTGATGTGATATGGGGTCTGGACGTGAGCTACAATGCCAATGCAATTTTCAGACACAAATCTTGTTGAGGAATGCTTCATGATGTCTTAGAGGATTTGAAGATTCTTTTGATTCAAGCAATTGTCCAAGCTACTAGGATAAGAGCAAGCCAAATATCTCTACAAGTTCAAGAGGCACATCATTATGGATTATTATTTTTGAATCCCCTTGTTTTAATAAGCCTTATTTTAATAAGAGGCACATCATTATGGAACAAAAAAAAAAGAATGTCTATGATAATTTCCATTTGTTATTACTATTGTTTGACTCATTGCTTGTTAAAAACGTGATTAACTTAGATTTTAGAATCATCATAGTTTTAGTAGAGGTGGTTTTATGAACATATTTTTTTGAATTTGAGGTCTATTCAAATGAAATTTGATTTTTTCAATATCTATATAAGTAATTAATAATTTTATGTGTATTTATGATTAAGGAAACACGTGATTGACTCATAGAGCTAAAGGGAGCAATGGGAAACACATTTTTCTTTATAAGAATAACGATTTATTCTCCTAGTTATAGGATGGTGCAATAAAAAGATTAGGAGATAAGGTGGAGCAAAATGCTCAGGTGCAGAGTATAATTTAGCAGAGAAATGTATGTCCACAAAACTTAAAACTTTGTGTCATGTTGGGCCTTATTAGCTTCTATTTTTTTTTATCTCTGTCATGTTTTTCTTATTTTTGGTTCGAATGTGAGGCTATGCAACTGGACAAAATCTTCCTTATCTTCTCCTCTATTCGTTGCATTTATAAAGAGCTGCCCCTCTATGGTAACTGTTAAAAATCATATGCTTAGTATTTGATAAAGTAAATGTCATTATTAGAAGACTGTTAATATGTGCTATGGACAAATTAGATGACCATGATTACCATATGATTGAGAAATAATAAGTCCAATTTGGAGTTCATTGTTAGTATTTATTGTGATTATCTCAACGTATTTTTTGCATGCTGGGACACGAGAGGTGATTATTAATATAGCGAAAATATTATTTCATGCAAGGGTTATTCATATCTATGTCTAAGAGAATTATAACAGAAACTAAAATTTAATTTTTTAAAAAAAAACAATTGACTAACTTTGTGGTATGATTTTCTTGAAAAATGGAAATAATTTTCTTATCAATTTATATCTACATATACTTAAATAAATTCCAGGCTTTCTTACATTAATAACATAAGCAAAAAAAGATTCAACTTTTCTTGTAACGTGATGATAATACGCAATAAATATTTATGTACAATAAAATTATACCATATAATTGCACAAATTCTATTTTTCAAGAATAAATTTGTAATGACTAGAAATTTCAACGGTGAATTTTCTATAGTTATGTGTGCATAAAGGATTGTTTGGAGTGTATGAGTTTGGAGTGTATATAGTATATGTAAGTATATAGTGTGGCTTTTTGAATTTCATGAGCAATGTATTGGTATTAGACTTGTTTTGAGAAAATTTTTAAATGTGGCAGAAGTTGTTTGAAACACACGGGTGTGTGTATGGATAAATAAGGGCATGTGTTCATGAAATAATTCTGTCTATGGCTAAGTCGGTTAAAACACAGGCGTGTGCTTGGAGAGACACGTGTGGTTGGAGAGACACGGCATGTCTAAAAAATCGAATCTAAAAGTTGAATTTTAAATGATTATTGTCAAATATAAGAGTATAAGTGAATAATAGGGTTTCAAAATGAGTAAAATAATAATTTATATCATTTTAAGGAATAAAAATGTTGAATTAAGAGACAAATAAGAAAATGAGGTGTACCAAAGTAATGGTGTGAGTGAATACATGATATGAAATCCTAAAAGTTATATAAAGGGGGCTCTAGAGTCTTTTACCCCATTCCAAACTGCCATCTTCATCGTTAATCACCATCTTTATCTCTTTTTCATTCTTCTTCAATTTTCTACTTTAGAAATCATGGAGAATTAAGAGAAGATCAAGTTCTGGTGGATTTTAACTACCCTAAGCTTGATTAATCAAGAAAGACATCATCAAATCAAAAGATTGAAGAAAAAAATGATGGAAGAATAATTTGAAAGAGGTTAGTGCTTGTATATTATATATTTTGCTATTGAATGATTCTATTGTGATTTTGATCACCAAACAATGTTTATGTTTTGATTAAAAGTGATTATTTGTGAACGAAACTTATTAAAAGTAATTATTGAGAAAAGTTTCTTTGTGAGTGTTTATATATTAATAATCTATAATTGTAAAATTTTCATGAATTTTGAAGATTTAATAAGTTCATTGAATCATTTTGATTGAATTGAGTAACAAAGAATTGATTGATTGTGATTTTATGCTAAAAATAGTTATTTAACTTTTATGAGAAGAGTTAGCTTTCTAGCTAACTTTGATTTGTATAAGTGTATTATTGTTGATTTGTGCTAAAAATGAAGTTTGAAGTAGTTTTTAGCTTGTTAAAAAGTGGATTTTTGGGACTAGAGGAGTCTGAAAAAGTCACATGGGCGTGTGGATCATTCCACACGTCTGTGTAGATCTTTCAGCCTCTGTAAATTTGATTTTCAGCATAGTTTTAAAACACATGGGCGTGTGGATATTTCCACAGGACGTGTGAATTTTTAGCTTCTATAATTACAATTTGAGAAATGTTTTAAGACACACGAGCATGCGTATTCATTAGACATGCCCATGTCTGTTCTGTTATCTTAGTCTTCTTCTTTTTCAGCCTCAAAATACTTCATTTCTTGTCTAAAATGCAATTTTCCTTTCAATTAATCTTTATAATGTAAGTTTTCTCAAAAATATGTAAATCCTTCCAACGTAACAAGTTAGTGCTTGTATTTTACTTACTTTGCTATTAAATGAATTTATTTTGGTCTCAATTACTTAAGACCATATATGTTTCAATTAAATAAATTATTGTGAAGAGATTATTTATAAAATGATTTGCAAAGAGAGTGATAGTAAAATTGTGATTCTTTGAAAGTAAGCTATATTTATAGTACATATAGAATGATTATGTAATTTTTAACTTAAATTATGTTTAATTGACTATTGAGTTACTTAAATGATTATTTAGAGTTATAGATCTTACTTTTGATTCAAAGGGATGTAAATGTTTATCCAAAATTAGAATATTAAGTAAGTCTTTATAAGAAAACTATGTGATTAATACCCAATGGTTATTTGAAGTGTATATTAGTTGGGAAAGTTGACTTATGTATTTATAGGTTATGGATTGGAAGAATAAGTGAGGCTAAGTGATTGTGGATATCTCGAGGTGAGTAAATAATGTATGAATAAGTTGAAGCGAGAATGAAAGTGTCATTATATAAGGAATAGAATACGGTGTGATTATATATTTGAAGAGTTTGATTTTAATTGGGTATTTGGCATAGCATGAGAACGCAATGATAAATTACTAAGTGATTCTTGGAGATACATGAAGTTGTGATAAGATTGTTATAAATAAAGATGAGCTTAGCTAGAGAGTGAAGTAAGAAAACAAAATCTATGAGAGAAGAGTTTGATTTATAATCTTTGATGAGTAGAATGAGTGTAAAATTAGTGAAGTGATCAAAGATAATAGAATGGTGAAATACTTGTTTTTGATTAAGTAATGGAAAGAGACTAGTAATTGTTGTCTCTATAGAGAAAGTTGGATTGAGTGAGCAAAATTAATAGTGCACTGATGATTTTGGGGTTTAATCGAATATGAAATATTGGAAAGTATGTTCTTAAAATTATTTGGATGAGCTATACCAATTAGGTTCACACGGGCTTGTCATATTAATGAATACGACTGTGTCACTTGATTGAACTTCTAAGTGACAGTAGTGAATGGAATCACACAGACGTGTCCAAGAGTTGACACGTCCATGCTGTGTATTTTTCCCCATATTTTGAATTTTAAATAAGAAATTATAATTGTATCGATAATATTTATTACAGAAACATGTATTGAGTTTAATATCTAATTATATATATAAGATATAAATTGTGCACAAAAGATTATAAATACATACTTAAAAAAAGAATATATAGTGTATTAACTAGAATTGCATATATATATATATATAATAACGTGAAAAGAAAATGATAACTTATGAAGTGAATTACTTATGAAGTGAATTGTATTAGAAAGAATAAACTAATTGAAATAAAAATAAGTGTAAGGTATTGTAAGAGTGCAAATCTCAAAGAAAGACATAAATAAGTGTATTGTCCAATGTTACTGTCAATAACCCTAGTCTTCGGATTGAATGGCTAGCTAGAGGGTGGACGTTCATAGTGATAGTGGGTACTCTGTGTTATCAGTGGATACTTTGTGTCATTATATTCAGTGGGCATTCGTGCCATAATGAGCTATTGGCCAAATTCTATATAATGGGCATTTACTTGCCATTAGTGACCCGTTATCCGAATTTAGACTTTTAAACGCAGTGTATGTTGGGCAAAAGTGTAATTGTAACAAAGTGCATTGGTAATATGATCACAGTGACTTATAAATTAGGAATATTGATTATTCAGTGTTAATAAATGTTAGGACCTAAAACTGTTATATTAAACGGATCAAAGTACTAAATTGTGTTTATATCTATATTTATAGATCACTTGAACATGTGGTATTGTAAAAGAAACAAAAAAATAAATATGTTTATATAAATGCATTTAATATATATATATATATATACATCTGTTTGTGTGTCAATTATTATGAGTGAATATCTATGAGATTATACGAGTTGAATATTATGAAGGAAAATAATAAAAAGATCTAAGTGTTAAATTGTGTGAATGTGTTAAATGTAAAAATCTCATATCGTAACATAAATCTTAATGCATAAGTGATAATTACAAATAAAATATTCTAAGTGTTAAGTGTGTATGAAAACAAATATTACTAAAGTGAAGCAAGTGAACACATGTTTAAATTACATAATAGAAAGTTTACCAATTATAGTGATTTCAATATTTATGTATTATAAGTGATTTTGTATTTATTCTACAATGATTAAATTTATTAAAAATTAACTGATTTTATTTCATCATGTGTATTTGATATAATGTATTGTTATAAATACTATTCTTATAATTATTAGTAAAGTGTATGTATACAAGCACCACTAAGCGATGAGCTTAGCGTGTTGGGCTTTTCTAACAAGCAGGTATAGTGGATCAGTGAAAGACTAAGAAAGAAGTAAAGTTTCGAGAAGACTATAGTTGTAAATTGCTCGAATGGTTTTTGATACAGCAAAAGGTTGTATAATTCAATCAAAACATTTGAAGACTGCATAAATTCTTAGTGATTGAATGATATTTATTTAATGAAGTTTTACTGAAGTTATTGAGATTTGTTTGAATAATAGAAATTTAAAGAGAACTTTAAGATTGTGGTAATAAATGTTTGAAATTTTTAAGTAGTAAAAAGTTCAGAAGTAATTGTTTCTATCTTTTATCTAAGTGTTATCCATATTTATTAAAATCTAAATGCTGAATTGAGCCAGAACAGCATGAGTATTTAGAGTAGCATCTTTTGATAGTTCTAATATAGGATTATCATGGGATATTACAAAATTCTTAATAAAATCCATATAATTGATAGGAAATATGATAGTAAGATTAGTACCTGATGTTGTTGTTTTCTTAAAATGATCTAAAAGTCTTAGAATTTTTTTGTTTATGTTGCCCAAAATAAAGGTAGAAAGCATAATATAGAGAGAAATAGATGATTTAGTCATTATTTTTCATGCATATAGAAAAAAGATGTTCAGAATTTAGAGAAACTACATGCATATCAAAAAAAGATGTTCATAATTTAGAGAAACTATCTCAGGAAATTTAAATTTATTAAATGTATGTAGTGCGGTGATGAACTTATATTTTTTTTTTAAATTTTTGTACGTGAAACAAGTTCATCTTGCATTAACTTTGGATGTTTTTATATATTTTCCCAAAAGAATTTGTTTTTCTTAACCGTTTAAGTATTTTTTTTAAGCATTTGGAGCTAGATTTTTCAACATGCCCATGTTCAAAGGTTTAAAGTTGTAACTTTTTTGAAAATGCTAAACACGATGATTTTTTTAATATAGGCATGTTAAACTTACCCAACATGCCCATGTTAGACTGAAATGTTCAACTTTTACATGTTGAGGTGGCAAATGCCCATTTTATCCCTAGGGGTATTTTGGGAAAAGAGAAGACACTATTAAAGCATATTTTTTTAGGAAAATTGCAGCAGCCATCCCTTAAAATATTCACTCTCCATCTCATTTTCTCTCAAAACCTACATCAACAATTAAAGAAGAAGAAGAAAAGAAGAGGCTAGTGCTATTGGGAGGATTCAACCACTTCTACAAAGATTCATTCATCAAGAATAGGCAATCGTTTTTAGTTTATAATTTCAATTTTAAACTTCTTCAATTTCTGCTTGATTTCATTCAATGAAAAATAGAGTTATAGATTTTTTGATTAGTTTTTATATTTCTCTTGTTTTTATGTTTAATTTATTTATGAACCACTAATCTCCTAGTAAGATTGGATGGATTTAGGATTTATAGATGATGGGTATTTAATTGATTGATTCATTTCTTGAATTGAAGTTTTGCTGAATCTTATTCTTAATGCTTGTGATTGATTGGCCATCAATTACTTATTTTATTGAAATCAAATCATGAGTGAGAGACATGTATGATTTTAGATTATTAGATCAACAACTTTAGAAATTTATTTTAGAGATAAAATAATTTCTTGAGACCAATAGAATTCCATTAAGCTTAGAATGGTTATTATTTATTTCTCATGAGAATAGATAATTAAATTTTAGCCACTATAATTTTCTTGGTTGAGAAGATTAAATTTTACGAAATGGTAATTTTGATAAAAGAAATTTTTGAATTAATTTGAAAATCAGTCTTTACCTATTTAAAATAATTCTAATGAAATCTAATCACACTTGTTTATAAGAAATTAATCTAAAAATGACACCTACCAATATAACCTTGGAGCTTGTAGATAGATTGGTCAAGCACTCTGAAGGACTTATAGAAAACATACTTGTAAAAGTGAAATAATTCTACATTCTTATCGATTTCATAGTTGTGAATGTCAATGAAGATGTAGATTTTCCATCGATCCTTGGGAGGCCCTTCCTAACGACCGTTGGAGCTATAATCGGTGTGAAGAGTGGCAAGCTCATCTTAAAAATTGGAGATGATTAGATGAAGTTTAACATAACTGAATTTCCAAAGGATTCTACTTCCAAAAGTCACCAAGTGGAGGCAAGTGATAAATCTCTTCAAAAAGATTTCATTAAAAAGGATTCACTCAAAGTTTGCCCAATACCAAACTCCAAGCCAAAGGAAGAAAACTGTAAAGCGATCCACTTCACTTCGTCCATGGATACAAGTTCACAAATAGAAATTAAACGATACAAAGAACTTGGGAAGCATAATTCCAAGTCAATAACAACAAGCAATATGGTGGGAAAGGAAGTACTTTGTGGTCATCCACCTCAATGACTAAAAGTAAAGTCGAGCTAATGACTTTAAATAAGCACTTTTGGGAGACAATCCAAATTTTTATTTATTTATTTTCCTTAAATTTTTATAGTTTGATTATTTTTTTGATTCATTCATTTTCTTTATTTTAAGTTTAAATAATATTCTTGTCAAAGTAAGTCTATGATTTGATTTATTAGTCATTTTGCAGGATTTGGGAGCTCAAAAATTCAAGTGATAATGGAAAAATATTGAACACGGCCATGCTCAGATGAATCAACACGCTTGTGTTAAAAAATGATTCTACCAAATTTTGTAGATTTGTAAGTTTTTTGACATAAGCAAAAAAAAAAAATTTGAACACAAGCGTGTTCATATGAGTCAATATGCCCGTGCTAAAAATTTAACTCATGCTGACACACCATCCGGATCTTCTAATCAATTTTTTATGCAGAAATTGATAACTCGAATAGATACTTTAGATATCAATAAGAATAGGCAAATGGAGAGCATGGAGCATTACCTCACTGATCTTGACACTTTCACCAATCAATAGTTGGATCATATCAACCAATACATTGATTACATCTGTGAAATCTTATCCAGTCCGAGGCATGCTTCACCTCCACCTGTTGCACTTGGTGCTGAGATGTGCTTTTCCCATAGACATTAGGGACAATGTCTATTATGAGTTTGGGAGAGTTCATATAGTTACATTTTCTAAATTTTAAACAATGTTTTTTATTACCTTTTTATTGCTTTTTAGTTAGATGAGAACATTTTAGTTTACTTTTTTACTTTCAAGTTGTTTTATTTTTATGTGGATGATGATTGGATGGTTGGATTTTGTGGTTGGTTTGGATTTTGGACATTGGATATTGATGGTTATGTTTGGTTTTATTATTTTTCGAACTTGTTGAGATGATATGATATAAGACTTTTGTTTGTTCGTTTGAATTGCTTTGTGTTAGGAGTGATATTGTGGACTATTTTCAGTATTAATAGATACTTTGTCTAAATGGTATGAATTTCTATGTGCATTTTGACTGATATACTTTGAGGAGGAAGGGAGTATATCTTTTACTACAGTTTTCTCCTTTACTATACCAAATTCATGGTTCTAGGGGTGTATGCTTACTTAGAGAGGACTCTTGCTCCTTAATCTTGTTAGGAAACTTTAATTTATTGTTTGAGCCTAGAACATGCTTAGAATGGTCTTTGAGATAAAATAAGATTCTTGCTAAGGACAGGAGAAAATGATTTAAGCATTTTTATGTCGGCTCAATCCATATATCCACCTAATTTTGAATTTCCTCCACTATTTACCCCTTTGAGCTTAAAATTTATTTTGGCTTGCATTTCTTTATTATATGAAGTCTTAAATCTCTACCCTAATAGGTTTGAACTTTTTGAGCACCATTAGTTGTACAATTGAAGAAGAGTATAGCAAAACTGAATTTTTTTTAGAAGCTGTTGTATTTAGAGAAATTCTCCAATAATAACAAATGTCTAAGTTTGGAAAAAAATCTAAAATAATATTTTTATACCCTAACTTGATTTCAATTAAAAGTTTTGGAGAATTAGTAAAGTTAGAAGAGAATGAGTGCTGCAAAATCTTAGGTAAATTAAAGAATCACTCAATGTATTATGTCCTTTGAAAGTTTATTTTTGTTGAAAATTGTTTAGCTTCACTTTAGCCAAAACCAATTTAGCCACATTGCAAGCTTATAAAGACCTAATGATTTTTCTGGAATTAGCAAGACAAATTAGTCGAGAAGACTTTATAAGCATGCATATGGGACATGCTCTGTTCTTAAAGAATTAGGTATTTTTAGTAAAAGGCGGGAATATGTGCCTATTTGAAGTGTAACCACTTTTGAATTTTGTATACTATTAGAGAAAAATTTGTAGTGTAGGATGTATAATTGATTACATAAAATGAAATTTCTTTTTTGAACCAAAAATTTGAGAAAGAGTCCGCAATTTCGTAATATTTAGTCTGGCATATTGCTTGAGGACAAGCAATATTATAAGTTTGGGAGAGTTTATCAACTTATATTTTTCTTTTATTTTATACTTGAAAAAAGTTCATCTTACATTAATTTTGGATGTTTTATAAATTTTTTTCAAAAAATATTTTTTTTGGTTGATTAAGTATTTTTGAACATTTGGAGCTTTGAACAAGAAAGAAGCAAATTTGGAATAGAAAAGTTCAACATGGGCATGTTAAAATTTTCAACATGTGGATGTTCGAAGTTTTGAACCTATAACTTTTTTTTGAAATTGCTAAACAAGAGGCTTTTTTTAACATGGGTGTGTAAAACTTACCCAACATGTCCATGTTAGAATGAAATGTTCAACTTTGACCTGGTGAGATAGCAAATCCCCATTTTAACACTAGAGGTATTTTGGGAAAAGGGAAGACACTATAAATAGCATCTTTTTGAGGAAAATTCTGGTAGCCATCCCTTAAAACATTTACTTCCATCTCATTTTTTCCCAAAAACTACATCAACAATTAGAAGAGAAGAAGAAAAGAAGAGGCTAGTGCTATTGGGAGGATTCAACCACTTCTACAAAGATTCATTCATCAAGATTAGGCAATCATTTTTAGTTTATAATTTCAATTTTAAATTTCTTCAATTTCTTCTTGATTTCATTCATTGAAAAATTAGAGTTATGGATTTTTTTATTAGTTTTTATGTTTAATTTAGTTATGAACAACTAATCTCGTAGTGGAATTAAGTAGATTTTGGATTTATGGATGATAGGTATTTAACTGATTAATTGATTGATTCATTTCTTGAATTGAAGATGTGTTGAATCTTGTTCTTAATTTTTATGCTTGATTGGCCACCAATTACTTATTTTATTGAAATATATTATGAGTGAGAGCCATGTATAATTTTAGATTATAAGATCAATAACTTTAGAAATTTATTTTAGAGATCAAATAATTTCTTGAGATCATTAGAATTCCTTTGAGCTTAGAATGATTATTGTTTATTTTTCATAAGAATAGAGAATTGAATTCTAGCCATTATAATTTTCTTACTTGAGAAAAAAGAAGATTAAATTTCAAGAAATGATAATTTTGATTCAAGAAAGTTTAGAAATGATAATTCTAATCCTACTTGTTAATCTCAATTTGCTTGAAATTGAAATTGAATTTTCAATAGGTTGTTAGTTTTATCCATTTTGAATTTGAAATTTAATATTAAATTTTCAATTAAGAATTTGTTAAGTTAATTTTAATACTTTCGATTTGTTAATTTTCAAATAATATTCAATTGAATTTAAGTTAGTCAAATAACTCCATCTTTGTTGGAACAATACTCTACTTTCACTTACTAGTTACAAATCGTACAATTGTGGTACTGAATTATAGCCACACAAAATTCATCAATAAGCGGTTCTTACCCAAGGCTGGGTCTTTTCCTATGGATTTTTTATTAAACTAATTAAAATTGAGAAGACTCATCCTCTTTTGCCTGATCCTGAAACAGCGAAAACTATTAATAGAAAGAGCATCTCAGATTTGATGTTCATTGATTTCCACACAGAGAAAGTAAGGAAAAAAACATTTTCCAACGAATACATGTGATGTATTAATTTGAAAATGCTTATAATATGATTCACCTATTTGCATAGGTGATGATTGTTTCACATGATGTTAAGTTTTCATGTGAAGCAACAATAACAAAAATTTATCTCGCTAAGGGCTGGTGGTATCGGGCCTGCCCTTGCTGCAAAAGTGGAGTCTAAGATTATCTGCAAAAATTATGGAGAGCTAGATGAAATTCTGATACCTTGGTGAGTCTTATACAAAAATATTTAAACACATGCAATTTTAATTGATATATGTTGAATCCACTATTGCAAAATGATTCGATAATCTATTTACCCTTTGTTAATTCAATTTATTTTCTTCCCTAATAACTATACAAATATTTTATTACCTTCTGATATAGATACATAGTCACCGTTGTTTTTACAGGCATTATATCTTTCATGTTATTTGGAAGATTAACTGCAGATTTGATCAGTCTACCAGCAAGAAGTTTGGTGATAAGCACTAAAGATCAATATAGCATACCTCCTATGATAGCAGGTATTTGTGGAGCAAAAATAATTTTTCAGCTTATGATCAGTGAACATGCTCAAGATACTAGAGACATAAGTTTTAAAATTGTTCACATTTCAAAGATGAACTTATGTCTCCAAAAAAGAACCTCAAACTATGCCTTCATCTCAGCTATACTTTCATTCCCCTTTAACATCAATTCACACAAAAAGAGCTCTTTAATTCCCATCTGTAAAAGGATCGTCGAAGCCTAAGAAAATGAATTTGTCAAATGGTATGGGAAGGCCATAATCATCAATCTTTTCACAGTGACGTTAGGTAATAGCTTAATTCTAAAAGGAAGGTTGAAGATTCTATAATCATTTTGGGCATTCATAACAATGAAACCAGAAACATGATAAATATTCCCTTCAACCAATGCAGAACTGAAGTGATCTGCATTGTTAGAAGGAATAGCGCCTTGAATTGGATGACCCTAAAATGAAAATAAAAGAAAGCAAAAAGTATATATCAGATGGGAAAAATGGAAAGAAGAAATGAATTACCTCTTTGTCTATAAGCAAAAAGTCATCATTGTAGATTTGATTAGGGTTATGCATATTGACAAAATCCCATGCTCTTGCAACATGTGTCATTAATTTAATATTTTTGCTACTTTTATTTATATTTTCTAGTCCAACAAATTTCATTTGCATAGGAAATAAAACTGAAAAAATCACTGCAACACATGAAAACCAAAAAAAAAATGGAGAAAACGCTTTTTATAATTTTGGGTCATCAAAAATCACTTAATCGAATATTTCTGTACAAATAATTTTTTTCGTGAAATCACAATAAGTATCATTTTCATCGCATTCCTTTCAATAAGAACACCAGCACCATTACTATTAACTCTAGATAAAGCAACATATAATTGCCCAAGGATAAAAATAGGTTTATCTAAATAAATACCTATTTGTTTGAATGTTTGTCCTTGGATTTTATTAATAGTCATAGAATAACAAATTTTAATAGAAAATTGCCTACGTTTTAAGATAAATGGATATTTTATTCGTTTGCTAAAAGAATTATTCGAGGAATAAAAACTCAGTCACATGTAAAAGTGTCCATCATTATTTTGGCTTCTATAAGCCTAAAACCTAATTGAATAATAATCAATAAAGTACCATTATATAATCCAATGTAAGGGTTTAAATTATGAAAAAGCATTATAGGAGTGTTCATTTTTAGCCTAAGCTCATGCTGTGAAAAATTATTGAATTCTAAAGAATTTAAAAAATCAGCAATATACAATAATTCTAACTCTTTGATATTTGAAGCCGATATACAAATTGATTAAAAACTAAAATAAATATTTTCAGTCTCTGGAATCATATCTATAATCTTATTATAGATTTTATTTACAATTTCATTTCCAATTGCATCAATTTCCCGTTCTTTTAAGTATTCAATGCATAAGTATTTCTACATAAAGTTTGAATAATTATGCTTTATTATGTTATTTACAAGATCATTTCCTTGATCAATCATAAAAGGCAAAGGAATACGAATCCAATTTCTTTCATCATCAAATGAATTAATTTTCATTGTATTGACTTTTCCATCACCCATGTTTAGTATCTAATCTGCAAATACACTCATTTCAGAACACAATGAGTTATCTTTAGCTTGCCTTAATCTCAAATTGATTTCTAGTTTATAAATAATAAAGGTTTTCCATAAAATAGATCTTGTTATTGTCACATTCAAAATGTCTTCCTTTGAAATTCTAAGGATTAAAGGCAAGATTTGTCTAAAATCATGGCCAAGTAATACTATCTTATTCCCAAATGGTCTTTGAACCATATCTTCTTTGGTCAATGATAAAATGCCTTGTAGCAATTCGTTAACTGTTTCAAAGCAATTACGGTGATTCATTAGAGCTTCATCCTAAATGATTAAAGAACATTCTTTGATGAGTTTAGCCAGTTGAACCCCTTTCTTGATGTCGTAAATAGAATAGTTATGTAGATCAAAATGTATTCTAAATATAGAATGGGCCATCCTACCACCAAAAAGTAATAGTATTGAGGTTCTCGAAGAAGCAACCATTAACACAATCTAACCATGAAATCTTAATATTTTTATTATTGTTTCATATAGATATGTTTTCTATGTTCCTCTATGGCCGTAAATGTAACACCCCAATACCCTATATAAGTACTATACGTATACCTAGTATACATACAGTAAATATATAAAGTATAAGGATGTCACTTTTCGTTACCTTTTAAAAACCTGTAACAGAGTTCAAACCATAATACATTAATTTAAATAACATTTACAAAATCATTATCTTTATCAAAACTTCATTTATACATATAAATACTCTCTCGTCAGAAATACATGATAATTAAAAATTTATACATGTATGCATTACCCTCTAGTTGGTCTCGACAAACTTTACTCTTCTTGTGGCATAATAAAAGACTTCATATCTTCCATCTATAAACCTGCGCGAATAAACACCCGCGCTAAGCCCGAGAGCTTAGTAGTCCAACTATAAAGATATAAACATATAGTATAGAAGTATTGACATATAATGATACATCAATTCAATATATAATTAGTTCTTATCATATCTTCTTTTCTTTTTAATTTCATCTTTAATATATCATAGCTAATTTCATATATGATGTACATATATACATAATATTATCACCAACCCCAATGCATCACCAATACTCAAAACCAATATATTAATACCCCTACATTATATATATACCATACCAATCATTATTGCAATACACACTTTACCTATCATACCACTCATTATTGCAATACACACATTACACATCATATCACTCATTATTGCAATACACAAATTACATATCATACAAATCATAAATCACAATTCATTTACATATTACACTTAATAACATTATATTATTCACAATTCACCAAGCATAATTCAGTATTAATACTCACAATCAATATTTCAATACTTGCATTTCACATTGACAATAAAGGCAGACTCGGGCCCAAAACACTAATATGTTATTCAAAGTTCAGAGTTACTGCTTTGGTCTATAATCATAATTATCAAGCCCGTAGGCATCATATATCAATATCTCTATCCATGGATAGCGTAACAGACCCAGTCTCTTGGATCATCAACTCGGCTAAACTCGAGGTGATCCTCAACCCGGCAAGACTGTTACCAATCATATATCTCATAATTACAATTTCTCATAGTGTAACAGACCCAGTCTCTTGGATCTCAATTCAACTCAAAACGAAGAGATCCTCAACCCGGCAAGACTGTTACCTTTTTCATTTTATAGGCATGCCTCCAAACCCAGAACTCTGAAATCGAATAACACATTAGTTACACAATTCATTTATTATTTCATTATCAATCTCATCATCAATTAGGCAAACTTGCCTTATCTCTTTCAATTGAATCATCATAGCCAATCACAATGGCTTCACATCTCATTTGAATCATCATTGCCAATCACAATGGCTTCACATCATACACATCATCATTGATATATATATATATACAACACCAATTACATTAACTACACGAACATGACATTATTCGAACATACATCATTAATTTCATTGCATATGTATCTTAAATTCATCGTCATATAAACAATATGTATATTTATTTCATTTCAATCATTTCTCAAGACACATTAACATCATTCATTATTAAAACGTTTATCATAACAAATTACATTGTACGTACCTTTTTGAATGATCATCGCCTCTTTCGCGCTATATAAGTCATAACACTAGTCACGTTATGCAAACAATATAATACATTACCATTCACAATACATAATATAACATTGTTCAATCTCAACAATGATGTTAGACAAATGATCTCTATTTTGATCCTTGACAACTCATATGGATGATCTATTTAACATGTATTTGAGAATCTTGTTACAAAAATTAAATTGCTTCAAATAAAGCAGAACATAACACTTCTAGCGGTCGCGCCTCACCTGAATACGACCGCGCCATACAGTTACACGATGAAACCTTATCACAGTAGATTTCGCGGTCAGAAGTCCGACCTAAGTCGCGACCGCACTTCACAATCAAAAGATGAAACCCTATCACAGTAGGTTTCGCGGTCAGAAGTCCGACCTAAGTCGCGACCGCACATGACTAAATAGCGACCGCCCAAGACTAATAGCGACCGTCCCAAATTACGTTTCTCATACATAAACCCTAAATGTAGCCAAACTTCTTTTGGTTAACTTAAAACACATTGTACACAACATAACCTCATTCAAATGGACATAATCAACATTATTAGCAATTATTTTACATACTCATCACAACATTTTCATCACCAACATATAACAATCAAACCTTCAAACAACTTCAATTAGCAAGAGAAACAAGTGTGTACTTACCTTAAGCACCACTTCTAAACACTTCCTTTTCCAAGACTTCTTCACTTCCCAAATCAATGACAATTCACTTCCTTCAAAACTTAATGCTTAAAAACACATCACAAACACACTTAATCAACCATCCATATCAACTCACCAATCCCAAACACAATTTCAAAAGAACAAAGGAAAATCAAGAGAAAGAACTTACCTAAGTTGTTGAATTCCACAAATCTTCAATTAAATCCTTTGATTCTCCCTTCAATTTGATGTTAGAATTAAACAAATCTCACTTTGCTCTCTCTTGTCTAAGGAGGAGCCAACCAACGTGGAGAAGAGAAGAAGAAGAAGAAGGAAATGAAGAAAAGACAAAATATCACCTCTTTAAATCTCTACCAAGTGATTCAACAAGAGTAATTACCTAAACACCCTTATACCATTTGTCTTGATTACCATTCATTACATGCCCTTTATAGTAACTTCACACTTAACAAAAATAAATATCTTCTTTCCTTGACTCTTCATTTTGACCAACTTATATGTTATATATATCATCATATACACAACATATACCATTCTCTCTAAACCCTAAATTCTTTCCCAAATCACATATACATAAACATTCTTTTCTCTATTTCTTTTCTCTTGTAATTTAACACATATATTCAATCCAATTTTATAACAACAACAACAACATAATCACAACTTCTAGGGCATATATGAGGATATTAAAATTCTCTCCCCCTTAAATAATTTCGTCCTCGAAATTATCAGTACCATAACAATTTATTCTTAACAAAATACTATCTTAACTCCTATATGGAGTTAATTATATGCTTAAGTTATTATATTATCAAATCACATAACTTCAACTCTTCCCTTTAGAATCAACCATCTTCTTTCAATTTCCATAATTCATCATTCTATATGTTTATACAATTGATTACTTCCTTGATCAAACATTCAAAAGATCTCATTACATTTCTTATTAATGACTTTATACAAGAATCAGCTCATTTATATAGTTCATCCAATCTTTATATTTAATATATATTGTTCCTTCATCTCTTTGTAATTACTCTCTTAACTTTAACCTTAAAAACCATTGGTTATATTTGTGCATTAATTATCCCATCATTACAATCACTGTCTAAATAGACACTTATTACTCTCAATAGATAACAAAATCCTGATTTTTCCATAAATGGAGTTATTTTTTTAGCACGCTTTTCACTTAACTTACATATTAATACATTATCTTTCAACTTATTTTATAGATAACCAATCTTTTTCTCTTCTTATCATGATTAACAATTACTATATTCCACTTATTCATGTCCAATCATACTTTAAAATTTACATCATATACATTATCATGTAAATAACTATTTTCTTAATACAACTATACACAATAAATTTCAATAATGATTCATAATCTTAGCCAATTCTAGATCCATTGATCTATCTGTCACAATATATCCATATTCAAATCTTATTCAACTCCAACCAACAATTAATGTATTTGACTCATCATAAAATTTCACCATATTCATATATGTATATATATAACTTAATTCCATTAGGACAAATTTATCTTCAATTCCTGAACTCTTCCGATCCATTTTCAGCCAATTCATCATGATAACAAATTACTTCCAATTATCTTTTAATATACACATAGATTATTCTTTATTATCTTAGTATAATTTCCACCAATTCTCATAAAAATTTTATATCATATTTACTACAAATAGTTCTTTCACTGAAACCTCAAGTTCATTCATTCATTCATTACATACCATAAACATATTCAGTATAACTTTCAATCATATTTATTTTGATTACCTTATTGTCATATCATCCCTAACTCAAAACATTTTCATAATTTCCTTTTTCTCTCTTAATCTTCACAGTTATAACCAAATTTTTAACAAAAAAAATGATAAAGTACAACTTTATCCATCATAACTTTCAACTATACTTTTCAAACAAAATTCAATCCCACCAGATCTGCATTACAATCATTATATCTAAGATCCAAATCCAGGGATAACAAATTAACCGATCAAATATACTAAACAAAACACATGGCTATAAAAGATTAATATTCAAGCCTAGGACTTTCAGATCAATACTGTTTTTTTCTCATAATTTTATCCTCAATCTATACAAATACAAGGTTAAGATGTATTTCAAGAATTACACATTCCTTCTTTACATTTTTGCTATATCAGAAGTTAATACATTCTAACTCCGTTTCAAACCAATTTGCACTCGATTATATGATCTTTATCCACTTAATTCATGTTTCAACAATATTACTTTATACATATTCAATCATATGCAGCTGCTATACAATTTTATTCGTCACTTCATTTCTAATCCATTTACAATTTCTTATAATGTATAATTGCATAAAACTTTCTATATATGAATACTTTGGAACTCTAAATATCATATGATAATTAAGTTCAATGCTCACTATCACAAACTCCACTGTTCCATAATACTCAAGTCCATTCTATTTTCACTTCCATCACAACACTCATCTAGCTGTACCCAGTTCAAGTCCTAGTCTCTCTTAGGTCCACTAATACATACTACATCATTTCCATAACACTAATTCTATAATTATACCACATACAAATTCATAGGTCACATTCATGTCATAATTTCATTCACATTGAGAAACTCAGTTTACATATCATATAAATGTATATACTTAATTATATACTCTTGTTTTATTTTCCTTTTTCATACATTCACTAAAAATGTTCCTTTATAACTGTAACAACCGTCTTAGTCCACCTGCTAAACCATTCCTATCCGGAGAAACCATCAGGGCCTTAGAGCTGGGCTGCTACAGTACCAAACTGCCCTCACGGCCTTCCAACAGGATTCACTTATTCGAATTACACCCAAGACACATGAGTGCAAGTCGCCACTCTGGATCGAATACCTAACCTCCCCCTCCAGAGAGTCAGCGAGAATCATCCAGTACCATCTCTTCCAATATGATGCAAAGTATTTATTCATACAACACACATACATATATACTGACTATAATAGCACTTTATATCCATCTTAACCACATTCCCAATGTAACATTTCTTTCACTTTCATCTTTAAAAGCATTTAATATATTTCCATATCCATTTTTACCCTTTTCAATATAATGCCTTAAAATAGCTCATCCTCATTTGCTTATCCACTTCTCTTTTATACTTCAAGATAAATTCTTATACTATCAATCACTTTACTCAATTCATAATACTTTCATATGCCATATTAGTCATTTCATTTAGCTCATGTATTGCATACACATTAAACCATCAATATCCAAATAATCTTTATCAAATGCCACTAAAACTTTAACTTCTCAACTTACCACCTCACTTAAACTTCAATTTGCCAAACTCATCTTATATATTTATATATCACAAAGCAGTATTAAAACATCTACTTTTCACAATTATCAAGCTCACTTCAACAATTCAAATATCACCTATTACCACCATTACATTGAGCTTTCACAATATCCATTAGTTTACCATTCAACATATATATATATATCACTCACATATATATACATATGTACATTACATCCAATCATATACACATTGAGCCCAATAACCTTTATACGCTTTTCAAGTCTAGTTATTACAAATTTCAGTTTTCTTAAACTAACGTTGCTCAATCCAATTCTCACTATCAATCTTATCACGTGACCTAGCTTTGCACAAGTTCATCAATACAAGCGTAATCATTCTCAACATTAATAGACAAATAATTATATAGGTTACAAACATGCAATACTGTACGTACCTTACATTTTCAAGTGATCAACTCAATCTTTGATCACTAAAATATTACATTACATTATCACATTAAATTTACAATATTTGCATTAAAACAACAATGCAAACAACACCATTATATTTCCTTACATTAACCAATATTTTTATTTTATTTTAGTTTTCATATCATTTCTTTCTCTAGTTTTTACTTTCAAGTAAAAACCTCATTCAGACATTATCATCCCTCTCATAATTCAAATTTATCCCACATCACATAATGCCACATCTGAGACCAACCTAGGTGTCAATGCATATACATGTATTACAAATTACATTTCAAAACTCTTCTTTGTAATTCATTTTAAACATTTCAAAACTTTTTCTTTTTAATTTCACTTAGGCCGAGAATCTCGAACCTAAGCTCTGATACCAAAATAATTGTAACACCCCGATACCCTATATAAGTACTATACGTATACCTAGTATACATACAGTAAATATATAAAGTATAATGATGTCACTTTTCGTTACCTTTTAAAAACCTGTAACAGAGTTCAAACCATAATACATTAATTTAAATAACATTTACAAAATCATTATCTTTATCAAAACTTCATTTATACATATAAATACTCTCTCGTCAGAAATACATGATAATTAAAAATTTATACATGTATGCATTACCCTCTAGTTGGTCTCGACAAACTTTACTCTACTTGTGGCATAATAAAAGACTTCATATCTTCCATCTATAAACCTGCGCGAATAAACACCCGCGCTAAGCCCGAGAGCTTAGTAGTCCAACTATAAAGATATAAACATATAGTATAGAAGTATTGACATATAATGATACATCAATTCAATATATAATTAGTTCTTATCATATCTTCTTTTCTTTTTAATTTCATCTTTAATATATCATAGCTAATTTCATATATGATGTACATATA
Organism: Garcia nutans; assembly: GCA_947685225.1. Lineage (NCBI taxonomy): Eukaryota > Viridiplantae > Streptophyta > Magnoliopsida > Malpighiales > Euphorbiaceae > Garcia > Garcia nutans. The sequence goes on from CANTUV010000008.1 coordinate 56,657,911, forward strand.
TACATAATATTATCACCAACCCCAATGCATCACCAATACTCAAAACCAATATATTAATACCCCTACATTATATATATACCATACCAATCATTATTGCAATACACACTTTACCTATCATACCACTCATTATTGCAATACACACATTACACATCATATCACTCATTATTTCAATACACAAATTACATATCATACAAATCATAAATCACAATTCATTTACATATTACACTTAATAACATTATATTATTCACAATTCACCAAGCATAATTCAGTATTAATACTCACAATCAATATTTCAATACTTGCATTTCACATTGACAATAAAGGCAGACTCGGGCCCAAAACACTAATATGTTATTCAAAGTTCAGAGTTACTGCTTTGGTCTATAATCATAATTATCAAGCCCGTAGGCATCATATATCAATATCTCTATCCATGGATAGCGTAACAGACCCAGTCTCTTGGATCATCAACTCGGCTAAACTCGAGGTGATCCTCAACCCGGCAAGACTGTTACCAATCATATATCTCATAATTACAATTTCTCATAGTGTAACAGACCCAGTCTCTTGGATCTCAATTCAACTCAAAACGAAGAGATCCTCAACCCGGCAAGACTGTTACCTTTTTCATTTTATAGGCATGCCTCCAAACCCAGAACTCTGAAATCGAATAATCTCATCATCAATTAGGCAAACATGCCTTATCTCTTTCAATTGAATCATCATAGCCAATCACAATGGCTTCACATCTCATTTGAATCATCATTGCCAATCACAATGGCTTCACATCATACACATCATCATTGATATATATATATATACAACACCAATTACATTAACTACACGAACATGACATTATTCGAACATACATCATTAATTTCATTGCATATGTATCTTAAATTCATCGTCATATAAACAATATGTCTATTTATTTCATTTCAATCATTTCTCAAGACACATTAACATCATTCATTATTAAAACGTTTATCATAACAAATTACATTGTACGTACCTTTTTGAATGATCATCGCCTCTTTCGCGCTATATAAGTCATAACACTAGTCACGTTATGCAAACAATATAATACATTACCATTCACAATACATAATATAACATTGTTCAATCTCAACAATGATGTTAGACAAATGATCTCTATTTTGATCCTTGACAACTCATATGGATGATCTATTTAACATGTATTTGAGAATCTTGTTACAAAAATTAAATTGCTTCAAATAAAGCAGAACATAACACTTCTAGCGGTCACGCCTCACCTGAATACGACCGCGCCATACAGTTACACGATGAAACCTTATCACAGTAGATTTCGCGGTCAGAAGTCCGACCTAAGTCGCGACCGCACTTCACAATCAAAAGATGAAACCCTATCACAGTAGGTTTCGCGGTCAGAAGTCCGACCTAAGTCGCGACCGCACATGACTAAATAGCGACCGCCCAAGACTAATAGCGACCGTCCCAAATTACATTTCTCATACATAAACCCTAAATGTAGCCAAACTTCTTTTGGTTAACTTAAAACACATTGTACACAACATAACCTCATTCAAATGGACATAATCAACATTATTAGCAATTATTTTACATACTCATCACAACATTTTCATCACCAACATATAACAATCAAACCTTCAAACAACTTCAATTAGCAAGAGAAACAAGTGTGTACTTACCTTAAGCACCACTTCTAAACACTTCCTTTTCCAAGACTTCTTCACTTCCCAAATCAATGACAATTCACTTCCTTCAAAACTTAATGCTTAAAAACACATCACAAACACACTTAATCAACCATCCATATCAACTCACCAATCCCAAACACAATTTCAAAAGAACAAAGGAAAATCAAGAGAAAGAACTTACCTAAGTTGTTGAATTCCACAAATCTTCAATTAAATCCTTTGATTCTCCCTTCAATTTGATGTTAGAATTAAACAAATCTCACTTTGCTCTCTCTTGTCTAAGGAGGAGCTAACCAACGTGGAGAAGAGAAGAAGAAGAAGGAAATGAAGAAAAGACAAAATATCACCTCTTTAAATCTCCACCAAGTGATTCAACAAGAGTAATTACCTAAACACCCTTATACCATTTGTCTTGATTACCATTCATTACATGCCCTTTATAGTAACTTCACACTTAACAAAAATAAATATCTTCTTTCCTTGACTCTTCATTTTGACCAACTTATATGTTATATATATCATCATATACACAACATATACCATTCTCTCTAAACCCTAAATTCTTTCCCAAATCACATATACATAAACATTCTTTTCTCTATTTCTTTTCTCTTGTAATTTAACACATATATTCAATTCAATTATATAACAACAACAACAACATAATCACAACTTCTAGGGCATATATGAGGATATTACAGTAAAAAAAAAGGATTCATCATATAAAACTTATTTCATTACTACTTCATAAATAACCATTTGTTCCATATTTAATGTCTTCGCCATTATATCATGACCGCTCTTAAGCTGAATAGTATTATAAGCTAACTCTTGAGCAATTAATTTATTTGTTCCATCATTTAGTGGCAGAACAAGGGGGTCCAAGGGGTCAATGAACCCCTCCCTTGTCAGTGGCAAGAAACCCCATAGGGGGGAGCTTCTAGTTGTGGCCACCGGCTGCCCTCCCTCTGTTTTCAGCAGGTCGACTCAAGTGAGGGGTTGAAGACAACCCCTCGCTCAAGTTATTTTTTTTAATCAACCTTGGTGAAATGACGACGTTTCGCTAAGGCTAATTATTTTTTTTAATCAGCCCCGGCGAAATATTGTCGTTTTGCCCAGGGCTGATTAAAAAAATACTAATAATCAGCCTTAGTGAAACGTCGTTGTTTCGCCAAGGCTAGTATAAAAAAATAAGTTGCTACTGAAGAACAGAGTTCTTCACTAGTCGAGCTAGCAGAGAGCAAGAGAGGCAACTTAGGCAAGGAGCGGAGGAGCTATGAGAGCAGCAACCGGCCAACCACCCATGCCTTCACCCGAGGAGCGAAGGAGCGATGAGGTCACCTACCTGAGGTATTTATACCTCAATTTTTTATTTTATTATTTTTATTTGAGTTTTGTGATTAGTTTTAGTTAAAAATTTGAAATAATTTGGGAACTTTTAAAAAATATATAGAATTTAGTTGGTTTTTTTAGAAATGAAAATATAATCGTTTATTTTAATTGTTGTTTGCTGGTTTGTATTGTGATTAAATGGATGATTACAAATGATTTGTTTAGGTTTTTGTTAGTATGTGTTGTTTGTAATTTTGGGGTTTTTGTAGAAAAATATAATAGAGTTTAATTTATTAGAAATTTACTTAATTAAGTATACTAATTTGTTTAATTATTGATTTTGGGTGTTGTGATTAAATTTATAGTGATAAATGATTTTATTTAGGGTTGTATCTTTTTTAGGATTTTTTAGAAAAATAGAAAATGGTTTGATTAGGTTAAATTGAAATGTTGAATATAAATTAAAAGTAAAAATATTTGGTTTAATTAAAATGTTGAATATAATTATAAATTGATTATAAATTATAAATTGGAAAAGATAAACTAAGCCCTATGTTTAATATAAGTTAATTATATTTTGAATATAAAATAATTATAAATTGAATATAAAATAAATATAAACTAACTAATAAATAAATATAAACTAATTATAAATGAAAAATACTAAACCCTAAATTTAACCAAAAGGTCCAAAACTAATTATATTTATAGTATAAACTACTTATAAATTGAATATTAAATAATTATAAATTGAATATAAATCAAATATAAACTAATTAATAGATAAATATAAATTAAATATACACTAATTATAAAATGAAAAATGCTAAACCCTAAATTTAACCAAAAGGTCCAAAACTAATTATATTTAGAATATAAATTACTTATAAATTGAATATAATCTAATTATAAATTGAAATAGATATGGATAAATTTGTGATCAAGACTAAGAGATTTTAGAATAAAGATGGTGAATCTTGGAATATTTTGTCTCCAACACCGATTTCGACAATAAGTAGTCATGCAAGTGTTAGAAAATTTAGTGATACAACAGGGCGTTTGGAGTTTTATTTTGATGGTATTGTGTGCGATTTGACATTGTGTAAACCAATTGATGACTCTGATGTTGGGATTAAGGATGATGTTAGAAGACAATATGTGGCTAAAGGACCTTGCCAGCCATATGGCCATAATTTTTCTCAAACAGAATTTGAAAAAATTAAGAGGAGTTTTAGAGATGTTTGGTCTCTAAATATGAGTGGCTGGAATATAACATTTCAAAAGATGCATCATTTTGCTTTTGATGTTATCTTTTTAGCTCGAATAAAGGAGTTAAATGAGGGGATAATGTCTTCACAGAAATTAGATTTCACAATTGGAAAAAGCCATGGAGAAGTTTAATAAACATGTCGGCGGTGTAAGTAGTCCACACAATAATGCTAGAATATAATATGTTGGTTTCAAAATCAAGAAAAAGTGTGTCTCATATCTTATCTTCTCAAAGCCACGAGCAAGAGGCTTCTTACTGCATGAGTTTGACTGCTATTATTGATTGCATTAGTTTACTTCTAGAACAAGGGTTGGTTTTTTGAGGGCATGATGAGTCAAAAAATTCTCTTAAATGGGGCAAATTTCTAGCACTTCTTAGTTGGTACAACCAACATAATATTGATGTTGGGAATGTGGTTAATTCAAGGGCTCCTGAAAATAATCAACTTACTTCTCCATTAATCCAAAAGTAAATAGTAAGTGCTTGTGCTTTGGAGATGACACTAGCCATTATTAAGGATATTGGAGATGAATTCTATTCTTTATTAATCGATGAGGCTCGTGGCAATTCAGTAAAGGAGCAAATGGTTGTTGCATCAAGATATGTCATCAAGTTGGGACAAGTGATGGAGTGATTTATTGGAGTAGTGCATGTAAGTGACACATCAGCTCTACCTTTGAAAAGTGCACTTGATGATTTCTTTGTGAAATATAAGTTATCACTAAGCAGACTCCGAGATCAAGGTTATGATGGGGCTTTTAATATATGAGATGAATTCAATAGGTTAAAATCCCTAGTTTTAAATGAAAATCCCTAAGCAAGATACATTCATTGTTTTTCTTATCAACTCCAATTAGTACTTGTTATAGCAGTGAGGAGTAATAGATTTATAAGTAATTTTTTTTAGTATGTTGCAATGATTGTGAATATGATTAGCGTTTCATGTAAAAGGAGAGATACTCTTCATAAAAAACAGTATGATGAAATTCTCGCCCCCCCCCCCCCCCCCCAAGAAGTATGAAATTGCTTTTATGTATTGTTTATCTTTCTCTATAAATTCATTCTTCAACTTCAAGTAATCTCGATTACTTCGTCTTGCTAAACTATATCTAAATGATTTCTCTAAACACCGATCGAATGATACTTAAAGATCAACTTAATACCTGCATTGTTGATGTAAGAAGGAATACAGTTTTCTCTGACCTCCATGACATTGGAGCTTTTGCTCAAAAAATAGTTGAGTAAGGTTATGATACTATATTTCCTTTAATATATCTGATTGTCAAGTTAGCTTTAGTCTTAACTATTGTAACTGTTGTTGTTGAGAGAGCTTTTTCAATAATAAATACTATCAAGACGGATTTACTCAATAAGATGAGAGATGATTTTCTGACCCATTGCTTGGTGTATTATGTGAAGAAAGAAATTTTTATAAGAATTAAAAATGAAGCTATTATGCAATATTTTCAAAAAAATGTAAACTCGTAGGATACAATTACTACCTCTTAGTTGTAGTCAATCTAATAATACAAATTAAATATTGAATTATTATAATATTAAATATTTAATTTTATTCAGAATTCATATGTAATTTTTTTCTCTTGATAATTCCTCCCCACTCAAGAAGTTTTTGGTTTCACCACTGCCATCATTTAATGAAATTCCTTCAGGCATTATTATACCATAATCAGCTAATAATGCACCATTGCAATTCAAGCTCCTTTCTACCTCCTCAAGAATGTATTGGTTAAGTCTTAGCTCATGAATAAATAAAGTTGGCAGTGCTAATTATTTTCTGAGACAATATTCAATATCATAAGAAAATTCTCTCCAGAACATGTTTAATAACTTATTTGGATTAGAAACTTCATAGAAAGTAACACCATGAATAATCATCTTAATTAGGTCAAGGATTCCTATAATATAACTTCATTTAGAACTTTAATCCATTCCTTATCATCTCCCAACAAACCATATGCATTGTATGATGATTTGAATTACTCAAATGTAGTTGTCCAATAGTTCTTACATCTAAGAAACTTCTCGGTCCCCTAACAACATTTAATAGCATCCTTAAATAATAAAGTTCAATTGAGTTTGGATGAATGAACATCATTCTACCCATGCATCTCCATTTTTGTCTCCTATGCCATTTTTTTCCTTAGGATCCTAAGTCTATTTGGTTAGAAATTTTGCATAAGTCAAAGTGTGTGTATCATCATGCTTAACATTTATTTGCACCATTCCATTAGCATTGTTCTTTGTGAGTCAAGGTTGTTTGCAATGTGGCTTATGTTAGAATCTTTCTAGAAAATAATTGAATTCATACCTGGTAAATGGACAACTAACCTTTCAACTATAAGATCTATGAGATAAATTGGAAATTCAAACAATCTCCATGCAGATTCATATAGGGAAATATAATGACATTATAAAAATGTTCTAATTTCATCACACTGAATATGATTGTCACTATCACTCAAGCAAGATCTCTCGATGGCATTTTCAGTAACAGCTCAAATTTTATCTAAGCCTTTGCTTATATATTGAAAAAATATTTGACCAAATCGAATGGCAAAAAAATGTAACGTTTAAATGGGCTTCATATAAAGGCAAGAGAAATCGATTATAAGGGATAACAAATTGGTTATCAACTATGATACCATTCTTTTCACCAAATCAGCCATCGCCTCTTCTTCTGCATATAGAAAAAATGTTTGCACCAATTGAAGTCTCCTTCTGAAACTTCTTCAAAAAATGCTTTGAATAGCAGTTATCACACATAAATTGAGAACAAGAATTCACTATGTCACAAGGGCCATGAATCATAAATTTTGAAACCAATTTATATGTAACAGGATCAGTCTTCTTATTTTGCAGCTTTGCATATATGATATGGTCAGTTTTAGAAGGGCTTAAAGGTATAACAGTTTGATCAAGCCATATTAAGTAGTGTATGTGTAGGGGACCCCTTTTTCGAAATTCAACTATGTATAAAAACACCAAAATTTTGCCGGAGCATCTCTTCTTCCTAGAATCTTTAAATAATTTATCGGGTTTCATTTTAAAAACATGACTGAGAATATTTGAGCGATCTTCAGGCTTCTTACCATTGATAGGACACAACATGCTATGCACCACATTCCATTATCGGTTGCTAGTGAATGTAATAAATAAATCTGGGTAAGTGAAAAATCTAAATATTGTCATCGTGTCATGATAGTGTTCAAGCATGCACCTCAGACCACCAGTATATGTAGACAACAACATTATTGGTTTTTCAATAGTTTTCCCGTATCGATCATCATGGTTGAAAGAATCATGAATACTCAAATAAATTTCTAACCGTAACTTTTTTTTTATTCATGGGAATGAAGCCTAAACATTCTTGTTCAACACATGTGAAAGCATTGATAAGAAATTATTGTAACAAACGACCCTGCATAGGAGAACAGAGCAGTCATCCTTTCATTGTTGCATGAGATGAGCATAATATTCACGCATTGCCTTTTTAAGCTCCTTTTTTTATCTAGAGTTAAAATATTTCATGCCAATCGTATAGCCTTATTCTCCATATGGAAAAAAAAAAATTGGATATGGCATCGCCATGAGATGTGAGTGTAAATTACTGATCTGTTTCAATTTTCCATTCATGTATTTAATAATAATATCTGTATCTTTATTATATAGTGTAAATTCTCTAACCGATAAATGAGTGATTTCTATTGATGAAGGGTTGTTGTACCTTATATTATCATTCATTTTCTTTCTAACCAATCAAAGGCATAGAGGTAAGAAATTGTCATCAGTAAATCTATTTCTATCTATGTTGAACGATTGTGCAATCTCATTGCATTCATCAAACATCTTTATAATTCCTTTGACAACATCTTAATCAACATACTTGCGAGGGTCATTACCCAAAATAGTAGACATTCTACTCTTCGCTTCATTCTGGGTATCGAACATATAGAGTTGTGCAAATCATGGCTTATCACCATCCCCAAGTAACAAAGAACTTATCAAATGGTGATTTTGGCCACACAAACTAAAAACATATGGAACATTCCCTTTGTTGATCTCACTGTCAATTTTGCCAACAGCCAATGTAAATGCAAACATTAAATTGTAAAGTTGAATATTCTCCCCAAATTTTTTCGATGTTATGCCTCTATTGAATAACATAAGCATTAAAGATAAGAAGGTGGTCTCTTAAATCTTGGCAGAAAAACCATTCCAATTTTACAACACAGGCAAAATTCAGGCGATTGCCTCCTCATTGTTACTTTTATAGCCTCATTACACCAAAATAATGCCCCAAAATAAATACATTCACAATCTAACATTTCATCATCATTTTTTTCTTGCTCTCTATATTGGTTTTCATAAATAAAGTTCTCTACCGATGTCAAAAGATGATTAGAATCATGTAAAGGATAATTATTTTTTGCTTGCACCAAGGGCAAAGTCCAAAAGGAAATAAATATGTGAAGAAAAAAAAATGCAAATATACCTTTCATTATGAAATTATATCATTTGTGGATATCATTCCATAATAATGCAAGTACCATCAGTGAAGCTATTTGTGGCCAATAATGATGATTTAGGACCTTACTTCATTCACAAGATTCATCTAAAGATCACCAAGTTGGAGTAAGTAGTAAAGTACGAAAATAATGATAAATATTACCAATGTAAGCAAATAAAGAGAAAGCAAAAGGCAATAAAGTAATGAATTGTATATAATGGGTGGAATTAAGGTGTTAGGAAGTAATATTACTAATAGATAATACCAAAGCTAAACATGTAATAGAGAATCAAGATACAATAAGTATTAATCCATAATTTATCAAACTACGCCAAAGATAACTTAAGAATAATCATTAGTTGTGCATAACTTACTAAGCCATTTTAAGACAAACTTCTTAAAAATAAACATCCTAAGTAATTAACATTGCCCATATATAGAAACATAACATGGCACTAAGAAGAACAAAGATGATCCTTACAAAGCTTATCACACCTTACAACCTATTGCTTTTCCAACCACAACTATTTTCGTCAACAACACTTCGAGCATAAGAATATTTCTTCTTGACATATAAATATTTTTGCAATTGCCTTTGGTCACCAAAACTAATAGGCACGTTAAGTTTTGTCAATAATTTAGTGCTTCTAGATTCCAAAGTTGCTAATTTGTGAAATTTCTTGTCAATAATGACGAGGTTATAAATATCCATTAAGTTATCTAATGCAAGCAAAGAAACTCTCTTTAGCTATTATAGCATTCTCAGCATACGCATTCCAAACATCATACAATAGCTCGCCAATAAACAAATATGTGTATGAGAAAAACAAGTGGAAATAGATGAATCCTTCATCTCTTTTGTCATATTCATAAGTTTGAGAAGGCAAGCCTAGTTGCTAAAGCACACAGGTAAGGATTTTTTTGTATGATATTGTGAATTTTATTATTTGAAAAAAAAACTCAAAAACATCTTTTCCCTTGTGATTGACAAAGGCTAAGCAACTGAGCAAATAGAAATAGACAATTCAAAGAAAATATATAATGGTTAAAGCAAGTGAAAACATGAACATGCAATGACTAAAGGCAAAAACCCAACCAATCCAAAGGAAAGGAATAATAAGTACTTGCATAAACAATAAGAAACAACATGTGTGTTGAGAAGCTCAATATTAAGTACATGCCAAAAAAATAAAGCAAAATAAAAAAATAAAAAAATTATAGAAACATACATGAATAAACTAATGCACTTGAAGAACATCAATCAAGCATAATAACCTCAATAGTTATTCACATGCAATATTCACAAGATAATGACAACCGCAGCAGGAAAAAAAACCATACACATCTGCAAATCACCAAGAAACAATGGGAATAATCGGCAAGATAGCATAATCTATTCGACGTAATGATTCATTACAATGCACTTGCCAAACTACACAATCAGAAGCGAGATGATGTAAAATACCATAAATCAAAAAAAAATTCCAACATGTGTATTGAGACAGTAATATTCTTAAATAGTGTTAATTTTTTAATACATCGGTTATATAAAGATTAAGTTAACATTAAATATATTATTATAAATAAAAAACGTAACAAATAGATAAATGCAAATTGATTTTTATTACTCCATTATACATATCTACTTTCATAATAAATGCCTTTTTTTAAAAAAAAAAAAGCATCCATTTCTTTATATAAAAGATGCCAGCTGAAACTATCTTATGCAACCCACACAACTTACTCAAGTATATAAAAAAATGAAGAATACAAACAACATAAATTCAAACATATAAGCACCATGATATTAGGATGTGTAAATAAGCCCACAAAGAATACATTACAATACAATCAAGAAATGCGCAAAATAAATATAACATAATCTAAAATATGAAGAAGAATTAACAGTATGATTACATGTATAAAAATTTAATGTCCCCAATATATTTTTTTTATTAAATAAATACTAATTAAGCATAATTTTAATGTGAAAAATACAAAAAAGGAACACATATACAACAATGTCTATCACTACATTTTGTATATTTACTGTGAACCCTTAATTTTAGGTCCAAATTATAGTGCATATGATTACAGTTCCATCAAAGTTAGAATTATGCATATTGGAATTTGGAAGGCCCGAACAGGCCCAGACTAGTACAAAACGAGCCCAAAAACCCTCAATTTTAGACATGAGAAAAAATCCTCAATTTTGTCCCTAAATTAAAGCTATCATGATAATGAATTCAATGCAACTTGAATTGTATGAATTAGAGTTCAAACGAGCCTGAAAAGGTCAAAATGAATCGTGGTGCGTACGGACTGTCCGCGTGACCCATCCAACGAGCGCGCAGCCCAATGGTGTTTTTGTCTAGTTTTTTCCTACTTTTTTACTATTAATAGAGGTTTTTTTTATTCAAAAGGGATGCTCCAGATTTTAGACGTTAGGACTTCGCTAAATTGCTTCCTAACTCACTGAAAATTCAGTTAAATTCACTATTAATTTATTTGTTGGAATTAATCGCCACTATCAAACTTGTTTAATTTTATCAATTACATAATTCATTAATCAAGTGAAATTATGAAGTGGCAAATCCCTTCAGCCATTCATTAAGAAGAAATAATCGCCTAAGGTATTTTTTTCTTTTCTTCATCTATTTCTATTTGGTAATTAATTAATTAAAAATTAGTTAATTTAAGCCCTTTGCAACCAAAGACAAGAACTATTTATTACTTTTATTTTTATTCAAAAGAGATAAGTAGGTACACTTGGAATATTAATCCGAATGACAAGCCCACACTTAAATAAACCCAATCGGTTCTTTTATTTTAATTTTTGCTATTATTTCTTTATTTTTCCTTCCCTTTTTCTTTATTTTTCCTTTTCTTTTTCTTAAAATTATAGGTCACATTGCAAATTTGTTAAGTTTTGCAATGGTCATCATTATTGCTCTATTTGTCTTTCTTTTTAATTGATTAGTTAATTGGAAATTTGTGCTTGATCCCATAAGCACTAGAGTCGAAACTCTCCTAAAATTATTTTCTAATGGAGTGGTAATATTTTTTTTTTCTACACTACATTTTGTGGATATCATGTTATAATATGTTCATGTATTATAATAATGTCATCCATGATTAATTATGGCATAAACCATAAAAAATCACATTTTTCTCAATCAAGAGGTTTAAATCAATCAAAGAAAGAAAATTTATTTTTATTAAAACCGGTACGAAAACTTATCCCGAAACCCATCATGATTTATTTCGAACCATTATCATTTTTGGATAAAAATTAATTAAATTCAATGGAGTTAGTTAAATAGGTTTTTCCTTAACTTTTTTCAATAAAATAAATTAAGGTGACGACTCTCCAATTTTCGCTTTTCAAAATAAAAGCTACTGCCTATTTTTCATAACAAAAGGAGAAAAAAAATTTATTTTCTCAAAATAGAAAATACCATTTTTTTTAACTCATACTTATTGAGCCAACTAGAGACCATACATAGTGGTATCATATGAGACTAAGTCCAATTAAGCATTTCGGCTCTCGAATCTTGAGCAGGGCCAGATTGATGCTCAGACGAGGCCTCACATTTATTACCCTATCAGGAAGCTATATTTTCTAAATGATATATTTAAAAAGATAAATGCAAAATAAAATATTGAGTGACAATTAAATATTTATAGTTGTCGTTGATACAAATATGAATAACTCTCATATGAAATATTATTTTTAGTATATTAATAACTACCTCTCAAATTCTAGCAGCAAAAAATAGCCAATTTCAAATTCCTTCAAGGCAATGGACAATAATTTGATCTCTATAGTGACAATTTAAAATCGAATAAAAAAATAAGTAATATATGAGAGAAAGAGAATTGTAAGAAGCAATAGTTTATTTTTTATGATACTTTCTCAAGGATAGCATACGAAATAAATCAAATACCACCAATCATTCGTTACTAAATTTATGCATGTGACTTCTATAATTTGTCACATTATAGTATTAGCTCTATATAGAGGGTGAACATGATAATTCATTTGTTTTGCAAAATAAATTTATAATTAATGCACTTACAATTCTATTTCCATAACTTCCATTGCAAAGTGAAGCAAAATTAATAATAAATTCATATCTTAACATATTCTTTATGCTACTTCCTCAAGGATGGCATACAAAATAAATTAAAAAATACCACTTGGTTACTTGTAAATTTACAAATATTGTGCCAACAAATTTACTAACTAACTAACTATATATATATATATATATATATATGTTATAGATATAGGAAAGTGATTAAAGGCAATGGACAACAATTAAATTTTTATAGTGATAATTCAAAGTCAAATAAAAAAAGAAAGTAATGCATGAGAGAAAATGAATTATAAGAAACAATAATTTAGTTGTTTATAATACTTTGTTAAGAATACCATACAAAATAAACCAAATAGCACCAATTGCTTGTTTCTAAATTTCTGAACACTATATCAACAAATTTAATATATATATATATATATAAGGAAAGTCAATCAAGGCAAAGGACAACAACTGAATTTTTATAGTGATAACTGAAAATCAAATAAAAAATATCTAATATATGGAAGAAAGAAAATTGTAAGAAGCAATAATTTAGTTTTTATAATTCATTCTTAAGGATATCATACAAAATAAATTAAATAGGCATAGAAACATCATCCAAGATAATGGATGACCATTAAATCTTCACAACAATAATTGAAAATAAAATGAAAAATAAGTAATATATCATACAAAGGTATTTTAAGAACCCACAATTGAGTTGAGGGATGCATCTAAAATGATAAGGAAGTAAATAAAAAAGTATTGTAAAAACTCAATTCAATACAAATATGTTAAAGAAAAATAAATGAAAGAACCAATGCAGAAAAACCACATGGAATACCATTGGAAATAAATTTTTTCTAATAGATAAATGACTATCAATATTTTTTTTCGACCAATGCTAATGTCACAACTACAATTATTGCCTCTCAATTCTCATCATAACTAAATTAATTTAATCCACTTTAATTTGCATGTGAGTTTTTCTATATATGTACATATATTATAACCTAAACTCAAAAACCAACAGTATTAATTTATATTTCATTTATCTATTGATCACATCCTTTGATTTCGATAATTCTCTCAATTTAAAATGCAACAAATTTTCTTCTTTTTTTTTCCAAAAGTTTCCAATATGTGGGAAGAATTTTTTACTCATCCCATTTATCTAAAAATTATCTTAGTCAACTAAAAAAAAAGTTATATATGAGAAAAATGAAATTATAAGAAAGAATAATTTAGTTTCTTATAATGCTTTGTCAAGAATACCATATAAAATAAATCAAATAGCACAATTGATTGTTTCTAAATCTCAGAATACTATATCAACAAATTTAAAAACTAATATATATATATATATATATATGTATAAGCACGCACACACACACACACATATATAATAGATATAGGAAAGTCAATCAAAGCAATAAGCAGCAACTGAAATTTTATAGTGATAATTGAAAACCAAATAAAAAATAGCTAATATATGAAAGAAATGGAATTATAAAAAAGCAATAATTTAGTTCTTTGTAATATTTTCTCAAAAATAACATATACGATAAATCAAATAGCATCAATTGCTTATTTTTTAAATTGACATAGAAATACCGTCTAAGATAATGGATAAAAATTAAACATTCATAATGATAATTGAAATTATATATATGTACACACACACACACACAGATATATATATATATATATATATATATATAATAAATATAGGAAAGTCAATCAAGGCAATGGACACAACTAAATTTTTAGAGCAATAATTGAAAGCCAACTAAAGAAAATAGCTAATATATGAAAGAAAGAAACAGAATTATGAGAAGAATAATTTAGGTTTTATAATACTTTTTCAAGGATACCATAAAAAATCAAATCGAACCAATTGCTTCTTTTCGAATAGACATAGAAATATCATCTTAGACAATGAATGTTGATTAAACCTTCACAGCGATAATGTAAAATCAAAATGAAAAATAAGCAATATATGAGACAAAGGAATTATAAGAAACAACAATTTAGTTGAGAGATATATCCAGACTGATAGGAAAGCAAAGAAAAAAATATTATATAAACTCAATCCAATATTAACATGTTGAAGGAAAATAAATGAAAGAACTAATGCAGGTAAACCACATGCAATACCATCAAAATAAACTGATGAATAATCAATTTTTGCTAATAGACAAATGACTATCAATACATTTCTTTTCAACTAATGCTAATGTCAATACTACTATTGTTGCCTTCCAATTTGCATCACAATTAAATTAATCTAATCAATTTTAATTTACGTGTGACCCTTTTTAGCTATGTACATGCAACCATTTATCATCAACAAACCAGGGCGCATACCCAATAACCCACCCCTCAAACTATATATATTATAGATATTATTGTACTTATCTTAACATATAGTGGTTTACCTTATGTAAAACTTGTGTAATTATATATTTTCATAGTTAATATAATACAATTACGAGAAAATTATTCATAAAATCTTTCAATTATCTCTCAATCACAAACACCTTTCTTCCCCTCTCACAAATCTTATCAATTATCTCACCACATCTGATTAGCATATTTCTAATCCAATACTCTACCCATTCCTAATCAATTAATTGCATATCTCAACCATATAAATATGAAAATCAAACTTTTGAAGAATAGTACATTTAAAGCATAAAAAACAAACAACCCTCTCTCCTTTATTTTCCTCTATCAAACACAAAAACAATTATAATAGAAGCCACATGGGCACACTAAGAAAGCAATTCATTGGTAGCACACAATACCCAAAACAAAAGGTAACTCTCTCTTCATTTAAGAACCTGAACATTGCCATGCAAAAAAAATACACCACTCATATAAACCCATCAGTATTTTTGAGCAACCACATTTAACTCACTCTCCACCTCTTTTAAAAATTATCCATCATTCTTAGTGACAATCTCTTTCTTCAAGTAAACACTAAACATTAAAACCATACTAAATATATAGTTTTATATCATTAATCTGTGATTCTTTCTTCATGAAGCATTCTAACACAACCAAAGATAGAAACAAAAATCTATATTAGATAATTCATGACTAACAAATACATTAGATTACCACTATCTAAACACATCTACTCGTTAACAAGATAGGTACATGGTATAAAAGATTAAATAAAACACAAGTAGCACCATGGGATTGTGAGGAAGCTAACAACCATCAAAATATGATAACCTATATATAATCCTAGAATAATTTTACACAACCAACACATTCCACAACTCTTATATGCATAATACACAACCCCAAACAAAAACAAATTCTCGAAATTCAAGCTTCCTCTCCAGCCCACTTTGTACCCCTCTTTTTTATCCTATAATCTTCGTTAATTTATAAATATGCTTCAAAACCTACTTAAGCACATGTAACTCATCTGTTCCCTCATCCTTCTCCTTAGAAATCTCTTCATATGCCCCTTTACTTAGTTTTAACATAGCAGTCAAATCATGCACCTTAGCTCTCGATTTATCCAATTCTTCCCTATTGTAATCGTATAAGTATAATGGATAAATTGTCTTTAGAAAATCCATAGCTTTAATCGAGGACTGATGCTTTGCATCTCCAATGCTAATATCACTAACAACAAAGAAGTCAATAATATTCCTTCCTTTGTCAGCGTCTTCACAACTAAGGAAATAATGGCTATTTTAGATGTTATTCTCGAGTGATCGGTAAATTTCATAATGTTGCATTAGAAGATCTATTTGCTCTAATGTTTTGACTAAAATAAACTAATAGAGGATCATAATACCAAATATCTACATAATAGAAGTGTCAATTTTTCCTACAAAAGGCTGAGCTTACTAATGGAAAAAAAACCAAAAAACAAGTTCAATAATCAATAGAAGCACAATTGGAATCAATTCACCTATATCCTTTTTCCCTATATGAAAATCCTACAGACTAAAAAGGAAAAAGAGGAAAGAAATAAAAAGAAAATAATAAAAAACACCCAAAGCATAATCCAATTTCCTATAAAGAAAAAACTCAAACAAAATCAAGCTAATGAGTTGAAGCAATCATGCATAAAAAATGGGTAAACCAATAAAGTCAATCACCAAGTAGCAACTCAATCCACAAACTTGAATTTCTCTTGTCTATGATATCATGTAAAAGTATTAAAATCAAAGTTTTCCTTTCATTAGTTAATATTTTATTTTTATAAGGTTATCATGAGTCCCTTTGTTATTACTGTCAACCAACAAAATAACACAGGGTGAAGAAAGACCACAAACATGAATGGGCAACAACAACACCAAAAGGAAATAATCCTAACCTTGAAGTAGCAAGGAACATACCTTATCCTATGCAAATATAGAATAAATAAGATCAGTTAAAAATGAGCCATAAAAAATTCATCTGGCATTAACTAACCACAGACAACATGCATTAATAACACGGCGAAAACTTTGAATTAATTGCTGAAAGACTCAAATATTTATCCAATAGGCAGTTGTTACTTCAATTGCCAAATATAAGAGCCACACGCCACAACCATGCAATAACAACTACCATACATTAGACATTTTCATTATTTTACTATTAGTTCAAGCTTCCAACTATACAGTAAATCTAAGACATCGATTGTTCTATATGAGAAAAGAACTGTAGTGAAAGAAATTTGAGGAAATCCACTTTAAAAGTGGGCACCAAAGTTTGGGGGGCCCAAAATTTATACCCAAAGAAATCAGCCTATGAGAAAGAAGGAATAAGATAGATGTCTCTCTTCTTTTCGAAGATGCAAGTATTAACATAATGCAATAACAAATCAATATATTATTTAGTTTATGATTAATTAGGAAACATGTGAGTCATAGTTCACATAGGACTAAACTTTGTAGCCACTGATTCAATTAAATTAATTAAAGATAAAACATATTACATTAACCCATGAATTTTCATATCTAATCTATAGTACAAATACTTGCTACAACGTAAGGGACAAATTGTTCCCTTAACAGATTAACAAAGGACATTTAATCCCCTTCCCTTTGCATGACAACTAGGATATACAAAATGAACAAATATAATGTTACATCTTACCACCCCCCCCCCCCCTCTAAATCCATCACATGGATGAATAAGAGCCATAAATAATTATATTAAGCCATAAATAATTATATTAATCCATGTAAATTATAAGCTAAACCCACTGCTAAAATATACTAAATGATAACCCTATACATATATTTAAAACTAAATATTTCCACATATTCTTAATAGAAGAAAAATCCACAAATACACAGCTAGTAACAAACTTAACCCTTACAGATGACCAACGGCAAACACCAAGCCTAGGCCACACACATAACAATGCACTACACCATTTGATACAGAGGGTAGAAAGACTCATGCAATCAAAAGCCTTTAAACACTGAACCAACACAAAGAAAATATACAAATACACAATGGCAACATATCTCACAGCCACAACTCAACTACATGACGGCCACAATTCATGACATATATACAACAATATATGACACCATTTCACATGGAATTAGGAAACAAATAGTAGAACAAAAGCCTCTAAATACTTGAGAAAACACGTGTAAAACACAAATAAGCAAATGTATCCTTAAATAAAAAAAAAAGTTTGGCATAATCAGCTATGAAGCCTACTATAAAATTAGTCTCCTTAGATATGGGCATCTATGAATTCATTAAAGAGTCTTTAAATTGTACTCATAAATCATAGATCAACATCCTACTAAAGTATTCTAATAACTTAGAAGAATTTCCATCGCATATTTATTGTCACACTCTACTGGAATATTAGGAAAATTAAACTACTGCAAGAGAGAGGCCTCCAAAAACTATGTATAAATCTATAGAGATAATATATCACAACTTTCTGTATTAACAGCAAAATCACTAAGCCAAGCTCCTACATAATTTCTTATCATACTATTTCCCTCGACATTCATCGTGATAAAAAGATGTAATAGTATTTAATTTGACATAAATAATTTATAAAACGTGAAATTTTAAAAAATAATTCTCTCATTAGAAAGCCTTGATACATAAAAGACTTAAAAAATCCTTAAAACTTCAGTAAAAACATCAGCATTGGCTTAAATCTCATTCACCACGTCCTCAATGAAATTGCAATATTTTGATAAATGAAATAGTTTCTTCTTTTCCACAACTCTCAGCATGCAACACTAAAAACCAACCCTTATTCAACATTTTTAACAGCTCCTCTAGTTATAAAATTATCCAAACTCAATCTTTATGAGAGATATTATTTCTCATAAAGCCATTCTTCTATTAAGTCTAAAAGAATAAGTTTGGACTACACTTGGGTAGTAACACATATAATCATGCATAACATGCAACCCCAATTCTATAAGAGTGTCATAGATATTAAAAATTATTAAAGGAATTAACACCTAAAAACAAATATAAGCAATAAAGGTTTTTATTCTTATTTTGATAGAAACATAAAGTATTCCTTTTAGGTGGTGTTTGGTTCAAAAAATTGGATCAGAATTAGAATGAAACAAAATTAGAATCGAAATGATTATTTATTCTTTTTGTTTATTTTTATTTTGAAATTAGAATCAGAATCAAAATAATTACTTATTTTTTTATTATTTAAGAAATTTAGAGATTTATAATCAGAAAAAATGAAAATAGATTTATTATATTTTATTTTAAAAATTCAAAAAAATAATTTTTAATTTTATTAAAAAAATTATTTATTTAAAAAATAAGAAATATTCTAATTAGAAAAATGCTAAAAAATATTAAATTGATTATATGTTATTTTAAAATTTTAATTTAATTTTATTAAGAAAAATTAAAAAATTAAAAATATTTTATTAATTTTATTCTAAAAATAAAAATATTTTTTTTAAATTTTTTATTACAATCAGAAATCAAATCTAATTAATAGAAGAGTAGTAGGAAATCACACATTCTTCTTCATGGGATAATGTAATTCTCATTGTTCTCTCTATTTTATCCGACCAAATAACATCAATTGAAATAATTGATTATGATTTTCATTCTCGCCCTCAGCCAAATGCCTCCTTAGAGGTTTTAATAGAATAAGAAAGAATCTTAAATATTTTATATTTGATTGGTTTAAACTTAAAAAAAACTAAGTGCAATTTAAAATTTTTTTATTTATTTAATATTTAGCTTTCCAGAAATAAAATTGTCTAATTAAAATTATGAATATTAAAAAGATATATCTTTTATTCCCTCAATTTTAGAATAAAAATAAAATGACACACACACACATATATATATCCTTTATTTCCTTTTACTTTTCTTAATTTTAAAGTTTTCTAAATAGTTATAATAATTAGACTGTTTGTAATTTTATCACAATTTTTTAATTTAATTATTTTATAAAATATTTTTTATATTTATATTTTTGTCACAAATCTAATCTATTGAAAAGTTATAATTATATTATAAAATTATTTACCATAATAGTACATAGTTAGAAAAGTATATGATTATATACATAGGGGTTTATTACTTTTTCTTTTATTATTTATTTTTTTAGTATTATAATTATAATGTATCTACATAGGGGTTTATAAAAATAAAGAATGCAACATAATAATATAATTAATGAATAAAAGTTACATTTTAGGTTGAAAAAATTAAGTAAAAATTATAACAAATGAAGTTGTAATTAACGCGTAGATAAAAAAATAATATATAAATTTATAATAGTTTGAGAAATAAAAAAGTATAATATAATAATATAGTTAATATCGAATTATAATTAAACAAATTAATGAAAAGATATTACTCTATGATGGCGGGTTGATTTCCAAGGGTGGTCCTAACTCTTGTAGCTCAAGTTTGGTATTATTGTTGCTGTAATTTTCCTATCTGCAAGACAATAGAGGGAGGACCTGGCTCCCCGAGAGGAGGCTCTGATGCCTAAGTCAGAGATCGGTCGCTCTGGATAAATAAAAGAAGAGAAGAGAGAGAAGACTATTTACTTGAAGGGATGACCCCCTATTTATAGTTAATGTAAAGAGATAAAGTCAGCATAATTTGCTGATGTGTCGGTAGAGTGTCTGCCGGACATAAAAAATTTGGTGAAACTAAAAATATTCGGAACCGAAATCTACCATACTGCTGAGAGCATAGTCATGAAGATGACAGAATATGAAATTCAGTGGACGAGCTTGGTAAACAGAGGCGTGACATCACTTTAAATCTCACACTTAATGTTTATTTATTTATTTATTAAACTTCATTTAAATTTGAATTAAGATATATAGATTATAGAAAATTCTTTGGAATATTTGTCTTAGGAAACCATCAACCATAACCACAAAATGTAGATTGCAAGACCATGAAAAAGAAATAAGATGTAAGCATAATTTATGTGTTTAATTGATTTTTTTTCTCTTTATATTTATTTTACAAAGATTTACTTAGAATAAACCTTTCATGACTAAATTGGAATTTATTTTCATTTATGATTTAGAAATATATATAATTTTTTCACATGACATTTTATCGAGAAGCATCTTTTTCGACGACTTCATAATTGATTATAATTTTACCACTTTAGCTAAAGGATAAAATTTATATCAGAAATTTATCTATTTTCTTCACAAAACAAAATTATCATTAAAAAAATGGCAAACTCTTTAACTTTAATAATTGCTTCGATTTTTTTTTTTAAATTTCTGACAAAGATTCATATATATGCATCTTAATTGTAATTGAAACAAATTTTTATTAATTTTAAAAAATTATTCTCCCGTGTCCTTCATAAAGTAGAGAATTTGACATTATTTCTTAAGATCAAATTTCAAATTTATGAGAAATTTAATTTATTTATATTTTATTTTCTGGAAATATTATATATAACTTATACAAAATATCAATTCATTTTTTTTATAGATACACATTTTTATTATTTCGAAAAAGAAAAATAGAGAACGGACGGTGTCAGTGGGACCCATAAAGTGTAAAATCGTTGAAAGTGATCACCGAACAAAGTTTATTAGATTATCTTATCGCCCATTAAATCAAATTTCATATTATAAGAGGGACCGCCACAGCTGTGATATCTGTCCAACAATCTTTCGACACGTCATATGGCCGTTGATTGTCATTAAGAATAAATTAAAAGCAAAAGCAATGTTTTTTATGGATCATACACTTTACATAATGTGACCAGCCAATCATAACTTTTATTATTTTTATTATTTTATCACTTTAACAAAGCAAAAAAAAAAAAAAAAAACTTAAGGCAGATGCGATGCGAAAATGAATATTTCGAGAATTTACCATTTTTAAATAAAAAATAGTGAATATTTTTTTTATAAATTATTATTGCTATTGCTATTATTAAAGGTTATTATTTTCATCATATATAAATATATAAAAGTGGGATTAAACTCTAATAGTTATTATTTTTATTTTTTTTAATATACAGCTAGTATTAATTATTTTTAAATTTTTAAAAGAAATTATTGGTGAAGAAAAAGATGTCAAAATTGAAGGATATTTTTCTATAAAAAAATATATTTACATGTGTGATAGTGTCTTTGAAGCTTCGTAGAAAAGTTCTTTATTTCTTTATTATATCTTATAATATTTCAAGTTGGTTATCAGAATAGGTGCTGATAATATATACTTATTTTTTGTTAAAAATAAAAAGAAGTTGGTTGTCAGAAAAGATCATTTAAAGGTTCGGTTATACATAGTTTTAATTTTAATTATTTTGTATGTTTTATATATTTTTTACTCTATTAAAAAATAAATAAATTTCAATAAATTTAATAAATTAATGTATTTATTGGGATTAATAAAGATAAGTAATATGATTTTAAAAAATTATTACTTCTATCAATGAGTGTTAGTCCAGATAGACGAGGAAGCAATATTCTGAATTCAATTCTGTGTTAGTCTATATAGATGAGGATCATAATTCTCTTAAGCAATATTTTGAATTCAATTCTCAGCTCTAGTGTTGTGTATGAAAAAAAGTCGTTGGAAAAGTCATCCTAATTTCTTTAGTATCCGAAACATGATTAATTCTAGATCATTATACGAATCGAGATACCTATGGGCTGTGTTTTACCCAAAAAAAAATTAATACTTCTCATGAAAAAATATTTCTTATTTCTTTTCCTTTCAAAATAGCAAACAAGAAAAAATAAATACATCAAAGAAATCTCATTTAACATATTTAACCCGTGGTTTGCAAATGGTTAGCTGCTAAATGCTAACAAGTTTTAAAGTATAAATTATATATATTTTATTGATATTTTTATGTTTTATAATTTCATTTTTTTTAATAAATTGGTATTTAAATATTTTTCATATTATTGTTCTTAAATGATTTGTCTATTATATAATTCTTGAAGTTCACAAATAATATGGATTTTAAAATATAAATTTTCTTCCTGATGATGCACAGTACTTATTAGAGTATGATATTGTGAGAGTTTTTTTTTATTATGTTATTCTTGATTAATTAGCTCATAATTTTTGAGGGATTCCTCATCTATGTAAATAAAAATATAAAATATTCAATAAATATAATTTTTTAATAAACAAACAAATAAATATTGGATTTAAGTTTTAAATTTTAATAACGATAAAGATTATATATATATTTGCTTTATTTTGTATATACAATTAATATTATATAAAAACATTATTTTAAAATTGTTTGAATTTTCCAAAACTTGTAGCATGAAAAATATGTACACGATCTCCCACAATTTAAAACAATTTAATTAGAATAATTTTTCCATGCATAATTAATTAGTACAATAAAAGATGGAAATAAGTTGGAATAATTAAGAGAAATATGATATTAATTAAACTACA
This sequence comes from Garcia nutans, assembly GCA_947685225.1. Lineage (NCBI taxonomy): Eukaryota > Viridiplantae > Streptophyta > Magnoliopsida > Malpighiales > Euphorbiaceae > Garcia > Garcia nutans. The sequence continues at coordinate 56,681,713 of CANTUV010000008.1, forward strand.
ATTTATGCTGTCCTTTTATATCTTATTATAACATATTTGATGCGTATTTGTATTTGTAAAAAGCATATCTCAAGAGCTTAATACTATTAGCAAGCATATAAATATATTGTGAGGGGTATATAACATATAAATACATAAATAGGAAAAAAATTATCTTTTAATATATATATCTATTTATAAAACATAATTTAAAATAAACTACATTAATTATCAATTATATTTACTAGTCTAAATTATATAAGTTTGTAATGAATTTAATGCGTAATTAAGTTCAATAAAATCAAACATTGATAGTAAAACCATATCCTTTAGTAAAATTAACTTAAATGTCACATAATTATATTACATATTAAAAGTTGTGTTTAATATTTTCTGTTAAATAATGATTTACACTAAAATAAAATATATTTCGTGTCCAATGATCTCATTTAAAAAAAAAATAGCTATTAAGCATGGATTCAAACATGAAACATGGGCACATCAACAAGATAATTTTTCAAAAATAGGAATATGATAATAAATATGTTTTATTTATACAAGTAAAAAAGTAAAATTTTTGTGAACAGAAACTAAGCAAAATTCTTGCCCTCTAATTAATTTGATTAAGTTTTGCATAGCAAAAAAGATAATATCCATTACTATGAGAAGTTATAAATAATTTATAAGAGAATTGCATGTGCAAAGGGCCCAAAAGAACCGTTAAATCCTTCTTTATATCAACGCCGCCATACTCTGAAATTCTACGAAAGAGGTATTATGGCTGCTATTTTTGTATGATGGATTGGGAAAGAAGGAAAAGAAAGAAAAATTTATATATTTAAATTAATAATAAAATATATATTCAATTTTTTTACTTTTTTTAAACTTTTTAAATATTAATAATTTACTATCTCTGTTTAAAAAAAATTAATATATTCAAGTCTTACCCAATTTACTAATTTCTAAGTCTTACTCAAGTTTAGTATAAATTTAGTGTTTTCAGTTTATGCCAAAAAAATAATGCACAATACAGTCACATTCAGTTAATTTGTAGTTTACCTAAATTTATGAAAGATTGACTCATTATAAATTTATAACATATGGTGCATCATTTTTATATGCACAGAAGTGTATACAGTATTTTTTCCTTTTTAACTCACTAAAAAGAAGTATAATCTTAGAAGATATGAAAATTAACGCAAGAACATATATATTTAATCTTCGAACATTAAAAAAAAAGGATTGAAAGTCACACACTTTTATAAGATAGTGAATTTAGATTTTTTTTAATTTCGTTATTAAATAAAACTCTTGAAAATAATAATCATTCTATATGTTTATGGGCATGATTAATTAGTTTCAATTTTAATTATGGAGTTTGAACTAATGATCGCACTCTTAAATTAACACTTAAATTAGAAAACCCATATAATAAGGTATAGAAAAAGGGAGGTGCACCTACAAGACAATTTGATGAAGGGACAACCATTGAAGCACGTTGTTGCATAAGAAACCTTTTACAAAATAGCTTCTAAAATATATTGTCAAGCTAATCTATGCATATTTGGAAGATTGAAGAGCCCCAAGTCTCCTTTATTCTCTGCTTTATAAACCAAACCTCTAATTATATATTATTTTTATTTTTATTTGTCGGTGTTGTACAAAATACAGAGAAGAAGACATGAGAGATGTCTAACCATACATTCTATTTTATATATATATATATATATATATTTCATATACATATAAATAAAATATATGTATGTATTTTCTATCATAAAATAAAGCATAATGACAGCCTTGGCAAAGACCCTTCTACCATACATTTTTATTATATGTATAAATTAATTAGGCTTTGAATAATTATATCTTAAAGAAGCATAATAATTTATTTTTAAAATAGAGATTACTTTCACAATTGCCAACAAATTTTTGTTTTTCTTGAAGTCAAATTCATGCCGGTTTCATATTGTAAAACGTCCAAGTCTTAAACATAACTTATCGTCCCTAATTAAAAATTATTAAATTAGGCTTTGGTTTAATTAATTGAAGTTAAAAATAAAAAATTAAAATTAAGATTATAAAAGATTGCGCTTATTGAGTTTGTAAGTATCAGTTTGACATCATCCCTATTGCACAATTTTCCCCATACGTAAAAAATTCATCAAATCAAAGCATGCTTTCAAGTCATTTATTTATTTTTGCTTAGTTTTTAAATCTAATTCTATTGAAGTTCAAAGTTTTGTATTTTTCAACAAAAAAAAAAATTCAAAACGGTACTATTTAAATTAAAATTTTGTGAATATCTTTTAATTTAATTTAATTTATAAATTTGAGTATATTTAAAATTCAAATTCAATTTTTTAAAAAATAATTGGAAAATATCACTATATAAAAGGGTGATTCATCTTTTAAATTTATTATTATTGTTTTAAATTTTCTGTGATTTTTGAGTAATTTACACTCGTCATCTCTGAAGAATCGACTAACTCATTTTATTGTCTATGAAATTTAAATTTTACATCGGTCGTCCATAAAATTCAGAACTTTGTAATAAAATCGTTCTCAACTCAAACTACCGCCATCTCTATTAACGGTGCCACATCAGCTTTTTAAAATAAATTTATTATAAATCAAAGTAAATTTAATTTATCGTCCTTAAATAATTATTTTAATTTTATCAGCCGTCCTTAAAAAATATCTTAATTTCACCCGTCATTCTTAAATAATATTTTAATTCACTTGTCATCCTTAAAGAATTAATTTAAAATCACATATAATTCATGTTGATGCAATGATTCTATCCTTTGACTTCTTACCTTAAAAATAAATGTCTAACCATCCAAATAAATCACTTATTAATTAGTTTAACAAATCTTAAATAATTTTATTTTATTTTTACATTTTAATAATAATTTTAAATTATTTTTTTATATTTGAATAATAATTATTTTTATTTTTATAAAATAATATTTATTATTTATTATTATAATTTAACTGTAAAAAATTAAATTTTTTTAAATTTTTAATTTTAAAAATAGTATAATTATTACTGTAATATTTTTTATTTTTTTAAAATTATTTTTAACAATAATTATTATTAATTACAAGATAATTTTATTTAATAATTAAATAAAATTTATTAATCAGTTTAACAAATCTATTAGTAATTTTTTAAAAAAAATTAAAATTTTCAAAATTATCCAATTTTAAATAATTTTAAAAAATTCAAAATTTCTAAATTTAAATAACAAAAAAAATTATTGTTAAAAATAATTTTTAAAAAAATAAAAATATTACATTAATAATTATACTATATTTTAAATTTAAAAATTTAAAAAATTTTAATTTTGTATGGCTGAATTAAAATAATAATTATTAAATATTATTTTATAAAAATAAAATTATTATTATTATTATTCAAATGTAAAAAAATTATTTAAAATTATTATTTAAATATAAAAAAATTAATTTTTTTAAAATTATTTAAGATTAGTTAAACTAATTAATTTGTGATTTACTTGTATGATTAGATATTTATTTTTAAAGTGAAAAGTCTAAGAATAGAATTATTATACCAATATAAATTATAAGTGATTTTAAATTAATTTTTTTAAAGATGATAGATAAAATTAAGAGATTATTTAAGGATTATTGATTTAAAAGATTTTTTAAGAATGATAAGTGAAATTAAAAGAATTTTTAAGAAATAATAGATAAATTTTATTTTGATTTATAATAGATTTATTTTAGAAATTAATATAATATTGTTAGTAGATATGATGGTAATTTGAGTTGATGATAATTTTATTATAAAATTTTTAATTTTAAGAATAATCGATATAAAATTTAAAGTGTTGATACTATAAAGTGAATTACTAAAAAAAATGAACTACGGATCTAAATTACTCTGTGATTTTATGTTTTAACTATATGTAGGACCCAAATTGTCAACTTTCATCAAGAATGGGAGGGACCCAATCAACACCTACACTTTACTTTTGTGCAAGACAAGGCAATGAATCAATCCTCGGTAAAGACCACAACAAAGACCAAAGCCAAAGGCCAAGAAAGATAAAAATAGAGAATAGAAGAAGGAGCCAACTTACAGTTAACAGGCTTCTTTTCCTTCCATGGAACAATGCCAACAAAAACAAACCACTCTTCTACGGTGCTCAGTTTTAATACTCCAAAAACAATAAACCCATCTCATCTCTGTCTCTTTATCCTTCTTTCCTTCATTTAATTTTACAAAATTCAATACCGTTGACAAAAATTTCCAAGCTTTAACAGTACCCATTTCCACTACTTCATAGCCACTCACTTCACATACATTTATATTCACTTTTTTTTTGTAAAGTTTTGATAAATCAAGAATTCAAGAACCCACCATCACCACCACTATCGAGAATTAGAATCAGTGGTTTCGTTGGTTTTCATTTTTGGTTGGAAAACCAGAAATGAAACCACTCTTACTTCTCTTCTTCTTTGTTTTCTACTTGATAGATTCATGGTCCATCGTCGGCTCAGATCTAGCATCGGATAGGATTGCTCTTGAAGCTCTGCGAAAGGCTGTGGGTGGTCGATCCCTTTTTTGGAACCTTTCTAGCAGTCCTTGCAACTGGGCAGGTGTGGTTTGTGAAAAAGACAGAGTTGTTGAACTTCGCTTGCCTGCTATGGGTCTCTCTGGCCGCCTTCCCACAGCTCTTGGCAATTTAACACAGTTACATACTCTGTCTCTTCGCTTCAATGTTCTTTCTGGTTCAATTCCAGCTGATATAGGTAGTCTTGGTTCACTAAGAAATCTCTACTTGCAAGGGAACAAGTTTTCTGGAGAGATTCCTGAGTTCTTGTTCAATTTGCAGAATTTGGTAAGGCTTAATTTGGCAAATAATAATTTTTCTGGTGATATTTCTCCCGGTTTTAATAAGTTGACAAGGTTACGAACACTGTACTTGGAGCAGAACCAGCTTAGTGGCTCTATTCCTGAACTGAATTTACCATCACTTGATCAATTCAATGTTTCTTTTAACAAGTTAAGTGGGTCTATTCCTCAAAAGCTATCTGGGAAACCTTCAACTTCCTTTGAAGGGAATTCTCTTTGTGGGAAACCTTTGATACCTTGCAATGGTGATGACAAGTTGTCTGGTGGAGCAATTGCCGGGATTGTGATCGGTTGTGTTTTTGGGTTTTTGTTGATTTTAATGATTTTGATCTTCTTGTGTCAAAGAAAGAGAATTAAACAAGGAGTTGGTAAAGATGCTGCGGTTCCAAAGCAGAGAGAAGTTGAGATTCCGGGTGAAAAGGCAGTTGGTGACAGTGGTAATGCCAGCACAGGATTTGCTGGGGCAGGGGCTGTGGTTGCTGCAGCGGCCAAAGGGGATGCTATGAGAAGTGGGGCTAAGAGTTTGGTGTTCTTTGGTAATACTCCAAGGGTGTTTGATCTGGAGGACTTATTGAGAGCTTCCGCAGAGGTACTTGGGAAGGGGACTTTTGGAACAACTTATAAGGCTACTTTAGAGATGGGAATGGTGGTGGCTGTAAAAAGATTGAAGGATGTGACCGTATCAGAGAAAGAATTTCGAGAGAAAATTGAGAGTGTTGGGAAGATAAATCATGAGAATTTGGTCCCATTAAGGGCTTATTATTATAACAAGGATGAAAAACTTCTTGTTTATGATTACATGCCTATGGGAAGCTTGTCTGCTCTTTTACACGGTGAGCACTTCTTGCCTTTGCATTTTATCTATTTCTTCTTTTTTGGTTATTTAGTTATGATTGATGTTCTTTTTTTCTTGGTCAACTTAATGGATTACGTTCCTGTTATGCCTTTGATAATTTTTTGGAATCCAATTTAGCTACAGTTTTGTGGTACGATTACCATAATAATGAGTTCCAAATTTGTTTCTCTTATATATTTCATTTTAATTCCAACTGAGGTGAGAGCAATACAAATTAATGTTGGTGTTGAGTGGTAAATTTGATAAAGGAAGAGATGATTGCCATGTTGTATTTTACCGAAAAATCAACTTTCTGGTTGGCTAAGCTCTCTTGTTTTGCAAATCTATAAGGGACCTTGAAGTTGTAGAGAGCTTTGTAGCTAGTTCATCATGGTTTGCTATTTGTTTATCCCAAGAAGGAATCCTCGAAGCTTCTAAGTTTTGTAATTTAGGATATGCAGCTTATCTGAAATTGTACTTGATTGGAAATGATTTTTGCAAGCATTTAAGATTTCTACTGTATTTACATTTCTGGAAACACAATTTCTTGTACATATAGTTATTATGATGCCACAAAAGATCATATTGATTGTGCAATTAACAGTGGAAATTCTTCAGTTGTCTAAACTGCAGAAGGAATTTATTACTTTCAAAAATATGGAATCAACATTCGTTGAATTCTGACATCGTTCAGATGTGCAAAATGAACATGATAAAAAAAGAAATGTTTGCGTTGCTTATTTATTTTTCATGTGATTTTGTTTTAACTTCAGGAAATAGAGGGGCTGGAAGGACTCCATTGAATTGGGAGACCAGGTCTGGTATTGCCCTTGGAGCTGCCACAGCGATTGCATACCTCCACTCTCATGGCCCTGTCAACTCTCATGGAAATATTAAATCATCGAATATTCTCCTGACTACATCCTTTGAAGCCCGTGTCTCCGACTTTGGCCTTGCCCATCTTGCAGGACCTATGCCCACTCCGAACCGTATTGATGGCTACCGTGCTCCAGAGGTGACAGATGCTCGCAAGGTATCCCAAAAAGCAGATGTATACAGCTTTGGCATACTGCTCTTGGAATTGCTCACAGGAAAGGCTCCCACTCATTCCCACTTGAATGAAGAGGGAGTAGACCTCCCTAGATGGGTTCAGTCTGTGGTTAAAGATGAGTGGACTACAGAGGTGTTCGATCTTGAACTTCTCCGATATCAAAATGTAGAGGAGGAAATGGTTCAGCTCCTCCAACTAGCAATCAATTGTACAGCTCAGTATCCTGATAATCGCCCTACAATGCGCGAGGTAATAAGCCAAATTGAGGAGATTTGCCATTCTAGCTCACAAGAGCATGACAGGCGTGCTGATATTGAGGATGACAAATCCTCCCAGCAGACATACTCAGTTGATTCAGGTGCACCACCATCTACTTAAAGGGTTAAAGAAAGATCATTGATCTTTCATCATTTCTCCATTTCTAATACAGTTATTACTTTAGTGTTTCAATTGTTTGTTTATTAATTCTTGGGTTCATCTTTAAGATCCAACTGTGCATGCTCTTCAATTTTTTGTTTCTTCTTTATTCTTGTCAAATTTTCCTTCATATCTTTTTTTTCTTTCATAGCAGAGGTTTACTTTTGCACATGTAAATTTACCTTTCACTTCTATGTGAGAGGAGGAATCCAACATTATTATTTTTACTTGGCTGGTGTGAAATGTGAATAACTAGGAAACTTGTTTTAATTAGTTGAATTCCATCATCCTCTATTTCTGTAACTTTTTTTTAAAAAATATATATATATATATATATATATATTGCAGAATAACTGAAACAGATAGTTACTAAATAATCTACTAACCCAATAACTTTAATTCTTTATTAATTACTTTTAACTTCTGAGTTTTACTTTATTTCTTTTGCTCTTTAACATTATGCTCATGAAATAGTGTTTGATTCTTTTAATGTGCAAGATTTGTTTATATCTTGAATTATGGATTTAATTGTTTTATCATGCTTTTGATAGCTTGTATTTTCATTAAAAGGAATTGCCTAATTAAGGTAAAATAATATAATTGTGTAGCAACAATTATGAAATGAGAGGGCATGTGCTTGGTCAATTTGATTATCAATTGAAAGTCTATTCATGGTTATGAATTGGACAAGGACTTGGTTGTTCGATCAAGACAGATTTTAATACAAACATCCACTTCAAGTTAAACAATGTTGTTGCCAAGAAATTTGAATGGTAAACCATTTTTACGCTTGAGAAAAATCCACTTTTCTTGGAGCCTTGGCCCTATTAAAAACGACCTTTGATAAAATTAGTTTGTTTAATCTTCATTTTCTTCCACTTTCTTTTTAAATTGAAAGAAAAATTATGAAATTTTTGTTATCTTGAACAAATATAATATAATTTTTTTTAATAATATTTACCACATTATCAAAACACATACTAAATTTTATTGATAAAAAATTATTAATTGGAATTCATTTTATTCATATTTTACATTCATTAATCCTTATAAATTTCAAAATTTTAAATTAATTGTGTTTCGTCCTAGTTCGTTGTCTTTGTAGAATTTTTGTCTCGTTACTAAGATTTTCCATTTCCGAGTCTTTAATTTGGAATTCCTTGGAAACTTACAAGATGGGCAAACCGAATGAAGATGGTCAATCTCAAGGCTAATCTAACCAAATCTCTTTACTTATATATGTAAATAATGCTTAATTGACTGGGTAAATACCATTTAGTTTAAATAAAAAGGATTTCTTCAAAAATAAAAAATATTTTCGAAAATACTTTTTTCTTTTTTTAAAAAAAATTAATTTTCAATTTTTAATTTAAAAAATATCTCACTTTTAATAATATGAATATGGCATATATTTAATATATTAAAGGCATAATCTATTTTCAGACACATATATCTATTTTAACTTTTAATTTCAAAATTATCTTATTTTTAGAGGTATACATTCAGCATATACTTAGTATATTAAAAATATATTTCACTTTCAAATATATATATTTAGTATGATTTTAGGATCCGTTTGGATGACTCACAAGGATCCGTTTGGATGACTCACAAGGTAATTTAATATTCTTTCCATTCCACTTTTAAGTATCACTTTGAGAAAAAAATTTTATTCTAGGTCATGCATGGCTTTTGTAATTTTAAGATAATATTAATTAAAAAGCTGCAAATTTACCATATGTTAGGTAAAATATTAGGTAAATAAAGTAAAAGTCACCCTAAACTCTCAAAAATTTAAAAGTATTCAAAATTCATTTGAAGAAATGACTAGTTGGAATTTTATTTTATTATTTTAGGAGTGAAAGTATGTGAGGGGCTCAAATTTGATGTCTCTAATTAAATTAGAATAGTCTTTTATCAAGGGATCTATATATTCGTTAGTATCTTGTGAGTTGTTATAAATATAAGGTGCAATTATCTACATTTAAAAAAAACTATCTATATTGTATTTATTATTTATCTTTGTGCTTAATAAATATATATTTTTATTTTTTTGACAATAATACATATTTTTATTTTATTACCTTAATTTTTATTTTAAAAAAATAATATTGTACACATAAAATATATTTGTTTTGGTTATACTTTCAATAACATACAAATTTATTCGTTTAAAGTATAATATATGCATTAATCTTGTTGTAAAGCATTTTAGTGCAAATACAAAAAACAATTTAAACACAGTTTTTAAAAAAATAACTCCAAATTAAATAATATAGGCTTTTGCTTGGGTTTCAAATTTGGTTTGTTGAAACTAAATTGTGCTAAGTTGTTTTGTAAGGTAAACATTATATTGCTTTATTTGTCAAAGTGAAATTGAATTAGATAAAATAAATTAGCTTATTGAACAAATTTAATTTGTTGAAACTAAGTTGTTAGTTGATCTCATCATGAGTAGGAATTTTGGGTTTAGACAAAGATCTTTTCCTTTGCTCTTTATTACAATAAATAAATGCAAAGACATTATAAAGATACCTATCAAACAACATTTATATGGTAAGATGTCATTCATGTTTCATAAATCATTAACATGCTTTTAGTTTTTTTTTTTTAGCATTAAGGAGGGAATCAATCAGAAGGTGCACTTACCGTTAAACTACTGAAACATGATTTTAGTTCTTTTTCTTCTACTGTTTCATTTTCATTTCTACCACTAAAAATATGAATTTTTTTAAGTAAAATAACAACAAATGACTAAAAAATATTGTAATTACATAAAAAAATTATGGAAAATTATACAACTTGAGAATTGACTTATTAGTCAGGTTGTGTGAATTTTTTTGGAATGTAGAGTTTAATCCAAATCAAATCAATTTGAGGTGGATTTGAGTTTAAAACTAGAATTAGTTTGATTCAGTTTTATGAAAAAAATTGTTGTCAATACTAAGTGTACATTCAGTCATTCGTACACCTATAATAAAATATTTTCCAAGTAATATGACTTTTTATTATTTTTTGTCATAAAAAATATTAGTATTTTTTTATCCAATATGCCATAGAAAATGGATGCCATGTGACGAAAATGTTTATATTTAAATTAACTCAATAAACTTTAATGAATATAATTAATATGTGATTTTCGTCAAAAATATTTTCAAAAAAATAAAAATATTTTTAAAAATATCAATTTTTTCTTTCATAAATATGAATTTTTAATTTTTAATTTCAAAAATACCTTATTATCAAACATATACATATAGTATAACCCACTTACAAAGGTATATAATACATATCTAATATATTAAAAATATATAAAAAATTATAGGTATTTAAAAAAAAAAAAAGACCTAGCACAATTTTGAAGTAAGCCGTACTTCCCAATTGTGCTTGTCAAAGTATAAAATTTAGTTGATTAATGAAAGCGACTAATAATTAAGTTAATTAAATAAAATAAGTTTAGTGAGTGAAAATTGATTCAAAACATCACATTTATACTTGATAGATAAAGTGGAGATTTAAATACAATTTGATGGCCTTGTTGTCTGCTTATTTTCCCCTCTCTTTTTTCAGTTTGTCTGAATTCATAGAAAATAAAAGGCAATTGCAATCACCACATCTCCTTAGCAACTTCATGAATATGACATTAAGATTGAAAATTTTCTATTCTTATTAATTAAATTAAATTTTTTATCCAACAGTTAAAAGTAATTTTTAACTTTTAAATATATAAACTATGACAAAATTAAACTTTTAAATTACGTTAAAAAATACTTAATATCAATTAACAAATTAATATTAAAAATTTGTAATTATCCTAATAAAAAATTTTAAAAAATAAGTTTCATAATTAATGTAAAGCAAGAAAAAAAAAACACATTAATCGATAATGAATACGATAGTATTGGTGTCATTAAAAATTATAAAATTTTGATATAAACTATTTGGATTTCAATATTAGGTTTCATTATTTTAATATATTTTTATTGTTTTATAAAAAAAATATTGATTATAAATAGCACGACAATAATTAATCATCCAATACTATGAGTATAGAGTTATTGATCGTATGCGTAAGAACAATAATCATTAAGAATAACTTAATTCTTTTAATATTTTCATTTTCTTTCAAATATTGTAACTCCTCAATTTATTTTTCTATTGAAAATTAAAAAAAAATTGTTAAAACTATTAGTACTTAAATTATTTTTATAATTAAAAATTTATATTAATAATTCATAAGCTCGATGGTTACCTTAAATTTTGTGATTTTTTTTGCAATTCTAGTCTATTTATATAAAATTAATAATTTTAGCTAAAAAGAAAAAAAAAATTATCCATAGTTAATCTATGTTCAATTAATTGGATGTCCTATATGAAAATATTGTTGATTACACACATGTTTATTGTTATAATTATGATTCGTTAGTAGTTAAACAATAATATTGTGATTTTAACTAAATGTGCATTTGTAAAAAAATAATTTATTTTAATAAAATTATGAATATTTAAATTTATAGAATTATATTAATAACAATATGTGATTTAATTGAATATATATCATTATAATTATGTAATCTTTATAAATTTAGATTATCATTGGTATTTCGATGAATTCATATCAATAAATATATTAAATAATAAAATAATTATTTTTAATTGAAAAAAGATTTTTAATTATTTAAATTTTAATTAAAATTTAAAATTTAATTTAATTTTTTTAATTTAAAATTTATGATTTTAATTTATTTTATTATTTATTTAAAGGATTTTAATTTGAAATTTAAAATTTAAAGATTAATTTGAATATTTTTAATTAATAAATAAAGAAATAATTATTATTATTATTATTATGTTAAAAATATAATGTGTGGCAAAATTATAAAGAGACATATAATGTAATATGATATTAGTAACTATAGATTCAGTATAATATATATATATATATATATATTTGATAATTTGTGATATTATATGAGGAATAGATGCAATAAGCTTAGTGGCAGCCATTATTACTTGGATAGCCCTAATATATTTTAGGTCACAACATGTAAATTTATAAAATGGGAAAGAAATTAAAGAGAAAAAGAATTAATTAATATACAAATGTCCCACCCAACTCAGCATTTCTAATCAATGGATCATTTAATTGATGTAGTCTGTGATTGTGATTAGAGGTAATCTAATTCCAGGTTAGAAGTCGGCAGAGAATATTTGTAGAACATGGCCGCCAAATATTACAATATTTTTTTTATAAAAAAAATTCTAATTTCTTTTTGTATTTTTTTCAGTTTTAAATTGTTCTTTTTATTTTTTAACAATTAAACAAATGATTTTTTTTTATATTTTCAGAGTACACTGAGGAAATATGATTTTTTTCTGGCATGATCAAAGAAACAATTGGATTTTATTTATTCAAACTATTAAAATAAGAATTTAATTTTTCAACAAAATGATAATGTTGAAGTTAAAAAGTTAATAATATCTCTTTTTTTTCTTGATTATGCAAATGAAAAAAAAAAGTCCATATTTGTTTATGTGTTTTTGAAAACAATAAAATTGATTTTTTTTGTAATGCAATAGAATTGATTATTATTTAATTGCGTTTTGGTCATTAATTATTTCTAACATATGATTATTAATTAGATTTTGAAGTTCATAAACTTAATTGATAAAAAAAAAATTACTATATATGTTTATATAAGAGGAATTTACATTACAGCGTTTTAAGTTATACTTTTCAGTTTTACGGTATTAACATTTTTTTATATTTCTATATTTTGTGCTTTTTATTTTTACAAAATATCTAAAAAAATGCGGGCCACATCTTTTTTCTTTTGTTATATAGATTTGTGATTTTTTGGTTAATAAAAATATTTAGTTAATGATAATAATCAACTAAACGTATCTGAATCTTTATTTAATTTTTTTATTTTAATATAAATATTGAATAATAAATTATTATTATTATTATTATATTTTAAATTTTTTTATATAATAAGTTTTTATTTATTAAAATTAATTTTTTAAGTAATATCTATATATATTATTATTATTATTTAATATTATACAACTTGTCACAATTTCATAATTTCTTAAGTTATTTTTTAAAATTTATATTAAAAATAATAAATTAATATAAATTAAATTAAATTAACTAATATATATGTAATATTAACATATTTTTTTAAATCAACTTATATATGTTGTTATATGTAATTTATATAAATATATAATTATATATAAAAATTATATACTGATATTTTTTTTAAAACTGAACTGATATATATTATTGTATGTCACATATATGATCGTATAATTATATATAATAATTGTGTGCTAATATTTTTTTTTTCATCTTTACTGATATATGTTATATGTAATATATATGAATATATATAACAATGTATATTAGTTGTATATTGATATTTTATTTGCAAATCAACTAATATATATTATTATATGTAACATATATCAATATATATTAGTTTGTATATTAATATTTTATTACAAATTAATTGATATGCATTGTTATATGTAATATATATGAAGATATAAAATTATTTAATTTTTATATTATGTTAAAATTCATATGAATAGTAATTACCGACATATTACTGATAAGGATTGCCGACAAAAAAATCTATCAGTAATCCTTATTTTTTTGTCTGTAATAGTAATTACCGACAGATTACTGATAAATTACCGACAGATTACTGATAAAAAAAAATTTATCTCCGTATCTTTCGCTAGTAATCGAAAAGTCGATAAAAACAGTAATTTATCGATAAATTACCGACATAAAAAATATGTCGGCATTTTTTTGACAGAAAAATAGTCAGTAATATTTACCTATAGGAAGTCTTTTTCGTCGGTACTGACAGAAAATTACCGACATAAAATTATGTCGGTAATACCGATAAAAATTTTTATCGATAAATGCAAAGTTACCGAAAAATTATTCTATCGGTAACTTAAAAATTTATCGTTATTATCAACATAAATTACCGACAAAAAATATAATATTTTGGTAAAAAATAAATTATTTTTAAATTTTTAAATTCTTTTTAAATTTTATTTTGTATTAATGTATGTATAAATTTATATTAAAAGGAATAAAAATATAAAAATAAAATTTATATTTAAATAAATATTACATATAATAAATATTCAAATATAAAAAGATAGGCATAAAAATAATAAATTGTATATAAACATATGAAATTAAAATATAAAGTACATATAAAAAAATCTAAAATCAAGTGGCAGGAGGTGGTGAAAGTAGAGGTAGAGGAGCACCATCAGACGGAAACTGCCGTGATGGATCAAAGGTTCCTTGCATGAAGTTAGACATAAACTCATTAAGCTGCTGTTGGACCAACCTCTTCATCTCGGTTTGCATCTGCACCTGAATCCGAGATTGAACCTACGCCTCCACCTCCATCTGCACCTGCTCCTAGATCTGCTACTAAACAGTCAGATCACGCTCCGCCAACTACTCTTTCAAATGTTTGATCTCCTCTCGTAAAGCAGATGTACTACTAGAAGAAGAAGAAGAAGTTATGCTGACACACTGTGAGTTAAATCCATACAAATTCTTCTTCTTCTTCTCTCTGCTCACAGCAGATCTAAATAAGTTATCATCGTCAACAGGAGTGTCGGACTGAGAGGCCTCCTTTCAAGAAGTAATGAAATAATCCTATGTAATATAAAAAGATTATTAACTTTATATTTTAAATTTAAATTTATAATATTTAAAAAATTATAAAATTATTTATATTTACATCATGTGATCGATGATCCACAAATAAACGTCTGTCGTGATTTCGGGTGTGCGTAAGCACAAATAACTCATAGTTATTCGGCGACCAACCCATGGTAGACTCTTATTTAATAAAAAATATTACTTTAATAACATAAAAAATTAAAATTAAAATGTATTAAAAATAGAATATACTTACGAGTATACAAGCATGATCATGATGTGATCGACTGCCTTCTGTATGTGTGGATGGACCTGTACCATCCACAACACTGGATATCCTATTACAAGAGGTAATAACAGAACGTGTCTGCCTCTCGGAAGAGCTCCACCGGGTCTGCAGATTTGTCCATAACTGATCATTAATAAATGAATGCTATTTTCCTGCAGCCTTTACCTCACTCAGTATATCGCTGTAGCGAATAGCTGCCTTTTTTATGAAGGCAATCCAGACAAGGCTATCAATAGCCTGGTCCTAGTAAAAATATTTCTGTAAAAAAAATCAAAATAATTAGTATCATTTAAATGTAAATTTTTAACTTGTACATATATATTAAATATTAAAATTCAATTTGCTTTTTAACTTAAACTCTTCGAACCAAAAATTTTTCATCTCCGGAGAGACGACCTTCCAAGAAACTACTCCAGGGGTCCATCTTCTATGTCATGACCTTTCAAATACGTCTAGTAGAAGATCCAGTTAGATCCATCATGTAGCTGCTTAATCACCCCAATATAACATACACCCATTTTTGCAACAGTCAATAATTTCTACTGGCAAGCCAAGCGTCTGAATAATTTTTCTTATTTGGTAGAAACTATCAAATATTTCATTATCCTCGGATATTATCTCTTTAATAAATTGGATCTATTAATCGAAAGATTTTTTAGACATATGCTGCTCAAACTTTATATTCAAACAATGAGCCATGACAAATAACTTAGTATGTTTTTGACACCGAGCTATACCTCTGTATCCAGTGAATTCAACAAATTGTAGAACCGTTGAGCCTCAATGTTAGGAGCCTCATTATGTTGTTCTTGATGAATCTCACTAGTTCTAAGGACATCAATATTTGACATGCCCTAATCAAACACATTAGGCCCAACTGCATCATATACCATTTGTTGGTATGGATTTTCAAAGATAGATTTAAATGTATTATATTGTTGTGGAATAGATTGGTCAACTATATTCTCTTCACCATGCATATTCCAAATGAAATAATTCAGAACAAAATCTCATTTCACTAAGTGATATTTCACTTTACTACTTCTCGAAATCTATGATGTTGACATTCTATGCAAGGACAATAAATCTTATTCCCTTGCAGATAATCCCTTTGACTAGATACAAAAACAACAAACTCTTTTAACCCATTAACAGATGTCATACAAAGAGTACGATCTGGATTGAGTCTTTCATACATCCAAGTACGTATTATATTTATTTTACCTATGTAGACAAATAAGACAATGGAATTATATCATAGAAATTAAATCTTCTTATTTCTCTTTTATAAAGGGTAAAGCCCTAACCCATTCAGAAATACAATTATATCTTATTTAATATAATGCAAGACTTTATACAAATTATGAAGAAAATTAGGCAATATTTTTCCTAGATTCTCTAAGTACACTACGTCAAATATAATAAATATTCAAAATTTTTAATTTATGAATATTTATTTTATTTGATATGTACTCAGAGAATAAAATAAGAGAAATACTATGAGTTTTCTATATAACTTGCATATTACTATATCTCGCATTAATATTAATGACCCAATAGGTATATATTGTTATTTCTAAATTGTCCAAATGAGACAATTCAGTGAGTTTTTATTTTTTTAGAAAAAAAATAAGTAACTTACCAAACAGGTACTAAGGTTTACTATAAAATTATATTTATTAAAAAAATGCATTAACAATTAATATTTAGGTAGCGCACCCTTTTAATATTCTATCTTTATATTTATTCATGTCACTTTATCCCTTTTGACTAATCATAAATAAAGTCTATAAAGTATTGAGACTCGTTCTATATTAAATGAATTCTTTTTATTGGATTAAGTGTTGTGCTTGTGATGTATATTACTCATGTATTTTATTAACAACGTTGAATTATTAACTACTTTAGTAATCCACTTATTATTATTATTATTATTATTATTATCCAATTCTTATATTTTTTTTCAAATTTTTGGGTCTTAATTGGTTGTATTGCAATTGTTTTAAACTATATTTTAAGATAATGTTTAAGAAATAATATATCAATTAAAGAGTTTTATAAAAAATTGATTATAGATATAAAGTTATTAAATTATTGTCATATAATATGTGTGTTTAATACTAATTATGTTGTAATTAATTTTCTAATCTTATCATGTGTCATATTTCTTTAAAATATATTTCTTTAAATATTAAATAAAATTAATTCCTCTAAATATTAAAATTTTAAGATATTAAATATATAAAAATTATATTAATCATCTATTGTATTTATTTGGACTTTTATCTATTCTCTAGTATTTTTTATTTGAAAAAATTAAATGAAATATTATTTTTTAAAAATTTGTTTCCAAATATACTAAGCTGATATTTTTTTTCAATTATATATCTTTCTTTTTTTTTTCAACTGTACATTTTTTAAAATTTTTAAAACTATTTTTTTGACGTTTTTGTAACATTAAAATCAAATATTTGTGAATTTCATCATTCTATTTTTTCTTTTTTGCTGCGTGAGTTTTTTTTTTTCATTTTTTTGCTTCTATTTATAATTATTATTCTGCTATCTAATTAAATTTTATATTTATAAATATATACTTTTTGAATATATTTTACTTATTATTTATTGTTTACATTCAACTAAATATTTGCTCATTGAATTTATTATTAATTATATATTAGATTTAACCATTAACAATCGGAATTCTAATTTATTTTCACTTTAATTCATTTACCTTAGTAATAGTTCTTGTAATTGCAGAATATTTTTTTATATAATTTATAATATTATTGATGTAAATATTAAAAATATACTAGAAATGAAAGGATCGTTGTTAAGTAAATTAAAGAAAAATAAAATATAATTAGGGATATAATTAATAGTAACTATCCAAATTTTAATCAAATTTTATCGCATACTCTAATTATTTGCTCTCATTTTTAAAATAATTAATTTTTTAACTTTTTTAATTTATATTATAAATTTATAATAAAAATATTTTTTAATTATACTTTAAATGTCAGAAATTATAAATAAAATTCAGATTTAGCATTTTCTATTGGATTTACACATTTAAAATTTTTTTAATTCAAAATAAAATAAAATAAATTTCATTATATCGCGTTTAATTATTAATGTTCGAATTATCAAATTATTATTAAATATCACGCTTATTTTTCACTCAAAGTATAAAAATACATAAACTTATTCAAATCTATAAAAATGAACTATATATATATAATATACATACATATATTTAATAACTTAAGTATAAATACAATATAAAATATTAATAAAAAAAATTCACAAAAAATTTTCAGATTTCTATTGTTAAGCATATATACAATTAATATTTAATTATTTTACTACAACCTAACAATCACTAAAATAAAAAAAATATTATTAATTAATAATATAACTAAACTTTTTAATTCATATAACTACTTAGCTAAAAATCTATAAAATCACAAAATGTACCCTAAATTATCTAGCTTTAAACTAAACCTAAAAAAAAAAACATAAATTATAACTTTTTAACTAAAACTATAAAAATTACTAAAAAAATTATAAAATTATCTAAAATAAATCCAAACCCTAAATTATTTCTATTTACCAAAAAAGTTTAAAAATTATAACAAATTTATTAAATTTCTCTAAAATATTTTATATTTTAGATAAAAAAAATTAATTATTTATATACAATGAAATTCATTAATTAATAAAAATAACTCAAATATTTTTTCAAAATAAAAAAATACCATAATAAAAATCCAACACCCTAAAATATTTCTAATTAAAAAAATTCTTAAATATAACAAAAATTTTAAATTTCTTTAAAACATATTTTATAACCATTAAAAATAGTTAAATTTTTATATTTTTTATTATGAAATTTATTAAATTAAATCTAATTTACTAAAATTTTTAAAAAATCTAATTTACTTAAATTAAATATAATTTACTAAAATTTTAAAAAATCCTAATAACAATCAAATAAATCTAAAATATTTATATTTACAAAAAATTTTAAAGAATATAAATATTTTAAATTTGTCTAAAAATTTATTTTGTGAAGTAAAAAAAACCTTACAAATTAAATACTTTTTTACTGAAATATATAAAATTAATTCATTCTACCTAATTTTTTTAAAAAAATATACAAAAATCTAAAATACTAAAATAATACTATAAATGCCAAAATGAATTCTAAAATATAACAAAAGTTTTAAATTTCTCTAAAACATATTTTATAATCATTAAAAATACTTAATTTTTTATATTTTTTCATTCTAAAATTTATTAAATTTAATTTAATTACATAAAATTTAAAAAAAAAATTCTAACAACAATCAAATAAATCTAAAATAATTATATTTATAAAAATTTTAAAAAATATAAATATTTTAAATTTGTTTAAAAAATTATTTTGTGAAGTAAAAAAACCTTAAAAATTAAATATTTTTTTACTAAAATTTATAAAATTAATTCATTCTACCTATTTTTTTAAAAAAAATTATACAAAAATTTAAAACCCTAAAATAATACTATAAATACCAAAAACAATTCTAAATATATCTTTAAAATTTGAAATTCTAGAAAATATTATCTAATTTTTTATTTAATTTTAAAAATCAAATAAAAATTTTACTATAATTTTTTAAAATTTAATAAAAAAATACACTAAAAATATATATAAAAACCTAAATACATTTCAAAATATCAACAAAAATTTGAAATTTTTTATACAAATTTTTAGATTCCCTAAAATAATATTATGATTAAATACAACAGTCTCAAATAAATTTTTTTTTTCGAATATATTTTTGTAAAAATATTAAACTACCTTAAAACATATTCTAAAATACCATAAAAATTTAAACAACCAACAAATAAATATGAATAATCAACATAAACTATAAAACTCTAAATAATTCCAATACATAATACAAAATTTATTATAAATAAAAAGAACCAAAAAAATTAAAATCATAAATAATATTTAACAAAAATTTTAAAAAATTGAAATAAATACATTTTTCTTTCTTCTTCTTCTTTTTCTTCTTTGTGCAACGCACCAACTATTGGCAGAGACCAACAATAAACAATGGGAACAGAAACAACACAGAGGAGACTCGGAGGCTGGGAATCGAAAAAATAGGAAAAAAGAAAAAGAAGTTAGGGTATATGTTAAAATTTACCGACAGATAAAAGTGTCTCTCAGTAAATTTATCGAGAGACATTTTTATTTGTCGGTATATTTACCGAGAGAAATATATTTCTATCAGTAAAGGTCTGCTTAAAGTTGACTAATTGACTGACTGAGACTATTAATTTATCGAGAGAAATATGTTTATGTCGGTATTACCGAGAGAAAAAAATATTATCTAGGTAAATGACATTAACTGGCAGCAAAAATCTCGCTATTATACTATTTCGTTACTGACAAATTAATTGTTCTCTCAGTAATGCCGACAGAAATAATTATCTGTCGGTAAGTTTCTAAAAAACATAGCTTTTTTAATAGAGTGGCACTATGCATTTACTGATAGAAATTACTTTTCGTCGGTATTACCGAGAGAAAGAATTTTCTCTCGGTAAATGACTAACAATTGGCAAAAAATTTTTTTATCATTCTACTATTTAATTACCGAGAGAATGTGCTTTATATCGGTAAATGTCTACTCATTTATTGATATAAATTAATTTTCATTAGTATTACCGAGGAAAAAAATTTTCTCTTAGTAAATGGTTGACAATTGATGGTAAAAATTTCTCCATTCTACTATTCAGTTATCGAGAGAATGTATTTTCTTTCGGTAATTATCTCAAATGAAGAGCTTTTTTTTTAAATTGAAATGGGACTATACAGTTACCGACAGATATAAATTGCCGTCGGTATCTACCATTAAATTACTGACATAAAATTTCTCTCTCAGTAAGTTACCGAGAGAAATATATTTCGGTCTGTAAGTTTTATCGGTAAATTCACCCGTCATTATATCGCACCATATTTATCGATAAAATTTCTGTCGGTAAATGGTTCTGTCATTATTCTGTCGGTAATCTATCTGTATTTTTTATTTTTTTAATATTTTTCCTCAGTATTACCAACAAATAATATTCTCTCGGTAAAATTCTCTTGGTAATCCACTACATTCTTATAGTGACATATACTAATGTATTATAAATCAAGTGATATATGTTATTATATGTAACATATATCAATATATATTAGTTTATATGTGGATATTTTATATTAAATTAAATAATATATATTGTTATATGTAATATATATGAATATATAAAAAATATATTAGTTTGTATATTGATATTTTATTACAAATCAATTGATATATATTTTTATATGTACCATATATCAACATATATTAGTTTGTATTGGGATATTTTATTATAAAAAAAATGATATATATTATTATATGTAATATATATAAACATATAACAGCATATATCAGTTTGTATATTGATATTTTATTACAAATCAACTAATATATATTATTATATGTAACATATATTAACATATATTAGTTTATGTAGAGATATTTTATTGTAAATCAATTGATATACATTATTATATATAATATATATAAATATATGACAACAAATATTAATTTGTATACTGATATTTTTTTTTGCAAATCAGCCAATATATGTTATTTTATATAACATATATCAACATATATTATTTTATATATTGATATTTTATTGCAAATCAAATTATATATATTATATGTAAATAATATATATAAACATATAACAACATATATTAGTTTTTATATTAATATTTTATTATAAATCAAATGATATATATTATTATATGTAACATACAACAATACATATTTATTGTATATTGATATTTCTTTTACAAATTAACTAATATTTGTTATTAAATATTACATATATCAATAAATATTAGTTTGTATATTGATATTTTATTATAAATCAATTGATATATATTATTTTATGTAACATATATCAATATATATTATTTTGTAAAGAAATATTTTATTGTAAATCAACTGATATATATTATTATATGTAACATATATGAACATATAGTAACCTATATCAGTTTGTATACTGATATTTTTTTTAGATTAACTAATATATATTATTATATGTAACATATAACTACATATATCAGTTATATACTAATATTTCTTTTGCAAATCAACTAATATATGTTATTATATATAACATATAATAACATATATTAATTTGCATATTGATATTTTATTGTAAATCAACTGATATATATTATTATATGTAATATATACGAACATATAATAGTATATAATTTTTATAGTTTATGTTAAAATTATTTTAAAAATATAAATTAAATAAAATATATTAATGTAGATAAAAATTCAAATTTTATTTTTCAAAATAAAAGTACACGTGGATATATATATGTATTCGTTACATATAAATAAGATTTTAATATAAATATTTTTAATTTAGTATTAAAAATGTATTTTGAATTTAAAAGATGAAAAAAATAGAAAAAGAAAACACAAATAGACACTGTTTGTATATAAATATTCTTAATTTAATATTTTAAAAAATATATTTTTTTTGATTTTAAAAGATGAAAAAACAAAAAAAAATACAAATAGTACTGTTTGTACATATAAATAAAATTTTAATATTAAAAAAATATATTTTAAATTTAAAAGAGAAAAATAATAATAACAAAAAAGAACATATAAACAATCAGTGGCCAAAATCTTATAAATAAGGAGGACAAGCACAAACGGTGGCCATTACCATAGTTTTATAAATTAAAGAAGCGGGTTCGTATAATTAAAAAAAAGAAATAACCAATGTATTTTTAAAATTGAAATCTATTTTCAAGTTATTTTTGTAAAAAGCGCTTTATATAACTCGTAATTTATGAAGTTTTGATGGACATGAACCCGCCAACATTCAATTAATTTATAAGTTTAAAGGCTTTTTATTTTTAAAAATATTATTTTTTAAAAAAATACTGTTTTTAATTTTAAAAAATAACCACTTTTAAAATGTAAACTTTATATTAATTAATATATGAAAAAATTACACTGTATAACATATTTTCTAACTTTTTTTTTATAAAAAATATTCTATATTTTTATACACTTTTGATATACTAAATATACATAATGTATATATTTAAATTGAGTATAACTTTAATATATTAAATGCATATTAAAAATATATTTGTAAAAAAAAGGCATTTTTAAAAATAAAAATTGAAAAAATTAGTATTTCTGAAACTGAAAAAGAAAAATGGATATATTTTTAAAATATTTTTATTTTTTAAAATATTTTTGAAAAAACCCTCCGAATATATCGACAATATATCTAATATAAATGTACATAATCGAAGAAATGATATTTTTAAAATGTTCTAAAAATATAGGATAATTTTTTAAATATATATACAATGAAATTTCTTTTAAATTCAAAGGTGAGGAAATCCACAAGCAACCCTACAATGACCACAAGGTAAATTTAAAAAATACCAATAAATTTTTAATTCAATAATACTACAATAATTTTCAAGGTCTTAAGATTAAAGTTAAAATCACAATCAAATTCAAATTTATCAACAAAATAAAAAATATCAGAAAGCATTTGCTAATAGTTAACACATTCTGAACCTAAGACTCTAAACAAAGCCACGATACAAATATTGGCCTTAATTGGTATACATAAAAAAAAAAAAAAGCCACATTAGCCACAATTTAAGAATTGGAATAAAATTTGAAATTGTATTATCACAGAATTGCAAACTGCAACCAAAGCTGCTATTCAATAAAATGCTGGGGTTTCTTCAAAAACACCCTAAAAAAATATATATTTTCAAAAATATCCACACTTCTTTTTTAATTTCAAAAATACCCTTTTTATTTTTAATTTTTAAAATGCCCATTTTTTGAGATATATTTTAAATATACATTTAGTATACTAAAAATATATTTAATTTTTAAAAATATACATTTAATATATATTTAATATATTAAAAATATACAAAAAAATATTAGATATTTAAAAAAAAAATTAAAAAATTTGCTATACAGTATAATTTCCTCTAAAATTTTAAGTAATAGTCCAATCCACAACATTATGAAATAAAGGAAAACTGCAAACAAACATGTTACATAATATGAGTAGAAAAATAAATAAATAAAACAATGCATCAACACATTTGCCTAAATTGTTCCAGAACTAACTGTACAACACCCTCGAAACACAACCACAGAGGCAATAAATTCCATTAGGAGTCACTGTATCACCATTTCTGCTTCTAGGCTTTTACTATTTAGACCTTAATCGCTTAAGAAAAGAGAACTGCCTATATAAAAGATCAAACAGCAGTTCATTTTGCTGTTTTCGAGTGCTTGATAAGCCAGTTGATGACAACATCTATGTTTATCGAGTCCTTGCACGATATCATATAGCAGCATACCTCTCTATCTGTTATTGATTCAAGACCTCTGAAATCAAACAAAAAATGAATAAGAAAGTATTAATTATTCCACCGAATGAAAATTGATATAAAATCTAACATCATGATATAAACAAATGACTGACTAATAATATAAATTTCTTTAGAGATATTCAAACTTACAGCTGATCCACCAAAGCCTGCTTCGAAAGAGCTTCAGACTTGTCGATTTTATTGCCAAGAACAAGCAAAGGGATTCCACTTAAGGAAGGCTTTGTCAAGAGATCATGTAATTCACTTCGAGATATGGGAACACTGTCTCTATCCGCAGCATCAACTACATATCTGTGTTGTAATAGAAAATAAAGCAAAAAATGACAAAAAAAAATCGTTAGTCTATTTGGAATTGGAAGTCACCAAGGAAAACGCAACCTCAGAGACCATCTACAATCAGCCGCTTAAACTAATAAGTGATAAAGGGTATAGGACAACTCCAAAATATTGCAAAAGTGTCCGTTGGAAGACTTCTGGTAAATTTCAATTGTAAGTTCTTCCCTCTCCAGCTACCAACGGGGACCATAAGATCTCTGATGTACCATATAATTGAAAATTACAACGTACCATTTAGCACATTATGTGTAGTAAGGTACTTGCTATAGTGATGGCAACGAACAAATTTCTTATCTTGGTTTGATTTTATGCTCTCTAGCAAGTCAGTGCATTTCTAAGTAACTGAGACATACAGACAGATTTCAGTTTATCTTATTGACTGACTATTTTACAGCTCATGGGAAATTGATAAATTTAAATGACTCCTCTAGGAAAAAAGAACCAAAAAGAAAAAAAAAATGGTGCTTTTTTTGCAGTTACACACACATACATGCACAAGCTAGATAAAGTATAACTTCTCATGTCCAAACAAGTGTAGGCACTTCCATTATGAACATTAAAGGTCAATACAAGCCTATGTCATAAATTTTAAACCACTTTCAGGTCAGTTAAGGCATGACAGAATGAAAACAGCTTAATCAGGGAGTAAGTTGCGGTAGTCCAAAATGGAAGTTGAAATTGGAGGCAATTTAACATTTGCGAATAATTAGAGAGTATAATTAGATTAGACGTTCAAGGGTCTACTGTTCTTGCATGCTGAAAATCTATTTGAATTTAAGGAGCAGAGGATTCTACTAAATAAAAGAACAAAGAGAGATATATAGCATTAAATTGGTAAGAGACTGGGAGGTAGTACAGAATTGCGGAAACCCCACGACAATAACGCTCCCACATGGTCCGAAATCTCCGCTGCCCTCCAAGATCCCAGAGCTTTATTGTCACGTTTCCTTTGGTAACTTTCCTCATGTTGAATCCAACCTGATTTCAAATGTACAGAGAATCCCTTATAAGATATCTTGTGAATATAATAAAATACTCTATTTGGAATTTGTCTAAGGAAAAGATACCTACAGTGGGAATCATGTCCTCACTGTATCCTCCTGTCTGGAAAACATAAAAGAAAAGACGTCAAGAGAAAGTCAATCATGAATGTCAGAAAGCATTATATATATATATACACACACACAGAATGAGTTTACTCACAGCAACTGCATTAACAAGAGATGTTTTTCCTGCATTTTGAAGGCCTACAAGGGATAGCTCCATTTCCTGTTTAAAAAATAAACTGATATATGGACACCAGTTAAAAAGCAGAAAGGAGAATATATGGAAAGATGTTAATGAACTGATCATTACACAAACAGCAGCTAGATCACAGACAGTCTTAAGGATGAGAGCAAATTATGCACAGTTGAACTTGTATTGTCCATATATGACAAACATATTCAGGTGTAAATAGTTGGTTACATATATAAAGAATTAAGCATTGCACTTTTATTCAAAAACTCTGAATGAAGAAAGGGTACATTCTTCATAACAGCTACTGTTCATTTGTTGTAAGTCGAATAGTACTATGCAAACAGAAATTCTCCAATCACAACTGTCCAAACCAAAGTGATTTAGCAATCCAACAACAAATTTCTGAAGTTGTACATCACGCAAGTCCCCCTGTGTTCTTTACAATCAATGGCCCACAGACTATTTCTCGTTACAACACCTCCTATAAAGAAAAAGATTATGGAGAGCAGAGGAAGAGAATTGAATGAAATGCAAAGGGAAAGTGGAAAGAAAAGATAAATAAAACAGTAGGGGAAGCAGAGAGATACAGATGGGCAAGGCATGAAAAGTTAGGGGAAAAGAAGAAAGAGAAGAAAAGGATAGGCGGTGATGGAGAGAGAATAGGGAAGAAAGTGAAATTCAATAACGCTTCAATTCAAAATTCAGACTCGATGATAAGGCAGAGGTGAGTTCATATAAGCAACAATTAAATCCACTAACCAAGAAATTAATTTCAATATCTATGATAAAGTAACTTGATAATGAGCATCGAGTACCTATAACAGGAAATTTCTCAACTGAAATTTGTAATCGATGTCCTAATCAAAATTAAGAGAGCTTGACCCCTATTATTGATATAGCCTATTACCATTAATTATGGGCGCTCCACATCCCAAAAACCCTAACTAAATTAGCATAAAGCTTAGATATTGGTTTCCTTTTTCCATGGCTTAACTATTCTCCCTTAATTGGGAAACAAAACATAATGCCAAGTTTTTACAGCATCAAAGGCTGTGTACATAGAAGGTTTCTTGTTCTGGCCTTCTGGGGTACTTGTGGGTGGGTCAGTAATCTCCAGATTAATAGGTTTTGTGGCAACTATGCAATCAGCCTTTACTTTTTTTTTCTTTCCTCTCTCATACTCAAATTTCTTTCCATTAAGGAGTCAAATAGCTTTGTTCAATTTAGTAGCCTCTCTTCCGGCAAGTTTAACTGCAGCTGTTGCTTCTTCTCCTAGATGTTTAGGAGCTCTCCTAGATGTTTAGGAGCTTAGGGTTACTTGTCCTGACAAAATCATGGCTTCACAGTTAACACTTACTTCCACGAACTTTTTTTTCACAGACTGGAATCATAATTATCTCCCAACTTCTTCAGTGATTCAAAAGATATCTCCACAACTTTCATAAGTTAGTGTTTTCTCTTGAGAAAAGGCTTCATAACTAGAACTCAATTCACATTGTAACTATCCAACAGAAGCCATAAACAAAATCAAGCCTCACTATATCCTCTGTAGGGCCACAAGGGTAAACAAACTGAGACAGCAATTCCTCCGTTATAGGGAATAGTATGTGATGAACTATAACCATGACTTGACAAAACACCACTTGACCAGCCAAATTTTATGCCATCAGTTAGCCACCCATATGCTCTCATATTACTGGAAAGATAGATGTTTAAACCTCAAACAAACAAATAGATGTTTAAACCTTAAACAAACAAAAATCTTTTTTATCCAATCTATTTCTACATTTTTATCTTTTATTCCCCTTCCTATTTTCCATTTTTTTGTTATTCTGTCACCCCCTTTCCCCTGTAGATGCACTAATTGTTCCTGAAACTAAATATCCAAAAAATATTAAACCGTCCTCATCATTATTACTATTTAGCTTGAAATAAGTTAAACCCATATATAAATAGTCAAAATTAACCCAAATCCTACATGAAGTAATAGAAAGAGCAGGAGAAGAAATTGATTGCACCACGTCATTGACAAAACGCAACCAAGAAGAAAAAATTATAATGGCAGACTGGTAGATAGAATTGAGGAAAGTGCAGCATAACAGTTTCAGTATTGTAGGAACAATCCAGAAAGAGAAGGAAGATGACTTTGGCAATGTCAAGGAATAAGTGTGCACACTCACATACACACACATGCAATTATTATGCACAAAAAGGGAGAAACAACAAGACATACAGAATTTTTCCATTCCAAAGTATTCACCTCCAGCTTCTATTGTGGATTTAGTGTTTGACAAACGTTTTGCATTCCAAATTTTACAATTAAAAAAGAAACTCCAAATCCAATAGATAGAAGTTAGATTAACTTTAGTGCATAACTCAAATGAATACACAAATCTCTAAGTCTCGAACAAGGATTACACTCATTATGTAATGTCTATATGATATAGGTATATTTCTCTTGGGCAAATATGTTCAAAAACCTACAGGCCTCCAATTCAAATGAATTTGCTTAGTTAAAGTTTGGAAAACTACCTAAAGATTCCCAAACAATATGAAATAGAACACTACAACTTGTCGTTTGCCAAATGTACTGTTTCTTTTCCTTGGAAGCTGAGAATGAGATATATGACTAGAGATCAAGCTAATAACTTTTAATCAATACGGTCGCCAAATAATCCAATCAAATAATCAGTAAGTCCATATTTTTATAATGTTAAAAGGAGTTGAAAAGTAAGTATTGTTAAAGATTTATTTATTTTATTAATTCCATATGTCACAAATTTCCTTCGTATAATCTGCAATATTTCTAACTAAATTCATCATGCAAACTGTCCTACATCAGAGAGAAAAGTGACTCTTTCTTTGTGAAAGTCCTCCACACCATATTCAGTTTTATATGACAATAAACAAAAGAGCGCTTCTACAGTGAAATTCTCTTCGATAAGGAATTGAAGTTGCCTAAAGATCAATCTACGACAGAATAACACAGGCTTGACAATCTGATAATTTTCCCATTACAAATAAGTACAAACCCTATCACATGATTATGTAATTTTTCTTTCCTGCTGCAGAATTTTAGTTTTTGCCCTCAAATTTTGAGCTATTACTCAACTATCAAATCCGGAATTGGGCACTTCAAATCACCAGCAAGCCACGAAACTGAACAGAGATTTTTTTTTTTCATACAAGGCCAACTCAAATAAATCATGTCCAACCGGAACAGATTTTCTTATTCCCTGCAACTAGATAATTACACAGCAAAAAAAGTTCACATCTTTTTAACAAAACTTTCTCAACAACCAAACACAAAAAGGTGGAAAATATTCAATATGCTTAAGGAAAAATTATCTAAAAAGCCAGCAAATAATTGGAAACCCACAAAAAAAAAAAATTAAAAAAGCAAAAATAAAAAAGGGAGGGGAAGAAGGTTACCTCCGGAGCCAATTGAGAAGGGAATCCCAGAGACCCATTTGGAGAAAAGGAAGTAATTTGGAATCAAAAGATTGATTTTTTGGAGAAATTAAGCAATCGATGAATGAATGAAAATCAAAAGAACCCTAAATTATAAAATTGAAAGGCAAAGGAGAGCAAGAAGGAAACTGGGGAGAGTGGAAAGAATCTTCTGCTGAGGTTTTTGTCGTGATAAAAACTGTCCAAACTCCAAGCAATTTCTACAATACTCTCTTTTGTAAGATTGACAACGTACGTGCAAATTTTAATTATGGGGTATTTTTTTAACAAAATGGTGAGTAAGAGAAAAAAATAAAAATTAGTTAAGAGTAAAAATCACTCATGAGAAAATTAATAATTAATATCATTTTTTGAACAATAATAATTAATATCATTAGTAACTTATAAGAAAATTAATGATTAATATCATTAAGATCCGCAGCATAATACGGATGCCTAAAATAAAATTATAAGACAAATATAAAAAGAAAATCTTACAGAAAATTCATTTCTAAATATGAAAAAAATTGAAATAGGTGAATGTTTCATCTCTTGCTCTTTAAAAAAAAAAAAGATAAACCACATTTGGAGCCACTTTAGAACTATTATATTATTATAATTTTATATTAAATTTTATTAAGTTATTAGATCTTTAGCTAATGATATAATGAGAATAGTAAGGATGAAATGAGGATTTTAAGAGAAGGGCAATAAAAATATTTTTTGAAGTTTCCATTTTATTTCTAACTAGTCGTATACTTATATAATATACGGATATAATTTTTTTATTTTATTATAAAAATTTTATTATATATATGATATTTTATATTTATATATTAATAATTTATTAAATATATGATATTTGATCTTGATATGTTAATAATTTTAGTCATTAAATTTTAAATTTAATATAATTAATAATAATTAGTATAGTTTTATGAAATAAAATTGAAATGTGATCTAACTTTTTATTTTTATATATTAATAGTTTCATATAATAAATTACAATACACAAATAATATATAAGGTAAATAATTATAATACATGATATTTTTGTATTATATATATAGTAAAAAATTATTATTTATTTATTTTTTAATTTTGACCAATAAATTTTTTATATATACAATATTTTATCTTTATGTATTAATAATTTTATCAAATATATAATCTTTTATTTTCAAATATATTAATAATTTCAGTTAAAAATTTATTATTAATTTTTAATTTATTAATAAGTTATTAAATATATGATCTTTTACCTTCATATATTAATAGTTTCAGTTAAAATATTTATTAATAATTTATTAAATTTATTGAATACATAACATTTGATCTTATATATTAATATTTTTAATTATTAAATTTATATTAATAATTATTAAATATATGAGTTTTTTTATTTTTCATGTATTAATAATCTAAAATATTAATAATTTATTAAATATATTACTTTTATCTTTCTAAATTAACAATTTAAGTTAATGTGTAAAAAAATATAAATATATTATTAAATTATATTAATGTGTAATTAATTTAGATTTTATAAAAAATTATTTATTTTATTATTTATTTTTATATTTTTAAAATATATAAATTAATTATTATAATAAATAAATAAATAAATTTATAATTAATTGATTAAGAAGGGTAATAGTCATATTTTTTAACTTTTTAAATTTCTTAAAAATATATAAATTAATCAATAATATTTAATTATATTAATATATAATTAATTTTTAAAAAATTAAAAGTTATAAATATAGTTTATTTAACTAATATTATAAAATTTTATTAGTATGTAATTATTTATTAGAATATTAATAGTCACAAGTATAATAAATATTAAATTTTACGTTTTGTATAAATTATTAAAATTAATTAAAAAAGAAAAAAAATAAGAGAATATTATTTTGAAAATTTGATGTTGTGTTATTCTTTCAATATTTTTTCTATTTTTTACTTATATATATAATATAGATCGCCTCTATCTTGGTGTTCATTATAGCTTTCATACAC
This sequence comes from Garcia nutans, assembly GCA_947685225.1. NCBI lineage: Eukaryota > Viridiplantae > Streptophyta > Magnoliopsida > Malpighiales > Euphorbiaceae > Garcia > Garcia nutans. The sequence continues at coordinate 56,713,414 of CANTUV010000008.1, forward strand.
ATTTATAGGGGTGGGTAAATTTTAATTAATCGACCAAATATTCAGTTAATCGACCGAATATTTAGTTTGATTATCCGAATTTATTATATATCGGTCAGTTTAGTTAATAATTTTAGAGTATTTTGATCTTTGATTCGGTTAACGGTTAACCGATTCAGTTCGGTCAGTTAACCGTTAACCGAAAATTTAAAAAAAAATTATTTAGTTATTATTTTTTATTTAATTCTTTAATTATATTAATTATTTTACTATAAATATAAATTTTATTACAAAATAAATTTATTTTTAAATTTTTTAAATAAATTTTATTTAGTTATTTAGTTATATTAATTTTTTATTATAAATAAAATTTTTATTATAAAATTTTAAAAAAAAATCGGTCGGTTCAGTTAATTAACCGAATAGACCAATTTAATTCGATTAACTAACCGAACTTACTAAAAATGAAAATCTGTCGGTTCGGTTAAAAAAATTTATATAAATTAATTTGATTAATTGGTCGGTTCGGTCGGTTAATTAATCAAACTAACCGATGCCGAACCCTATACACTAATCATTTTATAAATTTGTTAATATACTTCCTTCAAAATTTTTTTTGTCAATATGTTAACTATATCTATATACATACACACTTGTGACTATAAATATATATATGTATGTATGTATGACTCCTATATTGACAATAAAGAGGAAAAAAGTATTAGATTATAAATATAATCTTTTAAAAAATAGTTGAAATAAAAATTATCACACAAAATTACAAGAAAAATAACAAAATCAAAATCTAAGAGAATAAAATTAATAAAAAAAAATAAAAATTCTAATTTTGTATTGTTTATAGGCCAAAATATAACAAAAAAAAATAAACTTCACCTATTTTTTTCAATTCCATCACAAACTTTTGATTTTAACAAATTAGGTAACTGAATTATTTTTTTTTCAATTCTATCATATTACCAGTCGAGGTTATGCAACTTGATAAAATGCTCAGTGTCAATCATTTTTTTAATATTTTATTCTAAAATAATAATGAATGGATATTGCTTTCATAAGGCTTGAAAGTAATGCTCGTTACTTTTGCAAAACACCTCCATCAAAAGAGTTAGATGTTGAAGTTGCTCTCATCTTCTCTAGTCGTGGCCAATGGCAGAATCATAATTAAATGAAAAGGGCAAATTTATCAAGAAAAAAATTACAGGCGGATTAAAACTAAAATTGAACAATTAATATTATAATAAAATTTAGATTTTTATTATAAATTTCTATAAACAAACTTCTTTATCAAAATTTTATATTATTTATTAAATTTTTTACATATTTTTTTATTTTAATTCTTAGATCTATTAATTAATTTATAGTATTTTATTAAAATTTTAAAAAATTAATATCTAAAAAATTATTAATATATATCGTTATATATTAATAATTCAAAAGGATATATTAAAAGTTTATACTTTAATAAAATTATTAATACATCGAGCATCTTAAGAAGCACTATACTAATAACATACTAAAAACATACACATCCTTATACAAGTAGTGCACAAATTGAATATATAATTAAACCAAAAATCTAAACTACAAAAGAAAATAAGAAAAATAAAATTGAGCTTTTGCATGTCCAATTTTTTACTTCCTACAAATGATAGGTGAAGCAATGGGGAATACAGATGAACCATTGACCCTCAAAAGCATTTGTTGCAAATTGTGCCCCTCAACTGCTACCTTTTGTCCTCACAAATTCAATCCTCTTTTGCCTAGAAAGATTGAATGGTAGCCAAATCTTCTTTTGCCAAAATAACAGGTGTTACTTTTGTGCCTTGCGGAGGTAATACACATTCATTATTTTTTTAAAAAATAAAATATTAAAAAATGACCGATATGTTAGCATTCTATGAGCCTATGAGGTTGCATAACCTTCGATTAGTTATATGATAGAATTGAGAAAAAAAAAAAGTTCAGTCTCATTTGTTAAAATTAAAAGCGCGTGATAGAATTGAAAAAATGAGTAAAATTTAAATATTTTTTTATATGTTGGCTATATTTCCAAAATTTTCCTTTTTTTATTATATTTTCAATTTTTTCTTACTACCTTTCATTGGATAAGTTCATCCCTAATTTCCTTTTTGTTCTTTTTTCCTTTATGTTTGAAGAGAAACATGTTTACTTGAAGCTAAACATTCAATTAAAATTTTAATAATTAATATATGTAAATAATTTCATTTTTTTAAAAAAAGAAGTGAGGCAATTACTCCTTCTCTAAAACATGGCTCCACCTATAGGAAAAACTCAATTTTTTCCTTAGCAACTATATTCCATAACCTTAACAAGTGACGAGCTGTAATTTTTTAATTCGTATAATATATATAATTTGATTTTATAATAATAATAATAATAACAATAATAATAATAATAATAATCATCATCATCATCATTATTAGGCTAAATACTTACGTAGCTTATGAACTTTACTTATTTAAGTAGTTTGTTTTATGAACTTTTAATTTAATTATATAGTCTTTTAAATATATGTTTTTCTTAAATTATAGACATAAACTCACTGAGTTATACCAACTCATACCAAATCACATTTTTCTTAACTTATAAATATATTTTTTTCTCTCTAAATTCTTACTCATTTAAATTCCTTCTATATAAAATCTAATTCATTCTCCTATAAAATTTAATCTCTAAAATATATTTTATTTGAATAACATACGTTAAAAAAGAATAAAGCAATTGTATTTTGAGAATGAAAATTTAAGAAACATCAATTGATTTTAGAGAGCTTTGAGATTTGATTTTAGAGATTAGATTTTAGATAAGAATGGAATTAGATTGGAATGGATTTAGAGAGATAGAAGAAATATATTTATAAGTAAGAAAAAAAGTGACTTAACGTGACTGAACGAGTTTGTATTTATAAGTTAGAAAAACGTTAATTCACGAAGCTATATAATTAAATAAAAAAATTCAAGAAATAAATTGACTAAATGAATAAAGTTTAAGAAGCTACGTATCTATTTGAGCTTATTATTATTATTAAAAATCTAATACACTAAACAACCAAACATACTATGTCATTCATTGGAATATGAGTAATATTTATGTTTGTATGTTTCTCGAGGCTTAATACATTAGTAGCCCCATATACTTAGTAGGATTTGTCACTTTGCACCTTCAATTTATAGTTTAACCAATTAGCCCCTTCAACTTGGTGTTTTTATTAACAAATTAGCCCTTAATTTAACATAAAGCGGTACCTCTTACCACGTAATGTACAAACGCCCTAACATAAACACATGTGGACATTAAATGACTAAACCTTCTCTTTGCAAATTCATTCAATTGAAGATTTTCCAATTAATTGAATCTCTCTGCAACAAGAACATAATTCACTCCACCACACTTCCATTATTAAAAAGAAAATCTTGGATTGTAGCTTATGAAGTAATCTTAAGAAGGGAAAAAAGATCAATAAATTGAAGTAAACCATCATATAATTCTTGAAATTCTTTGCTCCAATCATTAATGATTAATTTAATCAAACAAAACATAGTTAAAAACGAGAATTATTCAACAAAGTGCAACAGATAAAAAACCCATAATAAATTAACAATAATCTAACACTAAACAATCCAATTTTTTATTATATCAAATATATCATTAATAAAGTCACAAAAAGATACAAAATAACCCCTTCAATCGTTGGATCTAATAAACAATCAATAAGAAAGAAAGAAAGAAAGAAAAAAAGATGACTAGAGAAACTATAAACAAAGTTTACAGAGAAAATCGAAAAATAAAGCATTAAACAAGCAAAAGATAAACTCATTAAAAATTGAAAAACTCAACTAACAGTTGAACAAAACAAGGGAATAAATTTGAATAGCCCTACCCAAGTGAGGGAATGAAGGAAAATTGTGATATTCAAAGAAAAAGGGCAAAACTTCTGTAATACTAGGTAGCATGAATGAATTGAAAAAATATAATGGGTATGGATGGAGATTAGAGATAATGGTCCATGATGGCGGGAACGAAATCTAACTTTCTTTTTTTCTTTTTCACTATTGTGCTTGATCTCGTCTCGACGTAATCCGGCCGTGATGGGGTGGCTCCAATCATAGCCAGCAAAGACTGAAGCAGCAATGATCGAAGACGATGGTCCATGATGACTTGGCTGGTGATTAGGCTGTTTTGTACCGTGGTGATGGTTGGATTGCGATGGAAAGGTGAAAAGAAGAAAGAAATATTAATATTTAATATAAATGGTTAATTAGTACGAAGGATTAATTACTAAACAAATCGGTATTATGGTCATTTTGCCAATACAACATATTTTAGAGCTTCCCAAAAGTGAATTGCACGTGTTCTGCCATCTCAGTAACGAAAAACATATTGGTTAAGTAAATTATCGTGTTGAAGAAGCAAAGTGACTAATTAAAAAATATATGAGGTAAAATAATAAATCATAACAAATGTAGGGGCTGTGAATATATTAAGTTTAATTATGTCCCAACAAAGTAATAGCTTTCAACTTTTTTAAAGATGATCGAATTTTGTTTTTCTTTAAAAATAATAATATGTCTTAATAATATATATATATATATATTCATAATAATAGTTTTTAAGAATATAGAGGGTAATTCTTTTTAAAATTAATAGAAAGATAACTATATTTATAAATTAAAAATATCAATTGCTCTAATATATGAGTATTTATGATGGGTGTCTAGCCAACAAAAATAAATTTCTATTCTCTAAACTAAATTGATTGTAGTAGTAGTGAATATAGTCTAATCCACAAGAAATTGACAACTTATTTTTTTAAAAATCAATTATAAAATAAAATTAAAAATGAGAGTTTTATAAGTAAGAATTAAATTTAAATTTAAACTAAAAATCAAAAATTAAAATTTAAATGGCAACAAAAAAATTTAGAAAATACTGATAGAAATAAATTTAATTGAAGAGATAATTTTAGTTTCAATTTTTTTTATTGATTCTTAATGTAAAGATAATTTTTTTTAACTTTTCAATAAACTGGTTCTAATTGTTGAAGATGGTCGCAGCAACTAATCTTTTCTTTATTTTAAATTAATTAAGAAACGCTTACTAACTAACTCTTATTAGTACTCTAAGAACGTCCTTAAAATTTAATTCACCAACAATTTTAAAAATTAAAATGACTCGATTTTAATGAATAAATTTAACTATGTAGTTCATTTAAGTTAGATAATATATTTTTTTGGTATTATACTATTTTATTACTAATTACCAAAATATCAAGAACCATTATGAATTCAAGTGTCTGGATTGTCAACATATTATTATACTAAAAGTATAATGGATCCTATTGAACAACTAACAAAATAATAATGTTTTTAAGCACAAAAAATATATAAATATTAAAAAATAAAAATAAAAAAGAGATAAAATATTTCGATCTCTTCTGATGAATTGAAACTTCAATTAATCCTTCAACTAATTAAAAATTTAGTTTCTTATTTCTTAATGAAGAAAAATCGAAATGGTATTAAGAAAATCCTTGAAAATTAGTACAAAAGTTCATGCTACTGCTGCTACCCTTATGCTCTTTATTAATATTCTAGAGAAAACTAAAACCCTACCTGAATTCTATTTAGGAAGAAAAAGAAAAAATAAAAATAATATAAATCCTAAAATAATAGCTACCCTTATCTCCAAATAGGAATAAAAATTAAAAAAAAAAAAAGCTTGTCCTCTTAACTCTTAATAGCTCATTTACTTAGAATGATCAATTATCTCCACTTAGCTATAACTTATTCAAATATATATCAAAATCAGCAGAAATCAAAAATCACAAGCTCAAATATAAATTTAAAATAAACAATAAATATGCACAATATGCTTGTTACCAATGTATTCTAATAATAGAACCCACAACTAATATATTAAAATATTTCATATAACATTGGATAATTTTAGACTAGATTAATATTATATTAATTCAGACATGCAATATTAATAAAATTAACATATTTAACTTTGTTTATATAATTAATTCGGAGAATATACAAATATGCATCTTATGTTTTCACAAAGATATATATTAGCCTTTAAAAAAATTAGACTCAATTATGCACCATTTTAAAAAAAAAACAGTTTTTTAAGTCCTACTTCAAATGAGAACTTAACATGGATTTTAATTTTGTTAACTTGTAACTGATGTGGCATTATTTAATAGATGATAGTTTAATTATTAATTAATTAATTAATTAATTGTATGAGTCCAAGAAATTAAGCTAAATGAAGAAAAACGTTCGTGGCGCCATTAACTATTAATGAAAGAGAAAAGCCACAATTTATCGAAACCAAATAAACTGAAACTGACCATTACAGAAAAAGAAAAAAGAAAAAAAAATCTCTTCATATTTCCCTTTCGAAACCATCAAGAACTCGAATGCCATTATTGTGTGTGTGATTTGTCTCTTTCTAAACTAGAAGACAGATCTTGCAAAAATATTATTAGCCCTCATTGCATGTGATGTTGATGAGATAACTAGGCCACAACCAAGGGAGATTTTGCCTTCGATAAAATAGTAACAAGTTTACTCATGCTTTTAGTTTGTGGGATAACCTATTGTAGATGTTGTTGCTTTTTGGGAAACAATTAAGATTTGTTCTTTTATTTAAACTATTAAAAATTATAAAAATATAATGTAAGTTGATTAGATTTTAGTATTAGAATTTATAATTTTTAATTAATTTTTATTTTTTAAAAAGTATAAATTCTTATTGTAAACAATGCGAAAATAGTAGCCTTTCAAAACAAAACAATCTAATATAAAAGAATAATCAAAATTAAAAAAAATAACAAAGTAAAATAACACATATATGCTAAAATATTAAAAAATAAAACCCTATGAAATCAAGCCCCAATTTAGAAATAGAAGTAGTTAAGCCAAAATTAAATTGTATTATTCAAAAATTCTACAACATAGGCTGATATACGTAAATTCTATAACTAAATAAAGTGTTCTCTATATTTTCAGTCATAACCATAATAAAAATAAGGAATATAATAAATATATATTCCATGAAAAGAATATTTCTTTATAATAGCCAGAAATATATACAAAAGTATAAACAACAACATAGATTATTACAATTGTTAGACGTTTAGCCTTACATACCAAAAAAGTAATTTAGTTCTAATAATACTTCTCTGCAAGTACATAAATGGAAAAAAAAATGCTTCAAAATTAGAATACAAAGACACAACAGTAAATATGATAACCTCATCAACAGAAAATATAGAGATGAGTATTTTGAGTATTCAATATGTGGAAAAAATCCAGATGTATCAATATTTGTATGATTCTATTATTCTTGATAACTTTTATCCTTTTAATGATATGATGCAACAATTGTCTACGTAAAAAATTTAAAAAAGAAAAATTGGCCAAAAAGATAGAATAAACTTTTGTTTTCTTACCATAATTATATAAAATGTATGTGTTATTCAACTAAGTTAATTTACTATCCCAATGTTTACCAACCTAAATTTCTTACAATTAGTCACTTAATTTAGCAAGAGAGCCAGTTTCAATACAATGAATTGGTTTTTGTAGATTTTTAGTTTAAAACTATAAGAAATTATAATTGTAGCTTGGTTATCCATGGACTTTCTAAAAGAAATAACAAGATGAAAAAACAGATCTCACTAATTCTTTTTTATTTCACCTGTACAATATTCATTTGCAAAGGAAATAAATTTCTTCAAAGTAATGCCAATGACTTGTGATAGTAAACTATGCTACTAAAGATTTATACAATCAACACAAACTTTTTTTTGTAAAAAAAGGAAATTTATGCAATAATGAATGCATTTATCTTTTTCATTACCTCTGTCAGTGGTAGGCTAAATTGGATTGCATTCTCAGTGACTTCAGGATAAGCTGTGTGCCTCTTGTAGTGTAGAGAAAGCAAAAGCAGTATGAAGTTATGAACTCAAGATAATGAGCAAGGAGTATGGCTAAAATTGCATGGCAAATATAGCAGTGATAATTTTAGCCTAAATTTGAAATTTTAATTTATAATTTATCTATATGATTTTAATTTTTGAAAATTTAAAGTTAAACATTAATTGTTTTTATTAACATTAAAATTTTAAATTGAAAATTGAAACTTAAACTTTTTTACAAATACTAATTTTTAAATTTGTCATTTGAAATTTATCTAAAAATTTTTAATTTAATTTAGAATTTATCTATATGATTTTAAATTGAAAAATTTAAAGTTAAACATTATTTTTTTATATAAACAATAAGATTTTAATTTGAAAATTGAAACCTAATTTTTTTTTATAAACATTAAGATTTTAATTTGAAAATTGAAACCTATTTTCTTTTTATAAATGATAATTTTTATATTTTTTTAATTTGAAATTTATCTAAAGGAATTTAATTTAATTTAAAATTTATCTATATGATTTTAATTTGAAAATTGAAATTGAAACATTATTTTTTTATAAACATTAAATTTTTAATTTGAAAATTGAAAATTAAACTTTATTTTACAAATATTAATTTTATATTTTTTCATTTGAAAATTATCTAAAGAAGTTTAATTTAATTTAGAATTTATCTATATGATTTTAGTTTGAAAATTAAAACTTAAACATTATTTTTTTATAAGCACTAAGATTTTAATTTGAAAATTGAAACCTAAACATTTTTTTTATAAACATCAAAATTTTCATTTGAAATTTAAAACTTAAACATTAATTTCAATTTTTTAATTTGAAATTTATATAAAGAATTTTAATTTATTTTACAATTTATGTAAAGGAATTTAATTTGAAAATTGAAATTTAAATATTAATTTGAATATGTTTAATTTAATATATAAAAAGGATATTTATTATCATTATTCTTTTAAAAAATGTGACATGTGACGATATTATAGGGAGACACATAATGCAACATAATGTTATTAATTATAAATTTAGTATAATACAAGAAAAGCACTCACATGATATTGCCAGTGTTTTTACTTAATATATACATGTATTAATTTTTCAAATAATTATTTACTTAAACAAAATTAATATATATATTGATTGGATTAGTTCATATAAGATATAGAAATTATTTGCTAAATCAAATACACCAATATTATCAATAATAAATAAATAAATAAAATATTTATAATAAAAATTAAACAAAAATATTAATCCAAAAGAGCAACTCCAAATCAATCCTATATTCACAAAGTGTAACACTATAACAACATCTTGTTGGGTTTGGGTTCTCCCCTATGTGGTAAAACCAACATATTTTGTAGTCCACTTAAATTAGCCCATTGGGGCTATTTTTGTCATTTTTAAAAACACACCAACAGCTAATATGAGGGCTGGCCGTATATGGTTGATTCCATTCTTCATTTTTCATTTTTGAAAGAAAAAGGAAAGAGAGAGAGAGAGGAGAGAAGAGCTCAGTTTTTAGGTCTTCCGCCAGTCAGCTTGATTTGCAAATCCGACGGTGATTTTGTGTCTGATCAGGCTGAGTTTTGGAGGACAGTTAGAAGACATCTTGTTCTTGCTTTTGGACGGTGGAGATCTGGTTTGAAGGTCTGGAAGTGGAGGTTCTTCCTCAAACTCTTTGCTGCCCTGTTTTGATTCCAGCAGAGTCGTGTTTCACCATTCTGAACTGATGGACAGTCATCCTTTGTCCAATTGAACTGATTTTTGGTGAGCAAGTTTCTAACTCATGGTTCTTCATTCTTAACGGTGGAGATGTATTTTGGAGGTCTGAAAGGTTAGGTTCTACTGCCCAACTTTGAGTTGTTTTGAGCTGTTCTGTTTTACTTTCCAGCAGTATCGTGTTTTACCATTTTCAACGGATGGACAGTCATCCTTTATCCAATTGATCTGAAATTTGGTGGGCATGTTTATTACTCATTGTTCTTGATTCTGAACGGTGGAGATTGTATTTGGAAGGTGGGAACATTTTCATTTTGGCTCATTTCAGTAGCACTAGAAACAGATTACTCCATTTGTGTATTTTCTACTTGTTTATGGTTGTATGTGGTTGAGCCCCTTATTTTCAGTGATTGAGGGCTACTGAATTTGTAAGACAACATTTTTGATAGTGGATTTGTTTGCTTGGATCAGCGAAGAGGTCCCGTGGTTTTTTATCCTTCACACCTAAGGAGTTTTTTGCCACGTTAAAGAAATTCGGTGTTATTGTGTTGAATGATTTTATTTGTGCATTGTGGCAGCATATTGATTTATATTGTTGCTGGAAATTTGTTCATTTATCCCCTAATAGATTCATGCAAGTGGAAAAGATTTATAATTAGTGTGTTGTAATCATTGCCTTCCCTTCACAGTGGTATCAGAGCTTCCGATTTATTTGTTGATTGAGTTGCTTTACTTGCTTGAATAATGGAGGTAAATTTGAATAAAATGATTTGTTTAGATGGCACAAATTATCATAGTTGGAAAGGAAAGATGAGGGATATCCTTAATCTTAAAAAGTTACACCTGCCCGTATTTGCTACTCGTAAGCCTGAGTCTAAAACAGATGAAGAATGGGAATTTGAGCATTTACAAGTTTGTGGTTTTATTCGACAGTGGGTTGAAGACAATGTGTTGAATCATATTACAAATGAGACTCATGCCAAAACTTTGTGGGAGAAGTTTGAATCTTTATATGCTTCTAAGAGTGGTAACAACAAGTTATTCTTGCTTAAACAAGCTACACGTCTACAGTACAAAGAAGGCACTCCAATACTTGATCATGTAAATGAATTTCAGGGCATCTTTGATCGATTATTCAGTATGGGTGTCAAATTTGATGAAGAAATTATGGGACTTTGGTTGTTGAATACACTTCCTGACTCCTGGGAGAACTTTAGGGTATCTCTAACTAATTCTGCTCCTGATGGTGTTGTAAACATGCAGTATGTGAAGAGTGGTATCTTGAATGAAGAAGTGAGAAGAAAAACTCAAGTGGCTTCCACATCACAGTCAGATGCATTTGTTGTACAAAGCAGGGGGAGAAGTAAAAACAAAAATGAAGATCACAGTAAGAGAGGTAAGAGCAGGAGTAAATCAAAGTCAAAGTACAAGAACCTCGAATGCCACCATTGTGGTAAACCGGGGCATATTAAAAAGTACTGTTACAAGTGGAAAAGGGAGAATAAAGCTAACAAAGGCGACAAAGGCAAGCAGGAAAAGAAGGGCAATGATGATGATAATGATCGGGTTGCTGTTGTTACTTCAATTGATTTGGCAATTGTTACTGATGAAGATATGATTAATGTTGTTGGTAATGAGATACTTTGGGTACTGGATAGTGGTGCTGCACACCATGTTGTTTCAAGAAGGGAATTCTTCTCATCCTACACTTCAGGTGATTTTGGAATTGTTCGGATGGGTAATGAAACTGTATCCAAAGTCATGGGCATTGTCAATGTGATAGTCGAGACCAACTTTGGAATGAAGATAATGCTTAAAAATGTCAAACATGCACCAGATATAAGATTGAATTTGATGTCTTGTGAAAAATTGTATGAAGCTGGATATGGCACCAATTTGTTTGAGTACGGCACTGTTTACAAAGGATCATTAGTGGTGGCTAGAGGGTTCAGAGCTTCAGGCTTATATTGGATACAAACTGCACTTCCTTCAGATCTTGTGAATGCAGTTGAGAATGAGAACTCTTCAGAATTATGGCACAAGAGGTTGAGTCATATTAGTGAGAAGGGTCTTAATATTCTAGCTAAAAAGAATTTTCTTTCTGGGTTGAAAGGTGGAGAGCTGGATATTTGTTCTCATTGCATGGCTGGAAAACAGAAAAAGTCTCCTTCAAGCACCATCCTCCTTCTAGAAAGAAAGAATTGCTTGAGTTGGTACACTCAGATGTGTGTGGTCCTTTAAAAGATAAGTCACTCGGTGGTGCACAGTATTTTGTGACTTTCATTGATGATCACTCAAGAAAGCTTTGGGTTCGTGTCTTGAAGTCAAAGGATCAAGTCCTTGGTGCATTAAAAGAATTTCATGCTTATGCTGAGAGAGAAACAGGTAAGAAGTTGAAATGTGTTCGCTCTGATAATGGAGGTGAATATTGTGGCCCATTTGATGCATATTGTAGAGAGCAGGGTATTGTACACCAGAAGACACCTCCTAAGACTCCTCAGTTGAATGGCTTGGCAGAAAGGATGAACAGAACTTTAATGGAGAGAGTTAGATGTGTGCTTTCTGATGCTAAACTACCTAATTCTTTTTGGGGTGAGGCATTATATACTGTTACACATGTTATCAATCTTACTCCTACTATTCCTTTGCAGAATGATGTTCCTAATAGTTTTTGGTGTGGGAGAAAGCCTTCCTATAACCATCTACGGGTGTTTGGCTGTAAGTGTTTTATTCATGTTCCTAAAGATGAGAGGTCTAAGCTAGATGCCAAGACAAGACAATGTATTTTTATTGGCTATGGTCAAGATGAGTTTGGCTATCGGTGTTATGATCCCAATGAAAAGAAAGTTGTCAGAAGTCGTGATGTGGTTTTTATAGAAGATCAAATTATTGAAGATATTGGCAAGGTGGAGAAGCAAAAGCCTCAGATTGACAGCTTGATTGATCTAGATACAGTTCCTTCAACTCCTACACCTGATACAGTTGATGTTGAAAATCAGGTTGAACTTCAAGAAAATACTCAAGATACAGATGAGGTGGATATTCCTGAAGATGAGGTAGTTGATGATCAGTATGGGGATCTTGGGGAGCAACAAGAAGTTCCACTTAGAAGGTCTACCAGAGATCGTGTTCCATCTACTAGGTATTCACCTAATGATTATGTGCTATTGACAGATGCAGAGGAGCCAGAATGCTATGAAGAAGCTATTGAGAGTGAAGAGAAGGAAAAATGGGTTGCAGCTATGAAAGATGAAATGCAATCCTTGTATGACAATGAGACTTTTAAACTGGTTAAGCTTCCTAAAGACAGAAAAGCCTTGAAGAACAGGTGGATTTACAAGGTGAAGCAAGAAGAGAATTCATCATCTCCCAGGTATAAAGCTCGATTAGTTGTCAAAGGATTCAGTCAGAAGAAGGGAATTGATTTTGAGGAGATATTCTCACCAGTGGTCAAGATGTCTTCGATCCGAGTTATTTTGGGTTTGGCTGCTACTCTTGATTTAGAGATTGAGCAGATGGATGTAAAAACTGCTTTTCTCCATGGTGATTTAGAGGAGGAGATCTATATGGAGCAACCTGAAGGCTTTGCGGTGAAGGGTAAAGAAAACTATGTTTGCAAGTTGAAGAAAAGCTTGTATGGTTTGAAATAGGCACCGAGACAATGGTATAAGAAGTTTGAGTCTGTCATGGTTCAGCAAGGCTACAAGAAGACTACTTCTGATCATTATGTTTTTGTCCAAAAATTTTCTGACAATTACTTCATCATCTTGTTACTGTTTGTTGATGACATGCTCATTGTAGGTCCCAACTCTTCCAGGATTGTGGATTTGAAGAAAGAGTTGAGCAAGTCCTTTGCCATGAAGGATTTGGGACCAGCGAAGCAAATTCTTGGCATAAGAATCACTCGTGACAGAAAATGCAAGAAGTTATGGCTTTCACAGGAGAAGTACATTGAGAAGGTGCTACTCTGGTTTAATATGGCTAACGCAAAACCTGTAAGAACACCTCTTCCCACATCTCTTAGATTGAGTATTAAACAGTCTTCTTCTAATAAGCAAGATAAAGAATACATGCAAAAAGTTTCTTATGCTTCTGCAGTAGGAAGTTTGATGTATGCTATGGTTTGCACTAGACCAGATATAGCTCATGCAGTTGGTACAGTAATTAGATTTCTCTCAAATCCAGGAAAAGAGCATTGGAATGCAGTAAAGTGGATTTTGAGATATCTTCGTGGCACTTCAAGTATGAAGTTGTGTTTTGGGTCTGAAAAATCTATGTTGTGTGGTTATACAGATTCTGATATGGCTAGAGATATTGATTCAAGAAAGTCTACTTCGGGTTACTTGATAACTTATTCAGGGGGAGCTGTTGCATGGCAATCCAGATTACAAAAGTGCATTGCTTTGTCTACTACAGAGGCTGAATTCATTGCAGCCACTGAAGCATGCAAAGAATTGCTATGGATGAAAAAGTTTGTAGTGAGCTTGGATTTACTCAGAAGAGGTATGTTCTATTTTGTGACAATCAAAGTGCGATTCATCTTGGTAAGAATCCTACATTTCATGGTAGATCCAAACATATTGATGTAAGGTACCATTGGATTCGTGATGTTTTGGATTCTAAGTTAGTTGAGCTTGAAAAGGTACATACAGATGATAACGGTGCTGATATGTGTACAAAAGCTCTACCAAGAATGAAACTTGAAGCATGTTGCTTGAATGCCGGTTTGGCATCCTCCTCCACATAGTCGGGAAGGGGGAGAATTGTTGGGTTTGGGTTCCCTCCTATGTGGTAAAATCCACATATTTTGTAGTCCACTTAAATTAGCCCATTGGGGCTATTTTTGTCATTTTAAAAAACACACCAACAGCTAATATGAGGGCTGGCCGTGTATGGTTGATTGCATTCTTCATTTTTCATTTTTGAAAGAAAAAGAAAAGAGAGAGAGATGAGAGAAGAGCTCCATTTTTAGGTCTTCCGCCAGTCTGCTTGATTTGCAAATCCGACGGTGATTTTGTGTCTGATCAGGCTGAGTTTTGGAGGACAGTTAGAAGACATCTTGTTCTTGCTTCTGGACGGTGGAGATCTGGTTTGAAGGTCTGGAAGTGGAGGTTCTTCCTCAAACTCTTTGCTGCCCTGTTTTGATTCCAACAGAGTCGTGTTTCACCATTCTGAACTGATGGACAGTCATCCTTTGTCCAATTGAACTGATTTTTGGTGAGCAAGTTCCTGACTCATGGTTCTTCATTCTGAACGGTGGAGATGTATTTTGGAGGTCTGAAAGGTTAGGTTCTACTGCCCAACTTTGAGTTGTTTTGAGCTGTTCTGTTTTACTTTCTAGCAGTATCGTGTTTTACCATTTTCAACAGATGGACAGTCATCCTTTGTCCAATTGATCTAAAATTTGGTGGGCATGTTTATGACTCATTGTTCTTGATTCAGAACGGTGGAGATTATATTTGGAAGGTGGGAACATTTTCATTTTGGCTCATTTCAGTAGCACTAGAAACAGATTACTCCATTTGTGTGTTTTCTACTTGTTTATGGTTGTATGTGGTTGAGCCCCTTATTTTCAGTGATTGAGGGCTACTGAATTTGTAAGACAACATTTTTGATAGTGAATTTGTTTGCTTGGATCAGCGAAGAGGTCCCGTGGTTTTTTATCCTTCACACCGAAGGAGTTTTTTGCCACGTTAAAGAAATTCGGTGTTATTGTGTTGAATGATTTTATTTGTGCATTGTGGCAGCATATTGATTTATATTGTTGCTGAAAATTTTGTTCATTTATCCCCTAATAGATTCATGCAAGTGGAAAAGATTTATGATTAGTGTGTTGTGATCATTGCCTTCCCATCACATCTAGCAAATATTTATAAAAAAAATATATTAGCAAATATTCAAAGAAAAAATCAGAAAATTTTCCAAGAAATCAACACTCACAAATCTACATCTAAAGATCGGATCTTATTAAACACAGAAAACGCAACTTAACTAAAAAAAACTATAAATGGAAAAAGCAAAAAACAGAGGAAAGTAACTAGGGTAAGAAATGGGCAAAGAAAGCTTTACAATAATAAACCTAAGTGATGGTTAGTAATATTATAGAAAGAATTTACGGAGTCACGTGATTTTTTAGCATCCTTAACTTTTGATACTCTGGCCAATGATACAAAATTGAAAGAAGAGATAATTAATGAAACTTATATAAATAAACTAATTTAATTTTAAATATATCTAAAAGATTTTAGTTTAATTTGAAACTTATCTAAAGAATTTAAATTAATTTTAGACGTATCAAAATGAATTTAATTTAATTTTAAATTTATTTAAAGATGTTTAGTTTAATTTAATTTGAAAATTATCTAAATTAATTAATTTTAATTTAATATTTAAAAATTTTAATTAATAAATTTGATATGTGGCAATTGAGGGAGAGATGCATTACAAAATATTATGCTAGTGATAATAGTTTTAGTATAATACTAGAAAAGATACCGCAAAATGCTGCAGATATTATTAAAAATTATAAAAATTTGATATAAGGTATTTGGATTTTAATATTAAATTTTATAATTTTAATAGTTTTTATTTTTTGGTAATGGACAAAAACACTAACTACAACAATAATAACCCCTTAAATTATATTTACCTAACATTAAATATTTTTAATTATTTATTAACAATGTGAAAGCATACAAAAATTAGAAAATGACATAAATAAGTTGCATGTAGGACTTTGAACCTATTTAATCTACTGAACCAAGTCAATTATAAATAGTTACATTATAACATTTTCTAGTATAATAAATATTATTTTACTAAGGCTCCATATTTTTAAACAATAAAATAAAATAATATTATATACCTCTTAATTATTATTGCTTATAAATACTATTACTTAAATCATATAATTCTCCAACTGAGTGACTATTAATCTAGTCTTATTGCATAAACTTAAAGTTTGATCTATATGTCTGAGTAACATTATCAAAATTTCAATTTTTAAAACCAACTTATGGTGAAAGATATTAAAAAATCTAATAGTATTTAAAAATTTTGCAGTGTGCACATCATTAAGAGTATCTAATTTTTCGTCTACATATACTGTATGAGCAAGTAAATTCTTTCGTGACTTATAATAAAGACAATATATAGTTATTAACTCTATCTACAGCAACATTGAATGTAGGAGTAAGAATGACTCTTTCCTAAAAAATACTTATCATCATTCTTGTCTATTTATATAAATTCAATATAAATGTTCAGCTTTAAGTTACTTTCTCTTTTTCATTTTGTGGCTTCAACCAACAACAACAACAACAATTACCGAAAAAAAAAATGCTTACAGCTATCAAAGAAAAATTCATTTATCAAATAGAAAATTATGGAATTATTATGATATAATACAATATTATTCTTTATTAATATGAAGAGAAGATGAAAATAAAAATTGTAGTTGTAAAAAAAATTTTAAAGGTTATGCGTTTCGTTCGTATAATTATTCATTAAAAAATAATATGTATATAGTATAACTTTCAATCATAAAATATAAATCAAATATTAAAATATAACTAAAAATTAATAAAGAATAGTAAAAAAAATTATTATAAATAGTAAGGACTAAATATCTAAATTTAACTTTTCGACTTTCTAAGTAAACAATACATAGAATATTAAGAGACTTGTTATGCAGATAATTATTTTCGACTATCTCATATAATTAAATTAGGCTAATAATAATCACACAAAAATACTCTTGTCTAGCCAATAAACCATGATTTTATTAGAATTTATAACTTTTTCTAATTTATTTATTAATATCCAAAGAAACGGTAAAGTCGAAGGTGGATTTAGAATTTTGTTTCAAACTATACTACATTGGATTTAAGTCTATAGAAGATTCACCATGGAAAAATATTCTTCTTAATATCTTGTTTAATTTCCTATGCTGGCTCTTGCATGCGATGACTCCCTCTCAAGAAAAGCAACATCAAAACTAAATTAATTATTATTCCATTACAACTAAAACCAAATGAAATTAGTCTTTATTTCAATCATCAAATTCTAAAAGAAATAATCGAGCCAATTCTTTAATACTTAAATTGTAAAAACTAGAAGTTTTAGAAACTAAAATCAATCAACATGTAAGCCAACAAATAAATTCAATAATACAACTATGGAGTCCCTACCTTCAGATGAGATAGGTTAGAACAGTAATATAATTCGAATTGAAAATTTCATATATATATATTATTTAAAAAAAGGCACAATAGTGAAAATTGAAAATTGAATTTTAAGATTATATTTAATATTTTAAAAATATTTTCAAAGAAGGATTATATTTAATATTTTAAAAATATTTTCAAAGAAGGATTTTAAAATTGAAATTTTGAAAATTAAATTTTAAGATTATAGACAATATTCTTGAAAACATATATATAATAAATAATAAATAAGATATCAAATATATAGGATATCAAATAGGATAAGTAATATATAAATATAGATATATATAGATGATTTAATTTCAAATTTTAAGAAATATCTATAAATAAATATTTATAATAATTAATTATTAATAATTAATAATTAATTAACAATAATTAATATGCTTAAAATCTAAAAAAATAATGAAATAAAAAATTAATAATATGGTTTTATATATAGATTTAATTTTTTATGAAATTGTTTCATATAAACTTAATTTTGAAAAAATTAATTGACACATAATAAAAAAAATATTTTAAATAACGTTTGAGCTAAAGTTTTGGTTTACAGTACTTATATATATTTTTTTGAAACAATATTATTATTTATATAAATCAAATAATTAGTTTCTCAGACATAAATGAAAGAAAAATATGGAAGTTTTTATTTCTTATAAAAGTTTTAAGAAAAATATTAAGAGGGTGTTTCTCAAAACTGGAGCTTTTCAGCTTATTCTGAATAAGTGATTTTTAGATTATAATCAAATTAAAAATAAGTAGTTAAGCGTTTCTGTAAACTAGTTAATAATCAGCTGATAATCAATTTATAATCAGTTAATTGTTTCTGTAAAATCAGCTTATAATCAATTTTTAATTGTAGAAACTGTCAAAATGATCAAACTGTCCCTGAATTTATTTATTGTATAAAAAATAATTTTTTAAATGTCAATTCAAAATATATTTTGCAATAATAATAATAATAATATTTATTTAATAATAATAATAATAATAATAATAATAATAA
Organism: Garcia nutans; assembly: GCA_947685225.1. Lineage (NCBI taxonomy): Eukaryota > Viridiplantae > Streptophyta > Magnoliopsida > Malpighiales > Euphorbiaceae > Garcia > Garcia nutans. Next base: position 56,732,330 of record CANTUV010000008.1, read on the forward strand.
TATTGACGTTATCAATAAATTATACAAATAAAAAACTACCATGTAAATATTACCAAATTAATTAGAATCCTAAAAATATTTTTAATTAGACAATGAGAGTGGACATTGTATAGGGTGGGCAAATTTGAAATATTGAAAATTAGGTAGGGATAGTATGATCTTTTACTTGGTCAAAACTGCTTAAAAAATAAGTGCTTAAAAAAAATAGCAAAACCCAACTTTTAAAAAACTGATTAAAATCAGATTATAATATGCTATTTAAGTTTTCAGAAACACTTAAATAAACAACTTATAATTTAAAAATTACTTATAATCAGTTTTGACCAGCTTTTAAGTTTTGAGAAACACCCTCTAAAATTCATTATTTTTTATAAAATTTTTCTTAGTTGAATAATAGATAGTAAACTTATCATTTGATATTGATGTATATGCAAATAAATAAATTAGATAAATTAATTCAAATTCTTTCAAATTAGTTTCAAATTAAATTAAATTCAATTTTAAATGTATTTAAAGAAATCTAATTTAATTTGAGAGTTATCCAAAATTAATTAATTTTAATTTAATATTTAAAAATTTTAATTCAAAAAAAATTGAAAAAGTGACATGTGGTAACGTGTTGTGCTAGTGACTTTAGATTAAGTATTATATATAGATATAGATATAGATAATATTTAATTTTAAATTTTGAAAACAATTGTTAGAAGATTAGGAGGCTTAATAAAAAAGGCCTTAAAAAATAAATGAAGATGACAATGGCATTAGGAGCTCTTTATAAACAACTAGTATTAAAACCGGCGGAACAATATTAAATAAAATTAATAATTAAAAAATAAAAACTAAGTGTTGTTATTTTTTCATGAAATTATGTTTAAAAATTTAAGATTAATTAAAATATAATATGATTGAAAATAAATAATAGTTTATAATAATTTATTAAAAACATATTTAATGATATCTCAAATTAAATTATGAAAAAATTCTTCACATACTAAATTTATAAATTTATTTAAAGTTTTGACAATTATTGTTATTGTTGGTTTTGAGTTGAATTCGTCCATGATGGGTGGATAGACCCATGGATCAATATGAAGATAAATATTATTTAATTATAATATTTATTCAAATAATATTATCAGATAATATTAAAGATATATGAGAAAATATAATATCCTATCATGATTGGGATAATCCAAAAGAGTTTAATTTTATCTCTAAAATAAAATATAAATTATTATGGGAGAATGATACCACTACTATAAATACGTAAATATATGTAAGCTTTAAAAGGTTGTTTTTATAGCTTTCTCTCATATATTTTCTTACTTCAAAGGTGTGAATTGCGAGAGTTAGGCTTGATTTTTAAACTATGAAAACTGAAAAAAAAAAAAAGAATTTTCCCTCTTTTGTGATTGTTCTTCAAGACTTATAGTACAAGTACAAGGTTAATCTTTTGTGGGTATCATTAGAGGTAAGATCTAAACATCTATTTATTTGATCTATATTTTTTCAACTTTGGTATTAGTGCTTTAGTTGTTTGTGCTCCAAAATTTATAAAACAATTAGGTTGATTATTTGTTTAAAATAATTTTTGGTGAATTATTTATAAACTTTGATAATCAATTCGTATAGGCATGTTTAGGAATAAAACACACTGCTCTATTTCTACTATTTATGTGATTTTATGATTTTATATGAAATTACACATGTAGAGCTTCGATTTGATATGTCATTTATAAAAATTAGAGTTAAATTGAGCAAGATATAACATTTTAAAATTAGATGCTTAAATATGAAAAATTTTTAATCTACTATGATTAATTTTTAACTAAAAATTAGCCTATTGTTATACTAGAACGATAGGAGAGGGTGTATTAAAATTAATTTTGACCACACCACTAAAACACTAGACCTCAAAAATTCCTCACCGAAAAAGGTCCGACCGGCCGAATCTGCCAGTAGGGCAGCATGTGACTCCCACGCGTCGCGTGAGGAGGCTGAGATTCCTAGCCTCCAAGCACGTAACCCACTCTTGGGCCACTCAGCCCAATGAGAAACAACAAGTCGTCTCTTGCTACAGCCAGGTTGGCACGCTAACTGGCGCGTGCCAGAGTACCAAGAGTTGCCACGTGGCAGCTCTTTACTAGCTAGAATAAATTTTTTAATTATAAATTCATTCGGACCTCATTTTTTTCATTTTTTCATAGATTGACTCCAAATTATTTTCTGAATTTTTTAAAAATAATTATTTTATTTTTTTAGGAGCTTAAAAATATTTTTATTTTTAATAATATATTTTTTAATTAATTAAAATGAGTTTTAAATTATAAAAAAATATTTTTTCACATGAAAAAAAAAAATTTGACGTGAAAATTTTATTTAATATCTGTAAAATAAAAAAATGAACATATGTGTGCCTATTTAATGAAGATATGTTCTTTATTAAATTTGTTAATTATACTATAGTGTATAGCTGTGTTTTTTGACTAACTTTTCTTTATGAAAAGTTACAACACATGGCTATCATCGCCAGGACACCTTCTATGGTACGTAGCCAGGAGAAAGACGAAATTGACTATTCTGAAAAATAGACTGAAATCTTGAGAAATGCGTTCGAATAGTCGTATTAACAACCTAGATTTTCTCGTGCGACATATGTTTCGTATACATGAAATTTGTCAAGAGATGGTGTGGCTAATGGAGATAAATTCTCAAAGGTCAATGCACTTGGCATTGAGGAATTCATTTGTTCATCAAGCACTAAATGAGCTGCTTGATCAAGAATGAGATAAATGACATATGACATATCGAGTTGTTCTCATTTCTTTCTTTAGGTTCTGGTGTTCCTTAGAGGTGGTGAGGAAGTCTTACTCTAGGCATGAAGGTATGACACTCCGTAGTAGGACTGAGTTAGTGGTCAAAATATTTTCTAGAAACACCATATATTACTTAAGAAAAGCTTCAGCTCATGTTAAGAATCAGGTCATCCATAAATTTTCAGTTTAACTTTCAAATCCTAGGTCATTTTTTTATTAGTCAAAAAATTTATTAATGATGATAAGGATTTTTTTAGTGAATTTGTTTTGGCTATATTTGTTCATTTATGGTTTATGAACTACAAATTTTTATTATTAATGGAATATGTATTTTTTTAATTATTTGGTATAATTATTTTCTTTTAAATGCATGACATTAATTAATCAATGTTATGATTATTCAATATATAGTTTTCTTTAAAACTTGGTTTGAATAATTATATAATTTTGCATATACATTTTATATTAATATTAATCATCACATATTATCGAGATGATGATTGGAAACGTAGTGACCTTTTGACTTGAGATTGTACGTGTGTTAATATTAATATATAAATTAGTTGTAAAATTATAACATGTCGTCTGCTTTTAAGAACACCATCGCTGAACTAAACAAGGGTGCTAAGTTATCTGGAGATAATTACGAGATCTAGAGCATGAAAATTCAGTATGTGTTAGAAGAACAGGAGACACTAGAACCTCTGAGTTCCATCATGGAGGTGCTTGACTAAGAAGGAACCACGACCCAATATAGGCATGATCGTGATGCCTTTATTGTCTGAAAGAGAAAAACTCACTCGCTCGCATCACTTTGCTAAGCGCAATGGACGATGACATTATAAAAGAGTCTTGCGGCTATGAATATGCAAGGGACATGTGGGTGGCCTTCAAGGAAAAATTCAGTGGAGTTTCTCTAACTAAGTTATGCTTGCTCACTATCAAGTTTGACAATTATAAGAAGCATCCTAAACATAATATGAGAAAACATCTCAGGGAGATGTCCAACATGATGAATGAGCTTTATAATACCGATCATGAGATAACTGAAGAGCAGAAGATTCAGGCAGTCATCAGATCCTTACCAAATAGCTGAGAGCATATGAGGATGCACCTGAAGCATAGTCTAGCTATCAACACCTTTGCCAATGCCTCCCATCACTTGGAACTGGAGGTTGACAGACTTGTAGCTATACAACTTGGTGCGGAGGCGCATCTAGTCCAAGCCAGTCCAAAAGAAAATTATGGCACTAAGTGCAAGTACTATAACAACAAAGGTAAAGGTAAAGTAAATGATGGCCAGGATAACAAGAAACCAAAGAAAAACATGAGAAAGTGTCCTAAAAGGAGAAACATTGCGAAGGTCAAATATTTCAATTGTGGAAATAAGGGCCACTATGCTAAGAGCTGCACTGCATCTAAAAAGGTGCAATCCATTAACTCATGTGTGAATGGAATGATGGTTTCAAGTTCAATATTATTGGTTAAAACTAATCCTTTGTGGGTTGAAGATTCGGGAGCCACCGGCAATGTAACGAAGGAATATGAAGCCTTCGTTGAATTACGTTGATTATCCACTGAGGCGAGATAGATTTTCATGGGGAACAACACTCGGGTTGAGGTGAAAGATATTGGCACCTGCAAATTAATATTGCGTGGAGGTCAAACTTTGTTGATTCACGATGTTCTCTACGTCCCACAAATAAGATGGAATCTTGTTTTTGTTATTATTTTTCTTAGATTAGGTTTTTCATTGAATTTTCATGAAAATACAATACTTTTAAATTTGGAAAAAAAAATTTATGGTTCCGGATATATTTTGGACAATTTTTTTATATTAGATATTGAACATGGTTCTATTTCTAATATCAGTTTCCATATTCATCGTTTCATGTAACTTTGATGATGATGTAAATATATGGCATGCTAGACTAGGTCATATCGGCCAACAGCATCTGAATAAATTAGCTAGGCTGGTCTCATATCAAACTTTAGTAAAGTAGAATTACCTACTTATGAATTTTGTCTAGTGGGAAAAGCTGCTAGAAAACCCTTCAGTAAAGGCACTAAAGCTACCATTCCATTGCAACTTATACATTTAGACGTTTTGTGGTCCAATGATTATGAGAGCAAGGCACAACGCCTACTATTTCATCACTTTCATAGATGACTATACTAAGTGTGGTTATGTCTATTTAATTGCATATAAATCTGAAACATTAAGTTGCTTTAAGAACTACCTCAACTTAGTTGAGAATCAACTAGACAAGAAAGTGAAAGCACTTCGAACTGACATGGGTCGTGAATATTTGTCTGATTAGTTCAAACAATTGTGTGATGAAAAAGGGATAGAACATCAACTGGTCTGGCTGAAAGTGATCCTGGTCTGAGTGGGAGTACGAATCCTAATTCTAGTGGGAGTCCTGTAGATCTTGATCTAGTTGACATTCCAATTTTTGAACTTAAAGAAAATGTTCCTCAGGATTTTGATTTGAGGCGTAGCAATCATGTAACCATTCATTGCCGTCGATTTAATATCAAAGGTAGTGAAGAGGTATTCATGGTTGTATCTCAAGATGATGATAAGCCTAGAAACTTAATAGAGGCTCTCTCATGCCCGGCCAAGGACAATTGGATAAAAGCAATGGAAGAAGAGTTAAACTCCATAGATCAAACCAAGTTTGGGATTTGGTTAATCTTTCGAAAGGTCGCAAAGCCATTAGAAATAAATGGATTCTTAAAATCAAGCAGAAAGCTTATGGTAGCATTGAGAGATATAAAGCCCGTCTCGTAGCAAATGGGTATACACAATAAGAAGGAATAGACTATGAAGAGACATTTTTACCTGTTGTGAGATTTACATCTATAAGGCTAATATTAGCAATTGTAGAAAAACTAGATCTTGAGTTACATCAAATGGATGTGAAAACTGCTTTTCTTAATAGAGAACTAGATGAAGAGATCTACATGGACCAACAAGTAGGTTTCATCAAACATGGCCAAGAAAATAAAGTATGTAGGTTGAATAAGTCAATCTATAGCATAAAGCAGTCTTCAAGACAATGGTACATTTATTTTCATAATGCATTTATATCATATGGTTTTACCATGGTAGATGAGGACCATTGCATTTAATCAAGCGGTTGAAAACAAAATTTTTCATAATGCCATTATATATTGATGATATATTAATTTCTGAAAATGACAAATTATTTCTAGATAACATTAAAGGGTGGTTATCAATTAGTTTTGAGATGAAAGATATAGGTGAGGCCACATATATTCTTGGAGTAAAGATTTTGAGAGAACGTTCGAGAAAAATATTATCTCTTTCTGAAGAGACGTACATAAAGAAAGTACTTGAGAAATTTAATATGTGTGATTGTAAACCCATAGATTTTCCTATTGCCAAAGGTGAAAGCTTGAGCTGGAGGTTGTATCCCAAAACTCTGAAAGAAATAAAACATATGAAGAATGTCCCTTATGCAAGTGCTGTTGGAAGCCTAATGTATGCAATGATGTGTAGTAGGCTTGATATTTGGTTTTCCGTCGGCATGGTAAGCAGATTTTAATCCAATCCAGGTCCAGCACATTGGCAAGCAGTAAAAAGGATTTTGAGGTACCTAAAAGGAAATACCAATTATTTATTATGCTATCAAGATGGAAGTCTAAGTTTGAAAGGCTACACGGACACCGACTGAGCGGGAGAAGTGGATGAAAGAAAATCCACTTCAGGATTTGTTTTCTTACTCAACAAGGGTGTTATCTCATGGAGTAGCAAGAAATAGTCTTGTATAGCACTTTCAACTATGGAAGTTGAATTTGTAGTATTTTTAGCTGCGGTACAAGAATGTGTTTGGCTTAAGAGATTCTTAGATCATTTGGGTGTTATGGTGTAAATGAGCCAGTCACAATATATTGTGACAATCAAGCAGCAATTGTCTACACCAAGGACCTAAAGTTCTATTGTAAGACCAAACACGTAGACATCAAATATAATTTTGTCAAAGACATGATTACACGAAAAAAAGTGGACATGAAATACATCTCTATGCATGATATGGTTGCTGCCCCTTTCATGAAACCTATACCTAGAGACTAGGGGTAGGCATCGGTCGAGTTCAATCGAGTTGAGAGTATATTTCAACCCAACTGAACCTGTATATATAATAAAAAATAAACCAAATTCGACTGAACATATATATATTTTATCCACCCGCAAATTTTTAATTTCGGTTGAGTTTGGTTGGCTTAAATCGGATTATAATATATAATATATATTATAAATATATTCAACATATAAAATATTACATATAAAAATTTATAGTATGTTTGGGTTGGTCCGGGTCGGGTTATATAATATATATTGTAATTTATAAATATATATATATATATATAATAATATGTGTCGGTCGATTTTGGGTTAAATTGAAAAAATAAATCTCAACTCGACCACCAGACTGAATCCAAAATTTTTTAAAAATATAAACTCAATTTTACTCGTGTATACAATATAAACCGACCGAACGCGACCGACATACACTCGGTTCGGTTGGGTTCGATAAATTTGCACACTCTTACTAAAGACGTTTTTATTAAACACACTAAGTCTTTAGGATTGCATAGATATTGATGCATTTTTTATTTTTCCCAAATATTATTCACTTGTTATTTATTAATGACAATATATGATGATTGTTTTGTGTTTATATGAGTTCTTTTAAATGTTTTATGTTATATTTGATGAGCATATCAGACAAGATAAAATTGACCTTCTCACTAGGCAAATTGCATTTGTTAGTTCATAGAACAAATAAAGATGAGACCGTTTCAAACTAAATTATTTAGGTGATAATGAGCTAGTGTTTGAAGTACGATAGTCATCTCATTTATTGAGACTCATATGGTTAGTTTATTGTGACTATACTTAATCTTGTCTATATTGCCAGACGTGAGTTCTAAGACAACACGGTTGGATACATGAACTCAAGGTTGAACACTGGGCTTGTCTAATCTATCATTTGTATAGTGTTTTCTTTTGAGACATACGCTCCATGGGAAAGAAAGAACACTATAGCATGTGACTCATACCACATGTGCATTTTCTCGACCACGAAAGGAAGTACAAAAGAATACGATCTCTATTTTTTGTCAAAGCGAGACCTTTAGAGAATTTAGGTTATCAACATAGTTACCCTTATGACTTTTGGTTAGTTTTTGAGGTTTGATAAGATGTTTACTATCTTAGGGTGTTGCTAGATGATTATGAATGATTCGATTCAATGAGATATTTCTAGAAAAGTAAGTCTGATTATTATCAAGGAAACTGAACTAAAAGGAAGATTACTAAATTATCACTTTTTTTTTTGTATCTACAGATCGACCAATTATATTTGAAACCTTAAATAATTATGGATGCAAATTGTCTCCAGATCATATAAGGACAGTGAAAATATGATAAGTAGTCTGGGGTAAAGCATATTATATCTACTCTAAAGTCGTTTCAGCAATCGAGACCCTATATATCCCTAACAGATGTATAGCTTAGAGCTTTGGTAGTATGCCGATCGCACAATCTATTAATTTAGTACTAGTTACCTTTAACTGTGACCTCTTTTAAACATATGTTACGTCATGTGCGAATGAGAGATATTGATTTTGGATCGGGTCCGCCCATGACGGGTGAATAGACACATGAACCAATATAAAAATAAATATTATTTAATTATAATATTTATTCAAATAATATTATCAGATAATATTAAAGATATATGAGAAAAGATAATATCCTATTATGATTGGAATAATCCAAAAAAGTTTGATTTTATCTCTAAAATCAAATACAAATTCTTTTGGGAGAAGGACATTGCTACTACAAATACCTAAGTATTTGCAAACTTTAAAAGGTTGATGCTACAGTTTTTTCTCATATATTTTCTTACTTCAAAAGTATCAATTGAGAGGGTTTGGCTTGATTTTTAGACTGTAAAAAGTAAGAATTTTTCCTCTTTAGCGATTGTTCTTCAAGACTGGTAGTACAAGCATAAGATTAATCTTCTATGTACATCATCAGAGGTAAGATCCGAACCTTTATTTATTTGGATTTATATTTTTTCAATATAAATTATTTTTTTCTAAAATTTAACTTAATTAATAAAATAATTCACCATCTAAAAGTTAATTAAGTTGTTAATTTTAGTTCAATGACTATACTACTAAATAATCTAATGATAAATTGAATGAAAAATAATTAAATTTAATTTTTTAGAAAATATTAATTAAGAAAACTTTCAGAAATAAAATACTACTTTAGTCTAAAAATTAAAATATAATAACCGAATCATAATAATGATATTATAATATTTGATTACAATAATTTAGTATCAAAACTCTCTAAATAAAATAAAAAAAACTATAATGATTGATGAAATTAATAGTTTAATTTATTTTAAAATAAAGATACTTAATATAATTTTATTGATTAAATATATTAAAATAAAGAATTAGAGTTTTTATTGTATTTTATTTTATTTATCATCCTAAATGTTTTTTCAAAATATTTCTAAAATTTCATTAAAGTTTTTAAAATAAATTAAATAATTATAAAATTAATAAGAAATTCGTATTGAGATTTTTGAAATATTTTTTTAGGATTTATTTTCAGCAATGCTTCCTATATAATTGCTATTTAATGAAGAGACAGCCTTAAATGGGATCTTTGAACAAAAATACAAACATATTATAGTTTAATAATGAAGAAATAAGATGAAATATTATTTTTTTAATAATGAAAAAATCAGATGAAATATTATTTTTTCTTAAAAATTTTATTTATATCATCTTTTATTTTTCTTACAATCTTATACTTTTGAATTTACAAAAAATCAATATTTTTCTTTATAAAAATATAATGAATATATACTCAACGTATATAAAAATATACCATACTTTTATAAAAAAATTTATTCATATAGTATTTTTCTAAAATTTTTTATTTGTATAATTTTTTTTAATTCTTATTTTTTAAAGTTATTTTTTATAAATTTTTCTTGAATAATAAGAGACCTGAAAAGAATAAAAATAAAATTTGCTACTTGCTACATGCCACAAAAATAAAATTTGCTACTTGCTACATCCCACATGCACAACCATTGAACAGTTGAATCAACTTTTATTTGTCTTTTAATATTATATTTAAATTAATAAAACTTTAATTTAAGATTAATTGAAACATAATATGATTATATAGAAATGATAATACATAATAATTTATTAAAAATATATTTAATAATATCTTAAATTAAATTATGAAATTTTTTTATATACTAAATTTGTAATTTAATTTAAAGTTTTATCAATCGTTATCATAAATTATTATTTTTTTCCTAAAATTTAATTGAATTAATAAAACAATTTATCTTCTAAAAATTAATTAAATTGTTACTCAATTTTAGTTCCATCACTCAAATACTAAATAATCTGATGATGAAGTAAATGAAGAAATAATTAAATTAATTTCTTAAAAAATACAACTCATTAAATAATATCAAAATATATTTTTAGGGTTATATCACTAATTATTTTATTTATTATGTCACTATTACTGTCTTGTATAATTATATTCCCATAATTATACATTAATTAATAATTATCAAATTTTCTTATTAAAAGTAATATTTTATTTTTATTTAGATTTTTTAAGTGTATGAATCTTTCTATTTTTTTAACAATTTTTTACTTTTAAATTTTTTTAAAAAATTACTATTTTTCTTTATAAAAATATAATGAATATTTGGGCAACATATATAAAAATATATCAGATTTTTATAATTTTTTCATTCATATAGTAGTTTTATAAATTTTTTTATTTGTGTAAAATTTTTATATTCCTTCTCTTTTTAAGTTATTTTATATAGATTTTCCTTTGATAATAAGAGTTTCAAAAAGAATAGAAATAGCATTTGCTACTTTGTTATATCTTAAATGCACAATCTTTGAAGCACATTTTATTCTTTTTTTAATATAAAATTTAAATTAATAAAATATTTATTAATCTGTTAATTTTAATTCTATTACTCTACTACTAAAGTAATATGATGATGAAGTAAATGAGGAAACAATTAAATTAATTTCTTATATATTGTCCAAATAAAATAAAAAGATATTAATTTTTATTCTTTACACTTATCTTCATTATATGATTGATTAATATTCTTTATATATATAATATATAATAATTTAGTTTAAAAAATATATTTAATAATGTCTTAAATTAAATTAAAAAAAATTTATATGCATAATAATAAATTTGATTCAATTTTTTTTTAAAAAAATCGCTAGTTTTTAGATTTTTTTAAAAATTGATTCAATTTAAAAATTGTTAAATTGATATCTATTGCTAGTTGTTTGATTTTAAAATTTAGAAATATGAGATAAATGCATAGAATTTTAAAAATTGTCATTTTTTAATAAAAGTATGCTTCTCTCTTCTAGAATACACCAAAAAACATTTTCTTTTTATGACACTTGGCTTCATTTTAGATTGACTATCCTCCTTATATATATATATGTATATTAGAATTTCTATTTATTTAAATAATAATACATTTTAGGCATCAAAAAATAAGGGGATTTTTTATTTGCATGACAATTAAAGTAACGTGTAACCTAAATGAACTAAAATTTAGAATTATTAAACTTAATTAGAGATATGAATATAATATAAGCAAATACAAGTTAGATTTTTATGAGTTTGCTTGTGTTTTCATAGATCTGCTATTCACATTTGTATTTTTTTTTTGTTATTGAGCTTTAAATTATTTTTTTTACTTATTTCTTCTTCAATTTTCTTCATCCAATTACAAGTAAATATATAAGAGGTATTTCTTAAAAATTTAAGCAATCTCAGGCAATTCTCAGAAAATTGAAGTAAACCAACTTTCAAAAGCAATTATACAACCATCAATTTCAATAGGCAATTATCAATAATAGTACACAAACAATCACAAACAATTCTTAGCAAATCAAACATAAACATTTACAAGTTACAAAAAATTCCAGCAATTTTAGAACACACGAGACATTTCATTGCAACTTCAAGCAAATTACACATAAGTTTACATTTGTTCCCTTTGCTAATGAAATTAATTTTAATAGAGCATTTACAACGTTATCAAGACAATCACAAATGTAAACCATAACAAAAATGCAATCATATAAGTTGTTTTTAATTTTTTTTTCCTTACCCTCTCACAATCCTCTATAGTAACCTTCTTCAGCCTCTTTAACTCCAACCATAGAGCATTAATTTCATCTTCAATATCAAAAGCATTTCTATTTGCCTTCAATTTTTTTATTATCAACCAATAATAGTCTTCTCTCCAATTTCATCTCATTTATCAATTCTTTAGTTCGGTCGACAAAAAACTCATTGTGCCACTCAAAGAAACCACAACTTCTCACCTACAATTTCAAAACGAAATCAATTTCAAAATCCAAAACTATTATCAAAACTAGGTATTGCCTTTAATAAATCAACTTTCCATATTTCATACCTACCTTGTAATTAGGGCAGCGTGAAACATTAAACCAGGGTTTTGATCTATCTATGAAGTCCACCTTGGAGCATTCATCCTTAGTTTCCTGTCTTGACAATTGCAGAACCTTGGAGGTTTCTCATAATCCACTTTCATGTTTAATCTTCTAAATGAGCCTAATCCCATTGAAGTTGTTGAATAAATCATAGTTGGAATGAACTGTCAAATCTCAAATCTCCCTTACTCGAGTTTTCTTCTTCAATTTCTAGGGTTTGTGAAATTGGCTTAAAGAGATTTAGGAATTTTGAAAAAAATGGGAAATGGATTCTACAGTATTACAGTTAATAATTAATTTTTTTATATACAATACCATTAATAAATAATTTTTATTATTTATTAAAGTTCAGTTAAGTTTCCATTTAAAGAAATGCTTAAAAAGCTTGTTTCACAAAAACTCATACACAATTAAGTCTAAATTTTTTTAGAAGTCAATTTGTGTCTTCATGAAAAATATAAGGAGCATATTCGTATATTCTCTCTAATTAATTTTATCGGTGAATTTAAAGCTTGGCATCCACGACTAATATATATATATATATATATATATCAAATTGTTAAGAAAATAAAATTATTTTAGAGAATATCTTTAAATAAGTTAAAGCTTAATAAAATTTATTTTAATAAAATTTAATTCAACTCTCAATTCACTATATAGAGTTATTTATTAATATTTTTAGTAGACAAAGCATTTTTCTAATACTTCTCAAATTTCAATTTCACTTTTAGCTTACAATACTAGTTTTGAATTTCAAAACAATTAAATGCTTATAGAAATAATCATTATTAGAAGTATTTAGGTAAATTTTAAGTTTAAAATAATCACTGAATAAAAGTTGATAAAATGTTAACCAATTTATAATTAATCCATTTCCCTGGTTTGGTTAAAAGAATTGTCGATAATCTGGTTAATTAAATTTTATATACTCATAGAATAAAATAAATATATAATAAATTAATGAAACTTTGATACAATAATATAATCTTATCCAGTCCCGTTTGATTTGAGTAATTCTAATCAGGTCGACTCAGGCTTTTAAAATATTAGATTGGATTTCAGCTTAAAAGCGAAAATTCAAAAACATCAAAAAAAAAAAAAAGTTCAACATTTCAAATTTTCAATTCAAAAAAATTTGCTATTGAATAAATATACCTTCAAAAAATTTTCAAATTTACTCCAAAACTTTTTTCATTTATAAAAATACTTCCTCACTCACGTCAAACAATGTTTACTTCAATTTATTTTTTTCCAAAATTTTCTATTAAATAAATATATTCCAATAAAAATTAGTATTTTAAATTATATTTTCAACATATAAAATGTATTAATTTTTTTATAAAGATATAATTTTAATTTTAATTTCAAATAAGGAATAAGGCTCACAAAATTTATATAAAAAATAAATACATAAAAATATAAAAATATTTTAGTAAAAGATATTAAATTTATTTTTAAATAAATTTACCTATTATACTCATAAAATAAAGTTAAAAATTAAGTTTATCGTGTATATATATATTTATTATATATATATATATATTATATATATATATTATATATGTCTATATATATTATGCATATATTATTTATATATTATGAATATGTTGAATATTTTTTAACGGATGACTATGTTGAATTTGAAAAAATTGAATTTGAATTGATGAAGACTATAATTTTTTGTATGTTATTTAATTATATTATATATATTGTGTGTACATATGTATTTATTATATGTATATTATATTTATGTTGTGGGTACGTTGTGTATATGTTTATATATGTTGTATATATGTCTGTATATATTGTACATATATTTTGAATATCTTAAATTCTAATTAACAAAATTTTAATTTTTTAAGTCGATTTTATATTTATAATAAATTTAAATTTTATAAGCATTATTTATTGTGATTATTAATTTAATATTTGATATTCATTTCTATGTATTTTTATTTTGTAAAAAATAATAATTGGCTCTTGATATTATTTTCCTCTTAAAAATCTAGCAGCAGGTAATTTTTTCTACCCTTGGCGAAAACTACTTATGCATGTAGGCAATCCATGCTCCAAGTGAACTGGTAACACATTCTAATGCAAATAATTTAGAGTGAAATTTATGCATATTTGGTGGAAATTTGTCCTTTGTTACTCGACCACCCCTGCTTTTTCTTAGTCTCTTGCTAGCATGAATACTGAAAAGTCACAAGAATTTTTTGCATACTTTGCTTGTTTTATGGTTAGTAAATATTGTTTCGTGTGAAAATTATCATTGTTGTTGTGGTTACTTAATACTTTATAACTATAAACATGAAATACAAGAAGCAAGAAATGAAACAAAGATTTCATAACTGGAATATTTTAATTTTTAAGTTGGTTTTATATTTATAACAAATTTAAATTTTATAAGTATTGTTTTTTATAATTGTATATTTAATATTTGATGTTCATTTGTATATATTTTATTTTATAAAAAGTAAGTTATTATTAATAACTATTATTATGCAAGAAAGGATGGAAAAAAAGAGATGAAAAACAAAGAGTATTATTTTTTAAAATAAAAACATAAGAAATATAAAAATTGCAAAACCAAAAAAATATAAATAAGAAAAAAATAGTAAGAGTTAAAGAAAATTCTGAGTGGTCCAAATTTACTTGGGCTTGAATGCGGGCTTGCCTTAGACCACCTATAAGTCAAGCCAATCCGACATGAAAAATTATCAAAATGACACTATTTTAGGCAAATATAAAAAAATTGATTCGAAAATTCGAGTGTTTCAAATTTACTTGGGCTATTTGAACTACAGATGGGTTGGCACAAAGCCAAAATTTAAGGGATATTTAAATAACTATTTTAAAAAATAATTTTTATTATAAAAATTAAAAATATTTATATTTTTATAAAAAAATTAAAGTAAAATTTCAAAAATATTTTATTTTTTAATAAAATAAAAAAAAATTTCAAAAATACCTTCACCCTTACTTTAATCAATATTTTACTTTAAATTTTTATTTTTTTTTTCTAAACTTCAATATTAAAATAAAAATATTATAATAAAATAATAAAAATTAATATTTTAAATTATTTTTCATCATATAATTATAATTTTTTATAAAAAAAATTTAATTTTAATTGTAAAAAATAAGTAACATTAAAAAATAAAAATAAAATAAGATATATAAAAATATATTAATAAAAATATTAAATTTATTTTTAAATAAATTTTACATATTATATATATAAAAAAATACATATAATTTCAATATATATATATATATAGTAGATATGTTGTAGATATATTGTAGATGTATTGTAGATATTGTGTGCATGTTATATTTTTGTGATTTAAGTTGTGTGTATTTTATGTAAAAATTATTGAATATTGTGTGAATATTATATGAATGTTGTGTGGCTATTTTAAAAATAAAAAATTAAATAAATATTAAAAATTATGTAGATTTATTATAGATGTATTTTTAATGTGTTGTAAATGTGTAGATATAATTTATATTGTTAAGTATATATTTTTATACATATTGTGTATATGTTGTATATATGTTATGTATATGTTTATTTTTTTTATGTGTATATTAAAAATATGTCATAAAAATTTTTTTTAAATAAAAAATATAAATAAAATAAAATGACAAAAAATGAAAATAAAAAAATTATAAAAATAATAAAAAAAAAGAACGTCAATAAGTAAAATTGAAAAAAAATTTTCGCGTACAGTACTTTTAAAAATGTAAAACTTTTCTGCATATACAGTGTAATTATCTCAAAATCCAATGTTGCTTGCCTTAGACCACCTATAAGTTAATAAAAAATACAGTAATATAAGAAAATAAAAGAAATTTGAGTAAATTAAGCCATATACTTCATTTTAAGATTTTTTTTTTCATTTTCACTGATATTAGTTTTTTTTTCATTTATACTTTTTTTACTTTCCAATTTTACTTTTTCTTAAGTTTTTATTTTTAAAAAAATACTTCTCTTTATTTTTCATTTACTTTTGTGTCTATCTCTTTTTCTTTTCATCTTTTTTGTCCATAACTTTATATTAAAATCCGAATTCCTTGCTTAGTTGCTAAGAAATAATCAAAGAAAAGTCTAAAAATACATTTTAATTAATATGTTATGCATTTTTGCCTTCATCTCATAGTGTATTTGAATAAAGAGATGCAAGAATTTTCAAGGACCAATATTTTCTATGTTGTCTGCATTGTGATTGTGATTAATCTACTTGTTCATATAAAAAGGCCACCCTTCCATAAACACATGATTTTTTTTTTCTGGAATTCTGAGAATCAATGGATGTGTTCTATGTTAGATAACTCACGGTGGAGGAAAAATTTTTGATGAAGGAACTTTAGTCTTGATTGGCTGAAAGCTTTGCTGGTAGACATGGCCAAGATTTAGAAACCGTTGAATCCAGTTCCTAAACAATCAATTTCGATTCAGAAAATTTTTGAATCTAAACTAAACTTTTTAAAGATAATTCAAAAATGGCTCAAGATAGGAATGTGCAAATTTGTGCCAACCGACCGAAATTGCTCTACCCAAAAGCTAAATGACGGATTTAATCAGTTTAAATTTTAACTATAGGTGACAACGGATTGAAAAAAAATAATATCATCGATTTCGAGTGGCCGATCGATTCTTATGAATATTTACCGATTCAACATGAAATGCACCGACATTTAAATACATATATAAATACATATTTATAATATACATGTAAAACAATGTCGTTTAGACTCGGTATATAAACATCTACAAGTCCAACCGTATGTTTGGAATGCCACATATTCATTTTTCACACCCTTTCTGAATTTCTATCTTTTCTCTCATTTCTGGAATTTTCTCTCCTCATCTCGAATGAAACCTCTCAACTTCTTCTTCAATCTCCCTCTTATGTTTTCTCCGATTTGTCTATCCTCTCCTCTCCGACCTCTCATTTGTCACTCTCTTAGACTCACAGTTTGTCTCACACACAACTTCTGTCCTCGAAATCATCAAGAGTCTCAGTGGAGCAAAAGTTGTTGTTCAATTATCGCTTGTTCTCTAACCATAAAAAATTTATTTTTTGTTTGTTTTGGTTTTATTTTTGATTTTGTTTGAAATGTTTTATATTTCTAGAAATATTTTAGAGTATTTGTTTGATCTGGCCATATTTGTATTATTTCAATGGATTGTGTGTTTGAAATGTTATGGTTTTACCTTTTTTAGTTTATTTTAGTTATTCATTATTTTAAATATGTTTGTAGTTAGGGGGTTTTGAGTTGTATAGGCCTGTTTGTTTAAACATGTTATGATTTTGTTTTCACTAATTTTGTTTTACATAATATGTTATCCTTGTGTTGTTTTCCTAAATCTATTTGATTTTGGTGAGTTCTTGTATGAATGCTTTTGCATGTCTTTGTTTATATATTTGCACTTAGATGTAGTTGATTTTGAATCTTTGTTAAAGTTTTATTCCTTGTTTTTTTGTTACAAATTAAAATTTTTTATTTATTACTTTTATTTATTGTCAAATTTCATTTTTTAGTACACTGTATAGTATAAACTGTTTTTATATATTTATAAATTTATTAATATACTTTATTTGTAATTACAAATTTCATTGTTTTGTGTTGTGTTTTGGATAGATGTTGTTGTTAATGTATTGTAGTTGGGCTAAAGAACTGTAAATATTGTTGCTGGTTTAAAAATTTTGATACCTTGTGGCATTACTTGATAGGGATAGGTCGATTCTATATTGTAGTTGAGTTGTTGTTCTGCCTGGGAGTTGTTGGATATAGGGGTAGGTGGATTATGTTTTGGTAGTCTGTTAGAGTGGGCAAGTCTATGAGATTTTGGTTTTTGGATGATTGGTAGTGTTAATAGGATATTGATTTGCAGTTCTTAGTAGGCTACTCATTCTGTGATTTATTCATGTTGGTGTATACACAAAGTGTATTGTTTTGCTCTTTGCTCTTTTGGTAACAAAATTTGGTTTCATTTAATTTTTTTGGAGGGCTATGAATGGGGTTTTGCTTGTAGGGTTCATCTTCATCCAAAGATTTGTCTTTTTTTTTTTTTGGTTTGGTTTGGTTTAGTTTTTCTTTTTCTTTCTTTTATGCTCCCTTTGTTTATTAGTTGACCTTTCTTTCTTATGGATTATGATTTATGAATAATATGTGTGTGATATTCATGAATTCACTTGTTAATGTTGTAGGGATCTATGAGAGTATATTTGGAGTATTTGATGTGAAGAAGAGACTAAAAAAATGAATCAAACAAAAACAAAATAAATAACAAATCTAAGTCTAACAATCACAATAAAATTTCTAGCAACTCAAATAAGATAATCTCAAATAACTCAAAGAAATTCCCGCAACTCACTAGATGATGTAAGGGTTAGATGCATATGAGGCTTGAATGTAATCTTGATTGTAAATTTTTACTGAATTAGCAATTTCTATTTTACAATGGTTATTTTTGAAATGATATTTGAAAAATATCATGGAAAAATTATTAGTAAAATATTTGAAAAAAAAATATTAATTTCAATTGCTGGTTTAAAATTATTAATTGGTAACTGAATAATAAAACACAAAGAATATGCCCATTGGACAAGCCCAATCCGAGCACATCTATTAACACTTGATTGAACCAAAATCAGTATGGGTCAATCAAAATTATATAAGGTTTGGTCGACCTCATGAGTAGATTTTAAGATGATTGTCAGTTTTTAATTGGTTTGATATTTTAGCCAAACTCGATTAAATCTGATATGTGCACACCCCTAATTCAACGATTACTTGTTTTGATTTGAACCCTTATATGAAGACGATTCAAGAAGTGGTTTGAGAAGATGGTTCAAATGGGTTTAAAGCTGTTTGGAGCAGTTTTAGGCAATTTGGAGCAATTTAGAAGGTGGTTTACATGTGATTTTAACTAAAAGAAAAATAGAGAAAATATTATATGAAATTAAGATTAGTAAAAAATATTGAGATTATTTTTTTAAAAAAAATTAAGTTGCCTATATATTCTTCTAGAGTTTAAAGAGGAATCAAAATTATATTGTTCTCCTATCTTATATTATTACTTTTGCCACTTAAAATTGGTATTTATATATTTGCCCATAATAATTGCACATCATAACAAATAAATTTTTAGATTTTTTTAAAAATAAATTTTGCATATTTTAAAAATGAGTATTTTTTTTTCTTCTTAATCAAATTGTTGACTTTTTTGAGTGAAAAATTAATGCTATTAGGATATTCATTAAATATATTCTTCCCCTTATTTGATTTAAAATTTAAGCCTTATTCACTTGCCATTTTTCTAGAAAAATATAATGCAGTAAAGTTTGGAATAAAAAAATAGTATAGAAGATAAAAACTTAAAAATAATAGAAATAAAATAAAAATAAATTTTAATTATAAAATAAATATGAAGTGATTAAAATTATAATATAGAGAATATTTTAAAAAATAAAGAATATAAATTTTTAAAAATATTAGAGAGTAAACTAAAAAAAAGTTAGATTATAGAGAATATTAAATATTATAATATAATTCAAATTGAAGATTGGAACGTAATATAAATAGAATAATGTAAAATATTTGAGGATTGAAGAATGAAGAAAGAATAAGAGAATTTGAGATATAGTGTGGAAAAAAATTTAAAATATGCATATGTGCTATTTAGAGAGTAACAAGAAAATTTAAAAAAAAAAAAAAACAAATCAGAAGTGCAATGACCACTTGTGAATTGTTCGTTGCACTGGCCTGTGTGAACAGCACAAGCTAACCTTTTGCTTGAGCCAGCTGGTCTACTGCATATAGGCCCATGAGTTATTATAGTTTTTTTTTATTGTACCATGAAAAATTGTCAGACTGACGGTTTTTAAAAAATTAGAAACATAAAGAGAATTAAGGTTTCGATTTCAAGTTGGCCACGATTCTGATTTTGTTTGGTTTCAGGATGATTTTGACTAGTTTGATTGCAATTTCGGTCCCAAATCAACTATGGCCATGTCTACTTTTTGGTGCTTTATCGTGAGTGTAAACGTTGAAAGAGGATGGAATATTTTCACAGTATATTATCAAGAGGCTTTGGCCTTTTTAATACAGAAAGTGATAAAAGGAAGAATTCTAATTCTAATGAATTACACTCTCCTAATCCTAATATATTACAAAGAATAGATAATATACAGATAAATACAATTATTTCCTATAATTATCTCTAACAGCCCTCTTCAAGCCGAGCCGAAGATGATCGAAGACAAAGCTTGCTAGAATGAGAAGAAAACAACCCGTGACCTAGAGGTTTGGTCAATAAATCTGCAATTTGGTAAGAACTTTTGACAAACTGAATTTGAACTATGCCAAGTCGAATTTGATCACGAATAAAATGGTAATCAATCTCAACATTCTTAGTACGTGCATGGAAAACAGGATTGGAAGTAAGATAAATAGCACTAACATTATCACACCACAGAGTTGCAGGTGTAAACTTAGCAAATCCAATTTCACTTAATAATGAAGAAATCCACATCAATTCAGCTGTAGCATTTGCTAAGGCTTTGTATTCACTTTCAGTACTAGAGCGAGCGACAGTAGGTTGCTTCTTACTAGACCAAGAAATAAGATTAGTACCAAAATAAACCAAAAACCCACTTGTAGAACGTCTATCATCAGGACATCCTGCCCAATCACTATCCGAATAACACTGAAGAGAAAAATTATTGGATGGAGAAAATAAAATACTATATGCAGAAGTGCCTTTAAGATAACGCAAGAGTCTCTTACAAGCTTGCCAATGAATATCCGTAGCACAATGAATGAATTGTGCTAATTTGTTTACTGCAAATGCAATGTCCGGCCGTGTAAGAGTCAAATATTGGAGAGATCCAATCAATTGACGATATGCTTTTGCTGAAGGCAATGCAGTACCCATATTCTTGCTTAAGTTTGGAGTAGTTGCCATAGGTGTTCGACATGGTTTAGATTCTGCCATATGTGTTGCATGCAAAATTTCAGAAACATATTTGCTTTGAGATAACAACAAACCATCAGTTGTTCGAGTGGCTTCAACTCCAAGAAAATAATGTATATCACCAAGATCTCTAATAGGGAATGAAGCAGCCAATTTGTGTACAAACCATTCAATGAGAGAAGGTTTAGATTCTGTGACAAGTATGTCATCAACATAAACAAGAACAAACAATTTTTCAGAACCAGCAGTATAGACAAATAAGGAGTGATCAGCCTTTGTTTGAGTAAATTTGAGGCCAAACATAAAATTTTGAAGCCTTTCAAACCATGCTTGCGGTGCCTACTTCAACCCATAAAGTGACTTCTACAATTTACAAACAAAATCAATTTTTGTTTGATCAATAAAACCCTTTGGCTGCTCCATGTATAAATCAGTGTCTAAAACACCATGAAGGAAGGCATTTGATATATCTAATTGTCTCATTTCCCATATTTGTGAAACTGCAAGAGATAGAATAAGCCGAATAGTGGTAAATTTGACTACAGGAGAAAAAGTCTCCGTATAGTCAATACCAGACTGTTGTGTGAATCCCTTTGCCACAAGTCTAGCTTTGTAACGTTCTATCTTACCATTCGCATGCCTTTTAACACGATATATCCATTTGTTTTGTATCACATTGACATTCGATGGTCGAGGTACTAAAACCCAAGTTTTATTGCTATGCAAGGCTGAAATTTCTTCTTGCATAGCATCTCTCCATTCCTACAACTTATTTGCTTGAATAAATGTTTTTGGTTCCTGAAATTGAGAAAAGTTAGTTGCAAGGGCATATTTCGGGTTTGGTTTAGGATGAGGTCTTAGGGTCATAGGGTGAGTTCTCGTGGTAAGGAGAGGTTAAGGTGAAGAGATGGTTGAGTCTAATGAGTGGGAATTAGGTGAAGATTCAGATTGGGAGGAAGCATTGTCGGGAAGTATTGGTAAGTCAAGTAAGAATTCAGATTCTGGTGAAGAAATCTGAGTTGTAGGAGTTAATGGTGCAGGTGAATTAAATGATGAAGGTGGAAGCGAAGAAGAGGAAAGATTACCTGATGAAGGCGAAAATGAAGGCAACGTAGTACAATTGACCTGGAACCAATTTGGATTAGCACATGGTTCCTGTTGCTGAGTTCTATGATGTAATTGAGCATAGGGAAAAATATTGGAATGAAATCGAACATGTTTAGCTAGATAGATACGGCCAGACTTGTGATCTAGACAACGATAAGCAGAATGAAAAGGACTTTGACCTAGATAAACACATTCAGTGGCACGATAGCTGAACTTGTGATTATTATATGGACGCAACAATGGAAAAACAGTGCAACCGAATGGTTGAAACGATAAATAATTTGGGTCTTTGGAAAATAATTTCAGGTAAGGAGAAGCTTTGTGTAAAACATCTGATGGTAAAGTATTGATGAGCATCGCGCTTTGTTCAAGAGCAAAGTTCCAGTATTTGAAAGGTAAAGATGCATGAGCTAAAAAAGATAATCTAGTATCAATAAGATGACGAATTTTTCTTTCAGCTGTACCATTCTGTTCATGAGTATATAGACAAGCAATCCTATGAATTATACCATGATTCTTAAAATACTGATTTAAATGCTGATATTCACCACCCCAATCAGAATGAAATGCTAAAATGGATTTACCAAATTGACGTCGAACAAGCTTTTCAAATTGAACAAATATGTCAAATACTTCACTTTTGGCTTTCATAAAATACATCCATGTGAAACGAGTGAAATCGTCAACAAATATAACAAAATAACGGTGACCCATACTAGATTGTACTGGAGCAGGACCCCAGACATCTGAAAAGACAATATCAAAAGGATTACTACTAGTATGTTCTTTTGAAGCTAAAGAAATTCTAGATAACTTCCCCAAATGACAACTAGAACAAGGATTTAACACAAAATTGGAAACTGAAATTTTATTTTGTTTAAACAAAGTAGATAACTTAGCAACATGAGGATGACCCAAACGCCTATGCCAATCGTCCATTGTAAGTGTCACAGGTGCTTGATTAGCGGTTGGTGAAGGCTGTAAGGAGGTCAACTTGTACACACCATCTTCACTTGGGCCTGTCATCAAAGTTTTCTTGGTGCACTGGTCCTTGATTGCAAAATGAGAAGGCCAAAATTCAAAGAAAACAGAATTGTCAGATGTAAATTTTTGAACAGAAAGAAGATTTTTTGTAATTTCAGGAACACACAAAACATTATATAATTTAAGTTGACAATTAGGAGATGAAAGATAGCTAGTTCCAGTATGAGATATTGTCAGACCTTGCCCATTACCAATAATTAATTGATCAGCACCTGAATACTCATTGATCATTGCCATTTGTTTTGGATCAGCAGTAACATGATAATTTGCTGCAGTATCTGGCAGCCATGAAATCGAAGCAGAGTCTGCAATGGAAGAAGCTTGAGACATATGAGAGGGATGTATCATACGTGCATGAACCATATTGGCAGTAGGAGCTCGATAACCACCACGATATCCACCACGATAACCACCACATGAACCAGTATTGCCACGATAACCATTATTATGGTTTACTCCAGTATCACCACGATAGAATCGTCGTCGACAATTTAAGGCTGAATGGTTTGGTTTACTACATATCTGACATGTCATACGATTTGTTGTGGAATTTTGATTTGAGTTCTGTGAATTATAATGAGCAGATTGAGGAGGAGTTGGCAATAAAGGTGCAGAGGCAGCAGATGATTTGAGACTAAGATTCGCCATGGGTTGATGAAGGTTTTTAATAAGTAACTCATGTGCAACAAGATGACCATGAAGATCAAAGAAGGATATGGGTTCAGGCCGAAGATTCAGATTAGTGATAATAGAGTGAAATTCGAATCCAAGATTATGGTAAATGATTGCATTAAATTCAGCTGTAGAGAGCGGTCGTCCAGCAGCGGCAAGCTCATCAGCTAAAGATTTAGCTTTTTATAAATATACAGAAACAGAAAGATCATCTTTTTTTAGTTCTTGTAACTCAATGTGCAATTGGAGTTGGCGATTTTGTGAGACTGCACCAAAAGCTTTAGCTAAAGCTTGCCAAACAGCAAATGAAGATTTTAAACCATAAACTAAAGAGTATACCTCCTCTGAAAGTGATTCCAAAAGCCATGATTGAAGCAATTGATCTTTGTTATACCATTCGGTATATGCTGGATTAAGTTTAGGTGTAGGATTAGTTGCAGAAGTTGGAATAGTTTGTGGAGGAGTAGGTTCAGTACCATCAACAAATCCATTCAGACCTTGAAAATTTAATATTGGTCTGAATTGTGTTTTCCATGCCAAATAATTGTTGGATTTTAGTTTGATAGAGAAAGAGGAAGAAGAAGTTATAGCAGATGAAGAAGAAGAAAGATTGAAGAGGAGGCAGAAATAGGAATAAAGGCCATGATGGATCAGTTTTGCTCTGATACCATGTAAACGTTGAAAGAGGAAGGAATATTTTCACAGTATATTATCAAGAGGCTTTGGCCTTTTTAATACAGAAAGTGATAAAAGGAAGAATTCTAATTCTAATGAATTATACAGACTCCTAATCCTAATATATTACAAAGAATAGATAATATACAGATAAATACAATTATTTCCTATAATTATCTCTAATAGTGAGTATTTAATTGCATATATTGACATATACATATCTTCTGTTTGATCACATATGTACCATAAAAAACTTTGATGGTACATTTGTATGGGCAGCTTGTTTTTGTTTATTCAATTTCGTATAGTTGTATTATGGACATAAAGCAACTTAACAAAAAATAAATATAAATATATTATTAATTAAAATTCAATATATTTAAAACATATACACCACACACACACATATAACATACACATAATATATATATATAATAAACATAAATATACATATAATATATATAGTATAATTAAATAACATATAAAAAAGTATATATTTTATTAATTAGAATTCAACATATTCAAAATATATATACAACATACATAGACATATACATACTATACATATAATATATATATAATATATACACAATAAATATAAACAAACAAACAATATATACACAACAAACTTAATTTTTAACTTTATTTTATGAATATAATATGTAAAAATTTATTTAAAATAAATTTAATTTTTTATTAAAATATTTTTATATATTTAATTTTTAAATAAATTTTAAGAGTTATATTTCCTATTTGAAATCAAAACTAAAATTTTGCCTATATAAAAATTAATACATTTTATATGTTAAAAATGTAATTTAAAATATTAATTTTTATTATTTTTATAAAAATATATTAAATGAATAGAAAAGTTTGAAAAAAAATGAAAACTGAACAAAATATCATTTGAAATGAGGGATGGGGTTACAAATTAAAAAAGTTTTTAAAGTAAATTTAAATTTTTTTAAGTGCAGTATTTTTGAAATTTATATTTTAAGGGTAATGTAGGAAGCCCAATAAAGTTTATCCTTTACATTCATATGCCCAAGCTTTGTTTCCTAGCCCAATAGCTGAAGGTGGGCTGATTACATATATAGGGTACTTTAAAATCTCAGCTAAGGTTGAATGGCTGTTGGCACAATCAAATTTGTATATTTGATATGAGTTAAAAAATTAGAGAAAATGACACTCTTCACCGTATTTTTAAAATTTTTTATTTTTTTATTAGAAGTATTTTAGTTATTTTATTATAAACTCATTATAAATTCATTGTAAGCTAATTATAGATTCATTGTAAACTAATAAAAAAATATGGTATTTTGATAAATATTTTATAAATTTTAGTATTTTGATAAATATTTTGTATATTTGAAATTATTTTTATAATTTTATGAAAAGCCCAAAAAATTATATATTTCACCCTTACAAAGTTAATTTTATAAAATTTTAATTTAACATTTCCTTAAAAAAACCTTATTTACATTCAATAGTATAAAATTTTCAATTTTTTATTATTAAAATGTCTAATGTATATGAATTTCTAATCTATTCTAAATGGATATTTTTTAATTTTTTTATTAAAAGCAGAAATCAAAACTAATTAATATGTGAATGATAAGGAGTGACTTTTTTTTTTTTTTTAAGATAATGAGATTCGCATTGGTCTGTCTAATTTATTCAACTAAATAATAATGATTAGAATAATTTATTCTCATTTCGATTCATATCCTCAGCTAAATGTTTGCTTAAATTTTTTTTATTTAGAATTTTCATTTCCATTTTTATACTCATTAATCATCTTTACTTTTTTATTTTGTACCCATTAAACAGTTTCACTGATATCATCAATGTACATACAAAAAAAGCCAGAAAATAAATAAAAATGGTAAAAAATTAATATTTTACAAAAAATATTAATACTTTTGGTGCAGGAAACAAAGCTAAAAACTTTGTTTAGTTATATAGGACAATTTGATTAAACTCAATTGTTTTTAAGAGGATGAAGAACTTTAATTTAAATTTGTCTTCCATTCATTATTATATTATATAGCAGAAATTTTTATTAACTCAATAAAAAAAATTCAAAAGGACAATATATTTTCTATTATATATACAACCCACGATAGTGTTATTGAATTTCTAAACCCACTTTAGCTAATTAATTTTTTAAAAATCTTCACAGACAAAACTAAAATTTAAAAATATCATTAAAATTTTTTATGTAGGATTATATGTTTTTGAATGCACTTTAACTAATTGATTTGCTTAGTTGTGGATCCCGAACATTAATTCATTCTTTATATAATAATTGGACCCACCTAGAAACAAATATCAGTGGGACAACTCATGGAACTAATAAAAGAGTTTCAAACTTTTCTTTTTTGCCAAAATTTAATTATTGGCCAATGCCACTATCTATCTCTTTTTTTTTTTTTAAAGTAAATTGATTTAAAAATATTATTTCTTTAATTAATAGACAATAATAATAAAAATAAAAGAAGTAAAAAAAAAACGCGTCCTTTCAGTTTCTTTCGCCATGCACACGTTAGAATGACATCAAGATTTTTAAATTAACATTATCCTATTTAATAAAAAAAGAAAAAAGAAAAATAGAAAGGTGTTTGGACCGTTGTCATGCGTAAAGACCCGAAACAAAGCAAATATACGCCAAAACAAAGAGAGTTGTCAGCAGTGGGGTGGCTAAGAGCTGACGATTCTCCCGTCGGTCATCCAATATATATTTTTATATATTTTTAAGAGATTTTTTTTTTGTCAGTCGGAGCAATGAAAATAGAGATTCAGTTCCTCAGCTTTTTTTTTTTTTTTAGCCCTTTTTTTAGAGGGCTGACTCCGCCGATTATTAAAGATAGCAAAGCTTTTGAACTTCTAACCTTTTTTTTTTCTTTAATCTTTAAAATTTCAGTCAATGTCTTATTAAGGCAATCCATGTAAATTTGACATGAAAAAGAATATGGATTAATATATGTGGGGATTATCATTTAATATCTAATACTGAAAAATTTAGCTATAATAATACTCAATATATCAATATGTGTGCATTTTATTGTAATTCTATATGAATTTGAGATTTAAAAATATATAAATTAATATATAATAAAAAGCTATCACCTAAAAATATAGTACTAATATTTTAGTTATAATAATACACAATATATCAACATATATGTATTATAACTTTAATACTCTTATATAATTATCAACCACCTTTAATTCATAATAACAAGCCACATATTTTTTTTTTTACTTTTTCTGTAACTTAATTTGGGTTTTTAAATTAAGCTTTGAGTATGCTCACATGCATACATTACGGTTAAATGTTGTCAAAAGTTACATAAATTAAGATACTTATTTGGAAACAAAAAAATTAATTTGATTATTTTTATGGTGGATCCCTGGGCAGGATAAAGATTTAAATATAATTACTTATTTGGAAAAAAAAAATAGAAGTGCTCTGTTACTGTCTTTATATACAATTTAAATAAAAAAATCCTTTTCTGATGGAAAAAATGATGCCGCATAAATTTTTAAAATTTCAAATACAATGTAATTTTTTTAAAAAAAAAAAGGATTTATATTGCACAAAAATTAATCTATTAGATATGTCATTTATATTCTTTCAAATTAAAAGATTTAAAAATGATTTAGTCAAGAGAGATCCAGTCACTAAATATTATTAACTTGTTAGATTATTTTTGAGAAAGAAAAAGTTCACTGATTTAAAGAAAAAATAATATAAAAAATTGTATAGTTGTACAATAATACAGTTTTTTAAAATCAAAGTCAACATTAATGGGTGAAAGGAACAGTTATAAAGTAAATAAATAAATAAAAGAAATAGGATAAAAAATTATGCTTAAAACTCAAAAAAAGCAAGTCAACATGCAAAAACAAGAAAATAGTCATTGGAAGAAAAACCGAGATAGAATATTTGGATACTTTTAAGTAATTGAAAATTCCTATGATTTTAAATCACACAATAATATTAGTTGTTTAACTAATTAAATTCGTTGGTCATCAATTTATAAACTTTCTCTATCATCATCAATTAAATTTATTTCAAACAATGTATCTAAATATATATATATACATGCAAGATGATAATTGGAAAAATTAAAATAATAAAAAAATCATGTAAAAAATTACAACTGTTTCTCTCTATCATTACTAATATTTAATAATTTTTTCATGTGAAGATGTCTTTTAGAAATATTAAAATTCAATTTTACACTGTTGTCCATATCTAAAATTCTTAATTGGTAAAGAAAAATAAATTAAAAAAATAATGAGAAAAAAACAACTTGTATATCTGTATTTGAACTCCTCCATAATTCGAACTATAAAACAAAAAGCTAGCGCTTATAAATCTCTAAAGTTAGGCCCATATAATGAAATCTCAAGTTAATTGATTAATTGACAATCTAAAAAAGGGAACAAAATTTTCTGCAAGAAGCCAACAAAAACAAAGACGACTTTGAAACTATTCGTGTAGTAATTTACTAGTGATTCATCTATATGACTATATATATAAATATAATATATATATATATATATATATATAATTAACAGCTAATAAGACCAATGTGTGTGAAAGAGAGAAGATTCTTCTATATATATATATATTATAAAGAATTATTTTTTTTGTCATTTAATATAATAAAATAAATATTCAAATTGCATTTTCAATTAATCTGAAAAATATTGCATGATAGCTTTTCTAGATTATGACTTGTTTTTGGATGATTTCTGACTCATTTTTGCAGATTTTTTCATATCAACTAAACTAACTCCTATATAAATTATAAAATTTTGTTGCCATTATCACTTATTTATATATACATATATGCTATATATACGATTAAAACAAAAAAAAAATACTAATATAGATTGATTAGTAGACTATATATATTATCCGATATGTGAAACTTGTTAGAATTAATTTTATATTGTTAAAATTAAACCTCTAATTAATCATAAGTATGGGCTAAATATATTTAAATATTAAATGTGTATTACAGTCAAATTAAGATAGTCAAATTAAAGTTTTGATTAAATTATGATTGTTGACTATTGAGGTATCCCACTCGTAATAGGATTATAAGTGTAGAGACCATTAAGTAATTTCTATTTTGTTGAAGGACCAAAATATAAATTAATCAATTTATTTAGTTATAAATAAGGGGTCGTGGTCTCCGGGAGAACATAATTTTTAGAGAATATTACGTTCCTTCAGTAGTGCTTCCGCATAACCTAAAGTGTATGCGACAAACCCCAGAATTGTCTCCAGAATCAACAAACAATGATGCCAGGTATACATATTCTGTTCTTGCAATTTTAATTTCAATAATCCAGTGATCTAAGCATGATCTAAGGTTTATGGAATTAATTTGATCAACTTTCAATTGATATCAGAGCTCTGTGCCAGGTTGCTAGATTTTTCGATTAAATTGCGGTATTGATTATTATTTTGATTCTAGAAAATTAATTCAGTGATTGTAATTTTCTTCAGTTAAATTAATTTGGAATCGAATTTAGTAATCTGAAATCAATTTTGGTTTGTTTTGTTTTTTGGTTAATTAATTAAAAAAAAATCAAAACTGTTCTTCAAGAACACAAAGAACAATTTTTGAATTTTTCTTTTTTTTAGGGCTAAATGATTTTGGACAGTTTTTTATCGGATTTGGACTGACGGTGGCGTAAGGGAGGGTTAACACCCTCATTCGGTGGTCGCCAGAGGTGGAGGACCATGGAAACCGGTTTTGAGATTTGCGAAATCGATTTGCGTTTTTTGCGATTTTGCGATTTTTCAGTTGATCCGTGGCCGTTCGTCGCCGATAAAGGATGGCCGGAGGTTGCTTGGTGGTTGAGCACCGTCTGGAGGCTGTCACCGGCGGTGGACGGCGCTGGATGGAAAACTGGAGGTGGGCGGCGACGAAGGGATCTGCTGCATTTGGAGCAGTTCGCTTTGAGCCAAAACGGCACCGTTTTGAGCCAAGGCGCTGCATTTGGAGCAGTGTGCAGACCTAGCTCAAAACGGCACCGTTTTGAGCCAGAACGATACGTTTTGAAGAGCGAACCGCGCGTCTCTGGACCGGGTAAAAAGCGAAAATAAAATATATATTTTTAAATTACAAATAGGTTCTCCAACTTCTGATAATCCGATTTTGACCCACAAAGTTTTGTAATTCCTATTTTCACCCACAAAACTTTTAATTTATTTAATTTTTAGCCCAAAATTTTCTGTTTATTTATTTTTCCCTAATTTTTTTTAATTAATTAAAGTTTATTTTTATTTTTTTTGCAATATTTGATTTTAATTAGTTTGAGAATTTTATTGAGTTTAAATTTAATTAATATAAATATTGTAATCAATTTATTATAATTTGAGAATTTTATTGAGTTTAAATTTTGGTATTTTAGTCCTGATTATGTTTAATATTTTTAATAATAAATTGATTGAAGCAAAAAGTCGTCAAAGTGACCTCTGTTGTGTAAATTGATTTATTTGAAATATTAGACAGGTGTATTAAAATTCATTGAGGGTAGTAAACCGGCCCAAAGGAAGGTTGCTATCTGGCTGAATTGAGAATACATGTACAGTGATAAATATGTGATAATTATCATTTTTTCATCCATGTGGATAATAAATCGGCCCAAAGGAAGGTTTAATATTTGACAGGATTGAATTGTCAATATTTGATTGCTGCATTGAGATGTCAATTACAGTTAATATTTTATATCTAAAGATGAAAATATTAATATTATGCTGGTATCTTGTTTCCATTATTTGAACTCTATTATTGTTTGTTTCATTTATTTTGTGGATAGTGAACTTATGTTAATTTTTTTGTCACTTTCTATAATGTCAGCTAGCATGCCGTATAATCCTAACACTGTCCCTATGCTTGAGGAGTCAAATTTTGGTTCATGAAAATCAAGCATCATGATTTATTTGGGTTGTATGGACTTAGACCTTGTGTTCAGGATGGACGAACCTGCTCCTCTTACTGAAGTGAGCACAGACGCTCAGAGGGTTCAGTATGAGAAGTGGGAGCGTTCTAACCACTTAGGTCTTATGATCATGCAGCAGGGAATCCCAGAACATGTTCGAGGAGCCATTTCTGCTGAGGAAAGTAATGCTAAAAACTATCTTGCTGAGCTGGAGAAGGTCTATGTCAAAAATGACAAGGCCAAAGTGGGGACGCTTTTAGCAAAACTCATCTCTATAAGGTATGCTGGCAACGGTAGTGTTTGGGAGCATATACTGAGCATGTCCCAAATAGCCAAGAGGCTAAAGGTCCTGGATTTGGTTTTACCAGATGACCTGTTAGTCCATCTAGCTTTGAATTCTCTTCCACCACAGTATGGGCAGATCAAGACTTCATATAACTGTCAGCCGAGTAAATGGACTCTTAACGAGCTCATTGCTCATTGTGTGGATGAGGAGGAAAAGATGTTGGCTACTAAGAGAGAGAGTGCTCATTTGGTCTCTTCAGCAGATAAGGGCAAGAACAAGAAAAGAAAGAAGATTGCTGAGAATAAGACTGCTGATAAAGGTCCTGTGCAAAAGAAGCCTAAGGAATTAAAATGCTTCTTCTGCAGCAAGTCTAGACACTTAAAGAAGGACTGTCCTAAATACGCTACATGACGTGTCAAGAAGGGTAAGTACCTTGTTTTAGTCTGTTATGAGATTAATTTAACTTCAGCTCCTAGAAACACTTATTGGATGGATTCTGGTGCTACCGCTCACATAAGTGTTTCATTGCAGGGTTGCCTGAGCTACCGAAAGCTAACTGACGGTGAAATATACGTCTATGTGGGAAATGGAGATCCAGTGGAAGTGGAGGAAATTGGGCATATTAGATTGTGTTTAAGATCTGGATTTTTTTGAATCTTATAGATTTTTTTGTTATTCCGACATTTAGACGGAATTAAATTTCTGTTTCTTATTTGGACAAATCTGGTTTTACTTGTTCATTTGGAGACAGTTCATTTACTTTATCTATGGATTCAAAAATTTTTGGTACTGGCTTCTTAAATGCATGTGATAATCTATATATATTGGATATTAATGATTCTTATAATAAAATCCTGCAGGTTAGTACTATAGGTACCAAAAGGAAGCTAAATTTAGATAATTTAGCTGAACTTTGGCACAGACGTTTGGGTCACATATCCAAATCTAGAATAAAACGTCTTGTGTCAGATGGTATCCTAAACACACTTAATTACACAGATTTGGACTCCTGTGTTGAGTGTATTAAAGGTAAACAGACTAAACAAAAGAGACTAGGTGCCAACAGATCATCGAACGTCTTAGAATTGATACATACGGATGTCTGCAGTCCATTTCCTATAGCAACTAGGAATGGCCAAAGATACTTCATATCATTCATAGACGATTACTCAAGTTATGAGTACCTATATCTCATTCATGAGAAATCAGAGTCTGTAGACGTTTTCAAATCTTATAAGGCTGAAGTTGAAAACCAACTTGGAAAGAAGATTAAATGCGTTAGATCTGACCGTGGTGGTGAGTACTACGGTAGATATGATGGTTCAGGTGAACAACGTCCAAGACCATTTGCTATTTTCCTACAGGACTGTGGTATAGTCCCTCAATACACCATGCCTGGTACACCCAGTATGAATGGTGTATCTGAAAGGCATAACATGACTCTTAAGGATATGGTAAGGAGTATGATTAGTCATTCTTCCTTGCCTGAGTCTCTGTGGGGAGAAGCATTGAAAACATCAGCTTATCTTCTTAACAGAGTACCAACTAAAGCAGCTGCAAAAACACCTTATGAGCTTTGGACTGGATGCAAGCCCAGTCTAAAGCACCTTCATGTTTGGGGATGTCCTGCTGAGGCTAGGCCTTATAGGCCCAATGAAACTAAATTGGACTCCAAAACTGTTAGCAGCTACTTTATTAGATATTCTGAGCGATCACGGGGTTATAAGTTTTATAATCCTACTACCAGGACTATTTTTGAGACGGGAATTGCAAAATTCTTTGAGGATGTTGAGTTTTGGGGGAGAAGTAAGGTTAGAAACATTGTCTTTGAGGAGGGATCGAGTCAGGAACACTCAGTGTCGATTCCCATCATTGCTCCTAGCAGTATTCTGGTTCCTACGCCTGTCACTGTTCTAGAAGCACATCAAGTTCCAATACAAGACAATGTTGAACAACTTCCTCATCAGGATGAAGAAGTCATTCTTCCTCAAGAACAAGCTCAACAACCTCAAGAATTTGAGCCAGAACCTGTGCCTTTAAGGAGGCCCACTAGAGAGAGAAGAAATGCTATTCCAGATGATTATGTAGTATATCTTCAGGAACATGAGGACACTGTAGACATGGTGGAAGATGATCCAATCAACTTTCATCATGTCATGCAGGATTTCAACTCTCATAAGTGGATTGAGGCAATGAGTGAAGAATATAAATCTATGCAAGACAATCAAGTTTGGGATCTTATCCCATTACCTGAAGGAAAGAAACCTATTGTTTGCAAATGGATATTTAAGACTAATAGGGATTCTAATGGTAATGTGGAAAGATATAAGGCTCGTCTTGTAGCTAAAGGCTTCACTCAAAAAGAAGGGATTGACTATAAAGAGACCTTCTCTCCGGTTTCATCGAAGGACTCTTTTAGGACAATCATGGGTTTAGTTGCACATTTTGATCTTGAGTTACATCAAATGGATGTGAAGACTGCGTTTCTCAATGGAGACATTGATAAAACCATATATATGGTACAGCAAGAAAACTTTGTATCTGGAGACCCAAAGCGACTGGTATGCAGATTAAAGAAATCCATTTATGGACTTAAGCAAGCTTCTCGTCAGTGGTACTTCAAGTTCTATGAAGTAGTTGTCTCTTTCAGTTTTGAGACAAATGCTGTGGAAGATTGTGTGTATCACAAGTTTAGTGAGAGTAGGTTTATCTTTTTGGTATTATATGTGGATGACATATTGCTTGCTATTAACTGTAAGGACTTGCTACACGAGATCAAAGTCTTTCTCTCAAAACACTTTGAGATGAAAGATTTAGGTGAAGCTTCTTTTGTATTAGGGATTCAAATACATTGAGATCGTACTCGAGGTATTTTTGGATTATCACAAAAGGGCTATATTGAGAAAGTGCTCAAGAGATTTAGTATGCACAATAGTAGACCAACTGATACCCCAATTGCTGAAGGAGATAAATTCAGTCTTGATCAGTGTCCAAAGGGTGAACTTGAGATTTAGGAGATGCAGAAGATTCCTTATGCGTCAGCAGTTGGGAGTATGATGTATGCTCAAGTTTGCACTCATCCAGATATTTCATTCATAGTTGGCATGTTAGGGCGATATCTCAGCAATCCAGGAGTGGATCATTGGAAAGCAACCAAAAGAGTCTTGAGATATCTTCAGAGAACGAAGGGACATATACTCACATACAGGAGATCAGATCAGCTTGAGATCATTGGGTATACTGATTCTGATTTTGTTGAATGCCAAGACAGTAGAAAATCCACATTAGGCTACATATATCTCTTAGCTGGTGGTGCTATTTCTTGGAAGAGTGTAAAACAAACTCTAGTAGCTACCTCCACCATGGAAGCAGAATTTGTAGCAAGCTATGAGGCATCCAATCAGGCAATCTGGCTGAGGAACTTTGTCACAGGGCTGCGCATTGTGAGTGGCATTGAAAGGTCATTGAAATTATACTGTGACAATAACTCAGCAGTTTTATTCTCTAACAACAACAGAAGCTCTTCTCGATCGAAATATATCGGGATTAAGTTTCTGGCTGTGAGGGAGAGAGTACAGAGTGGACAGATATCCATAGAGCATATTGGAACGAACTCCATGATTGCGGATCTGCTCACTAAGACAGTGATACCGAAGATTTTTCATGAGCACACTACTGATATGGGTGTCACATTATTTGAAACTAATTAGTTTTAGTGGGAGTTTGTTCATTATGGTTACATTATATTTGTGTATGCTCTGTTTTGTAATGGATATATTTTGTTATGTGCACTCAGTTTCTGCAGAAAATAAAGTATTTATTTTGTTACACTCTGTATTATTATTTATTGATCTCACTAAAGTGTGACCAGTTGGAAACAAGCATGATTAGATCACATTACATGTAGTTTCCATGCTACACTCCTATTATTAATCTATGTCATTTGAGAGTATTGGTAATGTGATTGATGGTGGTTTGAGTCACGATGAATGTGGCGGCTGTCCCTTCAGTCCTTTATCGATGTAATCAATGTACGAGATTGTTTGAGGCACCTTCAGTATGGCTGCTTTTATGAGCTCATTAAGGTATATACATTTATATTTAATATATGTTAGCCCAAGTGGGAGATTGTTAGAATTAATTTTATATTGTTAAAATTAATCCTCTAATTAATCATAAGCGTGGGCTAAATATATTTAAATATCAAATGTGTATTGCAGTCAAATTAAGATAGTCAAATTAAAGTTTTGATCAAATTAGGATTGTTGACTATTGAGGTTTCCCACTCGTAATAGGATTATAAGTGTAGAGACCATTAAGTAATTTTTATTTTGTTGAAGGACCAAAATAGAAATTAATCAATTTATTCAGTTATAAATAAGGGGTCGTGGTCTCCGGGGGAACATAATTTTTAGAGAACATTACATTCCTTCAGTAGTGCTTCCGCATAACCTTAAGTGTGTATCCCCTGGAAGGTGACAAACCCCAGAATTGTCTCCAGAATCAACAAACAATGATGCCAGGTACACATATTCTCTTCTTGCAATTTTAATTTCAAGAATCTAGTGATCTAAGCATGATCTAGGGTTTATGGAATTAATTTGATCAGCTTTCAAAACTCACATAATAATAAAAGGTCATATCACATATATATGTATATATTTATACTTATAGTCGTCGTTGTTTTAACAGTTTATATACCGAAATTATGCTAAAATGTTAATATTTATTGTAGTGTGTACATAGTAAATAATTTTTTTTTTCATATTTTAGTGAAAATTAAATGATTTTTGTGAGAGAAGGAATTAGGATTCTTATGGATTTAATATTGTTGAATAGTATCATTTTGCTAGATATACTGTCTCTAGTTATATCTATTACATGAATTATTTAGAATAAAGTGAAATGGAGCAATAGATTGATTTAATAGAAATGCCTATGCTTACTTTTCTTTGTTTCTAAATTTCTAACTGTATAAAGAATTTTCGTATTTTGATTGTTAGGGAGAGAATATGGGAACTTCCATCTACTTTCACTTATATATATATGAGAAGAAGAAATGGGGTGTAACTGCAGATGCAATTACATGCACCATGTCCAGCAGTTGTCTTTGGCAACTGCTGGACTCCCTCCATTTTCCCTTTTGAACCAATCGGGTTAGCCATCATAGGCAATTTGATTTGGTTACCAACATCTCCCACTCGACCATAATACTTGGACTCAATGTAAGTCAAAAACAAAAATAAGCATCCTTGCAAATGGATCGTGCGACCTAGCGAGTATTCACACATTTTGGGAGCTCATTGCTATGTATCTATTAGGAATTACATAGCTGTTATTACCCATTATAATTATTAGATATACGAGATAGAAGATATCGTAAATCTTGCAAAATCTCATATGGTTCTAGTTTTTATACATCTCAATAAGTAAATCCCTCGATTGATTTATTCCGATTTTACAATGTATATTCACAATCATGTTTTTGCTTTTCTTTGCAATATTATCTCGAGAGAAATATGATTGGCCGGCCAATGAATATACCGAACACATCTTCCTTTCTTATTCTAAATTCTTAATTCTAAACCTGGCTGTTTTTCTAGTCTGGCGTCATAGGTCGAATCATTTATGATTATAGGTTCACTAGCTAAGATAGCAGAACACCAAGTCAAAATCTCAAGTAACAACAAAAAGTATTAAGGATTTTAATAAGAGGATATTTTCATTCCTCTAAAGGTCTCACAAAATGGAGAAGTAGGGATTCATTCTCCCACTACCTTTGATGGTCGCTCAAGCACACATGTCAAGGATCATGTGTTACAGTATCTTGTTCCACACTCATACTGTACATATCTTAGTTCACTCGTCAAACACAAGCGACTAACTTGAGTTTTCAAGGTGTTCATTTCTTATAGTTCTCATATCTGAGATCTCAAATCTGGCTTTAATAGGTTATTTTGGATAGGGCAGATCCAATACGATTGTGTAATTGTATATATGACTTCATAACCTCATCTCAATCTTATATTAAGGTGACGTTACATAAAAAATTTAACTCAAATTTGCCAGCTCCGAAGAGCACTAGAGAAGTTCTCGTCTCATCTCTACTCGCTCTCAATAGCACTAGAGGAGATTGCTCATGTGAGAGAGTCAATCTAAACCTGTATAATGTCTGTATAAGATGATTCTTACAAATATTATCCATAATTATGAGAATATATGAAAAATAAATTGCATTCATGAAAAGAAGCAGTACAATATATATGATCATTTACATAAAATTACATTCTACGACCAGAATCCTTTCAAATATCTAAGGATCCTTTTTGCTGCCTTCCAATGTTCACGACCAGGATTTGACTAAAACCTACTAACCAAACTAGCAGCAAAACATATATCTGGATGAGTGGACATCATTGCATACATTAGACTTCCAACCGCACTCGAATATGGTACTTTGGACATTTCACTTTTCTCTTCTGGAGTTTTTTTGATACATGTCTCTACTTAAAGCCTCGCCTTTTAATACAGGAGTATCCACAGAGTTGAAGCTACTAATATGGAAGTGTTCCAAAACTTTCTGAATATAATGCTCTTATGATAGAGCCAAAAAAAAAATTTGAACGATCTCTTATGATCTTTACTCCTAAAATGTGGCTTGCCTCTTTTATATCTTTCATATCAAAATTCGTTGATAACCATGTCTTAATAGTCATGACAAAATCTTTGTCACCCTTAACTATTAATATATCATCAACGTATAGAGATAGAATTGCAAATTTATTTTCAGATCTTTTCACATAGACATAATGGTCCTCCTTAACCATTTTAAAATCATAAGACATTATTGCATTATGAAAATGAAGGTACTATTGTCTGGATGATTGTTTGAAGCCATAAATTGATCTATTGAGCTTACCCACTTTGCTTTCTTGGCCTCAACAATGAAACCTACAGGTTGTTCTATATAGATTTCTTCTTGCAGTTCTCCATTAAGGAAAGCTGTCTTTACATCAATTTAATGTAATTCTAAGTCTAAATTTGACACAATGTCTAAAATCAATCTTATTGAGGCAAATCTAACCATCGGAGAAAAAGTTTCCTCACAATCTATAACCTCTTGTTGGGCATAACCTTTAGCCACAAGACAAGCTTTATATCGATCAATTGATCCGTCTGCCTGTCATTTTATTTTGAGAACCCATTTGTTCTCAATTGCCTTATGACCAGGCGGTAGATCAACTAAACTCCATACTTGGTTTTTCTTCATAGATTCCATTTCTTCCTCAAGTGCAACTTTCCATTTCTCTTTATCTATATAAGTTAGCGCCTCCATCAATTTTCTCAGTTCTTCATCATCTTGTGGGGTTACAATATAGGCTTCATTCTCAATTTCAAATCATTTCCGAGGTATTCTCGGTCGATTACACATATGTGGATGATGATCACCATAGTTATTAGCATTATCATTACTAATACCACTAATCAAAATTGGATCATCCTCATTTCTTTTGCTCTATTGAGATATTGGTGGTGTGCTATCCAAGCTCCCACTCGGAAGAAGGTATGAATTAGCTAGAATCTTATCGACCTCTGGTCAATTTTGAGAGATTCCATGTAACACCCCCATACTCTATATAAGTACTATACATATACCTGGTATACATACAATACGTATATAAGGTATAAGAATGTCACTTTTCATTTTACTTTAAAAACCTTTATTTAAGTTCAAGCGATATTACATTAAATTAAAGAACATTTACGAAAATCGTTATTCTTATAAAAATACAACATAATTAAAATCACATATGTATGCATCACCTTCTAGTTGGTCTCGAGACACTCTTACCCTTCTCGTGGCATCACAGCTAGACTTCCAAATCAACCGTATAAATACCTGCGCGATTAAACATCCGCGCTAAGCCCGAAAGCTTAGTAGTACAACTAAATAATAAAATACACTTTATCATAAGAATCATACCTCATATTTTTAGCATTATGTTTTATGGTTCTCTTACCACGTTTTCCTTTCTTAATGCATTCTTCTTATGTTCCCACTAA
The DNA here is from genome assembly GCA_947685225.1 of Garcia nutans. Classification (NCBI taxonomy): domain Eukaryota; kingdom Viridiplantae; phylum Streptophyta; class Magnoliopsida; order Malpighiales; family Euphorbiaceae; genus Garcia; species Garcia nutans. The sequence continues at coordinate 56,772,540 of CANTUV010000008.1, forward strand.
TTTCATAAATTAGATATATAATTACATAGAACATTCACAACTCAATACTTGCTTTTTTTTTATCTCATATACATATAAATATACATCATTTCAATAAAGCACCATTTTATGACCTATCCAAACCTTCATGAAAACAATTCTCACAAATTCCACATTCATATACAATTTACACATCATACAACATTTTCATAAATTCATATCTTAACAAAGCTCCTCAAGCCATATTCACTTTCAATATATCAATATACACATTACAAATCATACTTCATAACATCATTATATTCACAATTCATCAATCATAAATCACACTTCCAATAAAGACAACCATGAATCTCATTACTTATTTATTTCAACATTTAAATATCACATTAACAACAAAGACAGACTCGAGCCCAAACAACACACTAATATGCCATTCAATTTTCAGAGTAATGTTTTGGTTTATTTATCTCATTTATCAATATCATAGACCCAACTAGGCTTCAAGGATTAGATTCAACCAAGCTTCAAGGGGAGCAAAGCATGCTAAGCTTCAACCCAACTTGGCTTCAAGAACCAACCCAACCTAGCTTCAAGGGTGGTAACATCTCAATTAGGCTTCAAGGATTCAATCCAACCTAACTTCAAGAGATTGTTACACTTATTAGGCATGCCACCAACAACAAACTCTGAAAATGGAATAACACATTAGCTATACAATTCATTTATCAATTTCATTCTCAATTGAATTATCATAGCCAATAACAATGACATCACATTTCATTTGAATCATCATAGCCAATAACAATGGCTTCATATTACATTTGAATCATCATAGCCAATAACAATGGCTTTATATCACATCATGTCTCAAATCATACTATGATATTTCATTATTCAATTTTTCATAATCAATTACCTCATCATATCCTTCACATTATAAAGTGCATCATTCATATAACACATCACAATTCACTAGATTCACAATATATATAACATAACATTGTTTATATAATATCATATGCATCTTCATTACCATCAAATGTATGATCAATCATTGATATTCACATATATACTTTACCTTATTCATAGATTTCAAATCCTCAATATACATTAGTTTAGGTCATCTTTGCTTAAGTATATTTAAAGTGTAAATACAACAAGACCTTTGGAGCATCCAACAATGTAAGAATAATCAAGAACAAACATCATTAGCCAACACACTCAAGGGACACGGCCAAGCTTGTGGCCGTGTCTCTCAACAACAATTCAGGCAGTAGCAAACACGGGCAATGGACACGGCCAAGCTTGTGGTCGTGTCTCTCAACACAAAAATCCAGTAGCAGACACGGGCAAGGGACACGGCCGTGTCTCTCAACACAACATAGGCAGTGGCAAACACGGTCAAGGGACACGGCCAAGCCAGTGGCCGTGTCTCTCCAAAAATCATCCAACACGGCCAAGTTTGCCCTAACTTGGCCGTGTCTCTCATAACTTGGCCGTGTCCTTCAAGTATTTAAAGACCAAGCCCTTCAAAATTCATACCACAACCCTTTTAATCATCATCTTTAATCATATTTATCAATTCCCTATCACTTTAATATTTATATATCTTCATTATATCATCATAATAATCAATATATATATATATATACATCACTATAATCAATTATTCCAAATACCAATTTATTCATACTAAACCCTAACTCAACAATTCATCACCATCTTCACAATTACCCCAATATCATCACTTAACTATCAATTCAACACAATTACATACTTCAATCTTTCATTTCCATCATCTTATACACCAATCATAACCTCAATCCAAAAGAAATCCAAAACAAGAAGAGAAAGATTTATATATACATAATCAATAAAAGCAACTCAAAAGGTAAGTACTTACATGAATAGCTTGCCAAATCTTCAACTCCACTTGTAAATCTCTTGATATCCTCAATCTTTGGTGTAATTAGAAGCAAAATCATCTTTCTCTCTCTAGCTTCTCTCTTTCTCTCTCTCTCTCTCGTTCACTAAGAAAAAGAAGACGAAGGAGAAGAAGAAAGAAAGATCTCGTTCTTTCTTTCATTCTTATCATATATATATATATATAATAATAATAATAATATTAATACAATTAAATCTCCACCACACACCATTTCTTTTGACTTTCTTCTTCTTTTTCTTTTTGTCCTTATTATCATTATTATTAATCACACATATATATATATATGCAACTCACTTTTCCTACACCATTATATATATATATATCATGTATATGTGATGTATATGTAAGTATATGTATATGTCATATATATTGCATTTATATTTCCCAAATCTTCTCTTTACTTCTTTTCTCTTTCCCTTCAATACACACATTGAATCCAAATACAACAATAACCCCAACACTTTTAGGGTATACTTTAGGATATTACAATTCTCTCCCCCTTAAATAATTTCGTCCTCGAAATTATCCAGCATAATAACAACTCATTTAAAAACAAATCACCATCTTAACTTCCATATGAAGATATTCGTATCTTACTTTATAATTTATCAAGTCACATGACTTCTACTCTCCCCCTTAGAAATAATCATCTTCTATGAATTTCACAATTTATCATTGTATAGATATATATATATCTTTATATCTTATTACTTTCTCAACAAAACAATCAAAATAACTCATTACATCTCCAATAAATTTCATCTTTGTATTAAAATCAAATTATCACATTATCTCTTTATAGATATTCTTAACTTTAACCTCAAAAATAATTAATTAATATCTTAACATTGATTATTTCATTCTTACAATCACTTTCAAAATAACATTTACCAAATTTCAATGGATAACAATATCCTTAATTCCTTTAACTTGCTACTCACTTAATATAAATATTATTACCAACTTTTAAATTTACTTAACAGGTAAACAACATTTTTTTTTTCACCAAACACAATTGATATAATTCAATTTATTTATGTTCATTCATATGCCAGAATATTATATTATACACATTACCAATTAAATTCTATACTCCCAATACAACTGTACGTATTAAATCTAAATATTGACACGCAACTTTAGCGAAATCTAGATCAATCGATCTATCTATCACAATATACTAACATTTCAATCCTATTTAATCCAAACCAACAATTACCTTATCGAAATTTATCATTGAATTTCACAATACATATATATATATACAACCTAATTCCATTAGGTCAAACTTATTTTCAAATTCTAATCTTTACAGATTCATATATTCAGTCAATAAGAATCATGTTCATAAATATACATTTCATTATCTCAATAATTATATCATCATTTCCCATACTCATTCAAAGTTTATCAATATAGCCAACAATTATAGCTTCATAAACGAATTTTTTTTCCCCCCAACCAGGTCGGTAGTCCAAGTTCGGTTGCCCAACACAATGGGTCCGCATGGTTCCGAAGAAGGTAGATAAGTCCGTTCCTTTATCTTTTCACCATTCACCTTTCAAAATCAATTAAGCACTATACTTCAATTATAATTAATTTCCAACAATCATGGTTTCTTAGCACATCAAAATAGTATACACATATATCATTAATTATATTGAACATCTTATTATTCATTCATATCATCTAGACATGATTCAATCATATCATTTAACCATGTTCCTAGAAACATAGTTATCAATCTCACCAAAATTGTACTACAGTTATATCGTCTCAATTTTAAATCTAAATATAATAAAACTAATCAACTGATCACACAAGCCAAATCATATGACCATGATATCTTAACAATCGCACTTAGGGATTGTAACTCAATATTGTTCTGCTATTATTCAACTTCCAGCCGGTACGACTATAATGCTAGATTGTATCACAAAAATTATATATATATTCTCCAAACTTTTATTACACTAAAAGTCAACACATTTTAATTCCATCTCAAAACAGTTTGCTTTTGGTTATTTGATCATCATTAACCTAACTTATGTTTAAGAATATTATTTATAACATTTTCTACGCCCAACCTTCCATTAATTACAAATCTTACACAAGTTTCACTCATTACTCCATTTTCAATCCATCTCTTCTAAAAGTTTCAAATATATAATTCTTTCCTTACAATTTCTTATTATACACTTATACATATAACATTTCCACACATAAATACTTTGGGTTCCAAAACATCTTATGATTGCCTCATTTAGTTATTACCATCACAATCTCACTATACAATATTACCCAAATCCATTTTCATCTTCTATTTCATCACATAATCTATAACATAAATTAAGATTTAATCTCTATTAGGTCTACTACTATATGCAATCTCATTTCTAATATCATTGAACATGTAAGGGTATAAAATAATATACATCTTATATACACATTCATAAATCAAGCTTATAATGTGATTCACTTCCCACCTTTCTTACATATAACCATTACATTCATGTCAAACAGTTCATTTCACATATCCTTTTCATATATACACATAATTATGTAATTTATTAAATTTCTCTAGTGCATATAGTTTATACAAATTTAATATTTATCACTTCCCTTTGACTATAATCATTCTCATTCTTTTAACATAACTTAAATTATTCATTAACTTCAATAAATATACACTCTACTTATAATATTATTTCACAAAAATTCTTAATCACATTTCCAATGTGATATCTCTCTCATATTTGTTTTTAATACCTTTAACACATTTTTCATATCCATTTGTTCAATCCCTTTTTCTTTTATTTCACACCAAATTTTCCTTCTATCAATCTCATTCCTCAATCCATAATACTTTCATGAGCACTAATATTCATTTCATATATCTCATGTATTAAATACATTAAACTATCAATATTTAATTAATCTTTATCCACATTCCATTACAACCATAAATTCTCAACTTACTAATTTACTTAAACTTCAATTTATTCATCTCATTCTCTCAATATCAACTTTAAAAAACATCTTATATGTATATGCCACAAAGCAACATCAATACATATAAGTTTCACAATTATTAAGCTCATTCAAAAAAATCTAAATGTTACATATTACCACCATTAATATGAGCTTTCACTATATTCAAACCTATCGCATCTCTAACATTGAAATCACCATGTTTGCATTGAAATAACAATACAAACAACACCAATATGTCTTCGTACTTGACCAACATCATCTCTTTCTCCTTTAAACAAAACCTTAACTTTACATATCCACACTTTAAATTATCACACTTAATCTATACCCATCAACTCATTCAATATTTCACTGTACTCTTTGCATTTAAATAATGTATCTTTCCATATTACCCATCCAACAATATTTCCTCTTTCTAGAAATCCAAACATAAAGTTTATTAGAAAGGGATTCAAATAATAAAGGAAAGATTACATACTTTAATCTTAATTTTATTTCTAACTCATTTCCAACTTTATTCTTCTAACCATTTCTTTAAATGTCATACACATATTAATAATCAAACTTTTTACTTATACCTTCCATATCAATTCTTTATATCACAATCACCTCTCAATTATCAACATTTCAAAATTTGCTTTCATATGAAACCTCATTTACACACTATCATTTATCTCATGTAATTCAAATACATCACAAATCACATAATGCCACGTTCGAGACCAACCTAGATGTGAATGCATATGCATGTATTACAAATTTCATTTTAAAACTTTTCTTTTTACTTTTCTTTAAGCTTTTCAACACTTTCTCCTTTTAATTCTACTTAGGCCGAGAATCTCGAACCTAAGCTCTGATACCAAAATAATTGTAACACCCCCATACTCTATATAAGTATTATACATATACCTGGTATACATACAATACGTATATAAGGTATAAGAATGTCACTTTTCGTTTTACTTTAAAAACCTTTATTCAAGTTCAAGCGATATTACATTAAATTAAAGAACATTTACGAAAATCGTTATTCTTATAAAAATACAACATAATTAAAGTCACATATGTATGCATCACCTTCTAGTTGGTCTCGAGACACTCTTACCCTTCTCGTGGCATCACAGCTAGACTTCCAAATCAACCGTATAAATACCTACGCGATTAAACATCCGCGCTAAGCCCGAAAGCTTAGTAGTACAACTAAATAATAAAATACACTTTATCATAAGAATCATACCTCATATTTTTAGCATTATGTTTTATGGTTCTCTTACCACGTTTTTCTTTCTCAATGCATTCTTCTTATGTTCCCACTAATTTCATAAATTAGATATATAATTACATAGAACATTCACAACTCAATACTTGCTTTTTTTTTTATCTCATATACATATAAATATACATCATTTCAATAAAGCACCATTTTATGACCTATCCAAACCTTCATGAAAACAATTCTCACAAATTCCACATTCATATACAATTTACACATCATACAACATTTTCATAAATTCATATCTTAACAAAGCTCCTCAAGCCATATTCACTTTCAATATATCAATACACACATTACAAATCATACTTCATAACATCATTATATTCACAATTCATCAATCATAAATCACACTTCCAATAAAGACAACCATGAATCTCATTACTTATTTATTTCAACATTTAAATATCACATTAACAACAAAGACAGACTCGGGCCCAAACAACACACTAATATGCCATTCAATTTTCAGAGTAATGTTTTGGTTTATTTATCTCATTTATCAATATCATAGACCCAACTAGGCTTCAAGGATTAGATTCAACCAAGCTTCAAGGGGAGCAAAGCATGCTAAGCTTCAACCCAACTTGGCTTCAAGAACCAACCCAACCTAGCTTCAAGGGTGGTAACATCTCAATTAGGCTTCAAGGATTCAATCCAACCTAACTTCAAGAGATTGTTACACTTATTAGGCATGCCACCAACAACAAACTCTGAAAATGGAATAACACATTAGCTATACAATTCATTTATCAATTTCATTCTCAATTGAATTATCATAGCCAATAACAATGGCATCACATTTCATTTGAATCATCATAGCCAATAACAATGGCTTCATATTACATTTGAATCATCATAGCCAATAACAATGGCTTCATATCACATCATGTCTCAAATCATACTATGATATTTCATTATTCAATTTTACATAATCAATTACCTCATCATATCCTTCACATTATAAAGTGCATCATTCATATAACACATCACAATTCACTAGATTCACAATATATATAACATAACATTGTTTATATAATATCATATGCATCTTCATTACCATCAAATGTATGATCAATCATTGATATTCACATATATACTTTACCTTATTCATAGATTTCAAATCCTCAATATACATTAGTTTAGGTCATCTTTGCTTAAGTATATTTAAAGTGTAAATACAACAAGACCTTTGGAGCATCCAACAATGTAAGAATAATCAAGAACAAACATCATTAGCCAACACACTCAAGGGACACGGCCAAGCTTGTGGCCGTGTCTCTCAACAACAATTCAGGCAGTAGCAAACACGGGCAATGGACACGGCCAAGCTTGTGGCCGTGTCTCTCAACACAAAAATCCAGTAGCAGACACGGGCAAGGGACACGGCCGTGTCTCTCAACACAACATAGGCAGTGGCAAACACGGTCAGGGGACACGGCCAAGCCAGTGGCCGTGTCTCTCCAAAAATCATCCAACACGGCCAAGTTTGCCCTAACTTGGCCGTGTCTCTCATAACTTGGCCGTGTCCTTCAAGTATTTAAAGACCAAGCCCTTCAAAATTCATACCACAACCCTTTTAATCATCATCTTTAATCATATTTATCAATTCCCTATCACTTTAATATTTATATATCTTCATTATATCATCATAATAATCAATATATATATATATATACATCACTATAATCAATTATTCCAAATACCAATTTATTCATACTAAACCCTAACTCAACAATTCATCACCATCTTCACAATTACCCCAATATCATCACTTAACTATCAATTCAACACAATTACATACTTCAATCTTTCATTTCCATCATCTTATACACCAATCATAACCTCAATCCAAAAGAAATCCAAAACAAGAAGAGAAAGATTTATATATACATAATCAATAAAAGCAACTCAAAAGGTAAGTACTTACATGAATAGCTTGCCAAATCTTCAACTCCACTTGCAAATCTCTTGATATCCTCAATCTTTGGTGTAATTAGAAGCAAAATCATCTTTCTCTCTCTAGCTTCTCTCTTTCTCTCTCTCTCTCTCGTTCACTAAGAAAAAGAAGACGAAGGAGAAGAAGAAAGAAAGATCTCGTTCTTTCTTTCATTCTTATCATATATATATATATATAATAATAATAATAATAATATTAATACAATTAAATCTCCACCACACACCATTTCTTTTGACTTTCTTCTTCTTTTTCTTTTTGTCCTTATTATCATTATTATTAATCACACATATATATATATGCAACTCACTTTTCCTACACCATTATATATATATATATCATGTATATGTGATGTATATGTAAGTATATGTATATGTCATATATATTGCATTTATATTTCCCAAATCTTCTCTTTACTTCTTTTCTCTTTCCCTTCAATACACACATTGAATCCAAATACAACAATAACCCCAACACTTTTAGGGTATACTTTAGGATATTACATTCCAACCTCTTCTTCTATCTCAAAGAGATGAAGATCATCTATATCAATCTCGTTTTGTTTAGGAAAGAGATCTTTGAGAAAAGTGACATCTCTAGACTCAATTTCAGTAGTTTGTCCATTGAAATCCTCACCAATGAAAATGTAACCCTTTGAATGTGGATTGTATCTTATAAAAATGCATTTCTTTCCTCTTAGTCTTACTTTGCCATACTTATGTGCAAGTGCAATGTCAAGGACATATGCATCAGTCCCCCAAGGGTGCAAATGTTACAAATCAGGCTTGCGATTTGTCCACAACTCATAGGGCGTTGAGTCTACTGACTTTGATGGTACACGGTTAAGTACATAAGCTGCAGTTTGTAATGCCTCTCTCCAAAAATGAATTGGTAGATTCGTTTGCGCCATCATAGACCTAACCATATCAGGCAAAGTACGATTCATATGTTTTACAACACCATTTTGTTGTAGCGTTCTCGAAATTGTAAGTTGCCTTGTTATCCCTTTTTTTATTACAAAATTCCTTAAATTGATTGGAAAGATACTCACGACTTCGATCAGTCCTAAGGGTTTTAACATTTTTATCTAATTGATTCTCAACCTCATTTACATATTTGATGAAGCAATCCAATGCTTCATATTTGTGAGTGATCAAATAGACATGACTAAATCGAGTGTAGTCATCTACAAATGTAATAAAAATAGGATGTACCATGTCTAGCTTTAACATTCATTGGACCACATATGTCTGAATGTATTAGTTGTAAAGGGAATTATGCCCTTTGGGCTTTTCCAAATAGTTTTCTAGTCACTTTTTCCTTTTTGGCAATATTCACAAGTAAGCAAGTTGATTTTTGAAATTGATCCCAAAAGACTATCTCAAGCTAATCTATTCATTCTATCTTGCCCAATATGCCTTAATCTAGCATGCCATAGGTTAACATCTATATTAATATTGCTAGAATTAGTTAGTAAAGAAAAACACACATCACTATTAATAGTATTGTACTTGGCGTTCAACACCATAAAATCATCTAAAATACAATCAGAACCCAAGAAAATAGAACCATTGTAAATATCCAAATTACTACCATAAAAATGCAAATTGTAATCTAACTTCAGAAGTGTAATAATAGAGACCAAATTTTGTCGAATTTCTGCTGCATCATGGAGATACAAGGTCTTTCCACTTTGCAAGTCCAACTTGCATGTGCCAATGCCTAGCACTTCAAAACTCAAGCTGTTGCCAATGTATATCCACCTTGTCCCTTTTGGAACCCGAAGAAAATGGAGAAATGTATCTCTATCTCTAGCGATATGGTCGGTGGCTCTTGAGTCTACAGTCCACAAAGGATGATTTAGTTAGCATAACAGTACTAGAAATAAAAAAATTTATAGAAGAGAAGCACAAAGGCAATACCTTCTTCAGTCCAATGCACTCAAGGGCGAAGTGACCCAACTTGCCACAATTATAGCAAGTCATCTTTGATTTGTCTTTCTTGCCTCCGTGCTTTCCTCTTTTGTACTTGAAGAACTTTATCCTCTTATATGGTCTCTGTCTAGTCTCCTTCCCTTTCTTATTCTTATGCCACTTACGTTTGAAGCTTGAACATTTCTTATAGTTAGATTCAGCCACATGTGCTTGTGCACTTGGCTTAACTGCCTCAAGGCGCTCATCTTCCAACTCTAGATGGAGTGCAGCATCAGTAAATATTTTGATGTTATCATTGTAGGCCATATTCATCTTCATATGCTCCCAACTATCGGGAAGAGACCAAATAACATATTGTACTAGTTGTTCATCCGTAAGGGTATGCCTAGCTTGTTGTATTTCCGAAATCATGTTTGACATTTCTCTTAAATGCAATTTCATGGATTTGCTAGGATCTTTTTTATAAGTGTCAAACTTGATGGTTAACTGCCTTAGTTTAGCTACAGCAGTTCCCTCGAAACTTTCTTTGAGGTCTTTCCAAATAGCATACGCTGTTGAGTATGTCTTGTATTAAAATACAAGATCATCACTCATGGAACTGATAAGGATTCCCCTCGTTGTGTAATCCGCCTTTTTCCAAACTGAAAAAACTGCCATGTCACGATGAAATTGAGCATTATTCCCTTCATTAGGCCGAGGCTCAATCATTTCATGGTTGATAGCCTCTAGAGCCTCCTGCTCTTCGAGTACAAGTTAAAATTTTCACATTTCATATATTGTAATTATCTCCATTAAGTTTTTCACCTTTGTTAAGGTCAGTAATTACATTCTTGGTAGCCATTTGCAAAACAATTACTACACCGAGACATTAAAAACAATATTAATTGAAGTAAATATATGACAATTTCTTAAACTTAAATAATTAAAATCTAATAAATGATGTGTAGTTAACGGTTGACCATATTCCCCATAATCATACACATTCAAATACTTGATCTTAATATTTAAATTTAAAAATTGCATTTATATCATATATATCTCATAATGCCCAACAGTAAATGCAAATAAAATAATTAACCAAAACACAACATAATGAATAAAATAGCTTCATAAATAACATAATATGTGTCATATACTGTTAAAAAGAAAAATAATGCATATAGTTCAAGATAAATATTTACACATACGAAAAATCTACCTAAAACACAAAGTCATCAATAACTTAACCTATTCGCCATCACTACACAAATAATAAAACTTAATGTATTTAAGAAAAGATCTACGAAAATCCTTTTTGTTCAATAAAGAGGATATCATTTTAATAAGCTATGGTTTGTCTTAAACAATACTTTTCGAGGTATGAACTAAAGATTTGGTGGGCAAATTAACAGATTTCTGAAGATCTGTCCAAATAACCCTCCCAAAGAATGCATACACTAAATCTTCATAATTATCATAGTCCTTCTTCATAGTTTCTAATAGGGACTGATAAACTATTGGAAGAGAATTATGTAATGCATCAATTTGTCTTTCCAAAGGATAGTGGCAATGGTAACAAAAGACTTTGTCCATAAGTTGGTTCACAACTTTGCAATGTTCAACTATGGTGTGACCTTCTTTCATATGATACATCCTAAGCTCATTTATGGATCGATCATGATTCGCCTTCGCTTCATAGGATCTAGGTATTATAGGATTCTTTGTTCTTACATACCCATGATTCGACTTCCTCGACGCATCATTATGATATTTAGAAATTTATTTCATCCTCTCATATAATGAGCATTGTCGCTGGATCAATTCCTACGCCATATTCCTTTCAAAAAATGAGGATAAACAAATTAATTTTCAAATTAAATAAATACCATAAACAAAAATGTATAAAAGTAGGTATCACATTATATATTGCATGCCAAACTCATATTTTAAATTTCTGAAATTTATTATTTAGTAAAATAATTTTAAAATATTTATATGGTTTTCTCTACCCAAAAATTAAAATAAACTCCATAATAATTCCAAAAATAAATTTTTGATTACCAAAATATTCATCCATGCACCAGAGTATATTTCAAAATTTTTCAGAATTTTAAAATTTTTTTAGGAATTATTATGAATTTTAGAAATTTTATTAACCAATAATTCGTAATAAGTACATAAAAATAATTAAAAAAATTTTAATCCATGAAAAAATTTTACTTTGTATAATGAACATTTTTTTAAAAAATTCGGATAAAAAAATCATTCTGCACGCACTCCCATGGGCCACATAATCCTTGTAGTTACAAAAAAAAAATAACTCTCACAAGCGCTGTAGGAGAGTGGGTTTAAAAGAACATGTGTTCTTTATGTTCTTCAAAGTTTTGGAAATTCCAGAATTTTATTCTCGGATTGCCATGTTTCGAAGCCCGTAACTATTGACACATTTATCTAAAAGTTAATCCAATTGTTTCATTGGACAAATGGCATGTAATACTAAAATTATAGGGAAAACAATCACAGAAACATGCACTGAAATGACATAAAATTTAAACCTAAAAAGTCATGTTTATCACATTTTGGAAATTCCAAATTTTGTAAATTATTGAGTTGCATGATTCTAGATGCCATAATTCTTCATATACTAATCAAATTCATGAAGCGTTTAATGCTTTAACCAGATGGTATTACATACTACAAATCGATGGCAATTAAACACATAAACATGCATCAGAATCACTCTTAAAAATTGCACAAAAAGCATATCTTAGAACATGAAGAACACAACATATATATTCATAAATTGGAAATTTTAATCAAAGATTTATTAATAAAGCTCTGGTACCAATTTTGATTAAATGAAATTGACAAGGAAGCGATTGAAATACTTACCTCTTGATGAATCACTAGATAAAATAAGAATTATGAAAATCTCCCATTTGACTTTCACAATCTAAATGCCTCTGCTTACTTTTCTTTGTTTCTAAATTTCTAACTGTATAGAGAATTTTTATATTTTGATTGTTAGGGAGAGAGTATGGGAACTTCCAGCTACTTTCTCTTATATATATGAGAACTGCAGAAGCAGTTACACGCACCTTGTCCAGCAGTTGTTTTTGGCAACTATTGAACTCCCTCCATTTTGTGTAGTTCATATTCGAATTCAAGTCTGATTGCATACAAAACAAACAGAGAGGTTCGTGTTCTAATGGGAAAACTCTTATACTTAAGTTAGAGCTCGGTTTGTTTGTAATCTTAAGAGTAGGAAAAATATATTTAACTAGTGGAGATTAACCACCTATTTATAGAGGACGAAGAGGGGACCAATTTTGATGCGATCAGCGAAAATCACAGTTGTGTCAGTCGTATGGAAGCTATGTCAAAGATTTATCTCGCTGTGGTTGATAGCCCATCCTGGTGGGCTTCAGGCATGCATCACTCTTTGAGCTTTGTGCCATTATCTTAGATCATGATGAGGGCTCGATCGAGAGATGGGTGGGTTATTTGAAATGCTTGGTATGGAGAGTCCTAAATAAGAGAGATAGTACCACTAGTCCCTCCCTCGTATTCTAGTATTTATGTAGACGGTGATGAGGGAGCACAACCATTGCAAAGGGAAATGTGGCACGTGTCCATGCACTGACACTTCGTGCCCTAGGGTGGCAGGAGTGGAAATTTTGGATTTTGAATTCCTGCCCTGTGTCATTAATGCGATGGTTCATTTTGCGAGACCCAACACTTATAAATAAGGGATATATTATTAGTCATTCCTCACTTTTGCTGATTATGAGAGTTCGGTTACTTTAACGATTTTCACTTCTCCAATTACCTTATGTCCAATTATGTACTTGATGCTTTCTCTACATGGTTTTTGGATAATACAGGTGAGCCTTAGCATTGTTAAAAATGATCTTTGATAGTATAGTTTCACTTGGGTCAAGGAAGTCAGGCGAGATGAGCTCTTCCTCAAAACAGAGTAGAGGTACACCAGAAGTTGCACGCTCTTCACTAACTTTGATTGACCTGGTAGATATCCAGAAGAAATACGAGGCACTCGAGAAATATGAGCTATTTGAGCCTAGTGACGAGGCTCGGGCTCATTAAGTTCCTACTAAAGCCAATCGGTAATTTACGAGGACTAGAGAGCCTGGGTGTAGTTCCCCTTACACCTTTCCACATGGAGTTCCTTAACTATCATGAGATTTCCCCAGGTCATCTTAGCTCCAACACCTGGCAAACCGTTACAAGCTTTGAGATCCTTTGTGAGCTTTTCAAAGTGGTTCCATTAACTCAGGCGTTGAGTGCATTTTGCTTCCTCAAGGCTTACTAGGGGTCAATGAAGACTTCTTCTATCTGCAAGGGCAGCCTCAGCTCTAGCTTTTCATAGGGAAGCTTGACTCAATAAAGAGTTAGAAAGATTGATTCTTCATGCTGGTACATGAAAAAGGGTTTTTCCTGTAAACAAAGTGTAATTCACTGCCAAGTAGGCTTTTAATATCAAAGAAAGATCTCAACTACTAAGAGCTTAAAATATTCACAAAAATAAGATAGGACATTCTAAGAGAGAAGAGGAATGTCTAAAAAGCTAATAAAGGAGTTATACCCCCTTGCTAGAGCTTCAAAAGATCTTGGCCCTAAAACTTGGGTTGGTATAACTTCTTTTCTCTAATTAAAGTTATTTATTCTCAGGTTTATTTATCTAGACCATTGCATTTTTGTGTAGATATAAAAAAGGAGGTTATTGGAGGATGGCGGATGAGGCTACCTAAGAAGAGGCCTGAAAAAAATGAACGTTAGCTTGATGGCCTCGGAAGATCAAGTTACCAGGGGAAGAGTTGAGTTCACTTTGGCCGTATGGAGAGCTAAAGCTGATGGTTCCTCTAGGCATCAAGATGGGGGTCAAGCTACTTTAACTGCTGTGGAGGAGGCACCTGAGTTAGAGAAGTCCATGGCTTGCCACTACAGTTTGAAGCGGTTAATATCCGCATTTCACGAGAAGCTCAATGGTCACCACAACGTTGAATACTTTATTACTGATTCCTGGGTACTAAAGGCCATACAGGGAATACTATCTAATTTATCTTGGGAGAGATGTGAACATGAGTCGATGAGCTCTCTCGATCTGATGGCACAACTTAGGACGGTCTCCAATGTGGTAGGTAAAACTTAAGTATTATGCTTGTCCTTATCCGATCCTTATTAATGTATGCTAACCTATATATCTTGTAGTTAAACTAGATATGCAATGATGTTAGAGACCATTTGACTGGGGTTTTGGAGGACTTCCACTCCCTTTGCAATGGGCATGAAGTGTAGAAGGGAAAGAAGGCGGAGGCTAAGAGCACTCTTAAGGCTAAACAAGAGGTACTTCGAGGAGAGTGGGAGGCTCTGAAGGCTATTGCACTAAGCTAGCCTAAGAGCACGAGAAATCGCCTCTCTTAAGGAGAAGAAAGATGAACGCTATGCTTGGAGCATCTTTTGATACCAACAGGCAGTGGCCCGACACCTTAAAGAAGATTATCTTGATGCAAACTTATCATGGATGTGACATCGATAAGCTCACTGAATCGGACGAAAATGAAGGTGAAGGTTATTGAGGTGGGCTTCTCTTTTTCTATTATCTTTTTGATTTTATGTAAAAATTTCTTTTGTCTTTTTTAGGAATTTTTTCATGTAGGAGATCCATTATGGTTTTGTAAAGACTGGCGCTCCCTTGCTTATAATTAATTTTACATTAATGAAAAGGGATCTTCCTTTCAGAATCCAAGCTTGCTTCTTCCTTTTTCTTATAATTGTGTATCTGCTTTGTTTTACCTTAATACTGCACTTTGTAATTGCGAGAGTTTTGTGCTATGGTTTATAAGGTGTTAACTATACTGAAAGTGTGCATTAGTTAGTGGGCACTAGGCACTTTCTGCATGGCACACTTTAAGGGACTGAAAAGAGGTGCTAAGTGTGCTTTATTGTAAATGTCTTTGGTTCCTTCATGAGCTTGAAATTTTATTAAACTAATCTCTACATTAATGTATTGAACCATATGGGCTCATTTAGGTGTCAGATGCTTCAAAAGCTCAGAGTGACAAGGGTGGGAAGATTGAATTTTGAATTATCACCGATTGTTAAATGCGTTAGTTTGTTTCTCAATGCCCTATGCCTATAAATAGGGGATGAGTTACCAGTAATTTCTTACAGTTGCTATCCTTGAGAGCTTGGTGTCTCTAATAATTTTTCCATTGCAGCCTTTAAAAAAGTGACTAGAGCTCGGTAAAGAGGTTTAGTGCTTCGACCAAACCACAATTGATATCCCAAAATGCTAGGTGAGCCATCACTGTGATTTTGTATTCTTTTTTCTTTTGAGTTGGAATAAAATGAGTCAAACAATCATACAACAATGAATGAGTTAGTGTTGAATGAGAAGCACTTGAATATGGTGAGCCTCATCATAAAGAGGGTTTAAGCTCGGGAGAGAAAGCAAGCTCTCCTTATTCACCGTGGTAACAATCTAGATTCCTCGCCAGAGGGCCCTCGCTTTGACACACTTGGGGCAAAGTGATGGTTTAGAGGGAAGGAAACTTTGAAAGGTGGAAATCTTCTTATGGCAGAGGTAGCGAGAATGTCAGAGCAAGTTACTATAACTTATCATGATTTGAAAGAGGAGGAAGAAGAAGAAGTAGAAGCTCAAATTGTCTGGTAGACTAAATCTAGGTTTGGAATATTCAGTCAACTCTTTTATCTGCTGATTTAGAGGGTATCTGCTAAAAGTATGGAATACCCATAGAGTACAAATTGTGAGTGCCCGAGGATCATACTTGGGCTAATGGTTATCCTCCAGTTAACCATATGGTCATTTGTGAGGAAGACCGGAGGGTGGGAGTATGGTTTCCTATGATTCCCTTCCACATCGAGTTCCTTACATACAATGACATCACCTCAAACCAGCTTTATCCCAATGCCTGGTGAACAATCATGGGATTTGGAATTTATGTAAGCTAGTTGATGTAGTCCCCTCGGCTCGAGTATTGAGATCTTTTGTATGTTAAAAGCACACGCAATCTCTGAAGAAGGTTTTCTTTTTCTTCAAGGGCAACCAATGCTTAGGCTTTTCAAAGGAAAGCTCAATTCCATGAAGGATGGGAAAGATTAGGTTCTTCATGTTGGAGCACAATAATGGCTTCGAATGCTAGACAGGGTGGAACATGTCGGCGAGCTTGCCCCTGGTGAATAAGAGGAATCTCTAGCCAGTGGAGTTGGCTATGTTTGAAAAAATAAATTAGAACATTGAGAGAGAGAAGAGGAATGTCTTACACTTAATAAAGAAGTATTACTCAATTGAAGGGACTTCAATAGAGCCCTACCCTAAAGACCAGTCTGGTAGATTTTCTTTTTAACTATTCAGGTTGATTTAGTTTAGTTATATTATTCAAAATTTTTATATTTTTGCACAAGCATGACAAAAGGCAAGTCGAAGGAGTCTGCCTTTGCCAAGTTGAAAAGGATGCAAAAAAGGCTAAAAGGGTGAAGAAGAATGCCTGTGTTGGCATAAGGGACCAAGGAGGACCGAAGACGGTTGCTAAAGATATAACCTCAATGGCCGAACTGGTGTCATGGTGCCTGCTGGGCACCAAGAAGAAGGACAAGATAAGTTTGTCCACGTGAAGGTTAGATAAGAAGCTGATGTGCCTCTACCTTTCCACTTAAACCTAGAAAGATTAGTGGAGTTGCTCCATGAAGGGTTCAACAGTCACTACGAGCTCTGTTACTCCATAAACGAGCCTAGAGTATGCAAGGTGGTGGAGGCGATTATGCAGAATATGGCCCGAGAGTGACAAGAGAACAGCATAATGAGCTTGCTTGCCCTGTTACGCCACATGAGAGATGTTGGGAATGTGGTAAGTAGGGTTTCTATTAATAAGAGTAGGGGTGAGCATGGCCCCATTCAGTCTGGAGATCTTAAAATGTCCGAAACCGAATCGAAATTTAGATATTTTAAAATTATTGAAACTAGAATCGAACCGTACATATAAAATATCTATACCAAACTATTCCCAAAAAATGGGTACGGTTCTGTTCGAATATTTGGTTCTAACGGAGCGTTCCAATTCCAAACGGAGATTCAAAGATTTAGATTTTTTTTTCAAATTTAAGCAACAGAATAATAATTAATAATATTTATAAAATTAAATTGTTATCCATATTATCCTCAAATCCAATAAATAATATCAATAACATCATTTTGCCTCAAATACAATAAATGTAAAAATGAATAAAAATTTCTTGCATTTAACCAATCCAAGTAATATGCATTTTAATCTCATCCAATCCAAAAAATAATTTGAAAAATAATTTAGCAATCAATAACATTAAACACCACTTAACATAGAACCTCAAATCTCCACATTAAGCCTTGGCATAATATTTTCAACATTTTTAAAATAAATATCTTAATTATTTAAATTAATCAATTATAGATATAATTTAACTCATTTAAAAAAATTATTATTATCAAATAATTTATAATATAATATTAATTTTTATGTAAGTTTTTATTTACTACTAATACATAATTATGGTGTTATATATATATATATATATATATGCACATATTCATTATACTTATATCATTCATATTCTTCTCAAATTAATTCATAATTATTCATTTGTTAGTTATTATTATTCATATTCATGAAAAATTATATCGATATTATTTATCTTCACTATTATTACTCATTGTTATTGTTAAAAACTACAAATATTAGTATATTGAGTTGCTTTATTAAGTACAAATTACTATAATTAGTATGAATTACTGTCATTAGTACTAGTGTAGCAATTACTCATATAAATATGTTAATAAATTATATTTAGTTATAAAATTTAAAATTAAATTAAGAAATAATTATTTAATTGTATTTTTATTTACTTATATTTAAGTTAATACTCATGAAATTAATATTATGCATGGACATAAAATAGTTTTTTAGTTTAAAAATGAGTATTATAAAAATATATTAATGACATATATGCATTCAATTAATAAAACATAAAATAAAGATATCAAGGTATATATATATATATAAAGTATAATATATAAAATTAAAAATCTCAAAGTGAATATATAATATGACATAATATGAATTAATAAAATAATTTTAAAAATATCAAATATTAAGTAATAAATATAATATAATATAATATAATATTAATAATAATAAATAAGTTTGTGAGTGGGGATTTTCACCCCCTCTCTCATTTGAAATGGTTCTTGTGACTTTGACACCGTTGGGCTCAGAGTCTTAGAGAACATAGGCATGAACCCGGAGAAAATGAAGTCGCCACCCGGACGAGTCGAAAAAATAAAAAAAGGTTTGATGATTTGATTTCTAAGGAATTTCCAACCCCCTATTGGATTTGAAAAGTTAGGTATGCATGAAAAAGGTGAGAAATAGTCCAACACCCCCATAGCGTCCGGTTCATTGGAATCGGCCTCCTTTTTAGATCTAAATATTATTGAATTCTTAAGTATTATAATATTATCCATACTATATATAATTATTAATAAAATTGATTCATTTATTAAAATAAGATAAAACAATACATCACAAAATAATATGGGTACCAACAAAAAATGTTCACAAAGAAAATAAATAAAATAGAATCTCCAACAAAAGGTGAAAACATATCATTTACAATTTTTCCAAAGTCTTTAAATAAATTAAATTATGAAAAATAAATAAATTAAACAAATAAGGTACCCACGAGTGAAAACATACCTTTTACATTCTTAAAATGTAAAATAATAAAATTAACACCATTCAACCATTCATAGCAAAATAAATTATCCAAACATGTAGTTTAATCATCACAAAATTGATAATAAATTAGATTTTAATAAAAGAAAAATAAGGTTTAACCATAAAAAATTATAATCCACAAATAAATATAGATCCCATAGATAAGGGATCGCATACGGAGGTCTCGCTAGCCGATTAGCTGGCGGGGTTCAAGGGGGCAGTCCCTCTTGCGGGGGTTTGAGGGTAACACCCTCGAAAGGTAAATGATTTATAAGATATGATTTTGTTGGGGAATTAGAGTTTTATGTATGCTAGGATTTTATATTTATAGAAATTAGGGTTTTGGATGTTTGAAGAACATGATTAAAGTTTTTAGTTTTTTTAGAAAAACAGGATTCTAAACATTTAAAAAAAGGATTAAGGTTTGGATTTTTGAAAGCTAAGGTTCTGAATATTTAAGGAAATAGGATTAGGGTTTAGAACTAGGGTTTGGATTTATGGGTTACTAGATAATAGGGTTTGGAGCTAGGTTTCTGGATAATAAGGGTTTTAAGGTTTTTACAAATGTGGATATTTCAGTCTAGATATTCAGATCGGTTCAGATATTTTTAGGATCGGTGCTCAACCCTAAACAAGAGTATTATGTTTCTTCTTGAGTCTTATGTTCTCATATTAATTATGTTATGCAACTCATCTAGTTGACCTCTTATGATGAGTGTGAGGCGGAGAAAAGTAGGCGAGTAGAAGCTGAAGTTGCCCTTAAAGTAGAGAGGGAAAAGTTGAACTGGAGCTTTAGAAGGTTGAGGAGGATATTGCTTGGAAGCACGAGAAGATTGTAACTATGGAAGATAAGGCTGATGAGGGTATTTTTAGGTATCAACGACATATAGTGGATAACCAAAAAAAGTAGTACCCTAACACATATTTTTTGTGGATGACAGGTGTAAATATCAATAAGCTCATTGAAGAAGAGCGCAGAGATGAGGATGAAGCTCAGGACAAACAATAGAACTGACTAGGCAGGCTTCCCTTTTTGTCTTTTTTGCCTTTTATAGCTTTCTTACAATAGGAAGGTTTATTTCATAATAGGAAGCTTTATTTTCTTAAGCGATCTATCTTTAATGTAAAGGCAAAGCCTTAGTCAATTTTGTAAAAAACATTTACAATCAATGAAATGATAGCACATTATTTTTTTTACCATAGAATTTTTTTATGCCACATTTACTGTGAAGGTGAACTCGGGATGGCGAACTTATTATGGATTTTACAGCTCTTGGATGTGTTCTAGGGCACTTTTATTTTAAAAGTGTTCTTGGGTGCATTAATTTTAAATGTGCTCTTGGACACTTTAATTTTAGGCACCTTAGCTTTGGTTGTGATCTTGGACAACTTAATTTTAGGTGTGCTCTTAGGCATTTTATCTTTGAATGTACTCTTGGGCACTATAATTTTGGTCATACTCTTGGGCATTTTAGTTTTAGTCATGCTCTTTGGTACTTTTTTAGGTGTGCTCTTGGGCATTTTAATTTTGATCGTGCTCTTGGACACTTTAGTTTTGGTCATGCTCATGGACACTTTAGTTTTGAATGTGCTCTTGGGAACTTTTGTTTACTGTGTTGCCTGCATGAACTTTCTTAAGTTGTTGTATTTGTTGTTGCTAATATGTGTTGCGGTTCATATGAGCTTATTTTACTATGAATGGGCTCATTGATGATTCCCTTTTCCCTTTTCACTTTATATCATATTTACATGGAGCTACAAAAATAAGAAAGAAGCAATTTACATTTATGAACATAAGGGAAAGAATTTGACCTCCAAGGACGATCTACTGATGGTACTGCCTTAGGTTGATAGCATTCCATATTCTTGGGATTTATTGATCATTAGCTGTCCAGAGTTTGTAAGCTCCTGATCAGCAAACTTGGGCTATCGGATATGGTCTTTCCTAATTTGTTCTAAGCTTTTCAGGTCAAGTGGACCTATGAGTGATGATGACTTTTATTAGCACTAGCTGGTCCTTCTTAAATTGTTTATGGCACATCCTTTTATTGTGGAAGGTATCAATCCAGGCCTTATAAGTCTTCATTCTTATACCATCTTGCTCCCTTTTGAACTCCAACATGTCGAAGTTGTATCCGACGGGGGGCCTCTACTTGTTTGAATTATTGGCAATGGTTCTGCTAGAGGTGAGCTTGATCTCTACTATAATGACATCCTCAATCCCGTATGTGAGTGAAAAGAGAGTCTCTCCAGTTGCTATTCTGAGAGTGGTTCGATAGCCCTATAGGACATTGCATAGTTCATTCACCCAATAGCCCTTGGCTTCATCTAGCCTATTCTTTAGTCTATTGAGTATAGTCCGATTGGAAACCTCTATTTGGCCTTTTGACTGAGGGTGATAATCGGAGGTGAACTAGAGCTCAATTTTAAGTTTAGCACAATATTCTTTAAAGGGCCTACAATCAAATTGTTTGTCATTGTCAGTAATTAGTGTGTGTGGGATACCAAACCTCGTTATAATGGACTTTTAATAAAAATTGATTATGGAACCTGGGGTGACTAAAGCCAAGGGCTCGGCTTCAACCTATTTGGTAAAGTGATTAACTGCTACAACTAAGAACTTTCTTTGAGTTGTGGCCTATGGGAAAGGTCCTTGTGTTTTCATTCCCTACTAAGAAAAGGGCTAAGTACTTATGATGGATTTTTGCTCAGTCAAGGGTTAGTGTTGAAGATTGGCATACTTCTGGCACTTATCACACTTCTGAACTAGGGTCTTTTCATCTTTATCCATGGATGATCGGTAGTATCCTTACAACAATGTCTTCTGAGCTATGGCTTATGCCCCTTCATGAACCACAAATGCCTTCATGAATTTTCCTAAGGATATAGTCTCCGTCCTCTTTAAATACACATTGGCTCGAGGGATGAGTGAATGAGCGTATGTATAGCACACTGTTAATGATGGAGTACATAAAAATTTTAAATTTCAATTTAATTAAGAAATTTAGGTTATCAAATTAACCAAAATGACGTATTTATTTATTATTTTTATTCTTTATAGATAAATAAATTAAAAGTTTCAATGTACCAATTATTTTATATACTTATTTTTTTCATTTCTTTTATGAATTTATAAGCTAATTGATGCACCATTAATTTTTATATTTACTTTTGCGAACTATTAAGATATAACATCTATTTTTAATATTTCGTGGTATATTTCATGTCATGATTTACTTATTTTTTTACATGAATAAATTATAAACATAATATATTTGAATTTAAAGTGAAAAATATTTTATAATCTTTAGTTCTTTAATAAAAATATAATGCAACCTATTTAAATGAAATTTAATATTTTAACTCAATTAATATTTTAGTTCATGTAATTCAATTATAATTGCAGGAAGTAATCCATACGTAATAGTATTAAAGAATATAATGCTAATGAGAAATATAATTCTATTGTGGTAGTTGTTTTATTTTAGATATGTGAATATTATATCCTAAATATCATTGGTTAAATATTTCTTTTCCTATTAGAAATATTATTATATAAATACCTCTTATTGTTAATAGAATATTATTAAGGATCAAATTCTTTCATGGTATCAGAGCCAAGCCCTAGCCACGCTAATCAAATAAAAAAAAAGCCCTTGCCGCACCTTGTCTTCCATCGAAAGCCAAACTATTAATAGTTACAATTCTACAGTTGTTGCAGTTATATCAGTGTTAACTCCTTTTTCTCCAATTTTCTTCCTTTTCTATTTCCCTTGATCTTTTACATCAATTAACAGTTAAACTTATCACAATAATTTTTTTGTTATCGAAGACAATTTTTTTCCATGGTAACTGGTTGCGATTTAGAACATTATATTGACCAAAGTGAACCAATTCCATCACCTAAACTTGAAGATGGCACACCAAATCCAACATTCAAAATTTGGAAATGCCAAGATCATATTGTACTCAGTTGGATCTTCGCTTCAGTTTCTGATGGGGTCTTACCTTAGTTGGTTGGCTCAACAACAACCCGTACAACATGGAACAAAATTATTTTCATTTATGCATCTAAATCAAAGGCTTATATAAGAGAGTTACATATACAATTGCACAATTTGCAACATGAAAATTCTTTTACTAAGATCTATGTCTTACGTGCCAAAGAGATTGTAGATAAATTAGTAGCTTTAGAGTATCCTATTTTGAATGAAGAATTAATTAAATTTGTTATTGCTAGACTTGGGCAAGCCAATAAATTATTTTCTAGAATGATTGAATGTTACACTGCTGATTATGATTTTGATGATATTTATGGTATGCTTTTGACAGAAGAAATGCATCTGAAACATGAGAAAGAGATAGCTATCATTTCACCATCTATCTAATTTTCTCAAATTTCCCCCATCAGTTAAGCCGTATGCTCGGTAGAGGAAGAGGAGGACGTGATTATGGTTGAAATAATTATTAGTCCTCTTCCTCTCTCACTCAACATCGTGGCTATCACCAATCTAAAGGTTTTTAATCTTAGTTTATGCCTTCAGATACTCACACAATTGTGTATCATAATTGTAATGGCAATGGTCATAAAAGGATATGTCCTGCTTTTGAAGTGAATATTTCAATTACTCGTGCTCCTACAAAATGAGTATCGAATTTGACAAATACATCGTCCCAACCTACTCAAGTATGGCTGTTGGACAGTAGTACCACACATCATTTAATTGTTGATCTTGACACTTTGGCAATTCATTCTGAATATACTGGACCTGAAGAAGTTACTCTTGGTAATGGCTCTAAATTACTCATATCTCATGTTGGAAATTCTTGTGTTACTATTAATAATCGTAAGTTTTCCCTTCATGATATTTTATGTGTTCTAAGTGCTACACAAATTTTATTGTCTGTTAATTATTTTGCATGATCAAACAGAGTCTCTTTGGAAAATTTCCCTAACCATTTTTTATTAAAGAATTGAAAATGAAGGATATCCTATGTTAAGGTAAGAGTGACGATGGTTTGTATTCCTTCTTCATCGTGCTTGAGAGTTTTACTATCCAAGCTTATTCAAATTCTCTCTCCACTTGGTATGCTTGGTTAGAACATACAGATGCACCAATAATTTGAAGAGCAATCAACCACTAATTAATTTCTATTTCTAATAGTTCTAATTCCTTGTGTCAATCTTGTGCTATATCAAAAAGTCATAAACTTCCTTTATATTTATCTTCTTCTTCAGTTACTGGATTTGATTTGTTCAGATTTATGGGTACCTTATCATATTATCTCTAATGATGGATTTCATTATTATGTTATTTTTTATGATCATTACTCTAAATATGCTTGAATTTATATCATGCATCTTAAATATGAAGTTTTATCTATTTTTAAACAAAATTGCACCTTAGTTGAAAAATTTTTTAGCCAACCAATTAAAGTTTTTTAAGTTGATTGGGGTTGTAAATTCTAGGCTTTATCTGAATATCTTTGTGAAAATGGAATATCTCAATGATTTTCTTGCCTATACACCTTTGAACAAAATGATTGTATTGAAAGAAAATATAGAAATATTGTAGAAATTGGTAGAGCTCTTCGATATGATGCTTCTATTCCCTATAACTTCTAAATGAATGCATTCGATTTAGCTGTTTGTGCCATAAATCACTTACTCCTACTTTGACTAATATGCCTATTTTTGAAAAATTGTTTATTCATAAGCCAGATTATAATACTCTTCAAATTTTTGGTTGCTTATGCTATCCATGGCTACATCCCTATTCTATCGATAAATGGTCACCTCGATCTCATCCATGTGTTTTTCTAGGCTATAGCAAAACTCACAAAGGATATAAATGTTTTGTTATTTAATATAATAAATTTTATGTCTCACTCCATGTTGTGTTTAATGAACATGTGTTTCCCTTTGCCAAGCATATTGATACGAGTACCACTCCACTACATCTTCCTTGCCTAATTTTGGTTTAGTTTCCATAATGGACATACCTAATTTTGTGCATCCAGAAGTAAGTGGTCAACAAGACGTGGGCACACCTTATTCTGAATCCACTTCTAAGAGTGTCTTTGCCTTTGATCAACATGATGTGGGCATGCCTTATTCCAAATCCACATTTGTGAGTGTCTCTGCCTTTGATCAACACAACGTGGGCACGCCTTATTCTCAATCTACTTCTACCTCTAATTAACAAGACATGGGCATGCCTAATTTTGTTCATAATTTTTTTTTGGGTTAGGTGGGTTAGGGAGGTTAGGGGGTGCATTTATCTCTAGTTCACAAGCTGTGGGATCTAATGCTGATCATACAGCTTTAACCATACAAATTCCACATACACATACAAACAATGGATGCTGGCATCACATTGTTACTAAAGCTTAAACTAAGAATTAAAAACCAAAGACTATCATCTTTTCATGTTACAGTCTCTTTAACACTTGATCTCACGTCTTATTCTCAAGTTGCAAAGCACTCTCATTAGTGTGAAGCAATGCAACTAGAATATAATGTACTCATGGCAAATGGCATATGACAGTTGATTCCTCCTGATCTTAAGAAGATCTTGTTGGGTGTAAGTGGGTTTACAAAACCAAAAGAAATCCTGATGCTTTGGATGAGAGATAAAAGCTCGCTTAGCTTCTAAAGGGTATACTTAGTATCCTAGTAATGATTTTTCTAACACACTTCAGTCTTGATGTCAAGCCTGCTACCATTTGACTTCTTCTTTCCATTACTGTCTCTCGAGCATGGAAAGTTACACAGATTGATATTCTTAAAGCTTTATTGCATGGGTTCTTAGAAGAAGTTTATATGGCTCAACCTCTAAGCTTTGTTGATCCATAGAAAAATGATCATATATGCTTACTTAAACAGTCTCTTTATGGCTTAAAACAAGTACCCATGATGTGGAACACAAGGAGTATAAATACCTTATGTTAGCTTGGTTTCTCTGGATCCAAAATTGATCCATCTCTTTTTTATTACTCTCGTGGAGTTGATGTTATTTTTTGTTAGTATATGTTGATGACATTCTTATATTTGGTTTCAATAATGTTCTTATTCACCAGTTGATTGTTTATCTTCAAAATCACTTTGTACTAAAGATCTTGGCCAACTCTCTTATTTTCTTGACATTGAGGAGCATTGGAAGGAAAATGGTTTAATGCTCACTCAACAAAAATATATTATTGAATTACTAAACCAAGCAAAGTTGTCTACCTGCAGTCCTATCAATATACCAACACTTGTTTTCAGACAAACTTAGAGCATAGGATGGGAAAGCTTTTTCTAATGAAACATTATTTCAAAATATTGTAGATGGTCTGTAATATTTGACTTTTACTTGATCTCACATTGCCTTTGTTGTGAACAAAGTCTCCCAGTTCATTCATTGTTCAATTGATCCTTATTGGAGTGCTATTAAGAGAATTTTATGGTATCTAAAAGATACTTCTAATCATGGACTCTTTTTTAGCACTTTTTGAACAAATAGTCTAATTTATATTGCATGGATATAGTGATGTAGATTGGGGAGGTTCGGTGTTGGACAATTAAAATAAATTCCTTATTGGAAAACTATAAAAAAAATAGTGACATATAAATGGTGTAAATTGGACCTTAACACAAGTTAATTGGTTTTGTGTTAGATGAGGTTTCAACTCCATTCATATGGCTACTATACATTTGGCCCAACGCTCTCAAAGCCCGTGTAGTTTTTACATGGTATCAAAGCTAGCCAGGTAATGGACTAACTGCCAGATGACCCTATGCTAGAATTTAGTTTAGCAAAAAAATCTTGACATGTTGTTAGTATAGAGCCTCAAAGAGATTAGGCCTAGGTAATTTGTTTGATGGACCTGAAGATTAGGTTGCCATCCATGATTGACAAGTGGAAACTAGGCTAGGCCTAGTTGTACTTGAAGGAGAATGTTGGAGAATATAAATAAATTTCATATTGGGAAACTATAAGAAAACATAATGACATATAAGCGGTGTACATTGTAATTTAATACAAGCCAATTGTTTATGTGTTAGATGAGGTTTCAAGCTATCCATATGGCCATTATGCATTTGATCCAACACTCCCAAGGCCCATGTAGTTTCTACATTTAGTTGATGATCGCAACTCTACCATTAGCTTTGCCATTTATTTGGGTTCTAATTTGATATTTTAGGTCTCTTGCAAGAAACACTCTATACCTCAATCCTCCACTGAAGCTAAGTATAAAGTTATTGCTGCAACAACTTCTGAGATAACATGGCTTCATTTGTTGTTGCGTGAGATTAGACTACCAATTTGTGTAACCCCTACACTATGGTGTCATTATTTGTGTGCTGCATATTTGACTGTTAATCCGATATTTCATTTTCACACCAAATATATGGAGATTGGTTTTTATTTTATTCGTGATCAAGTAAAGAATAAGCCATTACAAGTCAAATATAATATTAGTTCTCATGATCAAATTGTTGATATTTTTACCAAGCCCTTGGCCAAAGACCGATTTCGTTGGTTGCATGACAAGTTGACTGTGTTGTCTAATCTTGCTCAACTTGCGGGGAAGTAATAAGGAAGATAATCATATTGAGGAATGTAATCCTATTATAGTAGTTGTTGTATTTTAGGAATGTGAATATTGTATCCTAGATATCATTGGTTAAATATTTATATTCCTATTAGAAATACTCTTGTATAAATACCTCTTATTGTTAATAGAATATTATTGAGTTTTCAATTCTTTCAAATAGAATGGTTGAATATTAATTCAAATTGATACCTAAGAGGATAAATTTTGTATTTGTGCCACCAATCTTGCAAAATAATTACTGAAGAGGCAAGGTTCTTACTTTTTACAGTCGAATAACTGCTATTATCACCAAATTTCATACTCAATTACATTCTTGATGATAAGATTTTTAGTTTAACTATAATATTTTTTTACAAGATAATATCTTTTTGATTAACCAAATCCTAGATTAGAAAAGTTATCATAATCTTATTCAAACTCTTTTAAAATCTTTATTAAATATATTTAATATTTAATGTAATGAGTTTTATCCATATGCATATCAATTCGTTATGAGCGGACCTTATATGCAATCAACAATATTTAATTTTAAATTATTTATTTAATTAAAATTATTGATGAAATCAATTTGCATACATATTTGATTAGGTTGTAGATTTTTAGATTTTTATTTTTTTTCAATCAAAAACTATTTTCATTTTTATTTTATATTTTTAAAAAACTATATCATAATTATTAAAATATTAATTATTACATAAATAAAAAATTGAAAAAAAGACAAATATCGAAATTTGACTTTTGTAATAAAAAACAGAGTAACAAAAGAGTTTTAATGATATAAATATTTTCTTAAAACTAAAACCCTTAAAATCATATTTTATAAATTATATATTTAGTGTGAAAATAATTTTTATTTTAATTAAAAAAATCTAAAACTTAATAATATTACTCAACATGTTTTAATTTTTTTTTCAAAAAAAACTAAAATCAAAAAAATAAAAATCATCTTGAATACAACTTAAATTTTCTATTAGACTAATCCCACATGCTTGATAGGCCTATAACCTTTTTTCCTTTTCATTTTTAAAAAAATAGTTGACCAAAGTTTTCTTTTTTCAATTCTATAAAATGCAGGGTTTTTTTTTTCATTTTTATTTTTTAGACGTTAATTTTTTTGTTTTTTGTTTTATTTTTTTATTTTTTCTATTTTTAATTTACACTTAAAAATAATTTTTTAATATTATATTTTTAATAAATACATAAAAAATAAATATATACATAACATATATAAAATACATATACAACAAAATAACATCTGCTATACACTAAACATTTACCATATTTACTAAATATCTATTAAATATTTATATAATATTTTTAATACTTTTTTTATTTTATTTTTTAATTTTTTATTCACACAAAATCTATATAAAATAAATACAATATACATAACAAATATATAATCAATATATGATATTTACCATATATCTATAACATCTATCAAACATACGTAGAACATCTACTAAACTACACAATCTACATAATAAAATTAATATTTTTTTAACTTTATTTTTTATTTGGATAATTTATAAAATTTATTTAAAAATAAGTTTAATCATTTTTATTAATATATTTTTATATATTTTACTTTTGTATTTTTTTTAGTGTTTATTTATTATTTATAATCAAAATTAATTTTTTATAAAAATTAATATATTTTATATGCTATAATATAATTTAAAATATTAGTTTTATTATTTTATTAGAATATAATTATTTAATAGTGAAGTTTTAAATTATATATATATGAAAATTAAAGTAAAATATTATTTATAGTTAGAGAATATATATTTTTGAAAAAAAATATTATTTTAGTGAGAAGTGAGATATTTTTAAAATTTTGATCAAATTTTTTCTAAAAGTGTAAATATTTTTATTTTTTTTAATATTTTTTTAAATAAAATTTATTTTTTTAGGTAATTTTATAAATGTCCATCTTATTAATTGATGCTATCATGAAGTCTCTTTGTTACTCCTTCAATTCTTCTTTTCTATTTTCCTAAAATTAAATCAGTCCATAATATTAGTTTATGGAAAAGCAGCATACATCAAAGGATAAAAACGAGGGTCCAAATTCAATGATTTGAGAAATATTAGGCCTTCATGTAATTACTTAATTTTAATGGTTTGTTTGATTAACTTTTTTCAAAATTAAGAATCTTTTTACTGAATTTTGCTTTTTCTTCAAAAAAAAAATATTGGAAATTTTTTAATATTAACAATTTAATGAAAACTAAGTAATTTTTTGAATTTTACCGCCTTCTTGTTGCATTTATAATGAAAAAACAATTAATGAAAATAGGAAAAGCTCAATTTTGAGTTTATGATGAAATAAGTATGTTCATCATATTCTTAACGGAAGTTCAATTAATGGTGTCAAAATCTCAAACATAATTTTTTAATTATAAAGACCATATTTAAAAGGTGCATTTTTAAGTATAATTGGTCATGTATCAATAGCACTGTGAATGAACATATAGAATTTCTCTATTTTATAACTTGACGCCTTCAAAAACAAAAGTTAAATTGAAAATTTTAACTATAAAAATAAAGTCACATATGAACTCCATAGAAAAATAGAGGAAAATGAGAAAAAAAAATAAAAATTTATGCAAAATTTTCAAAGAGAAAGAAAAGAAGAACAGTAAGATTAAGAGTCATATATATCTATATTATATTATTTATCTTTCAAACTATTATTATTATTATTATTATTATTATTATTATTATTATTATTAAAGTGTAGTTAATATATTAAGAAGATTAAAAAATCGTATACTTCTATTGTCTAACTTTTTAAATTTCTAAACAATTCGTAAAGATATGATTTTTTTTTTATAAATTATAAATATAGGGAGAGGAAACATCTAAGAGACTCGAACTCTGCTACACCTTAGTAGTTATAAAGATATAGTTTTTAAATAAACTACTAATATATTATTAATTTATTAGAAATATTAAAAGTCATATATATTTTATTGTTTAAAATTAAAAGTTATATATATTTTATTATTTAAAGTTAAGAGTCATATATATTTTAGTGTTTAACTTTTAAATCTCTAAAATAATTATATAAATAATAAATATAATTAAATTAAATTATTAGCATATAATTAATTTATGAAGAAAATTAAAAGGCATATATTAAAGTATTTAACTTTTCAAATTTCTACAATAATATAATTAAATAGAAATATAAGTTTTTGTTAAGAAAAAAAATAATGAAAAATAATCACATGACTTCTTAGAAATTAAAAAAATTTCTTTCAAATAATTTCATAAGAATTTTTTAAAACTATGTTTGTGATTTGAGTTGATCATTTACTATGATAATTCTTTATCACAAAATCAATTAAATGAATCTTATATTTTCTGATCATAACAATAATTTCTAGACTTACTTTAATTTGTTGGAGGTAATGGAGCAAAAAGAATATAACTATTTTTTAGAAAAAGAAAACGTGAGATTATTTTTACAGTTACACGTGCCAAGTGTCGATAATCTATATTATATATATATATAACTGATAAAACAAAAAGTGTTTTGATGCCGCCACATCATTATTTTTTTAAAAAAATATTATTCTATTATTTTATTTAATTTTAACAATTTATATAAAATTTAAAATAAAATATTATATAAAATTTAAAATATAATAACTAATAAATTAAAATTGTGAAATCTAATCTTTTATTAAATAATTATACATTAATATAATTTTATAATATTAATTAAATAAATTATATTTATAACTTTTAATTACACATTAATATAATTTAATAATATTAATTTATTTATATATATATTTTTAAAAATTTAAATTAATAAAAAAATATTTGAAGCTAATCTTATAATAAATTAATTATAAATTAAAAAAATTATTTATAATAATAATTACTTTACTTTATATATTTTATAAATTTTAAAATTAAATAATAAAATATATAACTTTTGTAATTCCTAATAAATTAATTATACATTAATAATTTAATTAAATAATTAATTTATAATAATAATTAATTTATATTATTTTTAAAATTTTTAAAAATTTAAATAAAGAAAAATATAACTTTGAACCTTTTAACAAATTAATTATACATTAATAATTTATGTAATAATAATATTGATAATAATTACAATATAAATTTATGATTATAAATCCTTCTACTTACAATCTTCTTCCTATTTAAAAAAATTTACTTGAATTCTTATTTTTTTTCATAAAATTTATAATTTTTTACAGTAAAAATATATGTATATTTTATTCTTAAGTAGTAAAAATATCAAATTATGAAATAAAATTACTATATATGTTAATTCATATTGTTTCAATAAAATTATTATAAAAATTGAGATAAATATTTTATTTTATATTTTTATAATATAATTTATTATTAATTTATATAAAGTTAATTTATATTTATTTATTATTAATTATATTTATTTATATTTCATTATTCCCGTGCACAACTTACGGATAAGAATTTAGCTATCTTATAAAAATATTTAATCAAAAAATTAATCTACAACACACCACTATTAATATTCATTAAAATTAATTTTTTTCACTAAATATATAATATATTGATATCATTATTAAAAATAATTAGTTATAACATCATGTCAAATATGATATCGTTTTTAATTTGTGGGCGTATTGTGTATTTTGTACTGATGCCGGTATAATATTTGTATTGCGTTGCTTAAAATGAAACAAAAGTTAATAATTAAGTAAAATTAATTACACCTCGCGAAGTAATGAAAGATTATTTTTACTTTACTTTGTTACAGTTTTTAATAATAACAGGAAAGCAAATACTTCCTCCGGTGGCAAATATATTCCCGTTTTAGTAAAATCGTCCTGTTCACCTTATATATTTCTATTAAAAATTATTAATATTATTAAATATTATATAAAATTATTTTAAATAAATTAAAATATCTTTTATTAGCTCATTAATATTAAACTTATTACATTCTTTTTTTTAAAAAAATAAATTTATTATATTCTTAGTTTATTAATTAATACATTAATAATAAGGATACAATAAAAAAATATAATTTTTCTTTTTTAAGGCAATAATTAATTTTTTTATTTTATAAAAATGATAGTTTGAATGAGACTTTTTTTTTTTTTGCAAAAGTAATAATTTTATCTGAATGGAGGAAGTAATGAAAACTTTCTTCATTTTCTAAGTAAAACTAATTAATTGATACCATATTATTACAAAATGAAATCTTTTAGAATAAAATTTCTTAAGATTAAATTTTTTTTTTACCATTAATGAGTTTTCCATAATAAAATCTACAAGAACTTTTACATGTTATCCATTTCTTTAGAATTGTGATCAATTCAATAACACTTCGTAGATTTCCTTTTTTTTTTCTTGGGAAGAATTGAATGCTTTGCATTTAACAAATTTGAAGAAGAGATTTTTTTTTCCATATTAAGGAAGAAGGGATTTGAATTTAAATTTATTTCTATAAAGTAATAAATTTATTATTATCAAAAATGCATGCTTGCAAAGGAATACTTGAAAAAATAAATATAATATTATATATAAAAAATAAGTGAATTTAATATAGTATACAAAAATTAATAAATAAATACTAGCTTATAAGAAATGCAATAAGATTTCTTATAAGATACAATTTTTATTATTTATTTAAATTGGATTACAAGCAGAGCATTGTAAATAGGTAATAATTATTGTTTTACTTTTTACTGTTATTTTTAACTTTTAACTATAAACTTGTGAGGGTGAAGCGTAAGAGTGGAGTGGAGTAGTAGTGATCTCAAAAAATTCGCACGCTTCAAACTCAAGCAAAGAAAGGTGGATGAGCTGGCCTTTTCTGAAGATTACCCTCGCACGTGTGTTACGCGTTTTCTCATTTTACTACACGTGTACTCCAGCCCCGATAAAAAGTATTTTCACTTTGCACAGTTTCTTCTTCTTCTAATTTTTTTTAATAAAAAATATATCAATAAACTTTTTGCTCTGTACCACACGCGTAATAACTAAATTATATATATATATACATCCATCTAATATTATACTTTCAGCTTCTCGAATTCATAAATATATTTTTAATTTTATAAAAACTTAAAAATAATTATTTTTATTAAAATTTACATTTTTCCTTGTATATTTTTATTTTAATATAAAATATTCTTCTTAAATATTTTTAATAAATAATATTAAATATGAAAAAATAGAAATTTAATATATTATTAATTTATTAAAATAATGAAAAATTATAATTTGAGATAAATAAAAAAATATATTTATTAATTTAGGTTGAAAAAATAATAATATATTATAAAATAATAAAATTGTCATATGTATTAATTAAAAATATAAAATAAAAATACATAAATAATTTTTGTAAAAATACTGATACTTTAATATATATACTTATTAGATTGCTTAAAAAAGGATACTTAAATAAAAATTGTTGTTAGTATTAAATAATTCGAATGTTAATTGAGATAAATTTATAAATAAAATAAACTAAAAGTGAAATAATAATAATAATAGTAAAAATGAAAAATGAAAAATGCGATGTCCATTCAGCTGTATTAGAATTGTCCCATAGACGTATTCAATTCAAATTCCAATAATTATCAAATTAAATTAAAAATAATAAAATAATAATAAAAGTACAGTAGAAAAGAAGAAAGTCCACGAGGAGAGCTCATTTACTTATAAGTAGGCAGGCAGTGCCCATATTCTGCCCTTGTCATCTTTTCTTTCATTCTCTTTTCAACAATCTCTTCCTCTTCTTATTTATTTTTCTCTCTGTGTGTATACAATACATACAATTCCTGTGGATTTAGATTAAATAATACTTGAAAGTTTTGTGATCAAGAAATTATTAAAACAGAAGAACAAATTAAGAGATGGGAAGACAACCATCTTGTGATAAAGCTGGGTTAAAGAAAGGGCCATGGACAGCTGAGGAAGATAAGAAACTCATTAATTTTATCCTTACTAATGGCCAATGTTGCTGGAGAGCTCTTCCTAAGCTTGCAGGTCTTCATTTCTCTCACTGCATTATTATTTAGACAAATCTTCAATAAAAGATCAGTTTTTTTTTCTTTAAATTTTCTTTCTGTTATTTCTGCAGTTTCTTGAAAATTTTCTTTTTCTTGAACTATAAACATGCTGAACAGTTTAAATTGTTATTGAAGAAAAGAAATGAGGAAAACGACAATTTTCATGGAAAATTAAATTATAAAATTTTGTATGGTAATGGGGTGGTTAATGGGTGATGATGTGATTGCAGGATTGTTAAGGTGTGGGAAGAGTTGCAGATTAAGATGGACAAACTATTTAAGGC
Source organism: Garcia nutans (assembly GCA_947685225.1). Lineage (NCBI taxonomy): Eukaryota > Viridiplantae > Streptophyta > Magnoliopsida > Malpighiales > Euphorbiaceae > Garcia > Garcia nutans. The sequence goes on from CANTUV010000008.1 coordinate 56,808,338, forward strand.
CGGATTTGAAGAGAGGTCTTTTGTCAGATTATGAAGAGAAAATGGTCATTGATCTCCATGCTCAACTTGGCAACAGGTCTCTCTCTCTCTCTCTTTCCTCTCCAGAATTTGCACTTAATTTTTGTCTTTACTTGTGTTTGGTAAAGTTTCATTTCATCTTTACGGCAACTTCAAGATTGAAAAAATAAAAAAAAGAAAAGTTCAAATGGATTTATCAAATTAAATTTAATTCATTAATTTTTTTTAAATATATGTAAATATATATTTAATTATAAGCATGATGATGTGTCCTACATTCCAAGCTCTAGGCATACTTATTTAACATGGACCTTTACATTATAGCTAGTGGCTATAATACAAGTAAGCCACTCTTCCTTTGAAATGGTCCCAAATTTCTCCTCATCATGAAATATAATTATATATTTTCTTTTCTGATCACTACATCTTTCTGTTTTTTTTTTTTGTTTTAAAAAAATTATTTATGATAAATTTATTTAATAATTATAAGTAGAAGTCTAATATAAAGGCATATATACATTTTCTTGCTTTTGAACAGATGGTCTAAGATTGCATCTCATCTCCCTGGAAGAACTGATAATGAAATCAAGAATCATTGGAATACTCACATCAAGAAAAAGCTTAGAAAAATAGGTATTGATCCTCTCACGCATAAGCCTCTCCCCACTACTGAAACACCTTCATCACCGCCACCACCGCCACCGCCACCTCAAGAAAATCAAGAACAAGAAGTTCGAAAACAGAGCAAAGAAGCCAAAACAGAGGAAGACAAAATGGCTGGCACATTATTTGATCCAATGGAGCTAATAATCAATAATGAAAATAACAATAACATCAATACTAATAATGGGTTTTGCATAGAAGAAGTTCCTTTAATTGAACCTCATGAAATTTTAGTCCCTTCTTCTTCTTCTTCATCAACATTAACAACAACAACAACCTCTTCTTCTTCTTCTTCAACTTCATCTTCATCTTCTTGTTATGGATCAAACAATAATAATTTTCTTGAAGATTTGCAAATTTCAGAATTTGAGTGGCCTAACAATGAAATTGACTTCTGGGGTGATGATTTTATAAGTAGTTGTTGGGATTTACTAATCAATGATGTGGATAATGATATTGAAAGAAAGCAGCAGGTAATAGCAGCAGCAACTGCTCTTGAAGATGATCCTCCTCTGAATCAGTGCCCAAGGATGGTTATGGATCAAGATTCTGCGACTTATTATGGGATTCTGTGATTTGAAGAGAAAAAATTTGAAGAACCAAAAGTAAAAGAAAAGAAAAGAAAATATCATGTGAAGCTTAATTACTTCTAGCTAATTATTTGTTTGTTTTAGTTTTTGCTACAGAGAAAATAATAAAAATCAAGAATCCGGGAAAACCCCATCTTTGATTTTAGCTTTTCTTTAACCTTTTTCCTCCCTTACCCTTTTGGAAAAAATAGATTATACATAAAATGAATTGAAAATAAGAGCTATGATATATTTATTAGATTGTTATTTTTTTTACTATTTCACTTTAATTTTGTAATAGTAATATTAATATATATTTTTTTCTGTGAAGAATGTCTCAAGTTACTTAATTGATGCATTTTTCGATTTTATTTTCATTGCATTATAAGTAATAGAAGGATATTCTCTCATTCTTTTCTCCCCCAAAAACAAAAATTAAATTTGAATTTTACAAAAATAAAGAGAAAGTGGAGTAATATTTGATACATCCACAGCATTTCTACAGTACATGATCACCGAATTATCTAATTAGTCTTTTCATTTTTTTTGGACATATAATTAGTCTTTTCATTCACTCATAAAAACTATAGAGAATTAAAGAATCTTGAGTTGGAATCTTATCCACCCTTATAATTAAAGAATACATAACATATATTATTTTTACCATTTATTTTTTTTATAAATTAAAGCAATTTACTGTTGTTATTATTATTATTTTTATTATTTAGCAAGGCACTACTATATATCAATTATAACATACCATATATTAAATTTATTTTCATAATATATTTAAAAACATACTATTCATATCAAAATTAAATTATTTATGAATAAAATATATTTATAATTTAACACCAAAAATAAAATTATATTCTCATATTGGAACTGATATTTATAATAATTAAGTATAGATAAGTATTTTTTAAAAAAATTAAAGAGAGAGAGAGAGATAAAAGGGAAAAACCATTAAGGCTTAAATATTAGAGATGTTGACATTACAATTGAAATAGCTGACCTTCAGACTCCTTTATAGCAATGGCATTTGAAAATTGCTGACATTACAATTTGCTTGTCTAATTCTGGAAGTTTCTGGTTGCCATTGAAAATTGAATCAGACTCCGTTATATTTAAGAAAAGAACGCAAAGAAATATATTATCTATTTTTAATATATTATTTTTCTAACAAACAAACATTCAGTAATTAATAATTATTAAAAATATGTACTGTTGTGTGTTTGCATATCATTTTTCACATTCAAGTAAAATTCAAATATAAGATTTTGTAAAATTATGAATTAAATATTGAAGATTTGGATTTTAAACAATTATAGTTATTATTGTCCTAATACGACAATCAAGATTGGGTTGAATTAGTTATTTGATGTAATGATACTATAAAAAATACGAATACAGAGGACATATAATATAGAGGACATATAAAATTATCTTAAAAAATATGAAAAATCATCCTTAAAAATATTGAAGACAATATTAATCGTTTTTATATATTTTCCCTTACCTCTGTACTCTATTTTATATGAAAAATTTAAAATTTAAAAGCAAAAAAAAAAAACGTATAGAGTAAAGAAGAAAAAAATGAACACAAATAATTTATAGTGATTCGAATTCATTAATCCTATATTCATTTTCTTAACAACAATTGGAGTTCTATTATCTTTGAACTTTTACAAACTTAACTCTAATTTAGTATTTGTATAAGCTTACACCGAATTTTTATAATGGATTTGAGTATTCATCATAATTCAACAAGAGTTTTATCTAGGTTAACTCTTAAATTTAGTATTTTTAAGCTCATAATAAATTTATACAATAGCATTTAATGTTCACACTTAATACTCAAAGATTATAAATAGAAATCTTGATGCAAAGTAAATAAAAGTGTTATACTTGGCTATATGATGCTCTCAATTCCTTTTTTTTAACTGAAGTTTCTTGACATGTTTATAGCTTTCAAGTTTAAAACTAGCTGTTTGAAAAATGAATTGGTGGGTGGCAAAAATTTCTTTGTAAAATTATGAATTAAATATTGAAGATTTGGATTTTAAACAATTGTAGTTATTAACAATTTTTTGGATAGAATATATTTAATGTAGCTAAAAGAAACTGATATAATTGAAAATTTTGAGTGATACGTAAATAAATATTATTAATTAACTTACAATAAAAAAAATAGCGTTTATAATTTTAAGTAATAACCTGTGTTATTAAACACTACCAATTTTAGTTTTAAAGGGTTAGTTCAATTAACAAATTTTTAATATTAAATCACTGATAATATTTTTTAAAAATTTTCGAAACCTAATTTTAATTCTAAGTTTTTCTTTATTTCAATATTTCCAAATTTTATTTTTTTAATAAATGGAAGATAAATTTAACACAGTGAATAAAATTTACAAATTTTCCAATGATCAAATAAAAAAAATACCGCCAAAGTTTTATAATTACTGAACTACTAAGTTAATTAATTAGTTTATTATACTATCGCAATCTCATTCCTTTGAAATTACGTACTTAATATCAAAAAGTTGGTATTCAAAATTTCATATTAGTTAAAGCTTGTAATTTGAATATGTTATATATTATGAATTACTTGGGTTTATTTGGGAAAGATTAGAGGAATTGCTTTATCGTGTACACTAAAACCGTAGGGTTACCGGTAACAATGACATTAGTCCAACCGTACATAATATATCGATATTTATAAATCGTATATTAAAACAATTATAATTTGCTTCATGCCCACATTTCCTTGAAAAAAGTTAAATAAAATGGCATTTCCTGTTAACCTTCACAAGCATGAATGGCAACAAATATTAATTGTTTCATATTTAATGATAAACTATTAAAAACCTCATCAAATTTGGCTAACATATACTTTTTTTTGATTTTTTGTTTCAAAATTTTATTTATGCTTACACTTCCAATGAATGAAATAAAAATTATTTAATACTTCTTAAGATTTAGTAATAATTATGCATTTTTTTTTTGTTAGGACTTCTAACTTTTTTAGATGAAGAAATAATTTACAAAATAAATTAAACGCTTAATCACAAATAAAATATAATTTTTTTTTAAACATAAATTATGATTTTATACTAATTTGAAGGATAATAATAATAATAATAATAATAATAATAATAATAATAATAATAATAATAATAATAATAATAATAATAATAATAATAAAGTAATTGACTCGGCATGCATAATTGTGATACACAATTACACATAATATATAACTTGATTTTTAAATTTTTAAATAAATTTAGAAAATTTTAAACAAAGACTAATAATTTATTTATCTATTATTAATCATAATTTAAATTTTGGGATCTGACAATTTTTTTTCTTGTTTATAAGTCTATAAATTCAAATGTTGATGGTATGCTTTTCACTAAATAAAAAATAATAATAATTTTGGTACAATGTAAAAGCACTTAAATATATATAATGTCACTGCATTGTCAAACATTTGAAAAAAAATCTGAAATAAATACTTCTCCGAGGGCTCATTCGGTGCTTTTAGGATATTAATATTATAAATGTAAATACAGTTATATTTGGTGATACCCCGTAGTTTACCGAGCTCTCCTTCAGATTTCGGTGTCCAGTTATCTCCATTACCGAGCTCTCACAGTATAAACACATCGGTTCCGGGTACTACCAGTCCCACCAAGCTCTAAATATTCGGCAGACAACATATCCACAAATTGTGATGACATGAGGCCAGATCATATCCTCTGCATTAACTATAAATAGGGAATTAACCCTCACTGGTAAAGAATCTCTACCCTCTCTTTATTACTCTCTTTTAGTTATAGCAACCGACCTCTGACTTAGGCATCGGAGCCTCCTCTCAGAAAGTCTGATCCCCCTTCTCTCTTGTCCTACAGGCAGGAGAGCAGCAGCGGTAGCAATACCCGAGTCCGAGCTCAAAGAGCTATGAGTACCCCCCCTGAGGTAGCCCTGACATCATTGGTGCGGTGAGCATGGATAGGCTATTCCCTAGCAAAGGCAATAAAACCTCAGGTACATCGTATAGCTCTAGCAAGAATAACACTCTAATCGTGCTCTGATTTAACATTTCATATTATAGAGCTAGCATACATTATAAAATTACATATACGCGGCTCAACTTGTCTTACACACCGAGCCTTACAATGCCTTAGTCACAATAATTTTTAGCACTTCAATCATACATATTACAGCTCCCTAGTCGCGCATTGAGCTTACAACACTTCAATCGCGCATCTTACAGTGCCATGGTCGCGCACCGAGCTCTTAGCTCCTTACAGCGCCCTAGTCGCGCATTGAGCCCTTAGCTCCTTAAAGCGCCTTGATAGCGCACCGAGCTCTTAGTTACTTTATCATATTGTAGCTCATCAGTCGAGCAATCAATTATTATTTTTCATTTAGCAATCAGAAGCAACGTTATGTATGCATTAGCACATCAAAACAGACGAACCGAATTCATCACGAGCAAACAAGCTAATCATAATTATGAATTAAACTAAAACTGAGCAATAAAAAATCCTTTCATTTATAATGCAAGACTATTTAGCGCATTCCCTCATATTTTTCTTATTTTATTTACAATACCGTACTGTTAAGTATTTTATCATACTTGCTTATAGCACCTACGCACATATTTTGTTATAGCCGCTTGTGGAGAGCTGAGCTTCAATGCTCTAAACTGAGCATTAATGCTCTCATTGTATGTTACAATTTGTATTCATCTTTATAATTCTGTAAGTTCAGGAACTTGTATAACATCATTCTTTGTATATGTTTCCGAGCCCCACTATTATGATTTTTTGTTATTGTATTAGAAACATGTATATGAATGTACATAGTTAGAAGTTCTGATAATCCTTCAATCACACGCTCAAGAGACTACTTGACATGAATGTCAAGGCAATAGAGGAGGTATTAACACCCCCGATATTCGAGCATTGGCACCCTTGGTATCCAAAGAAGGGCATTCAAGTTAAGTTCATCAAAGAGAAACTTCCTACTCCCACTATTATGATCACACTAACAGCACCAACAAATGTCTTGTATCTTGAAGAAACCAAGAATCTAATTGAATGCAGAGCCCGAGAAGCTTGGCTAAGCTCTCAAGCCAATAGTCACTAGACCACTCTTACAATCGCACATAGCACATTTTTAACTAGGTGCTCACTCTTTATTCTCTAATTTTATAGTTTGCTTGGTTGCTCGGCACGCCAATATTTAATGGCCGTGCCCCGAGCATGTTCAGTAAAATTATGCCTAGGGCGCACTATTGTGAGATGCTTAGGTACATCTCGTGTATAAACATGTTAACGTCATACAACATATCACAAGCCCGGTTGATGACCGAACCAAATATGTAATGCACATAGCATATCATGCAACTAGTCAAATCAAACACAAGTACAAAATTGAAGCTCAAAAGAAAAGACTTTCATTAATCAGAAAAATTTATCACATGTATAGCTCAGTCCTTACAATTGTATGGATCGAGCATGTAACATTCCCTGACAATTCTCATTAGAACTATCAGACAATATTACTCGATATACTGTCAGTACTCAAATCAATTCATTTACAAAGTTCTCTTCCAACTAACAAAAATTTTCAAATAATAATACAATCTATATAATACAACACTTATAAGTCCAACATTTAGACCAATTTTCAATAATCTAAATACTAATTGTAATCCAGATAACAATCATAAGTTTTTCAAATCAAATAAATATATAATACATTCCTTTATTTGATAATCATTCACTAGAATCTCAAAGTTCATCTTCTAAATACATATATTCCTTTCACATTTACAAATTTGTATAATCTCTTAAATAGACAAAATAAATCGCATAAATACATTTCATAACTTTAAAGTACAATATACAAAAGATCTCTATATATATTATAGATAATTTTCTGAGATCCTTAATTCCACTTCTTAACTTGCCTCGATGACTTGATACCTGCGTGTCAGAAAATAATTCTAACACGCTAAGTAAAGCTTAGTGGTGCTTATATAAACATATTTTGTCACTTAATATTAAAGAAAAATACTTATTGTAATATAGTAATAACACTTAGTTTTAAGAAATATTTCAATATATTAACTATTTTCAATTACAAACCAACATAATATTTTGATTATACAAAATAATAACTTTAACTTTATAAAAGTCGTCATGCTATATTATACTTTCGGTATTACAACTTTTCTCTTTATGAATCATTTTATTTAAGACTTGATTTCTCATTTGATAACATTGCTCACAATACGCTTATTTTATTTTTCAATAAGTCTTATTTTTTAATTTCACATAAAGGATAATTTTATTCAATCTATAATTTTCAACACTTAAATTTAGTACTATTTTTGGGGCACTTTGTATCTTATACCGTTATATACACTTTCAAATATTACCACACTTATAAATTTATTAATTAATTCAATAATTTGAGCATAACATTTCTATTCCGTGCATTAGAACTTTCACTTGTAAATATTAATATATATATTACCAATCACTTTCATATTGTAATACAGTAAGTCAATTTCAAGTAATTAACTTATATTATTATTTGCATTTCTTCCATTATTCACAATTATAATATTCACATATATTTTCAATTTAGATATCTTCATTAAATATGCCCATATATACTGAACTCATATCATAGGTTTGGATAACAAGTTAGTGTAGCATTTGTAATGCCAAGTCTCAAGAATATATATATATAATGGTAATTATGCTCACTGTCACTGATGACACAATATGTCTATTAATGGAAAGAGATGTTCACTATCACTATGGCTATCGTTCCTTTGATTAGCCATTCAACCCAAAGCTAGATCTAAAATCAGTATGATTTGGACAATTCATTAGTTTTGATTAACACTGAATTGTGTATATCATTTCAATGGTACAATACTTTTATCAACATTTAATACTATATATATTTATCACATATCCAAAGTTTATCACTTTTTTCCATACTTTTAACACATATACATGAATTCTGAACACATGAGTAATTTCATTAGCTTTCTAGTTTGTTTTATTTTTTTTAAAAAAATGTGTGTTTAAGTTTACTTGAAGTTTTATAATTTAGTTTGAAACATGAACATATGCAAAATGAAGCTTTAATTCACTTGTTGAGGTCAATTTGGGGGAAAGAATATTGAACACGGCCAAGTTATGTTCAATGACTTGGCCATGTCTCTCATAAATGAAAAATAAAAAATTTTGACAGCATGTGACACACCCACTGACTTGGCCGTGTTACTAGACACACCCACTGGCTTGGCAATGTCACTGGCCGTGTCTCTCATCAAAGAAAATAGAAATTTTTTACAGCATGTGATGCACCCACTGTCTTAGCAGTGTCACTGCCCGTATCACTAGACACACCCACTGACTTGGCAATGTCACTGACCGTGTCTCTCATTAAAGAAAATAAAAATTTTTGACAGCATGTGGCACATCAACTAACTTGGTCATGTCACTGCTCGTGTCACTAGACACACCCACTGACTTGGCCGTGTCACTGCCCGTGTCACTAGACACACCCACTGACTTAGCCATGTCATTGTTCGTGGCACTAGATATACTCACTGACTTGGGCATGTCACTGCCCGTGTCACTAGACACGCCCACTGACTTGGCCATATCACTAAAAAAAATTATATATTTTTACACACTCAATCATATAAACATAAACATATTCAAGATCTATAATAAAAATGAATCAAAAATTAATTTTTAATATAAAAAAGAGTGTATATCAAATATTCTACTCAAACATCAATTAATCAATCTTTAACCATTACTTATAACTAAAAACAACATCAAACCACTCATTTCTTATAAAGATTGAATTAAAAATTATACTCATCACTTATAAGTTTCTTTGAATTCATTTTTCACTCATCAATCCATTTAACCAATATTTTTAAGTAACAATTTATTATAGATGAATCAATCAACCAATTCAAACATTAAATTCATAAAAATTCATATATTTACAAATTATAATGCATAAGCACATACCTCCTTCACAATCTCTCTTCTTCTCCCTTTTCCTTCTTTTTTTTTGATCACTTGTTGATAATATCGCCTACTCTAACTAATTCTCTTAAAAAGATTATTGGAAAGATATATTTTCCCTTGATTCTTTTATGAAAGGAAGAAGAAAATAGAGAAGATGGTGATGGTGGAGGAAAATAGCGTGGGAGATGGAAGAAAAAATGAGAAGTTTTCACACGCGCGCATGTATACACACACACATATATATAGTTTAATCAAGTGAGGGAATGCTCATAATAACTATAGTGCACCCTCATTCTTAACCGTTGATTCTAAATAGAGTTTTAGTCATGTAAAACAATAAAAATAAATTTTTCAGTAAATTTTGAGATATACTATTCTCTACTTATAGTATTTATCCACATTACTTTTATCACTATAAATTATCAATTATCAATATTAGTTAAAAATTTCTATGTTTAAAATCTTAACCATTACATAAGCACCTTATATCTACTTTATAAATTTCAACTTCTAGACCTCATCATCCTCAACCTTGTCTTTCTGGTCCAGATCCTTCTCATCTTCTTCATCTTCTGCCTCTTGCTCAGCAGCTAGCACATCGATGTCTATCTCCATCATCCGAGATAAGTCCATGTCCGGATTCTCATTCTTCAGCCTGTCGGACACAGCCTTCTGATAGGCATAGACACCCCAAGCATAGTATTTGTCACACCTCGCGAACTTAACAATGAATCCTTGACGAGTGGCCTCTAGAGTATCCTCTGCCAGACATAACTCGGCATCCTTAGATTTTAAAGCTTCATTTTTGGCATGCAAAGCTTCTTTGGCCGAGCTAAGTTGTTCTTTATTCTTCCTCAAAGCTTCTTGCACTTGTTTTGACTCTTCATCCTTTGCTTTCAGGGAGTTCTCCAACTCTCGTCTCTTTGCGGCCTCCTCATCACAGTTCCTTGCTGCCTGAGCAAAATTGGCTGCCAAGCCGGCTACCCGATCTTAAATGGTATGCTCGAGCTGGGCAACTTGCAAAATTTCATTCAGTTCATTTTCATTCTAAACCTTAATCAAGTACAACTGTTAGGATTGTTCCTTACCATATAAGACATTGTCGCCATCTCTTTTGCCACGTCACCCGAGCTCTTATACGCATTCTCGCGTCTCTCCTTCGGGATAGTCCGGTATATTTATTTCAGTACCTTTTGCGATCCAGAATCCTACATTGAGTAAGTAGCATCGTGTGGGCCAACTAACTTCTTATTCACCGCCTCCACTAGTCGAGCCATGCTGTACCGGCAGGCTAGTGGTTCATTCACCTCTCTCCATGGAAAAGTCTCCTTCCACTTGGGTTTGAGGTAGGTTCTCGTCTATCCCTGCCTGTTGCAAGTGTTCTCCCCTCTCTCCGTTCAACTCAATTTCTGGTATTGCCTCTGAGGGAGGCAAGTCCACTGTAAGCTCTTCTTCCTGAGCGTGGCTGGTCTTGAAAGCTCGTTCGCAAGTCATCCTGGCCTTCTTTCAAGCCTCTCTTCTTGCCTCCTTTTTCAGCAAGGTGTTTGAGTTCTCTGCTCGTTGACCTCGAGCCCCTCTCTGTTCAATCAAGCCACAAATTAACCAAACACCTTATCGCATTAATTTTAAGCAAAAAAATAAGTATTCAAGTATAGAGCATACCTGTCAGGTCTTCTGGCCGAATCTCCTTTGGAGCTCTCCCAAGGTAGAAGTACTCCCTTATCAATGCAACGACATTCATCTTCTCCTTAAGAATGTCTCGCTCCACTGTCTCAAACACAACAAGTTCATTTTCGTCCAACCTTCTCCTGGTCACTTATTAAACACAGCAAGCTCAGTTTATCGAGCTCTCCTCCAGAACTCGATGTCCAATTATCTTGATGACCGAGCTCTCAGCAGTATGAAGACCTCGGTTCTTGGCACTACCAGTCCCACCGAGCTCTAGATGTCTAGCAGACAATATATCGATAAATTGTGCTAATATGGACAAGATCTTGTCCCCCGTATCAACTATAAATAGAAAATTAACCCCCATAAATAAATGATCCATACTCTCTCACCATTACTCTCTTTTATTCATAGCAACTGACCTCTGACTTAGGTATCAGAACCTCCTCTTAAAAAATTCGATCCTCTTTTTCTCTTGTCTTACATATAGTAGAGTAGCAGAGGTAGTAATATCTGAGCTCAAGCTCAGAGAGTTAGGAGAACTCCATGAGATAGCCCAGATCAATATTATTTAAATCATTTAAACTAATTTTATTTTTAAAAATTTAAATAAATAAAGAAGGAAAATGATTTTGACCAGAGTCTGGAAATATCGAAGGAAATGAGCTTAGTAATTCCGGTTTCTGTCGGAATCACCGTACACAGGTCAACAACAATTCGTATCTTTAAAAGTCAACGCGTACAGAAAAATCTCTAGATTTGCAGACTGCTGACCTTTACATACTATGGGCAAATGTAGTATTTAACTTAATAATTGTGACATTTTGAAGTGAGATGTTTTCTACAGTAAAATGATTTTTAGTCAGTTTTTTTAGTTTAATTGCAATAAAAAATTATTAAATTAAATAAAAATAAGTTTACCCTTTAACTAGTCTTTATTTTAGCAATATTATTTTATTTTCAAACGGAAATTTTCAATCAATTTCAAATTAAGTAATAAATATCCTATATCTATTTACAGGATATATTTGTTTGAAAATTTTAGTTGTTTTTCTTTCAAGACCCAAATAAATTTTTGTTTAAATATACCACATTATTGATTCTTATTCTTTCTCTTCATTAATCATGTACCAATATAAACATTAAACGCATTACAATATGATATAAATAGGCTTATATAAATGATTCTTTTATAACAAAAATTAAATTATAATATATGAAATTAAATTTAGCACAAGACAAGTATATATTTAAAACTAAAGTTCTATTGCTTTATATATATATATATTTTAATTTTTTAAGGAGAAAAACAAAAGATGAAAGTAGCTACTTGCACTTGGTACTAAGAGATTATTAATATCCGTTCCTATGTTAGTTTATTTGATTCTTTGAATTAAAGATATTTATATTATTATTATTATTATTATTTTGATAAATTTTATTTTTGTTTTTATTTAGCAATAAAGGGTATAAGAGTATGTTTTCACACATCATATTAATAAAAAGAAATTGTTTTCATTGCACTGTAATGTTGATAATGTGTGAAGTGCTTCAAAGGCTATCGATTATTTCCTGAGTTATTTTTCAAATATTTACAAATTTGTACAAAGAAAATATATTTATAACAAAATTACGCAGGCACTTATCTCCATTAATCATAAAATGCAATATTATGAAATTTACAATTATTTCCTGAATTTTCATTGTGAAAACAATATAATGATTTTCAAAGCAAGCCAAATTTGCAATTATTAATTTAAATTCAACATATAATTTTTATTATAGACGATATATGGCTTCTTTTGAATGAAAATTATTTATTTCATATATAAAAAAACATATTGAAAATGTAGCTAGGTCATTGAGCTTATGTTGCATTTCTTATTATAAACATATTATATCCCTTGAAATTTTTAGATGTGGGATGAGTTTAACAGAAAAGGTATATAATTTATAAATAATTCTAAAATAGGTGCAATATACCACTTTACTTCAATGGCTAAAACACAGACAAGAAATTAGGCCTTTCCTCTTGAAAATGACTACAAAAACGCCGTTAGACCGTTATTCATCAAATCCTTGTGACATATAATATACATAGTTTTAGTGTGAAAACATGAAGTTGATAATTATACATAGTTTTAGTGTGAAAACATGAAGTTGATAATTATACATAGTTTTAGTGTGAAAACATGAAGTTGATAATTATACATAGTTTTAGTGTGAAAACATGAAGTTGATAATTATATATAGTTTTAGTGTGAAAACATGAAGTTGATAAGCTGCCCCCTTTTTTAGACCGAATAACATGTTAAAGAATCTTGTTAACTTGATCAACCCATTCACACACATTCTATCTCTTTGGTTTTTTTTTTTTTTGAGTATTATAATATAAGAAGTGAAAATCAAACCTAAATATATTTAGAGAAGATTTAGTTACATTTAGGCTATACCTCAGCATACTTTAGTTCTTGTTGATTATATCCATATTCATAGTTTCTTTGTCTTTGTCTTGTCTTGTTTCCCATAGAATAAGCAAACCCATATCCATATATTTTCACCAAATTGTATTTATTATTACAAGATTAATATTTCCTATCAAACAAGACTTGTACATATTTTTAGTAGTTCATATATTTAATTATTAATTTTTTTCTTTAATTTTTTTAAAAGTTGACAACTGTATGAAAAATGTGGAAGCCCTCAAAAAGCTTAAAAAAATTATAAAGAGAGAGAGAGAGAGAGTTAATTATATATACACTTATCAAATAATTATATTACCTATATAATTTTACAAATTTTAGAGTCGTTAATAACTATTAATTAATTAAAAATTATTTTAAATTAGAACAAAAATATATTTTTTTGCTAGTACATAATTTTAAGTAAATGTAATTTTAATATTTGTAGTATTATATTGAAAAGTTAAAATTATTTTAATAAATATAAATATTATACAACTAGAAAATCTAAAAATTATAATTTATAAAGATACTATTAATATTATAATATAACGAAAATGAGAAGCATATAGAAAATATACATAAACTACTTAAATATAAAAACCAAAAAAAAACTATTGAGCAAAAAGTATAAGATATTTATTGAGTATTTATTATAAGTGAAAGACAATTAAATAAAAATAAATAAAAATGTAAAAGTAAGGTAAAATTTTTAAATGCTTGTATGGGTAGCATTATATCTTTGTTTAATAAATAAAAAAAGACACAATCGAGTGTACTTTAAAAACTTTAAAATGTTTTTGTTTTAAAAATATTTGAAGTGTAAACTATTTCCATTTTTTTTCAAGGGAAAAGAAGTTTAATATTTCCCTATTTTTATCATTTATCTCTTGTGTGGTATAGAACTTTGATGACCACCGAGGTTAAAACATACCATCTCATTTTCTTTTAATGTGTTGCTTAAGATAATCTTACGTAGGTTTTATTAATTAATTTCAATTTATGAGATAAAAATATATTCACTGTGTAAACGATAATATTTTTTTTACCTCAATCAGAACACATACAAGAATCTAATTTGTTGATTATTATTTTTTTAAGGAAGTGAACTAATCTGTGGTGAATTAAAATAATTGGGATTAAATAATATGGTGCAATTTAAAAATTCCATGTGAAAACAATAATTGAAAATTCAAATCATTATGATAAAATAAAAAATTTCACAAACATATAGCTTAAAATCAAGTTCGAAAATTATATATATGTGTATGTATATAATAATGAACTAATAACTTAATATCAAATATTTTCTTCCTAAGATAAGAACTGTTATAGGTAAAAAAAAATAAGTTGCAAGAACTATTCTTTTTTCTTTAATTCCTTTCCTAATTAGCCAATTGGCAATGGCCATTAACGCAAAGAAACGAATAATTAAGGATGATGATATTTTGGTGGGCCATAATAATATCCTGCTGCTCCATTTGCATGAGCTTGCTTGCGTGTAAAGCATTCATTGGACTATGAATTACTTATTATTCTTTATAGAATTACTTATCCGTGCATCATTACAAATAAAACTAACAAGTGTAGGAGAAAATAATATTTTTTTCAAAAAACTTACTTATTATGACGATATTTTCAGATAAATTGTTTTATTTCCACTTTCTATTTCTAGGATTTATTAATTTTCAATCACTGCAATCTTTTTTTTTTAAAACTGAAATCACTGCAATCAATATATATATATTATCATTCTTAATATATAATTATTAAAGTTAAAATTATTATGGGGAGAAATAAAGAAAAGGATGAATTAACAAATTAAATTGATAGATGATTACGTACGTGCTGACTTGTGATGAAATTTTGAACTAATTTTTTCTTTAATATTATTTTCGTTATTGAAAATAATAAATTTTATGATTAAAAATTATTTGGCAAAGAAATAGTCAAAAATAGCGAAAAGCTGCAAAGGATCACAATCACTGTCCACGACAGGATATAAAATACTAAAAAAAATATTAATTAGAGTTATTCTAAAAAATAATTATTTAATAATTTTTTTATTAATAAAAAAATATTTAATATATATTTTAAATATTTTATAATTAATAAAAAATTATTATTTGATTATTTTTTAAATGATTGGCTGAACATATTTTGAAAGTGAGGCCACCGCCATTTGTCAGTGTTTTATTTGTTGCTGAGAGTGAATTTATGGAATTTTAAATTTGTTTAATAAACAGGATGAGCATATGTGGGCCCTGCAAAGATGGAACTCAGTCAGTCCACTCTTTGAAAGACGCGTGGAAAGTAAACGCGGAGAGAATGACATGGTGTTGGTGCGCAACAGTGTACTGAATCCAGCTTTGACTACGCTCGAAGAGGAATTCGACATGTATAATTACAGTAACTTGACAACTTAAGCTGTTGAAAGTCAACAAATTGTGATTTAGTGCGTCAGACCTCTTGTCACCATCACTCATTCCATATCATAAAAATCATTGCTCATATCATTTAAAAAATTATATTTTAAGGTATTATTATAAACCCATAATTTAGATTTATTTTTTTTTAAAATTGGTATTGTGAATCAATTAATATTATATTTATCTTTTCATTATAACTAAAGGATCATTTAAATGTTGCGCTTCAAATCTAACCACATGTAAGAGACCAAAAAGCATAATACTCCCTCCGTATTATTTATATAGGAAAAATTTTCTTTTCTGGTGTATCTTTTATATAGAAAATATGTCATTTTAGGTAAATTTTGGGGAGTGGAATGAGACAAAATACCATTTATATCCTTGCCTTAAAAGTAGGTTTTGAGAGATATTTTTTTAAGGGTATTTAAGTAAATAGAGATGAAAAAAGTGAAATTTCCTTAATTTTCGTGTTCATTTTACCTTTTCTATGTAAATGATACGAAGGGAGTATTTCATTTGTAGCTAGCCTAACTAATTACTACATGACAAAAGTATACTATACACCCTTAAATTTTTTAAAATTAATCATAAATGTGCCCCTTACTAAATATTAACATATTTTAGAACTCACTCATCTTAATTAGTCCATTTTAAATAAAATTATCTTTTAATCTAAAAGCACATCTTTTTCTTTTCTCTTATTTCTCTTTCTAACATTCACGCCTCCATATCCTATTTTTTTTTCTTTTTTTTAATCTTGTTCTTCTTCTCCCTCGTGCCCTAAACCTATTAATAATATATATTTTTTCTTACTCTTTTCCTCTTCATTTCTTTCTGATACACTTTATACATTAACCTTATGTAGATTTTTATCACTTCTCTTTTTTTGTGTTTCTTTATTATATCGACTATATTAACTTCATTTCGCTTAAACTTTAAAGATTTCTAAGGAATATAATATTTTTAATTTTTAATTTTTTTTAAAAAAAAGTTGATCTGAGCAAAAATAAGTAATGCATGTGTATTTTAGTTATGAAAAATGGAATTGTATTATATTTTAAAAGAATATTGTTAATTTGTTTTATCTTTAAATGATTTTGCACATTTTTCTTCTTATCTTCTATTTTTTTCCTTTCTTTCTAAATTTTAGTGTATTTTTTTGAAGAAAAAGTCGGTCTGAACAAATATATATAATGCATGTGTATTTTAGGTGTGAAAAATGGCGTTGCATTATATTTTTAAGAGAATCTGGTTAATTTGTTTCATCCTTAAATGATTTTGCAATTTTTCTTCTTATTTTCCTTTCTTTCTTCATTCATATGTTGATATGAATTGATATGTATGATATATGTGTTAAAAAATTATATTGGATTAAATAATTTTCTATTATAAATGGTGTTTAAGTGTTCGAAACATTTCAAAATTGTGTATTTATATGTTGATATATGTTGATAGAAATTGATATGTATTGATATGTGTGATATGCGTGTTAAGAGATTAGATTAGATGATATTATATTTTTTTTTCAGATGGTACTTAAGTAAGTTAAATAGTTTAGAATTGTATATTTGTATGTTGATATAGGCTGATATGGATTGATATGATTTATTCATGTCTTAAAGGATTATATGGATTGAATAATTTTCTATTATAAATGGTGTTTAGATGTTCTGAGCAGTCCAAAATTATGTATTAATATGTTGATATGGGTTGATATAGATTGATATGGATTGATATGAGTGATATGTGTGTTAAAGGATTATATTGGATTGAGTCATTTTCTATAATATTTAGGTGTTTTAAACATTATAATATTGTATATTTGTATGTTGATATGGATTGATGTGAATTAATATGGGTTGATATGGTTAATATGTGTGTTAAAAGATTATATTAGATTAAATCATTTTCTGTTATAAATAGTGTATAGGTGTTCTAAACAATCCAAAATTGTGTATTTGTATATTGATATGGGTTGATATAGATTGATATAGATTGACATAGATTGATATGTATGATATGATGCTAGGTTATTATATTTGATTGAATCATTTTATGCTCTAAATAATGTTTAAGTGTGCTAAATAGTCTAGAATTGTATTTTTATAAGTTGATATGAGTTGATATAGATTGATTTGTTTTAGGTTATTTGCTTTTGGGTATGTTAAAATTTTGGTTTGTTTTATGTTATTTGCGTTTGTGTATTGTGTATTTCCATAATTATTGCTTAAATAATGAGTTTTGTCATTTGGGCAAATAGACTTTCCGGGAGATGTAGATTTTTTGTTTGGATTGATCCAAAGAACTCTAAATGTGCTATAAACATCAACAATACTCTATTGAGGAATGTAGATAGATTAAAGAAGGAGAACATAGAGTTAGATAAGACAAATACAATGCGTGAGTTGTATAAAATTTTCTTTGTGGGTGTAGTAATAGCTATTGTGGGGATAACTATCTTCTCATCTTATATGACCATGAAGAAACAGTTATGATAATGTATTTTTTCTATGTTAGAGTGTTTTTATGAGTTTGAATGCTATTGATATAAGTTGATATGGATAATTTTACTATCTTTATGGGTTGTTACGAGTTTATATGGGTTAATATGAGTTCAAATCCAACATCCATGGCCAATTCAAATCCTGTTAAAGTAATAACAACACATCCATCATTAACAACTTTTCACAACCTGTAAATAACAATAACCAATCCAAGATTTTTTTACAAATCCAACATCAATAAACATCTACAACTTGTTACACATATCAATATTAATCCAACATCAATATCAAAAATCCATCAAACATCAACATCAACAATGCAGTTTTATGTTTATATGCAAATGAATAATAAATGAGAATTAAGATATAAATAAACCTAGTATTAACATTCACACCTATTGCAATTCACAATATACATAATTACAATATTAACACAAATATCAAAATATTTATTATACAATATTTGCCACGTTATTTGAGTGATCTAATTTCTCTTCATCAGTCTTTTCTATATGGGAAAAGACCATAAATTTTGGTCTCTTTTCTTTACCACTTTATATTTGATTGGGCAACCTTCTTTTAATCTTGTAACCCTTTGGACTTGTTGTCGATGCTGCACCAAGACTAGTATTATTCCTTCTCCTAACATACAGAAGATTGTTTACTTTAGAAACTGGATGATATAGAACTAAAACCTGCAGCTATATATACTTGAAAAAAGTATGAAATCATAAATACTAATAATAACCCGTAACAATACATAATTACACAATTCTTAACTATCTCAAACAGTTAGACAACATGTAGAAAAAGAAAATAATTCATTTTTGAATAATCCCTTCACACTCCATATCAATAAAATCTAGCACCTATAATATATTATTTCAATAAATCAGAGAAATGTTGCATTAATGCTAAAATTATGTAATGAATTAAATAGAGTTGATATTTACGTACCTTTTCATCTTTATTAATTTTGTTAAGTGGTGTCTCATGTTTATTATCTTTATTATGTAATTCATATCAACCCATATCAATCCACATTAACCTATATCAATATAAAAATACATAATTATATACTGTTTAGCACATATAATCACCATTTTATAATAGAAAATGATTTAATATAATCCCTTAATACATATATCACCCACATCAATCCATATCAACCCATATCAATATATAAATATACAATTCTAGATTGTTTAGCACATTTAAACACCATATAGAACAAAAAATATTCAATTCAATATAATCCCTTAACACACATATAACTCATATCAATCTATATTAACCCATATCAATAAAAAAAAAACATAATTCTAGACTATTTAGCACATCTAAATACCATTTAGAACAAAAAATGATTTATTATAATATAATTTCTTAGCACACATATTATATATATCGATTAATATCAACCCATATCAACATATAAGTACACAATTTTGGATTGTTTAGAAGACGTAAACACCATTTATAACAGAAAATGATTCAATATATATAATATAATCTCTTAATATATTTATCTCTCATATCAACTCATATCAATCTATATCAACACATATCAATCCACATCAAAATACAAATACACAGTTCTGGACTGTTTAGAATACCTAAATATTATTTCTAATAGAAAATGATTAATTTTTAATAAGCCATTTACAACCCATATTTGTAACCCAACTTTTCAACCCATCTCAATCAATATCAACATACAAATGAAGAAAAGAAGAAGAAAGGAAAATAAGAAGAAAAAATTGCAAAATCGTTTAAGAATGAAACAAATTAATCAGATTCTCGTAAAATATAATACAACATCATTTTTCACACCTAAAACACACATGCATTATATATATTTGTTCACTTCGATTTTTTTTTTCAAAAGAAATATTAAAATGAAGGAAGAAAGAAAAGAAGATAAGAAGAAAAGGTGAAATTTTGTTTAAAGATGAAACAAATTAGTAAAATTCTCTTAAAATATAAGACAACTTCATTTTTCACCACTAAAACACACATGCATTACTTATTTTTGCTCATATTGACTTTTTTAAAAAAAATAAAAAAATAAAAATATTATATACCTTTGAAATCTTCAATAGTTTGAGCAAAATGAAGATAATAGAGTCAACACAATAACAAAATAAAAAAAAAAAAGAAGACAAAGTGATGAAAATATACATAAGATTAATGGGTGAAGTGCATGAGAGAGAAAGGATAGAAAAAGAGGAAGAAAAAATATCATTAATTTGTTTAGGACATAAGAGAGGAGAAGAAAAAGATGATGAAGATAAAAAAAGGAAAGAAAGAGGGGAGAATGAGGAGTGAAAATAGAGAGAAGGAAGAGAAAAGAAAAAGATGTGTTTTTAGGTTAAAGAATAATTTTATCTAAAATGGTCTAACTAAAGTGAGTGAGATCTAAAATGTGTTAATGCTGGTAAAAGGATATATTTTTTATTAATTGCCCAAAATTTTCACATTTTGGGGTACTAAATTTCGGTAGATTCGAATGACTATCAGATCTGAAAAGCTCGTGATACTATCCAAAACGAGAAAAAAAAAAGAAAAGATTTGTGTTGGTAAACTCGAATTACTATCATATTTGAGAAGCTCATGGTATAATTGAAAATGAAAAAAAAAAGCAGAGGTCTATGCTATTAGTGGAACATCTGTGCAAGAAAAAGGTCGATGAGTTCGGAACATGTGCATATGGGAAAAATATAAAAAATATATAGAATGTATATGAACGAGGCAATCATGTGCTAAAACATGTTACTAACATCACTACCAATGGGAATTTGGCGAAACCTTTACTTAGTCTAGATGAAACATCAATTGAACTGGCAGTATGCCAATCTAGTGGGTTGAATGCCACGACCTTTGGATGCTTGCATACCAGTCTATTACATGGGCGTAACTGCCAATAGAAGTGACGAAACTACTAATAGGATTGACGTCTCTCTAGTCACTAATGTTAAAGTGACAAAACTGTTAGTGAAACTTTATAATAATTTTGGTCACGTTGGTTAAAATGGTAATATCCCAATCCCACTAATTGATTTGCCATTTCAAATAGCAGTTAGCACATTCAGGATAGATAGAAAAGCTATTTTGTGTTCCATAAGAATATATTTTATGGATCATGTTTCATGTTTTAATTTAATGTGATAACTAGATAATGAAACAAAAAGAGCATTTAAACAATTTGAATTCCTTACATTTTATGTGACAGATATCTATTATGTGAGTGCTTATTTTATGAGTGCTTATTTTTGTTTGGTCTTATTTTATTTTTGAGTTCTTTATAATAGGAAATTTTATATGTAATTCCCAAACTTGAATAAGTTACAAAGTAAATTAGTATTGAACTAAGTTATATGAATTGATGTTAGAAAGAATTAAATCAACTTAAGTTAGAGAAAATTAAATTAGCTTAAGTTAAAAGTTTATTCAGTTTTTGTATTCAATTTCAGTGTTAAGTTTCTTTTGAAAAACTAATATAAATAGATGTCATGTACGCTCATTTTCATGAAGCAAGTAGAAGAGTTTAATATACAAACAACTTTGTGTTCTCTTCTTCCTTCCTTTTGTGAGTGTGTAAATTTAGTGTCCATCTATTTCCAACAGAATTTATAAAAAAAAATTATTAAACTATAAAAACCAATACCATCAAAAACAAAAAGTTATCAAAACCACTTCATTTACTTTCATCATGTGGTCAACTGCTGCTACCCATCGTTTTCATCAACACAGTCTTTCGAAATTGCATTGGATATTTAAGCAAACCTCTAGCCAGCTCTAGTTTCGTTAAAAGTAATACTTAAGTCTCAACGAAAACATCTGGTTCAAATACGATATCATTTAGTAAGTCCTACATATCACTCTCTAAGATGAGAAATCTATTATACCTCTTCTTAAGTCTTTCTTTTTCAAGAATGGCATCATCAAGATCGGATTTTTTTACTTTCTTATTTTTTGGAGAGAGCTTTTGATTGTTCGATAGAGTTAGCTTTTCCAATTGGAGCATCACTTTCATCAACCTCATCACACACATGAATAAATTTTTCTCTTATGATTTCTTTTAAGAAACCATAACATCAATCCTATCAATACTTATAGACTCAATTGATATATTCATTCACTTATAGCTCATTTCAAATGTGATTTCAACATGATCTCCTATTGCCCCTTACTACCCATATAGCCCAACTATTTTTTGATAATTCCTTATCCTTTTATTCTTCTATTGTGTTGTTTTACGTTTTGACTATGTTTAGCAAAACGTAACATATAATCTATAACATTATTATAATGGAAAGTATAAATAAGTAAGAAACTATATTGCTGAAAATTATGAATCTAACTTGAATAAATTGATCCCAAACCTCAAGTTCAACATTCCACATTTCTAAAATTGAATCTCAACCAAAGCCACTCATGTCATATTTGAAAAAGTCATAACGCCATGTAAATTATCTTTTTTTATTTTTCATACAATTCATGAATTTTGTCTTATCTATTGACTTGTCCAGAAATTGAATCTTCAACTCATTTATAATATTCTCAAGAGCATTTGTAGTAAATGTTCCCCAGACTCTATTTCCAATATTTTGTTGATTCTAGTATGTTTTAAACAAAGCATCATCCGTAGATTGGGTTCAAACACAGGTAAAATTTTCATAAGAGGTAGTTGCATTCTTTAATTTTTCTTTATTGATAACTACATAAACATTAACAATAAAAATATAAAACAAAAAAAAGAATATATAAAGGTGTTCATAATGGTCAACAATATTAAATAAATTCAATCATATTAACATATTCCATAATAGATTGCATTATCACTAAACATATAAATGATAGTACATTCACATGATACAAAACAAGTCTATAAAAAGTTCACCAATCCTTATTAATGTAATCAAACTACATATGAGATGCTATAGAATTCCTAAGCATCTCCCTCTAGCAGTTTTATCATTATTTTCCATATTAGAGGGATTGTCCTCTTGTGAATCATTCTTATTCATAAGTTTAGCATCAACCTTTGCAAGTATTTGCTCATCTGGACCTATACCTATTAAGTAGTTATACAAAATGCAACGAGCAATGGTAATTTGCTTAGTGTTAATACAATTATTTAGTTTAGATGAGCTTCCACTTATAGGAAATCACTTCTTAAGTACTCAAAAATACTCTTTTAATTGTATTACGTAAAGTGCATGTCTCAAATTGAATAGCTTACATGCAAAGTGAGGTGGATTCCTTAAGTATTCTTTTAAGTAATAGTATTCCCCTTTATAAGGTGTAAATAATCCACTTCTCAACACAAGATATTATTTTCCTATCAATATGAAAGGTAATCAATTAATTATTCACAATATATAGAATACCTATAAAATTTTGATTCAATATTTACCTTGGGGAATTTTAAGAGGACATTGTTTACTTAGTGTGTCTTATATTATTTTTGAATCAAAAGCAGTTCCTTTCCACCCAGGTAAGAAAAATGTAAATCTTAAATTAAAAGTGCACGTAGCTAAAATATTTTGTGTTGGGTATTCTTTTCTCACATGATATTTAGGAGCTTCTTTTTTGTAAAACTTTCACAGGAATGTGTGTTTCGTAAATAGCACGATCCTGGCACTAGCATGTTTAATTAAGACTCAAACTATAATATCATATAAATAATAATTGAACATAAAACAATCACCACCTTAAAGTAGGGGTAGAATATATTTTTAATGGCTATTTTAGATGGAATTTGTGATCCATCAGATTAAGAAATTTATCCTCCAACTCTATTATAACTCATGACACATTCTGAAAATGATGACTTGTATATTCATAAGAACGACAAAATATGAATGAAAGCATATGATTAGTAACATTACATCCTAACAAGTGAAGAAATTCCGCTAGTTACTCCTCACCAGTTATTTTCATAGTTGGTTTAAGTCCTCATTCTCTGGCTAACATTTTACATAATCTCATAAAAGCTATAGGACTCATTCATATTATCCTATGGCAAATTTCACTCGAAAGCAAATAATTAAGCAATTTGTCTCTAACTTCTCTCCTTTATATCTAATATCATGTGTGATCAAAGTCCCTACATGTTTAATATGATGACTACATCTCCAGTGCCAACATATCACTATAAAGAAAACTTGTGCAATATAATTATGAATGTGTTGTAATTTTTCAATTCATTTTTATCTTCAATATTTCCATTACCCATCTAAAACAAATCTAATTATATTAAGTTTTAAAATCAACATAAAAAATTAGAATAATAAGATACAAAGTTGCAGCATTCATAAAGCAATTATAGAATAAAATAATATGGTGCAAAGAGTTTATAGCTTTTGAACTTAAAAATCAAATTTTAACAACTATAAAACAGACCTACAATAATTAAATTCAAAATCTTATGATTCTATAAACTATTTCAATATTATTAACCTGAAATTTATAGGGACAAAAAAAGCAAATTTAATTTAATTTAAAATTTATACACATTTGTTTACTAGTTCAATATATAAAAAATTAAATTAAATTGATATGTGTGTGTACGTATTTAATTTGGAAGATTTTTTGGTCTGGGAGTTTTCATTTTGAAATGTGGAACCTTCAAGCTACAATAATGCAACTCTAGCATCATTCTTAAGGCTAAAAATATTTCTAGCATTAATTACCCAACTAATTAATTATAGGCCAAAATCAAAGTAATGAGAAAATAAAATAGAAATCCATCTAAAACCAAAGTCCTTTATTAAAGCATTATAAACTCTAAGAACATCTCTAATAGGCTCTTTATATGTCCTAAATTATTTACAATGAAGAGTCAATATAAAAAAAATAAAACTTCAATAGAATTTCCAGGATTACTCTTTCAACTTCTTTAATTATTATTATTATTATTATTATTATTATTATTATTATTATTATTATCATGGTTTAGGGTTTTACGGTTTAATGAGATATATAGTGGTAGAACTAAGATTTAATTGAATAGGGGTCAAAATTTTGAAGAAAAAAAATTGCATTTAACATATAAGTTTATTATAAATAAATTTAAGATAAAATTGAATGAAAATATATTTTTTTAACATTACAATTATTAGCCAAGAGGTTGACACAAATAACTCTATTTTGATCTTTAGCACTCAAATTAAAAAGTATTTTAATTTGATTTTTAAGTGTCGTTGTTATTATTATAATAGTCTCAAATTTGCCATAATAGGACACTTGTAGCGACCATCCAAAGGTAAGGTGTGACCGCTCCTTAAGTTAAAAAAGAGGAAAAGAAATACAGTAGTTTTACAGTGATAGGCGTGACCTGAGGGACGACCACTCCACAGGCAAATGCGACCATCCCTTAGAAGGAGAGACCACACCTGAAGATAAAAAAATTCTCAAAATTATAATAAAGGACGTGGTCACTGGCGTGGAGAAGGAAATGGACACTAGACTCCCTTACATGATCGTCCATTGAGTTTGCGCAATCGCACCTTTGTCCTAAAGCAAAATTTACAAAGGACGATAATAAAGTTAGTTGTTTAAAGCGCGACCTTAAGCTTAGCTCGAGAACCCCTATCCAGAAAAGGAGAGACTGCCCCTTTTGAAACATTCATTATCTCATAAAACTTGCCAATACATCACAATCATAAACATTGGGCCCAACAAATCTATATATAATATCTAAGTTTCAGAAATATTGATTTGGCCTATCGCAACCCGAATATCCAACACCGAGGATCTAAGTATCATATAATATCATCCGAAGGCCATCCCCTCTTGACACTAGAGGTCAAGTATCATATAATGCTTCCCGAAGGCCACCTCCTCCACACCATAGTGTTTGATGCCAATGTATCTCGCCTGAAGGTATAATAAAATATCATGATGTATCATTGACATGTCAACTCGACAGTACCAAATGAAATTTTCTAGAACAATATAATATAAAAGGCAAACATACATTGTATATTTGTCACAATTTACCCATTTTCATCACAATTACTCTTTTTCCACAATTTTCACATTTTCCAATAATATTTATTATATATCTTAGTCATATTTACAATGTGACACTTTTCCAAATTTCCCATATAATTTATAGCACATTATCCTTTCTCTTAAAACAATAGTTTTTCATTTTCGTAACAATGCACTAACCACATTTTTTTATAAAATGCATACACATATACAGAATGTCACCTTAAAGGAATAACAACATCCTTAAAAGCATACAAAAATGGATGAAACAAATCATAAACATGCAATTTAAATGTTAGTAAAGTATATACTAATCTTTAAAAGCTCCAAAATCCACCCAATTTTCTCTCCACCTCTTAATTCTCCAAAACCCTAAATACCTATTATAGGGCAACTTTGGCTTAAATACACATCAACCATACAATAAATAAAATTATTCAATTAGAATCATTTACATGCTTAATTTACTCCAAACTACTACTAATTCTCAAATTCTATCAAACATCCAACAAAAACCCTAATTTTTCCTTCCAACCTATCTTTAAACTTCACCAAAACTTAATCATTTTCACCATCCAACTATAAAATCATAACATACAAACCAAAATAACTTCAAAATTACTCATTACAACAATTATAGGCTTCTCCATCAAAATCTCAAAACCCACATATTCATAAAAATCATAAAAACTAAGCTTAAAGCAAAGATTACTTACCTAAACCTTGATTACTCTTCAAAAATACCTTGAATTTAGAATTCTTGAGAAATTTGAAATATTTGATGAAGAGACCTCCTCCCTCTCTTCCTTTAAAATTTCGGCCACTTTCATGAAGAAGAAGAAGAAGAAGATGATGACTTTATATAATTCCAACTTTCAACTTTACCCCTCACATTTATATATGTTTACAAAATAATTAATTATTAAAATATTAAGGTATTTTATTCTTCTTCCTATCCAAAATTCAATTTTAGCCTCTTTTACTTTATTATTATTATTTATGTATACATATTTTTAACTTTTTTTATTTTTTTTACCATAGTTTATCTTTTAGTGAAATTGTATTGTTAGGTATATACCATGTATATACTATGTATCTAATATATATTTTATATATAACTTGTATATACATTAGGTATATACCACACATATCCTTCTTCCATCACTCTAATTACCCCTCCATATTAACAAATCTTATGTTTATTGAAAGTACTAATGTTACACACCTCAAATTAAAGGACCCTTTAATGACTAACCCTCAAGTTTATTTGGATACCTAAGAAAAGATAAAATCTATTATTTTGTAGGTATGTCTAAAATCTACAATTAATGAAAGTATATGGATAGTAGATAATGAATGCTCAAGGCATATAACTCGGAATACAAAACTCTTCACAACTCTTACCTATATGCAAGGTGGTAATATAACCTTTGGAAACAATGATAAAATTAAGATTATAGAAATTGGTTCCATTGACATATTTGGTAAGAATTTGATTGACAATGTTTGGTTAGTTGATGGTTTAAAGCATGATTTATTAAGTGTAAATAAATTGTGTGATAAAGGATATAATGTCTATTTTGACTTAAAAAGGTGTAATATTACTTCACCAAATGGTGAACATGAATTTAAAGGAGGAATAATTGATAATACCTACAAAATTGACCTACATTTTAATAATACTTTTGAATGTCAAGTTATAATTAGCAATGAAGCTTGGCTTTAGCGTAAAAGATTGGGACATGCTAGTATGGACTAACTCCAACGTCTAAGCAAGGAAGAGCTTGTGGATAGACTACCTAAGATGAAATTTCATAAGGATAAGATATGTGAACCATGTTAGCTTGGAAAGCAATATAAGAGCTCATTTAAGTCTAAAACTATTGTAAGTAGATCTAAACTTTTATTATTAATTCATTTAGATTTATTTAGACCAAATAGAGTTGCTAGTTTAAGTGGTAAACTATATGTATTTGTACTTGTGGATGACTACTCTAGGTTTACTTGGGTTAATCTCTTGGCTCACAAGAATGAAGCTTTCTACTTTTTCAAAATTTTTGTAAAGAAAGTTCAAAATGGAAAATGCTATGTGATTATCTCAATTAGAAGTGATCATGGTAAAGAATTTGAAAATGATGATTTTGAAAACTTTGGCAATGAATTTTGAATTGCACATAACTTTTCTACTCCTGGGATGTCATAATAAAATGGTGTAGTGGAAATAAAAAATAGAACATTAGTAGAAATGGCTAGAATATTGCTCAATGAGTATCTTCTTTCTTCATGCTTTTGGGTCGAAACTATTCATACTGTATGTTATATTTCAAATAGAGTTTTCAAAAGACCTTTAATGAATAAACTTCTTATAAGTTATGGAATGCAAGAAAACCCAAAGTTTTATACCTTAGAGTATTTGGATGCAAGTGCTTTATATTAAACACCAAGAAAAATCTTGAAAAATTCTCATCAAAATAAGATGAAGGAGTGTTTTTAAGTTATTCCTCTGCTAATAAAGCCTATAGAGTTTTTAATAAAAGATCTTCAGTAGTTTAAAAAATCAATGCATGTCATTTTTTTATGAAGCCACTAAGCTTGATCATGGGAAAGATATTACTCTTAATGATTTTATAGGTATATTTGAAAAGCTTAAGATAAATAAGACTCCAAAGGAAGATATGGAGGAACCATCTTAAGAAGAACCCAAAAATGAAGAGACTTAAGAACTACCTAAAGAATGGCAAAATAGAAAGGAGAACTTGCCATTTATGATACCTCAAAGGGAGTAACTACTAGATCAAAACTCAAATATCTAGATTCTAATATAGCGTTTGTCTCTCAAATTGAGCTAAGGACTATTGAGGAGGCTCTTGATGATAAACATCAGGTGATTGTTATGCAAGATGAACTCAACTAATTTGAAAGAAACAAAGTATGAGAAGTTGTTCCTAGATGCAAAAATATCCAATTATTGATTGCAAATGGGTATATAGGAATAAGCTTGATGAAGATGGATTCATCATTAGAAACAAAACCTGATTGGTAGCTAAAGGTTTTAACCAAGAAGAAGGCATTGCCTATGCTGAGACATTTGCCCTTGTAGCTATATTAGAGGCCTTTAGAATTCTACTTGCATTTGCATGTCATAGGAATTTTAAACATTTTCAAATGGATGTGAAAAGTTTATTCTTAAATGGTTTTATTAATTAAGAAGTCTATATTGAACCTCTAGGTTTTGAAGACTATAAACTTTCAAATCATGTTTTCAAACTCATAAAAGTATCATATGGATTGAAATAAGCTCCAAGAGCTTAGTATGATAGGCTTAGTGTATATCTATTAGAAAATGGATTTTCAAAAGGAAAAGTTGATACTACACTTTTTGTTAACAAGAAATGCATAACATTTTAATTGTATAAATTTATGTTGATCACATTATATTTGGTGCTACTAAAGAAGACTTGTGCCAAGAGTTTACTTCTTGTATGACTAGAGAATTTGAGATGAGTATGATAGGTGAACTTGTTGGTCCACTTGACAACCAAGAGAGAAGTGAATTAGTTGATTTAGAGATTTAGGACAAATTAAAAATTTAAATAATGAGTAAGAGGATAGGGTTAGAAGATTGAACACACAAGATTTGTATTGGTTCGGATTATACCAATCCTACATCCACTCCTCAACAACAAGTTGAGTATTCCACTAAACTTAGGCTTTTACAAGTTAAATCCTAACTTGGTACTTTCACAAGATCACAATGAACTTGTATAAGATATGTGTATCCTCACAACTCAAAGAATAGTTCTCCCATTGGCTCACTCTAAAACCAAATCTAACACTTGGTGTTTTATCCTTACACCCAACACTC
The DNA here is from genome assembly GCA_947685225.1 of Garcia nutans. Taxonomy (NCBI): domain Eukaryota; kingdom Viridiplantae; phylum Streptophyta; class Magnoliopsida; order Malpighiales; family Euphorbiaceae; genus Garcia; species Garcia nutans. The sequence goes on from CANTUV010000008.1 coordinate 56,838,598, forward strand.
ACTAAATAATAAATGTGAAAATTAATACAAAGCATAATTAAAAAATAAAATTGCAAGAGGTTGGATAATAAATGCTCAAAAGTCTCTTAAAATAGTAGTTGGTGGTATATTTATAGCCGTATTCATTATAAATTTCCATTTGAGTTTAATAAAGGAAGATCAAATGTTTCACCAATCAAATCTATTGCATTCAATGCTGTTAGAGGACATGCGCAGTCGTATGCCTTGCTGGTGCAATAGCGCTTCATATTTTTGCGGTCGTCCCTAACTTTGGACGGTCGTGAATATTGAATTTATGTGTACTGGCTAGTTTTAACGACTAGTACACATGGCTCTGATAGGTCGGCACAAAATACAGCACACCAAGCTTAGTGAAATTCATAGTCTCCCTTGAGCTTGGTGTTGTCATGCTTCAACCAATTTGAATTTTCCCTCCATCAGTTATACCACTTGTCGATGTGATAATGGTGGAGAGAAAAAATTGCAAAAAATTGAAAAGCACAGTCGTCCCTTATCTAAATCATGGTCAGATAGGGGCTCTCATTTCAAGCTTCAGGTTGCACATGAGATCACGAACTCTACTACCAACTTTCTGATTTTGCCTTCATGATGAGGTGCTATCGTACATTCTTGTTAGGTAGTCGCACACCAATGCTTAGTGTCCATTCCCTTTACCATGCTAATGATATTTCAAAATTCTCTAACTTTAAGTGTGGTTGTGCCGTGTAAAGGATGGTCGCACACACTTGCTTAGTAGTTGTCCTTTCAGTTGGGCTTCTCATCGCTAACTCTATTATGGTTCTCTTTCTTTTTTTCAATGTAAAGTACGGTTGCCCAAGGCCTAAAGATGATCACGAAAAGTATCATGTTCTGGCAAATCTAAGGAAAATATTCCTACAACATAGACACTTAAAAGCCAAGTTAAGCTAATGATTAAAATAAAGAGATTTTGTGCCATCCATTTGGCTAACAAAACTCAAATTCTTTCTTGGTCTACAAATCAAAAAATGCAAGGATGGAATCTTCATAGACCAATCTAAATACACAAAGGGACTTCTCAAAAAATTTGGAATAGATGGTTGTAAGATAAGCAAAACACAAATGAGTACATCCTTGAAGCTAAACAAAGATGAAGTTGGTAAAAAAGTAGATGGGAATAAATATTGAGGTATTATCCGATCACTTCTTTATCTCACCGCTTCTAGATCGGATATAATGTATAGCATTTGTTTGTGTGCAAGATTTCAATTATGCCCTAAGAAATCACACTTAAATATTACTAAAAGAATTTTAAAATACTTAAGTGGAACAATGAACTTAAGACCCTGATATCCCAGAGACACATCATTTAACATATTATATTTTTCACATGTAGATTTTGCTGATAACCTATTAGATAGAGAGAGCACTACCAGTGTATGCAATTTTTTTTTTACAATTGTCTAGTTTCTTGGTTTAATAAGAAATAAGTTTCGGTTGCTCTATCTACCACAGAAGCCGAATATGTTGCAGTTTTCTTTTGCTACACACGAGTCCTATGGATGAAGCAAAAATTGCTAAATTATGACAAAGTCTTTGATCATATACCTATCAAATGTAATAACACTAATGCCATTAATATATTCAAAAATCTAATTTAACACTCTGATACCAGCAAATTTGAAGGACCGGTCACAGGGGATGAAATGATCTTAAAAGGATTTAATAAAAATAATAAATAATTAGATATAAACAACATAAATATAAACAGATTAATTAAAAAGGATAAATGATAAACAAAATGTAAAAGACTATATTAAAATAAATTACAGTAATAACATAAAAATTTCAAATGATGATTTAAGAAACAACTTCCATTCAGTATATTTGAACGTTTCCGCCTCAAGTGTTAGAAGTTTCTTAAATATGCAATAATGATCAATATACAAACACAATGTAAAAGAATATATTAAAATATATTACAGAAGTAATTTAAAAGCATATATTAAAAATATATATATATATATATTAAAATTGTATATTAAGTCTAAAATATTTTATTTAAGTTTTATCAAAACACACTCTTAAGTCTATTTGTTTTAGTATACCTAATTATACTATGTGTGGTATAATTATACGGATCCTGTATAAATATACAGCGTAGAATATAGAGAGAAGAAAGACAGAAAAGGATAGAATATAGAGGTCATTTTCAGTCTGTAAGTAGTGCAAATATAATTTCTGATGTTTTAGTTCCAGATCAAGCTCAACTTGCACGTTTTTTGCTTGCAAGAACTAGAACAAAGCATACTTATAATGAAATGAGAGATGAAATATAAATAAAATTTTAACTTTATTTAAATAAATTAAAATAAAATACAATACAGAATAAAATAAGAATACAAAATATAAATTATAATTTATAAACTAAGACTACCTTATACAAGGAGATCAATAGGTGTGGAGTACAGGTATGGAAGAAATATAAGTGAGGAAGGGAAAGGGAAGAGAGAAGCTAAGACTAGGCTAAGAGGTTCTTCAATGTCTTCTGAGTTGAGAGAGAAGTGTTTCGGATCCTCCTTTACCTTCAGAATGAGCTTCATTATATAGACATAGGCTTTAAAATTCCACTGTTCTTGTCACATGCTTTGGCACTGTAGATGAATAGTAACCTGTCGTTACTATTTGCTTTTACTGTACCTTCACGCGTCTGGAACTGTGGATGAATAGTACCTTGTCTGAGGTACTGTTGGCTTTACTGTTGGGAACTGTGGATGAACAGTTCTTCTTACTTTACTGTTGGAATCCCTCTGGTGAATACTGTAGATGAACAGTATCTTGTCAGTGGGCACCGTCTTTATTGACTTTATCAATCTGAGTGGAGAAATAAGGTTTCTCCTGCCTTTAATCAGACGAATCTGAGTCAGATTCAACTTCTGACTCAATTTTCTTTTTATTTTTCTTTTCTTTATTTTTCTTTTCTTTTTCTTTTTCTTTTCTTTTCTTTTTCCTCTTTTTTCTCTTTTTCTTTTTTGTCTTTTTCTTTTTCTTTTTTGTCTTTTTTCTTTTCTTTTTCTTTTTTCTTTTCTTTTTCTTTTCTTTTTACTTTTTATTTTAACGAGGGACAATATACCATAGCAATCATCCTCATTACTGGGACAGTAATCTGAGTCAGATGTCTCGGTGGAAGATGATGTCATGGATGATGTAGAGGAATCTGAAGAAGAGGAAGGAGATTTTCTTCTTCTGGATGAGGCTTTAGAAACTTTAGAATGGACTTTAGTTGAAGATCCAGCAGAGCAGGTTCTACTGGGCTTAATGGGCTCAGATGTTGAGGGAAAAGACCCAACCATCTGTTCCATTAAGGCTTTATAATCTTCTGCAGTCTTGGCGGCTGCAAGAAGGGCAATATTCTGGGCTCTTTGAGCTCCAAAAGAGGCTTGTAGCCTTGGGTCAAGACCACCATGGTTTCTCTTAATGAGCCATTCTTTAACAGTTTCAATAGTGGTAGAATTGCGAAAGACAGACCACCACTTGACTTTAGATTTTCTCAATATAACAGGGATACTGGTACCTGACTGAAATGAATAGTCAAAATACCATTGATATACCCAAGGTATATTGAAATTTAAGCAAAAAAGAAGTAGAGGAGGAAATTTCCTCTCAAATGGTGTAGGATTTAAGTGGGCTTTAAAATGCTGGTAAGCTAATAGTACATCTTGTGGAAGAGTTCTTTCATCATTTCCACAATAATGCCACCAATCAACGAACCAGGATGGGAGGTTATTGATCTTTAAATTGGTCTCACAATAGATGAGCCAGGAATGGGTTTTTCCAGAGTTTTGGAAAAATAGGGCTTTAGTCCAGGCTTCTATGTAGTCCCAATAGTTATATGAATAACAGCATGATAAAGAAGGAAGGGTTTTAAACTGCACAGGAATGTGCAAAGGTCTTCCCCATTCAGAAGGATGGAGAATTTTCTTTATTTTAAAAGAAGAATAGGCTATGACAGCCTTATCTTGCTGAAGGTAATTGTGCTTTAGAAATAAGGAGCCTGAATCCACAAGAATATGAAGATAATATTCTTGGGGCTTTGAAGATTCTTTTGGTTTGAAAAACCATCCTTTAGGATATACAGACTCAATTATAGACCATGGGTTCTGCTGGGCAGTCCCAAAATCAGGAATCAATTCTGTAAACCAAAAATTTTTATTATACCAAAATGATTTTTTCTTTAAAGGAAAATTAGCTGAAACAATTTGAGTTGAAGGTTTTGAAATATCCAACTCAATTTTAGAAATACTCTGAGATAGGGTTTTTTGAGAAGAAGATTCTCCTATCTCGATTTGATTTTTTAAATAAGGGATTAAGGAATCTTTACCTGGAACCCCTGGAGGAGGTTCGTGTCCCATCTTTAAGAGAGCTTTAATCACTTCTGGTGATTGGGCCAGCTGAGAGACCCAATGCTCTATTTTTACTTTTTCTTCTTCTTGGACAACATCAGCCCAAGACTTTATATGTTTAGGGTTCAATATACTATCTGAATGATCAGATAGAGCTTTAGGAGAGTCATCCTTTAGGGTTTCCTTTTCTTTATTGGCTGTTTTCTTTCTTCTCCCCATGATTCCTGAGAAGGAATTCACGAGTAAGGAAATCAGGTAAACTATTGTTTTCTCCTTTAATAAATTCAATATCAAAATCAAATATACTCAAAATAGCTTGCCATCTAGCAAAAATCTGTTTTGAGGCAAGGTTTTTAACATCTTTTTGCAAAACATCTTTTGCACTTTTACAATCAATTCTCAATAGAAATTTTTGATTTAATAAATCAGATTGAAATTTTGAAATACATAAAACAATACTCAAAATCTCTTTCTTTATAATTGAATATTTAATTGGGTTGGGCTCCAATGTCCTGAATAGAATAGGACTATGGCTTCTCTACCCTCTTTAACCTGTTTTAAAATCCCACCAAAACCTATATCTGAAGCATCAGTTTCTACCATCTTAGAAGCTAATGGGTCAGCTATATGGAGGCAAGGAATAGTTTTAACTAAGTCTTTAACTTGTCTAACTATGCCAGAGTGGATCTCAGTCCATGGACCTGGGTTTTTCTTTAATCTATCATGCAGAGGTTTAATAGTTCTATTTAGGTTGGGAAAGAATTCTATAACATAATTCAAACAACCTAAAAATCTTTGTAATTGGGCTTTATTAATTATTTGGTCAGGAAACTTATCCCCAAAGGCTAAGTTTCTTTCTATAGGTTCTATGATTCCCTGTTCTATATAATGTCCTAAGAACCTAATCTTAGTTTGAAACAGAGACATCTTCGTTTTACTTAATACTAAACCATTATGTTTTATTACCATAAAAAATATTTTTAAATGTTTAAAATGTTCTTCTATGGTTGTTGAATATATTAAAACATCATCAATATAAACAATATAAAATTTAGTGTAAGGGTTAAAAATATCATTCATCACTCTCTGAAATTCAGAGGGTGCATTCTTTAAACCAAAAGGCATAACATTCCATTCATACTGTCCAAATGGAACAGTGAATGCAGTCTTATACCTATCTTTAGGGTTAATCTGAATTTGCCAAAAACCAGATTTCATATCAAATTTACTAAAAATATTTGCTTTATATAATCTTCCTAATAAATCTTTTTTATTTGGAATAGGGTATCTAATCCATTTTAAAGCTTTATTCAAAGGTTTATAATTTATTACTAATCTAGGTGCACCTCTTTCTATTTCAGAGGCCTTGTTTACATAGAATGCAGCACAAGACCAAGGGCTTCTAGATTTAGTTATTAATCCTTTATTTTCTAAATCATTTATTTATTTTTTACAAAATTCAATTAAATCGGGCGCCATCTGAATGGGCCTAGCTTTAGTTGTAATAGACTTTTCATCAAAGTCTATTTCATAAGGTAAATCAACCATATGTTACTTTCTATTCCAGAATGCATTTGGAATATTAGCACACAAGTCTTTTTCTATTTGAGATTTTAATTTATTAATTTTATCTTGTGTAAATTTATTGTTTAACTGTTCATTTATTTTTTGTAAATGATAATTATTTTTTAAATTACAAAGTTGTTCAGACTTTGCTTTTATAAGTGCATTTATTTGTAATTCATTTATTGAATGAGCCTTTAAAAGATTTAAATTCCTCTTTTTAGGTTTCTCTAAAAATGGAAAAATTATCTTATGTTTTCTAACTTTAAAACTTATACTATCATCATTTACTGAATAAGGTGTTATCAAATTCATAAATGGTGTTCCTAAGATTACCATATGATGAATGTTGGTTAAGATAAATATATTCTTTATTTCTAAATTTTTATCTATAATTGATGCTTCTGCTTTACCAAGTATATTTAGTTTAGATTTATTTGCTGGTGATAAACTTTCATTAGTTTGTTGCCAAAATCTTTTTGGTACTAAACTAGGTTTAATGCAGTTTAAATCAGCTCCTGTATCAAACAATGTTATAGTTTCTATATTATAATTATCTGAAAATTTTAATTTTATTTTTATTAAATATTTCCTAGATGTTATTTCATGCAACATAAAAATTAAATTATCAGGGATTTTATCTTTACTAATTAAACTAATTTCATTATCAGTTTCTTTACCATTTATTTGTTCAATATCTTCATCAGCTTCTTCATCAGAAGAAGAAGTTGAGTTCATTAAAGATTTTATTATTTGTGAATCTTGTTCTTGTTTATTTTTTAATTCTTTTAATTTTAATTTAATTTCTTTAATTTCTTTTTGTAAATCATTTATGGTTGGTTTATTTTTTACTGTTTTATTCTTGTTTAATATTGCAGTCAAATCATATGTTTATTTACTAGTACTAGGTAACATAGAGTTTTTAGGTTTATCATTTTCTAATATCTTATTTAACATTTTCTCTTGAATTTTAGGATCACTTATATATTTTATTGCTTCTAAAATAGATTCTTGTTCTTTAGTTAATACATTTAATGATTTACTACTATATTCAGAACTTGATTCCGATCCTATATCATCTATCTGATTTATTTCCTCAGAATCTGAATATTCTTCAGAATCTGAATAATCTAAGTATAATTCATAAATTTTGTTTAATACAGATTCTTCTAAATTTAATTCTTGTAATTTTTTATCAAATTTATAAAATCTTGATGTGTGGCCTTTTCTTCCACATTTATAACATGTTAAATCTTTATATGATGTGAATTTTTTATCTTTTTGTTTATATGGTTTTCTACTAGGTTTTCTATATTTGTAAGGCTTATAAGGTTTCTGTTTTTTATAATAATCATCTTTATCAAGCTTTTTCTTGTAGCTCTTTTTGTGATATTTTTTATAAGGTTTTTTTTATATTTTCTTGTAGTAGAACATTTTCCATTACAATCTTTATGTTTCTGTGTTATGCTATAATCAAATTGTTTACAGAAAGAACCTAGTTCTTGTTTAGTTTTTCTCATTTCATATTTTAACGATTTCTGAAGCTTTATGTCTTGACAAAGTTTTAATCCTTCCTTTTGAACTATACTAAACAGTTATCCATAGGTCAATAAGTCATAAGGAATAGGGTTTCCAAATTCCTGTTTTATATGGTTCCTAACTTTTTCTCCTAAGAAGAATGGTAATCCTGCTAAGAATTTTTCTTTCCAGAAAGCCTGGTTGGAATCTTCTCTAAGCATTATCCTAGTTAGAAAAGTTGTTTTATAAAACTGAAAATCACTAAGTTTCTTGCATATAAGATTACTTAGTAATTCTGCATTTTTATCTTTTAAATGAGTAGGATCACCTATAAAATGGAATGATATAGTCAAGATTAGTGTTGCCACTGCATCTTGAATAGTATCACCAAGCTCATCTAATATAGGTATTTCATCCTCATAAGTTTTTATAGCATTTAGAATTTCTAAATGTTGTTCATCAGTGAGATGATTATCCCACCAACCTTTAAGTTGTCCTGTAAAGCCAGCTATAAGAAGTTCAGCTATAGTTCTATCTGAAGTTCCTGTTTGAGTTCTATAAGCATTGGCAGCCATTGTCATCTGTTGAAGAAGACTCAGAATATTATATTCTGATAGGCTATCAATGTTCCATTCATATACTGAAGAGGCATTATACTTATATTGTGATAGGACATTTGGTCTATCTGTTATACCTAAGTCTGGGGCAGACATTCTAGGTACTATAGATTGATTATATGTTATACGATTTATCTGTGGCTCTAGGGCTTTACTAAAGGTTTCAATATCTTCAGATTCAGGTTGAGAATCCTCAACTGATTCTGATTCTTGTTCTTGGGTGACTATACTTATAGTTTTAGAAGCTTTAGATTGAGGTGTTTCTTGAACTACCTGTTTTGATCCAGAAGAAGAGTCAATTTTACTTAATTGTTCTTTAATTGCTTTAACAAAATTTGAATCTTTAGATTTTACTTCTTTTTGTCCTGTTTTAGAAACTTCGAAAGGTTTAAAAACATGGGACTTAAGTTTTTTATCCTTTACTTCTTTTTCAACTTTTACTATCTTACTTTCTTTAATAGTATCTTCTATTATGTTTAATTGTTGTCCTATACTTAATAGATGTGCATTACTAAAATTATTTTGTTCTAATATTTTCCTATTAGGGTCATCTTCAGAAACTATTTTAAATGGTGCTATATTTATTTCTTTATCTCTATGAAGGAAAACACTTGAAGCTTTAGGTGGATGTTCACTTTGTATTATTTTATCTTTTATTTTCCATTCTGTGTCTTTATTCCTAATGGTTACTGGATTTATTAATTTTTTTGTCTTAAGTTTTCCTCTATAAATTCTTTTAAACCAATCAAAGAATTTCATATTAACTTCATAATGTTTTATAAAGTCAATATATTCTTCTTTAACTGATTCAAAATCTTTTACCTTTTTTATTACATTTTCTAGTTTATCTTTATTTTTAATTGCTGTTAACTCTTTATTTAATTTATCATAATTAAAAACAAATTCTTTATTTATTACATTTAATTCTCTATCCATGCTTTCTACATTTCCTGTCATAAAGGAGGCTGTAGGTGACATAGGTGGAGAAGGTGAATGTTCTATATTTTGAGGTTGATTATAATTAGGGTTTGGTTCCAAAGGGTTTATAGTTCCTGTTGGATTATAATATAAGTATGGTACTGTTGTACTATAGTCAACACCTTTTAATTTATTACTAGACTCAGGTATATCCGATGTAGAATACCTAGGCTTTACTACTGTTTGCAATACAGGTTTAGGTTCATTTTCTTTATATGAAGCATATATTACAGAAGGTAACTGTGAGGCTCTACCTATATCTACTGTTGATACAGAGGAGGAAGAGTCTGAATACCTACTGCTTACACTATGTCTACTGAATTTTAATTTTACTTTACCGTCTTCATATTGTTCAATTTTACTGAGTTCTATATTGGGCTTAACTATGGTTTTTGGTTCAGGAAGAGGAACAGCATCCTCTAAGACCCATTCATCAGGGAGACTAATATCTTTCCACTGAATAGTCCTAGGAATTACTGTGTTAGCTTTACTTAAATCTGTCTGTAAAAATTTAGTTTCTCCTAATTTAGGTTGCATTATATATTTTGTAGCAAAAGCAAATACCATAGCTTTATAATTTATTTTATACATTAATGCTACAGGAATAGATCCTTTAATCATTTTATAATTATGTGTCTTGATTTCTAAAACTACACTTTTTAATATATTTGGATCATTTAATGAAATTGTTATATCTGGGAAGCAGTCAAATGAAATTGGACCACTACTCAAACTGGTTTCTATAGTTCCTAATAGTGAGTCATTGAAATTTACAAACCTAGCATCTCTGACCACAGCCAGAATACTAGTATTTAATCCTTCTCTAGTTAAAGGTTTTATACCTATTTGTACTAATCCTATATGTATATATTTATATTTTTTATTTTTTTGATGCTTTATTGACTCTGCAGAAAGTAAAGTTATTTTCTCAAAGGGTTTACTTAACTGTACATCTCTTTCTTCAGCTTTAATTATATAATCATTTTTAAATATGTTTAACTTTGGTATTTTATAAATCTGTTCTTTATCTATCTTTGGTATTACCCAATTATCAATTGCTTTATTAAAATCTTCTAAAATTACTTCATTTCTATTAACTATCCTTTTAACTTCTGATGACTCAGAACTATCTGATTTAGTTGTACTGACAGATTTACATAGAAATGGTTCCATTTTTAAATTTTTGAAAAATAGATTTTTAAAGTTTATTAATGTTGGTTTTGGTAGCGACCACTGACTTACTGCCCTAAACGCCTGTCCGTCGGCTAACACGGGTCTTACTGCATATCCAATACCTAGACAGCACTAAGTCCACTTCTAGATCTATAAATCAAAGATTTAACTATGAAAACAGTTCTATATCTATCTACTACCACCCCTAAAAGAAGATGGCTCTGATACCAGCAAATTTACTTTGAGAAGATTCCAACCAGGCTTTCTGGAAAGAAAAATTCTTAGCAGGATTACCCTTCTTCTTAGGAGAAAAAGTTAGGAACCATATAAAACAGGAATTTGGAAACCCTATTCCTTATGACTTATTGACCTATGGACAACTGTTTAGTATAGTTCAAAAGGAAGGATTAAAACTTTGTCAAGACATAAAGCTTCAGAAATCGTTAAAATATGAAATGAGAAAAACTAAACAAGAACTAGGTTCTTTCTGTAAACAATTTGATTATAGCATAACACAGAAACATAAAGATTGTAATGGACAATGTTCTACTACAAGAAAATATAAAAAACCTTATAAAAAATATCACAAAAAGAGCTACAAGAAAAAGCTTGATAAAGATGATTATTATAAAAAACAGAAACCTTATAAGCCTTACAAATATAGAAAACCTAATAGAAAACCATATAAACAAAAAGATAAAAAAATTCACATCATATAAAGATTTAACATGTTATAAATGTGGAAGAAAAGGCCACACATCAAGATTTTGTAAATTTGATAAAAAATTACAAGAATTAAATTTAGAATAATCTGTATTAAACAAAATTTATGAATTATACTTAGATTATTCAGATTCTGAAGAATATTCAGATTCTGAGGAAATAAATCAAATAGATGATATAGGATCGGAATCAAGTTCTGAATATAGTAGTAAATCATTAAATGTATTAACTAAAGAACAGGAATCTATTTTAGAAGCAATAAAATATATAAGTGATCCTAAAATTCAAGAGAAAATGTTAAATAAGATATTAGAAAATGATAAACCTAAAAACTCTATGTTACCTAGTACTAGTAAACAAACATATGATTTGACTGCAATATTAAACAAGAATAAAACAGTAAAAAATAAACCAACCATAAATGATTTACAAAAAGAAATTAAAGAAATTAAATTAGAATTAAAAGAATTAAAAAATAAACAAGAACAAGATTCACAAATAATAAAATCTTTAATGAACTCAACTTCTTCTTCTGATGAAGAAGCTGATAAAGATATTGAACAAATAAATGGTAAAGAAACTGATAATGAAATTAGTTTAATTAGTAAAGATAAAATCCCTGATAATTTAATTTTTATGTTGCATGAAATAACATCTAGGAAATATTTAATAAAATTAAAATTAAAATTTTCAGATAATTATAATATAGAAACTATAGCATTGTTTGATACAGGAGCTGATTTAAACTGCATTAAACCTAGTTTAGTACCAAAAAGATTTTGGCAACAAACTAATGAAAGTTTATCAGCAGCAAATAAATCTAAACTAAATATACTTGGTAAAGCAGAAACATCAATTATAGATAAAAATTTAGAAATAAAGAATATATTTATCTTAACCAATATTCATCATATGGTAATCTTAGGAACACCATTTATGAATTTGATAACACCTTATTCAGTAAATGATGATAGTATAAGTTTTAAAGTTAGAAAACAAAAGATAATTTTTTCATTTTTAGAGAAACCTAAAAAGAGGAATTTAAATCTTTTAAAGGCTCATTCAATAAATGAATTATAAATAAATGCACTTATAAAAGCAAAGTCTGAACAACTTTGTAATTTAAAAAATAATTATCATTTACAAAAAATAAATGAACAGTTAAACAATAAATTTACACAAGATAAAATTAATAAATTAAAATCTCAAATAGAAAAAGACTTGTGTGCTGATATTCCAAATGCATTCTGGAATAGAAAGCAACATATGGTTGATTTACCTTATGAAATAGGCTTTGATGAAAAGTCTATTACAACTAAAGCTAGGCCCATTCAGATGGCACCCGATTTAATTGAATTTTGTAAAAAAGAAATAAATGATTTAGAAAATAAAGGATTAATAACTAAATCTAGAAGCCCTTGGTCTTGTGCTGCATTCTATGTAAACAAGGCCTCTGAAATAGAAAGAGGTGCACCTAGATTAGTAATAAATTATAAACCTTTAAATAAAGCTTTAAAATGGATTAGATACCCTATTCCAAATAAAAAAGATTTATTATGAAGATTATATAAAGCAAATATTTTTAGTAAATTTAATATGAAATCTGGTTTTTGGCAAATTCAGATTAACCCTAAAGATAGGTATAAGACTGCATTCACTGTTCCATTTGGACAGTATGAATGGAATGTTATGCCTTTTGGTTTAAAGAATGCACCCTCTGAATTTTAGAGAGTGATGAATGATATTTTTAACCCTTACACTAAATTTTGTATTGTTTATATTGATGATGTTTTAATATATTCAACAACCATAGAAGAACATTTTAAACATTTAAAAATATTTTTTATGGTAATAAAACATAATGGTTTAGTATTAAGTAAAACGAAGATGTCTCTGTTTCAAACTAAGATTAGGTTCTTAGGACATTATATAGAACAGGGAATCATAGAACCTATAGAAAGAAACTTAGCCTTTGGGGATAAGTTTCCTGACCAAATAATTAATAAAGCCCAATTACAAAGATTTTTAGGTTGTTTGAATTATGTTATAGAATTCTTTCCCAACCTAAATAGAACTATTAAACCTCTGCATGATAGATTAAAGAAAAACCCAGGTCCATGGACTGAGATCCACTCTGGCATAGTTATACAAGTTAAAGACTTAGTTAAAACTATTCATTGCCTCCATATAGCTGACCCATTAGCTTCTAAGATAGTAGAAACTGATGCTTCAGATATAGGTTTTGGTGGGATTTTAAAACAGGTTAAAGAGGGTAGAGAAGCCATAGTCCTATTCTATTCAGGACATTAGAGCTCAACCCAATTAAACTATTCAACTATAAAGAAAGAGATTTTGAGTATTGTTTTATGTATTTCAAAATTTCAATCTGATTTATTAAATCAAAAATTTCTATTGAGAATTGATTGTAAAAGTGCAAAAGATGTTTTGCAAAAAGATGTTAAAAACCTTGCCTCAAAACAGATTTTTGCTAGATGGCAAGCTATTTTGAGTATATTTGATTTTGATATTGAATTTATTAAAGGAGAAAACAATAGTTTACTTGATTTCCTTACTCGTGAATTCCTTCTCAGGAATCATGGGGAGAAGAAAGAAAACAGCCAATAAAGAAAAGGAAACCCTAAAGGATGATTCTCCTAAAGCTCTATCTGATCATTCAGATAGTATATTGAACCCTAAACCTATAAAGTCTTGGGCTGATGTTGTCCAAGAAGAAGAAAAAGCAAAAATAGAGCATTGGGTCTCTCAGCTGGCCCAATCACCAGAAGTGATTAAAGCTCTCTTAAAGTTGGGACACGAACCTCCTCCAGGGGTTCCAGGTAAAGATTCCTTAATCCCTTATTTAAAAAACCAAATCGAGATAGGAGAATCTTCTTCTCAAAAAACCCTATCTCAGAGTATTTCTAAAATTGAGTTGGATATTTCAAAACCTTCAACTCAAATTGTTTCAGCCAATTTTCCTTTAAAGCAAAAATCATTTTGGTATAATAAAAATTTTTGGTTTACAGAATTGATTCCTGATTTTGGGACTGCCCAGCAGAACCCATGGTCTATAATTGAGTCTGTATATCCTAAAGGATGGTTTTTCAAACCAAAAGAATCTTCAAAGCCCCAAGAATATTATCTTCATATTCTTGTGGATTCAGGTTCCTTATTTCTAAAGCACAATTACCTTCAGCAAGATAAGGCTGTTATAGCCTATTCTTCTTTTAAAATAAAGAAAATTCTCCATCTTTCTGAATGGGGAAGACCTTTGCACATTCCTGTGTAGTTTAAAACCCTTCCTTCTTTATCATGCTGTTCTTCATATAACTATTGGGACTACATAGAAGCCTGGACTAAAGCCCTATTTTTCCAAAACCCTGGAAAAACCCATTCTTGGCTCATCTATTGTGAGACCAATTTAAAGATCAATAACCTCCCATCCTGGTTCGTTGATTGGTGGCATTATTGTGGAAATGATTAAAGAACTCTTCCACAAGATGTACTATTAGCTTACCAGCATTTTAAAGCCCACTTAAATCCTACACCATTTGAGAGGAATTTTCCTCCTCTACTTCTTTTTTGCTTAAATTTCAATATACCTTGGGTATATCAATGGTATTTTGACTATTCATTTCAGTCAGGTACCAGTATCCCTGTTATATTGAGAAAATCTAAAGTCAAGTGGTGGTCTGCCTTTTGCAATTCTACCACTATTGAAACTGTTAAAGAATGGCTCCTTAAGAGAAACCATGGTGGTCTTGACCCAAGGCTACAAGCCTCTTTTGGAGATCAAAGAGCCCAGAATATTGCCCTTCTTGCAGCCGCCAAGACTGCAGAAGATTATAAAGCCTTAATGGAACAGATGGTTGGGTCTCTTCCCTCAACATCTGAGCCCATTAAGCCTAGTAGAACCTGCTCTGCTGGATCTTCAACTAAAGTCCATTCTAAAGTTTCTAAAGCCTCATCCAGAAGAAGAAAATCTCCTTCCTCTTCTTCGGATTCCTCTACATCATCCATGACATCATCTTCCATCGAGACATCTGACTCGGATTACTGTCCCAGTAATGAGGATGATTGCTATGGTATATTGTCCCCCATTAAAATAAAAAGTAAAAAGAAAAGAAAAAGAAAAGAAAAAAGACAAAAAAGAAAAAGACAAAAAAGAAAAAAGAGAAAAAAGAGGAAAAAGAAAAGAAAAGAAAAGAAAAGAAAAAGAAAAAGAAAAGAAAAATAAAGAAAAGAAAAATAAAAAGAAAATTGAGTCAGAAGTTGAATCTGACTCAGATTCGTCTGATTAAAGGCAGGAGAAACCTTATTTCTCCACTCAGATTGATAAAGTCAATAAAGACGGTGCCCACTGTCAAGATACTGTTCATCTACAGTATTCACTAGAGGGATTCCAACAGTAAAGTCAGAAGAACTGTTCATCACAGTTCCCAACAGTACCTCAGACAAGGTACTATTCATCCACAGTTCCAGACGCGTGAAAGTACAGTAAAAGCAAATAGTAACGACAGATTACTATTCATCTACAGTGCCAAAGCATGTGACAAGAACAGTGGAATTTTAAAGCCTCTGTCTATATAATGAAGCTCATTCTGAAGGTAAAAGGAGGATCCGAAACACTTCTCTCTCAACTCAGAAGACATTGAAGAACCTCTTAGCCTAGTCTTAGCTTCTCTCTTCCCTTTCCCTTCCTCACTTATATTTCTTCCATACCTGTACTCCACACCTATTGATCTCCTTGTATAAGGTAGTCTTAGTTTATAAATTATAATTTATATTTTGTATTCTTATTTTATTTTGTATTGTATTTTATTTTAATTTATTTAAATAAAGTTAAAATTTTATTTATATTTCATCTCTCATTTCATTATAAGTATGCTCTGTTCTAGTTCTTGCAAACAAAAAATGTGCAAGTTGAGCTTGATCTGGAACTAAAACATCAGAAATTATATTTGCACTACTTACAGACTGAAAAGGACCTCTATATTCTATCCTTTTCTGTCTTTCTTCTCTCTATATTCTACGCTGTATATTTATACGGGATCCGTATAATTATACCACACATAGTATAATTAGGTATACTAAAACAAATAGACTTAAGAGTGTGTTTTGATAAAACTTAAATAAAATATTTTAGACTTAAGATACAATTTTAATATATATATATTTTTAATATATGCTTTTAAATTACTTCTGTAATATGTTTTAATATATTCTTTTACATTGTGTTTGTATATTGATCATTATTGCATATTTAAGAAACTTCTAACACTTGAGGCGGAAACGTTCAAATATACTGAATGGAAGTTGTTTCTTAAATCATCATTTGAAATTTTTATGTTATTACTGTAATTTATTTTAATATAGTCTTTTACATTTTATTTATTATTTATCCTTTTTAATTAATCTGTTTATATTTATGTTGTTTATATCTAATTATTTATTGTTTTTATTAAATCCTTTTAAGATCATTTCATCCCCTGTGACCGGTCCTTCAAATTTGCTGGTATATATATATATATAAGACATCACTTTTGGAGAGAGAATATTCAAAAACAAAATATTATTTTAGAATTTATTGAAACTCAAAAGCAGCTTGCTGACATTTTAAAAAATCTTTAAATGAAGAAAGATTAAACTTTATTAAGCAAAATCTTGAAATGTTTGATAAAAGTACTTTAAACTAAAAATTATGCATGTATTACATATTCCTCATTTGATTACTTTATGATTGTCTATTTGCTTATGAGTGTTTACATATTGAAATGTTGGATCAATTGAACCAATTTGAAAATGTACAAGATTATACGTTCTTGTATAAGTAAATTGTTCAATAAAAACAACTTGATCATGCATTGAAAGTCCACCAAGTTAAACTTTTGCTTTTGAAACTCATTTCTTTTATTTTTCTGTAATATTAATCAAGTACGATTGCACCATACCAATATAATGGTTGCCAGCTATATGAACTGGTGATTCTAAATTGGCATGAGTACTAGCAGTCACGCTTGACACCCTAGCAAGGGCCAGAATCTGAATCGTCTTAACCGTTATAACCTGCTGCTAGGTAGAGAGCGTCTCTCCTAGGATAATTGTTGTGAGCCATAATCTCGCTGTGGTGCCCAGGCTAATGGAAATTCGCTCCTAACAGTGTATGCAGAAAAAATATAACCATTAGCAATATATAATTTTTAATAAATTTACCCTCTTAACACTCTAAAACAGCTAGTTTTCTGATTTCCCTCTATAAATTCCCATAAATTTCAATTGCTACACTTCTTTAATTAATCTAAGGCTATAAAATCTCTTAACTCCTTCAAGAACTCTTCTAAACTCCTCTCTTTCACCTTTCTACTTTAAACATTCTTCAATTCGTAAACTATTTTATTAAAATGGCACCCAAAAAGAAGATTTCTTCTAAAGCAAAAGAGAAAGAAAGTTACTAGCATTGTGATTAGAGAAAGAGAGCAAGATCCTCCCTCCACAAAAGAGAGATAAGAAAATCCACAAGCCTCACCATGATACCTCATAAGAGAATGTGAGGTATGCATACTAAAGAAGAAAAGAATGGAAGCCACTAAAAGCCCTTTTAGAGGTATGCTAATTGCTTTAGGAATTAAGGATGAAAGAGATAGATAGATTGTAACATCCCAATGGCCCTGGGCTTACGACTTGGTTTTTTCACCCAACTCACTTCAAAAGACTGCTACAGTACCACTTTCCCTCACTGTTTCATGGCAGGATTTGTTTATTTGGCTCAATTAAGAGTCGCCTGCCTCGTTTCGACCTTAAGACCTCCTTAAGAGAGTCTTTTTCACTCAACAAGTATCATTTCTTCTACTAAAAGAAATAGTACTAGTTGAGTGAAAAAGACTCTCTTAAGGAGGTCTTGGGATCGAAATGAGGGAGGTGACTCTTAATTGAGCCAAATAAACAAATCCTGCCATGAAATCGTGAGGGAAAGCAGTACTGTAGCAGTCCCTTGAAGCGGATTGGGTGAAAAGGCTGAGTCATAAGTCCAGGGCCATTGGGATATTACATAGATACCTAGATGTTTTAGGGTGGAAGAAATTTATTTTTCTTGATGAAATAGGTTACCTAAGCTTGAGTAGAGCATTCCTAATATCTCTACAAATAGAAATGAGCCAAAATGCTACAATAGGGTGGCATGGGATTTTAAGTTTTTTGATTGATACTTTTCTATGACCCTAAATGTTTTTACTAGTATTTGGGGATTGCAAACAGAGGAAGCTACAACATACAATGATCCTCTATTTTCAAACCAAACTCTTTCAAACTTTTGGAAAGAAATTTATGTAAAAATCTCATTTGTTAAGGAATCTAAAGCTAGGCATATTAAATCCCTTATTCATTGTATGCTTCATAGAATCATTACATTCACCATCCACCAAAGGGCTGATGGGAATGAGAAGGTCACCAAAAGAGACCTTGTTTTCCTTTATGCCATGACCCATGACATAAAAATCAACACCATCAAGTTCTTGATTAACACTTACTATTATACCACCAAATATAGTGGAACCTTTTTTCTTTCATCCCAAATCACTCAAATTGCAAGGAATAGAAACATGCTCAATGACCTTAACCTTGCTACCTCGAGAAATCCATTTGTCAATACCTCTAGTGCTATCACTATAAACTATCTAGAACATGCTAGCTGTGTAAAGAAGATATATGGGATATATGTATATCAATTTACAAGTAAGGGGTTAGTCGAGAGAGAAAAGAAAAGACGTAGGTACACTATTGTACAAGGTGAAGAAGTAGGTGAAAACCTTGAAATAGCACTTAAAATGCCAACGAAACCCTCCTTATCACATGTAGGTAGGAGCTTTTCCACCAACCTAATCTCAAAGCCCTAAAATCCCTTCAAAGGAAACTCACTCACTTCAAAAGAGATATTTTAAAGAATTTCTACAAATTGAATCAAAATATTGACCTTCTCTCTCACATTTGTCATGATCTTCATGACATTCAAGGCAAGATGGAATTGCCTCAATGTGAATTAAGAGATTAGAATGTGAGTGAGTATGAAAAAAGCCCCTTTGAGGAAGAATTTGTAGAGATTGAAGAACAGAGTTGCAATGGTAAAGAGGAAGTCACTCAAGCATCACAAGACAAAAAAAATGCTCCTTTAGTTAAAGAAGAGAAGGCTACAAATTTTGATTATGACTAGATTCCTCTTCTTAGCCAATCTTTTTCTACTTTATTTTGTTGTATGATGTTATCCCTTTCTTTTGGTAGACAATCATATGTACTGATCATACAATTTTTGTTTGATTTATGTTTGTGTTATTTTTTTATTTCTATTTTATTAATGAAGATTACATTTGATTTCGTTGTCGTAACTACTTCTTATCTATATCTTTTACATCTACTTTTTGTCTTTGTCAAAGGGGGGAGAATATGTGTTAACAAAATTAGTGAATGAAGTAAGAAATTAATGAACTTAAAAAATATGAACACTATGAAGCTTGAAATGATCTTCAAAGGGGGAGAATCAAAATAATAGTTTTAAAAGAAATCAATTCGGTAATCTTTAACCTTGATACACACTTTTGATTTTTTAAACGCAACCCTTAATCATCAAAGTTGTATGCATAGGTTAAGGGGGAGCTTTTTTACTCCATATTTTTTATATTTCCCTCTCACTTCAATTTCATTTTCAAAGTCAAAAAGAGGGGGATTGTTAGCCAAGAGGTTAGCACAAATAACTCTATTTTGATCTTCAGCACTTAAATTGACTGGTATTTTAACTTGATTTTTAAGTGTCTTTGCTATAGAAATAATAGCCTCAAATTTGTCAGAATAAGATACTTATAGTAACCATCCACTAGTAGGGTATGACCGCCCATTGAGTTATGAAAAAGGAAAAGAAATACAACAGTGTTCGAGGTGACTGGCCAAGACTTGAAAGACGACTATTGCATAGGCAGATGTGACCATTCCTTAGAAGGAGCAACTGCACTTGAAGATAGAAAAATTCTTAAAATTACAATAGAGGACGTGGTCACTGTCACGGAGAAGGAAATGGGCACTAGACATTCTAGCGCGACCACACCTCTGTCCTAAAGTAAAATTTACAAAAGACAACAGTAAATTTTGCGGTTTGAAGCAAGACCAGAAGCTCAATGCAGAACCCTTATCCGATCGCTATCTAGAAGAGAAGAAACCACCCCTTTTGAATTTTGGAGGATTTTCTCTCTAACCAATGATCACAAGACATGTTGCATAACCATTTTGAGGGAAAAATTCAAAATGCATAAGGTGTAACCGTGCATGATTCAAGGGTGACTGCACCGATAACAACAGGCTGGCATATGATGGAGTCAGATCGATTGTCGGGGAAACTTGCACTAGCCATTTGAGAATTTTCAAAATGACCGACCGTACCAAGCATTAGTGTGACCGCCCAAGGTGTCAAGGTGACCGCACATGGAATAAGTGCAACTGGGAATTATCTCAGAATATTTTTTTTAATCAAATTGCTAATCATTTATGTTGGAATCCACTAATCAACTTTAATAACGGCTAGTTGGATCCTAAATGGCTATAAATACCTTATGAATTTTCATGTTTCAAAACGAGAAGAGAGCCTTTGATTCTATACAACATATTTTGTTTACTTTGTATTAAATTATTATTTGTTATAATTGAGTGTTAAGTGTGAGAATTAAATACCATTATAAAAGTTTGATGTGAGCTTTGAAATACTAGATTTTAAAGTGAGCTTGGGTAAAACTCTTGTTGGGTTATAAGAATTACACAAACCATTGTAAAATGTCAGTGTGAGCTTGTGAAAATATCAAGTTAGAGTTGAGTTTACAAAAACTCAAAACTAGCGGACCCTCAATAAGTTATTAAGAAAGTGAATGTATGATTAGAGAATCTAAACCACTATAAGTTACTTGTGTTCAATATCTTTTTGTCTATTCAATTCATTCTTGCTTGTTTAATTTTTTTTAATTTTCCATCATTTTCACTGAACAATCAATTCACTTCCGCTCTTGGTTATTTTCTTGGGACAATAACAGCAGTGCAAAAACTAATTTTTGCTCTTAGTTTGACAACGATTGAGAGGTGATAATTATATTATACGAGTTTGCATTTAATTTGTGCTACTTTTGTATTCTTATTGATATATTGTATATTAATAGTTTAAAAATGATATTATCCATATTTATTTTTAGTAAATCCATCACCAGAAAATTATTATCATATTCTTCTTTTTTTTATATAATTAGCAACAAAAGTTTCACAATATAAATAATATTTTTATTTAAATATAAATTCGTAATTGTTATAATTTTAAATAAAATCCTTACATAATATTATAGAAATTTAATAATTGGAGATAAAATTTAAATATGAATTTTTTTATTTTTAAATTAAGACAAAATAGAAATAAATTTGTGATTGATAATTCCTAATGATTGAAAATTTTTTAGCTAAATAAATAATGTAATATAATTAACAATGAATATTTGGCAAATAAAAAAGTATTTAAGTAACTTTATTTAATTAGATATATTATTTAGAGGTAAGCAATAGCATCATCGGTATAAAATTAAAATAATATAATTACTTATTATAATTATTTTTTAAATGTTTACAAGGTGAAAAGATACTTCAAATATCTTATTAATAACACGTTATGAATGTGTGTGTATGTGTGTGTGTGTATATATATATATATTAATAAATACACACACATACACGCTCACACACAAAAATATATATATATATATATAATATGTATATATATATATTAATAAATACACACAAATACACACATACAATTCATGGACCACCCATGACCCCTCTAAATCCGTCCCTGAAGATATATAGTTTGCATTCTATTTCTTGAGCCGTGATTGATCATAGAACTCATTGTTATTTATATTTGTGTATCGCCATTAAACTTGAAGCCCTTATTAGTTTTGTTTGCTTGTTTGATTATTGATTCATTGGAATTCTAATACCTTATTGAATTGCATAAATTTGGGTTTTGCTTTCTTGGATCTATCCTCAATTGTTGTTCTTCTTAATACCTTATAACCTTTTTAATTCAAATTGAGCATTGTCCTTCATTACCATCTTAGCCCTAATAATTTCTTGAAGGTTGGGTATGTTTGCTTAGTCTCTACTCATCCAACAAGTCTTGTTATTATTCTTATGTATTAATTTCTCCTTGTTATACTCTTACATTGGAGACTTGATGTGTATGTTCATTATTTCTTAATTTTTTCTTAAGTATCTTTCTTATGTATCGGTCATTCTATTTGTTTTTATCTGGCCTATGCTTTGTTGTTTTGGGAGGTTGTTATCTTGATTGCTTATTAGTACATATTTCTCTGCTTTTGCATCTCATGTAGTTGGTCTTGCACTTCTTTTGGTCTTCCATACCATGTTTGAGGCTCTCTCTCTCTCTCTCTCTCTCTCTCTCTCTCTCTCTCTCTCTCTCTCTCTCTCTTTAATCTAATCTTTTTACCTTTGCTGATAAAAAAAAGGTTTCTATATAATGGTAATGTTGAAGGACGATATTCCCTAGCAAAATCTTTTTGGAGATCTTCTACTATGACCAAAATCTTTTTGGCTTTATGTTAAAAATGTATTATATTTAAAATGTTAATTAAAAACTTTCTTTAAAGTATTTTTTATATTTTAATTATAAAAATTACAATATAATTGTATAATAAATAATATATTAAAAAAAAACATAGTTTGAGTGTTAATGAGAAATAAAATTTCTCACGTGACTGGTTAAGAATTTGAACGTTCAAGTACAAATAATATCTGCAGATCATTAAATGAAATATTTAAAGAAGAAAGAAAGGTTCGTTGGACTTTTGGCCAAGTGAAATGACTTCATTTCCCTGTGTCTATGATCATGTGACCTCGTCTCCTTGTGCTTGTACATATAAACAAAACTCTTCTGTCTTATGTTTCGCAAGGATCATAACATGAATTTATTCCAACATAATTATACTTCTACTTGAAAAAAAAAATATTATATTGTCAATCAGACTTTAATTTAATATTAAACATCAAAATTTAAGAGTTTCAAACTTCTTTTTTTTTTTTGGATGCTAAGAGTTTCGAAGTTCTAACTATATTTCATCTATTGCTTGTGTAAATATTTTTTCATCATCTCGAATGGATAAACATAATTTTTTTTATTTCACATAAATTAATAAATTTTAATTTTTTAATACATTTTTTAGATATTAAATTAAACCCTTAATTGATTAAAGAATATATTTATTAAATATTTAAAATAAATAATACTAACTATGGATATAATAAAAATTTAATATATTAATTAGTTTATAATTTAGAATAAATAAAAAATATGTTTATTAATTTAAAATGAAGAAAATGTTAAATTATAATATTTATCCATTTCTATGTATATTTAATTAACTGATATTTTTAAACAAATAAAAAAATTAAATCAATTAAGATGGCCCTTTACTTATAATACAAATAAATTTCCTTCCGCCCAAAAATATTAAATTCCAGACCTTTTGAGCTGGCAGCCTTATATATTTAAACCATAGCTCGGAATATAATTCAAATTCATTTTTCAATGTAACACAAACACTATTACTTTCATTTTTATTAATTTTTAAGAAAAGTACTAAAAAGGTCGTATATGATTTGAGCTTGGCCGGTTGGACTTGATGATAGAGCTCAAATCGGTGGCTCTTGAAGCTAATAATTTAATGTGAAATAAAAAAAATATTATTCTTGATTATTATCTAAAAAGACAATAATTATTAGTTTCCTAATACGTTTGTTATTCAAAATGCATTTCTATTAACAAGACAAGCCTAGATAATTTAAGACTAATGCACATATATGTTAAAAAAAATACCAAGCATAATTTATTAATTATTTTCTTTTAAATATTGGTATAAAAAGAAAAAAAATCAATTTAAAATTTTTTTATTTAAAAAATATATTTATTATTGGATGGTATTTAAATATGTAATTTTCTTTTAATGTCGAAAGTAATTTTATTTATTATTAGAACGTATAGTGAACAGTGATTAGCAAATGATAACCGAAAAATACAGTTGGTAAGGATGATAAATAGTTAAAAAAATTTAAAGAGGGAGGGAAAAATAAAAAGATGAAATTTTAAAGAAGGGTAAAAGCGTCTTTCTGACTTAGAGTAGAAGACACAATACATAATTAGATTATAGCATAACACCACAAGTCTTATTAAATATGAAAATAAGCCAAACTATTTGAATTCAGCTTAGATTTCGGCTATGTGAAAGCCCTTTAAGGCTCAAACTCGCTTAAATACAAGTTGAGCTCAAACTGCTCGTTTTTTAAATAAGTCAAACTCAAGCTTAGAGAGATACTCGGTTCGTTAGACACGCGAGCTGGCTCATATAAAATGTTTTTGAGCTAAATTCATGAGCCAACTTATTAATTAGCTCGTTTAATATTCAAATATATTAATTTATTAACTAATTTAATTTATATAATTTATTATTATAATTATACATTATAAATAAATGAAATAATATAAAAAAAATAATTTTTATAGCATATAATAAATAATTATTCAATTAGTTAATTTTATAAGATTGCATCTTAATATATTAATAAAATTATATGTTGAAAAAATAATTTTGAAATTATATGTCATATGTTATATAATATAGTCATATATTATATATGATGGTTATGCAACTTTGAATTTCTTATCCTAAGTGTTTTTATTAAAATTATTAGTAATATTATTTATTAAACTTATATTTTAATTGACATGTATTAGTTTATATTCTAAAACTAAAATAATAATATGTCAATTAAGTTTTGATTTTACATATTTTTTTATACATATTATTATATTATATTTGTTAATTTAACTATTAGATTATTAGTCCTATCTTTTAAAAACTTATATCTCAAATTATATTTATTAGTAATTAGTACTATGTCTTTTGTATGATATTACTAATTATAATTTATGAGTATAATAATATTATATAGTTACTAATTAATAGTTACTAATTTTCAACAATTTTTTAATAAAAAAATATAAAAAGAATATTCATATAATATTAAATTTAATATATTTTCAATAACAATAAATGTAAAAAATTCATGAAAATATATTAAGTATTAATATTTAGATACATTATGATATACAAGAATAAGTTTGATAGTACCTCTTATGAACTATTGAAAATAACAATGATATAATAATAATTATCATCATCATTTTACTATATATTAATGAATATAGTATTAATAATTATTATGTTCATTACATAATTCAATATTTTAAATATCAATGTGATTTGTTTATTTTATTTCTTAATCAATATATTAGCATTAATATAAACTATATGTAGTTTAATAATATATATTTTGACTAATCAATGTAGATTTAATTTCCCTTTTAATATTTTAAAAAATATTATTAATAATTATTATGTTAAATACATTGCTCAATAATTTAGATATAAATGTAATTTCTCTATTTTTTTCTTAATCAATATATTAATATTAGTGATAATATATAAATATAAAATTTGAATAACCAATCAAAATTTATTTTTTAATACTTTAAAAAATATTATTAAAATAAAATGAAATCCCTTATAAAACTTTATTCATTTTATTGATTTATATATTATATTATATTATTTTTTATTTTGCTTTAAATCTAATAATAAGTCTGAGCTCAAGTCTAATCCTGAGCTCCAGTTCAACTCATTGAACATATTAATGAGCTAAACACAAATTGAGTCGAGCCGAGCTTGAACTTATCAGTATTCATATACACCGAGTTTGAACTCATATTTTAAGATCGAGCCGAGCCTGAGCTTGTTAAAGCTTGGTTCAGCTCGACTAATTTACACCCCTAAGTCTTACTCTACCCAACAGTCCCAATCATCAAAAGCTAAATCTTCCTTCATATTTAATATCACAAAAACCAATACTAAACTAAAATGAACAAGAATTGTAGCTGCAATTCTCAAGGCAAAAAATTTTCCCCATTGTTGGTCATAATATATTTAACTGTGAAATCCACAAATGTAGAAGCTTATTTATAACATAACTATACAATATGTAAATCTGACGAAATCTTAAAGCCTTGTATTACATAAATCAACAAAAAAAAACATGAAAAATCAATAAATCAATCAAATTGATGAGCATGTGAGAGGGGAAAAAAAGAATTATATGGTAAATAAAAATTGCACAAGTAGCTAATTTGTGTAATTTTAAAAGAAGAAAGAAGATTTTCTATCTCTTGCTTTTAATTTTAAAAGAAAAAAGGAAATTTTCTATCTCTTGCTTGAGTAGTATTAATCAATAGCACCTAGAGATTTTTTTTGTGGCTTTTAATTTTCTTGTGAAAAAGTAATATATATAATAGGGTAAAATAAAAGATAAAATAAAGGATAAAATAGAAAAAAAAATTATAACACATCTTAACACCTCAAAATAAGCTGTTAAAAATTCTCAGAAAAAATGAGGATTTTTAACTATTCTCTAACCTTGTAAAACCCTCTACTTCTATTATCCTCTTTCCAAACAAAACAAGTTGCCCTGCCTCCTTTATTTTTATTTTTTAACCTTACTCTTGTTTTACTCTGTTTCAAACAAGGCTTTAGTAAAATAAACAAATTTGAAATAGCCATTGAGAGTAAAATAGTTATTAGTTAACTCCCAATTATTAAATTAAAAACCCACTTGCTAGTCTAATATGTATGTGTAATAAGGACATAATTAAATAAACAATATAGTTTTTTTCACCAAACTTAGACCATAAAATAACATTCATGCATACACATAATGAAGGTAGGGAAATTAGGAAATTGTAATTAAAAATTGTACAAAGCAAACAAAAAAAAAAGTGAAAAATACTAAACTTTGTACAAACGCTTTTTATAAAAAAAAAAAAAGAAAAAGAAAAAGAAACGTATATTTGAAAAAGGGATAATGTGCCCATAACAATGATTGCCTCGATAGAAGAGTTGCTGTATTTTAGACAAATAGAAAGGGATTAGGTAGTGGAAGAGTGAATCGATTGGCAGAGAGATGATACACATATTTATTTTTTTGTTGATTACATAAAAATTGTTACATTTTAATAATAATATTTCAATTGTTATTTTTTAAAAAAGTTGCGAATCATGCTGTCCATGAGCTGTTGATTCTTTGTTAGTCTCAATATTCTGGAGTGATTTTCCTTCCTCTTTTCTGTTACAAATTTTGTATTTAGACTCTATTTCATGTGAATGAAATTTGCTTTTGTTTTGTTATTTTCAAAAAAAAAGTACTAAAAATTAGTAATTGAGAGCTTATAATGCCAACTAGAATTTTTTTTTTTCCTCTCGTCCAAGTAAGCACTAAATTAAAAAAAACACAATAAACTTGACCTAGTTTTTTTTTTCCATTAAAAAAATGCTTAAATGTGTTATATGACACTTTAAATTACACTGCAAAGGATAATTTTTTTATAATAATAATAATTATTATAAAAATAATTGAATGTGTGACTTTTCAATTTGTTTTAACTTTTTAAATAAAATAAAGAATTAATTATAATAAAGACATGATTTGAAGAAATAAATTAAGATCATTTATAATTTTTTTGAAAGTCGTTATTATTCTTTTTGTAGAAGGTAAGGTTTTTTTCATTGGTTTTCTTTTAATAAATGAGAGTTTTAATAACAATTTTCGTTAGTTAATTATTTTTTATTCTCTTGAGAAATTATTTTATTATAAGATTAATTTAAATTCTCAAAACATTACTCCAACGTATAAATTCTGAAAAGAGTCTAATATGGGAGACACGTCTATGTTATTGGGAGCCACTTATAATGACGTGGCATATAAGGCATGTTGGGGATACTGGGGCGGTGACCAAATCAGAGGGAAAGCGTAGGCGGTGCGGTGAGTGTCTGCCTCCTCTCCGCCCATGCTCTTGTTTTTCAAGTGTGGGATTTCTTTGGGCCCCATTTTTAGGAGTATCTGCCAAATGTTTTTTTTTCTTTTTTCTTATCCATCATTTATATTATTTCTCTTAATCAACCCTCCAATGAGTGGATCTTCATTTTTCTTTTATTTTCTTTTTTTCTTCTCTTCATTTTTTTATTATTTAAAATAATATTTTTTTAATATATAATAATTTTGTTATATATTTTCACCAATGTTCACTTGACATGTCATAATATTGCAATGCTTTTGTCATCTTTACATAAAAAAGTTCCAAGATTATTCATTTCACAAAATAATAAATAAATAAATAAAAGTTCATATAGTATTATATTATATGAAAGTATTGTCCCCTGCATACTCTAAAATCACTTGATGTAGCCTCTTTGTTTTTTTTTCCTCCAAGTTTAAAAAAACTTTTTAAATATTTTCTTTTTTAATATAAAAACATTTAATTTACAGTAATTTTATTTTAAAAAATTACATGATATTTATTTTTTTTTAATTTTTCAAGAATATCTTACAAGAAAATCTTAAAAATATTCATTTTCTAAATTTAACTAGAAAATAAAATATATGTATATTTTCAATATATCAACTATTGATATACCAACTATAGGGATAGGAAAAGATATAATACCCACAAAATTATCATACTTGCACTTAAATTTGTTTAATTTTCTATAATCCGTAGCCATTTAAAATCTGTTTATTTATCTTTCTATTACTCATTTCCATCTCAACCTCACTTAATATTATACACACCCATTTAATTGCTCATTTAAATATAAAATTCAAAAATATTATAAAATTATATTTTTCTCAATCAAATAATTACAAATAAAACTCTTTTTAAAATTATTTTTACATAAAACTCTTTTTTTTTATCTAATTAACCAATTTTGGATAAAATGGGTTTACTATTTAGGTCCATCCTAAGCTAATTTAATAAAATAGTTAAAGCACGCAAATGAGTACATGGCATATGGTTAGGTGGACTAAGTGTTTTTCAAGGACCCAAAGAGTGGGAAATAATAACTATAATTTCATTTCCCATCTTATAATTTCCACACTCATAATCTTCACATATATTTTTTTTGCCCCAATCCGAGTGGTTAAAAGGAAATATCAAATATACATTACCAGTTAATAAAATTTTAATTAAATAATTTTTAGTTTTTTAAAATTATGAGATTATAATTCAGCCAACACAAATGCCAAAACATAAGAAATATGAATAGTGCATTTCTATCACTTTCTATATTAGTGATGATATTGATTTATCATATGCAAAAGATAGCTTTTTTTATATTATATATATATAAGTTGATTCTTCCATTCTTTTTCTTAAAAAAAAAAAATAGAAACCTTATCTTCTGCAATCATACTACCATAAATGTATGTATATGGTATAAGTTTGTTTCTACATTGTTCTTCTAATGTGCAATGTTATGTCAATTTATGGAATTTAGTGGTCACCACAATGATTAATTAATTGAAATTAAGATGTCTTTTTTAGTTTAAATTTATTTTTTTAAAAAAATATTTCATAAATAATAAATTTATAAATACTAAAATTGAATAATAAATACTCATTTCATCTCATACTTTTGTAAAAAAGAAAAAGAAAAAATAGTTATTTTGATCGAAAATTTAAATATATATATATATATATTTTCTTTTACACTCTCACTTTAATATGAGATATGTACATTTATTAAATATGTGCAATAAATAAAATTTAATATGAATATATAATAAAAATTTAATATGTTAATTACCTTATTAAAATAATAAATAAATTATAATTTGGACAAATAAAAAAAATTATACCTACCAATTTGAAATGGACTCAACATTTTCTACATAATATGAAGTTGAAATATAAAATTAAAATATCCAATTAAATTAGACATTATTGATTTTATTTTTTTTCAAATACCCATTGCATAAAAAATAATGATAATTTGTTTCCCATTTTAATAATAAAATTAATATATATATATATATATTGTTGGATAAATAGTTTAAAAACACATAATCCATCATACGATTTATAGGGTTTTCTATGGTCTATGAAATTATCAATTGGATTTTGGCGGCAGGGCTACTTGTATCAATCACTTTACAACACATATGTGTTTAATGATTTTTTTTAGAAATGTCTTTTCAGTTTGTTGGGAATTTATAAAAAAACCTCTTTTCTTTTTTGCATTCTAGTTGTTAGGTTAAAGCACTTGGTTGTCTACCACTTTGAAAATCATTCAAAAGTCTTCTACACTTTTTTTTTAAAAAAAAATTATTGAAAATTTTTCTTAAAAAATATTAGTTTTTAGGGTTATTAATTAGTTATTAGTTTTTACGTATTATTTTTTATATTATAAGATAAATATTTTAATATTGACTTTATATTGCATTAAAAAGATTACTATTTATTTAAATATTAAATTCCAAATTATTAGGTTCTTTTTGGGAAATTAATTTATTAATTAATTTATTTTGGTTTGTAATCATACTAGCCAGACTACAAGATTTATATAATAATTGTATGATAAATGTGCTTTCTTTTAATCATGTTCAGTTATGATTTTTATTTTTTCAAAGAAAAGCTTTAATTAAAGATAACGAATTAGTGCAGTGCATTAATGAGTCATTACGTATGTTTTAGTTGGAAAAACAACATTATATTGTTTAAAAACTTGAATTCAAACTCGACTAATATATATACAAATACACAGATAGGATGGTCCCCTTGAAACAATATTCATCAACATATAAAAATTAAGTTAGAGAGTACTCTACCTAAATGTTTTCCCATCTAAATTATACCTTCAAATGTTTTCTGATATAAATTTTATTCACATTTCAATATGTATTTATTATTAAATTAATTAAAAAATTAAAGTTATATACAATATAGTCTAATAATAAATACATATTCCTTAAGTAATAAATTCATAATTAATTCCTTCCTCCATATACCAATGCTAAAAAAATAGAAGTTATAATAAAGTTTAGGAAATTTTAATACCCTTTTGTGCAATAAAATAAAAAAAATATGCATTGGATGTGGTTTTTTAAAAAAATAGATTGTCATTTTATACCAAAAAAAAGCTATCATATCTATTGCAATAAAATTTTTACAAGTCATTCCATCCAAAAAAAAATTTTAATTAATAAGGGAATACGGATTTTTATTTAATGAGTATATATATACACTTAGAACATGTGATAACCATTACGTAATACAAATAATTATCTTAAATTTGGAAAGAGGAAATCTAAAATTAAATTGAATGACAGGTACATATGCTTTTAAACATTTAAAATTTTCAGTGAAATTTGAAAATTAAATAGATTTTTCTCTACTATTACTACTATTACTAGTGTTATTATTAAATATACGTATATACTAATTTGAAATTAAATTAAAACATATTGTTTAAATAATATATATAAAGAATAACTAAGAAAGGAAGAACTTTTTACTTTTTTTTTAATATTTTTAGATAGACATAGATGATCTTTGACAGATTTAAAGTTAAATTGCTGACTTTCATTGCATGAGACAAATAGAATTATTAAAATTATTGACCAAAAAAAATTGAATTATTAAAATGATGAAGTTAATCTTTGCAATATGTAGGGTATGTCACGCCTAACGTCATAGAGACTCATTTTACTTAATAAATTTCTATAATAATTTTATTTAATATTACTTATTAAATATATTTTATATTAAAATAAAAAAAAATAATAGAAAAATTATATATAAATTTATATTTTTAATAAAAATAATTATTTTTTAAAATTTTTGTGAAGTCGAAACTGAATTTATCAATTTGGGGTGGGGAGGACATTTGTCAAAAATAAATAAATCCAACTTTAAGCAGCGGTTAGATTTAATTCATTGTTTACCAAGTACAAAGAAGTCATTATTACACAACAGTAATTTTAGACCAATAAAAAAATATAATATAATCAGAATGGTGTCATCAATACAAAATCTATTGCATTTTTTTAAAAAAAATAAAATTATGCGAATTCGTTTACCAAGACCTTGGCAAGAGATAGGGTCATAATACATTAAGAAATAAGAAATATATATAGCGTTAAATGGAGGGTTAAGTTGCCAAATTCTTAACGAAAATTTGCAGCTCATTAGGAGTGGAGTGTTAAAATTAAGTTACACTCTCGACAAATTGATTTCACCCATATGAATATGAGAGTACATGGCTGCTGCCTGCTTTTAATAAGAATATAAAATAATGTGTCCATTTAATTTTTTTTTATTTCACTAAAATAATCAAAATTAAATGTTGAATGAACTCTGACTCTAGAATAAAGATTATTGTTTTACTAAGAGAAAGTTCAAGATAGAGCACACCTTTATATAGGAATCCATTTTAACATATACTCTCTTATGTATGAGCGTTTTATCATTTATGTTCGAGTATTAATCCTAAAAATAAGTGGAAAATCTTATAATCTACACATTTTTAAAATTAATTTTTTTTTGTTAATATTAGTGTTATCTAAACATTAATGAACTTAATGTATTAACTGAACCGTTGTTGAAATATTAGATGTCAGATTTCGTAATAAGTTAAGATGGTGGTTGGTAAGCTGTTAAAAATTTATTTTAATATTATTTTAATTTTATCGATAATCTATTGGTAAAATTTTAAGATAACATTTTCTAAATTTAACACTAGATTATCGACGAAATTAAAATAATGTTAGAATTAATTTTGTATTATAAAATAGCTCAATTAAATTCAATATTTTTTAAGACACCCTTCGGCTAGACAACATTATTAATTTATTAATTATATATTTTTTTAAAAAAATAAAAATTTAAATTATTAAATTATCATTCGTATTAAATAAATATAAAATAAATAAAATTATAATAATAAAAATGTATATGTAAGTAAAATAAAATAAAATTATAACAATAATAAAATAATACAAAAGAGGTATAGAAATAACATATACATATAAAATGTATAGATAATGTAAAGAAAGACTAATGAAAATGGAAAGGTGGAGGTGGAGCAACTGAAAATTAAAATGAGATGTGGAGATGGAGAGGTATTGAAATAGAAATCAATCTAACTGTACTGGAATATCTGTATATAAATTTCTCTGTGCCATCCTCTGTTGTTCCTGCTCCTCAACCACTATGTAAGACGCATACTATGGTCACGCGACAGCAAACGGGAACACTGAAGCCTAGAGAACCTTGGTCTCCGACATCTAATAGTGCTCAATTATTTCCTGATTCTTTAACATTGGTGTGTCCTAGTCGCGCATGCCACAGAGAAATAGTTGCAGGAAAAGCCTTTGGAGAAAACGACCTCACCGACTGCATAGGAAAATAATAAAGCCCATTCTCACTCTGGCCTTTATAGAGAACCTGTTTCGTGGGGATATCCTTCACAAAAAAACAATCAGGAAAGAATTCAAGAGAAACATTATTCTGAGCAGTAAAGGCAGAGACAGACAAAAGATTATTTTTAACTGCTGGAGAATAAAGAACATTATTCATAACAAATTTTCGACCATGAACTAAGGTACTGGAATTTCCAATCGAGTGAAGAGGAAGAATTTTACCATCTGCTATAGTGAGGGCCGTATTGTCTGTCACTGGCAATGGTTGAACGATGTTCTCCTGATTGGCAACCAGATGATAGTTTGCACCAGAATCAACAGTCCAAGATGGTTGAGATATGTCAGTTTCATGCTTGGCAATATTGGCTTGAGGAACTGGCTTTGGCGAGGGACATTGTCGAGATAAATGCCCACTGCCATTACAATTGTAACAAGTTACAGTACCAGAAGACTGACCACGTCCAGAAGAGGTATACTGACCACGACCAGCACCACGACCAGAGCGTCCTCGACCTCTGTTTCTCCCTCCATTACCATGACCAAAAGCAGCATATTGAGCAGTGGGAGGAATAGATGATGCAAGAGTAAGAGCATCAAACCGCAGTTGCTGTTCTTCGCTTAAAAGCAACGCATAAAGCTCATCAAAGCCAGTGGGCCGATTTCGTGCTTTAAGAGCGCGAACAAAAGGACGATAATCAGTCCCAAGACCAGCAATAACATCACACACCAAATTCTCATCAGAAACAGGAGAGTCAAAGGCAGCCAATTGATCGGAAATAGATCTAGCCTTTTTCATGTAATTATCGATTGAATCATTACCACGAGCGAAATGCTTCAACTGCTTTCTTAATTGCTGGATTTGAGTATGAGCACCCTTCGAATAGATTGTGGAAAGCTTATCCCACGCTTCTTTTGCTGTCGTACATCGAACAATTTGATGAAAAATAGACTCAGAGACTGAACAGTTGATCCAACTTTTCACAATTTGATCATCACAGAACCAGTCCATAAACGCTGGATTTGGTACACCAGGAGACAGTTCACGTGGAGGAGAGGACAACGATCCATCAACGTGTGAAGCCAATCTGTACCCATGAAGTAAAGGTAAGATTTGAGCTTCCCAGAGCAGATAGTTTGAGGATGTTAATTTGATCGTTATAAACTGCGTGATGTTGGGATAGGGACTGAATTGCGAGGACTGTGTTGGAGAAGCAGTCTGCGTTGGAGATGAGATAGACGAGAGTAAACTGGACTCTGTTGCCATTTCAAGGAAGAGGAGACAAGAAGAACAGATTTAGATTCTAAGGAGATATGGATCCTATTTGCTCTGATACCATAAAGACGTTCAAAGGATATGTATTTCTCTATATCATTTAATATGTGTCAGAGATACAATATATAAATACAAATAGTTAGGCAGTTACAACAGAAAGATAAATACAAATATTTAAAACTATGCTTCATCCTTATCAATCTGTTCTCATAATGTAAGCTTCTGCTCACGTGTTTATGCTTCTAGCTCTCTCTACATTGTGCTTGGAGGCACTCATCATATGTTTGCTTTTGATTCGTGAACTGTTTCTGAAGAACTGCCTTCAACTGTTACACTTCTTTATGCATCGTTGAGGAGGAAGCTGAAGATGAGGAGTTAGCCTCAAAGATGTGCTGAGATCCCAGCTGATACACTCTCATCTTTCTCTCTTTATCAATAACCTCAATAAATAGTTGAGTCTCATCAATAGGCTCATCTGTCTATGATTTTTGGTCCCAAAATACTACAAATCGGTCTTGTAAAAAATTATATTAATAGATATAATACCTACAAAAATTAAAAGTGAATATTACAATTTATAAACTAACATATGCATTTCAAGAGCGTTGAATAAATGTCTTTCTGTATTAATTTTTGGTGTGAGCATGGACAAACAACTCCTTGATTGAAAGGCACCCCAATTGCTTCTTCTAGTAAATTAATAAAAAATAAATTAATATATTTTAGCAAAAATATTTAATAAAAAATTAAATTATACTTATCAGCCGACGAATGTGCTTATAATAAATTTTGTTACTTATTATATGTGCAGATAAATTTGTACCATTAATAATAGGGGTTTTGACAAAAATATCAAAAAAGTAAAAAAAATTAATTTTATTATATTTTTAAAATATGTTCAAATTTACAAAAATTTATGATTAGTTTACTAATTTACCAGATTTACATAATTTATTATGAATTTTTTGTGAATTTATTATAAGTTTATTATAAAATAATTAAAATACTCTTGGTAAAATAAAAATTTTTATAAATTAATAATGTTGTCTAGCCTAAGGCTATCTTAGAATAACCCTATTGCATTTTGGGCTTGAGCCAAAAATGTAATGTTTATTAATTAAACTGAATTATGACTTTTTTTTTATAGATTTTCCTCCATTTTAATGAATTTAGTAAAGGGAAATTTACAAAAATAGCTTAAAAAATAAATAAATTTGCAAAAATACTACCTAAATACTAATTTTTTAAAAATACAACCTTTTTCTCAAATATATATATTATACTACCTCTTTTTTTTTTTTCTTTTCTCCTCATTTGCTCCTCATCTATGTATACAATTTTTTTTCTCCTCTGTAATTACTATCATTTAAAATTTATTCATCTTTATCAATTTATATTATTTCTTTTTTTAATTTTTGTATTGTATTTTTTAATTTCTTTCTTTATTTAATTTTTTTTTTCTTCAAGCTTGATTTTAGTGATATGAAAATTATCTCTAAAATTAATGAGTTTAGTTTACACCTTATATTGAAACTTTATTACTAAAGCACTTAATATTTATATTACCTGTAAATTGCAAAGCTAATAGAAAAGAAAATTTTAATTCAAATTTATAAATGAAATGTATGATAAAATATTAATTGCTTTAGTAAAATATTATAAATGAATTATCTATATATAGAGTACAAACCATAAAAATAAAAAAAAATAAAAAAATATCAAATCCCATAAATAATATATGTTAAGTATCTAACCACTCGACTACTGTTGGAAATAAAAATTAGATATATGTATATAGACAAATAGTATATAAAAGGCATATTTTAAGTATATGCAACGTAATATTCTATATGCGGAATGCAATTTTGAAAAAAAAAATCTCGAAAAGGGTATATGTTGAAGATATTCTAGGGATATTTAATTCACTTATTATTTTTGGACATAAAACATAAATGGCAATGGTATATGTATATAAACAAATGATATATAAAAAAGTATATTTTAGTTATCCGCCACTAATATTTTATATTCGGAGTACAAATTATAAAAAATAAAAAATCATTAGATATTAAAAAGGATATATATTAAGTATATTTTAGGTATATTTAAATCACTTTAGTTGCTTTTGAAAATAAGAATTAACTGGTAATGATATATGTATATAAGTAAATGATATATGAAATGTATATTTAAGGAATATGCAACTAATATTCTATATATGGAGTTCAAAGTTTTTTAAAAAATAAAAATATCAAATCTTAAAAAGGATATAAATGTTAAGTATATTTTAGATATATTTAAATTACTTGATTATTTTTAAAAATAAAAAGTAACCGTCAATGATATATATATATAATGATTTATGAAAGATATATTCTAGACATTCGGAGACAATATTCTATATAAAGAATACAAGTACTATTGTATGAGCTTTGAGAAAATATGAATAAAATTTATATAAGACATATATCAACGTGCCTTATGTAATATATACCAATATATATCTAATTATATGAAATATATGTCGATATATATTAACATATATCTACATATATTCATATATATCAATGTATACTTACATATATTTAATATATTTTTAATTTTTTATAACATATACTTACATATGTCTAGTTATATATAATATATACTCGTATATACTGTTATTCTTTTTGGTATATTTAATATATGTACCATATATCTATATATAACTAAAAATATAATTTTTTTTTTATTTTTTTAATATATTAAAAAGGATATTTACAAAAATAACTTAAAAATTATTAATTTTTAAAAATACTATAAAAAAATTATAAAAATGTCATTTTATAAGTAACATATACTAATATATTGACATGTACCAATATATACCAATATATATCTATATATATTATTATTCTTTAATTAAAATATATATAATGTATATCCACATATATATAACATATTTAAATAGATATATGTTTGGATTATTATTGTAAATTTAAAAAATAATAATAACAACAACAACAACAATAAATTTATTATTCAACATTTATATTAAATAAATTTTTTTCAAAACATAAATATATACTTATATTTAAGTAGATATATATTTGGATTATTATTATAAATTTAATATAATAGTAATGGTTTATTATTTAACATCTATATTAAATAATTTTTTTTTTCAAAACATAAATATATGCATGATTACATAAAAACATACAAACATAAATCTGCATTGTTGCATGAAAAACAAAAGCAATTATGACAAAAAAAAAAAAAAACAAAAGCAATTAAATATATAGACTAAAATTTACATGTTATTAGCAAAAAAAAAAAAAAATACATGTTATATAGTTTCAAAAGCATAAACATGCATGATTTTAATATAAAGTAAGAAATATTGAATGGGACTACGGATCAAGAAAATTCGCCTGTAATTAAAAAATTCATTGATAAAAAAAAAGTTTTCATGTTTCCCTATGAACCAAAAACAAATTATAAAAAAAATCATAAATATGTAAAAAAAAAATTGACCGTAAAAATGAAAACAAAACAAAATACCGTAATACATGTAAATTCCTCTTCAGTAAAAGGATAAACGTATAAAAAAGCCCTCCCTTCATTTGTGATTCTATTAAGTCCTTTTCTTTTTAGGGTGGTGCAGTCGTCAAATATTTAAAATTTTAATTTTACTCAATTTCGTAGGATGGCTTAACTCTCCGTGTAGTTTGCATGACTGTCATTAATCCTCTCACGGCGAAAGTAAAAAAAAGTAAAAAAAATATATATAGAAATTTATTCTCTCTTAATGACTTTTTTTTTTCACTAAAAATAAAGGCTGCAAACATCATACAATTCTGCAACTTTTCCGGCAAAAATATTTCTTTTTTTTTTTTCTTAAACTCCCGCTTAAAAATTTAAATCTTACAAGAATTTAAACAAATTAT
Organism: Garcia nutans; assembly: GCA_947685225.1. Taxonomy (NCBI): domain Eukaryota; kingdom Viridiplantae; phylum Streptophyta; class Magnoliopsida; order Malpighiales; family Euphorbiaceae; genus Garcia; species Garcia nutans. The sequence goes on from CANTUV010000008.1 coordinate 56,877,149, forward strand.
ATTTTATTTGTTAATTTTTTATATTTGAAAAATATAATTTAATGTTTTTAGTTTAAAAAGAAATGAGTTATAGTAATTATCTTTAAATCTTTAAACTAATAAACTGATACTGGTACATATCCTTAATGAATAACTATAATATTTACTATTAGTTTAGCATATTATAGAAAAAAAAAATGTATATATACCAGAATGGGATTCACAACCCCAACAAAATTTGAACTTAGTAAATAAATGACACAATCGAGTAAATCCACCTACTAATTTAATTGACTTTTGCTGTTGAAAATTAGATTAATTTCAGTTAAAATAAATTTTCTTTAATTTGGACAACAAACATTTGAATATAATTTATTTACTTTCTAGAGTTACAGTTTGTTAGTTTGACGTCTGTCTCAATAAACCCAGTGTTGATACCAAATGATTTCTCATACAATAATTAACCATTATCCTAATTAAAAAAAAAAAACTTGTCCTAACAACTGTCTCCCTCTCTCTGAAAAAAAAATCCACATGAAATCAATCAGTAGACATACAAGTTGAGAAACGCAAGGGAGGGTTAAAACAAGACTTTTATTAGAGCGCCGTCACATTGTATAGCCTTTGCCTCCACTTTGGACGAGACGATACTTCCCCCATTGTAGCCATCCAACAGTAACTTTCCAATTTTTGATCTCCACTCAGAGCTGTACCTGTCATTCCTCCTGTCATGAACAAGTCTGTCTCGGTAGTTCAGCATGGTTCCTATGCCGCTATTTGGTGTCCAACCACATTGTGTTAAAACCTGTGCCTCACCTTCAGTTAAGTCTTCTCCAACCTTAGTAGAAGATTCAGCTGCATTAGTTGTGAAAATAAACAATGCCCAGAAGCCAAGATAAAAATACAAAAATTGCAGAAAGGAAATTCCATTTGAGATTATCATCTTAAGCATCACATATCAATTTCTAATTACAATTCAGAGAGAGAAGTAAGCATAGGCATTGCATGTATAAGCATTAGAACAAAAACACATAAATGCAAACAGTAACATAAAAAGCCAATCAATACGCCAAAAATGAGTTCAATGAGCAAGTGATCCAATTGATCCAACATAAATATCAGCAGTCATGCAAGGGAAACACATTGAGAGAATTACCAATAACGTTTTGTTCCCAATCAGGGTAATTCTGCCACAATTAGTAAGTTTCATAGCAGTCACCAACCGTTTGATCCGCCAATCAATGGATAAGGCATCAACCAGTTCAAAGAAATACGTTGCATAGCCATACTCGGGACGTTACAGCACTATTCTGCGTTTAAGCAAACTAATTTATCACTATTTGCCAGTACATCACTATTTGCCAGTACATCAGCAAAGATGATATTAAGAAAGATTTTGCCACAAATTTTACCTTTTGTGCCTTTCAAAGACTGGAGATCTCGGCACCAACCCCACTCAGCAGGCTAATTACGAAATTGTAGATATCATGTCTGATGAAGATGAACTACTGATAAATAATGATTGAAATGTTTAACTAAACAAGAAGAATGAAAGTGAAGGAACAAAGAAAAGTTCCATATTCACCATGTTAAAATCACTAGTTCAAAATAAAATTATTAACTGTTCTACAAGCGAGAATAGACAAGCAAAGCAATAATCAGGTTTTGAACCCTTTGTGCAGCGTAAAGGAGCAAACTTCAATAAAGAATTGCGTTGAAAATATATCTGTGATATTTCAGAAAGAAAGATATGCTAGCATCAGTAACAAACATAATTAGCCAAACATAGTACGATTTTTCTGGAACATATAAATTTAATCCAAAATTCATTATTTCACAAGAAAAGCTTTAATTTAATGGTAGCAAAAATTCAATTGATGATTATGATAAGGTCAGCTGGTCAGGATCTCCCCCACCCAGTTAATTACAAGGTCAGGATAAGATGATAATATTAGTCAGCAACTGAATCATGGGCAAATAGAGGGCAAAAAGAAAAGAAAAATAAATAAATCAAATTTCACATTAATGGTTAACCACAAAAATCTATCAATATATACATATCATAATCTCAAGAATCTTTTGCTGACCTTTGATATCACAGCTTCAAGCTATGCAAAGTCATCTTGAATGAATGATTCGTCAATGGGTTCATCATTATCTGTTTCTCCATAAAGCTTAATTTCATTAATTGATACCCCTTTTTCAATTAGCACCTGCCAAATTACATATTCAGAAAGAATCTTAACTGAATTTCATGGTAAAGTGACAAGACAGACATCTACTACTTGAAGAAGCCCAGAAGCATTTTCCTCCATAGCTGTTTCAATTGAATCCCTGCAATTTATTTTAACAAGATCCCAGAAATGATGGGCGCAAATGTAGAAAAACAAATTTCAAAAGGGAAAAAAATTAGAAAAGAGAAAAGGGAAGCAAAGACGGTACATGGCAGTCTTCTTCCTTTTCCGTGGTTGTTTGATCTTTACAGGGATTGAAGTTTCCATAACAGTAGCACCATTCTCAATAGAAGGGGAAACTTTCTTTAGGAATTCAAAATTCCCTGAAGAATTTAAATTAGAATCCTCTCTCGATATCCACAGCTTTATCCGATCTCGCAATTGTATATTATCTACCTCGTCCCTACTGTGGTCAGGAAAATCCAGTTTGCTCTTCACTGGTGCTATGTTAAAGGATAAGTTGCCAATAGCATTCATTCCGAGGATGTGCAATTCATTGTTATCCAATGGTTCAGCCTTCACTTTGACTGAGTCCAGTGAAGTTGAACCACACATACTATTTGTGCTTGCAGTCATATTGTCAGGCGTATCACATAAATTTAACCCCGTAGGTGTATCCTGATATGAGCATATGCAATCACTAACTTACAGAAATAAAGAACAAGGGATATTCATGACAAAAATAGATATTTTAGCCCTTGCCAGAATACCCTGATCTAGTTTTCCTTTAACTTGAGCAGGAACTGACTCATTTTTTGGGCAAAGTAGTTCGTGGGTAAGTTCTATAATTTTAGACACACACACACACACGCACGCATAGAGCTATAATCAAGCCGAGCCTAACTTTGGAAAGTTCAAGCTCGGCTCATAAAAAAATAGTCGAGTTCAAACTCGAACTCGAATTTGAATTGAGCCCGAGCTTGTATCGATCTAGCTCATATATCATGTATCTCGAGCTTGAACTCGAACTGGATTTAAATAAGTTTAACGAGCTTAACGAACTTTTTTCACTTTTTATTTTTTATTCATCTTTTCTAAATTTTCATAGAAAATATACTAAAATTAACATTTTTATGAAGGATGATCAATATGATTATATATTAATAAAAATAAAATATTATATTACTATAATTTTATATTTAATTATTATAAATTACTAATTTATTTTATATTATTTAATATATTTATCAAATATACCATGTATTAATAAATTAATTAAAAAAATTAATATATTTGTATATATAATTTAATATATATAAATTAAATTATATATAGTTTTAATTCAACATAATAAACAAGTTAGCTTACGAGCCTACCTAACGAGCTTTTTAAATAAGTCAGTTCGCGAGCTAACGAACAAAATATTTCTTAGTTTAAGCTTGACTCATTTAACAAACTAGTAGTTCAAGCTCGAATCTAAACGAGATTTTACCGAGCCGAGATCTAAGTTGAGCTCGAGTAGCTTGACTCATTTACAGCTCACACAAACTAAAATACATCAACAAATTTCCTTGCAATTGTGATTTGCAATATCAACAAGGATTTCCCAATCTAGCCTGATCTAGGCCAAGAAGCTCATCATAGATATATGAAGTATATATATTGTACTAAGTGGTAAGAGAAAAAGTAAGAAAAAGAAGTACCAAAGGTGAAATAAAAATAAAAAATAGCTTTGCATTAACAAGTTTAATCCACATCTCCCACTATTTGAGTTAATTACACCACTGGTTTATAATATTTTTCCTTTGTACTATTAAAATCCCAAAACTTCATTTTGTAAATATAAAATCTCTAAATTTTTAATTTCGTCCAAATAAAATCCCTGAGACTATTTTATATTACCGAAATATGACATAATAGCAAGATATCGCCATGTGACAGACAAAAAATAAAAAAGAAATTCAATTACGTCTTATTTCACACCCATGTGTGGGGAACTAATGGCAGAACTAGTGATTTTAAATATACTGAAAATATGATTTTAGACTTGCTAAAAAATATATATAAATGGAAAATGAGATGAAATTGAATTTCTATTTTATCATATGACAACATATGACTGTCACATTACATTCTAGTTACTGAAAAATAATCTCAAGGATTTTATTGGGAAAAAATCAAAAGTTTAAAAATTTTATCTTTACAAAATGAAGTTTAGGGATTTGAATGGAATAAGGGCAAAAGATCAGGGACCATTGATGTAATTAATCTCCTACTATTCACATCAAGGTTTATTCTTATGCATGAGCAAAACCAGGAATCATAAGGTGAAAATTGAGGAGCCATAACCAAAAAGTACAAGACATACCATATCTGAGCATCACTTACGTTGCAAAAATGAGTTAAGACCATGTTACAAAACTTATGTTTAAATATTCTGGAAAGCTTACATGCAAAGAAAGGAATGTTTTCTTAACAAAGCCACTTGAGTGACATGCCATGCATTGATCGACAAGCCCAAGCAAAAAATAAATAAATAAACATAAGTTACCAAAAGCCTTTTTAACTTCTTTCACTGCTTTCTTTTCCCACTAGACATGAGGGCAATAAAGTGTTTCAACAATCTTAAAGCATCTGTGAAACAATATACTATAACAATCCAAGAAAGAAAAAATAAATTACCTCCAAAATTGGCTTTTCCATCAACATTTTCCTATTACATAACAAAAAAATAACAAAAAGGGAAAAAAAGGAGTTTTAGTAAGGAAAAGGACAGAGCTTTAGACACAGTGCCTCAAAATTAGGAACATGTCAATCGAGATATACCTTGATAGCAGCAACCTATGCTGCTCTTTCAGTACAATGTGATCGAGATCATCTGCAAAATCATTGGATATATTGCTCTTGAGCTTCAGTGCTCGAGCATCAGCATCAATGAAGCCATTCAAGCTGCCTCTGCACGAGCTCTGCATGTAATTAAATCCTCAACTTTGGCAAGTTTCTTTCCACTGGACTTTGGCGAAATGTACAGAAACTGGCATCAACTTTTCTCCAGTTCAACAGCATTAATATTAATTTCCAAACACGTAACCTGATCCGAACATATATTTCTATTTATTTTAGCCCCATGGCTGTCACAATCTTTTTTGTCTGAACAATTATCAGCTGCACCACAATCCACCTGAATTTTACTCCATGCAACAACTGAATCAATTCCCAAAGAAGCTTCAGTTTCATGGCTTTCTAGTTGCACTAACTGCTGATCAATCTCTTTATTAACAGGAGAAGCAGAAAGAAAAGAGAAAAGACCCTGCAAAGTAGATATTTTCAGTAAAGAAAATATGGAAGAAGACAAAAATTGCAAAGGTGCTATTGCAGTCATTGAAGACAATCCGTTCTACTTTTATCTTTTCCATACATCCTAATAATCTCAAAATCCAAATATAACACATGCATTTGCAGTGCAGCTATCTCTTGGCTAAGTTCTATAACGTCAAATTCATGAAGACTTGGAAATGTATTCAGTCTACTCTACATAATAGGCAAATACTCTGCCCATTACACTTGATCTTATTTTCATGCACCGTCACAGCATAACAAGTTATCATCAGGACTTGGGACAATTAGCAACTAACATTAAGATCATATGAAAGTTAAAAGGTAAAACAACATAAATAATTATGGTTTATAGAAGAGCAATAATTTCAGATTAGAACAAGGCAAGAATGTCAAAATTTTGGGACTACTAGTAGAGCAGATTTATCATCATGCAATGTAGTTTTTGATAATTTTAAGGTTCAAAAGTGCTAGTTGGTGGAAAATAACTTAACATTTTTCAAATAAATTACCAAAGAATGTGGTACAAGATGTCCTAAGAGGAAGTAATAACAGGAAAAAAGACCCATGCACCGCCAAATCTTTTATACGTTCAAAACATAAGGAATATTCCTAAAAGCTTCAAACACATATTTCCACACTAAACCTCTAAAAGCACAGAGAAGAAACAGTCATCATCTTGTCTAAACCATTAACAACCTTCCTCCCCAAGTATCCTTCCTCTATTTAGCAACCCTACCATGACGGTCTGTAACATAACCTTCCTGCACTGATATTCTTCTTTCTTTCTTCCTTTCTTTCTTCTCTGTTTTCCAGTCAGACATCTCCAATGAGTTTTGCATAACCCACTTTATCACACAAAATTCTTATACTCCTTTTTTTTTCATGTCCCATTTCAGCATCAGCTTTTAATAGCACTTTAAACGCTTACGAACAACTAATCATTAATTGTTTTCATTTACAAAATAAATCAGTACGCATTCAAATAAGTGAAAAAAATAAAGAAAAATTTATTAACCTATCAATATAACAACCTGAAAGCCCTAATAAATTACCTGTGAATCAGATTGCTGATCTTCCTTTTCTACATGAACAACATTCATTTGAGGCCTACAAGTTCAAAATTTTGAAAAAAAAAGTAAGATAAAGAATAAAAATCCAATCAAAACCCTTTAGAGCACCAAACCCACGAACATTTCTATATCAAAAACATAAAATTTTTTGAAAAAAAAAACTAACATTGTATTTATTTCAGCAGAGCAAGAATTAAGCTTCCTTGAGATTAACAGTTTTCGGCGATGGAGCAACGGAGCATGGTCAAGTTCATTAAACCAATCAATGGCATTATCATCTTCATCCTCGGATTTAATCGAAATTTCATTAGAACCACACAATTGAGCCATAACTTTGTTACTTTTCTCACTCTATTCACAAGCTAATCCATGGTCAGAAACTAGAAATCAAGAAGAGAAGAAGAAATTAGGGGAAAAAAGGGATTCAAATTGATAAAATAGAATGAGTTGATTAATTAGGGTTTGGAAACATTGAGATACAGAGAGAGAAAGAGAGCGGTAAGAGCTAAGAATGAAGTGGCGCGAGAGAGAAGATGAGAACTATAGAAGATTCAAATCTCTCATCAAAATTCATGCGTAAATTTGTAATAAACCCCAAAATAATGCAATGCTATATTTCTGCACATCATAATTTTTTTTCATATAATTATTATTTTCAATATTTTTATCCTGAAACAAAAATGTCTATATTTTTTTTTTATAGAAAAACTAATGTATGGAAAAGAAGATTTATTTTATATGAAGAAAGAAAGGAATTTATAATGTACAATATCACAAATAAAAGGCAGAAATCTAGTAAAAGTTGATTTGGGAAAGCAAGCGGTTTAAAATAATCTATTTGTTTGTAGATATTAGGATATAAAATAACTCTTTATTGTTATTTAGTATATCTGTTAAAAGAAGGTGAAATACTATAGGAGTCTTCATGTATTGTATAACGTTGATTATTTATATATGTATAGAATAGCTGTAACTATGTGGCTTTTAACATAATATACTTCAAAATTTTCTTTTTATTTCTGACTCGGTATCAGAGCCAAACATGGCCAATTCAACAAATTCTTCTTCTTCTTCTACTTCTTCATTGTCTATTTTAGCAGCCTAGACCCCTTTTCCAAATCCAACCTTTTCTTTATCAATTGCCCAAGTAAATTACACATTTTCCATTAAACTTAACTCCAAAAATTACATTCCCTGAAAATTGCAATTCACGCCTCTATTAATTTTTTATAATCTCCATGATATCTTTGATGGCACAGAACTTGCCTCACCCAAAGAAATTGTTAATCCATCTATTGGTCGACAAGAAACAAATCCAGCATATGTAATGTGGTTTAATAAGGATCAGATCTTATTTTCTTGGTTGCTTTCGTCAATTACTGAGGAAATTTATCCTCATCTTACTGGACTCAAGTCATCTTTCGAAATTTGGGCAACTCTTGTCTCTGCTTATGGAGTTGTTAGTCATATCAAGCGAACACAACTTCATATAGAACTGTATAATTTAGCAAAAGATGCTTTATCTGTTTCAGAATATTTATTCAAAGCCAAATCCATTGCAGATTGATTGGCTTTAGCAGGACAATCTATTTCACAAGCTAAGTTCATTGCTATTGTCTTTCGCAAGCTAGGATCAGAATTTAATGGGATTATTGGTGGTCTACAACAAAGAACTGAGCCTATTTCATTCAATGAATTACACGGTCAACTTGTTGCTCATGAATTATTGCTTAAAACACAACAATCCCAACTTGTTGCTCATGAAGTGTTGCTCAAAACCAGTCCGCTTTCAACCCTGCTATTAATGGCACTTCTAGTGCTCCTGCATTCAACAATCGTGGACGTGGTCATGGTTCTCGTGGTCGCAGGGGTACAAGTCAATTTTTGGAAGTTATCAAAGGCAATCCGTCTCCTGTCAAATATGTGGCTACTCAAACCATTATGCCTTAAACTGTCGTCGACGTTTTGATATTTCCATTGGCAATCGACAAACTCAATCTAATCGGTGCCATTTTTCTAGTCCAAGGCCACAAGCCAATATGTCTTTGTTTTCTACGCCCAATGATTCCAGCAATCACTTTGTTGAACAATCCTAGTACCCTTACAACTGCTACTCATCATGTTACACCGGATTTGGCAGCATTAAATATCATTGATGATTGCAAAGGTAAACAATTTCTTGTTGTGGGTAATGGTGCTAAGCTCCCTGTGTCTCATATCGGTTCTGCTTCTATTGTTTCGCCTACTAGAAATTTTACTTTGCGTAATGTTTTACATGTTCCATCTATGACTAAACGTTTACTTTTTGTTCAACAATTTTGTCACGATAATAATTGCACTATTGAATTTCATCCCAATGATTTTCTTATGAAAACCAGATTTTCAGGAGGCTGATGCTGCAAGGAACAAGTGAGTTGGGGCTTTACAAGCTTCGCTCATTCATTCTTCCTCGAAGTGCAACGAATGTTGCAGCTTTTCTAACTCATTTGGAAGATTGGCATGCTTGTCTAGGCCACCCCAATTATCAAACTGTTCGCCAGTTAGTTAATCAATTTCATTTATCATGTTCATCTACCAAGTTACCCTTGTCTAAGTGTTCTGCCTGTTGTTTAGGCAAATTGCATAGAAAGCATTTACCTTTAACTTATCATAGGAGTACTAGTCCTTTAGATTTGGTTCATTTTGATGTATGAGGTCCTGCTCCAATTTGTTCATCTAATGGAAACAAATATTTTGTAAATTTTTATAGATGACTTTTCATTATTTACATGGTTCTTTCCTATTAAATGTAAAAGTGATGTTCAAAAAGTCCTTTATCAGTTCAAAACTCTTTTTGAGAAGCAATTTGGGTATGTCATCAAACAATTCAATTTGGATTGGGGCGGTGAGTATAGACCATTGCATAAATTTTTCATGCAACATGGTATCATTCATAAGGTCGCTTGTCCTCATACTCATGAGCAAAATGGGATTGCTGAGAGGAAAATAAAAAATATTGTTGATACTAGTCTTGCTCTATTAAGTCATTCTGGGGTTCCTTTCAAGTATTGGGATTTTGTTTTTGAAACTGCTATATTTTTAATTAATAGGTTACCCTCCAGTTCTCTTACCAATCAAATTGCATTTCAAAAGTTATATCATTCTCCTCCTGACTATTTATTTCTTCGTATCTTTGGTTGTGCTATTTACCCCTTGCTTTGTCCATATTAACCTAACAAATTTTCTTTTCGTTCTAAAAGGCGTGCCTTTCTTGGTTACTCTCCTATTCATTTAGGATATCATTGTCTTGATATTGATTTAGGAAGGATATACATTGCTCAACATGTAGACTTTGATGAACATACCTTCCCTTTCATGAAGTCTGCGTCCATCGTGACATGCCAATCCTCTAATGACAATGATAAGCCGTGGCTTCAAATCACACAACATCTATCTCTGGTTCCTTCCTCTTTAGGCAATTCTTCATCACCTATGTCTTCTACTTCTATTCAACCTCTCTCACCTTCTAAAATTTTGACTTTAACATCACAATTCCAGTCCAACTCTACCTCTAGTCCATCATTATCCATATCATCTTCTTCCTCGCTTTCTAAGCATCCTATTCAATCAAAAACTTCTACTCCTGAAGGACTCAAACTATTTGTAGATCTTAGGGACCATGATGACACCAATGCCTTTCCTACTTCCCCTTAAACTCCTGAAACCGTAACTGCTCCAACTAAACCACGTACCCATACTATGCAGTTGCGTCCTCCCCACCTACGTCGACCACCTAAAGCCTATCTTACATATACCCACCCTTCTTTTGATTCACTTGTCATCGAACCTACATGTTTTACTAAAGCATAAAAAAATCCCTCAGTGACGTGAAGCTATGGAAGCAGAATTTGATGCTCTCTTAGCTAATCACACATGGGATCTTGTACCATCACCAGCTTCTGATAATATTATTGGTAATCGCTGGGTTTATAAAATTAAGAGAAAGGTTGATGGGACTATAGAATGTTTCAAGGCAAGATTAGTCGCCAAAGGGTATACACAGGCTTATGGGTTAGACTATCATGAGACCTTTAGTCCGGTTGTCAAACCAATGACTATACGGTCATTATTATCTGTTACAGTTTTGAAAGGATGGGTTCTTTGTTAGCTTGATGTGAGTAATGCCTTCCTTCATGGGCATTTGACAGAAATAATTTATATTTATCAGCCACATGGTTTCATTGATAAGTCTTATCCTAATCATTTATGCAAGTTACGGAGGTCATTGTATGGTCTTAAACAAGCCCCACGGGCATGGTTTTAACGTTTGAGCTCATATCTTAAGCGACTCGGGTTTCATTGTTCGCAAGCAGATCCACCCTTATTTATCTACAATAATAATGGCTTTCATTATTTCTTACTTATTTACGTGGATGATGTTGTGATTACAGGCAATATACCCAGTATGGTTGATGCTTTTATTACACAACTCTCTCATGAATTTTCCATTCGAGATTTGGGTATTCTACATTTTTTCCTTGGTATTCAGGTCATTCCTTACGGCACGAGTCTCATTCTTTCATAACAATAATATGTGATGGATGTCATTCAACAAGCGGGCATGAAAGAATGTAAGGGTATATCTATTCTAATAGCCACGAGGCAAATTATTTCCAAACATGAGGGCAATCCATTGTCTCAAGACAAAGCCATAAAGTATAGAAAATTTTGTGGCAAACTTCAACATCTCACAATTACAAGACCGGATATTTCTTTTGTGGTTAATAAGCTATGTCAATTTATGCATACCCCAACTGACTTTCACTATAAATTACTGAAGAGAGTTGTTCATTTATCTTTATGGCACTTCATCTCTTGGTCTTTTTATTCAAAAAGGGGCATTAGATAATCTGGTGGCCTTCAGTGATGCGGATTGAGCAGGATGCCCAGATGATAGACGCTCAACAGGTGGTTATTTAATTTATTTTGGGCAGAATTTAATTGCCTGGAATTCTCGAAAGCAAACTACAATTGCAAGATCATCTACTGAATCTGAATTTAAGGCTATAGCTAATGTTTGTATTGAGCTTCGTTGATTGGTTAAGCTGTTGAGTGAATTGGGGGTTCAATTCAAAAGATTACCACATGTTTGGTGTGACAATATTGCTGCAGTTTTTCTTTCATCCAATCCGATGTTTCAAGCTCGAACGCATCACATTGAAATATATTTTCACTTTGTTTGACAGATAGTTGCTCGCAAGGAGATTATGGTTGGCACAATCTCTTCCTCTGATCAGTTAGCTGATATTCTGACCAAGCCACTGCCAAAGAATCAGTTTGGTCATTTTGTGTCCAAGCTTCAATTACACGATGTTCCACCATCAGCTTGTGGGGGCGTATTAGGAGATAAAGATAACTCTTTATCATAGGAGATAAAAATAATCCTTTATCATTATCTAGTATATCTATTAAAGAAGGTTAAATACTATAGGAGTCTTCATGTATTGTATAACGTTGACTATTTATACATGTATAGAACAATTGTAACTATGTGGCTTTTAACATAATATACTTCAAAACTTTCTTCTAATTTCTGATTGTAGAGAATTATAAGTTTAAATTATTTTTCAAGAAAAGAAGTAATCTCAAAAAACAATGGCTTTTTTTCTTTATATATCATTAAGATTTCCTATATTCATGTACTGATGTACATAAGTACATCTAATCATTTTCCAGATTCTATTTTTACAAAATAACATTTCGAAAATCAATTGAATTTTGATTATTAAAACACCACAAATTCAACCTTATGATATATCAATTGAACTAATATAGTTACCATCTACACAAATCAAAATAACAAAGAGGATAATTAGAAAAAAAAAAGGCAAAAGAAGATAATCAAATAACAAAAAATGAAGTTCAAATTCATACTGCTTGTTTTATTTGGTTGTCTCTTTTAGCACTGTCTATGTGTTTTTTTAACTATTGCTATCGCCATGATCACTAACACTATGATCAACATATTTGGGAAGTGAAACCTGGCCAGAGACAATGAGATGAAGATCCTTCTCCAAAAGGTGATTATAGTGTAATTTAATATCATCAGCACTTCTGTTTGGGACCAAAACTGCAACCTTCTCCCACTCTTCTTTCATAAGAAGCATTAAATGACTCTGGTAATTAAATGGATTTTCTTTGTAAGATTCTAATTGTGTTTACATAACTTCTCATAAGGCATGGTAAAATTATAAAGGATTGAAATCAAATAAATGGGGTAATTATTACGTGTCTTTTGAAACACATGCATACATAAGAGATATAATTGTGGTCTAATTCTAATTTTTTTTTATTTATGATTGGATTAGTATCGAGAAGAGACAAAACTTACTCATAATAATATATGGTCCACGTTAAATATTAACATGTAAAGCATTTAGTATAAATTCAAAAATCCTTTTCTCCTTCTGAGAAATTTTGAATATATAGAAAGAAAAATTATCATTTAGTGAAATATAACCTTTAAAATTGTAATTCTAATATCATTTGAATGTGGAGTGATTTATGGATGAATATTGAATGTGGAAATTAGATTGAGGTTGATTTTTTTTTAACATTGAATAAATAATGTATTAATAAACATCATGATATAGCAGATCTAAATCTTTTAGATGATTAGATAACTAGTCCGAACTAAATTCATGGTGCTAAATAGCTTTAGCTAACCAATCGACTGGTCTTTTACCCTTCCTATTAACATAAGAAAATATAACAGAAACTAAAAGTTGAACAAGCTTCAAAGAATTTTAAAATAAAAGACTCAATCTAAAGAGGACATAAGGAGGGATTTTGTAGAGCCCTAATCTATATAAGATTGTCACTCTCGAAGATACACCTTAGGAGTTAGAGGCTAGCAACTCATTGGATACCCAAGTGCATTGCTTTAGCTTCATTAAATAGTGGAGAGACAAATTGCATAAAACAAACCATCTCATCTGTAATGGTCAAGATTTTAAACATGAAACTTTTTAACTAATATTAATAATTGATAATGTATAGTGATAAAAGTAATATGGATAAATGCTATAAGCAGAGAATAGAGAATAATATATCTCAAAATTTACTGAAAAAATTAATTTTACGGTTTTATAGGACTAAAACTTGATTTAGAATTAACAGTTAAGAATGATGGTGCACCATAGTTATTATGAGCATTTCCTCACTTGATTAAATATTATATATATATATATGTGTGTGTGTGTGTGTGTGTGTGGAGAGTTTTCTTCTCCTTTCTCCCATCTTCCACGCCAAACAGCATCATCTCCACCATTTTTCTTATTTTCTTCAACTTTCTTTCTTCAAATCAAATAAAATTGAGAGTAGATTATATATGATTATAAATTTTTAAAAGAATAAGCTAGAAAAGGTGAAATTATCAGCAAGTGATCAAAGAAAAAGAGGAAAAAGAGAGAAGAAGAGGTATTATGAAGGAGGTATGTGCTTTTGTATTATAATTTGTAAATATATGAATTTTTATGAGTTTTAATGTTTGAATTGATTAATTGAGTTATTTATAATGAAATATTTCTTGAAAGTATTAATTAAATAGATTGATGAGTGAAAAATAACTTTTATATGATGAGTTTGATTCTTAATTCAACCCTTATGAGAATTGAGTGGTTTGATGTTGTTTTTATCCATATGAAATGGTAAAAAGTTTGATTAAGTGAAGTTTTAGTAAATTATTTGATATGAATTCTTTTTATGTCAAAACTTTGATTTTGATACATTTTTATCTTAGATCTTCAATATGTTTGTGTTTTATGAAGTTAAAAGTAAAGAATACATGATTTTGGGATACCACGGGTGTGGCTTAAAGGTGCCATGGGCGTGGTATCAAAGTCGAAAATGCTGGAGGAAGAATTACTCCAAAATAGACCTAAAATCAATGCCACGGTCATGGAAATTGAGTGCCACAACCATGGGGTTGAAAGTGTGGCTGTTTCTTTAAAAATTTTGGTAAAATAGAGCCGTTCTGAATGCCAAGGTCGTGGCCCTTGAATGTCATGACTGTGGGGGTCTTCAAAGGCATTTGACAGCTTCATTTTGTATTCCACCGGCGTGGGGTTGAGATGCCACGGCTGTGGGGTACCTGGATAATATTTTTGGCTTGTATTTTGTGATATACGGGCTTAGTATAAGGCTAATATGTTTATGTTTCTTACTTTTGTATTGGGAATTCATGTGTATGTGTTAAAAGTATGGAAAAGAGTGATAAACTTTAGATACGTGACAAATATATATCATACTAAATGATGATAAAAGTATTGTACCAGTGAAATGATACAAACAATTCAGTGTTAATCAAAACTAATGAATTGCCCAAATCATACTGAGTTTAGATCTAGCTTTGGATTGAATGGCTAACCAGAGGAAGGATAGCCATAGTGATAGTAGGCACCTCATATCATTAATAGACACATTGTGTTATCAGTGATAGTGGGCATAATTGCCATTACACATTCTTGAGATTTGACATTAAAATTGCTACACTAACATGTTATCCAAACCTATGATCTGAGTTCAGTATGTATGGACATATTTAATGAAGATATCTAAATTGAAAATAAATGTGAATATGATAGTTGTGAATAATGGAAGAAATGAAAAATAATAATATAAGTCAATTACTTAAAATTGACTTACCGTGTTACAATGTGAAAGTGATTGTTAATATATATATTAATATTTACAAGTGAAAGTTCTAATGCACGGAATGGAAATGTTATGCTCAAGTTATTGAATTAATCAATAACTTTATAAGTGTTGTAATGATTGAAAGTGTATATAATGATATAAGACACAAAGTGTTCCAAAGTATAGTACCAAATTCAAGTGCTAAAAATTATAGATTAAATGAAATTATCCTATATGTGAAATTAAAAAGTAAGACTTATTAAAAAAATAAAATAAGCGTATTGTGAGCAATGTTATCAAATGAGAAAGCAAGTCTATAATAAAATGATTCATAAAGAGAAAAGTTACAATACCGAAAGTATTGTATAGCATGATGACTTTTATAAATTTAAAGTTATTATTTTGTGTAATTAAAATATTATATTGGTTTGTTATTGAAAATAGTTAATATATTGAAATATTTCTTAAAACTAAGTGTTATTACTATATTTCCATAAGTATTTTTCTTTAATATTAAGTGACAAAATATGTTTATACAAGCACCACTAAGCTTTGTTTAGATTGTTAGAATTATTTTCTGACACGCTGGTATCAGGTCATCGGAGCAAGTTAAGAAGTAGAATTAAGGATCTCAAAAAATTATCTATAGTACATATATCAATCTTTTGTATATTGTACTCATAAATTATGAAATGTATATATATAATTTAGTTTGACTATTTGAGAGATTGTACAAATTTATAAACATGAAAGGAATATATGTATTTAGAGGATGAAGTTTGAGATTCTAGTGAATGATTATCAAATAAAGCAATGTATTATATATTTATTTGATTTGACAAAATTATGTTGGCTATCTGATTTATAATTAGTAATTGGATTATTGAAGATATTGGAGATTAGTTTAAATGTTTGACTTATAAGTGTTGTATTATACAAAATTGTATTATTATTTGAAAATTTTTGTTAGTTAGAAGAGAACTTTGTAAATGAATTGATTTGAGTATTGACAGTATATCGAGTAATATTATCTTATAGTTCTAATGAGAATTTTCAAGGGATGTTACATCATCAGTTAGGTTCCTAGAAGAATCTTTAGCTAACATAGCCACATTTGTTAGTGAACGCCCCCTTTGAAAGTGGCATTTGTGATGATTTTTGTCCATCCTGCAATGGGCAAGCATCACGAATCATTTCTATTTGGAGGAGACTCTATTGTGATATATCTTTATATATTATCTTGTATTTCAAGGCATTAGTAAACAAAATATGTGAGAGGCGAGCATTCTGTATAGTTGTAAGAGGCATAGGGACATCACCATTAAAAAAGAAAGCATTGTGATAAGTGCATATCAAACATATATTTTTCTATTAGTTTTAGCATGAATTTGAGTTGAATTAATTTATTCTAGGCTTATTTATGTGTTCTAATTTCATTATTTTTGAGTAAAGTTTAGTTTGAATTAATTTCTTGCAGGACCTTTGCAAACAGAGATTTTAGGCAAATCGGACATTTAAATCTTCAATAAAGATTTTGGTGATGATAGAGTTCGAGATTAGAAAAGTTATCTTCATGAAGTTTGTAGAGGACCTCTCAAGCTTTCTAGAGGTTTGGTTCATTAAAATCCAAGATCATTTGAGCCTCCAAATATTAAGTCAAAATTAGGCTTAAGATGCTGAAGCAAAATTTTTGTCCGAACCATTTAAAGTAATTGGGCCATATCTCTGGCTTCCAAAATCCAATTGAAGTGATTCAAAGACCTAAAGTTATATAATCTTCAATAGCTACAACTTTTATGAAGGAGTTAGATTGAGATAAATTTTTTATCTGATGTTAAATTGGCTTTCAAAATACAATTTGAATTCTACAGAAGTAAAGTGCAACTAGGAGTTTATTTTTAAGGAGTTGGATAGTATTAAATAATTGTTATTCTATTCTATTAAATAGGGAAGACTAAGTAAGTGCAAGGAAGATCTGAAATATATTTTTTAGAGTTTTATTATTCTAAAGAAGAATTCAAGAGAGGAGGTTGTGGAGATATGAACTAAGAGATTGGAATTGATATACAATTGAATCAAAAGAGTTGTTCTTCACTTTCTTTAATTATTTATACTTTAGTATTTCTTTGTATTCCACTATGTTTAATTCAATTAATATGATGAGTTTTCTTATTAATATGAGTAGCTAAATCTATTATCTTGAATATTAATGAAGTGTGATTGATTGTTTTGATATATGTTGTGATCTATTTTTCTTTATTCATGTTAATTCTATTATTGATCCTAATGCTTGTAATTAATTGGCTACCAATTACATAATTCTAGATTAGTGAATAAGTCTGAGAAGAATATTCATTAATTGAAATTAGGTAATAGAATCACAAGAAAATATTTGGTATGAGAGTATTCAATTTGACTTGTGTGGAATTATATGAATGATTGGCTCTTAATAAATTGATTATAGATTGTTAAGGCTATTGAGAAATAGGTTAATGATTTACAATCAATATGTTATTATGTCTTGAGAAAGAATATTAATTATTCAAGAATCATTTGTCCATAACATGAATAATTAAAATTGGATTAATAGACATAAGAAATTATCATTCGATTATCACATGAATTCAATATTATATGTTGTTAATTTGATTGTTATTTCTCTTAATTAAATTGTTGTTAATTAATTTTAGATTTAGAATTATTTTTCTTCTTAATTACACTCATTATTCGATTGCTTAAATAGTGATTAAGTTAATTCTGGTTGGTAATTAGTAAACACTCTGTGTGGGAATAATATCTTTTTTTTGTAACTATATTACTTGAATACGATTCTATACACTTGCAGATTTTGCATATCAAGTTTTTGGTGCCATTGCCGGGAAGTGAATTTATTAATATCAATATCAACTAACTTGAATACTAATTTAAGCATTTTTATTTTTATACGTACTGTTGAGATTTGTACAAGTTTATGTGAAGATCAAAAGATAAAGAGTTATTGCCATTTAATCCAGAGATTGAAAGAACTTGTAGAAATCTAAATAAGCAGCAAAAGGAAAAAATTGTAGAAGAGAGAGCACAAAGGCAATTGCAGTTGGAAGAAGAACAAGAAAATTTTCATCTAGATTTTGAAGCTTTGATTGAGGAAAATAACATGGGTGATGAAAATAAATCATTGGGAGAATATGCTATGCCTACTATTGATGGAGCAACTTCAGGGATTACTAAACCAACTAATGAAGCTAATAATTTTGAAATTAAGCTAGCTTTGATCCAAATGATTCAAAATACACTTCAGTTTGGTAGATTTCCAAGCGATCCTCATGCTCATATCACTAGTTTCTTAGAGATGTGTGATACTTTTAAGATAAATGGGGTGTCAAAGGATGCAATCTACCCGAAAATGTTTCCATTTTCTTTGAAAGATAAAGCTAAAAGCTGGGTGAAATCAATACTAAGAGGAACTACCACAACATGGGATGACTTGGCTAGAAATTCTTAGAAAAATTCTTTCCATCTTCTAAAACATCCAAGTTGAGGAATGGCATTACAACCTTATCTCAACATGACATGGAGAATCTTTATGAAGATTGGGAGAGGTACAGGGATTTGCTTAGGAAGTGACCACATCATAGTGTACCTAAATGGTTAATTGTTCAAATTTTCTATAATGGTTTGAATGATTCCACAAGATTAATGCTTGATGCAGCAGCTGGAGAGTGTTTTAATGTAAAGAATCCTGAAGAAGCTTATGAATTGATAGAGGAGATGGCAACCAATAACTATCAGTAGAATACAGATAAAAGCAGCCATAGAAGACCTGTTGGTGCGCATGAAATTGATACTTTGACAACCATTAATGCTAAAATTGATACTTTGGTTAAGATAATGGGTCAAATGAGTGTCAATTTACTTCAAAGCCATGTTGTTTGTGAGATTTGTGCTGGAAAACATGCTACAAATGAGTGTGGAATAAATAATGCTAATTTGAGCCAAGGGTTGGAACAAGTGATTTATGTTGTTAACCAAGGAAGATAACAAAA
Organism: Garcia nutans; assembly: GCA_947685225.1. Classification (NCBI taxonomy): domain Eukaryota; kingdom Viridiplantae; phylum Streptophyta; class Magnoliopsida; order Malpighiales; family Euphorbiaceae; genus Garcia; species Garcia nutans. The sequence goes on from CANTUV010000008.1 coordinate 56,896,430, forward strand.
CAATCCTTACTCTAACACTTATAATCCAGGTTAGAGGAATTATCTAAATTTCTCATGGAACAATCGGAATGCTATGAGACAACCACCAGGATTTCAACATCAAGAGAAGAAACCATCCTTGGAGGATATGCTTGTTTCTTATAGAGCTAAAACTGATTCATATATTCAAAATCAACAAGCTTCTATCAAGAATTTGGAGACTTAAATTGGTCAATTGGCAGACATGGTGAATAATAGAGCCCAAGGAACATTGCCTAGCAATATTGTTGTTAATCCTAAGGAATAAGCAAAGGCAATCACCTTAAGGAGTAGAAAGCAATTAGAGGAACTATTACCTAAAATGCCAACTAAGAAGGAGTCCATTAAAGAAGATAAGGTAGAGGAGCAACCCTATAATAAGAAGGAGATAAAAGAATTGAAGCCATATCAGCCTAAGATTCCTTTTACTCAATGTCTTTATAAAGCTAATGATGAGAAAATTTTTCTTAAATTTCTTGATATGTTTAAGAAATTCATATTAATATTCCTTTTGCAGAAGCTATAGCTCAAATGCCCAAATATGCCAAGTACTTGAAGAAAATCATTTCTAACAAGAGGAAGATGAAGGATTATGGAACGATAATGCTAACTGAAGAATGTAGTACAATTATCCAAAGAAAGCTGCCTTAGAAAATGAAAGATCCTGGAAAATTTACTATACCATGTAAGATTGGAGACCTCGAATTCGGTAAGGTTCTTTGTGATCTTGATGCTAGCATTAATTTAATAACTTTGTCTATTTACAGGAAGCTTGGTTTAAAAGAAATGAAGTCCACAATAATTTTATTACAATTGGCTGTCAAATTTGTTACCTATCCACAAGGAGTCATTGAAGATGTCTTGGTAAAAGTAGGTAAATTCATATTTCCAGTAGATTTTATTGTGCTTAATATGGAAGAAAATGAAGAAGCACCTCTAATATTTGGAAGACCATTCCTTCCTATAAGCAAAGCAATTATTGATGTAGAAGGATGTAAATTGACCTTACGTATAGATCAAGAAGAGGTACCTTTTGATGTCTTAAATTCTATGAAATATTCTATGAAGTATGACTTTTGTTATAAACTTGATGTGATTAACCATTGTGTTGATGAAATTGTTGAACATGAGCTTGAACCTTTAAAAGAATTGAATGGAGTGGATGATTGCATTGCATGTGTAGAAAGTAATTGCATTAGGGAGACAACCTTTGAAATTTTAGAAAAACATTCTAAACCAGCTTTACCTTCCACTAAAAGCCCCCTAAATCTTGAAACAATTTATAAAGAAAGAACTAAAATGTGGCATGATAAGCACATAAAAAGGAAAGATTTTCATGAGGGCCAAAAAGTGTTATTATTTAATTGAAGACTTAAATTGTTTCCTGGAAAGTTAAAATCTAGATGGTCAGACCCTTTTATAATTTCTAAAATTTTTCCTCATGGTGCATTAAAGCTTCAAAGTCATGACAGTAAATTTAAAGTGAATAGACATCATCTTAAACCATACAATGAAAATGGGTTTGAATCATTCAAATCCATTACTTTACTTTCTTAATGTAATTGAAATAGTCAGGCTAATGACTATAACAAAGTGCTTTTTGGGAGGCAACCCAAGTGATTTTCTTTGAATTTTATTTTATTCTTAGTTAGATTATAATTTAACAAGTTTTTAACATTTGATGTTTTGCTATGCACATAGTGTAGGAGATGAAAGAGCAAGAAAGGGTGAGTTTGAAAAGAATTTATAAAAAAAATGAAAGCACAGGGCCATTGTAGCGATCCCGATGAGTGGAGGAGCAATGGCCACTATTGCGATTGCATTAAACGGCGTGATCGCGACATGCCGGATATAAAAAAATAAAAAATAAAAATCCTACTTATTTCTCTTTCCTCTTCCTCACTTATTTCTTTTTCTTCTTCTTCTCTCTCACATTCCCAACCTCTCATCCTAACCATCAATTCCTAACCATAAAACCTTCAAAATTCTCTCAAATCCTTCCATTATAACATAAATTCCTACCAAATACACTATACCCATCATTCAATCATCAAACCATGGCACCAAAATTAAAAAGCATTGCAAGGAGAACAACAACAAGGAAAGGCAAAGAAAAGGTCTTAAGCTCTTCAAGGGATGAGGTAGATTTGTCTTCATAATTTAATGTTTCTTTTTCCATTTACAATGAAGAAGAAGGTAAGAGATTTCTATATCTATGTTCAAGAACTATTTCTCCATAAAAGAGGGAAGCTTTCATCCCTTATCTCTTTTTCTTATCATATTTTTTTGTTATTTGTGTGTGATCTTATTTGTGGTAGATTATTTTTCATTAGGGACAATGAAAAGATTAAGTGTGGAAGGACAGTAGTTAGCTTAATTTGTTTTTCTAATGTGTTTTGCTATTTTGTTGGAATTTTGTTTTAATTTAGTTATATGAAAAAAAATTCAAAAAAAAAAATCAATTTTCAGTTTATTTGTTTTACAATAGATTTGGTTAGGTTGTCTTTTGTATTAATTTTTATTTAATTTTGTTTCTTTTTATTTGTATTAGATTCAATTTTCAGCTTTTAATAAATATTAAGATTTGTTTTATTCCTATTTTGTAAACTATTTGATTATTTTGATCCCTACTTGTTCTTTACTTGTTATTGAGTGTGTTAATTATTATTATTTTAGATTTCAATATGATAAGTAAACTCTTTTAGCTGGATTGAAATAATTTTTGCTTATTCTCAATTTAATGCATGGAATGGAGGAGGGTATGGTCTTGAAAAATTCTATAAATTAATAACACTTATTTTTAAGGATAGTTATAATTGTTATGTTGAATCATATTCTTTTGAGTTCATTTTAATATCATAGATTCTTGAGTTAGTATGTATCACTAAGGTAGTCAATTATTTAATATGATATGGGAATTATGCATAATTAATTAATTAATAAAAATGAAAATCTTGTGAGATAAAGCGTAAAATGCACTCGCCTTAGATAAAGGAGGAATGGAGCATAAAATATATTCATCATATATGAATAATAATAATAATAATAATAAATAGATAAATAATAATAATAATGGGATGGAATATAAAATACACCCATTGAGAAAAATTATATATATAATAATAATAATATTAAACATATAGTTCTTATTGATCCTCAATTATTGGGTAGAGTTGGCTACTTAGTTAATTGTGCTTAATTGATTGTTGGGATTTGATTTAATGATGAGGATAAACAAATATTGAACATATATTTTTCTATCAGTTTTAGTATGAAATTGAGTTGAATTAATTTATTCTAAACTTATTTATATGTTCTAATTTTATTATTTTTTAGTAAAGCTTAGTTTGAATTAATTTCTTGTAGGACCTTTGCAATAAAAAATTTTAGGTAGATTGGACCTTTAAAATTTCAATAAAGATTTCAGTGATGATATAGTTCTATATTAGAAAGGTTGTCTTCATGAAGATTGTAGAAGACATCTCAAGCTTTCCAAAGAGGTCTAGTTCATTAAAATCCAAGATCATTTGTGCCTCCAAATATTAAGTCACAAATTAGGCTTGAGATGCTGAAGCAAACTTTCTATCCAAACCATTAAGAGTATTTGGGTCATATCTTAGGCTTCCAAAATCTAATTGAAGTGATTCAAAGGCCTAAAGTTATATAGTCTTTAATAGATACAACTTTTATGAGGGAGTTAGATTGAGATTAGGTCTTTATCTAATAGTAAATTGGCTTTTAAAATATAATTCAAATTCTACATAAATAAAGAGCAACTAGGAGTCTATTTTTAGGGAGTTTGATAGTTGCAAACCTTTGATTTTGGCCCTAGCTAATCCTATCCTAATTAAAGAAAGGCCTAAGTCATAATTAGTCCATTCTCAATAAGCTTAAACCTATTTTAAGCTTTTGATTAGATTGGTATAATTTAATGAGGCCACGGTTCAACCTTGTAAAACCCTAAATAGGTATGCTTTGAAGGTTTGATCGGGTCTAATTTGATGTGGGGGCATTAATTGCACTTCTGGGTGTATCCATATCGAATTGGGACCCCAAATCGATATGGGACAACCCATATTGAATTGGGATGCCCCAATTAGATATGAGTCAGTCCCATATCGAATTGGGACCTTCCCAATTCGATATGGGACTCTAATTTGGCTCCCATATCAAATTGGGAAGCCCTAATTCGATATAGGGAGGTCCCATATTGAATTAGGCTTTTCTCATTTTGATATAGGACTCTAATTTGGCATGAAAACTGATTTGTTGGACTCCATATCGAATTAAGGCAATCCTAATTCGATATGAAGGTTATGGATTTTGATTCCATGTTGGATTAGAAGAATTTGAGTTCAACATGCTCACGGTTTGGGTCGAATTAAAATCACTCTAATTCGATATGCCTCAGTAATCCATTTTTAAAATGAAAAGTTTCACAAGGTTTAACTTAATATATCCTTATATAAATACAGGTTTAAGGGGGGCCAGCGACCAGCAAGAACATCTCAATTAACACAAGGGGATTAGTAAAACAGACGACAATTTGGAATAAACAATAAGGCAGCAAACATTAATCAACCAAACCTCAGCAGCATTAAGCAATATTGACAGAAAGTTAGCAGTCAGTAATAAAGATAAGCAGATCACAATACCATAAAATCACAAAGGCAGTATCACACTGTCTTTGTCTTGTTCGGCTAGAGTTTTAAATAGTTGCAAGATCAACATTTAATTGTGATGGAACCAACAAATGAAGGTACGTTTACTACGTTTAACTCATTTAAATTCAACTCAGGATGTTGTGTTGATAACTTTAAATACTGGTTATTCTTCTTCATTATCTAAATAAGTTCTAGCAGTTTGATATTCATTTATTTCAATTCACATTCTTTTATTAAAGCATGATCACTAATTGTAAGCTTTAAAATTTACAATAGTTTACTTATTTAATTTTGTTTTGCCTAGTAACTTTTTAAATAAATTTTTTTAATATCACAGTAGCCTTGTTTTAAGAACTAAAGCCCTAATTCAAATCCTAAAACCTTAATTTACATTTATAAAACAATAAATCTAGTTTTCAAACTTTGTAACCCCAATCCTATTTTTCTAAAACCTTAAACCCTAATCTTGTTTTTTAAAATTCTAAACCCTAACCGAGTTTTTCTAAAACCCTAAAAACATCAACCATATTTTCTTAAATCATAATTCATATCAATAAAATTCTAGTTTGTACATTTATTGATTATTATGATATAGAATTGATTATTAATGCATGTTAATTATATGTCTTGATGGATGATTTATTTTTACTTGATTTCATGATAAATGGTCGAATGTTTGCTTATTTATTTATTTTAGTTTCAAGAAATTGTAAGAGGTATGTTTTTACATTGTGGGCACCTCATTTGTTAAGTTTTATGTAATTTAATTTATTTTAAGTTTTGGATAAATGTAAAGGACACGTTTCCACCAATTGGTGGATGTCCTATTTTATTTATTTTCTTTTGGATATTGGACGATTGTAAAGGCATATTTTCATCCATGGATGGGTTTCTATTAATTATTTTGTTTGGACTTATCTTGATTTTGATATAATAATTATTTATTTTAATGTTCGCATGTAGTATGGATGATTTTATAATATTTAAGAATTTAATAATATATAGACCTGAAAAGGAGGCTGATTCCAATGAACCGGGCGTTGTGGGGGTGTTAGGTCATTCTCACCTTCACCACGTGTACCCAACTTTTTGAACCCAATAGGAGGGTTGGGGATTCCTTAGGAATCGAGTCATCCACCCCTTTCTTTTTTTTTTCGGCCCGTCCAGGTGGCGACTCCATTTTCTTCAGGTTTAGGCCCGTATTCTCTAAGTCCCTGAGCCTGATAGTGCCGAAGTCACAAGAACCATTCCACATGGGAGTTGGGGAAAAAAATCTCCGCTCACAGTGGCAACTCCACTGGGGATAAGAGAAGTTGATTCCGTTGGTCTTAATATTATTTTATTCTTTCTTATTATAATATTGTCCATTACATTATATAAATTACATTGTGTGCGTAAGTTAGGACGCCCGTGTTACCCGTGTTGTTTATGTAAGGGATGTCATACTCTCACTCAATGTGTGGAGATGAAGCGTGACATAACCACTCATAGCCTTGTACTTTTGGTATATACTTTCTGTGGGAGCCTAAACTTTTCAACCTAAAAACTTAAGCTCATGTAATTGACTTAGCTACTTTCCTTAGGTTTTTACCCCAAATGCGTGTTGTTTGACTGTGATTAATATATCTTAATTTGAACCATGACTTATTTGGTTTGTTCTTTTTTCTAATATGACCTAATCATATTGTAAGCTCAAAAATAATTTTTTCCTTTAAACTAAGAGATCAAAATAATTTTCAAAATCTTCAAGATTGTCTCTGGACATAAAACCTTTAAAGATGGGGCAAAAATCTTCTTCCACCTTATGATCCGAACTTAAAAGCCTAAGGGCTTTGAAACAAAATTATTTTCTTAGAAAAGAGCTTACAAATATTTAGGTCAATTATGGAATACTCAAAATCAATTGTGGGCCTAATTTATACCAAGAATTATTAATCATGAGCTTATTTTTGGCATGAATCATTAGTTACTTTTTCATATGAAAAATCTATTTATGATAAACCTATTAATTTTATTTTCATCCAATATAGCATAAAAGCTATTTTAGTTAAGATTGAATGGATTAAAGCCTAATTAATGAGAATTATCATGGACTGACTTCTATGTTTGAAAATATAACAATTGGTTAAAATCGTTCGAGGAAATTTTTTGAAAATAAAATATCCTATGTTGTTATTTTGTTGACCATATACCTAGAAAAAGAAACTCGCCATTTGTATGTGAAATTTATAAGGTTGGAAGGAATGTTCTAATTATCTTTGATTGTTTGATTACTTGTGCATACATGCATACACATATTGCATTACATATTATTGATCCTTTCTGGCTTACAGACCTGGAGTGCAGCAGTTCGAGAGCGTACGACAACCCCACCTATGCCAGTGATGTAGACTCTAATAGCAACTCAATTAGCTTCTCACCAAGAGCAATGAAGCCCGAATAGATTCAAAGGATGGTGGATGACGCCCTCAATGCCAAGATGAAATAATTGAAGGAGGCCCTGGCTGAGACTATAAATAGCCAATTGGCTGCTCTTTTGGGGAATACTGTTGAGGCATCTGCCAGCACTAAGAAGCCGAGAGACAAAGGAAAGACTAAGGTTAGTGAAGTAGCCTTCGCTGATGACAAGGTAGTTGTTGATGATGATGATGAATGGGCTCAATACTTTCAAGATTCTCAAGATAAGAAGAAGGAGCCGAAGGTTGTGGAAAGATCAACCGTGGAAAAGACTAAAACTTCAGATGTTGAGAAGATGATTGCTGATTTGGAAAAAAAGTTCAAAAAGAAGTTGAAAACTGAAGAGGTGTCGGAAGTGGACAAGCTATTTAAGCAAGATGAGGAGGTCCCTTACAAGTTCAAGATGCCTTCCTTCGTTAGGTACAATGGTACGAGAAATCCCCACTTACATATTAAGCAGTACATGACTACTATTTAGTTTGCTAGAGCTACCAAGGCTTAAACTCTAAGGTATTTCATGCTTTCACTAGATCCTATTGTACAGAATTGGTTTAATACCTTAGAGGAAAATACTCAAAAGAACTGGGATTTGTTGTACAAAGCCTTCATCCAGCAGTATGGGTACAATGTTAAGTTGGAAGTGACCCTGATGGAGGTAGAGACTATTAGGCAAAAACAAAATGAAAGTTTTGTTGATTATGTGAAGAGATGGAGAAATGAAGCTGCACTTCTCAAAAGGAGACCTAATGAGTCTGACCAGATCAGGATGATAGTCACGGGTGTCCTACCCAATCTACATGAATGGATGTCTCACACCCTTATAAGGGATTTCAAAGATCTTCTCCAAGCTGGCTTGCAAATAGAAGAGTGGGAATAAGAAAAGAATTGCTTTTTAGGAAGGAGAAATGAAAGAGGGAACTACCAATCTGGAATTCAGAGTGCACAAAGATAAATGGATGTCAATGCAACAACTGGTCAAGCAAGTAGAAAACAGTTTTCAGAGTTAGGGAAACCTCTGTCTTGGGTTTTCAATAAGTTGTAGAAGAATGGGCTATTATAGCCATTGGGTTTTCATGAAGGTTTTCAATAAGTTTTGATGCCAAGGCCTTTTTTCAATTCCATCAAGTGTAAGGTCATGAGAAAGATAGATGTGTTCGCTTAAGGCATGAAATCAAAGGTTTGATTGATAGTGAAAAACTGCCTGAGTCTAATAAGATCAACACTAAGAATAATCCTTTGTCTAAATTTGAAAGAGTACCTCCACCAGCAACCTTCATGGTAGGAGGAGGATTGGAGGAAGATCTTATCTTATCCTCCTTTCAAGATAACAGTGTAGAAGATGTAAAGAGAGAAGAGGCTTGACTAAAAAAACTTCTCTTGGCTTGAGTTTTATTTTTCTTTCTTTGGTATTTTATTAGAACAATTATGTTTTTTAAATTAGAATTGTTGGAATAAATTAGTTTATTGAATCTATAATTTTGTTGACTTTTGATATTATAATGCTCAACCAATGACACATCTAGATTTATATTTATAAATTAACGTATCTATGCATTATGATTTGAATGACTTTACTAGATGAGAAAATTATTCTATAGTATTGAGTTGTGTATGCATACTTAGAGAGGGCTCCTGCATAATGACTTTTGTCTAGGTCCCAATCAATCTTAGAACATGCTTTGACAAATTTTTGAGGCGAAATTGAACTCTGCCTATTTAAGGTAGAGATGATCTAGACATTATTTGGTAAACCAACAACTAGTATCCACCCATATTAATATCAATCCTTAATTTGTCCCCTTGAGCCTTTATGATATTTAACTTGCTTTTATTGGCTTGTAAGCCCGATGAGCTACCCTATGTTGTCGTGACTCTTATGAAAAGTCTCATGATCATTAAGGTAAAGGGGCAAGAAGATCAAAGAAAGAAATACATAGTCAAGACCATAAGGATAGTTGAAGTTAACCCAAACTAGATTTAATATCTCTAATCTCTTTCATCATTAAGATAAAGTAAGGATAACGAAGTATTTATCCTTACTAAAGTAGACTCACTCTACTCCACTCATCCATAGACATAAGTATAGAATGGTACAAGCAAGACATTCTTTTGGATCTAGGATCCAACAAAAAATAAAAAAAAAGAATAAAAAAAGAAAAAGCAAAAATAAAAAAAGAGAAGAAAAAAAATGGGTCCTGAGTTTGTGAAAAAGCAAAAGAAAAAGATGAAGATTGTCTTAATCAGATCTATATTTCTTCCAAGGAGATAAAAGGAAATTGAAGTCTAGCAAGATTGCTCCCAGCTGCTTTAGCTCTAACAGAAGATTATAGTGCAAAGATTTGTCAGTAGTGTCACATCAGCCCTAGCTCAAAAATAGCCGCCTTCGCTTAAACCATGTCCCTTATAGACCCCATTTCGAGCCTATTAAAGACATGTTGATCTCTCTGTTTAGGTATAGTCTATTAGTAGAGATAGATTGAATAAACATGCATATGAGATAGACAATATTTAAACTCAATAAGATCTTTGGCCAAGTAATGTGTATGTGCCTATCTAAAGTACAATATTTCTTATTAAATGGAAATGATTCCCAAGTTTAGTAAGACAACTAGGGTTGTTATGTTATAGATATTTTAATTTGGAAAATAAAGTCTTGAAGGACAGTGATACTAATTTGATAAAGTCAACAATTGATTTAAAAAATAATAATTTCATTTTGCATGAGCCTTCAAGTTTAGGGAAGTATGTTGTATTGTCAAATCTCAGAGGAGAATGAGGATTAGTGAAAAAGAAGAAATGGTACTCGTTTAGTGAAAAAGACTCTCTTAAGGAGGTCTTGGGATCGAAACGAGGGAGGCGACCCTTAATTGGGCCAAATACTTGGGGTGAAAAGATTGAGTCGTAAGCCTAAGGGACAAATCCTGCTGTGGAACCGTGAGGTGAAGCAAACTATAGCAGTCCCTTGAAGCGGGCTGGGTAAAAAGACCAAATCGTAAGCCTAGGACCATTGGAATGTTACACAATCAATATGTTATTATGTCTTAAGAAAGAATAGTAATTATTCAAGAATCATTTGTCCATAACATGAATAATTAAAATTGGATTAATAGATACAAGAAATTATCATTCGATCATCACATGAATTCAATATTCTAGGTTGTTAATTTGATTATTATTTCTCTTAAATTAAAATGCTGTTAATTAATTTTAATTTTAGAATTAATTTTCTTCTTAATTACACTTATTATTCGATTGTTTAAATAGTAATTAAGTTAATTCTGGTTGGTAATTAGTAAACACTCATTGTGGGAACGATATCTTATTTTTTAATTATACTAGTCGAATACGATTCTGTGTACTTACAAATTTTGCATATCATGTTGTGAGTCTTGCATATATTCCAACATGTATATGCAATAGAGGGAAGGAAAGAGCAATGGTAAACTGACTTGGTAGATAGCTTACTCTTTTTGTCATGGTGCCATACCAATTCATCATCCTCATATGTAAGTCCTGTGACCGTACGTTTGATAGCCTTAGCTTTTTCTTCTAAGAAAAGACTAGACACTAGAGATTAAGCTATTATTCCAATGAATATTTTGAGTCATCAAATTAGAGACTACCTAAACATTAGCTCTTAAAGGCTTATTGGATAAGATTTTAAAGTTCTGCAAAATGGGTACCTAAGGATCTTCCCAAATTCTAGTTCTTAAGCCGTTCCAAATGTGCTATCTAACTCTAGATGAAATATAATCCCTTACTATAATTAATCTCCGCCTTCCCTATGAAGGTCCATATCCCAAACTAGCATCTTGGATGTTAGTATGAGGAAAGTATATGGCTTTGACCTGCTTGTACTAAAGAGAGTCCCTCTCCTTCAGTAATTTCTAACACTACTTAGCTAAAAGAGCCATGTTATAAAATTCAAAATCCTAGAAGCCCAAGCCTTCCTTTAACTTTGATTTTAAAATCACCTCCCATTTTCTCCAACTAATTCCTTTAACCTTATTTGTATGTTTCCACCAGAAAGAAGAACTAATGTTATTCAATTTACGATAAAACCCCTTAGGCAATAAGAAACAAGACATCACATGAGATAAGATTATTGTGATAACATCCTTTAGCATTATTTCTTTACCTACAAAAGATAAGAATTTGTGTTTCCATGATTGAAGGTTTGATAAAATTCTTTCATTGAGGAATTCAAGTGTTTGTCTTTCTAACTTGCTCGACAAGGGTGGAATGCCTAGGTATTTCTCATTTGCTACCATCTATTTAACTCCTAAAATCTCAGATATTTAGCTTTTAGTTCAAGAGGAGTGAACTTGTTAAAGTCAAAGCTTGATTTAGAAAAGTTCACCAAATTTCCTGAAGCATTGCAACAAAGCTTGAGGGCACCAACAAAGTTGGATACTTCAACAATGTCAGATTTTGTACAAACTAAAGTATCATTAGAAAATAAAAGATGAGTCAAAGTAGGAGCAGGTCTAGCAAGCTTGAGTCCAAAAATACTATTATTATGTATAGTTTTATCCAACAAAAAGGATAGAGTGTTAGTTATAAAGAGGAAGAGAAAGGGGGAAAGAGGATCACCCTGCTTCAACCTTCTAGATGGATGAATAACCCCAAAACTACTACCACTGAAGAAAATGTCATATGATACAGTGAAAATACACTGCATAAGAAGATTGATGGCCTTTTTAGAAAAACTAAGGATGATAATAGGGCTGGCAGGGGGACAATCCTCATCCCCACCTCACAAACGGGGGCAAATTTGCCCTTTCTCCGTAGGGAATTTATGTTACTTTAACTTTTTTTAAAATAACATTTAATAATATAAAAAGTTAATAATCATAATAATAGTGCACTATAATAACATACTAATTCAATAATTATATACAATAAAATAAAATACACCAAATTAAATTTATTAAGCATGTCAAAAAACTAAAGCACAATATAAATATAAATTACATATAGATAATATATATTATATAATATATAATATATATTACAATATATAAGCATAATATATATAAATTATATTTCAAGTCCCTATGGAGCGGGGAGTATATTCCTCACCCTAGCTGTAATACCCCGATTTTTGATGCACTTTGGAATAGTAGTTGTGAGAGAGTATGTTGGTGAAATATGTAAAGACAATATTATAAGAGATAGATATATATGAAGGATGATATGTACATATATTGTAATTGAAAAACATGGGAAATATAAATACAATATATAAGACATGTGCATATACCAACATATACACAATATATACATGATGTATATATTAGTGTAGGAAAAGTAAATTGTAAATTAATTAATTAATAATAATAATGATAATAATGATAGGAGAAAAAGAAGAAAAGAAAGTCAAAGAAGGACCAATATTTGTGGTGGAGAATTTTTAGGAGTATTTAATTATATTATATATATATATAATAGATAAGGATGAGAGTTTGACAAGAGAGCTTCCACTTTCTTTCTTTCTTCTTCTTCTTCTTCTTGAACGTGAGAGAGAGAGAGAGAGAGAGAGAGAGAGAGAGAGAGAGAGAGAGAGAGAGAGAGAGAGAGAGAGAGAGAGAAGAGTATGATTTTGTTCACATATACATCAAATTCATAAGGGTTTTAAGAGAATTGAAGGTGGATATTGAAGATTTGGCAAAGAATTCAAGTAAGTGTTCATTTCCTTATATTGATTTTTATTGATTGAGTTTATATTTGATAGGGTTAGTGTGTGAAAATGATGATAATGAAAAATTGAAGTATATATATATGTTGAATTGGTATTTAGATGATGATAATATGGTTAATTGTGAGGATGATGATGAGTTATTGAAATTATTTAGTAAGGGTTTAGTATAAATGAGTTGGGGAATTGAGTAATTGATACATTGATGATGTATATAATGATTATGATTATGATATGTTGAAGTTATATAAGTGTTGAATTGATAAGTGATTTATGAATATAAACTAAGATGTTGATTAAGGGTGTTGTAGTATGGATTTTGGAGTGATTGTGTTTACATGGATGAGAGTTCGAATTGCATAATCTTTGCCTGACACGGCCATATCGTTGTGTAATATCCCGAGATATACCTTAAAAGTTTTGGAGGAGTTGTTGTATTTGGATTTAATGCATATGTGATGTATATGTATATGTCTAATTGTAATATCCCTAAGTGTGCCTAGAAGTTATGATAATATTGTTATAATTGATTTGAATGTGTAATTGATAAGTGGTATATTTGTATAGGGTTTGGTTGAATGGTAAAAGTATTTGAGAGAAATGAATATGTGTATTTGCAAAGGAAAGAATTGTATAGAGAGAGATAGTGTATATGTTGGGTATATGGCAATATATATGACATATATGTTGGTCAAAGTGCTTAGTCAAGGGAAGAAGATATTTAAATTGTTGAATGTGAAATTACCAAAATGGGCAAGAGCTTGTAAAGAGAATTAAAATGTGTATGAGGGTAAGATAGTAATTTTCTTTTGGAGGAGTATTTAATGCCTATTGACTTTGTGTTTTCTTCATCATTTCTTCTTCTTTTTCCTTGTGTGGCCGGCTCACCTAAGACAAAGGAAAGCAAGAGAGTAAAAGAAGGGTTTGATGTTCTAAGCTCCAAAGTTGAGAGAGATTCCAAGTAACCAAGTTGGAATTTCAAGGAATTTCATCATTTTGGTAAGATTTCTCTTGTTTGCTTTGGTTCTTTTTGAAGTTGTGTATGGATTGAGTTAGGTTTATGGATAGTATGATTAAGTGTGTTTGTGTATGGTGTGTGTAAAAGTGTTGAAATGGAATTAAAGATAAGAAGCTAGGTTGGTGTTGGTGATGGAAGAGTAAGAGTTGTGTTTAGTGAATTTTTTTTCTGTTTTACAATTAGTAAAGGCTGTGACTTGTATGATTTTTAATTAATTATAGAAAAATGTTCTTAAAGTGAAATTTTGATATGTTGTGCCTCTATGAGTCTAGAATGACTGAAAAATATGTTGATTCGATTTTGGAATGGTTATGAGTTTAGAAAGATTATTTTTATTAGACCTGTTCCAGCAGGTACCTTAACTGAGACAGCTATATTTCGGGATTTTTAATAAAATGTAGAAAAATCATATCCAATTGAATTTTGGATATGTTGTTTATTAGTGAGTCTAGTATTTGAGAAAAATAATTTGGAACCACGTTGATTGAATTTGATTTATGGAATTCACAAAGTTCAGAACTGCTGCCAGGATGCAGGGCAATTGGGGCAGTCTGGTTAGGTGAACTATTTGACCAATATTTTGTGTTCAGTTTGATCTGAAATTTTAAAGGAATGATTTTAAGATACAAAACTAAATTCTGTAAAAATTTTAGAATTTTTAGTCAAGTAGATTATTTTATACAATTTTTCAAAATAAGGATAAAATGGAGTCTTAAACCAGAATGTACTATTCATATGGTCATTTTGCTAATATTCCTTTTGGATTAGATTGTGAAGAGGTTGAATTGCCCTAACCGTGTCCCTCAAGTGGTGCTGCCCGTGTCCCTCAAAGGTTTTGAAGAGATTGGGTTGCATTAACCTAAATGTGGAGAATTCTTGGAAAGAAAAGAAATGTATAGATTGATGGGACTAGTTCTTGAGGTAAGTACCAATACATATGATTGTATTTAATTACATAATTCGAGGCTTAACACATTTGTTTGCAAATGTGTTAAGTGATCTATTATATTGTTAACATAATTGGACTAAGGTGATGATTGAATGATGTGAAGGATGTGAAGATCATTAACAAGGTAAGCATAAACCCTATTTGATTGTATATCCTTATATGTCTTTGAACATTAACACATTGGGATGAAAGTGTTAAATAAGCTATTATATTGTGAATGTAAATGAAGAATATATATAAAGGATGAAATATGAAATGGGAAAGGTAGGAAGAAATGAGGATCATTCTTAAGGTATGTGCAATTTGTTATGATAAATGCTCTAGTAATGAATGATGTTAATGTGTTTTGAGAAGTGAGAAAATGTTATGTTATATGCATTGTGAATCTTGTGTATGGCAATGTATTATATGAATAATATACTTTGAAATGTGATATCAATGATGCTATATGTATCATATGGATTGAGATATGATATGATATGAAGCCATTGTGATTGGCTATGATAATTCAATTGAAAGAGATAAGGCATGTTGGCCTAATTGATGATGAGATTGATAATGAAATAATAAATGAATTATTTGTTTAATATGTTATTCAGTTTCAGAGTTCTGGATTTGGGTGGCATGCCTAAGAAATGATGAAAGGTAACAGTCTTGCCGGGTTGAGGATCTCCTCATATGTGTTGAGTTGATGGTCCAAGAGACTGAGTCTGTTACACTATGAGAATTGTGAATATGAGATATATGATTTGTAACAGTCTTGCCGGGTTGAGGATCTCCTCATATGTGTTGAGTTGATGGTCCAAGAGACTGGGTCTGTTACACTATCCATGGATAGAGAGACATGTATATACATTGCCTACGGGCGTGATGATTGTGACTATGAACCAAAGCAGTAACTCTGAACTTTGAATAACATATTAGTGTTTTGGGCCCGAGTCTGTCTTTATTGTCAATGTGAAATGCAAGTATTGAAATATTGATTGTGAGTATTAAAAATGAATTATGCTTGGTGAATTGTGAATAATATAATGTTATTAAGTGTAATATGTAAATGAATTGTGGTTGATGATAAAGGTTGTCTTTATTGGAAATATGATTTATGATTTGTATGATATGTAAATTGTGTATTGCAATAATGAGTGATATGATGTGTAATGTGTGTATTGCAATAATGAGTGTATGATATGTAATGTATGTATTGCAATAATAATTGGTATGATATGTAAAGTGTGTATTGCAATAATGGTTGGTGTGGTATATATATAATGTAGGGGTATTAATATATTGGTTTTGAGTATTGGTGATGCATTGGGGTTGGTGATAATATTATGTATATATATATACATCATATATGAAATTAGCTAGGATATATTAAAGATAAAATTAAAAAGAAAAGAAGATATGATAAGAACTAATTATATATTGAATCGATGTATCATTATATATCAATACTTCTATACTATATGTTTATATTTTATATTTGGACTACTAAGCTCTCGGGCTTAGCGCGGGTGTTTATTCGCGCAGGTATATAGATGGAAGATATGAAGTCTTTTGTTATGCCACAAGAAGAGTAAAGTTTGTCGAGACCAACTAGAGGGTAATGCATACATGTATAAATTTTAATTATGATGTATTTCTGACGAGAGAGTATTTATATGTATAAATGAAGTTTTAATAAAGATAATGATTTTGTAAATGTTATTTAAATTAATGTATTATGGTTTGAACTCTGTTATAAATATTTTAAAAGGTAACGAAAAGTGACATCCTTATACTTTATATATTTACTGTATGTATACTAGGTATACGCATAGTACTTATATAGGGTATCGGGGTGTTACACGTTGGGTGTGTCAACGATGCTGAGTTTAACGTTTGTGAAACGACCATTAACACGACCATGTCATTGGATTTGTCATAGCTACTGAGAGATAAAGTAATTGACACGGCCATGAACATGCCCATGTTGTTTGGTGTGTTAATGTTTCTTTAAGACAAAATGAATGACACGTCCAGTGACACGCCCGTGTTACTGAGCATGTCAAAGCTTATGTGTTGTTGCTTTAGGCCACGATCAGGGACATGCCCGTGTTATTGAGCGTGTCATGTGTAGAGTTTGCCCTAGTTGGTTCTTATTTATATTATCTCATGTGTATCTCTGAGTGAGTGTGTATGATCACTTTTGAATTAGGTTTTGAAGAGATTGAGTTTCCCTAATCCAAGTGTTGGAGGATTCTTGGAAGAGGAGTTTAGATTGGTGTGAGTTTCTCTAGAAGTAAGTACAAACTTTGATTGATTGCATACATTTATATGATATTGGGACTTAACACATTTAGTTGAGAAATGTGTTAAGTTACTTGAGACATTGTTGATGAATGAGTTATATGTTGTGATATGCATAATGTGAATTATGTTGATGTATCAATGCAATTGAGTAAAGTATTGTATATGTGAAATATATATATAATGATCTTTCAAAATGTATGTACAGTGCAATTGGTTGTGTATACCCTAATGATGAGATGTGAAGCCATTGTTGTTGGCTATAATGATGCAAATGAAATAATTGGGGCATGGTTGCCTAGTTTGATTATGAGAAATGAAATAAGAAATGAGTTGTGAAAGAGATTGATAATGAGATAAATGAATTAATTGTGTGCCTAGTATGTTATTCAATTTTCAGAGTTCTGGGTTTGGCGGCATGCCTATGAATCACTGGGCAGGTGAAAAGATTGGGTCGTAAGCCGAGCCCAGCTGAAAAATGTGAAATATGATGTTTTTGGGGTGAAAAGACCGGGCCGTAAGCCTCAAAAACTATAACAGTCTAGCCGAGTTGAGGACCAAGATACTGGGGCCCTAGGGTCTAGCCTGGTTGAGGTCTAAGAGACTAGGTCTATTACATTATCCATGGATATATATTTCGCCTACGGGCTTGATAAATGTGATTATGGACCAAAGCAGTAACTCTGAACTTTGAATAGCATATTAGATTCTTTTTGGGCCCATGCTTGTCTTTGCTTTAATGTGAATTATGGAATAAGATATAATGTTATGAGATATATGATGATAATTATGGAATGAGATGAATACAATACATAAGCAAATTACTGAAAATGAATGTGGCTTGAGAAACTATGCTGAATGATGAGATTATGAAAATACAATATGATGTGTAATATGTATATGGATGTGGAAATTGTGAGTATTATTTCATGAATGTTTTGATAAGTCATTAAATTGTGGTTTGTTGAAATGATATATGTGTATATGTATATAAATTATGAGATTAGTGGAAATATATGAAGAGTGCATTGAAAAGGGAAAACATGATAAGAAAATGATGATACATGATGTTAATATATGAAGTATGATTTTTCTGTAATGTATATTTAAAATATTTATTTATACTACTAAGCTTTCGAGCTTAGCGCGGTTGTGTAAATCGTGCAGGTGAGTAGATGGTTGATCTGTGAATCAAACTGTTATGCCACAAGAATGGTAAGAGTATTTCGAGACCAAATAGAAGGTGGTGCATACATGTACAATTTGATTATGTTGTATTTTGATAAAAATGTATATATATACAAATGAATTTTGGAAAAGACAAGGTAATATATATATATGTAATATCACCAAAAGTATATTGATTTTGTAAATGTCCTTTAAATCAAATGTATTATTGTTTGGAACTAAGGTAAAAGTTTTAAACTGTAATGAAAAGTGACATCCTTATACTTTATATACGTATTATATATATACAAGGTATATGTATAGTACTTATATAGAGTATAGGGGTGTTACAATTATTTTGGTATCAGAGCTTAGGTTTGAGATTCTCAGCCTAAGTAGATTTAAAAAGAAAAGAGGAAAATTTTTGAAAAAGTGAAATTTGTGATACATGCATATGCATTAACACCTAGGTTGGTCTTGAATGTGGCATTATGTTATTTGTGATGTATTTAAATTACATGAGATGGTAGATAGTGTGTGAATGTGGACTTACATGAAAGTAAAGCTAGAGAAAGAAATGATATGGGAAAATTTGTACCAGTTTAATTGATAAATTAAAGAATTGGAGTTTACTTAAGTAAAACAAATTTCAAAATTTTTGATTGTTGAAGTGTGCTTGTGAAATAGGTTATAAAGAAATGAATGTGAGAATAATGTTGGAAATGAGTTAAAAAAATCAAGATTTAAGTAAGTACTCTTTCTTCTAAAATTTCGATTTCTTTCTAATAAAGATTATGTTTAGATTGCTAGAGAGAGGAAATCTTGTTCGATTGTTAAAATGGATAGATATGATATTAAATTGAAGTAAGTAGGGTGGAGTCTTGAGTGAGTTGATTGGTATAGACAAAGTGTAAATATTTAAGATTGGTTATGTAAAGTTAAGATTTTCTTTTTTAAAAAAAAGGGATGATGTTGGTTAACGTAAGGAGATATAATGGTGTTGTTTACATTGTTGTTTTAATGCAAACATTGTGATTTTAATGTTAGAAATGTGATATGCTTAAGTGTTGATAAAGCTCATGTTAATGGTGGTAATATGTGAAATTTGGATTTTTGAAATGAGCTTTAATAATTGTGAAAATGATATGTTTTGATGTTACATTATGGTATATATATATAATGTTTTTAAAGTTAATATTAAGAAAATGAGATTAGTAAATTGAAGTTTAGGTTAAGCAGTAAGTTGAGAGTTTAGAGTTTTAATGGAATTTGAATGAGGATTATTTAGATATTGATAGTTTAATGTATATTAAGCATATGAGCTATTTGGAATGAATATTATTGCTTATGAAAATACTATAAATTGGGTAATGTGATTGATAGTATAAAAATTTGTTTTAAAATAAAGGAAAAATGACTAAGCAAGTGAAAATGAGTTACTTTAAGTAATTGGACTGGAAATAATGAAAATGGATATGAAGGGTATGCTAAATGCATTTTAAAAAAATGTGAGAGAGAGATGTCACATTAGAAATGTGACTAAGATTTATGTGAAGTGTTGTTATGGTTAGAGTGTATATATATATTGAGTTGATGAATAACCTAAGTCATGTTATAAGAATGAGAATGAGAATGTTCAATGAAAAGTAATAAACGTTAAATTTGAATAGATTGTGTATAAAAGAGGAATTAAATATAATTGTATGATTATGTGTATACATGCATAGAATATGTGAGATGAGTTTTTCGATATGAACGTAATTGTACTATGTAAGAAATGTGGAAAGTAAGTCACATTATGAATGTAACCTATGAATGTGTATGTGGTAGAAAAAAAAATATTATTGTGTGTTTGTTATCTTATACAATTACATGTCTAGTGGTATTGAGAATGATATTGCATGTATTAGTGGACCTAAGAGAGATTAGGTCTTGACCTACGCAGAGCTAGACTATGTGACGAAATTGAGAATGAGAATGGACTCGAGTAAGACTGGACGGTGAAATTGTTATGGTAATAACTAAACTTGACTATCATATAATGTTTTGGGTCCAAGGTATATGCATATGGAAATGTTCTATGTATATGTGTATAATAAGAGATTGTAAGGAAAAAGGGAAGTATAAAGCATGAAAATTTTTATAAGAGATAGATTAGAAATGGAGTAATAAATGGAAATTGTGTAAAATTTACATATGATCGAATGTTGTGCGTAAGAGATGTTAAAGATAATATTGTTGAACGTGAGTTAGGCTAATGATGATCAAATAATCAAGAGCAAATTGTTTTGAAACGGAGTAGAAATGTGTTAACACTTGGTATAACAAAAGTTTAGAGAATGAATATGTAATCTTTGCAATACAAACTTAGCATTGTAATTGGAAATGTTTGAAGAAAAATAATAGAGGGGCAATATTGATTTATAAGCTACAGACGTGACCATTAATATACTATGGCCATATGATTTGTTTAGTATATTTGGCCGGTTAGTTTTGTTATCCACTGACTTGGGCCTGAGATGACATGATCGTAGTATAATTTTGGTGAGATTGATAATTATGCTTTAAGAAACATGGTTAAGAGTTATGATGGGTAAAGTTGTACCTTATAATTTTATGGTAGAAATTGTTTATAATTATAGAAAGTATGGAAAGAGAAGAGAACTGTGAAAATGTTTTGAGTTATGGATAATGTGATAGAAAGGTGATTATGTAAATATAGTAATGGTATGAAAATGTGAGGAGATGTTAAATGGGAGAAATTACAAAATGTGATTGAAAGTTATACTGAATATGTTCATAATGGTATAAGGTGAATAAGTTGAAGGAAATAATGTTTAAGTGAATGAACTATGGGTAATAAATATGCACTACAAGGAAAACTGAATCAGACAACGCTTTCTGGCCGTTGTCTGATGAAGACAAAAACGGTTGTCTATTGAAGCGATGTCTGATAGCATTTCAGACAACGGTTTTAAAACCGTTGTCTGAATTTGGTTTGCACAACGGTTTTTAATTTTATCAGACAACGGTTTTTGGCCGTTGTCTTATGATAGTTCAGACAACGGTTTCTAATTTTTTAGACAACGGTTTTTAACCGTTGTATGATGGTTTCAACAACGGTTTGTAAATTTTCAGACAACGGTTTCTAAATTTTCAGATAACGGTTTTTAACCGTTGTCTGATGATTGTTTAGACAACGCTTTTTGACTGTTGTCTGATGAAGAAAAAAACCGTTGTCTATTGAGGCGATGTCTGATAGCATTTTAGACAATGGTTTATAACCGTTGTCTGAAGATGGTTTCCACAACGGTTTTTAGTTTTATCAGACAATGGTTTTTAACCGTTGTCTGATGAAGGTTTAGACAACGCTTTTTGACCGTTGTCTGATGAAAACAAAAACCGTTGTCTATTGAGGTGATGTCTGATAGCATTTCAGACAATGGTTTATAACCATTGTCTGAAGATTGTTTCCACAACGGTTTTTAGTTTTTTTCAGACAACGGTTTTTAACCGTTGTCTGATGAAGGATTAGACAACGCTTTTTGACCGTTGTCTGATGATGACAAAAACCGTTGTCTATTGAGGCTATGTCTGATTAAGGTTTATACAATGCTTTCTTATTAAAAACCGTTGTCTGCTTAATATGTGCACACTGAATATTAGACAATAGTTTCAATGTTCATTTTCATTTCACCACCATTGTCTGTTAAACTGTACATTATACATATAAGACAACACTTTACAATGGAGGATTGCAAATTTGGGAATAAAAAAACCTCCACAAATTCAACCATTCAACCTATTAAAAAACTAAAATAAAATCAACACTATACATATATCACTGAATTATACTATTAACTTCAACTTGAATGACGCTTCATGAAATATTTGGCGAAGTCAATCCTAATCTCGTTGATGTTGGCATCACTATACTCCAAGTTGCCTCTGCGCAGCCACTGAAAAATGAATCAAATTTTGGTTAGCCACATGTGGTAAATACAAAACTATTATATAAAAAATGAAAATAATTAAAATTCTCACCTTAGCTGCAAACTGAAGCTCCTTGTCATAACAGATTTCCTTCATGTACCTCATGACAAAGAGGCCGCAGTCCGTGGCCTCTTTCTGCACAGGAACCCCCTGAAATAGCAAATGAAAACAAAAATGAAGTACCACATGTTACATCCATATGTAAACCCATATGCAAACCAACACATCAACCTAATCACACAATCTAACCTGAAAAAATGCAATCCAAATATATACGAGCAAGTATACAAGTAATGCCAGCAGTGCTGGAATTGGAAATGAAAATGCAGACCAACTGAAAATGCTTTGTGGACTCCAAGTTTGTACTCAAATGAAAAAATGCAGTCCAAATTTTGCAATATTTCTTTCATAGAACAAGCAATTAACATATTGTATAAATTGTATAAATCAGAAATGATGAGAAAAACAATACCGCCATGTTCTCCCATAAAATTTTCCTCCTCACATTCTTGTTGACACTCTCTTTGTATAACTTTATGGCACTACAAGAAACACAATATAAGTTAACAAAATTGCATTTTCCCCAAATTTAACAACTTAAGACTAAATAGGCAGACTCGCAACTTACTTGTCAACAACCTCTATCCATTCCTGGCTAGCAATGCGACGTTTAAGAGGGTCCATGTGGTAGACTACCTCTCCCGTCGGATTTACAACAGTCAATACCCAGTGATTCCTACGAAATAACAAAATAAAATACAAGCAATTCTTCATATTTGGAAGAACATAACACCAAACAATTCATTGAACAAAAAGATCTGAATAAATACAGAACCGACAATGAAACAGTGATTTGAATCACCAAAATAGCAATCACAAAGGCTCAATTCATAACATCAATCACAATCACATACAGAAGCAGCGTTATTTAGCTACTAACTCTCATTAGCTACAATAGCAGATAAAAAAGAAAGGTAAAGAAATACTCACACATCGTTGAAAGGCAAGAGAAAGTATTGCCCTTCTTTAGCCCCCTTAAATCGACTCGCAAGTATACGTGACCTCCCCCCTGAATTACCACATCCAATGGCACCAATCATGCTGGGATCCACAAAGCCAATCATATCAACCATTTTATGCCTTTTGACATATTCATACAATTAGCTGCATACAAAATGAAGTAATAGTTGGTACATATTATCAGTTTAATTCCAGCACAATTAACAAATAAAATAAAAAGCTATTGTACTTGGAAACTTACTGAATAAATATGGTAAGTATGGATCCGGACATTTCACCTCCGGCGCACACAGCATGTAGATCTTGTAAGAACACAATATGCTTTTTGCTCACACCAAATGCTTCTTCACTTAGGGCAAAACTAACTGTTCGATCATCGCTTAAGGCATCCTTCGCCCACAGCCACAAACGTTTCAAAGACGCTGGATAATCAGCACCCATCTGAACATGCAGCTCCTCCTCAAACATATCAGCTTCTATAACAACAGGCTTCTTTAATTTCTTGGAGGCTTTTTTCTTCACACAAGCTTTTTTAAAACTCTGAAAATAAAGGGGGGCATGTGAACACAGTAAATAGCAAAAAAAAAAGCAATTATGCAAAGTTTCATTTCTCAAAACTTAACCTTTGGATTAGACACCCCATCCAGCACAATCAAATTTCTCGGCCACGCTATAAAAGTACCCACGGCTTGGTCCACAGTAACAATTTCATCGCCGACTGGGAATGGGATATTGACGTCTGTAAATATAAAAAACATGGAAAAATTACATTTAATTATATGTTTGAATATAATCATTATAAGCTTGAATAAATATTAAGTAGTATCCTCAAACCTTGAATTGTACGAGTGATCGACACTCTTGCATTCTCTTGTGCAATCTTAACTCCATGGAGAGATGGCTCATGTCCTTCAACAACCGGGACTTCAACAACCTTTGCATAAGCAACAATATTGCTCGGTGATCCTATGGCCAGCTTCGCCAATTTCACTTGATTATCAAACCCATCATCATCATTTTTTTTAACAATGTCATCATTTTTTATTTCAACCTCCTCATTATTGGGACCTTTGACATCAGCAGAAACCTCAATACCTTCTGCCTCCTCAGCATCAGCAACCATAGCAACAACCTCGATACGTTCTGCCTCCTCAGCAGCAGCAACCTCATCATCCTTATCAAGCACCTCCAGTTTCTCCAAAGCAAGGACCTTCTCATCATCAACAGAATTGGGGCTCCTTTTTGCTTCATCTGAATTGAGACTCCTTTTTGCTTCAACAGAATTTGCATCAAATTCAGTACTCAAATTCTTCCTCACAACCGGCACTTGCGCCTCTTGATCCTTCACAATAGGAATGGAATTGGAGCAACTTGCTTGTTGGGAAGGCATGTTTGGACTAGACACAGGCTTTGACAAAAATTCTGCTCTAATCTTGGCAATTTCAGCATCCCAAAATGCATCTCTCTGTGCTATAATTTTCTTGGTCTCCTCCTCCATGACCATTTGAACCCCCTCCCGTATCTTTTCATCAAAATTCTTTGCTTTTCTCTGTCTTGGGAGACCAAAATAGACAGATTGCTTCACGTGCCTTCCCTGGCCACGTACTCTTCCAGAATGCTCCGGTTTACCAAGCGCCTTCGATAACACATCATCAGCGCCTTGTTCAACTACTTCACCTGAACTAACTTGCTCCTTTAATGACTCCTAAAAAATAGACCCAAAATGGATGTAGTTAATAAATTAGTAAACAATAAAAGCTGATGAATTGAGTTGAAACTTGAATCGAAAATCAGAACTTACGATTTCCTCAGCTTTGTGCTTCACTCTCTCATCTTTAAACTTTCCTTGTCTGTCCTGCCTTGCAAGGATCCAAGCCTTCGATCGATCGATCTCTGAAATCCCTTCAGGATGGGATTCAGTCTGCATGTATATATATAGAGGATGACCTTATTAGTAATATAAACATGTTTTAAGAAGCATTATAAATCGATATTGACGATACACAAGTCATAGAAAGCAAAATTAAATACACAAGTCAACACTAACCCATTCACTTTCCAAGTTCGCGTATCCTTTTCGAGACAAACGATGAGGATACTCGTTCTGCATACTTCTCTTGTGTTGTTCTTCATGAATTTTCTAAGACAAAAAGGAACAAAACATCATAAGTATGAAAAAGGAATCCAGATTACCATTTGGATCTAAATTAAGAAACAAGAAAATTGAAGATTTCCTTACGCTAAACTCGACTCCCAGACGATCAGCAACGGAAATGTCCCAGTGCGACTGCTCAATGAATGTGAAGTCAGCTGGAGGAAACCGCAACTTCTCTGGTTCATCACGGTGTGGAAGAACATAGAGTCTCGTCAACCGACATTTGAATTCCCTCCATTTTTGACCAGAAGACTGCAGTACCATTTTCTTCGAAGTCGGTGGTACAACGAAAGCCATCTACATACATAAACCACAAAAATAAAATTAGATGAATAAGTTACTGAAAACCCAACGTGTATAAAGCAATTGAAAAACTAATGTATATAAATTAATTGTGTGGGAAGGATTTTGCATAACCTGGACACAATCCCAAATCTTTGTTTTGACGTCTTCAGCAACTTCCTTCCAGGAATCATGCCATATCGGGGCTTTAGACCTTGCTAAAACTCCAATATATGATTGCATCTCTGAAGCAGCCCTGCCAAATGGTGCTCCCTTTGCATTAAATGAAACTGTAGGCTTTTGGCTACTGATCTTCCGTCTAATAATTATGTGCATGGAGACACACCCTCGTTTCAGCAGTTTTAATCCTGCAACATCGTCCTCGTTTGATTTCGGCTTAACCTTATCCACTCGCTTTCTTTTTCTTGGACAGTTTTTTTTCCAAGTTTTCAGAGATCGACTTCCTCTTCGAAGATACGGGGGAAGAAGTCGATGGCTTTTCTGGGTGCATTGTCCGTGTCCTGGAGATAGCCTTCACCACTCTCATTGTGGCTGGATTTGGGGAAGACCGGGCTTGTTGTTTACATACACGGGGAGAAGAACGGGTGGATAGTTGATACGATTGTTTCTTCTTTGAAGGAGCCATAATCAGCACCTGCATTCACAAATTAAAAGTTACATTTTGTACGAAATCATCCAGTTATATGTGAAAATGCATTTTTGTAGAATGTTGATGTAAGCCTGCATTGTATCACGTTGCTGACCAAATAACTCATAATTTAATTGGGACACGGCTAAACTAAAATCCTACTACGATACTAAAACAAAACAGAAAGTGGTTAATCAGACTTATTTCAGGTGCATTTGAAATGACACCTATTCTAAAGCCACATTCAACAAGACCTGTGTCCGCAACCATGAACCTGAATTGTATCAAATCAAAGAAAACCTATGCATTATTTAAGTCAAATCTCAATATTTCAAATTCCTGTGTCCAAACCAGTGAAAGGCTTATCTATCTCTTCCAGTAAAAAAATATTCACATGGCTAAAATTTAGTCAAAGATTAACAAACAGGACATGGGCTGTATTTCGGAGCAGGAAAAAATATTAACAGCGACATTTGCAGTATTCTACTCATTGCAGCCGGAAACAAAAAGAAGCAGAAAATACAACAGCAACTAAGTCTCATGAAAATGGTTTATAAAAAAAAACTTCTAAGAACTAAGAAGAGGAAGAAAATATTATACAATAACATAATAACAGATAAAATTAAAAAAAAATTGCAGAGCGACAAAAGTATATAACGAACCTCAAAGGCTGGAACTGAGGGAGTGAATGCAGAGCCGCAGTGAGTGGCGGGCGGGTTAGAGAGAAAGGTATAAGAGGAAGAAGAAATATGGATGTGCCGTGCGTTTTTAGGTCAAGACTGAAGATTTCGAAAGAGGGAAGGAAGAGAACAAAGTTAGGTCTAGCAATCGAAAGAGGGAAGGAGGAGAACAAATTTTCGTTTAGTTTCTGAATCTTTCTACCCGTGAGAATGGAAACAAATTAGGTATACACAGAGAAATTGAAAGAGGGAAGGAGGAGATAGGAGAGAGAAATCGAAAGAGGGTCTGTTTAGGTTTATTGTTAATTTTCAAAACGGCCGTGTTTTGAAATTAAAATGGGGGCAAATGAAATTTTTTTTGGGAAATAAATGGGGGCAAATGAAAATTTTTTTGGGAAATAAAGGGGGTTCAAAATATTGCTCAAGTTTTGACAACCCTCTTTTGAAACAAAATGAAATTTTCAAATTTTTGTTAAATTAACTTTACAAATTCACTTATATAGATGACTCATAAAATTCAATTTATAATTCATCCATAAGTGCTTAAGGCAATACAATTTAAATAATTAGTAGTGATAAATTTCTATAGAACCCTATATAATTATAAAATTTAGTGTTGATGTAAATTAGATTGAGCAAAAACTGAATAAGTCTAACATTGAAAAATTTTAACGAATACTTGTATATACTAATATATACTAATATAATATATACTTATATATACTTGTATATATACTAACATATACTAATATATATATATATATATTATATACTAATATACTAACATATACTAATATACTAACATATACTAATATACTAATATATATATATTATATACTAATATACTAACATATACTAACATATACTTGTATTTTAACATATACTAACATATACTAATATACTAACACATACTAATATACTAATATATATATATATTATATACTAATATACTAACATATACTAACATATACTAACATTTACTAATATACTAACATATACTAACATATACTAATATACTAATATATATATATTATATACTAATATACTAACATATACTAACATATACTAATATACTAATATATATATATTATATACTAATATACTAACATATACTAACATATAATAATATACTAACATATACTAACATATACTAATATACTAATATATATATTATATACTAATATACTAACATATACTAACATATACTAATATACTAACATATACTAATATACTAATATATATATATTATATACTAATATACTAACATATACTAACATATACTAATATACTAACATATACTAACATATACTAATATACTAATATATATATTATATACTAATATACTAACATATACTAACATATACTAATATACTAACATATACTAATATACTAACATATACACATATACTAACATATACTAATATACTAATATATATATATTATATACTAATATACTAACATATACTAACATATACTAACATATACTAATATACTAACATATACTAATATACTAATATATATATATTAACATATACTAACATATACTAATATACTAACATATACTAACATATACTAATATACTAACATATACTAACATATACTAACATATACTTGTATTTTAACGAATACTTATATATACTAACATATACTAATATATATATATTATATACTAATATAATATATACTTATATATACTTATATATATACTAATATAAACTTGTATATATTATATCTAAATCATATTATATCATATTATATCTAAATCATTAGTTAACATATACTAATATATATATATATTATATACTTGTATATATACTAATATAAACTTGTATATATTTGTATATACTAATATATATACTTGTATATACTTGTATATTTACAAGTATATATATTTGTATATACTAATATACATACTTGTATATACTAATATATAATTGTATATACTTGTATATATACTAATATATATACTTCTATATACATATATATACGTATATATATTTATAATATATACTTGTATTCCTACTTATATAATATCATATTATATCTAAATCATTATTTAACGGTGGACTTTAAAATTTTTAATGGGTAAATGAAATATTTATAAATCCAAACCTTAGCTTTTAATACTTAGTCAAGTTTATTTGGCTTAAGAAAGCCTAACTTCCATACATTGCAAATAGCCACTGGATCCTTAGCGAAGTGAAAATGGAAGAAAATCTAACTTCCATTAAACGTCCAAGCTTCTATTTCTGCTTCATCTCTCATTCCTCTTTCAGCTTCATTAGTCGTGGTTCTCTCGCTGCCAAACCCTAAGCACCACTCTCCTAAAGCACCACTCTCCTTGCTGCGGTCTTCATTAATGCCGGCCGTCTCCTTGCTACCGGCCGTCTCCTTGCTACCGGCCGTCTCATTTGTCAGTAACTGCATTGTCCCAATTAAGTCGAAAGAAGATTATTTTTTTTACTTATGAGCCGTAAGTAATCGTCCCATATAGATCGTCCCATAGAATTCATTCCTCTGTTTAATCTAATTGAATTATTGCATTGTATTTTCAGATTACTATAATGTTGCATTGATATTTTCAGGTTACTATAATGTTGTTCTGTCCCTTCAATTTTCTGCTTAAATTTCAAGATCTACAGTATGTGTCCATGCTTCTGATTTCTCTGCTTGTTTATAAGTCTTTGGCTAAAATTTGATGCCTATCAGTTGAAATGGTATGTTGAGTTGTGTCAGTGAATTGAGGATTATTTGTGGATTCAGGTTGTTCTGAATGAAGTTGAATGTCTGTTAAAACGTCTCTCAAAATTTATTTTGTTGTGAGATCTATAAACAGAAAACCTTTCACTCCTGACTTGTAACCAAGAAATACCCCTTTCCTTGCTCTTGGTGCTAGCTTTTCTTTTCAATAACAACTTTTAAGTTCTATATGTGAACCCTTTTTCTTTCTCCTTCAGGTTGAACAATTACATAACAGTCCAAGCTTCGTCATGCAACTTTATTCAAACCACAACAACCATATGATAGCTGTCCTTGAGAAACCTTCATAGAAGTTAGCTGCAACATCTGCTCTCGCATCTGAGGTGAATATACTTCCCTTCCAGGTTCTATTTGACTTTTGGGCATAATTCAGTGGTCCAACTAACTGAATTATTGCTAAAATTGCAGAACTGGTCCAACTCAAAGATGGATAGATCTTGGTTGAAGGCTGATAGAAGAACAAGAGAGTTTCAAATAGGTGTGGAAGAGTTGTTAATGTTTGCATTTGAGAATGGGTTTGATGAAACAAAAATTAGTTGTCCATGCTTAAGATGCGCTCACAGTAAATCGTGGAAGGCTCAAACTGTTAGGGATCATCTTTTCCAATATGGTATTGATCAAACCTATACTTGCTGGATATGGCACGGAGAGTCAAATCCAGAAGGGAGTCCTTTAGTTGCTGAAACCGATTGTTTCTCAGAATCAGTTGATCAAACTAACATAAGAACGGGGCATGATAATGTCGACGATGATGATATTTCATTAGATTCCTCTGATTTCATTAACCATGTTGAAGGTGAACATGAACCCCTTTATCTGGGATGCAAGGGTTATACTAAGATGAAAGCTTTAGTCAAGTTATATAACTTGAAAGCAAAGCATGGCATTTCTGATACATGCTTCTCTGATATTCTTCTTTTGCTTGGGTCAATGCTTCCAGAAGGCAATAGTATCCCTTCTTCATTCAGTGAAGCCAAGAAAACCTTATGTGCTATGGGTATGGAGTATGAAAAAATACACGTGTGTCCGAATGATTGTCTCTTATATCGTGGTGAGAGAGATGAAGATGAGACAATTTGCCGCATATGTGGAGCCTCTAGATGGAAGCTGGACAAGAAAGGAAAAGAATTGGAAGGGGTCCCTGCTAAGGTTCTATGGTATTTTCCATTAATACCAAGGTTGAGGAATTTGTTCAATACAGCTCAAATTGCAAAGGAAATGACTTGGCATGACACCGGGCGACAAAAGGATGGTAAAATTAGACATCCGGCAGACTCATAGACATGGAAGGTTGTCGACCAAAAGTGGCCTGAGTTCGCTTCGGAGACAAGAAACCTTCGGTTAGCTTTATCTACCGATGGATTCAATCCCTTCCGTGGATTATCAACTGATTACTCATGTTGGCCTATTTTGTTATGTATTTACAACTTACCACCTTGGCTTTGTATGAAGAGAAAGTATATTATGTTAAGTTTGTTGATATCCGGACCGAATCAGCCCGGAAATGATATTGATGTGTTCCTTCAGCCACTTATAGAAGATCTTCAAGTGTTATGGAATGGGAAACAAGTGTATGATGCATATAAGAAAGAGTTCTTCATGCTAAGGGGAATTTTGTTGTGGACAATTAGTGATTATCCAGCCTTAGGCAACTTGTCGGGCAATATCATTAAAGGGTATAATGCTTGTACTGTCTGTGTTGATAAAACAAAAGCTACCAGGTTGGCAAATTATCGTAAGACGGTGGTTATGAGGCATCGTAGGTGGTTGCCCCGTTATCATCCATATCGAAGGCAAAAATTAGCCTTTGATAACACCGTGGAGAAGTTATCGGCTCCTATTCCGTTAACTGGAGAGGAGGTCTTTGAAAGGGTACAACCACTAAGGGGCCATGTCTATGGTAAGACACAACGCCAACCTCGATTGAATAAATGTGAACCTCGACCTATTTGGAAGAAGATGTCTATATTTTTCCAACTTGAGTATTGGAAATTTTTGCCGGTTAGGCATGTCCTTGATGTGATGCATATCGAGAAAAATATATGTGAAGCTTTGACTGGTACCTTGCTAAATATACCAGGGAAGTCAAAAGATAAGGAGTCTGTCCGTCTTGATATGGCTGAAATGGGAATAAGAACGGAGCTGAGGCCAAAAACTCCCGGAAAAAAAGAGAAGTTGCCGACGGCATCTTGGAACTTATTGCATAAAGAAAAGAAGATTGTCTGCTCCTCCTTGGTTGGCATGAAGTTACCTGATGGTTTTTGTTCAAACATTAAGGGTCTAGTATCAATGGAAAATCTTCGACTTGTTGGAATGAAATCTCATGACTGCCATACAATGTTGCATCACTTACTCCCCATCGCAATTCGGTCAGTACTACAAAAACAGGTTAGGTGCACTATTATTAGGTTTTGTCTCTTCTTCAAGGCAATTTGCAGTAAAGTCATCGAGGTGGATAAACTGGAAAAAATGCAAGCTCAGTTGGTGGAGACCATATGCTTGCTAGAAAAGTACTTCCCCCCTTCCTTCTTTGATATAATGATCCATCTCTCAATTCATCTTGTGAGAGAGGTTGAGCTCTGTGGGCCAATCTTCCTTCGCTGGATGTACCCTTTCGAGAGATATATGAAGACTTTCAAGGGTTATGTACGGAATCGGGCTCGTCCGGAAGGGTGCATTGCTGAGGCCTATGTTGCAGAAGAGGCCGTTGAGTGTTTGGTCAACTTTGAAGAAGCAACTGTTGGATTGCCGAAAAATAGTAGGGATAAGAACGACGCAAAATACAGACCCTTATCTGGTGCAACAGTGATAACGCCAAGTAAGAAGGACTTGCACCTAGCACATTTGTGTCTTCTCCAAAATTGTAATGACGTTCGACCATATTTTGAGTAAGTTACTTCAATTTGTTTTTGTTATTTCCTTATTTTCTGCATTTTGTTTCAAAAATTAATAAAGTTGATTTTACTTGCAGTGAACATATGTCTTCTTTGGTGAAAATATATCCACAACATGAAAATGATGAAGAGTGGCTAAAGAACATGCAAAATGAAATATTCCCTAAGTGGTTTCATAAAAAGGTTAAATCTTATAGCCCAAGAATTTACCTGCAATTTGCATCAAAAATAGGCCTGTTTCTTTATATATTTTACTGAAAAATAATGAATGCCCTGTACTTGTGAATTCGTTTGAAATACTACAATATTTATCTTCTCTCAAAGGCTATATCATACTTATGGCCAATTTAATTTTTTGGACAGATTGCATCAGAATTACTTGATGAGAAGAATACAGTAACTAAGGATATAATATGGATTGCAGCAGGGCCTAACAAGGATTTAGCTACATTCAGTGGCTATAGAATCAACGGTGTTACCTTCAGCACCAAAGAACGTGATGATACTCGGCAAGTTCAGTGCAGCGGTGTTTGTGTAGATGCCGATACAATGCTTGTGAAGGGTAAGGATAAAAATATCGAGCATACTTCACATACATTTTATGGAGTTATTACAAGTATTTGGGAGTTGGACTATAACCACTTTAGGGTTCCTATCTTTCGTTGTAATTGGGTAGATATGAACAAAGGGGTTAAAGTAGATGACTTGGGATATACATTGGTTAATTTGAACAAATTAGGTTTTCTAATCGATCCTTTTGTGTTAGGAAAACATGTCAAGCAAGTTTGTTACATAGATGACCCTCTTGAAAAATTATGGTCAGTTGTCTTAAAATTACCTGACAAGTACTATGATGAAAGTGATGATGAAAATGAGGGATCTGTAGAAATAGAACTTGAGAATGAGCTACATTTGCCAACGTTCCCATATGTTGATGAACTCGATGAAGAAAACAGTAGTTACATGCGGGAGGAAGAAGAATTGATTCAGCTGTCATGATGGTAATAATTTCATTTGTTTTAAGTTCTATTTTGAAATTATGTCCTGCCATTAATTTTTCCATCGTTTATACTTGCAGGTCCAACATCCTTAATGCCTGTCACAACTCCCTGCTGCCTGTAGAATATATAAATTGTTTATATCATTTACAATTTAATGAAAGATTGTTTGGACGCTTTGTTGAAAGTTTTGTGTTTCTCATTTAAATTTGTTGAAAGTTTCATTTGTACCTATCATTCGATTTGTATCTTTATTTGACACTTTGTTCAAAGATTTGGTTATATAATTTATTGAATCATGTGGTTTTTGCTCTGACACCATGCTGGTGGATTTGGTTTAACACTTGTCAGTGGAGGATTTCATTTGATTTGTGTTTTTGGATTCATTTGTGTATAGGGATTACCCTCTTGAATGAAGGCATTTTTTTTTCACACTCAGTTAATCAGACAACGGTTTCTTACGAAAAACCGTTGTCTGAACATATATTATACAATGGTATGAACAGTTAATCAGACAACTTTTTAAAAAACCATTGTCTGAAACATCTTATCAGACAACGGTTTTTTTTGACAAAAAAACACTTGTCTGAACGTATATTACACAACGGTTTTAAAACCGTTGTCTGTATGCTTAATTCAGACAACGGTTTTTTAAAACTGTCGTCTGAAACGCTGAATTATACAACACATTCGAAATAACCGTTGTCTGAAATATCATATCAGACAACGATTTTGTATTACCAGAAAAATAGTTGTCTGAACATATATTACACAACGGTCCCTAAAAAACCGTTGTCTTGTGTGACCAAAATGACAGCTAATAGACAACGCTTAAAAAAAAAAACCAAAAACAGTTGTCTGAAAACTAATCAGACAACGCTTTTTTGGAAAAAAAAAAAAAAACCGTTGTCTGTTTTTTTCAGACAATGGTTTTTTCCTTAACCGTTGTCTGATGACCGTTGTCTGATTCAGTTTTTCTTGTAGTGATGGTATGAGATAAACATGAGAATTTTGTAGAAATTGTACTAAGATAATAGAAAATAAAATATATGAATATTGAAAAATAATTTGAAGTGATTTATTATAAATAATCATAATTTCAGAAAGTTGAAAAGATGGGTCCAAAGAGATTAGAATTTGAATATAAATTTGCCCTAATAGAATTAGGTCATATATTGAAATCTAATGATAAATTTAAATAAGTTAATTGTTGGCTTGAATCGAATAAGTGAGACGTAGATCAATTGATCTAGATTTCGCTAAGATTGTGAATCATTATTGAGATTTAATATGTATAGTTGTACTAAGAGTATAAGATATATGTGATAATGTATATGAGGTAAAATTATGATATGTGTATGGACATGAATGAGTGAAGAGATATCAGTTGTAAATGATGATAAAAGGAAAAAGGTTGATTATCTGTAAAGTAAGTTTAAAGACATTGTATTAATATTAATGTTAAGTGAAAAACATGTTAAAGAAGGAATTAAGTGTATGAAAAATAAGAATATTGTTATCAATTAAGGTTTGATAAGTGTCTATTTTGAAAATGACTGTAATGACGGGACAGTTAATATTAAGATATAAATGAATAACCTCTAACTTTAAGGTTAAGAGAGTATATCTATAAAGAGATGAAGTGATAAAATATCTTGAACGTATTAGATGGATGAAGTATATGTATATTATAAGATGATCTGATTTTTGTATAGAGATAAATTAAGTGGGAATGTAATGAGTTATCTTGATTGCTTTGTTGAGAAAGTAATAAGATATATAGATATATAATGATAAGTTATGAAATTGGAAGAAGATGATTGACTCTAAGGGGCAGAGTAGAGTTTATGTGATTTGATGAAATAATAACTTAATAATATGATTAACTTCATATAAAAATTAAGATGGTATTTTGTTAAGAATGGATTGTTACTGTACTGGATAATTTCGAGGGCGAAATTATTTAAGGGGGAGAGAATTGTAATACCCCGATTTTTGATGCACTTTGGAATAGTAGTTGTGAGAGAGTATGCTGGCAAAATATTTAAAGAAAATATTATAAGAGATAGATATATATGAAGGATGATATGTATATATATTGTAATTGAAAAACATGGGAAATATAAATACAATATATAAGACATGTGCATTTACCAACATATACACAACATATACATGATGTATATATTGGTGTAGGAAAAGTAAATTGTAAAATAATTAATTAATAATAATAATGATAATAATGACAATAGAAAAAGAAGAAAAGAAAGTCAAAGAAGGACCAATATTTGTGGTGGAGAATTTTTAGGGGTATTTAATTATATTATTATATATATATATATAATAGATAAGGATGAGAGTTTGACAAGAGAGCTTCCACTTTCTTTCTTTCTTTCTTTCTTCTTCTTCTTCTTGAATGTGGGAGAGAGAGAGAGAGAGAAGAGTATGATTTTGTTCATATATACATCAAATTCATAAGGATTTTAAGAGAATTGAAGGTGGATATTGAAGATTTGGCAAAGAATTCAAGTAAGTGTTCATTTCCTTGTATTGATTTCTATTGATTGAGTTTATATTTGATATGGTTAGTGTGTGAAAATGATGATAATGAAAAATTGAAGTATATATATATGTTGAATTGGTATTTAGATGATGATAATATGGTTATTTGTGAGGATGATGATGAGTTGTTGAAATTGTTTAGTAAGGGTTTAGTATAAATGAGTTAAGGAATTGAGTAATTGGTACATGGATAATTTATATAATGATTATGATTATGATATGTTGAAGTTATATAAGTGTTGAATTGATAAGTGATTTATGAATATAAATTAAGATGTTGATTGAGGGTGTTGTAGTATGGATTTTGGAGTGATTGTGTTTACATGGATGAGAGTTTGGATTGCATAATCTTTGCCTGACATGGCCAGTGACACGGCCATGTCATTGGGCGTGTTAACGGTGCTGAGTTTAACTTTTGTGACACGACCATTAACACGACCATATCATTGGACGTGTCATAGCTACTGAGAAATAAAGTAATTAACACGGCTATGAACACGCCCGTGTTGTTTGGCGTATCAATGTTTCTGTAAGGCAGAATGAATGACACGTCCAGTGACACGCCCGTGTTACTGAGTGTGTCAAAGCTTCTGTATTGTTGGTTTAGAACACGATCAGGGACACGCCCGTATTGTTGAGCATGTCATGTATAGAGTTTGCCCTAGTTGGTTCTTATTTATATTATCTCATGTGTATCTCTGAGTGAGTGTGTATGATCACTTTTGAATTAGGTTTTGAAGAGATTGAGTTGCCTTAATCCATGTGTTGGAGGATTCTTGGAAGAGGAGTTTAGTTTGGTGTGAGTTTCTCTTGAAGTAAGTACAAACTTTGATTGATTGCATTCATTTATATGATATTGGGACTTAACACACTTAGTTGAGAAATGTGTTAAGTTACTTGAGACATTGTTGATGAATGAGTTATATGTTGTGATATGCATAATGTGAATTATGTTGATGTATCAATGCAATTGAGTAAAGTATTGTATATGTGAAATATATATATATATATATATAATGATCTTTCAAAATGTATGTACAGTGCAATTAGTTGTGTATACCCTAATGATGAGATGTGAAGCCATTGTTGTTGGCTATAATGATGCAAATGAAATAATTGGGGCATGGTTGCCTAGTTTGATTATGAGAAATGAAATGAGAAATGAGTTGTGAAAGAGATTGATAATGAGATAAATGAATAAATTATGTGCTTAGTATGTTATTCAATTTTCAGAGTTCTGGGTTTGGCGGCATGCCTATGAATCGCTGGGCAGGTGAAAAGACCAGGTCATAAGCCGAGCCCAGTTGAAAAATGTGAAATATGATATTTTTGGGGTGAAAAGACCGGGCCGTAAGCCTCAAAAACTATAACAGTCTAGCCGGGTTGAGGACCAAGATACTGGGGCCCTAGGGTCTAGCAGGGTTGAGGTCTAAGAGACTGGGTCTGTTACATTATCCATGGATATATATTTCGCCTACGGGCTTGATAAATGTGATTATGGACCAAAACAGTAACTCTGAACTTTAAATAGCATATTAGATTCTTTTTGGGCCTATGCTTGTCTTTGCTTTAATGTGAATTATGGAATAAGATATAATGTTATGAGATATATGATGATAATTATGGAATGAGATGAATACAATACATAAGCAAATTACTGAAAATGAATGTGGCTTGAGAAACTATGCTGAATGATGAGATTATGAAAATACAATATGATGTGTAATATGTATATGGATGTGGAAATTATGAGTATTATTTCATGAATGTTCTGATAAGTCATTGAATTGTGGTTTGTTGAACTGATATATGTGTATATATATAAATTATGAGATTAGTGGAAATATATGAAGAGTGCATTGAAAAGGGAAAACAAGATAAGAAATGATGATACATGATGTTAATATATGAAGTATGATTTTTCTGTAATGTATATTTAAAATATTTATTTTTACTACTAAGCTTTCGAGCTTAGCGCGGTTGTGTAAATTGCGTAGGTGAGTAGATGGTTGATCTTTGAGTCAAACCGTTATGCTACGAGAAGGGTAAGAGTATTTCGAGACCAACTAGAAGGTGGTGCATACATGTACAATTTGATTATGTTGTATTTTGATAAAAATGTATATATATACAAATGAATTTTGGAAAATACAAGGTAATATATATATGTAATATCACCAAAAGTATAATGATTTTGTAAATGTCCTTTAAATCAAATGTATTATTGTTTGGAACTAAGGTAAAAGTTTTAAACTGTAATGAAAAGTGACATCCTTATACTTTATATACGTATTGTATGTATACAATGTATATGTATAGTACTTATATAGAGTATAGGAGTGTTACACTAGCCTTGCCTTAGCCAACTAAGAGAGGATTCTCCCTATCCTTGCCCCCACAGGGGAAGATGGTCGGGAATCCTAGCTCCATTTAGGGAAAATCCCTAAGGAGAATGAGGATTCTCCGCCTTATTACTAACCTTAAGAAAAACCCATAGCTTTCAAGACTTTCTCTAGGAAGCTCCACTTAACCCTGTTATAAACTTTATTCATATTAAGTTTGAGAATCACATTATGCATCTGTTCAGCACCATTAGAGTGAAGATGATGAAACAATTTATAGGCTATTAGAACATTCTCATGTATAAGTCTTCTTAGAGTAAACGTACCCTAGGATGGGTTCATAAAGTAATGCATATAACATTTTAATCTAGACACTAACAATTTAGAAATGATTTTATATGGGAAATTAATTACATGAGCTAATAGGTTTGAATTGACTCATAAGTTTAGGAGACAAGACTTTGGGAATAAGCACAATGTTGGTCCTATTTAGTAGGGCTAGGAGAAAATTTTAAACCAATTGTACTCAACTGAACTTATTTACTTTTTTCGATTTCGATCGGTTGGAATATTTACTAACAGTTTATGTCAATTTTACATTTTTGTTTCTGTCGGGTTGATCTAGTCGATTCGGTTTCTTAGTTTAATTATCATTTCAAACCAAACCCAACTAACAATTACATGTATGTATATATAATATATATATATATACTTATATAAAATGACATCATTTGAGTTAGATATAAAATTAAAATGCAGCTAACCTAAAACCCACTCTCGATGCCGCTTGTCACTCCTTACAAGACCAAAATTCTCTTCTCTATAAGTTTTTATTACCTCCCTCTTTTCAATTTCGCGTGGAATTGATATGGGTTTTGTGTTTATTCATGTTTTATAGTATGGAAATTTCAATTTCATTTTTGTTCTTCAATTTTTATAAGGGTTTTCAAATTTGAAACTTGAGTTTCAGTTTTAAGGTTAGGGGTTTTATGGTTTATTCACTGGGTTTTATGGTTAGGGATTTTTCTGTGTTTGCATACAAAAGTAATGAATGATGAGATGAAGCACTTACTAAAATACAAAACTTAATATCTGATAAATGTCAATGCAACATACAAAATGCAATGAATAGTTCTATTAACAATAGCAAGTTTCAACCCATTTCTTTATATTTGAAATCTTTTATATGAGTTTAGTTCTATATTATTATTATCAACAATATCCAATTTTAGCTTTCTATTTAAAAAAAAAAAAGATAAAAGAGAACACCTTATTGTATATAGTTGCATATGTGCATCTTAGAAAGTTGGATGGGAGTATAGATAGATGGATTGGAATATTATGTTCAATAATTTTTTCTTATTAGTCTCGATCAAAGTTAGAAGAAATAAATTTTAAATTTGAAATGATGATCTTCTGGACTAGCATTTAAATTTTATAATTTATTAATATATAATGGGCAAAAGGTGTGTATTTAATTAGAATAGAAGAGAATAAAAATGAATTAATGAAATTAATCAACTTTGGTATAATTTATTTGTGAAGAGAACTAAACTATGTTCATATGTATATTTTTATTTATTTAGTTATGTAAGAGTATGATAGAAGTTAAATGTGGAGGCCATTTTTTTTAGGTTGAGTTAAGACAAGAAACAAATACAAATGAATATAATTAGTGGCGGAGCCAGGACTGTTGAGAGAGGGGGGGCTAAAGCTAAGGGGGCTAAGGGGGCTGAGGGGGGCTGAGGTTTACATGTCCGGCGGCCGTCAGGGGGGGGTCGTCAGCCCCCACCCGACCCCACCTGCCTCCGCTTTAATCATTGATAAAGTAGTATAGTTTGTAGAAGTGTAGGGTAATATGAAAGAATAGGACTACAAACTAAATAATATGAAAATCTAAAATCTTTTATATCTTTTTTTTTTCCATTGGAAGAGATGGTGGTGATTTAATTTACAATTCAAATCAATTTAAGATATTAGACATGAAATGATTTTGATGTCACTAAATAGTAGAAATAAGGGAAATAACCATTTCTGATTACTCACCAAATTATTAACTTGATAACTTGCATATTTTTTTTTCTTTGGAACTTTATATGTTATTCAATTTTTTAATTGTTAATTGAGTATTTTACAACTATACAAATTCTTTGTTGTATGCCAATTGATTTCGAGTGATTCAATCTGAAACTGCTACATTACTGTTTTTGTTTCCATTTCTATTTTAGGTATTTTCAAATGTGTTATTTATTGTCAATCTATTGATGTCCTTTTTTTTTTCTGTTATTGTTCCTTATTTGATATGTAGGGAATTTTTCAAGTGACAAAGCATATAGAAAATTTTTTTAGAGTCAAAGCTGCTGTTGTATGATAATCTAAAAGTAATATATATTTTGTTCTCGTTGGAAGCAATTGAATTACTATTTTTATGTGTTTATTTATATTGCTAATCTATTTTATATAATGTTTCAATTAACTTTTGAATGGCAATTAATTTTGTATTAGTTATGGATGACCCTCAACCTCCTGAAAAAGAATAACAAGCTAAACCCAAGGCTGAAGTAGATAAACCTCCAAAGCTAAAGAAAAAAGAAAGGTAGTTGCTAGTGGCCCACGAAGAACTTCAATAGCTTTGGATCATTTCACCAAATTTTCTAAAGATCAAGTGGTTGAATCAACATTAACATGTAATTGTTGTGTTAAGAGGTATCTTTATGATACTAAGGAGAATGGCACATCAAACATGATGCATCACCTTAAGGCATGTCCCAAATACCCTTATGCACTTAAAATAGATTGTAAGCAACAAATATTGCATTTTACACCCAAAGTTAATTGTAAATGGGTAGACTTAGGAGTTATTCCACATTCATTTGATGTAGAGGAGTGTAGAAAGGCAATTAAAATGTTTGCAATATTAGATGAGAATCCCTTTAGAGTGGCAGAAGGACATGGGTTTAAGCACATGTGTAGTAAAATAGTTTTAGAATTTAACATTCCTTTTAGATTTATTATTACTAACTATATTTGGATATGAAGGTGAGGTTAAAGGCTTTCTTAAGGAGTGACTGTGAGAAGGTTTGTCTAACAATGGATTGTTGGACAAGTATCTAAAATCTGAATTATCTAACAATAACTACTCACTTTGTGGATAAGGTGTGGAGATTACAAAAGAGAATTCTGAATTTTTGTCAAATTGCTAACCACAAAGCAGATACAATAGGGAAGCAAATTGAGATGTGTTTGAATGATTGGTGATTAAGAAAGGTTTTTTTCTATTATAATTGATAATGCTAGCTATAATGATGGGGCCACAACATACTTGAAAAAGAAAGAAAAAATTTGGAGTGGGTTGGTTTTAGATGATGAATTCATGCACATTAGATGTTTTGCCCATATTTTGAATTTAATTACAATAGATGGCTTAAAAGACCTTCATTCCTCTATTTTTTCCATTAGAAATGTTGTCTGCTATGTAAGGTCTTCCTCATCTAGAATTGCAGCTTCAAGATTTGCATTGAGCAAGAAAATATCTTGCATAATGGCCATGTATGTCTTGATAATCCCACTTGGTGGAACTCAACTTATTTGATGTTAGAAGTTTTGAAAGATTTAAGGAGAAAGATGGGGTTTATATAGCTTATTTTATTTAGGGTTTAGTGGGGATTCACATAATACTAGGCATTTCATCCAATTTTTAAAAATTTTCTATGATGTGACACTTGAAGTTTTTAGTTCCTTATATGTCAACTCTAGTAATGCATTTTCCCACCTTTCTTTGATTCAAAGTGAGATTAAAAAATAGACTTGCGATTCATATTCTCTATTAGGGGTGATGGCCTTTGACATGAAGAAAAAACTTGATTAAATATTAGGGCAAGATCTAAAATATGAATTCTTTATTATTTATAGGATCTATTCTTAAACCAAGGAACAAATGAGCTTACATATCATGATTTGAGGATATATATGTGGCTGCCTTAGCTAAAATAGTGGTAGAGAGGGTACAAGTGCAATTGAATATGTTGAATGCATGGTATTCTGAAGCATACAAGGCTACCATAATTGTTTCTAATAGTAGGGGGTTGTTTAGAACTATAATGATGTTGCTGTGATTGGTGAAGTTGCCTCCAAAGCTAGGGCAACTACATTTTCAGTCCCATTTGCAACAAAAAAACAACATTGAATTAATGAATGATATGGATAAGTATTTGAATGAACATTGTGAGTATGGAGAGGAGTCAGAGTTTGATGTTTTGAAGTTATGGAAGTCAAATGTAATAAGGTTTCCTATTTTATTGTCATTAGCACATGATGTTTTGGCTATCCTGCTATCAACATTCAGGTCCATATTCAGTACTGAGTGTATTAGATGTTTTTAGGAGGACTTTATCTACTAAGATGACTGAGATATGTATTTATGCTTAAAATTGGTTAAGGCTAATGATACTTAGGTTTGACCACCCTAAATTACATCAAATACTTGAAGAATGTGAGAAGATAGAATCAGGTAACTTTTTCCACTATATGTTTTTATATTTGGTGACTTTATTTAATTATTTTATTCATTATAATTGTACCTATTATTTGGCAAATCTATTTTATTGATTTTCATATTTTTTTTATTTGTAAAATACTAATCTTCAAATATCTTTAGAATTTTTATCAAAAATTATAAGAGTATACGGGGACGGTAGTGGCAACAACAATGTTAATTCATCTTAATGTGGTGGACAAGATGTAGGGGACACCAACCAGCAATGGCAGGATCATTGGCACTTCTTTTTGGTTTTTCATACTTTACTTATTTTTTGATATACAATGGCTAATGGTAATTTATTTTTATGGTTTTATCATGGCCATGGTTGTATACTTGATACGTACTTTGATTTTTTTTTTTGTGAAGTACCTAACTGTAAAGGGAATTCTTTTGGGTAAATGACAGTATAGGGGCACAACATATAGTCTTACTAATCATCACTTCTTTTTTATAAGTAACAATGTAAATGCAATTATTACTAGAGTATGACTTTATAGTCGTAAATGCATTTATACATCTAAAAAGCTAGAATATGACTTTTTTGTGCTTTATGAATGTAAATGAACTATGGACAATAGGACATATGGAATAGTGACTATGGATATCTTATATGACAATTTTTGGACTTTTGATTTGTGATTTGTGAATTGTTACATATTTCTATATTTTCCAATTGT
Organism: Garcia nutans; assembly: GCA_947685225.1. NCBI lineage: Eukaryota > Viridiplantae > Streptophyta > Magnoliopsida > Malpighiales > Euphorbiaceae > Garcia > Garcia nutans. The sequence goes on from CANTUV010000008.1 coordinate 56,940,242, forward strand.
GTTTTTACTGTATTTCTATATTTATTGTTTATATATTTCTATATTTATTGATTTGTTTGATTGCCAAATGTTTATAATGTCATTTTCACTTGAATAAGTTTATCTCTTAGCTTTTTCTTTATAAGAGGTTTCTTAAAAGTTTTATATTGATGTAATGATGTTTTCTTATACTGTATTGTTCGTCCAAATCCAATGTAATTTTTACTTTATAAGGAGTAATGGGTTTCTTTTTCTATTATAATTAGGAGAATTTTGTTTTTATATGTGTGTATATGTGTGTGTGTATTTTTTTTTATGTGAATTCATGTTATCTATATGCTTGGTAAGTAACTAAAGAAAAGCCTTTTAGATCATCTATGAGAATATTGATTTGTGAATGTGAATCATGGCAGGTTGTAAATTATGCAAGTTATTTAGCCCAATAATAGTTGTCAATTATAGTTGCATACAGATTAAATAATATCTAAATTTTGAGTTACATTTGTGTCCAAATTTTGTTTTCTATAAAATTTTGCCAGATTTTGTTTCATACAAATTAGAAAGGAAAGTAAAAAATGAATGCAAGTGTAAAAAATTCAATTTTTATTTGTCGAGATGTAAGTATAAAACAAATCACATATAAAATCCCAATTTAATGGTCCAATCTGAGTGAACCCATCCAAACTCAAAAGCATTGGTTCAGTTAAAATATTTCCTCTGTTTGGTCAAAATCTATTGATCTTATCTAAGTATTTCATAGGTTTGGTCGAGTAACCCGACCTTGCACACCCCTAGTGTCTAGCTGCCTCATCATTTTGCCTTTATTAATGAACTCTTGGACTACTTTAATGACATCTTCCAAGATATCCATATGGGCCAAGGGCTTTATGAGCCCCAAGGCTGAAAACTACATCTATGATTCCTTGATCTGAGGGTGAAGCACATAAAGTTTTATTGAGTTGATCCAAGACCACCTTGTTAATGCATTTAATTACTTTCTCTTGATCTGATGAATTACCTCCCTAAAAGAGGCTTTAGAAATGCTGCAATACAAAGTTTTGAATTTCTTCTTTTATTTCTAACCATTGGCCTTTTATGTCTGAAGCCTAGTGATGAGATTAGCCTTCTTCTCTAAATTACTATAACATGAACATATCTTCTATTTCTATCCCAATCTGCTATCCATTTAAGTCTGGAGATCTGAAACTAGTATTTTTCTTCCATCCTCTAATTCTCCTTTAGATCTTCTACTATCTGCTTTGCTCTCTCCTGATGGTTCTATGATGTGAGATTTTGGTACAGTACTTTTAGCTCTTCTTGTATTTATTCTATTTTTTCCCTTGCATTCAAGTTGCTATTTTTCTCCCATGTCTTCAACCCTCTTGATGTGTTTTTGAATTTATGACATAAGATGAATTGTTTGGATCTTTATGTCATATTAACCCAACTTTGTTGTACCTAATTCATACACTCATTTTTTTCAACCAATTTTTGCTCAAATTTGAATTCTCTAGGCCTAAGTTTTTTATTCAAGATAAATTGAAGGATGAGGGGTTTGTGATATGAGCCTTTAAAAGGGCCATGGATAAGACTAGATTGATTGAGTTTCATTCTTCATTCAAAGTTGGTTAGGCCTTTGTTTAATTTATGTTAGATATTAGATTCACCAAATCTTTTATTTGTCTAGGTGAATAGAGTTCCACTAAAACCAATATTTCTAAGCTATAAATCCTCTATCCATATAGAAAAAATTCCCCCCATTTAAAGTTGAAAGAATTCCCACATCTCTTTCCTAAAGAGTTTAGGATAAGGTTGAAATCTCCTAAACATAACATGGTAAGGAGGGGCTCAAATTTAATTCGATAATGGCATTTATAATGTCTAGTTTTTCCTTACTGTAGGGGCTTTCATATACAAAGTAGGGGTGTTCTCGAGCTTGGTTTTATCCCAACTTGTAGCCCAGCTCTAGGGATTCGGACTCAAGTTTTTTTTCCTGTGGCTTGGCCTTAGGCCCGTCATGTTGGGCCAACTCAGAGTTGGCCGGCTCGACTCGGCTAATGGGCTAGGTTATATATTTTTATATTTATTATATGTAATACAATAGATTGAAAAAAATTAAGTTGTTGTACGAGGTGACTCGTGCAATAGCTTTTATCTTATATATAATACATATATATATATATATATAAACGCAAGAAGACTGCTGCAGGAACACCTTCTATACCTGCATCAACTTTCTCTTTCTTATATATATATACCCTTAATTTTGGCCCTAAATAAATTTGGTCCAATTTAAAAAGCCTAAATCAAAATGGTGCCAATTAAAGGCACAATTAAAGCTTGAATTATAAAAATAGCCCTAAAAGGTCATGACGAATTGGCCATGAGCCGGTACTCTAAATTTTCTAATTCTACTTAAATGCGAGCTTATCCAAATAAATACGAGGTTTTCTGATACAATCAAGATCTTTAAATGTGATTAAACCTAATATAACCATGTAGACCCTTGATTAAACCTAATATAACCCTGTAGACCCCTGGTTAAACCTAATATAACCCTGTAAACCCCTATAGTCCGGTGCTAATTCCAAACCTTTGATTGGATTAATATATTGCAATAGGACCTAAAATAAGCTAATTAAACTTTTAAAACCCTAATTGGTTTTGTTTTAGAAGATTTGGTTTTTTTACACGATACTGGTGCACTAAACCCTAAAACAGGTTCGATTCGAAGGTTTGGTTGCTTTTTCACTAAATCCGGATAGTTTTTGGTCAATAGGGGTGTCCCATGTAAATTAGGGCATCTAATCCAACATGGGGAAGGCCCATATCGAATTGGGAGCCTCCCAATTCATGGCTGTCCCATATCAAAATGGGGAAGCCCCATTTCGATATAGGGTAGCCCCATATCAAAATGGGGCTCTCCTAGTCCGATATGGGGCAGGTTTTTTGCATTCCATGTCGAATCTGGAGATATACTTCGATATGGGATCAGATTTTGTCAAAATTAAGTCATTTTAATTCGAGACGGACTCGGTCTATATCGAATTCAAGTAATTGTAATTCGATATGGTCTCGATTTATGTCGAACCCGTGAATTCGACATGCATCAGAATAAATCGTTCTTAAACAAGAAAACTTTCATAGAGTGATTATAAATACAGGTTTTAAAAACCTGAAGAAGGATTGGATCTTTGGACTTTTGTCTTTTGGGATTGGCTGCTGGAACTTTATCAAATTGAGTATCCATCAACAAAAACCCTAAGCAAAGAGAAACAACAAGTTTGGACAAGGAATACTAACAACACACCAACTCTACAATGGCAGTACATACATTGTCTTTGCCAAAACTCATTCAGAATTCACGTTTAAATAATTTTGGTGGAGCCAACAAATGACGGTATGCTTTAAATTAAATAAATACTATATGTTTTGTTTTAAACATTGAAAGAGTTCATTCTTAATTTAACTAAAATCACAGAATGTAACTTCTGTTTAAACAATATATGTTAGTTTGCATGGAGTGTATATCATTGTTTTAATCATAACCTTTAAAACCAGTAAACTTATTTTGCATGGATTGTTTATTTGTTTTTATCTTATGGTTATTTAACCAACATATTACTCAAAATCACATTAAAGCTTTTCTATGCAAAACTTCATAGTAGCTTTCAAGACTAAGAAAAAAATATTCACAGTAGCTTTTCTATGGTTATTTATCTTATGGTTGTTTAAACCTTAAAATCTTTGATTAGTTTTTTACAAAAACTAAATCCTAATTCATGTAAAATCTTAAGCCACAAAATATTATTTTTTTATATAAACACCGAATCCTAAGTTATTTTATCCTAGAAACCCTAATTACATAATTTTTGCCCTAAACCCTAATTTGATTAACCAAAAACCCTACTACTTTCTTAAAACTATAAAACCCTAATTAATTTTATTTTTCTAAAAACCACAGTAGCTTAAGTATTTTAAGTAATAATAATAATTATGTTATTTAAAAAATCCTAAATTGATACATAAGCCTAAACTTGCATCTTTATTTGCTTTATTCAAAATTAAATGAATGTTTATTATATATTTTGATTAGTGGGTTATTTATATCTTTGATTTATATTTTTGATGAATGGCTGGTTATTTTTATTGATTTATTTTGGTTTCAAGACATTGTATAAGGTATGTTTCTATGTTTTAGGTACCTCATGTTGTGAGCATTATGTAATTTAAGTTACTTCAAATTTTAGATCAATGTAAAGGATACAACTCCACAAATTGGTGGGTATCATATTTTATTTATTTCTTTTTGGACATTGGATAATTGTAAAAGGCATGTTTCCATTAATGGATGGGTGCCTATTTGTTTGTTTTGTTTGGACATTGTTGTGATTTTAATAAAGTACTTATTTATTTTAATAATCGCATGTAATATAGATAATATTGCATTATTTAAGAATTCTATAATATGAAAAATTGAAAAGGAGTTCGGTTCTAATGAACTGGGTGTTGTGGGGGTGTTGGGCCATTTCTCACATTCTCCATATGTACCCAACTTTCTGAACTCAATAGAGGGTTGGGGATTCCTTAGGAATTGAGTCATCCGCCCCTTTCTTTTTTTCGGCTCGTCCGGGTGGAAACTCCATTTTCTTTGAGTTTAGGTCCATGTTCTCTATGGCCCTGAGTCTAACAGTGCCGAAAATCCAAAAACTATTCCACACGGGAGTGGGGACGAAAATCCCCACTGACAAACCCTAATTAGCATTATAAATACAAAGTAATTAAAAATCAATCAAGAAGCAAGAATAGGCAGCATACAATAACTAGAAAATGAGAGCAAAATAAAAGCATAGAGAAAGAGAGCAAAAATAAAGGAAGCTATAAATATTGTAGACAAACCAAAGCTTGTTTGACCCAAATCAATTGTAGAACTTCAAGGCAGAACCCTACATTAATCTTCACAAAGGGATTGTGCTATTTAAAAAGGCTTGGCTCAGTGTTATTATTTAGTGGAACCTACAAAGAAGGTATGATCTCCATCAACCAAATCTATTATTTAACTTAATAGAGTGTCATCCTCATTTAATTATGCAAATTCATTGTGTTTTTAACTTATTATTGTATTAATTTTGTTTATATTGTGATCCAAAACCATAATTTAATTGCAAACCAAAAATTTCATGTTAAAACCCCAATTTTGTTAACGATACCCTAGTTTTAGGATTAAACACTAAATTATGATTTAAAACTCTAATTTATGATTAATAACATATATTCTGGAGGCAACAACTCATTTAGCGTGTATGGTAAATCATTTATCTTTCGAGGGCACCACCCTCGATCCCCCATAAGGGGGCGCTGCCCCCTTGACCCCATCTTATTAATCGGCTAGTATGACCATCGTATGCACTGCGCCCTATATTTTCATAATGAGTTAATATTAAGATATGTTTGTGAATTACAATTTTTGTGAATAATCTTAATTTTTTAAATTAAGCCCAAATTTTATAATTCTTTGTGTGATGATTAACTATATGTTTGGATTATTTGTTTTTCTATGAATGATAGAACCATAATTGTAATTTTTTTATTATTTGGATTTCAAAGTTGTAAAAAGCATATTTCCACTTGTGGGTGCCTTATTTAATTTACTTCTTTTATTTAACTCATATTTAGGGATTACTGTAAGAGACATATTTTTACTCTTTTATGGGTGTCCCATCTTACTTGTATTATGGACATTTGGATATTGCAAGGGCATATTTCCATTCTTGTGTGGGTGCCTATTTGGTTGTTTGATTGTTTGTTTATTTTATGATATGATTATTTTCACGTATAATACATATTTTCAGCATATGTAAAATACGTATATACGATACAAAAATGTTACAGACCGGTTTACTAAATTTTTTTTTTCACATTTCCAATTTAAATTTTAAATTCTAAATATATAAAAATTAAATAGAATATAAATATTCTTTACTTGTTATAAGAATCCAAAATAAATAATATATATAAAAATCTCTGGAAAAAATTCACCAGAGTTTTATCTATATTTTGGACATCCCAAAATTTATCAAAACACAACCTGCAAAAAGAAAACACTCCCAAATAATTTCAAATCACCATCTCAACCATACTTCTCAATTTCACCAAGTTTCTCAAACATTTATATATATATATATATATTATATAGACATATATAATTTAAAACACACTCATTCTCCCATTTCAAATACATTGACCCAAACATTCTTTATAATATACTAGACGTAAAATTCAAAAGATAATATATTATGCATAATACTCAAAATGTATAATAACATAAAAATATATACATGCTGCTAGTAGTGTTTCTGATCTCGATAGCAACTCAACAAGCTCAACTATAAGTCTAGACCTGACTTGGCCTAGAAGAACTCTTTGGCTCAACTGGGTCTACCCTGTCACCTGCGAGATGGAAACAATCACGCTAAGCCGAAGCCTAGTGGTACAAACTTTGATAATAATAATAAAACTCAATGCAATGCCAATGCATAATGTATATATATGTCACTTCATTCCACTTTCTTATATTTTTCAAATATTTCATAATTCATAATTCACATTAAAACAAAGACAAGCATGGGCCCAAAAAGGATCTAATATGCTATTCAAATTTTAGAGTTACTGCTTTAGTCCATAATGACACCATGTGTCTAGTCCCGTAGGCAATATATATATCCATGGATAATGTAATAGCCCCAGTCTCTTGGACCTCAACCCGGCTAGACCCTTAGGCTCCAGTATCTTGGTCCTCAACCCGACTGAACTGCTACTGTTTTTGAAGCTTACGACCTAGTCTTTTCATCCCAAAAACATCATATTTATCAGCTGGCCTGGCTTACGACCCAGTCTTTTCACCATTCCAGCGTGTAGCCCGTAGGCAATCATAGGCATGCTGCCAAACCCATAACTCTGAAAATTGAATAACATACTAGGCACACAATTTATTCATATTTCTCATTATTAATCTCTTTCTCATTTTTACAAATTCAATCTAGGCACATTGCCTTATTTTCACATTTTTTTCTCACTTTTCTCATTTTTCACATCTTTTTCATTTTTCTCACTTTTCTCACTTTTCTCATTTTTATCAATATCAATTCATTTCATTATTACACATATCTCATTTTTGCATTCACAACACATTATCCAATTACTTTGGGTATTTTATGCATATTTTACATGTTACACAAATTAGCCATTATCAATGGCTTTTCACAATGCTTTTAACACATATATGACATTACAAATGTCATAGCACATTAGTCATACACAATCACTGAACCAAGTAACTTAACACATTTTTCAACCAAAATGTGTTAATCCCAAATGTCATGCAAATATAAAAAATATATTCAAAGTTTGTACATACCTCCACTAGCAACCCAAAGCAAGCTAAAAACAACCTTCAATCTAATCTTTGTAACTTGGCCTTGACCACTTGGATGAAGCAAATCAACCTCCCTCAATGCCTAAACCAAATGTGATAACAAATAATCATTTAGTATCATATTTAATGGCATTTCCAACATTAAACCATAATTACACATTACTCCTACAAATTTCCAAAAATTTAGCCTTTCCTTCAACATTAGAATTCCATTCTACTATAATTAAATTAGTGTTTTAAGTTTATTTATATTATTAAAAATATATTTTAATACATTTAAATCATTTACATTATAAAAATACACTCTTATACACAAATTCTCAAAAATGGCATAACCTTCCCCCATTGAAGGTTTTCCATTCCAACACAATCCATTACTCATTCCAAGCTTATATTCATCACTTTTAACACTAAACAACATGCTTAAACAAATAAAATCACACAATTCAACCACTTTGGAAAATCACTTTTCCAAAACCCTAAATCTCCACTTCCATTCTCAAACTCCAACCCAACACCACCAGATCCAATATTCGACTTTAAAATACTTGTTTATGAATCAAAACAACTCATTTAGAATCAATTTGCACAATTAAAGTTCATGTTTTCAAAATCCCAAAAATCCATAACCTTAAATTCTCTCTCTTCACCATTCTTTAACCAAACTCCATCATCTCTTCAATCTAACCTTAGAATCATTGTTAACTACCCAAAATAACATCATACACACCAATTCCAACAATTATAACATATTACATGAAAATCTAAATTTTCACATAATAACATCTTCCATGGAATTCAAAGAAAAGAGATGAAAACTTATTAATTTTGGTTGGAGATTACCAAAAATCCACTTGAAACTTGTTAATTCCTTCAATTTATGGAGTATGGAAGAAGTAAAATCTTTATTCTAGCTCCCATGGAATTTCTGCCAAAGGAAAGAGAAGAAGAAGAAGAAGAAGACTTTAATATTTCTTTTCCTTTCATCTTTTTTTTAAACCACATATATATATATATATATTAAAATAATTTAATATTTAATATTTAATTATTTTTTTTAATAAATTAAAAGTACTAATTTCCTTCTTCCATTCAAAAATTATTTATTTTTGAATTATTTTATTAATTTTGAATTTATAAGATTTAATTACCAAAATACCATTTTCTTTTAAAAAGTGTTGACTTTTATATATGTTATGTATATTTTGCATATATATCACATATATATTCCCATTTTTCATTTAAAATCCCTTCATTTTTCATTTAAAACAATAATTTAATTTATCTTATTGAATTATAATTTATTTTATCCAATTTTTCCAAAATTATAAATTTTCAAAAATTTTAGGATATTACAATTAAGACCTGAAAAGGAGGCTGGTTCCAATGAACCGGACATCATGGGGATGCTAGGCCACTTCTTACCTTCCCCATGCGTACCTAACTTTCTGAACCTAGTAGGGGTTGGAGATTCCTTAAGAATTGATTCATCCACCCCTTCTATTTTCTTTCCAGCCCGTATGGGTGGCGACACCTATTCTCCGGATTTAGGCTCGTATTCTCTAAGGTTCGGAGCTTAAAATTATCAAAATTATAAGAATCATTCCATATAGAGTGAGAGTGAAAATCCCCGCTGACAATATATATATATATAAGAAAGAGAAAGTTGTTGTAGAAGGTGACTTCCGCAGCAGCTTTCTCCATTTTTTATATATACATATATATTCTATAATAATTTATATAAATCATATAATATATAGTAATATTAAATTTATATAATATAAATTATATATATTATAAATATCAAGCCATATTAGCCTGAGGAAAATTTTGTTTGGCCTAAAACCCGACCTGAACTTTAATCAGGCTATAAGTTTAAACCCGAGACCCGACCCACACAGTTATTTGGGCTGGCCCAACCTGGTCGAGTGGATTGGGTTGGGCCAGGTTGTTCTGGCCATGGGTTTTCTTGCTTGGACCATTGAGAAGTGCTACCAAACTTTTGATTAAAAATTTCTAAAAATCTTCTACTAAAGATCATATTCAGAAGTACTCCCAAATTATCAATATATCACAAAAGTCCAACTGGACCTGAGCAAAAGAAAAATGTGCAAAACTTCCAGTAAGGTTCACGCATTATGGTACTCTTATATTTTCAACATACCGCAAGAAGTTTGACCAGACCATCGTTAGACCGACTGAACCATTCCAAAATAAAAAAAAAACTCAAAAATTTCAGTGAAGTTCACGGCTAGTGGTACTCCCAAAAACTCAGTATACCACTCACATTCCAATCGGACCAAATGTATCTCGATCGGACCATGCACTCAAAATTCAAATTTGCAACCTGTTGTTACTCTTCCACCCAATTAGTGGATGCCACATGTGCTAGGGCCTTGGGCCAAATACTGAAGCCCGACCTACACTTGGTACACCCCTATTACTCAGTCACATCTATTTTGATCATACATTTAGGCCTCAAATTGATATCTACGCAAATTGCCTTAAAATTTCCTCACTTTTTGAAAATTTGAGTTTCCCGATCGAACAATCTATTAGGCCCGACCATACTTTATATCAATCCACCTAAAATTCAAAATTTAGCTTGACTCGATCATACTACACCTAAGTCCGATCATAATTTCTTAAAATTTTTTATCGTTATTGTAGACCCTTAATTTTTAACCCAATCTAGCCCGATATTTTTTAAACAGTCCAAAATAATTTTTGTGATATTTATTTTATTTACTATTTTAATATTTATCTTTATAATATTTAATAGTTATTTTTAATAATAAAAATAAAAAATTATAAAAAATTAAAAATCGGACTATCGGCGAGCGAGCTTCGGCAGCCAATTGAGCTTCCCCAATTTGCCCCAGCAATTATCTGCAGTGAATTGGGCACTGCCCAATTCACCGCAGATATCAACAGGGCTTACCCAGTTCGCTACAGGCGCTGCCTACAGCGAGCTGGCTTGCCCAGTTCGCCCAGTCCGCAGGCCTAGAAGTCTGCGCACTACCGATTTTTGACAAAACCTTATTTCGCACTGTTTTGTGATTTTTTTCCTAAACAGTTGGTATTTCCTTATTAAAATAGGATTAGGTCTTTTTCTTTTCCTATAAATAATAGTATTAAACACACGGACTGGGGGGAGGAAAACTAAGAGAAACATATCGGCAAGACTGGAATTAATTGGTAGTAAAAGACGGAGAGGAACATAAGGAGCAACTTTGATTAATAAATTGGTAGAGACGAGAGCAGTTTGATTAAATCCTTAAAAAAGAAATTGAGTAATGGGAAGAACATAACAATTGTCCCAGGCAATTGTTTCCCTCCACCAATTACAAGCTGATTCAGGCAGTTGATAAATATTGAGTTTGATTCAACACATTCAAATTGGGAGAGCCTACGACGCAAGTACATCTTCATTAATTCTCTAAATCATTTAACTTACTATGTTAATAATTCATGGATAGGATTTTACAATAATTTTTATAATTACTTATAGACTCATCATCCAATCATCCGAAACCCTAATTTAATTAACCTAAACCCTATTATTCTCTTCGCACTTCAAAACCGTATTTTCATAAACCATGATCCTTTTTTACAGTAACCTAATATCTTCCAAACTCTAAACTTATTTTTCAAATAATCCAAACCCTAATTTAATTAATCAAAACCCTAGCCTTTATCTAAAACCCTAATTGTATTTTTTTTAGTAGCTCAAAACCATAATATGTTTTCTCAAACCCTAATCACTTAAAACTTCCAATCCTAAATTTTGTTTTCTTAAAACTTATAATCATAATCAATTCTATCTTCCATACCTTCACAATAGTTTAATATTTTTAAAATAATGATAATATTTGTTTTGCAAATCAAAACCCTAGTTTGATTCCAAATACCTATAAAATCATATTTCACGTTTGAAATCCTAATTTCCTATTTAAAAACCCTAAAAAACCTTAGAATTCCTAATCCAAGATGTAAACCTAAATATGTATCTTTATTTACTTTATTTAAGTTTTGAATTTGATTATGTAGTTTATTATATATTTTGATGATTGATTTATTTAATTTCAATATTTGATTTATTTATCATGGATGGATTATTTCTTTATTATTGTTATTATTTGCTAAAATTGTAAGAGATATGTTTCCATGATTGGGTACCTCATTATTTAATCTTTATGTAATTTAGATTATTTTTATATTTTAGAATTAATGTAAAGGACACGTTTCCACCTTTCGGTGGGTGTCCTATTTAGTTTTAGATATGGATGATGTAAGGACATGTTTCTATCCTTGGATGGGTGTCCATTTATTTGTTTTGATTGAACATTGCTTTGATTTTAATATAATGATGCTTTCTTTTAATTATTGCATATAGTATGGATAATATCATTATATTTAAGAATTTTATAATATTAAGACCTGAAAAGGAGGTCGGTTCTAATGAACTGGGCGTTGTGGGGGTGCTGGGCCATTTCTCACCTTCCCCACACGTACCCAACTTTTCAGACCCATTAGGGGGTTGGAGATTCCTTAGAAATTGAGTCATCCACCCCTTTCTTTTTCCTAGCCTATTCGGGTGGTGACTCTATTTTCTTCGGACTTAGGCCCGTGTTCTCTAAGGCCCTGAGCCTAAACAGTGCTGAAGTCGTAAGAACCATTCCACTGGGAGTAGGGACAAAAATCCCCACTCACAGTTATGTACAAACCTCCTTCTCTCATCCAGACTTAAGTAAGTCCGACTGTACTTTTCAAATCCCCAGTGGACCAACACTGGTCTGACCTAAAAACACCTTTGTTTTTCAAAAAATATAATCGTTGGAGGCTATTTTGAAACTCCCCAAAACAACCCTAAATGATTATAAATGACTAGTTTTAGCCTTTAATGCCCCAAAACACTATAACCCCCCTCCTAAATTAGATTTTACCCTCTATTCATCTCCTAACTCTTAAACACTCAAAATTTCAAATCTCTCTTCTACTCTCTTCCTTAGTCACAACTCAAACTTAACTCAATTGCCCCTAAAAAGCATCACAAGAAAAAGGCTCTAGGAAAGAAAAAGGCAAAGGTATTGACACCTCTTCACAACAAGAAGAAACTCCTACAAGGTCTCAAAAGATAAGATTCAAGAATAAATATGAGAAAGCAAGGTATGTTATCCTAAAACATATCTCTCCCATGGCTCTTGAAACCTTAAGAATAGAACATGAAATTAAGGCTCATCTTAGCAACTTAGGGTGGTAAAAATTAGGGTGTGAATCCTTGACAAAGGAATTCCTCACTACTATAGTGGTTAGCTAAAAGAGTAGTGATCCTCTAGGATATTATAGATTTCTTTTAGACTATTCAACCAAGAATATGGTTTCATTCTACAGAACTTCTCCTCTATTTGGGGATTCCAAATGGATGGCATCTCTCATTTCTCTAGTAATGCTCTTACCTCCCAAGTCTAATTAGATTTTTAGAGAGAAATTTCCATTAAAACAACCCTTCACAAAACAATCTAATGCTAAGAACCTTATGAGTTTGACCTATTGGATGTTACACAGGATAGTTACCTATACTATTAGTGCAAGAGGTGAGAGTAATGAGAAAGTCACTAAAAAAGACCTTCTCTTTCTCTATCGGCCAAGCTATTTAGATCAATAATGTCTCATGGACACCTTCCTCCACATTAGAAAAATAAAAGTTAGAATCATTTTGCTTTCATCTCAAATTACCCAAAATACCAAGCTTATTGGTGCCCTTACACCAACCAAGAAAACTACCCTCTCTAATCCCCTTGATTCAACAATAAAATCAATCAAAATTGGACATCTTGAACATGCCAAGTGCATTAGGGATGTATAAGGGACATATGTATACCTTTTAGATGCACAAGGAGCTATGGCATAACAAAGGAAAAGGCCTAGGAATCTTGATGAAACTAAGGAAACCTTTCAAATGGAGATTCCTAAACCTCAAACTCCTAAAGCTCTAGGATCAATTCTTGATATCTTCCAACAAATTCAAGGGCAAATTTTCTCTCAAACTTCTCATGTTGATAATCTCTCCAAGAGGCTCTCTCATCTTCACATGGAATTTAGGGAAATGCGAGAAGTAATGGGCCTTCTTCAATGTCCTCCATCGAATGAAGAAGGAGATGACACTCACTTTAAAGAAGAATATGAAAGAGAAGAAACAGGAGTTTATGATGAAGGAATTGATGAGGAAGAAGGAGATAAAGATGAGGAAGGGGGAGATGGAAATGATGAGGATGATGACTTTAATACTCCTCCATACTCTCCCCTGCTTTAATTTCTTTTTTAGTTCATCTTGTGTATTATCTTTATATTTTCTTGGTACTTAATGAAAATGATCATACATGTATGTTTACATCTACTTGCTTGACCTTAATAAATTACATATTTTTTTATCAAAATTTTATTTTTCATTGTTTGTTGCATTAATTTTGCCTTTGTTAAAGGGGGAAAATTTGAATTGAATTTAATTAAATTGAACTTATATGAAAAACAATTGACTCAAAATATCATAACACATGTTAAGGAGGAGCAATTGAAAACTTAAAACAGTTTAACAAAGAAATATGATTATATGATTAAGCAAATTGTCACACCTTTCTTTTATCAAAGAAGAGTTAAAAGAAATGCTTAAACAAGATGGAGCAACTTAATCAAAATACATTAAGAGGAACATCATTCTTTAGACAGGAAAACTTTTGAAGTTTATTTTAAATCAATTCAATTTAATTGCCAAAATAAAAAAGAAGAGATTGTTAGCCAAACTCTTGAACTCTATTTTGATCTTAGGCAATCAAATTGAATGACACTAATATTTGTACCCAGTTACACTTTGTAGGAACTTATTTTTGGAGAAAATTCAAAAAGCCGGATTGGACCATTGATTAGTCTAATCGGTCTGAAGGCTACCCCAAATAAGAAGTTTACATGGAATAGATCATGGTCCAAAGAACTCTTAATTTTTTGAAGTACTTCATATTTTTGCTTGGGCAATTGAGAAGTACGATCAAACTTTTCATTAAAATTTTTCAAGATTCTTTCAGTAAAAATCAATTTCAAAAGTACTCTCAAATTCTTAGCATACCACAAAAGTCTGACCGAGCCAGGGTAAAGTATGATTGGATATGAGCAAAAGAAAAATGTTCAAAGCTTACAGTAAGGCTCACGCCTTGTAGTACTCCACATTTTCAGCATACCACAAGAAGTCCAACCAGACAATCTTTAGACCGACTAAACCATTCCAGAATAAAAAAATAAACTCAAAAAGTTCTAATGAAGTTCACTCCCAGTGGTACTCCTAAAAACTCAGCATACCACTCACAATCCGACATGTATCTCGACTGGACCATGCACTCAAAATTCAAATTTTATAGTCGTTACTCTTCCACTCAATTATTGGATGCCACATGTGTTAGCCGTTGAAGAACTTTTGATAGAAATTTAAAAAGTACAAGCCGACCATGAAAAGTACCACAATACTTTTAATAGTATGACCAAAAAATTAGTAGTCCGACCATGAACATACTCTGAACAATAATTGAAGAGGAGGGAAGTAAAAAAAAAAAATACTTGCTCACCTACCAATCCACTTTCAAAATGCTAGTAGAAGGCTTGAAGGCTATAAATATATGAAGGAACTTCATTTAGAAGAAGATTGAAGTTGGAGAAAGCTAAGAAAAACAACTTTCATTCTTTTGAATTAAAATTTACATTTGTTATATTTGAGTGTTGGGTGTGAGCATTAAACACCATTGTGAAAGTTTGGTGTGAGCTTTGAAATACTTAAGTTTCAGAGTGAGCTTGGAAAAACTCTTGTTGGATTATAAGGAAATTACTCAAACCTTGTAAAAGTTTGGTGTGAACTTGTAAAAACACCAAGTTAGAGTTGAGCTTGTAAAAACTCATTGATGGTAGAAACTCAACAAGTTGTTTAAGAAGTGGATAGGATTAAGGAATCTAAACCACTATAAATCTATTATGTTCATTCTTTTCACTCTACTCATTTTTTCTTATCTTGCCTTTAAGTTTTAATTTGCTATCATTTCTTTAAAACAATCAATTCATCCTCCCTCTTAGTTGCCATCTTGGGACAATAGTTATACTAGCATTATAGCCAACCAACAAGTAGTTGACTGTGCATGTGTGTATATATGAAAAACATAAAGTCAAAAGTTTAAAATTTTAACTCAATTTAAAATCAATATGATTTAAATTTTTGAAAAAAAAATTGTCCTAGTATGAATAATATAAACCAGAATCTATAAACGGAACCAAACAATAAAAGTTTTAATTTTGGAAAATCTTTACTTTATTAGGTTGGAGTTGCATTCATATATTGAAATTATAGGAAAAAGGTACGAAATATAAACAAATCAATAATCATATGAAGGAACTTGAATATAATATTATTAATATCCATATTGAAGAAGCTTCTCTTTGAAGATCAATTAGATATTTATTTTCTAGAAAGTTTACTATTTATTGCTGGGTTATTGAAGATTGCATGGTTGGTCTACTTCTATAAATAAACTCAATTAACTAACCTTTATGTATAAAGCAACTCTTCTTCTTCAATAAAGTAACTTTGACATTTGCTCATTTTTTATTACTTCCACATGGTAATAGAGCTATGATTTCTTCTTCCTCCTCTTCATTCTAAAAAAATATCTTCTTTTCTCTCTTCTTTCTCCCATATCAATTTTTTTTTATTTCTTCTGTTCTTCCTCAAGATTCCATGGCAAAAACTTCTATGACTTCTTTAGAGAAAGACAAGTCATAAGACACCTTTAGTCCTTATTTTCTTCATCCAACTGAAAATCATTCTTTGATTTTAGTTCCTCAATTGATGAATGACACTGATTTTTAGGTATGGTCTATATCAATGAAGCAATCTTTGGTTTCTAAAAACAAAATTCATATTATAGATGGTTCAATCACACAGACAAAGACTTCTGATCCTCTCTTTTCAGCATGGAAGCATTACAATACCATGGTGATGCAATAGATATCAAATTCTCTGTCCCTTCCATGGCAATAAGTGTTAATTACATAGAAAATGCTAGGGATCTTTCGAAGGATTTTCAAGATCAATTCTTTTGAAAGGATTCCATTAAAATTGCTGATCTAAAATAAGAAATAATCTTTCTTACCTAAGGAGATCTCTTTGTCACTAAATATTACACTCAATTGAAGACTCTTAGGGATGAATTGGTCATATTTTACCCAATGCCAAGATGCATATTCATTCCTTCTTATCAATGCAATGTTCTTAATGTTATAAGGAATTATCAACAATCATATCAAATCATAAAGTTCCTTAGGGGGTTAAATGAAAATTTCTCCACTATTAGAGCCCAAATACTTCTCATGGATCCAATGCCCTCACTTAATAGAGTTTTCTCTTTAGTAATTCAGCATGAAAGATAGTTAGCATTACAAAAGGGTATTCTTGCTACTCATAAGCCTCTAGCCTGTGTAGCTCAATGGTTATTCTCGATTATCATCATCTACAAATTTTAACAAGAGACCCTTCTACAATAATGGAAGGAAGAAGCCAATATGTACTTTTTCATAGTCTCATGAATCACATTATTGACAAATATTACAAGAAATATGGATATCCCCTGGGATACTTTAATAAAAATCAACATATTTCTAACATCACTCATGTTAATCAGGTTCAAGGAATTACTCTTGTTACTAACTTAGATAATATAGACATCTTGCCTTCATTAATTGCAACTCATGGGACTGAATCATTATCATTCACCAAGGATCCGTATGATCAGCTCTTGACCTTGATCAATCAACCTCCTATAGCTCAACACACAACAATTGCTAATTCCACTAAATTTATTATTGGTGTTATTCTTCCTAACCCTTATGATTCTGAGTTTCCATCTCATGTTAAATCCTTTTATATTACTAGAGATTCTAGTTTCACATCAGTAGATTGGATTCCAAATATTTTTGCATCTGAGCACATCATTTGTGATAAGTATTTTTTATTCAATTGCAAACCAACTATGGGTTCTTATGATTTTCTGCCAAATGGAAATCATATCATAGTTACTCATATAGGCTCTATTAGATTCAATTCTAATATCCTACTCCAAAATGTTCTCTTTGTCCCTTCATTCGCTTATAATATGATCTTAGTTAGTAAGCAGCCACTAACTAAATTTCAATTACTTTTACTCATAATTCTTGCACTATTTAGGATATGTTCTAGAAAATATGATTGGTTTAGCTAATTTTAGAAATGGTCTTTACCATTTTCATAGTATTGTTGCTGCTAAGGAACAACTTCTTATTCTGGTTCATACTCTCGTAAGCAGTTCTATTGGTTGTAATGAGGTTAATATATGGCATTATAGACTAGACCACTAATCTCAACCCAAGATTAGATCTCTTCAAGGTTTACATCCTAAGTTGATTCATTCAAAATTTTAGGTTAATGATTTTTGTCGTGTTGTTAAGCAGAAGAAACTAGACTTTCCAGTCAGTGTATCAACTTCAAATAAAGCTTTTGATTTGTTACATTTGGATATATGGTGTCCCATAATTCCTTTTATTTCTATTCATAGATATTTTCTCACTATTATTGATAATTTCTCAAGGTTTACATAGATTTCACCTTTGAAACCCAAATATGATGCAAGAGTTTCCATGCTCAGTTTTTATAATACAATTTTCACTCAGTTCAATATGAAGATCAAGGCAATTTGGACTGATAATGGGCAAGAGTTTATATGGGATGAGTTTTATAACTTTAGAGGCATCATCCATTAGACCACTTGTGTTGAGACAACCCAACAAAATGGGATTGCTGAAACAAAACATCAACACCTTCTCAATGTTACTAGAGCTTTACTCTTTTAAAGTCATCTATTTGCTTCCTACTGGACTAAAACCATCATTCATGTTATGTTCTTTATTAATAGAATCCATACACATTTTCTTCAAAAAATAATCCCTTATCAACAACTTTATAACTAAAAACTAGATATGTCTCATCGTAGAGTCTTTGGCTACCTATGCTTTGCTTCTACCTAATCCCAAAACATAACCAACTTGATCTAACAACATCAAAGTGTGTTTTTCTTGGTTTTAATGCTGGAACTAAAGGATTTAAACTTTTGGATCTTCAAAAAAAAAATATTTGTTTTAAAGCATGTTTAATTCTACGAGACTAGTTTTTCACTTCAATCCAATCCCTCTACACCTGAACACCTTTTGATAACCCTTCCAACCTCCTTTCTTCTCCTACTCACACACTTTATGAATTATAAAGACTTTATGAATTAAAAAGATCACTTGCTACCAGAAATTCCTTTAGAAATAGAAAACCTCTATCTCATCTTGCTGACTATATTTGTAATTTAGTACCAAAGATAAATCCTCATCCCATCGACAATTTTGTATCTCATGAGCATCTATCTCCAAAACAAAAGGCATTTGTCCTTAACAATTCTTCTATCTTGGAACCTAAGACCTATTCCCAAGATGCCAAAATAAAATTAGATTATCACAAAATAAAAGAGTTGGGTTGGAGGGAGGCATTTGAAGATCTATGAGAACATACACTAGCCATTGTAGTTCATAAGGATTTGAGCTAAAGTTATATACACAACTTCAGAAAAGGATCTTAAGATGGTTGTTTGTTTCTTTGACTTCCATGAAACCAAAGAAGAATCAAGAAACACACACATCCTTATAACAAATCTTCTCGTTAAAGGACATGAAGCCCAATTAACATCAGTAAAGGCATGCAATTTCAAATTAGAAGAAGAATAGGAAAATAGGCATTAAACTGGTAAATCCTTGATGTATCAAAGGACCTTAACATCATTCAGGCATGGTGTTGGTGAGATAAAGAAGATGTAGAAGCTCTTGCATCAGATTTGGCTTTCAAAGGTGAAATCTATGTAAACCTTGAGAAATCATCAATAATAATGAGAAAACATCTATAAATAGAAATAAAAGGAATTATGGGACCCCATATATCCAAATGTAACAAATCAAAAGCTTTATTTGAAGTTGATACACTAACTGGAAAGTCTAGTTTCTTCTGCTTAACAACACGACAAAAATCACAAACCTCAAATTTTGAATGAATCAACATAAGATATAAACCTGGAAGAGATCTAATCTTGGGTTGAGATTAGTGGTCTAGTCTATAATGTCATATATTAACCTCATTACAACCAATAGAACTACTTACGAGAGTATGAACCAGAACAAGAAGTTGTTCCTTGGCAGCAATAATACTATGAAAATGGTAAAGACCATTTCTGAAATTAGCTAATGTACCCCTAGTTGGCCATAACTTTTTTTGCATTAAAAAAATTATCCAAATCACATTTTTTTCGCCCTTTTTTCACATATTGACTCTAAATTGCCTTCTAGAGTTTTTTGATAGTTTTTATTTAACTTTTCTAGAAACTTGAGAAATATTTTTTATTTTAAATAAAATTTTTAATTAAAAATAATTAGTTTTAATTACAGAAAAATTATTCTTTCATATGGAAACATTATTTTTCTAACCTGGAAATTTTATAAATATTTGTAAAATATTTTTTTGAATATATATGTGCCTTTTTTTAATGAAGATATGTTCTTTATTAATTTATTAATTTTACTTTAACGTATAATTATTGTTTCTGATCAACTTTTCTTTGTGAAAAGTTACAACACATAGCTATTAATGTTAGGATACCCATTATGGCACGTACAATTCAGATTAGGGCCAAGAAAAAGGCAAAATTAGTAGTTTCAAGAAATAAATTGAAAGCTCAAGAAATGCTCCCAATAACCATATTTATGACTTAGATTTTTTTGTGTGTCATGTATTGTGCATACATGAAATTTGTCAACAAATTATGTGTCTAAGGGACTTAAGCTTTCAATACTCAATGTTCTTGATGATGAGGGATTCGTTTATGCATCCAACACTTTGTGAGCTATTTGACAAAGAATAGGGTGAAGGGCATAGGACATACTGAGTTGTTCTTATATCTTTCCTTAAGGATTGGTGTTCTAAAGTGATAGTGTGGAAATCTTATACTAATCTTCACAGTGGGATAAAGTTAGCGGTCAAAAGATTTTTTAAAGACACCATATATTCCTTACCAATAAACCTGAAGAATGGTCTTTAGTTTTCAACTCCTATTAGAGTCAGGTTATCTGAAGTGTCCAAGTCTAGTTTTCTTTAAAATCCTAAGTTGTTCTTATTTTTTCATTAGTCATGCAAATAAGGATTTTTTAGAGGATTTTCATGGCTATATTTGATTGTTTTTTGTTTGATTGACTATAAATTTTTTATTTTTATTTATTAATGTAATATGCATTTTTCCTTTAATAATTATTTTGTATATTTATTTTAATGCATGTCATTAATTAATTAATTATTATAGTTATTCAATATGTAGTTTAAACTTGGTTTGAATAATTGTATAATTTTGCATATAGATTTTACATAATACTAATCGTCACAAATAATCGAGATGATAATTAGAAACCTAGCGACCTTTTGACTTGAGATTGTATGAATGATATTATTAATGTATAAATTGATTGTAAAAATTACAATGAAAAGTAAATTGTGATGTTAATAAAAATTTTGTGTATATAATGTCTAGTTGTAAATCCTCAATTTTTCATAGCAAAAATGTTGTCTGCTTCCAAGAACATTGTCATTGAGCATAATAAGGGTGCTAAGTTTTCTAGGGATTACGAGATCTAGAGCATGAAAATTCAGTACATGCTAGAGGAATAAGAGGCACTAGAGCCTCTAAATGCCATCAAGGATGAACCTGACCAAGAAGGAACCACAACCCAATATAGATGTGATTATGATGCCTTCATTGTCTGGAAGAGGAAAAACTCACTTGCTCTCATCACTTTGTTAAGTGCAATGGACGATGATATTATGAAGGAGTTTAGCAACTATGAATATGCAAGGGACATATGGGTGGACCTCAAAGAAAAATTTGATGAAGTTTCTCTAACTAAGCTGCGCTCGCTCACTATCAAGTTCGACACTTACAAGAAGCATCCTAAACACAACATGAGGACACATCTCTATCTCTTAGAGATATCCAGTATGATAAGTGTAGACCCTTAATTTTGGTATCAGTCCAAATATATAATTTTCATTTGAAGGCTAGATCAAGTCTAAATCTAATACCAAGGCCCAAAATAAAAATATTATAATTATTTAATATTTGGATTATGTTGATTTGGTTTTATTGTGACTGTTGTGATTAACATATGATTTGGTCAGACCATTTGGCTTGACCCAAGCCAAATTCGACATGAGTAAGCTCATATCAAATTGGCATGAGCCAATTTGATATGAGCAAGTTTCTCATGTCGAATTGGCCCATGCCAATTCGACATGAGCAGTTGCTCTTGCCAAATTGGTAGATGCCAATTCAAAGGGCGGGCTTTAACTTGATTGTGTGCGATTTTCATACTCAGACTCTCCAAGGCCGTGTAGGTTTGATACATTCGAAGTCAAGAGGGATTATGGGATGCCCTAATGTTGCCTATAAAAAGGCAATTAATTATTAAAAAAAGGGGGATTTGATTAGCAACACAGGGACAATAATTATTAAGAAAACCCTAGTAGTTTGAGAGTAATCCATAATCACAGCAAGGAAATACATAGAACCTTAAATACACCATATAAAGGCAGTGACATACTGTATTTATTTTGCTCGGCCAGAGTTCCAAATTGTTATAAGCAAAAGTTTGATCAACTTTTAATTTTGGCGTCATTTAAATTTAATGTAAGATGCTTTGATGATGGTTTTTAATATTGAATATATTTATTCTTTGTCTAAATTAATTTTAGTAGGTTATATTCATTATTTTTTATTCATATTAGTTTTCTTTGAAGCATGTCCAGTGGTTATTGACTCACAATAGCTATTTTTTTTATCAACATTGTCTTTAAATCACAGTAGTAATTGAATTTTCAAATTAGCTTAGTTTACAATACTCATATAACCCTTTGAATCATCTTTACACAACAATCTGTTTAGACATAATTATGTGCGAGAGTTAGGATGCCCATGTAACCCGTGTTGTGTTATGTAAGGGATACCATACTTTCACTTAGGGTATGGAGATCGAGCATTGCATAACCACTCATAGTCTTGTATCTTTTGGTATATACTTACTATGGAAGCCTAAACTTCTTAACCTAAATACTAAAAGCTTATGTAATTGGGCTAGTTACTTTCCTTATGTTTCTACCCTAAATGCTTGTTGTTTAACTATGATTGATATATCTTGATTTGAACCATGGTTTATTTGGTTTGTGCCTTTTCTAATATGACCTAATTATATTGTAAGCCCAAAATAATTTTTATTCCTTTTAACCCATAAGACAAAAACTATTTTCAAAAATTTTAAGGCGGTCTTTTGGACTTAAAACCTTTTAAGATGGGTCAAAAATATTTTTCCATCTTATAGCCCAAATACAAAGATCAAAATTCATTTTTAAACAAACTTTTTTATAAGGGTCTTTGAAACAAAATTATGTTTTACTTCATCTAAATTCCAAAATGAGCTTACAACTATTTAGTTTAGTTACGAAATACCAAAATTCAATTGTGGGCCTAGTTTATACCTAGAATTGTTAATCATGGGCTTATTTATGGAATGAATCATTAGTTGTTTTTCTAAATAGTAAATCTTTTTATGATAAACCCTTTAATTTAGTTTTAATCCATAATATAGCATAAAAGCTATTTTTAGTTTATTCAATGGATTAAAGTCTAATTAATGGGAATTATCATGAATTGACTTCTATATTTGAAAATACAACTATTGGTTAAAATCGTCCGAGTGAATTTTTCATAAACAAGATATCCCATGGTGGTACTTTGTTAATCATATACTTAGGAAAAGAGACTCGCCATTCGTATGTGGGTGATATAAGGTTGGAAGGAATGTCCTAATTACTTTTGTTCCTCTGTTACTTTTGCATCCATGTATACATACATACATGCATTGCATTATATGGCATTGATTCTTTCTAGCTCACAGACTTGGAGCACATCAGTTTAAGAACATAAGACAATTTGACCTATGCCAGTGACATAGAATCCAGTAATGACTCAGTTAGCTTCTCACCAAAAGCAATGAAACTTGAACAAATTCAAAAGATGGTGGATGACGCCCTCAATGCCAAGATGGAAGAACTAAAGGGGGTCCTGGTTAAAACCATAAAAAGCCAATTGGCTGTAGTTTTGGAAAATACTACAGAGGCATCTACTAGTACTAAGAAGCAAAAGGACAAAAGGAAGGTTAAGGTTGGCGAGGTAGCCTTTGATGATGATAAAGAAGTTGTTGTTGATGATGATGATTAAGCTTAGTATTTACCACCAGCAACTTTCATGATCGGATAAGGCCTGAGTGAGAAGTTTGTCCTGTCCTCTTCCCAAGATGTAGGTGATGAGGCGACTAAAGAAGAAGAGGTACTTAGCAAGATGGAGCAAGTTGTGTTTGAAAAGGAAATGGCCATCTGTGTTGTGAGTGAGTTTTGGGATTCAACCGATAGTGATGATGATTCTGAACCAAAGAAAGAGGAGTGGACATGGTTTGAGCATGAAGAGGATGAGGTAATAAATACCCGCTCTGGTAAGCCTTATGTAAGGCCACCATCCAAGGAAGTAGAAGCCGATAAGGGGAAGGATGCTGAAAAAGAAGTGAAGGAAGATGAAGATGATACAATCCTTAAGCAATTAAAAAGGACTCAAGCAAGCGTCAGCATTTAGGATCTATTGGCCACGTCTAATAAACATCGTGAAACTATGGCCAAGGCTTTGGCTAGCATGCCAAATTCTCCTTCTGTAACACCGGATGAGCTGGTTAATTTTGTAAAGGTTGATGGAGTGATGAAATGCGAGGATATATAAAAGTAGAAAAAGGTTGATGTGGGAATGGTGATTTTCATATGCAGATTTACTGAAAGAGGGAAGAGATCACATTCACCCACTTTTTATCAAAGTAGAAGTTAAAGGAAAGAGGACTTCGTGTGTCATGGTTTATGATGCATCTGCCATAAAATGTGTGCCCACTCAAGATCCTACTAAAGCTAGCTATGTCAACCAGAGATTTAAGCCCAATCGAGGTGACAATTAGGGCTTATGACGATACTAAGAGGCATTCTGAGGGAACCTTTAAAGATGTTGTGAAGGCTAGCACAATTGAATCCATGGTGGAGTTTGTAGTCCTGGATATCCCTATCACCTTTGCACTGTTGGTGGGATGACTATGGTTTCATCCTTTTGGTGGAGTTCCTTTTACACTCCATTAGAAAATCAAGTTTGTAAATGGGAATGAGACAGTAGTTATCGAGGCTGAGGATAATGAAGTGGTAATTGCTTTGATGATTGAGAGGCCTCTCAATGGTTTTTAAGTAGATGTTGTTTGTGATAATGAGATGATGGGCTCTAGAATTCTTGCTATGAAGAAGAAAATGAATTATCTACCAGGTACTAGCCTTGGGAAAGGGAAGGCAGGTGTAACAGAGCTTCCAGATTTCAAGACTCAAACTTTCAAGAAAAGGTTAGGATATGCTGAAGCAAATGGAGATGTTTTATTGAAGAAGAATGAGAAGATGAGTTTTCCTCCACTTAAAGAAATATTTGTCAAAGCACTAGAGTTGGGACCACTCTAAGGAAAGCCAAAGCCAATCATGTTCATGGGAAAGATGATTTCGTGTTTTGAGAACTTTGCTGATGTTACTGAATTGGTGGAAAAAATGGAGAAAAAGCTTGACCTACCAACTGACAAAGAACCTAGCCTAGAAGAGAAGAAGGAAGTTGCGTTAAAGATCCAGAAGACTCTAGAGGAGATTGTTGCTTTCATCGAAGAACAGTTTGAGAACCTTGTAGTTTATGATGATGAGAACATTGGTGTTGATTTTGATTTTGACTTTAATTTTTCTGCTTTGTATGAGGATGATGTTATTTTCTTTTCCAAGATGAATGCAATAGAGTCTGATTTTGCTTACTTGTGTGATATTTTTCCTGATAGTTGCATGCATTTAAATAGTGGTTATATGAACATTTTTAATATTAACTCTGTTGATACACAATCATTAAATTTGGGAACAACCGATAATCCTAAAAATATTAGCATAGAATCTGACCTAACTCCTGATGAGAGAGAGAAATTAGAAAAAATATTTAAAAAATATGAAGAAGTTTTTGCTTGGTCTTATGAGGATATGCCTGGAATTGATCGAGATATAGCTGAGCACATAATTACCACTTACACTCACATAAAACCTGTCAAACAAAAGCGTGGACGATTAGGCAAGAATGGCAGAGTTGATAGAAGAAGAAGTCACTAAGCAGATACAAGTAAAGTTCCTTGAAGTAATAGATTATTCAGACTAGTTAGCCAACATAGTTCCTGTGCCAAAGAAAGATGGGATAATTAGGGTTTGTGTGGACTATAGAGAGTTGAACAAGGCTTTTCCTAAGGATGACTTTCCTTTACCCCATATAGATATCCTTATTAATAGCACAACATATAGCGTGCTACACTCATTCGTAGATAAATTTTTCAGATACAATCAAGTGTCAATGGATCAAGAAGATAAAGCTAAAATTGCTTTCATTACTATATGGGGTATATTTTGTTATAGGGTGATGCTGTTTGGGTTAAGGAATGCTGGAGCAACCTACCAGAGGATGGCCACCACCTTATTTCATGACATGATACATAAGGAAGGAAGATGAGGTCAATGTTGATGATATGATGGTGAAGTCGAATACAAGAGAGCAGAATTTCCAAAACCTAGAGATATTCTTTGAGAGAGCAGTGAAGTATAATCTAAGGTTGAATTCAAAGAAGTGTGAGTTTGGAGTTACTTCAGGCAAAATGCTGGGGCATGTGATAGGTCCAAATGGCATTGAGATTGACCTTGACAAGATTAAGGCAATCAAGGATATGCCAGCCCCTAAAAAGGAGAAGGAAGTTCGGGGGTTCATTGGACGGTTATAGTACATTAGCAGGTTCATAGCAAAGCTTGTCACAATCTGTGAACCTATCTTTAAATTGCTAAAAAAGTACCCAACTAGTCAAGTGGAATGAAGAATGCCACAAGGCCTTTAAATGTATAAAAGAATATTTGCTGAATACATCTATTTTGAAACCACCTAGACCCGGTACACTATTGTTACTATACTTAGCAGTATAGGAAGAGTCGATAAGAGCAATGCTAGCCTAAGCAGATGAATCGAGGGTTGAGCACGTAATATACTATTTGAGTAGAAAGCTCTTACCTTATGAGATTAACTGTAGTATCATTAAAAAGACTTGTATAGTTGTGGTTTGGTCTTCTAAGATGTTGCGGCATTACTTTTAGTCTTATAGTATACAAGCAATTTCTAGGTTGTATCCTGTGAAATATTTAAGGGAGACACCCTCATTGATAGGGAAGTATGGCTAATGGTTGATAATTTTAGAGGAATTTGAGATGAATATGTAACTAGGAATTTTGTTGCTGCTCTATCAAAGATAGAGCAGTAGCAAAATTCCTAGTCTAACAACCATTGTCGGATAGTGAGGAAGTAGTTCTGGAATTCCCATATGAACATTTAGAGGCCATAGAGGTATAAGGATGGAAGATGTATTTTGATAGAGTAGTAAATAGAAAGGGAACAAGTTTGGGAGTGATACTAAAATTACTTGAAAGGGAGCTCATCCCTCTAACTAAGAAGTTGAAGTTCAGGGCAACCAATAACATGGTGGAGTATGAAGCGTGTATCTTTAGTTTGGAAACCCTGATGATTATAAAGGTGGATAAGGTGCAAGTTTTCGGCGATTCGGTGTTAGTGGTATCCCAAGTGAATACGAAGTGGGAGTTGAAAGAAGAGAAGTTAAAACCATACCACAATTATTTGACCATGATGATGAAAAATTTTAAGGAGTGCAGATTTATACACTTACCAAGAGAAGAAAGCCTGATGGTCGATGCCCTAGCCACATTGACTTCGGTGTGGAAGAATCCTGTCAACTTATTTCTTAAGCCTCTGGTTTTGACCAGTTCATCAACTTCTTGCTATGAATTTGAAATAGTCATGGAAACTGATACAGACCATGATGCATGGTATGACACCATAAGATAGTTCTTGGAGAATAAGGAATACCCATTGGGGGCAATAAGGGGAGAGAGAAGAGCCATAAGGCAATGATCTTTATAATACAACACCTTTCATAGAGAGTTGTATCAAAGATGGCCCGATGTGGTGCACTTAAGATGTTTGAGGAAGTCAGAAGTTGAGCAAATCATGTCAAAAATATATGCTAGAAGTTATGGACCACACATGAACAGATTAACCCTAGTTAAGAAGATAATTCGACAAGGTTACTACCAGTTGACCATGGAGAGAGATTGAATTGAGTTTGTAAAAAGGTGCCAGCAGTGCTAGATGTACGAAAACCTAAATCACCTACCTCCTAAAGAATTAGATTTTATGTCTTCACCCTGGCCTTTTGTAACTTGGGAAATTGACATAATAGGATATATATATTCTACAGCTTCAAAAGGTCACCGATTTATTATCGTGGCAATGGATTATTTTTCAAAATGGGTTGAGGCTGAATCTTTCAATAAGCTGGGGGCAAGGCAAATGGTTAGATTTATTGAAAAGAATCTCATCTGCAGGTTTGGGGTTTCACACAGTATAATATCAGACAATGGGGTATAGTTTCAAGGAGTAGTTAAGAACTTATTCTCAAAGTACCATATCCATCATCACCGATCCTCCCCTTATAGACCAAAGGCTAATGGTGCAATGGAAGCAACAAATAAGACAATTAAGCAGATTCTGTCCAAGATGACTAAGACGTACAGCGATTTTTCAAAGATGTTTCCTTTTGCTTTATGGGGTATAGGACAAGTGTACGAACCCCAACTGGATGATGCCATTTTCCTTGGTTTATGGGATGGAGGCAGTATTGGGATTGAAATTGAGATCAAATCGCTGAGGGTGGTCTTGGAAGCTGAATTGCCTAAGATGGAATGGGTAATGAGTAAATACACGTAGTTTGCCTTATTAGAAGAAAGAAGGTTGAAGGCATTGTATCATCATTAGTTGTATCAAAGAAAGAAAGCTCGGGCCTACAATAAAAGGGTTAAGATCAGGAAGTTTAAGATCGATGACTTAGTGTTGAAGCAATGCAAGCCTAATGTCCCTGATCCAAGAGGAAAGTTTAGACTTGGTTGGGAAGGGCCTTATGTTGTGAAACAAGTCATGAACATTGGTGCAGTCAGGTTATCATACATGGATGGGGAACGAGTTTAGTGAGCCAATAAATATTGACAGGTTAAAGAGATTTTACGTATATAAAAAAAATCTTGCTAGGTTGAAAACCCAAAAAGGGCGGCCTAGGCAAAAGTTAGAGCAGACTGCTAGTTCTGAAAATCCAAAAGGGCAGGCTAGGCAACAATTAGGGCTAAATAAGAGAAAATTATCAATTAGAAAACCCGCAAGGGCTAGTTGGAGACATGAGTAATCTTGTGTATGATGGCTTTATATTTTGGTTGTTCTCCAATTTAATAAAATAGAGTTAATAATAAAATTGCTTTATGTGCACTTTTTCAAAATAATCTGACCATTAGGGTAAAATAAATAACACAATAGTAAAAAGTGGTGACAAATTATAAAAGGAAAGAAAACATCTTTTATTATTATTGTTGTTCATCCTAACATCATTTTTCTAAAAAGAATTAACAAGTGTGAAATCTATGGCAGACGATAAGTGTAACGTGCAGGCCAACTTTGCTTCAGTCAATCCAAGTAGGCTTTTGTCAAACAAGGCAAGTCTAAAATAAGAGTGAACTCTGAACCTCGAGGCTCGGTGTCGTACTGGCGGTCATGTTGATGAGGATTATAATAAGTGCTTCAATGGAGAGCAGCAAGAGGAACATACATTAGATACATTCGAATGGTGACATGTGTAATTTTCTACCAAGGTACCAACAACCGAATGTTAACTACAGCTCGTGAGCAGATCCACTTAACTCATTCAGCATATGAGATATCAGGATGAAGCAATTTCCTTGTGGAATGATGTCATGGAAAATATCTAGCAAATTCCATAGATGGCGTGTTGAGTAAGTAGAGATGCTCCTATAGCCAGATCTGTAAAGATGAACAACAATTAAAAAAAAAAGTCCCATTAGGTTGAAAATCGGTAAAGGCGGCCTAAGTAAAAATTAGGGAGATTCGCTAGCTCTAAAAATCCATAAGGGAAGTCTAGGAAAAATTTAGAACCAATAAAAAAACAGAGAGTCCACTAGGTTGAAAAATCATGAGGGCGGCCTAGGTAGAAATTAGGACAGCTCGCTAGTTCCTAAACCCGCAAGGGCGAACTAGGCAAAAATTAGAGTAATGAAAAATAAAAGCCTAAATTAAAAACCTGAAAGGGCAGTTTAGGTAATTACCTAAAGAAGCAAGGGACTTCTAGCTAACCTCCTCAAAAAGTCTGTCTTGAATTGATCCAATCCAACCAGGGTTTCAGCTAAGATCACGGGTATTAGTAAAAATCCTTCCTCAATTTGGTCCATAATATCCAGTACTCATGGATCAATATCGCCATTAGGAGAAATAAGAAGGAATTGACCAAGCAACCACAGACAAAACATGTGTCCCCAAGCTTTGGTGGGTGCCAAATGAGAAGTGCAAAATCGATCAATGGACTAAGTGAGATTTTCTAAACTTTGGTCAATTGTAGAACTTCGGATTTTGAGAGGTGAAATAACATCTGCATCTTTTGATGAGTCCTAGAAGTCAGTATGGGCAATATCATTGGTCGATTGCTTGGATATCCGAGAATAGCTTAAAATTCTTTGACCATAGGACATATTTCAAAGTTGTTTATCTTGAAAGTCCTAGTTTTCACATCCCAAAAGGAAGCCATGGAATGTAAAAAGGAATGGTCCAACTTGACATTTTGAAAGCATTTTAAGAAATTGAGTTGAGACCATGATATTTATTCCTAATGTGTAGCTTTGATGCTCTTGAATAAATTCTTTATCTTTTTCAAATTAGCTTCTGTCATCGTGGGGAGTGTAACAATTGCATTTGATTCAAGTTTATAAGGAAGAATTGATGGAGTATTACAATTAAAGATTTAAAGTTGTTTCTATCACTGTGATAAAATTAGTAAGATGAGAATTGAGAGAAGAAGGTTGATAGAATTGTTATGGTTGGGGAAATAAAACTGATTTAAACAAGCAAAGGTCGGGAACCAAAGTGCACAAGGAAAAGAATTTGCGCATGGAATGTCTACCGAATCCATTTTGGTTTGTATGAATTTGAATCCTTGTCCATGACAAACTTGGAATTGTAAATTCGTCATTGACACTCTGCTATGTATAAAAAATAAAGGATACATAAAAAAGATACAAAAAAGATACAAAAAAGCAAAAAGGTTAGAGTTGTAAGAAAGTCAAACCAATATTATTATATTATTATTATGTTATACATTGCATTAAATACAAGCTCTTCATTAAAATTTGATACAAGTTGATTACTGAGAAGGGGGAGGTGTTCCATGGTCGAAAAAAGCCCTAAAAAAGTTATCGCCTGATGGAAGAGGAGGTATACCTAAGTCCCTATTATCTTGAAAGTCAGCCTGTAACAATCATCATCTAAAAAAGGTGAAGGCATCTCATGGTCATCAGTTCGGGGCTGCATTGATGATGAAGCACCAGGATCCCTATAGCTATAAAATTAAAAGTCCTGAAAGTTTCGCTTAAGATAAGCAGCATGCCAACGGCTGGCAGTCAATTCTTCTTACAATTTCTTAATATGTTCTTCTAGCATTTTCTGTGAGCTAGATAAGGAAAAGTAAGTTCATGCATACATACATCAACATACATATATATAAATCCAAACTAGGTAATTCAGATCAAAGCCCTGAAGCTTGAAGGATGGATCAGCATAGGGCACTGCGGATAGAACATATGGTTGAGACAGAGCAGCATGAGACGGACCGACCCCGATATGATGAGGACCACTTGATTGCTCGACCACCTATACAAATTCAAGATTAGACAAGTGCCATAAAAGTGATCCTGGATGAGCAACAAAACATATTTGATTGACCTGGGAAGAAATGACCATGACATTATCATCCCCGTCTCCATCCTCATCATTTTCTTCTTCTTCATCTCCTTCAGGAAGACCCCAGAAACCAATAGGGGAAACTTCAAAATTTAAAAGCTGCTCTTAGATATATTATGTGTATGACTTAGCGGGTGAGAGAAGAAACCGTTCGACATCATATCCATCCCGAGCACATATAATGTCTAAAGTATAAGTCGGGATATCATTAGGAACTCTCCGTTCCTTAGAACCAAGAAACCAATTGTGCACTCTTTCATCGAGGAACCACCTGCCAAATACTCGACCAGCAATGACTCGGTGAGAATTTTAAAGATGCAAGGTGGCATTCATGAAAGGGGCCCAATTGGCCAACTAGTCATCACCCCACCAAGCAATATCTACCTGCAAAACCAAGAAGAAAAGGTAAGTTAATTTATTTACAAATTTTAATAATTAATAATTCTTTTTACCTGAACCCATGTTAACTGACTCAAGTGATAGCGCCGAGAATGCACGTGATGATAACCAGATGTCATTGTGTAGCCTGCTAACTAAAGGCTCAGTCTTGGATACCCGACTCTTTGTTGGGAAATGCCTGGTACCTGCACTATGTTATGCTCATATGCCCAAACCTACAGGAATAATGAAGGTTAGACTCATGCACATCGTTTAATTGATTCAAAAAATGGTCAAAATTAATACCTCGGCAACCACCATAAAGTCAAAAATGATCTTTTCCTCCAGCAAAGTTTACCAAAACCCTGATACAAACAAGCTAGACTGGCCTCTCCCCAGTTGTATAATGATACAAGATCAATATCAACAAAAGCCTGTAATACTAATAAATGGAGAATGGACTCAGTGCTGCACAAAATAGTCATCCCAAGCAAATAGAGCAATAACCCTCAAGCATATTGTTTATCCAGTACTTCAGAATAGGTTCATGCTTGACCTTAAATGGATTTTTTTGGGAAGGTTCCATGCTTATTAGTTGTTGGATTTCATTGCGCATCAAGATGTTGTCAGTAAAAGGGATGTGAGTTCCATGGCATGGGACACCAGTTATGTCAATAAAATCAACAGGACTAATAGTCACTTCTCCCATTAGTAAGTGAAAGGTATGGGTGGTATCCATCCACCTTTCTGCAAGCACTTGGATTAAGCTCCTATTTATCTGGTATCCTTTTGATGGCAATAGCATGATAAAGTCCTCGAAGCCGCACTGTTGGATTATCTGCTTTACTCTAGACAGAGCATGATTATACCATTGATGGGCTTTGTGGATGTTTCCACCGCCATGAACAACACAACCATCATACTGCTACAACACAGGTAAGTCGTAACAAGGTATGCAAACTCCCAAATTTTAAAATATTTTTCACATTTGCTCGTATATAGCAAATAAATATAAAAAAATATATAACTAACTATAAAAACATTTTTATGCAATTAAGTAACTAGGTACAGATAGAAATAATAATGATACTCATATTTTTTGTGCAATAATTAAAAATAATAATACTCATATTTTTTATGCAAAAATTAAATAATAATACTACTCATTTTTTGTGAAATAATTAAATATAATAATGACACTCATATTTTTATGTAATATATAATGCATATATAAATCAAAACAATAAGACAGAGTAAAAATTTAAAAATATATTTAATAATAAATATAAATTGTAAGCACGTCACTCATCATATTTAATTATTCCTTTATGCAATTAAATAATTATTTTTGTAATAAAACTATATTTACCTCAGTTTTCTCATTTGAACTATGGTGTAATTCTATGCTAGCTAATAATGTTACTCTTCCATGCTCATGCACCTGAACGTGATTAAGTAGCTCAACATCTGAATGCGGTCTTGCCCGAGACAAATGTTGATTACTTGCCATTTATAAGAACGGGTATTCTTTTTATGAGTTTATGATGTTAAAAAAATTTTGAAAGCTAGATAGTTATGCAGAATGTTAATATTGTAAGGTAGATAGTTATATAGAAATGTTATGCAGGAATGCTAATATTGATCAATGTTTGTAGAAGAAGGATGGCAAGGATTGAATGATATGAAAAGTTAGATGGCAATATCAATTATGCAATCTGATAACTAAAGTATATAAAAAAGTCAAAAGTATAAACTATAAAGTAACATGCACGAATGAATTATTGCTTTCTTTATAAGAATAATAATTCATTTGCTTTTTA
Source organism: Garcia nutans (assembly GCA_947685225.1). Classification (NCBI taxonomy): domain Eukaryota; kingdom Viridiplantae; phylum Streptophyta; class Magnoliopsida; order Malpighiales; family Euphorbiaceae; genus Garcia; species Garcia nutans. The sequence continues at coordinate 56,974,051 of CANTUV010000008.1, forward strand.
ATTTCAATAATTCTTTTTTTTTGTACACAACACATGTGCATACAGTAAATTGATTTTTTGGGGTGTCTAAAAAATATTTTTGTACTTACAAATATTTTTTGCACTCAGGGGACAAGAGTACAGAGGTACGGTAAAAATAGCCAAATTTTTTGCAAAACTAACTATTAAAATTAATTTTTTGCAGATATTTTGGGTCCATAACCCAAACTTTTTTTTGAGTCCAGAACTCAATCCGGATCCAGAATCCAAACCAATCTGAATCCAGAATCCAAACTTTTTTGAGTCTAGAACTCAATTTGTGTTCAGAACCTAAACCAATTTGAGTCCAGAATCCAAAATCATTTTCGAATCCAGAACTCAATCCGGGTTCGAAACTCAAACCAACCCGATTTTTTCAAATTAAATTGCTTTTTCACTTTTTGAATAAATTCAAGATCATTCAAGTATGGGGCAAGACTGTAGACCCTTAAATTTGATACAGGTCTAAATATATAATTTTCATTTGAAGGTCAGATAAAGTCTAAATCTAATAACAAATCCCAAAATAAAATTATTATAATTATTTAATATTTAGATCGTGTCGATTCAGTTTTATTATGACTATTATGATTAAGATATAATTCAGTCGGACCATTTGGCTTGATCCATGCCAAATTTGACATGAGTAAGCTTATATCGTATTGGCATGAGCCAATTTGATATGAGCAAGTTGCTCATGTCAAATTGGCCCATGCCAAATTAGCAGAAGCCAATTAAACGGGCTGGCATTAACCTGATTGTGCGCAGTTTTCATACTCGAATTCTCTAAGATCATGTAGTTTTGATACATCCAAAGTCAAGAGGGATTACGGGATGCCCTAATATCGCCTATAAAAAGGCAATTAATTATCAAAAAAAGGGGGATTTGATTAGCAATACAGGGATAATAATTATTAAGAAAACCCTAACAGTTTGAGAGTAATCCACAATCAAAACAAGGAAATACACAGAACCTTAAATACACCATATAAAGGAAGTGACATACTATCTTTGTTTTGTTTAGCTAGAGTTCCAAATTGTTGCAAGCAGAAGTTTGATCAACTTTTAATTTTGGTGGAGCCAATAAACGAAGGTACATTCTAAATTTAATTCATTTAAATTCAATGTAAGATGGTTTGATGATGGTTTTTAATATTGAATACATTTATTCTTTATCTAAATTAATTCCAATAGGTTCTATTCATTATTTTTTATTCATATTAGTTTTCTTTGAAGCACGTCCAATGGTTGTTGATTCACAGTAGCTATTTATTTATCAACATTATCTTTAAATCACAATAGTAATTGAATTTTCAAATATTAATGGGCAATAAATTAGCTTAGTTTACAATACTCATATAAACCCTTTGAATCATCTTTACATAGTAATCTTTTTAGACATCTTGTAGTAACTTACAGAAACATATCTCATACAATCATAATGTAGTATTGTTTATACAATTACAGTAACCAAGTTTAAAGAACCAAAACCCTAGCCTTTATCCTAAATCCCTAAAATTATTTTCAAAACCCTAATCTATAAAACCAAGCTCCCAAACCCTAATATGTAAAATCAATTTCTAAAATCTAAAACCCTAACCAGTAAAAACAATTCCCAAACCGTAAAACTCTAAATCCTAATTTCCAAACAATAATCCAAAACCTTAAACCCTAATATCCTAATATCCAGTAACCTAATGTTTTTTAAAATGCTAAAAACTTAATATTGTTTTCTAAAAATCCTAAAACCCTAGTTTGATCACCAAAACCATAATTTTCATTTATAAACCCTAATTCATATATTAAACCCTAATTTGATTGTTTCATGTTTATGATGAGCGATTTATTGATGTTTTATGATGGATGATTTGCTTTTATCATTGTGAATGTTTGAATGGTTTAATTTATTTGGTTAATTATTTTAATGTTGATTATTTGATTTCAATTATGTAAGAGGTATGTCTCCACTTTGTGGGTACCTCATTAGCTAAGTTAAATGTAATTTAATTCATTTTGAGTTTTGGATTAATGTAAAGGGCATATTTTCACCAAAAGGTGGGTATCCTTTTTTATTTAATTTTGGGCATTGGACATTGTAAGGGCATATTTCCATATTGTATGGTGCCCATTTATTATTTTATTTGGACTTTCTTTGATTTTAATATAATAAATATTTATTTACTTTAATATGTATGTAATATGGATGATATTTTAATAAGTTAAGAATTTAATAATATCTAAACCTAAAAAAGAGGCTGGTTCTAATGAACCGAGCATTATGGGGGTGCAGGGTCATTCTCACCTTTCCTATTTGTACCCAACTTTCCGAATCCAATAGGAGGTTGGGGATTCCTAAGGAATCGAGTTATCCATCCCTTCCTATTTTCAAGGTCCATTTGGGTGTCGACTCTATTTTCTCCTGGTTTAGGCCCGTGTTCTCTAAGGCCCTAAGCTTAACAGTGTCAAAGTCTCAATAACCATTCCATATGGGAGGGAGGGTAAAAATCCCTGCTCACAATAAGTGAGCACTATAATGTTGGTCATGAGTTGACTGAAGAGTAAAAGATCTAGGCAGTTATAAGGTCCTTACCAGATAGTTAGGAGCATATGAGAATGCACCTTACACATAATATGGCTATCAAGACCTTTGTTGATGCCTTCCATCACTTAGAATTAGAGGCTGATAGACTTGCAATTATGCAACTTAGTGTAGAGGTGCATCTAGTTCAAGCCAATCCAAATGGGACTAGTGGCACCAAGCATAAGTACTACAACAAGAAAGGCAACGGTGAGGTCAAGGAAGGTTAGGACAATAAAAAGCCAAAGAAAAATAAGAGGAAGCGTCCTATGAAGAGAAAAATTGCAAAAGTTAAATGTTTCAATTGTGGAAATAAGGGCCACTATGCTAAAAACTGCATAGCACCTAAGAAGGTACAGCCCATTAACTCTTGTGTTAATGGAATAATGGTTTCAAGTTCAGTATTGCTAACTAAACTAATCCTTTGTGGATTGTATATTTGGAAGCCACCAACCATGTAATGAAGGATTGTGAAACCTGTGAGTGGAAATTTTTGCCCCCACTCTCAGTGGAATGGTTCTTGCGACTTCGGCACTGTTTAGGCTTGGGGCCTTAGAGAACACGGACCTAAGTTTGGAGAAAATGGAGTCGCCACCCGGACAGGTCAGGAAAAAGAAAGGGGTGGATGACTCGATTCCTAAGGAATCCCCAACCCCCTAATGGGTTCGGAAAGTTGGGTACGTGTGGGGAAGGTGAGAAATGGCCCAGCACCCCCACAATGCCCGGTTCATTGGAACCGGGCTCCTTTACAGGTCTTCATATTATAAAATTCGTAAATATAACAATATCATCCATATTACACATAATAATTGAAATAAAGCATCGTTATATTAAAATCAAAATAAAGTCCAAGCAAAACAAATAAATGGACACCCATCTGAAGATGGAAACATCCCTTACATCATCCATGTCTAAGCTAAATAGGACACCCACCATGAGGTAGAAACATGTCCTTTACATTGGTCTAAAATATAACAGCAATTTAAATTACATGGAATTTAATTAGTGAGGTACCCACAAAGTGAAAACATACCTCTTACAACATTTGGGAAATCAAAATAAATCGATAAAAGTAAATAACCATTAATCATAAATAAATCATTCATCAAAGATATTAAACATTAATAGAAAGTAAACATCCATCCATGATAAATTAAATAAATCAAGCATTGAACTTGAATAAATCAAAGTATATAATAAACTACATAATTAAATCTAAAAATAAAGTAAGTAAAGATACAAATTAGGGTTACTATTTCTCATTTAAAGTTCTTTAATTAATATTTAGGGTTTTGGAATTTACGGGTTTAGGCTACTGTAAGTTTTAAGGGAATTGAAATGGATTAAGGTTTTATAATTTAAGAGATTGATAAGGTTCTTTGATTAACCAAATTAGAGTTTGAGGGGTAAAATCATGAAATTGGGGTTTGGATATCAACACATTAGGTTTATGATTATTAGCTACTGGATTGTTGTTTTTAGGTTTACTGTGTTGAATTTTAATATTTAGGTTTATAAGGTTTTAAGATTTTTAAGGATTAGGGTTTAGGAAAATTAGGGTTTAGGTTTACTAGTTTGGGGTTTACTATTTTTAGTTTTGAAGTTGAATTAGGGATTTTAGTGTTTCGAAAAATATATTTGATTTTAGAATTTGAGAAAATAATTTATAGTTTTATAAAGTTTTTTGGAAATAGGTAAGATGATTTAAGGTTTTTGGAAACAGAAAGTATTTTTTTAGGGTTTTTGGAAATAGAAGGACCAATTTAGGGTTTTAAGGTTTTGGAAAATTGGAAAGCAGATTAGGATTTTGGGAATTAATAAAACGATTTAGGGTTTTGGAAAGTTGGAAAGTAGATTAGGGTTTCAAGATTTTGAAGAAATAGATTAGGGTTCTTAGGTTTTAGAAGAAACAGAAAAGTAATTTTAGGGTTTTTGAAAATAGAGGAGACGATTTAAGGTTCTAAGGTTTAGCAGAAGTAAATTAGGGGTCTAAGGTTTTTAGAATCAAAAGAAACAATTTAACAATTGAAGCTACTGTAAGGAAAAAGAGATTAGATATTCAAACCTTCGTTTGTTGGTTTCACCAAAAATTATTTCTTGGATGAACAAGGACAAAGGGAGGATGGCTGTCTTTGATGGATTGATTGTTTGCTTGCTTATCCCTCTCAAATCTAAAGTTCCACAGTTCAAGTCTAAATCCAAAGTTTAAAATCCAGTCCGATCATCCCAAGTTTCTTCCTCTGTCCCTTCAATTTTTCCAAGTTCGATCTTCCATCCCCCTTCTATGTCTTTTTTTTAGTCTTATTTATAAAAAATTTTGATGATTAATTTTAATTGTTTAAAGAAACTGTATTTAATTAGGAAAAGAAAACCGAAACCAAATAGAATTTGGTTTCGAAAAAAATTACGTCGAACAAATTTTGCTAGCGAAAACTGCGTCAGGCTGCGAGGGGCTACGAGCGCTGGCGGGCTGCGGGCCAGAATTGCCGTGGAAACTTGCGAGCTGGGCGGCCAGAAGCCACTTCGCCTGCAGGATTTTCCTGCACTATTTCGCCCGCAAGAAACTCCTGCGGGCGAAATGGCCCAAGGCCATTTCGTCCAACGCTTTCGGCGATGAATTTTTTTCGTCGTAGATTTTTATTTTTATTTATTTTTTTATTATTATTGATTATTATAATAATTTTTAAAAATTATAAAAAATAAATACTAAAAAAATATTATTTAACTAAGATAACACAAAAATTATTTTGGACTTAATAAAATATATTGGACTGGACTGGGTCAAAAATTAAGGGTCTACAAAACCTTTGTTGAATTTTGTCGATTATCCATCAAGGCGAGATGGATTTTCATGGAGAACTCACATTGAGGTGAAAGGAATTGGTACCTACAAACTAATGTAATGTGGAGGTCAAACCTTACTGCTCTATGATGTTCTCAACATCCCACAAATAAGATGAAATTTGATTTTTATCATACAAAATTTGGTGAGGGAAGGCACGATGCTTACCATTTCATCACCTTCATAGATGAATATACTAAGTATGGTTGATTGCACATAAATATGAAGCTTTAAGTTGCTTCAGGAACTATCTCAACCTAGTTGAAAATCAATTAGATAAGTAAGTGAAAGCACTTCAAACCAACAGAGGTTGTAAATATGTGTCTGATTCGTTCAAACAATTGTATAATGAAAAAGGAATAGAGCATCATCTGACTATTCCTTGAACTTTATAACAAAATGGTATTCTTGAAAGGAGAAACATGACTCTCCTCAAAATGGTTAGGTCAATGATGGCACAAGTCAAATTACCCATTGCCTTTTGGGGTGATGCATTATTAACGACCACATGCGTACTTAATTATATGCTCTCTAAATCTATCCTAATAACTCCATATGAGTTATGGAAAAGTCAAAAACCAAACCTAAGTATCCTAATACCTTAGAGATGTACCGCTTATATACACGATATCTCATATAAATATGGGAAATTAGGTCCAAGAGGTAAAAAGAGTATCTTTGTGAGATATTCTAACCTATCCAAAGGATATGTCTTCATAGGTGAGAAAGATTGTGGGAGGACAATCGCGTTTGAATCGCGAGACGTCACATTCTTAAAGAATGATTCTTCTAAGCAGGGTGATCTAAATCAAGAGTTCTCCTTATATGAAACTGAGGATCAAAGTTCACAAGCACCACTTCATCCAAGTGAGAAATTTGGTGGACTTAACTCTACCAACTAGTCTGGCTGAGAATGATCCTGATCCGAGTGGGAGTATGAATCCTAATTTCAGTGGGAGGCTTATGTATTTTGATTTATTTGATGTTCCAATTGAACTTGGAGAAAATGATTCTCAAGATTTTGATTTGAGGCAGAGCAATTATGGAATCATTCATCACCGTTGATTTAATATCGAAGGGAGTAATGAGCAATTCATGGTTGAGTCTTAAGATGATGAAGAGCCTAGAAACTTTAAAGAGGTTGTCCCATGCCCAACCAAGGATAACTAGATGAAAGCAATGAAAGAGGTGTTAGACTCCATGAGATCAAACCAAGTTTAGGATTTGGTTGATCTTCCAAAAAGACACGAAGCCATTGGAAACAAATGAGTTCTCAAAATTAGTTGAAAGGCTAATGGCAACATTGAGAGTTATAAAGCATGTCTCATAGCAAAGGGGTATAGACAACAGCAAGGAATAAACTATGAAGAGACATTTTCACCTTGTTATGAGATTTACATTTATAATGTTCATATTACCAATTGTGGCAAAACTAGACCTTAAGTTGCATCAAATGGATCTAAAAATTATTTTTATTAATGAAGAATTAGGTGAAGAAATCTATATGGATTAACCAGTAGGTTTCATCAAACAAGGCTAAGAAAATAAAGTGTGTAGGTTGAAAAAATCAATCTAAGGCCTGAAGCAGTCTTCAAGACAATGGTATATTTATTTTCATAATGTAATCATATCATATAGTTTTACCATGATAAAGTAAAACTAAAGTTTCATCATATACTCGAAAATAAAGTTTGCCACAATGTCATTATATGTTGATGACATATTAATTACTGAAAATGATAAAGTATTTCTGGATCACATTAAAGGCTGGTAATGAACTAGTTTTGAGATGAAAGACATAGACGATGCCGCATATATTTTCAAAGTAAAGATTTTGAGAGATTGCTCGAGGAATTTATTGTCTCTTTCTCAAGAGGCATACAAAAAAAAAGTACTTGACTTTTTCAATATGCATGATTGTAAACCCATAGATTCCTTTATTGCTTGTAACATCCCTATACCCCATATATGGATAATACATATACCCATATATGTATTATACACATATAGAATATAAGAATGCTACTATAAAATATCGGTTTAAAACTCTTCCTTTATAGTAAATAAACATACATACACAGAGAAATAGGTTTTATCTTAAAACAAATCCAATAAATTACATAAACATTGATATCTTATTATAAATAATATCCTTTACATATCCAAAATACATATTCTATCTCAAATTCAAAATATACATATATATTAATCCCAAATCGTACTTAATACATAAGTATTCAGAAATCCTTTACATAATTCAAATACATAATTAAACTTCAGAAGTATACATGTATGTAATTGGCACAACTGGTCTTGTGGGCCCCATAACTTCTAGCTCTAATAGCAACACACTCACCTGCGCAATTCACATAACCGCACGAAGCACAAAGCTTAGTGGTATATACTAAAACAACACATGAAATCCCATAACACATAGAAATGAAGGCCACGACTATGGCATCTAAAAGCCATGCCTATGGGATCTGTATCGCCTCAACCAAACCAAAACTTTTGCACTGACTTACCAAAACCAAGGCCACAACTATGTCTATCCAATGCTATGCTGGTGGGAACCAAACTATTTCTACAAAGTGGAAAAATCTCCTCAGACATATCCAACTCAAATGCCATGGCCATGGCTCTCCAATACAACACAACCCTTTCACTCAAAATTCAAGAAATCAATTCTAACTCCAAGGTAACAAAAATGAGGATGTTACATTGCCAAAGGTAAAAGATTGAGCTGAAGGTTATGCCCTAAAACTTCGAAAGAAATAAAACGAATGAATAATGTCCCTTATGCGAGTGTTGTTAGAAGCCTAATGCATGCAATGATGTGCACTAGGAATGCTATTTCCTTTGTTGTTGGGATGTGTGAGCGGATATTTTTGCCCCCCCCCCCCATTCCTGGTGGAATGATTCTTGTGACTTCAACACTGTTAGGCTCTGAGCCTTAGAGAACACAGGCCTAAACCTAGAGAATAGGAGTCGCTACCCAGACGGGCTGAAAAGAAGATATAAGAGTTAGATAACTCAATTCCTCAGGAATCCCTAACCTTTAATGGGTTTCGAAAAGTTGGGTACACATAGGAAAAGTGAGAAATGGTTCAGCACTCCCATAACACCCTATTCATTGGAATCGACCTTCTTTCAAAGTCTAAATATTATTAAATTTTTATATTTTTATAATATTACTCACATTAAAAGCAATTAAAGTGAATAAAATGAAAATAATCATATATCATACATCAAACAATAAAATGGACACCCATATAAAATAAAAACATGTCACTTATAATTGTCTCAAAAATAAATTAAGTAAAATAAACAATTTAAATAAACAATGTACCCATAAGTGGAAACGTGGCTTTTACAGATATTTTAAAATCTAAATAATAAGTAATTGTAATTCTAATATTCATAATAGGACAGATAATCTAAACATGTAATTAATAATCACAAAAACAATCATAAATTTAAGGTTTAATAAATGAAATTAGGGTTAATCATGAAATTAGGGTTTTGATATATAAAATTAGGGTTTTATTTGTAAAATTAACAAAATCAAAATAATAAATCAAAATAAAGTAAATCTGCAAATTTATATAACAAACAAGAATAATAATTTATTAAATTGAATAATTATTGGTTATTAAAGACCATACCGACATTGTTGGCTCACCAAATAATATTATTGAACCAACCCTTGTTTGAGCAACACAACTTCTTTGTAGAAACCAATGTGAAAGTTTGCTTGATAATGCTGTGGTTGATTTGGATCAATTAAGCTTTGGTTGAACCAAGCAATGCTAAGATTGCTCATTGTGTTCTTTCATTTTTTTTCTACTGTCTCTTTTTACTCAGTATCTTTTTTGGTTTATTTTTCTCTCATTTATGGTTGCTGTGTTTGTTCTCAAATTGTTTTTGCCTCTTTATGTTTTCCTTTGTTCTCTCTTTTTTTTTTATTATTATTAGTTGTCATTCATGGTTCCTTGATTATCTGAGTAAGCCGAATTTAATGAGATTTAGGAAAATTTTAAGTGTTGGGCCATGGCCAATTGGCCATAACTCATGGAAAATTGGTCATGAGTCATGGCCAATTTTCCATGAATTAGGGCCAATTTTGGTCGGTCCAATAATTTATGTTTCTTACGCTTTTTAATTAGGATTGGATTTATTTAGGGGCTAAAGTTGAGGGGTTTACAGTTTTGCCCCTGCTTGAACGAACTTGAATATGTTCAGCGAGAGTGAAAAGCAATGATACAACTACTGGATTTTGCACCAAGTGTTTGCAAAAGAAAATATAGGTGTGAGCAGAAATTTTGCCCCCACTCTCAAGTGGAATAATTATTGTGACTTCGGCACTGTTGGGCTCAGGGCCTTAGAGAACACGGGGCTAAATCCGGAGAAAATGGAGTCGCTACTTGGATTGTAATATCCTAAAGTATACCCTAAAAGTGTTGGGGTTATTATTGTACTTGGATTCAATGTGTGTATTGAAGGAAAGAGAAAAGAAGAAGAAAGTAAAAAGGAATTGTGTGTGGTGGAAATTTAATGGTATTAATGTTGTTGTTATTATTATTATTATTATTATTATTATTATTATTATTGTTATTATTATTATTATTATTATTATTATTAATATATATATATATGGAGAAGAACGAAGGAAGAATGGAGAAACTTCTTTCTTCCTCTTTTTCTGTTTCTTCTTCTTGGACACGAGAGAGAGAGAGAGCACGAGAGAGAGAGAGAGATGTGATCTTCACCAAAAGTTCTTAAGGATTTTAAGAGTATTGAAGATGGAGATAAAGATTTGGCAAGCTATACAAGTAAGTACACATTTCTTGAATGGATTTTATTGATTATACATATATATATAGGTATATATATCTTCTTGTTTTGATTTCTTTTGGATTTGAGTTATGTTTGGTTTGATTGGGGTGTAAGTGGATGATAACAAGAGATTGAAGTATATAAATGTGTGAAATTAACATCTAAGTGATGATGAGTTAAGATAATTGTAAGGAAAATGAAGAAATGTTGATTTGGGGTTTGGTTGGATGAATTTTTGATTGTTTGGTTTTTAAATTATTGTAGGACACGGCCAAGTCATGAGAGACACGGCCAAGTTGGGGCAAATTTGAGTGTGTTGGATGAATTTTGGAGAGACACGGCCACTGACACGGCCGTGTCCCTTGCCCGTGTTCGCTACTGTCTGAATTGTGTTGAGAGACACGGCCGTGTTCCTTGGCCGTGTCTGGTACTGGATTGTTGTGTTGAGAGACACGGCCACTGGCTTGGCCGTGTCCATTGCCCGTGTTTGCTACTGCTTGAATTGGTGTTGAGTGACACGGCCACGAACACGGCCGTGTCCTTTGGGCGTGTTTGCTTCTGGATGTTTGAATTGAGAGACACAGCCACAGGCTTGGCCGTGTCCTTGAGGGTGTTTGTTATTGTGATGTTATTTGGTCTTCATACATTGGTGGATCTTCAATGTCTTTTGTACCTAAACACACTTAAAACAATAATGATCCAACCAAATGTATATGGAAGATATAATGATCATTGAAAAAGTATATGCAATGTTATTGATTATGTATACTTGAGTGATGAATTGAATTGATCAATATGATTTGATGATAATGTTGATAGTATATGAATTATGTTATGTTGATTGCATTGTCAATCTTATGAATTGTATTGTGCTATATATAGATTGATGATGCATATGAATAATGACATGTTGTGTACAATGTGGAATATCATGAGATCATTGGTGATGAATTATCTTCATGTTATGATTGAGGCTTGTTTGCCTAATTGATGATATAAATGTGCATTTGAATAAAGAAGTGTTATATAGTGAAATATTATAATATAATGTGAAGTCATTGTTATTGACTATGATGATTAAAATATGATGTGAAGCCATTGTGATTGGCTTTAATGATTCAAATGAGATATTAAGCCATTGTGATTGGCTAAGATGATGCAATTGAAAGAAAGAAGGCATGTTTGCCTAAATGATGATGAGAATTGAGAATAGAAATGATAATGAAATAATAAATGAATTGTGTGACTAATGTGTTATTCCATTTTCAGAGTTTGTTGTTGGTGGCATGCCTATTGGTAACAATCTCTTGAAGTTAGGTTGGATTTGATCCTTGAAGCCAAGTTGGGTTGAAGTTTAACATGTTTTACTCCCCTTGAAGCTTGGTTGGGTCTAATCCTTGAAGCCTAATTGAGATGTTACAACCCTTGAAGCTAGGTTGGATTAGTTCTTGAAGCCAAGTTGGGTTGATACTTAGCATGCTTTGTTCCCCTTGAAGCTTGGTTGAACTTAATCCTTGAAGCCTAGTTGGGATAATGATAAATGTGATAATTAAACCAAAGCCTTACTCTGAAAATTGAATGGCATATTAGTGTGTTTTGGGCCCATGCTTGTCTTTGTGGAATGTGAGTCATGAGTGGTAATATGATTGATGTATGAGATATATGGAAACAATGTTGAAATAAATGATTAATGAGATCTATGAATGCTTTTGATGGAAATGTGTTTCATGATTAATGAATTGCGAATAAAATGATATTATGAAGTATGAGTTTGTAATATGTGTATTGATATGTTGAAAGTGAATATGACTTGAGGAGTTTTGTTGGGATATGAGGTTATGGAATTGTTGTATGATGTGTAACATGGTTGTGAATGTGGAATTTGTGAGAATTGTTTTTATAAAGGTTTAAATGGTGTTTTGTTGTAATAATGTATATATATATATATATATGTGTATATGAAATAGAAAGGGGAAGTATTGTGTTGTGAATATGCTATATAATGATGTATTTAATTTATGAGAATAGTGGCAATATATAAAGAATGTTTGAGAAAGGAAAAACGGGATATTTTGTAAAGTATATTTTAATGTTTATTTATCTTACTAAGCTTTCAAGCTTAGCGCGGTTGTGTAATCGTGCAGGTATTATGCGGATGATCTGGAAGCCTAACTGCTATGCCACGAGAAGGGTAAGAGTGTCTCGAGACCAACTAGAAGGTGATGCATACATGTATGATTTTAGTTATGATTCACTTTTTGATAAGAATTATGATATCTATAAAAATTTCTTAAAATTAACATAATGTTGTTTAAATTCGGATAAAGATTTTTAAATAGAAACTAAAAGTGACATTCTTATACTATATATACGCATTGTATGTATACCAGGTATATGTACAGTGCTTATATGGAGTATAGGGGTGTTACATGGATGGACCGGAAAAATAGAAAGGGTGGATGACTTGATTCCTAAGGAATCCCCAACCTCCTATTCAGTTTGAAAAGTTAGATACATTTGGAAAATGTGAGAATGACCCATCACCCCCATAATGTCTGGTTCATTGGAGCCGGCCTCCTTTTCAAGACTAAACATTATTAAATTCTTTAACTTATTAAAATATCATCCATACTATATGAAATTTAAAGTAAATAAAATATTCATTGTATTAAAATCAAAGAAGGTCCAAACAAACAAACAAATAAAAATGGGCATCCATACATGATGGAAACATGCCATTACAATAATGTCCAATGTCTAAAACTAACTAAAATAGGACACCCACTATTTTGTGGAAACATGCCCCTTACATTAATCCTAAAAATCTTAAAATAAATCAAATTGCATAAACTAAATAAACAAGGCACCCACACTAGATGGAAACATGCATTTTACAATTCCCCTTAAAAATACATATAAATCTAAGGAAAAGAATAAAGCAAGGAAAAAAATAATACAACACATATAAAAGCAATTGAATAATTAAATACAAAAATAAACAAACACATCTTAATATTATCCCATAAAGGAAATATAGTGTACGACAACGCGAGCCGCGCCTATGGCTGTTATGCTAAACTAGGGTTGAGAAAGTAGATGATTTACATGATATGATTTTGTTGGAGAATTAGGGTTTCTATCTAAAATAGGGTTTTACAAAATAAATTAGGATTTTAGAATATAAACTAGGGTTTGAGAAAGTAAATTAGGGTTTTATAAAGTAAATTAGGGTTTAATCTTACTAATTATACAAATTAGGATTTGATGGTGTTTGGCTACTGTGATTAAATGACCATACTGTATGATATCTTGCTATTGGAATTAAAACAACTACTTCAAATTACTTAATATTTTGCTACTGGATTAATCAACTGCTTTAATCTATTTAACAATTGCTACTGGATTAAAAAATAACTACTTCAAATACTTAATGTTTTTAAAGATGAAAACAACTGACGAAAGTCTAATTAATATTGAGTTTAGAGAAAAAAATGCATAATAGGCTCCACCAATATTGATATGTTGAGTCAAGCTTTATTTATTCTACTGTCTAATCCCACCTTGATTTTGGGTGACCGAAGCAATTCTGCAGACAATGGTTGCTGCCTTCTTTTGGTTGTTGTGGGTTTGATTGCTTTTCTTTTTGTTAATTCCTGCTTTTGGTTATTTTTTAATTGTCATTTTTAATCATCTTCCCATCTCTCTAATTTTAATAATTGTTGGCTTCTAGGTTTTGAAAATTGTCCCCTTGTTTAATTTGTTAAGCCCCTATTTATAATTAGTCACAAAACTGTAATCATATCGTATTAAAATAAAATAAACTCAACATGAAACCATGTCCATATTGAATTAAACCTTGTTTAATTTGATATGGGCCAAACATATCAAATTTGTTTGCATCCAATTCGATATGGATGGTGTCCATATCAAATTGGATGCATTCTAATTCGATATGGAGCCTCCATATAGAATTGGATGGCCTCCAATTCAATATGGATGTTTCCCAAATCGAAATGGCCTGGGCCAAACCCATTTAAACCCAATCAAATTTTGAATTGGACCATTTTAGGGCTTTAAAGGTAGAACTGGCTTATTTTAGGCCTCATAAAACTGGACCAATCTAATTAAAAGCTTTATAATATATTTAAGCTATAAATAATGGACCGATCATGACTTAGGCCTTCTTTAATTAGGACTGGACTAGCTTAGGGCCAAAATCAAGGGTTTACAACATGGATGAAAAACAAACAAAAATTCAAAGGATGGATACACTATAATGAGGAACCATTGAGTATTCACTTCTGACTATTGAATGACTTTAATATCTTAAAGGGTCATTGGGCAACTCTAATATCCCAGTAGGTTCATCGAGCGACTCTAATATCCCGATGAAATAACCTAGAAACTATAATATCTTGGTGAAAAAAATGAATATCAAGCAACTCTAATATCTCGACAAAATCACAAAGCAACTCTATCATCTTGGTAAAATAAAACAATAATTGAGCAACTCTAATTCTTAATGAAACCATCAAGCAACTCTAATATCTTGGAACAAAGCAACCATCGAGCCACTCTAATATCTCAATGTAACCACTAAGCAACTCAAATATCTCGGTGAGGTAAAAATTATTGAGTGACTCTAATATCTCAATGAAATAACCAAGCGACTCTAATATCTTGGTAAATAAGAAATACTTTACAATGATCATTGAAGAAGAGTGACATGCCGCAACACAAATCATCAAAAGCAACCTTCAAGCAACTTTAATATCTCTATAGGATAGTGAGTGACTCTAATATCTCACTAGGAACAAAGCTGGATACTTCAACAAATCTTGATTCTTTACTCTTAGGGATGGACCTTTGTCCTGTATTGATTTTATCTCTTCTAGCTAGGCTGACCTTCTATCATTTATATCTTCATTCATTTAAGAGTTCTGACTTTCTTCTAGCCACTTGTTCCATTCTTTAATGGATTTTGCTTTCAAGAATTGAACTATTCTTTTCATTGGATACATTACCTTTGTCCTTATGCAGGCTCAAATTGGCAACTCTGCCTCTTGTGTAAGCTCAAATAAATGATTTTACTCCTCTACAAACTGCAATCGATGTTTATGTTTTGTCTCATTCTTTGCATAAGCATGTATCTCTATTTTTGTATAGTGACTAGATCTTTCTCAAGTAATTGGCCTTTCATGCCCCCTGACACTACGTGTCCTTTTCATTGTTTACTTCAAGAGTATTAGTTATTCACTTGGATAAAGAATAGACAAAAAATATATACATATAGTGTGTCATGCTCATGTATTTCGAAATGGCCCAAGGCCATTTCGTCTTTCGTCCAACCCTAATTCACTTGGATAAAGAATAAACAAAATATATATATATATATATAGTTATTATGTTGACATGAAGTTCGAAATCCTGACAAATTACTAATATTTATATTACATGTGAACCTGAATAGCAACAGACGAATTACTAATTTTTAAAATGGCTAGGTAACTATAAATTTTATTAAAGGAAAAAAATATAATACACAAAATTTAAGTTTGTGATGATGCCATGGGAAAGTGATAATCATCACTATATATTATTTATTATATTAATGTGATTTATTTATTTTAAATAATTAGTTATTTTTATTTAAATAATTGTATTAGAAATACATGTTAAAATTGTTTATATTTATTCACTATAAAATTCTCACATAATATAGAATAAAGAACATAGAATAAGGAGTTTTCTATTTTTTTAATATTTTATATATACTTTTAAAATAGCAAATGTTTACTTTGAAAACTGAGATATATTTTGATATATAAAATATAATATTAAAATGGATTTTTTTTTAAATTAAAAGCTAAAAAAATTTAAAAAAGAAGTGGATGATTTTAAATTATTTTTATTTTTAGGGTATTTTGAAATATTCTTTTTAAACTGTATTTTTATATTTTTATATATGTGTTTACAGAAAAATAATATAAATGCATACAAAAGCATCTGTATTATAGTAAAAGATGTAATTAAATCTTTCATTAAAATAAATCATCCCTTACTAACAACAAACACTATTATATTCAATTAAAGTTTTTTTATTATTTTAAATTTTTTTAATTAATTTTAGAAATTAAAATCTACTTAAAAAACTATTTTTTTAATTGCATTTTTTTCAATATGTTTCGTGATTAGTTTTAGTTTATTTTTTTACTTGAATGTATTGTTTGAAATTGTTATTATTATAATTTGTTTATTTATAACATTATTATTATTATTTCTTTATTTATTTAATATAATGAAGCTATTTTATTAAACTATAAATTTAATTTTTTCAATCATTAGTTAGAGTTAGATTTTATTCACATTGTCACCACTCATTTTTACCTTTTTACAATAGAAAAATGAAAATAATTTATAGAAAAATGAAAAAAAAAATTATCTTGAGAATTTTGTATGTATGTTGTTAAAAATTATTGATGTCTTTAAAAAATAAAATTATTGTTTATTGTTTAATTTTATAAAATTGTTAAAGATTATGCTCTTTTTCAATTGCCCTTGGATTATATTTTTTTGTTCATTTATTTTTATTTGTCTTTTGGTTTTAAAAAATCATAATTAGGTAATTTCAGCTGTTATTATTTTTTTTTTTTGTAGTAATTGACGAGCAAAAAATCTTGAAAATTTGAAGTGTATTTTAATATAAAATTTTAAATAATTTATTTTAAAATTTTTGTTCGTCTTTTCGTTAAATTATTGCAAGAGATTGTTTTAATTATATATTATGCTTATTTTTTTGTATTCGTAGTTTTTTTATTTCTTTAGATTAAAATATGGAATTATTTTATAGTAATATGTCAAAAGATAATAACTTAATTGATGTTCCAAAATAATTAAGCTATTTAAACTCAGTTAAAATATTATTTCTATGATTTGTTAGTTTTATAATTAGATTAATTTCAATTTTATAACTAAAAAAATTAAATTTTTATACTAGATAACTACGTCATTTGCCTAATAATATTTAGAGAAATTTTGAAATTATTCATCGTTCAACATTCAACTTGGGTGCATAACAAAATTTAATAGATGTGAATATTAATGACATACCTTCTTCAAGTATACAATTTAATAATATTTTTTCTAATAATTTTTATGCTAGATAAATATTATTTATTTTTTTAACATTTATATCAGATGATCATCTTTTATCATTTATCTTTAAAAGACAAAATAAAATGAGACATATTACAATTGTTGTTTCTTCTTTCCAAAGCCAAAATGCTTCTTCCTCATGAAACAAAAGTATAAATTAATTACTTATTTATTTATTTATAAATAAATACATATATACATATTTTTTACTAATTTTTAATGATAATTTACTAGAAGCTAACCTTCAGAAATCATATTTATGCATGCCAAAGCACGAGTGCGATTATTGTGGGGTATTATCCTGGTTAGCTGAATGTAGCGGCTATTCAAAATATAATGAAAAAAATATTATACTAATTGTTGCAGAAAATGAAAAATAAAACTTTCCTTATTACAACAAACTCCATATTTTCTTCATACTTTGTTAAATCCTTATGGAGGCCCACTATCTTTAAAATTTAGAGAAAATATAAGACTTTATAACTTTATGTTTACTTTCTCATCAATAGGAGGAAAGATAAATTATGATATAAATAAAAGATCGGAACCATATGTGTTTAGAATTTGTGGACAAAATCATCATATAATTGACTCATTGTTGTCTCCTGATGGAGAAAATTCAAAATTTGCTCAGTTATATATATATATATAATACCGAACGTGAAGTTCATAATAGAATTTATTTTTTCGTTGGTGATAAGTCTCATAAATCTATAAATGAAGCTATTGTTATAGGCCTTATAGAATTGTTTGATAAGCATAATCAAATAGCAAAATCATTTAGAATGGTTCGAGATAGATTTGATGAAAATACTTTCCTTCCTATTAGATTGAAATTAATTGGAAAAAGATCTCAAGATACTTTACAATATAATCTACCATCGTCTTCTGAAATTGCAGGATTAATTATATGAGATTTTGGTTTATTTGACAAAGAAAGAGATATAATTGTTGAATATAAATCTGGATATTTAAAAAAGAATTAGCATTTTACATCCAAATGTTATGGCAATGCAATATCCAATATTATTTTCTTATGGTGAAGATGGTTATTCAGTAAATATTGAATATGCAATCCAGTAGATATTTTGGCCCTAAGCTAGTCCAGTAGATATTGAATTTTTGGTTGAAAATTCATGTGTTGAAGAAGAAAGATTAGATTATATTAGGTGAAATAAAAAAGAATTAAGATCAAAATATATTCTGGAATAAAAAATATTGTTCATCATAGAGCAACTAATTCTAATGATATTGGAAAACGTATAGTAATATTGCCATCCACTTATATAGGAAGCCTGAGATATATGATTGAACATTATCCTGATGCTATGGCTATATGTAGATTTTATGGACATCCTCATTTATTTATAACATCTACATGCAATCCATTATGGAATGAAATACAAAGAATGTTAGATTATATACCTGGCTTAAAACCAAAAGATAGGCCTAATATTGTTTGTTGTATTTTTAAAGCTAAAGTCAATCAATTAATTGACGACTTCAAAAAATTTCATCATTTTGGTAAAGTTATTGCTTTATTATATACGACTGAATTTCAAAAAAGATGACTACCTCATATCCATTGTTTGTTGTGATTGCATAAAGATGATAAACCGACTACATCTTCAGATATTGATTCTATCACACCTGTTGAGTTACCATCAAAAGAAATTGATTTTGAAGCATATGAATTAGCTTCGAGATTCATGGTTCATAGTCCATGTGCTATTAATCCTACATCACCTTGCATGAAAGGAAAAAAATGCAACAAATACTTTCCAAAAAAATATCAAAATGAATTTACTATTGACGTTAATGGGTTCCTAATTTATAAACGTAGAAATGATGGTAATTTTGTTATTAAAAAAATGAAAAGGTAGATAATCATTTTGTAGTTTCTTATAATAAAGATTTAATATGAAAATATGAAACACATATTTGTGTTGAATTTTATGTCCTATCTACAATGATAAAATATTTATTTAAATATCTTAGTAAAGGTAGCGATCGAAGTCGAACGCTAATTAAAAATTATGGCAAATATGATGAAGACAATGAGAATAGTGATAACAATAATGTTATTAATGAAGTAGAAACATATTTAGATTGTTGATTTCTTATACCCCATGAAGTTATTTGGAGGTTATATGAATATCCTATACAATATAGAGATCCAGGTGTTGAAAAATTAACAATATATTTGCCTAATATGAATAACATTTTGTTCAAACCTTTTAGTAGTTTAACTTATATTACAAATAATCCTGATTTTTGTCGAACTATGTTCCTTGAATGGATGAGTTCTAATACTATCTATGTAGATGCTAGGTTATTAACATACATTGAATTTCCTAAAAAATGGGTTTGCCAAAGTAAAGAAAAAATATAGACTCGACGAAAAAGAGGACATTGTATTGGTAGAATTGCTTATGTTCATCCAAATTCCGGTGAGCTTTATTATTTGAGAATGTTTTTAAATATTGTTAAAGGGCCTAAAAATTTTGAAAACATTAGGATTGTTAATGGAATTATACATCCTACTTTTCAATTAGCTTGTGCAGCATATGGTTTAATAGGAAATGATATTGAATGGATTAATGTTATAGACTAAGTAATTTTATATGCATCATCTTTTGAACTTCGTTATTTATTTGTAATTATTATATTATTTTTTGAAGTAAGTGATCCATATAAACTCTTTCATTTATTTTGAAAAAAAAATTCTGATAATATAAAACATGAACTTCATAATATATTAGATATTCCGCTTTCATCTATTTTCGACATATATTTAAAAAATAATGTTCTTCTTGAAATTGAAAGAATTTTTAATAAAAATTCTTCCACTTTAGCAGATCATAATTTGCCAATGCCTGATAAATCATTACCTGATGACGTTAATAACCGGTTATTGATTGAAGAATTAAATTATAATATTAATGAATTAAAAGAACAACATGATAGATTATTTTTAACTTTAAATGTTGAACAATTACAAGTGTATAATAATATATTGATTTTGTCAAAAATAATAAAAGATGATTATTTTTTGTATATGGATATGGTGGAACAGGCAAGACATATTTATATGAAGTTATTATATCTAATTTAAGAAGTGATGAAAAATTGTATTAGTTGTTGCTTCTTCTGATATTGTAGTACTATTATTATCTGGAGGTAGAACAACACATTATAGATTTAAGATATCTATTAATTTAAGTGAATATTCATCAAGTGAAATAAAAAAAAAGAACTCAATTAGCAAAATTAATACAAGAAACTCAACTAATTATTTGGGATGAAGCTCCTATGACTCATAGGCATTGTTTTGAGGCACTAAATAGATCATCTAGAGATATTTTATATAATACAGAAGAAGAATTCATTTGGAGGAAACATTCTTTTATTAGGAGGAAATTTTAGACAAATATTACATGTAGTTGTTAATGGTAATAAAAGTGATATTATAAATGCATCAATCACAAAATCTTATTTATGAAAATTTTTTAAAATATATAAATTAACTATAAATATACGTCTTAGTTCAATTTCAAATGATATTAATGAAAGTAATGAACTTAAAGATTTTTCTTAGTGGATTTTTTCAGTTGGTGATGGATCAATAGAAACTATAAAAATAGGTGAAGATGATAGTGAAAAAAATTGGATTAAAATTTTTAAACATTTATTAGTAAAAAATTATACTAATCCAATTGAACAAATAATTCAAGAAACATACCCTGATTTTTTATGTAAATATATTGATTATGTATATATCAAAAATTGATCTATTATCACACCGACTAATGAAATTGTAGATATTATTAATAAAGAAATGATTAATTTGTTACCAAAAGAGAAAAAATTTACTATAGTTCATATTCAATTTGTAAAACATCAAACGGTACAGAAGACTTAGAGGTTCTTTATCTAATTGAATTTCTAAATTCTTTGAATTTTAATGATTTCCCCCAATATGAATTAAAGCTAAAGAAAAATATTCCTATTATGCTGCTTCAAAACCTCAATCACAGCATTGGTTTATGTAATGGAACTTGATTAATAACAACTAATTTTGGAACAAAGGTTATAGAAGCAATTATAATTACAAGATCACATAGTAGTGAAAAAGTTTATATAACTAGGATCATTCTTTCTTATACCAAGAATAAATTTCCATTCATATTAAAGAGAAGATAATTTCCAAGAAGAATTTCTTATTGCATGACAATCAATAAAAGCTAAGGGCAAATATTAAAACAAGTTGGCTTATATCTTCATGATTATGTTTTTTCTCACGGACAATTATATGTTGCATTGTCAAGAGTTACCTACTAAAAAAATTTAAAAATATTAATTAATAATAAAGAAAAAAATGAACATAATAATTATTTTGATTATGCTAAAATATTATATATACTGAAATATTTAATGATTTGTCTTTAAGTCATGAGATATAAAAAAAATGGATATAATAATTACTTGTATTATGCCAAAAAAAATTGTATATATTATAATATTTAATGATTTGTTTTAAAATTATGAAATATAAGTATTAAATCTTATTCTTTTATTATATATTTTTTGTATAATAAGGTTTTTTTTATAAATTGCAATTAAATATATAGAATACAAACTTATTGTATTTCTTTTTTTTTTCAGAATATAATTCAAAAATATGACATATGTAGCTTTATCTAATATCACAACTGAAAACAAAAATATACGAATAAAAGTTCGCATTGCAAGAATATAGAAATTCATCAATCTTTATAATTCCACGAATTATTTAGTCATGGTTTCTTAATGATAGACAATGAGGTTTATAATTTAAATTATTTTGTCGAATTGTTTTTTCAAAATTACATTGCATAACTATTTTTATTATTTATTATTTTATTAGAAAAATACTATACAAGGTATAATACTAAAATAATATATTGATCATTTTCAACCATTACTCACTGAGGGGGGCATCTACCATATATTTTGTTTTATTGTCGTTCTTGCCCAACCTAATTATAAAATCAGCTACCATCTATTTCGAATTAGATTGCCAAAACATGCTTTTATGAAAGCTCTTGACGAAGTTGATCCATTCATAGTTTAGATGAGGCTAAATCAAAAGCAGGTGATAAAGATTTTTAATAGGTATATTTAATATATATATATATATGTTATGCTTAAGCTTCCACATTTTAAACTTTTAGTAACAATAATTATTTTTTTAAAAGATCTCATAGGTACGTATATTTTAAAAAATTTATATTTATTTATTCTTTAATTTTTTAAAAAAAAAACTTGACTATTAAGTTTGGCATTATATATACAGCAATGACAAACTAAATGTTACTCTTTGAGACAAGATTATTGTTGAATTTTCAGAAGATGATGTTTTTGCCCAAGAATCAAATGGAGCTATTATAATTACTTTTTTATCTATAAATATCAAAAAATTTAATGGTACAAAAAATAAATTATATCTAATATGATTTACCTTATTATATTTTTAAATTGATAATCTTATTTGTATATATATTATAGATGAAGTCTCAATTAACAGCTCTTCGGCGATAAATTTTTTTATTAATTTGGACATTCCTGATATCCATAATTTTAAACAAAGGTAAATTTTTATTTTGTTAATTTTTATAATTAAATTATGAATAATAATAATTATATAATTATATTTTAGATTGATTAAGCCACGTGATAAAATTGTCAAGTTTGAAGTATACAATCTTCCATTTGTTGAGAGGGATGTCCAAAATAATGTTAATAGAAAAAATTAATGAACTGTTGTGTGTGGATATTCATTCTGATATGGTATGTCTAAGCTTTTTTTTTAAAAATTTATGAATATTAAAATTTTTTAGACTACTTAATTAAAAATTTTAATGCTTATATTTTATTTGTATAGATTTATTCAAGATATTAAATTTATATGTGAAGCAGTCATAAAAGAAGTTGACGTTTTAAAAGGTTGGTGGTATAAAGCATGTTCTCAATGTAGATCTAGACTGTAAAATTATATTGACCAACTTTGGTATAGTGAATGTGGAATTATCAAAGAACCTCCACTTTGTTGGTATACTATTGCGAATCATTCCATTTTAAAAAAAAATAAATTAATAAAATTCACATCCAAATAACTTTTAATGCATTTTTTTTAGGGATAAGTTGAAAACTATTGTTGAGGATGATACAGACTCTACTACCTTCAATATGTTTGGCCGCCAAGCAGTTGAGTTGATTGGTTTACCAGCAAACAACTTTGCCCAAGGTTTTAAGGACAAGTTTTCAGTGCCACCATTGGTAACTAGACTTTATGGAGTGCCTAGGTTATTTCAAGTCGTTCTTAATACTCAATCTAATAATGCTTATCATTTTTCTTTTAATGTCACTCATATTTTTAAAGATGAAGTATCTTCTCAATTATCTGTTGTGCCTTCAATGAAAGCAAACCATTTCAATCCAATAATTCTTCGAAAGCCAATATCAACATCTACAAAAAAAAAAAAAAAAGCCAGACGATATTTAAATTTTCAAGACAAAGACAAAGTTGATATAATATAAGTAACTAGTTCATCAAATGCAAGTGAAATAATCCTTTTATTAATAACAGACCTATTTTTAGAAGAATCTCCGATGAAAAAAATCTGTGTTAGGTATAAAAAAATCCATTATTAAAAGTATATTTTAATTTAGAATGTACTTTTTATTAACTATATATCTTTTTAAATATTATTTTTCTAGACGAGAATGTCCATCGACATCTGATAAAGATAATAAAGAATCAAAATTAATTTAATTTGCTAATGGTAAAATTAAGCTATTATTGTATACTTATAATATTTATATTTCATAAATAATAATTTAATAAATTTTTCTATTGCAGGGTTTGTTATGCATCAAATGGAGACTGCTATTCTAATCGGATGAATTTTCTTATATTTTATTTGTTTTTGTTTGTATCTTAAATATTTTCTTTTATAAACTTTTTCATACCTTTTATAGTTTATGTAATTTTAACAATATGTATTATGAATATTTTGAATCAAATGTGTTTAAAAATTATTATGATTAAAAAATTTAAGAATATATGTTTTTTGTGTAATTATATTTACCATTATTATAAAAAAAATAAATAGTTTAAAATTTTTTTAAAAAATGCTAAGTACAAGTAGAGAAATTCATATTAGTAGTATAAAGTGTCAAGAATATAAGAGTTAGTATTTCTCCACAATACTATCATAATTTTAAGCTATGTATATATTTATTTTCTATTTCTGCACATAATATTTATACTTAATATAATATACAAAAATAAAAAAATTTAGAAAAAAAAATTCCTGCGGGAACTCGTTATAGCCTAATAAGATATAAGAGTGTTATAATAACTCAATTTGAAAAGTGAAAGGAAGAGAAATGAATTTGGGAATAACCCTTTTATATCTCAATTTTAATTTTTACCACTAAATTAAAATCTCATTAATTATTTGAAAGTCATTCATTTAAATAATTAGTTTTAATAAGTCTAACGATAAACGACATATATTATGTTTGGTTTGATTGACTTGAGGGGAAATATTTTCAACGATCTATGAATGTAGGCTTTTTTTTCCAACAAAAATAATGTAAATTTCACAAATTATTGAAAGTTCTTAACCTACTGAAATTCCTTATCAATCAGGGAACAAAATAGTACTGAGGTACCCGGAGGGGCGGAATAAATAAATAATAAATAATAAAATATAATAAATACTCTTTTATTTTTAAATTGATAAACATTCTCCCTTTTTCATTTGTCTCAAAATATAATTTTAATAATTTTAATAAATTAATTAAAACATTAAAATTTTAATATACAGCCATATTTAATTTTACTTACTAAAAATATTTAATAAAAATGTTTCATATTAAAATAAGAGTATAATAAAAAATATATGTAAGTTTATATTTTTAATAAAAATAATTAAATTTTCTTAATTATTAAAAATAAAAAAATGCATTTATTATTTCAAAATAGAGGGAGTAATAATTATTAAAGTATAGTAACTAACTAATATTTTAAATAACTACTACAGTAGAACTGTTATTCATTAGAAATATATAATGAAAAAAATTGACCAATAAATGTCCATTTGACATGTTATAGAAAAAAAAAATAATGGTCGTTGGGTGTGTTAACAACAATATTTACTAAAGATTTATCATAAGATTATATGAACTAAAGTATGCTAAGTCAGTCAGATTTAAATAATATTGTATATTTCAGTATTTCTTTAATTGGAACTATATAATATGTCAAGTTATTTGGAGTTGTATACAGTAACATTAAAATATAGGGTAGAAATAATAATATTATAATTGGCATTGTTTCATAATAAATGATAAAATAGATATCATAAACTAGTTAATTTATTTGTGGATTTATGGTTCCAATTTGATTTATACAAAGATGTTAAAATATGTTGACAAATTACGTTTACACCGGGTTGACTTATTTTACTAAAATAAATTGAGTCAATATAAATATGATTCATTTATTAAGATATATTTATGAATTCTAATGATATTTTAATTTTTATACAATATAAAATTTAAATAAATTATACAAACATAATACGTATAACATGTTTACTTAAATATATTATATATAAATTTTAAAATATTATATAATTAAAATATGATACAATCTATTCAACATATATAATATTTATGATCTAAAATAATATTAAGTTTTTATATAATAAACTAAAATATTGTTCATAAAATAAAATTATAATGAAAATTATATTAAAATATAAATATATCAAAGAAATATTTTTAAAATACACAAATAATAAAATGATATAAGCCTATATACAAAAAAAAAAAATTGATGTACTTTAGATTTTAACATTAAAATTTAGTAATAAAGAAAAAAATGAATAAAATAATATCCAATTATCAATATAAGTTTTGCATTTTTTGAAAAGATAAATATAAAACTTATTTTTATTATTTTAGATTAAATAATAATTTTTAAATTATACTTAAGCAATATTATTTTAGCTAAATGAATTATAATGAATTTGCATGTGAAGAAGCTCTTTGACATATTTTTAGTCGTATTACAAGCAAGTCAATCTATCCATAACTCTAATCTATATTAGTAGTTAATTATAACTAGTTAATTTTATATATATTGTCAAATTCAAATAATGAATCTAATTGAATAAATTGGGAAATTTGGGATCTTCTATGTATATAAAATTTCAACTATATTTTATATTATAGTTTATTAAGTAGAACTCTTCCTTAAATTTATTTTAATTTTATCTTGATATTAATAAGTTAATAAATTTATTTTTTTTAATAATAATTAAATTGAATTGAAATTGAACGCCACTATTTATTTGAATCAAAATCAAAATTTAAAATGAAAACTTAATTGTATTCAGGTGAAATTTCAAACTCGAACTAAATTTCTACATCATCCTGTGACAGGAAGTATAACATGATTATATAATTAAATCAGTAATTTTAGAGGTAAAATATATGTTTCATTTTTTACTTTTAAGAATTTTCAACTTGGAAAAAAAAACTTGCAATTTTTTAACATATGCTTCAGAAGATAATTATACAGTTTAAAAGTTAAACAGATTACCTTCTAACAGACCGTTTAATAAGAACTAAAGAAGATGAAGATGATGATCATCAAGAACTATAGGAAAAGCAAAAGTATATAATCAGATGCTAATGCCTAATATTATTAAGTTAAAAAAAGCAAAGAATTAATACATGAAAAAACAGAAAAAATCATAATTGTTTTTGGAAAGGAAAACAAATTTGACCGTTTGAGACTTAAGTATGTGATATTATTGTCCCCACTTACTTGTTTGTTTATTAAAAGAAAAACAAAAGGGTCCCACTTTCACTCCCCTTACCGTCACCAATGAACGCAACACATTACTGCAAAAAGAAAGCTTGTCTTGGGTGTTGGGTTTGCTTGGAAACGGCTAGCAAAATTAGCCAATGCCCAAGAAAATAAAATGAAAGAAAACGATCAGAGCAAAAAAGGACAATAAAAATAGAGAAATGCTACTTTGGAGGTTTATCGTTTAATAATTTTTTTTATTAAAAAATCTATAATAAATATTTTTTAATTAATAAAAAAAATTATTAAATAACCATTCTTTAAAATAAATTTGATTAGTGTTTCTCCTAAAAAAAATAAAAGTTATTTTCTTAACATAAATAACAGTACTATTTTCATAAAAAAAAACATAAATAACAGTACTGTTTTTTTTACTGTTTCAAGACTTGCAGATGAAATCTTGATCGTCCATTTTTCTGACAAATCTGTCCACGGAATCCATGATCTTTTTTTGTCTCTTAATATATTTCTTGCATTCTTTACCCCACTTTCTTTAATTTTTTTGGTTTTCTTTTCACTCCCTGGTTGTCTAGCTACCCATTTTTCTCACTTCTCTCTCTTTCTTTAAAATTATTTTCTTTCTTTATCATTTTCAGATTCTTTATAGAGGAGAATGTTTCAGAAGATTGAATCTATGGATGATGTGTTCACACTCAAGCTTTTAGCAGTTTATTTTCTTGTTCTTGCAGTAGCAGCTGATGATGGTAATCTTTTTATCTTCTTTCTTATTTTTCTTTGCTCTCTTTTTGTTTGTTTATGTAAAAACTTTCCCATTTTTTCAAGTTTTAGTTTTTTTACATTGTTTGTTGTTTACCAATTAGCTCTGTTTGAGTGTTACTAAAGTTGTTTTCAGGAATGTGAAATTGCGAATTAAAAAACTCAATCAGAGTGGAAGTAATTATAATAAAATATACTAATATTCTTTTAATGGTACATTAATATGCTGAAATTTTATCTAGTTTTGGACCTTTGGTGGGCATGCCAAAAGAAAACTAATTAAGTTGTGTGATAGATTGGTATTTAATGAGGTTTTTTGGTGGGTTAGATATTAAATTAGGACATAAAGAATGACACAGACAGAAGGGGTTGGAATGTAGAGAGAGAGAGAGAGAGAGAGAAGGGTTTTAGAGTATGTATATTAAATGCTGTGAATGTTCTGTAATTAAATGAAAGCATAAGGGTTTTTAATTAAATTATTTTTCATTATTGTTTGTCTCGTGGAGGACAGCTGATTCTAGATTTTGTTATTTTCAGTATTGCCCCTGAATTTGTAAATAATATCCTAAGTAATGCTCAGTTCTTTCAACAATTAAGTTAAAATAGATAAATATATGAAATATAGCAATGGCCAATGGTCAGTTGCATTGCTGTCCGGGTCATATAAGTTTATTTCCTTTTATTATGCATTGGTAGAGCAAATGGTCAAAGAAGAAATAGCGAATTTAGGCACTTTTTCTAGGAACTTGGTGTTCACCTGGTTCAAGTATGGGC
The DNA here is from genome assembly GCA_947685225.1 of Garcia nutans. Lineage (NCBI taxonomy): Eukaryota > Viridiplantae > Streptophyta > Magnoliopsida > Malpighiales > Euphorbiaceae > Garcia > Garcia nutans. Next base: position 57,002,896 of record CANTUV010000008.1, read on the forward strand.
TTACTATAGTCCTGATTCTCTCTCTCTCTCTTGGTATTTCTTTATTTTTCTTGAAATATGTACTGCTTAAAATATATTATATTTTTTAAAAATATATATATATGTATAATGCAACAATTCTCTAATTAAACAATAATAAATACTCTAATTTTTATAAAAATAACAGTAGATTTTATTTTCATTAAAACTTATTGTAATAACTTTGTAGTCTTCAATAAAATTTAGAAAACAACCATTTCAAATCAACTACTTCCTAATCATATTTAATTTGAAATGGCAAAATAATTATAATTAAGTTAATTTAATAATAAATTAAATGAGAAAAAATGATACAGTATATTCACATCACATTGCATAAATTTAGATTTCGAATTTCACATAAAAAAATTAATGCTATAAAAATAAATAATTCAAGTACAAATGCAATGATATAGAGTCGACATTGAACCTAAAAAATTAAAAAAAAAAGATGTGATTTTCTTAATGATAATTAACTTCAAAAACAAAAATTGTTAGTTTTATTTTTCTTGGTTAGATAGAGTTTAGTTTTTATAATATAACATCCAAGGATATTTGTGAAGTCATAATCATCTTTGACCAATTTGGCTGTCGTCTCGAGAACAAACAAATTGTTAGATTGAGAGAGGTTAACCACTATTTCTCAAAACAGCAGGCATATGGCATTAGGAAAGATAGGGTATTTTTTTTATTATTATCTAAATATTGCCATTGCCCCCAATAGGACAAAAATATGAGACTTCTTTGTTTTAAATTTGACACCCATTTCGTGTTAATTGTTATTAATGCTTTGTGTGGTCACTGTGATTATTAATTTGCTTTAGAAATGTGAAATTCTATATAATGATTAAAAAAAAGAATCCCAATCTTGTAGTTCTTTTGTTTGTAAAATTGCACTAGTTTGAAAAAAAGTGAAGATATTAGTTCTCTCTCTTCTTCATATATTTGAGTGACCACAGTGCCTTAAGTAATTTGTTAGACCCATATCCCAAAGGTCAAGGGCAATATGAAAACTTTTGCAATCTAAATTGTCAGTCTCTTTTGAAAAAAAAAACAAATATCTTGCTCAGTTTTCCAAGTCACGAAAAAAAAAAGAAAAAAAAATTGAGGGGAGAAAGAAAGGATGATTAAAATCAATGTTGCAATTCTGGGGTTTTGCATAAATATATATAGTTTGCATAGAAGTATCTTTCATGCATCCTTCATCAACTGGTAGATTACTTTGACATGGTGTTTCAATTTTGAATCTTAGTTTCCTGCAAACCTTGGCAATGCTGTAGTTTATTAAATTGACACATCACTTTTAGTCCAATAAATCTGCTCTTTTGAAACCTTTTAGCAAAATTTTCACAACTTTTTTATTTAGAGCCTTGTGGCATAAAATTGGTAGGTCTTGAGGGTTTTGACTATCTCCAGGCTTTATCTTTGCTTTGGGCTCTGAATAATCAATATTTGAGTGGATGCATTTCTACTGCTTTCAACACTTGATTGTTGTTTGATAGATAATTGTAAAAATTTCCCAGCTCTTCATTTGTTTGGCTTCAAACTAAATGCCTAATCATGTTATTCTAATCCGCACAGTTATCTTTAGTTGGATCAAGTAGTTGCATTTTTGTCTTATTTGGTCATACTCTTCGTCTTCTTACCTCTGATCTTCATGGCTGTGTTTAGTTGAATCGTGTAGTTGCTCTTATGTCTTGTATGGTGTTATCCTGCATAATACTAAGTCCAACCATTGGCTCTTTCATTGAATTGGGAATCTCGCAATTTTTGTTAAACTTGTTTTGCTGTATCAGAACACCGGACAAATCAGGATATGCATAATTTTTATATGTAAACTAACCGTCCTCGTCCTTATGAGTACTTGCAATTGCAGCCTTCTCTATATGTTGTTGAATTCATTGAATATGCATAACTGGAGATGTTCACTTCAGGTAAATGGGGTTTTAACAAGTTTGTCTCCTGCTTACAGAACCATATATTGGTGTTAATATTGGAACTGACCTCTCTGACATGCCCCACCCAACTCAAGTAGTAGCTCTCCTCAAAGCCCAGCAGATCAGGCATGTCCGGCTATATAATGCCGATCGTGGCATGTTACTTGCACTTGCAAATTCTGGCATTCAGGTTATGGTCTCTGTTCCAAATGAGCAGCTCCTTGGAATTGGTCAGTCAAATTCCACTGCAGCTAATTGGGTCTCCCACAATGTTGTAGCTCATTATCCAGCCACCAATATCACAGCTATTTCAGTAGGTTCTGAGATTCTCACCACCCTTCCTAATGCAGCACCAGTCCTTGTCAATGCCCTGAAGTACATTCACTCTGCCCTTGTGGCATCGAATCTAGATCGCCAAATCAAAGTCTCAACACCTCTTTCTTCCTCTATTGTCCTTGATTCTTTCCCACCTTCCCAAGCTTTCTTTAACCGCTCGTTGAACTCTGTTCTTGTGCCCATGCTCAATTTCTTGCAGTCCACGGGATCATACCTCATGCTTAATGTATACCCTTATTATGACTACATGCAATCAAATGGTGTAATTCCATTAGATTATGCACTCATCAAACCTCTTCCACCAAACAAAGAAGCTGTCGATGCTAATACACTTGTCCACTATTCTAATGTCTTTGATGCTATGGTTGATGCAGCATACTTTGCTATGGCTTTTCTGAACTTCACCAACATTCCTGTCATGGTGACTGAAACCGGCTGGCCATCAAAAGGTGATTCTAATGAACCGGATGCAACTATGGACAATGCCAATACTTACAACAGCAATTTGATCAGGCATGTTTTGAACAAAACTGGAACTCCAAAACACCCAGGAATTGCTGTTAGTACATATATTTATGAGCTATATAATGAGGATGCAAAACCTGGACCACTCTCAGAGAAGAACTGGGGGTTATTTAATGCAAATGGAGAGCCTGTTTACATTTTGCACTTGACTGGGTCTGGAGCAGTGTTAGCCAATGACACCACTAACCAAACTTACTGTACTGCAAAGGAAGGTGCTGATCCAAAGATGCTGCAGGCTGCTTTGGATTGGGCATGTGGACCTGGCAAGGTTGATTGTTCACCTTTGTTGCAGGGGGAATCTTGTTATGAACCAGACAATGTAATCGCACATGCAACATATGCTTTCAACACTTACTATCATCAAATGGGGAAGACACCTGGTACATGCGACTTCAATGGTGTAGCAGCTGTTACAACCACTAATCCAAGTAAGTTGGAAGTTTCTTCTTTTATTTCTTGATTTTCTTTTGTATTTATTGATTTGTTTTTTGCTCTGTTTCACAATTATAATTGCCGATTTGTTTTCAATGGTGCAGGTCATGGCACTTGTATATTCCCAGGAGGGTAAACATCTAATCTTAGTCATCAACATATAACTCCTTACAGTTATAAAGTCCTTACAGTTATAAAGTCATATAATCATGTTCAGATTTTCATTTTGTTTCTGTTCTTAAAAATGGGAGACAAGTGAGCCATCTTATAGTCTCAGCAGGGAACATTGCATTTAACACTCAGGTTCATCTGAAAAACTGGGAAAAAAGAAAATCTAGTATATGCAATAAACAGTATTAAGCACTCTATGCAAGTATTTTCAACTAGCATGAAAAACCCACATTTCTAACATGTTTTGAACATGTTGGTTGCAGCTCTGGGAAGATCAATGGAACCCTGGTAAATATCACAGCTCCATCTATGAATTCCACAAGCTCAGATTCTACTGCTCGAAATTCTAATATGGGGGGTTTCATGAGCATCTCAATGCTTATGAGAGTTGTACTATGGATCTTAGCTGCATTGTAGACTGGTATATGGTGAAATGTTTTGCAAGTAATCCAAATTTTTTGTGAAGGATTTTGTATCTCCTCTTAAGATATGGAGGTGGCGGTTAATATGGTTAGCAGAAGGTATTTGTAGGTTAGTGGTAAAATTTAATTTTGTACAAAAGAAGCTAAAAAGCCTATTCACTGACTTCGGCTTCAACTGAATTCTCTTATTCTTTTATTCAGAGTTTTTTTTTTTTGAACAATAAATCAGAGTTATGATTCTTGTGCTTCTTAACAACTGAAATTTCATTCCTACTAAACTTTTTATTTTTATTTTTTTTTTAATAAATTTAGCTCTCACTGAACTCTAACATGAGATTTTACAGTTTGAAAACGAATTTACTACTATTAAACTAAAGGCCTTCAAATTTGTTTAGCACTATTTGGATCACTTTCACTCTTCCATTGCAAAAATTTTAGAAGTAGAAGTGAATTAATTAGTAACTCAATAATGTGATTTGTTGTATGGTGTTGATATATATATATTTTTAGTTCAAGAATTTTTTATGTATCAAAAGGAAGAATAATGTGTTCGCAATTTCAGATTATAAGAAGAAATTTGTAGCCATAACTATAATTTCCCTCGTGCATAAGTGTGTTAGAGCTATTGTTTTAATTTTTTTTTAAAATTTTCTAAATAAAAATGTTGAAAATGTTATAACTGTAACTAACAATTTTTTTTGAACAGAATAACTGACAAAAAAAACAAATATTTTACTATAAATGAGATTTTAGCGTTTTTGTTTGATTCCTTAATTATACAATGAAAATGAAAAGAAATTAAATAAAGAAAAATAAAAAAAATAGTCTATTTTCATTCTTGTCTATTCTATTCTTTAATTTTTTTAAAATATATATATATATATATATATATCCTTTTTTCATTTTTCCTTCCTGTAATTATTGTTCAAATAAAAAATGAAGAAATTTTCTTTTCAATTTCATTCATTTTCCTCAAAATAAACTTGCATTTTTTTTTCATGAGATTGAGAAGAGAAATATCATTAAGGAAACAAAAGATTACAAATTGTTATGAACAATGAAACAACAGAATATATAAACTTTCCTTTTAACTCTAAAAACACATGAGATGACACTGAGCAAACCCTTGAGCAAATGTCATAGGTAGACAACGACTTAGTCAAAGATAAATCCGAAAAGCGGAGCATTGAAGCCACTCGATTGCAAGCAACAGCAAACCAATAAAAAGATAAAAATTTTAACTGATCTAACACCTTTAGCATCCTCGGATATTAAATAAGTTGAGGGAAAATACGTAACAAACATAGTAACTGAGCCAAAACGTAGGGGACTACATGTGACATCGAGCATGCAACTTTTTTATTTTAAGCAGAGCAACCAAACATGAGATATGGGATCTTGAACAGTCTTCAGGGAAGTCGAAAGAAGAGAAGAGCTTCTGCACTAAGTGGATCTTGAGGGATAACAACTTCATCGGAACAACTCCTCGACAAATAGGGAAAGATTGGTATGCTTTTGATGGCAGAAAGATCAACTTAAAGGACCAAAAAATAGACCAATTTTCTCTTTCCTAGTATCAGGTCTACATAAAGAATTCCTTCTACAATGTAGACAAAGAGCAAAATAGATCTTCTAATGGTCACGTTTGGGGGGTAAACCAATCACAAAACTAAAAAAAAATGAAAAAAAAATTATAACACCTAAAAGAGAAGAAAAAACTAGGAATGTCGCCAGCCTCGCTCTAGACTAAGGGCTGAGGACTAGCAGACCAATGCTCTGCACCAAAGAGAGAAAAAAAGAGAGCCAAACTTCGGAGATAAGTTGCTAATCAACAATTAAAATTTTTAAACTTGAGATTCTATTATGTTTAATTACACTCGTTAGCTATGAGAAATTCATTAATCTTCATTGTTAAAATAACACAAATTTTAAATTTATTTTAAATTTAAAAACAATATAAAAAAGAAAATAAAAATAAAAATTAGAATATATGTATTTATAAGAGAAAGAGAACAAAAAAAAGAAAGAAACATAAAAAAAAAAAAGAAGAAGAAAAGAAGAGAGAGAAAGTGACAAAGTGAGAGAAATAAATAGTGGACCAATCGATTTTTCTTAGATTTATCACCGTCCGATGATCAACTATCGACACCTCCTACACCATTGGAAAGCTTATCGTTCGACGAGTCCAACACCACCAAAATCGTCGCGGTCCAACTCTGAAATTTTCTTCACTCGTCAGTCAAAGCCAATCAGAGGTGTATCACTACAGTAACCTTTCGATTAATTTTTGGGCCTCTTTTCCAGGCAAGGTTGATATTTTTGAAACCCTCTCTTCATAAACTTCATTTTAGTATATCATTTATAAATTTTAGACAACTTTTGAATTTGGCTAAAATTCGGCAACCGTTTTTCAACGACGGTAATACTATTATGATTACCGTTTCCGGCAACGGTGATATTATTCTTATTACCATTTTTGGCAACAGTGACACAATTTTGATTATCATTTTCTTCAACGATGATGGAGTTACTATTTCGGCGATTATAAAAAAAATAATAAAAACATATAATAAATAATTGAAGGTAAATTATTATAAATTTTTAGTATTTTATTGGTAAAAAATTTATAATTAGTTAATAAAATGAATTATGAGTTATGATAGTAATTTTAGATATAATTAAAGGAATAAATTAAATAATAATAATAATAATAATAAATATATATAGTTAATGATTGATAGTAAATGGATTGAAATTTGGATATTTTGAAGATGTTAATTTAAAACTAATTACTTGATTAAAATTAGTATTTTTATAATTAAATTAACTAAGTTATTTTTATAAAGTAGGGTAAATAAATTATATGGTAATTGATTATAATTGAGAGACGGTTATAAAATAATTTTCTAAGAATTATTTAAAATTAAATTAGCATATATCTTAAAATTTTAAGTGAATATTTTATTAATAAATTAAATAAATAAGATTAATATTGATATAATAAACTATTACTATTGTATTTGTGAGATGTACGTTGGACTTATATTTGAGTTATTGAGAATTATAATGGTGGCCCAGATGGGGCAATTGAGTTGACGTTGACTGTTGTGGATTTTTTTTTGAAGTGTGTTCTCGTCTTGTTTCAAGGAAAAATATCATAGTTATAGAGGAGACTCTATCGAAATTTCAGTAGAATTTCTAGAGTCGTATTCGCCTATATTTTAATAGTTTTCATTGTCAATTGAAAATACTTCCAGGTGTCTTCTATTTTCAATCAAACGTTCCAAGGAGAATCATTGAATTTTTATAAATATGTGAGTTATATAGAATAATATAATACTCCGCTCTCTTAAAATATATTTATAATTGTATTTGCATAATACATCAACTGTTTGTGCAATATATATACAGTTATTATTGTTATAAGCATAATGCGTGTTGAGTATGAGTTGGTTGTGCTTAAAGCATATAATATGTAATGTCGAATAAAGTTAGGATGATATGAGACCACACATGATCGAGGATACGGGTTATGATATGAAGATATTATATGATGAGATTAGGACTGGCGTGACGGCGGGAGCATTTTTCATGCTCATAGCTGCTTGTCATTCGGATAGCGCTGCTTGGTTACGGCTGTGACGGCAGACACAATATATTAGATTCTAAGAGAAATATATGAACTAAGAGAGCCAGATAGGGGTTAGGCTCCCCAGTTTGAGATTTAGTGTGGCTCCATTGACTTAATTTTATCTCTGTTTACTTATGTGATTTGTTGGTTGATTGACATTTATATACACACGTTATGCATGGGATAGTTGTATTATATTAATTACTATATAGCTCATTGAGTCGAACACTCATTCATGTTCACCATTTTTTTCAGGTTCCAGGTTGAGCATGGGTTTACTGCTTATTCAGGCCATCTTGCCTTTTTATTTATCGGTAGGAGTGTTAATTGTATTTATTTTATTTTACCATTATATTATAATTATTTTCTAGAACTCCGCATGGTATTTCTTTTCTTGTATATCTTCTTATTCATTTAATTTTATAGTTTAGTTAAATATATTTGTTAATAAATGTCTGCTGCTGATGATGATGTGATATTATATTAAAATTTAATATTAGTAGGCTAGTGGGCCCGGTTCTAGATAGTGACTAATGTCACCATCTATATTTATCTAAAAATGAGTTGTTAGGCTTACTACGGGTTCTGGGAGCCACGTGATTTTTCCGTTCCCTAGTGCCGGTCACATGCCCTAGGATTGGGTCGTGACAAAGTTGACATCAGAGTAATGATTTTGCATCCTGTACCATGTTTATAGTTAGAAGAGTTCTAGTTGATCTAAGTTCTTATTTCAGGCGGAGTATAGGTTTTCTTTTCGTCTTGATTGAGTTTTATTTGCCTCAAATTCAACATTATTCGTGGGTTATAATTTAATTGGTATATATGTGTGTGAATGTTATATGTATTTATTAATGCGAGATATGAGTTATGCTGCTTTTGTAGCTTCAAAGTGTGGATTGTATTAAAGATTGTATATGGTAACATTATATATTTTCCCCTGAATGCGTAAAACACTAGACTTTGAGTAGTTTTTTTTAAGCAGACCTAGTAAGTTAAGAAATAAGATAATTGATTCAGGATAAATTTAAATTCTTACTTGAACGATGATTGGATGAGAAAATAGAATCTAAGTGAAGGAAAACCAAATATGAAGTATAACACATGAGCTAATTAGAGTATGAATGACGTGTGGAGCTTAAAGATTTGAGGATATGTATGGATAGTAATTTTGGATTTGTAAATCAATGATAGCATTTGGACTTGATATTGAATAAAATGACATGTAATAAGTATGAATTACAAAGACATAATAAACTTAAATTTTAATAATGAATAGTGTATTATGAACTTGAATGTGAATATATTTGTGATATACAAATATAAACATATTAGAAAAATAAATATTTTAGATGTATAATAAAGATCAATTATAATATTATTAAAATTATATTCATGAATTTGAAAATGACATATAGTATACTAACAAGTTGAAATGATAGAGAATTATTGAATACTGTAAGCTTTTAGGTTGAGCTAGATGAATATATATATATATATATATAATAATGTTATCAATTCAATTGGGACCAATATGGTACAGAAATATCATTAGTAGAAATGAGTAATTTCTATTCTAAGATTCAATTGAATAAATTAATAAATTAAATTGGAGTTTTGACTTTGATGAGTTGATGATAATAAATTAGATTTGATATTTGAATTGATTGAAAAAAAATCTATTTTGGATTAAATTGATTTGATTTTCTAATGTAGAAAAGAAAAGAAGACAAGATGTTTAGTCGAGATTAAAATAAGATAAAATTTTAGAGTTTATAAAATATAAATAGTTAAGGTGACTATAAATTTAGAGATTTATTAAGATTTTATATGCAAGTTGTATACATATCGTGATAAATTTAGGTTAAAAGTGAAATTTGTTAAGCAAAATTGTGATTTAGAGACTATACAAATTGTTGAAGTTTTTAGAATAATTCGAGTATGTAAATTTGAAATGATTAATTGAAGTGCAACTAAATTGATATATTTTAAAAAGTGAAAATTTAAAGGTGACAGGCATAAAATATTATTTGAAAAGAATCTATTAAAAGGGGTATTTAGATTAAGTTACCAGAATTGGAAGTATAGAGATAAATAATAACATTAGTATATTTGTGTTACCGTTAAATATAATCTCATTTGGATTGTAAAGTAGTAACATGATTAATATATAAATTGAGAGTTAGGTTTAAAATGGCTAATCGAATGTTTTGAGATCAATTGTGGATATAGCTAAGTAAGATTTTTAAAGTGGAAGATTAGTTGAATCAAGAATGTTAAATGTGATTTTTAAGGATAATATATCAGAGTATGCAGGGAAGCGTGGATAGTTTGACTTTTCACTTAAGCATTTTTTTTAGTTTGAAAATTCGATTATGAATTTTTAAAAGGATGGAAGATTATAATAACCTAAAATTTAAATTTATTTTAAATTTAAAAAAATGTATAAAAAGAAAATTAAAATAAAAATTAATATATATGTATTTATAAGAGAAAGAGAACAAAAAAAGAAAGAAACAGAAAAAAGAAGAAGAAGAAAAGAAGAGAGAGAGAGTGACAGAGCGAGAGAGAAATAGTGCATGGATCAGTTTTTTCAGATCTATCGTCGTCCAATAATCAATTATCGATACCTCACACACTATTGGAAAGCCTATCGTCTGACGAGTCCAACGCCACCAAAATTATCGTCGTCCAACATCGAAATTTTTCTCACTCGCCAATCAAAGTCAATCGGAGGTGTATTGCTATAGTAATCTTTTAATTATTTTTTGGCCACTTTCCAATGTCTTTTCTCTGCAAGATTGGTATTTTTGGAACCATCTCTTCATAAGTTTCATTTTGATATATCATTAGTAAATTTTAGACAACTTTTGAGTTTGGCCGGAATCCGACAACTGTTTTTCGGCGACGGTAACACTATTCTAATTACTGTTTTCGGCAATGGTGACACTATGTTAATAACTATTTTTCGGCAATGGTGACACCATTCCAAAAATCTTTTTCCAGAACAGTGACTCTATTTCGGTAACCGTTCTCCGGCAACAACGATGCTATTCCGGTAACTATTTTTCGGCAGCAGTGATACTATTTCAGTAATTATTTTTTGACAATGGTAATACTATTCTGGTGACGGAGTTACTATTTTGGCGATTATAAAAAATAGTAAAAACATATAATAAATAATTGAAGATAAACTATTATAAATTTTTAGTATTTTTTTAATAGAAATTTTTAGTATTTAATTGGTAAAAAATTTATAATTAGATAATAAAATAAATTATGAGTTATGATAGTAATTTTAGATATAATTAAAAAAATAAATAAAATAATAATAATAAATATATATATATAGTTAATGATTGACAGTTAATAGATTGAAATTTGGATATTTTGAAGATGTTAATTTAAAACTAATTACTTGATTAAAATTAGTATTTTTATAATTAAATGAATCAAGTTATTTTTATAAAGTGAGATAAATAAATTATATGGTAATAGATTATAATTGAGAGACAGTTATAAAATAATTTTCTAAGAATTATTTAAAATTAAATTAGCATATATCTTAAAATTTTAAGTGAACATTTTATTAATAAATTAAATAAATAATATTAATATTGATATAATAAACTATTACTATTATATTTGTGAGATGTACGTTGGGCTTATATTTGAGTTATTGAGAATTATAATGGTGGCCCAAATGAGACAATTGAGTTGACGTTGACTGTTGTGAATTTTTTTTTGAAGTGTGTTCTCATTTTGTTTCAGGAAAAAATATCATAGTTATAGAGGAGACTCTGCCGAAATTTCGCAAAATCTCTAGAGTCGTATTCGTCTATATTTTAATAATTTTTATTGTCGATTGAAAATACTATCAGGTGTCTTCTATTTTCAATCAAATATTCCAAGAAGAATCATTGGGTTTTCATAAATCTGAGAGTTATATAGAATAATATAATATTCTACTCCCTTAAAATATGTTTATAACTATTTTTGCATAATACATCAACTGTTTGTGCAATATATGTATAGTTATTATTGTTATAAGCATAATGTGTGTTGAGTATGAGTTAGTTGTGCTTAATGCATATAATATGTGATGTCGGATAGAGTTAGGATGATATGAGACCACACATGATCAAAGATACGCGTTATGATATATGGGTATTATATGATGAGATTAGGACTGGCGTGACGGCGAGAGCATTTTCATGCTCAACGTTGCTTATCAGTCGGGTAGTATTGCTTAGCTACAATTGTGACGGCAGACCCTATATATTAGATTCTAAGAGAAATGTATGGACTAAAAGAGCCAGATAGGGGGATAGAGTAATGTACAAAATTTCAAACGGGGAACTTTTTAATTAATATTGATAATTAATAGTATTTAGTAATAAAAGTAACGTGGATAAATTATATAAGTAGAGAATAGTATATAGTATATCTCAAAAATTTACTGAAGAAATTATTTTTATAGTTTTATAGGATTAAAAATCGAATTAGAATAAAAAATTAAGAATGAGGGTGCACCATTGTTAAAATGAGATTATCTCACCTGATTAAACTATATATATATGGATATGTGTGTGTGTAGAAGACTCTTCTCTGTTCTTCCATCTTCCACGCCATCTACCACCACCATCACCATCTTCTCTACTTTTTTCTTCCTTTCATGAAAGAATTAAGGAAAATCCATGTTTTGCAACAATTGTTTTTAGAGAATTAGTTAGAGTTTGTGAGATTATCAATAAGTGATCAAAGAAAAAGAGGAAAAAGAGAGAAGAACAGAGATTTTGAAAGAGGTATGTGCTTGTGTATGAGTAATTTGCAAGTAGTTAGTTTTATTTTAATTTTAATGCTTGAATAAGTTAATTGGATCATTTTTAATTGAGTTATTTGCTAAAGAATTGAATAAATGATATATTGTGCAAGGAAAGATTGAAGAACCTCTATATGAATTTTAATTCAATTTTGTAAAAAATAAGTGTGATGATATTGTTCTTGGTTAAAGAGTGATGGTTATGGAGTGTTGATAACTAAATTTATTGCTAAAGATTTGATTAATTTAGGATTGAGTAAAGTGTTTGATTTGGATTCTTTTTATTTGAAAGTTTAGTTTTTGGTTCATTTTTATCATGGTTATTAAATGTGTTTAGGTTGTTTTAACTTAAAATGTAAGTTGGAACAACTTTGGCTAACAAAAAAGTGAATTTTTAAGTTTGACAAATGCTGGAAAATCCACACGGGCTTGTGGTTGATCCACACGGCCGGTGTAAATTATTCAGCTTCTGTAACTCTACTTTCAGTAATGTTTTGGTACACACGGGCGTGTAGACTTCTTAGGCACGCCTATGTCCACTCTATAACCCTAATTTTTTTCTTTTTTAACCCCAAAACACTTCATTTCTTATGTTAATATAATTTTCTTGTTCAATTAATATTTATAACATAATTAATACTTAAAAATATGCAAGCTTGTCAAATTAAAGGTTAAAATTTTGAAAATATCTACAAATTAGTTTGCAAAGAAGCCTTGGAATTTTGTAAGTATTAGATCAGAATTATAGTATCATTTTATTGACATGATATGTAATTAAATGTTATTAGAGGTGAATAAGTAATAAATTGCCCAAAATATATTGATTTTAGATCTAGCTTGGAATTAAATAGTTAGCCAGAGGGAGAATATCCATAGTGATAGCGGGCACGTTGTGCCATTAATAGACACATTGTGTCATCAGTGATAGTGGACATATTTGTCATTATATATTTTTGAGAGTTGGTATTAAAATTGCTACAGTGACCCGTTATCCAAACTTATTATCTGAGTTCAGTGTGTATAGGCATATTTAATGAAGTTACCTATATTGAAAATATATGTGAATATAATGTTATGTTCAAAATATTGAGTTGATCAATAACTTTCTAAGTGTTATAATGATTTAAAGTGTATTTAATGATATAAGATACAAAATGCTCCAAAGTATAGTACTAAAAAAAGTGTCAAAATTATAAATTGAATGAAATTATCCTATATATAAAACTGAAAAGTAAGACTTGCTGAAAAATAAAATAAATGTAATATGAGCAATGTTAGCAAATGAGAAAGTAAATCTTAAATGAAATGATTCAGAAAGAGACAAGTTACAATACTGAAAGTGTAGTATAGATTGATATTTTTTTATAAAGTTAAAATTATTATTTTGTGTAATCAAAATATTGTGTTGGTTTGTTATTGAGAATATTTAATAAATTGAAATATTTTATTAAAACTGAGTGTTATTACTATATTTTCATAAGTATTTTTCTCTAATATTAAGTGACAAAATATGTTTGTACGAGCACCACTAAGCTTTGCTTAGCGTGTTAGAATTATTTTCTGATACGCAGATATCATGTCATCGGAGCAAGTTAAGAAGTGAAATTAAATATCTCAGAAATTATCTACAGTACATATAGAGATCTTTTATATATTGTACTTGTAAGTTATGAAGTATATATATATGCAAATTATCTTGGCTATTTGAGAGATTGTACAAATTTGTAAATGTGGAAGAAATATTTGTATTTAGAGAATGAAGTTTTAGATTTTAGTTAATGATTATCAAATCAAGTAATGTATTATATATTTATTTTGAATTGACAAACTTATGATGGTTACCTGATTTATAATTAGTATTTGGTTTATTAGAGATATTGGAGATTGGTTTAAATGTTGAATTTATAAGTATTATATTATACAGATTACATTATTATTTAAAAAATTTTATTAGTAACACTTAAAAAGAAAACTTTGTCGATGGATTAATTAGAGTACTGACAATATATTGAGTAATATTCTCTGATAGTTTATATGTGAGAATTGTCAGAAAATATTATATTTAGTAGTATCAGAGTAGGTTTAGGCGTTTCTGGCATGTGGAGTTATGAGAGAAGTAAAATATAATTGTGTAAGTTTTGTGAATTGAATAAGTGGATATGTGTTTTGATACAATTGATATTTTATATGTTTATGGTAGCAGAATGTTTTCTAAGAATTGATTGAGAATTTATAGTATATTATTTGGAGTGCACTGACCTATTTATGAAAAATAAAGATATGAAAAAGAAAATAAAATATGAGTAGTTAAAGAGATATATCATAGTAACACAGTGAAAATGTAATAATTTATTGAAATCTGAGGAATGAATTATGATAGATAGATAAATTTCGAGGATGAAATTTCTTACGATGGTGAAAATTGTAATGCCCTAAAAATTTTAAGTAATGATTTTCTGCATTAAGTGAATATATGAGTGTAAATTGAATTGATTATGATATTATGTGTAGCTTGAGTATTTGGAACTGATAGTAATGATGTTGACTAAGACCTAATAAGAGTAACTTTAAATCTAAGTATGGATAATATCGATATTTCTAAAAAAGATTTCTAGTGTCTTCTATTGCCTTCTAAAACATCATACTCATTATCTCCATATCCATCTTCATCTCTTTTTCTTTTCTTCTATTTCTCACCATAGAAATCATAGAGAATTGGTAGGAAAACCAAGTTTTGATGGATTTTAGTTAATTTAAGCTTGATCTATCGAGAAAAACATCATCAAAACAAAAGATTGAAAGGAAAAGTGATGGAAGAATATTTTTAAAGAGGCTAGTGCTTGTATAATACTTATTTTGTTGTTTATTGAATTGATCTTAATTTTTATTATGTAAAGAGATTTGTGAATTGATCAAATATCATTACTTATGAAAGATATTGTGTATTGAATAATTGTGAAAAATATGAGTATAAAATTTTACTTCTATGATAGTAAAGTTATTCTTGCAATTTATAAATGTGTATTTATTGATTATTAACTGAAACAATGTTTAAATCCATCATTAAATCATTTATGAGTTGATTTAAGGTTGTGGAAGAAAATAAGGTTTTGAAAGATTTTAGGGTTATGGATGTTTAGATTTGAATTTAATTGTGCTTTTAAGGGTTGGATCATGTTTTCTTAATTTGTTTGAGTTGAAGTATTGACAACTTATTGATTAAATCATGAAAAGAAATTCCTGCAGTAGTATGCATGATCATTCGCATGATCATGCATATACCTATGTATATTTCTGTTCCTTAAAACTTTGAAAAGAAATTCTAGTAGAGATGTGGATGATTATTTGCATGGTCATGCGTATGCTTGTGCATATTTCTATTCTTCAAACTTTGAGAAGAAATCCCAACGGTGAGGTGCATGATCATTCATATGGACATGCATATACTTGTGCCCTTAAAATTTTAAAAGGAAATTCCAACAGAGACGTGTATGACAATTCGCATAGTCATGCATCTGGCTATGCATACTTCTGTTTTTCAAAACTTTAAAAATAATTCAAGCAGTGATGAGCATGATCACTTGCATAGTCATGCATTTGCCCATGCATATTTTCACCTGCTTATACCTTCACAAAGTAGGGTTTATGGGTGAAATTAGTAGTGAATTATTGAATGGATCTTGGAAACAGTTATAATTGATGAAAGATTGCTTATAAGATTGAAATGAAATCAATCCATTAAATGATGAAACTTAGATGTGGAGAAAACTTGATAAAGGCATGGATAAATGTAATTGGATATTTAAAATAAATGTAAGGTTAGAGAAAAGATAAAAGATGATTACAAGTGATTAGTAGATTTCACATTATTCATGAAGAAATAAAATAATTTATGAAGCAAGATAAGAAGAATGATATATTGATGAATCATTGATGATTTTAAATAGTTTGAAGAGTAAGATAAAGAAAACAAAGAGGTGTATATACAAATTGATTGAGTAATGAAAGTAAGAATGTGAAATTTACATATTGTGTACTTATGGAATACTTGATAGTAACATTATTTCGTGATTGAAGACAAGTTATAGATTATATATAGAAGTGTTAAGGAGTTAATTGATACTAATTGATGACAATAGAAAGAAAGAAATTGATAATGTGAAAAGGAAAGAATGTAGTGAGATTTGAAAGTAGTTTAACCATTCTAGTGAAATAATGTACTGTGGATCAAGTTAGAAATATATATATATATATGTGTGTGTGTGTGTGTGTGTGTGTGTTAAACATAGTGAATAAATTGTATATACGTATATATACTCTTAAAATAAAAGAATAGTTGTGAACTCTTAATATGTTAAGAAAAGAATTAAACAAGAAAGAATGTAAATCTATTTAGATTTCATTATTACAATGAAAATATAGAAGTGATTTGAAAGATAAAGATTGATGAATAAATAAAATTAGTCAAACTAATCGAAAACAAATATAATGTGTATATATGTTCATATGATAAATGTATTTGAAATAAATGCTCATATCTTATAAATTCACAGTAATAAGCAAATAATTTAAAAAGAAAATGTTCTATATCAGAATTGAAAATAATTTGAAATAGTAAAATAAATGCATTGCCCGATTATACTGATGTTAAATCTAGTTTTTGAATTAGCTAAAGAGTGAATATTCAAAGTGACAGTGGGCATTTTATACTATAGTGACAGTGGGCACTTTATACCAAGAGGACACATTTTATGTTCCAGTGATATTGGCTTTTTATGCCAACAGTGAACGCTTTGTGTCATAGAAGATTTTTTATCCCATTATTTTTACAGTGGGCATTCGTGTCATAGTGGGCCTTTGGCCATATACTGAACTTTAGATCTTAGTTTCGAATAGTGAGTCAGATATTGGCTTTTTATGCCAACAGCGAACGCTTTGTGTCATAGAAGAATTTTTATCCCATTATTTTTACAGTGGGCATTCGTGCCATAGTGGGCCTTTGGCCATATAATTACAGCAGACATTTACTCACAATTAGTGACCCACTATTCAAAACTAGGATCTAAAGTTCAGTATATGAGAAATGAAAGAGATATATATATATATAATAGTGGAATGTAATGACACAAATTATATTTAAAAAACTTATAAAGAGAATTAAAGGCAATTACTAAATTGAGTTTAAATAGTGTAAGTGTGTAGAGCTGCATCTTCTGCAATTCTATAATAAGATTATTCTGAAAGTATTACATTGAATGATATCAGACATAATAAAAAAATAATAAATAAAAGTATGTAAATTAATAAATAATTAATTTTAATAAATAATAATAATAAATAAAAGTATGTAAATTAATAAATAATTAATTTTATGTGAGATTTAATATTAGTTATGAATTAAATGGCTTATTGCCATAATAGGTAAATTTCGATGACGGAATTTCTTTAGTACGGAGAATTGTAATGTATAAAATTTCAATCAGAGAACTTTTTAATTAATATTGATAATTGATAGTGTACAGTGATAAAAGTAACATGGATAAATGCTATAAGTAGAGAATAGTGAATAATATATCTCAAAAATTTACTGAAGAAATTATTTTTACGGTTTTACAGGATTAAAATCGAATTAGAATCAAAAGTTAAGAGTGAGGGTGAACCGTAGTTAAAATGAGATTGCCTCACCTGATTAAACTATATATATATAGACATGTGTGTGTGTGTAGAAGACTTTTCTCTTTTCTTCCATCTTCCACAACATCTACCACCACCATCACCATCTTCTCTTCTTTCTTCTTCCTTTCATCAAAGAATCAAAGGAAATCCATCTTTTGCAACAATGTTTTTTAGAGAATTAGTTAGAGTTGGTGAGATTATCAACAAGTGATCAAAGAAAAAGAGGAAAGAGAGAAAAGAAGATAGATTTTAAAAGAGGTATGTGCTTGTGTATGAGTAATTTGCAAATAGTTTATTTTCTTTTAATTTTAATGTTTGAATAAGTTAATTGGATCATTTTAATTGAGTTATTTGCTAAAGAATTGAATAAATGATATGTTGTGCAAGGAAAGATTGAAGAAACTCTATATTAATTTTACTTTAATTTTGTAAGAAATAAGTGGGATGATATTGTTCTTGGTTAAAGAGTGACGGTTATGGAGTGTTGATAACTAAATTTATTGCTAAAGATTTGATTAATTGAGGATTAAGTAAAGTGTTTGATTTGGATTCTTTTTATTTGAAAGTTTGATTTTTGGCTCATTTTTATCATGGTTATTAAATGTGTTTAGGTTGTTTTAACTTAAAATGCAAGTTGGTATAACTTTGGCTTACAAAAAAGTGAATTTTTAAGTTTGGCAGATGCTGAAAAATCCACACGGGCATGTGGCTTTGATCCACACGGCCGGTATAAATTATTCAGCTTTTGTAATTTTACTTTCAATGATGTTTTGGTACACACGGGTGTGTGAACTTCTTAGGCATGCCCATGCCCACTCTGTAACCCTAATTTTCTTCTTTTTCAACCGCAAAACACTTCGTTTCTTATGTTAATATAATTTTCTTGTTCAATTAATATTTATAACATAATTAATACTTAAAAATATGCAAGTTTGTCAAATTAAAGGTTAAAATTTTAAAAATATCTACAAGTTAGTTTGCAAAGAAGCCTTATAATTTTGTAAGCATTAGATAAGGATTATAGTATCATTTTATTGACGTGATATGTAATTAAATATTATTAGAGGTGAATAAGTAATAAATTGCCCAAAATATACTGATTTTAGATCTAGCTTGAAATTAAATAGTTAGCCAGAGAGAGAATATCCATAGTGATAATATGCATGTTGTGCCATTAATAGACATATTGTGTCATCAGTGATAGTGAACATATTTTTCATTATACATTCTTAAGAGTTGGCATTAAAATTGCTACAGTGACCCCATTATCCGAACTTATTATCTGAGTTCAGTGTGTATGAACATATTTAATGAAATTACCTATATTAAAAATATATGTGAATATAATGTTATGTTCAAAATATTTAGTTGATCAATAACTTTCTAAGTATTATAATGATTGAAATGTATATAATGATATAAGATACAAAGTGCTCCAAAGTATAATACTAAAAAAAAGTGCTAAAATTATAAATTGAATAAAATTATCCTATATGTGAAACTAAAAAGTAAGACTTACTGAAAAATAAAATAAGTGTAATATGAGCAATGTTAGCAAATGAGAAAGTAAGTCTTAAACGAAATGATTCAAAAAGAGAAAAGTTGCAATACCGAAAGTATAATATAGTTTGATGATTTTTTTTCATAAAGTTAAAATTATTATTTTGTGTAATCAAAATATTGTGTTAGTTTATTATTGAGAATATTTAATATATTGAAATATTTTATTAATTATTAATATATTTTCGTAAGTATTTTTCTCTAATATTAAGTGACAAAATATATTTTTCTAAGCACCACTAAGCTTTACTTAGCGTGTTAAAATTATTTTCTGACACGCAGATATCATGTCATCGGAGCAAGTTAAGAAGTAAAATTAAATATCTCTGAAATTATCTACAGTACATATAGAGATCTTTTATATATTGTACTTATAAGTTATGAAGTATATATATATATATGCAAATTATCTTGGTTATTTGAGAGATTGTATAAATTTATAAACGTGAAAGAAATATTTGTATTTAGAGAATGAAGTTTTAGATTTTAGTGAATGATTATCAAATCAAATAATGTATTATATATTTATTTTGGATTGACAAACTTATGATGGTTATCTGATTTATAATTAGTATTTGGTTTATTGGAGATATTGAAGATTAGTTTAAATGTTGAATTTATAAGTGTTGTATTATACAGATTGTATTATTATTTGAAAATTTTTGTTAGTAATACTATGAAAGGAAATTTCGCTGATGAATTGATTAGAGTACTGACAGTATATTGAGTAACATTCTCTGATAGTTTTTATGTGAGAATTGTCAGGGGATGTTATATTTAGTGGTATCAGAGCAGGTTTAGGCATTTTTGACATGTGGAGTTATGGGAGAAGTGAAATGCAATTGTCTAAGTTATTTGAATTGAATAAGTGGATATGTGTTTTGATACAATTGATATTTCATATGTTTATGGTAGTAGAATATTTTCTAAGAATTAATTGAGAATTTATAGTGTATTGTTTGGAGTGCACTTGATCTATTTGTGATAATATTGTTCTTGGTTAAAGAGTGATGGTTATGGAGTGTTGATTACTAAATTTATTGCTAAAGATTTGATTAATTGAGGATTGAGTAAAGTGTTTGATTTGGATTCTTATTATTTGAATGTTTGGTTTTTGGTTTTTTTATCATGGTTATTAAATGTGTTTAGGTTATTTTAACTTAAAATGTAAGTTGGAACAGCTTTGGCTCATAACAAAGTGAATTTTTAAGTTTGGCAGATGCTGAAAAATTCACACGGGCATGTGGCTTTGATCCACACGGTTGTGTAAATTATTCAACTCTACTTTCAGTAATATTTTGGTATACACAGGCGTGTGGACTTTTTAGGCACGCCCATGTCCACTATGTAACTCTAATTTTCTTTTTTTTCAACCCCAAAATACTTCATTTCTTATGTTAATATAATTTTCTTTTTTAATTAACATTTATAACATAAATTAATACTTAAAAATATGCAAGTTTGTCAAATTAAAGGTTAAAATTTTGAAAATGTCTACTAGTTAGTTTGCAAAAAAGCCTTGAAAGTTTGTAAGTATTAGATAAAGATTATAGTATCATTTTATTGATGTGATATGTAATTAAATATTATTAGAGGTGAATAAGTAATAAATTGCTCAAAATATACTGATTTTAGATCTAGCTTGAAATTAAATAGCTAGCCAGAAAGAGGATATCCATAGTGATAGTGGGCACGTCGTGCCATTAATGGACACATTGTGTCATTAGTGATAGTAGACATTTTTGTCATTATACATTCTTAAGATTTGGCATTACAATTGCTACAGTGACCCGTTATCCAAACCTATTATCTGAGTTCAGTATGTATGGATATGTTTAATGATGTTACCTATATTGAAAATATATGTTAATATAATATTATGTTCAAAATATTTAGTTGATCAATAACTTTCTAAGTGTTATAATGATTGAAAGTGTATATAATGATATCATATACAAAGTGCTCCAAAGTATAGTACTAAAAAAAAGTGCCAAAATTATAAATTGAATGAAATTATCCTATATGTGAAATTGAAAAGTAAGACTTACTGAAAAATAAAATAAGTGTAATATGAGCAATGTTAGCAAATGAGAAAGTAAGCCTTAAATGAAATTATTCAAAAAGAGAAAAGTTGCAATACCGAAAGTGTAGTATAGTTTGATGATTTTTTTAAAGTTAAAATTATTATTTTGTGTAATCAAAATATTATGTTGGTTTGTTATTGAGAATATTTAATATATTGAAATATTTATTAAAACTGAGTGTTATTACTATATTTTCGTAAGTATTTTTCTTTAATATTAAGTGACAAAATATATTTATACAAGCACTACTAATCTTTGCTTAGCGTGTTAGAATTATTTTCTAACATGCATGTATCATGTCATCGAAACAAGTTAAGAAGTAAAATTAAATATTTCAGAAATTATCTACATTACATATAGAGATCTTTTGTATATTGTACATGTAAGTTATGAAGTATATATATATGCAAATTATCTTGGCTATTTGAGAGATTGTATAAATTTATAAACGTGAAAGAAATATATGTATTTAAAGAATGAAGCTTTAGATTTTAATGAATGATTATCAAATCAAGTAATATATTAGATATTTATTTTGGATTGACAAGCTTATGATGGTTATCTTATTTATAATTAGTATTTAATTTATTAGAGATATTGAAGATTAGTTTAAACGTTAGATTTATAAGTGTTGTATTATACAGATTATATTATTATTTAAATATTTTTTTTAGTAACACTTTGAAAGGAGACTTTGCCAATAAAATTGATTAGAGTACTGACAATATATTGAGTAGTATTCTCTGATAGTTTTTATGTGAGAATTGTCAGGGAATGTTACAGATAAGCTCCTCAGTTTAAGGTTTAATGTGACCACATTGAGTTACTATTATCCTAGTTTGTTTATGTGATTTATTGGTTGATTGATATTTGTATGCACACGTTATGTATGGGATAATTGTATTATATTAATTACTATATAGCTCATTGAGTCGAACGCTCATTCATGTTCACCATTTTTTCCAGATTGCAGGTTGAGCATAGAAGTACTGCTTATTCAGGTCATCCTGCTTTTTTATTTATCGGCATGAATGTTAATTGTATATATTTTATTGTGCAATTATGTTATAATTATTTTCTAGAACTCCGCATGGTATTTTTTTTATCTATCTTTTTATTCATTTAATTCCGCAGTTTAGTTAAATATATTTGTTAATAAATGTCTAATAATGATGATGTGATATTATATTAAAGTATAATATTAGTAGACTAGTGGACCCGGTTCGAGATAGTGACTGATGTCACCATCTATATTTATCAAAAAATGAGTTGTTAGACTTACTACGGGTTCCGGGAGTCATGTACTTTTTCCGTTCTCTAATGCCGATCACGTGCCCTCGGGTTGGATCGTGACAGTTATCATCCTCCATTATTAATTTGCTATGCGATGGTTCATGAAGTTTTCACTTTGCTCCCATTGTCGTCCATTTATCTATTTTTCCATAATAAAAAAATGATGACATTTTAGGAACTGACATCATCCGTCACGTCATCTCCTTAAATATTTAAGCATTAAAATGTGTATATGTTGGGATTTGATTCTAGCACTTCTTGTATAAAAGAGATGATTAGTTTCTATCTACGCCACCTTTTACATATGTTAAGAAGGCTATTCTAATTATATTTTAACCATAATTTATTAAAAATTATAATTAAATTATAAATTTGCATTTTAACAATAATTTCAAATAAAATTATAAATTATAAAGTAATTTCGTTTAACAACTAAATAAAATTTATTTAACATATTAATAAATCTATGAGTAATTTATTAAAAAGTTTTAATTTTTTAAAATTATATAATTTCAAATAGAAATTTTAAAATTATTTTTATTAAAATAATTAAAATTATCTAATTTCATTCACCACGTAAGCTCCATTAAATTTTTAAATAGACGAAATGACGATGACCAGAGCAAAGTGAAAACGTTAGGGACACGTCGTGACAAATTGACAATAGAGAACCACGATGAACATTAGTAAATTTCTTTAAAAAAATAGATATAATTAACCAAATTCTATTATGAATTTTGGATGGATAACAGCTATAGCTTTTAGTAAATTTTATGGTGATAATATTTTTGTTTAATTATATGTGAAAAATGAAGAATATCTAAATTCAAATTTGAGATTTAAGTAAGAGTAATATATATATTTTTATCATGATGTCACACCTTGATAGTTACTGTGATGAGTATTTAAAGAATTTGATAATTTTTTATTTTAAAAACAAGTCTAATATTATTAAATTAAAATTTTATTAACATTCCGCTTGGAATGAATGAATTTAATAAAATTTTATAAAATTTATTTTAATTTTAAAAATTACTTGTTTTGAATAAAATTTTTTATTCATTCCAATTCTATGAATTGAAATAAATGAAATTTAAAATGTTACTAAAATAGATGAAATTTTTAAATAAATTCTACGAATTAATGAACTAATTTATTTTTATATAAAATTACCCTCAATAGACCTATACTCCTTTCTTCCACTATGTTTTTTTAATTTTTCATCTTTTCTACTATATCAATTTCATAAAATTTCTTATTTCTCATATTTAAAATTTTAAAATTAATTTTTAATAAAATTATATCATTGATTTTTAATTTTTTAAAGTTAAATATCTAATTTGGATATTTACTATTTTAGCTTCATCAATATTTATATTTTTATCTTAATATTTTATTTTATTTTTATTTTTAATAATTATTTAAAATTTTTAAAAATTGCTAATTATATATATAAATCCTTTGTGAAATTGATTAGTAAAACAAAAAATATTTCTAAAATTATAAATAATAGTCAAATAAATAAAAATTTTTAAATATGAATATTTTTATTTAAAATTATGTTAAAAAATTTTATTGTTTTGAATAAAAATTATTAAAAATAAAATTATAATAGTTTTAATTCATTAAATTCATATAAATTAAAAAAATATTTTTTAATATTAAAAAATAAAATATTCATATATAATAATTATCTAATTCAGAAATACATTATTATTAATTTATAACAATAAATATAAAAATTAAAATTTTTTGATATTATTTGAGCATAAATTTTAAATATAATATTATCATAATAAGAATATATTTAAAAAAATAAATAAAATTTTAATTTATTTTAAATAAAAATATATAAAATTTAATTAAATTAACTGTTTTAAATAATATCAATTTAAATATAAAAATTAATTTATAAATAAATTTTATATGAATTTCATATATAAATAGTTTTATAATCTAAATTTATTTATTTTCAAAATGATGTAAATGAAATATGGTGAGAGATTTCCTGCTACTTACACGCGCGCAGAGCTGCAGCTGAACTCTTAGAAAGGGTCGGGCAGACCCTTTTCTGAAAACCCTAATCATGCAGCTATATATATATCGCTTACTCTCACAGCTAACAATGCTTCGTCTTCTACCTTTTCGCTTTCATTTTTTTTTAATTTTTTAAAATTATTAGTGGTTTTCTTCCTTGAATTTCAGTTTTCTTAAAAAAGAAAAGCATCTGCCTATGATTCTCTATGGTTTTTTCTCACATAGCTCAGAGAATACGAAGCGATGCAACATCAAACATCAAAGGTACTTTTATGGACAAGCGGATTTCTTTATTTTCTAATGAATTCTTGCTTTTTCTCGAGGGTTCCACATTTTTTTTAATTTTTATTTTGAATTTTATTTGAAGATTAATGCTCAATGATGATTGAATTTGCTTTAACCACACTGAAAAAGAGGTCTTGAATGTTTGGATTTTGGATCAATCAGCCTTTGATTAAACCAATGATTTTTGAGATTTTTCTTGTTTTGTATTGATGGTTGTTTGATGACTCTTGTTTTTAAGAGAGTAGAGATTTTATTATCTTTAATCTCTTTCTTAGATTAATGATGAAGGCTCTGTCAACAATTTACAAGAAAATTAATCATTGGCTTAATCAAAGGAGGATTTTCATTAAATCCTCTTTCAAGTTGTCTCTTGTGGACAATCTTTGGCCTTTCAACTGAGAGCATTTGGAGATTGTTAAACTAGAATTTAATTAAATCTCAAATGTTAGGTAAAATTCATACTTTAAAATTTGGCAATTGTTCAATAATGGAGATCCAAAACATTCAACAAATTATACTGTAATAAGGATTTTTTTATGTAAAATTAATTTATCGTAAGGGTGATAGATATTTGAACCCTTGATTTATAATGGGTTATAACTGTATGAATAATGTAGGATTATATGTTTAATACATGATATTAATGGAGTTTTGAAGTCATAATTCAATGTGGAGGAGGAGACATGGGAGCAGGAGAAGGTTGGTCTTTAAATATTAGAGAGAAGAATTTATGAGCAAGAACTTGATTAGCTGCATCTGAAGGATGAAATGCGTCCCAGAACACATAATCTTTACGATTTTTGCATAAGTTTGAATTTGGCAAACACAATCCTCCTATGCTTGTGTCTACATTGCAGCATGACGTATTTGATACCTTGAAGCCTGCAATGAAAAAACAAAACCATAACACATTAAATTTTGAAAAATTTTAATTGAATTTTAACGTCAATTCAATTTTAGGGTTCAAATTTAAATTGAAGATAAGACCACTAAACTAAATGTTCATTCTTAAAACTCATCAAAAGAAATTATTTCAAATTTAAGATTTGAAGATCTAAAAATTTTCAATTTTAGTCCAAGCTTTGGATTTTGCTTAAGTTGATGCTTGAGATTTACCATAAGAAGTAGGATTATTGATCAAATCCAAAACATCTGCATATGTATCTGCAAATAAGAATTTGGCGTTGGGGAGGCGTTGGTTTAGTGTGTTAATTAGCTTTTGCACTTTAGAGTTAAATTCCAAAATCCAAGTATTCACTCTCTTCAAACATTGCCCTTTCTTTGATTTCACTCTTTGTGAAGGAATGCAGCCCAGTGGGCCAAGCCCATGAAATATAATCTTTCTTGCACCCAGTTGATATAGCTTCTGCAATAATAAACAATTTGTGGATACTATTATTCTGATAAAAAAAATTAATAATAAGAAGATAAATTATTGTTACTTTCTTGGAATTTTTTTAACCGTTTTAGTTCCTGCCATTGGAAAATTAGTATTTTGTTATTTTTTTAAAGATTTTAATAATATAACGTATTTTAATCATTTTAAAATATCTTGCTTTAAAATATTTGAGTATAAAATATTTATTTAAATGAATTCTTATATTATAAAATAATTTAATCTCATAATTTTTTGTATTTTTTTTGAAATTTACTTGGAAACTAAAAATGTTAATTTTAATAAAAATTAAAGTACGATTAAGACAAATTATAATAAGCATTAGATAGAAGATCAATTTGTGGGTGGAAGGATGTTTTCTGTTTTTAATTATTACCGTAAGTTGCTGATCCAAGTTGGATGCTAAGAGTTCTACAAATTCATCATGTGTGTATTGTTGCCCGTCTGCTAAAAATGGTTGCAAAAAATTGTTTACATAGTCATTACTGCCTGCAATAACACCCAAAATAAATGGTTACGGCCCTTAAAAAAAGCTGAAAATGGTTATTTATGTTCTTTTAAGGGATAGAAAGTAAGCTAATGATGCAGCCTTCTTATTACCTATTAATTTAATTACCACTTTTTTTTACAGTTTTTTTCTTCTATATTTTTTGTAAAAAATGAAAAACTTACCAATGCCAATGAAGTACAAGGCCTCATTACAGTGCTTATTTGCAGGTTCTTCTCCTATTTTAGCTTTGATTGCCTCTTTAGTTATCATGAAGTAATTAATCTGATCATCAAAAGACAATCTCTGAATCTGCAATTATGCAAAACAAAATTTCAGAAAAAAAAATATTACATAAATTTATGGCAAAAAAGAACAATAAACCATAAAAACATAATGTTGTACAAATAAAAAGTAAAAATAAAAAAGATATTACAAAATAAAATCCAGTCTCATTAAGAATTCCAGCTCCGCCAGATGCATAATTAACCCCATTTAACAATGCATCATCATTCTTTGATAATGAAAGATAAGGTGGTGATGATGGGATCCCAAGCTTTTCAGCTTCAATTTCAAACAAAAAAAATTCAAATAATTAGCCAAAATTAACAATTAACAAAGCTTCTTCATATTATATAAAGTAATAAATGAATATCAAAATGAGCTTTTATTTATTATTAATAGAAATTAACGATCAATAACATACAAATAAAATCACCAATAGTCCTCCCATTTGTGAATCTTCCGGTGGCCTTTCCGCCAGAAAAATCAATTCCATACCATGGATAATCAGACCTTGCTAGAGAATATTGAAGGTACTTATTGTTCCCAACTTCTGTCAATGAGTCACCAAATACATATGTAACTACTGAAGTAGCAGCACAACTTAAGCTTATTGCTTCTGCCACAAAAACTAATAATGTTACTATCCCTTGAAGCCCTACTATCGCCATCTTATTCCAATACCTCAACTTGATTAATTATGGTTAATTTTTTTGTGTTAAATTAGTGGAATGGATTTATAGTATGTTTAGTGGTGATTTATAAGATTATTAGTCATGCCCAGTTCTTCAAGTTTGTATATATTAGTTGATTAATTTCTAAACCATAGAAGACACTGATTCTTTTATGTAAGACTTTCTCTCATTTTGGAATTTGTAAGTTTTGGTGAGTATAGTCATTAGCCACTCTCCATCAGTTGGCCAACTCACTACATTCAGTCAGTCCAGTTAGTTTTGTTAGGTTTAACATTTCATTAAGCACTTCAAGAAACAATAGTTTGTTATTTTTATTGTTCTTTTATGAAAATTGATAAAAACTAGTCATTATATTCTTCTAATATGTATAATTGATATCCGACTTATATATAATAATATCTCTTATCGCAATAGTCAATAAATAAAATTAATAAACCGAAAAATATTAAGCAAAAATATACTAACAAATAATTAAAAAATTAAAAAAATATTTTACTATATAATTTATAATAAACTCATTACCCATTAAATATAATAAATTAGATTATGAAAGACATAATTACTCACTATCACATAATATATATAAAAACTCTAATAATATTAATAAATTATGTTTAATTAATTTTTGTCACTTACCCATTATATACATACATACATACATACATATATATATATATATATAATTATTTGTCTCACTAAAAAACAACATATACTATTTTAACAAAAACAAAATAAATCACTACTGTAATAAAAAAAAATTAAATATTTTCGTTCAATTCAAACTAACTAATAGTGTACATGTAAATTTTTTAAATATTTTATTTTCTAATTATTTATTTATTTTTTACAAATGACTTATCATTGTTTAGTAGAGTAGTTTTTATTAACGAGTAATATTTTTATAACTGGACTGAACACTGATTTAAATTAATAATTGATCCATAGTTCAACCAGATTTATTCGGATTCAATAATATAATAATATTATATAATTTTTTTAAATAATAATAGATAATATTTAATTCCTTATTATCTTTTTAAATTCTAATTTTATCTTTTTATTAATTTTTTAAATTCTAATTCTTATAATAATAAAATATAAAATTTATATTTTTTTAATCTGCTTACATAGCATCAATAAAATTTTTTATTTTATAGTCTCTTATTTGCCCATTACGCGGTCATAAAAATAATAAAATATAAATAAATATAATAAATATATATAAAATATATATAAATTAACAAGAAATTATATTGTAAAAAATATAAAATAAAAAAATTATCTAAATTTTTATGATAGTTCATTAAAATAATATTGGTGGACAAATATAATCTATTTATTCATAATTTGAAATTTTTACTATTTAAGAATAAAATTTTTACATATTTTTACTATAAAAAGCTTAAATTCCTAAAAAATAAGAAAAAAAAGAAATTTAAGCAAAATTTTTAAATAGGAAGAAAAATATGGATAGAAAGATTTATAATTATTAGATTTTTATTAAAAATGTTATTAATATCAATATTATTATTACATAAATTATCAATTAATAATTAATTTGTTAGAAATGTTAAAAGTTATATATTTTATTTTTAAATTTTTAAAATTTTTAAAAATATATAATTATTCATTATTATGAATAAATTATTTAATTTATAATTAATTTATTGAGAAAGTCAATAATCATATACTGTTTTGAAACTTTTTTAATTTTTTTAAAAATATAAATCAAACACTATTATTTAATTATATTAATATGTAATTAATTTATAAAAATTTAAAATTCATACATATAATTTATTTAATTAATATTATAAATTTATATTAATATATAATTATTTAATAAAATATTAAAAGTTACAAATATAATCAATTATTAAAATTTATATAAATTATTAAAATTAATTTTAAAAAATATTAAATATTAAATCAATATTAAATTAAATTATTTAAGTTTTTTTATCAAAAAAAGAGGAAGTGAAATTGATAAATTAATAAGGAATTGAGATAAAAGAGTTCTTAATTTTTTGGCTTTTATATATGTATATGGATACATGATATGTACGTAATATTTTTAGAATATAAAAATTCAGAAAATATCAAATTAATGATGATTTCTTCCGATTTTTTCACTTTTTTTCTCATAAGATAGTGGAACTTCTTTTCTTACCATTTGATTTCTTTCTAATTTGTTTTTATTTAATTTTTTTTAATCATATAGGGAAATTATAAAGTAATTAGTAATTACCTACTTAACTTATTTCCCATGACACACAGTAGAATAATCCTTTTTCTTTTTCTTTTTCTTTTTCTTTTTCTTTTTCTTTTTCTTTTTCTTTTTCTTTTTCTTTTTCTTTTTCTTTAAAAAAAAAAAAGGGCGTCTCGTCAATTGGTGTGTATATTATATATAATTGGGCAGGAACATTCCAAAATCAATGTTAGTACAACAAAATTGAAACAATTGTTGGTCAAAGTATTTGAGCAATACATTTAGAATTTTCCTTAATAATCGAACACTATATCAAAGTTTGATTCTTATTCTGTAGGTGTAACATTAGACTAATGGAGGAAAATATTTATATAACTTGCTCTAGAAAGATTATTTTATGCATATCAAGAGGTATTCCATATTGAAAACTTATTAATTAATAAGCTTCCTTAACATAATTAATAATTAATAATTATAGTATACAATACTATCTTTACATGCATAAAATATATAAAATAATATTATATTTTACAAAATAAATTTACTATTATTTTGACTATTTTTCATATTCCACATGGAGAGATGTGGGATGGAGGAGGGACATTAAGATTATAAATAGTCCACTCCTCTTTGTAGTTAAAATATCTCAAAAAAAATAAGCATTCCCTTTTAAGGTCTTATTTTTTCTCACTTCTCTCTTTTGTATTTCTTTAAAATTAGTAAAGTTATTTTGGTAGTATCTGAGAATATAGGTAAAATTAGCTAAATCTCGTTAAATTTTGATATTTTCTTTATTGTTTATTTAATAGTTATTTTT
Organism: Garcia nutans; assembly: GCA_947685225.1. Classification (NCBI taxonomy): domain Eukaryota; kingdom Viridiplantae; phylum Streptophyta; class Magnoliopsida; order Malpighiales; family Euphorbiaceae; genus Garcia; species Garcia nutans. Next base: position 57,034,008 of record CANTUV010000008.1, read on the forward strand.
AGGTATAGTTGTGATGGTATTTTATGCTATTAATTATATATTTAGAAAAATTTTATCTAAAAAAGACAGTATTTAAACGTGTCTATTATGATTCACCTCTCTTTCCTAAAAATATTATTGGTATAATTAATCAGTGCAATTGTTCACACACTATACATATTAGTGGTAAAAAATTAATTCAATTTTCACAACAACTAGTATCAGAGTCAATATTTTCTGAGTATGTTCTGTGGTTGCAGCATAGTCTGATCTTCCACATCAGAAAAGATTTTCTTAGATTATTTGTATTCTGTATTTATTAGCTATTAAATAATTTTTTGATGTGAAGTATATACCACTGTATTCTCCACGGCCTATACTATTAAATCTAACTTAGGCAAATCATCTACTACAAAGAATGCAGTATCCACATCGTCAATTTAATCAAGGATTATTGTATCAAATGCTATATTTGCCGTGGAGATTTTTTATGGTATAGGTCATTTTGGCATGTGGCAAAGTGTGGTTCTAGATGGTCTTTTCTAGCAAAGTTTAGACATTGCCATTGAAGAAAAGAAACCAAAAGAAATTGATAAAAAAAATTTAAAAAGCCATCAATTGTGTGGCATGTGATACAATTCTATCGTGCATTTCTAGAAAATAGAAGTATATTTTCTCTAAGAAAGTGTCCGCAAGTAAATTGTGAAAGGCACGATAGAGATTGAAAAAAAAAACAGTCAAAATAAGCTTCATATGAATAAGAGATTATTTTGTTTCACTTATATTCCTGGTACTACTATGAATGAGCACATCGCCAATTTTAATTAGCTAGTAGCTAATTTGATAAATTTGAACATGATTTTCAAAGATTAAGATTTGACTTTAATGTTGTTGGGGTCCCTTCTAGAGGACTTTGAGTTTCTTAAAACAACTGTACTTCATGGAAAGGATAAAGTGACTCTCTCTGAAGTAACTACTACATTATATAGTTTCGAACTACGAAAGAATGATAAGAAAGAGAGCTTAAGTAAAGCAGCAGAAGTATTAATAGTGAAATGTCACTCTCAAAGCAGGAAGAAAGAAAAAAAAAGAGGAGATTAAAATCCAGATCAGCTAAAGATGAATATGCCTTTTTCCGGGAGAAAGAACATTGAAAGATATATTGTCCCAAGCTGAGAAATAAAAGCAAATCCAATAAAGAAAAAGTTGCCGTGAATTCAAATGTAGCTGAGTGTGATGATGAAGACTCAGACCTTTCATTAGCTATTGTATCATCAACAAGCTCTTCTAGTGTATGGCTACTTGATTCCGATTGTAGCCATCATATGTGTCCCAATCGGGATTGGGTCTTTGATTTTAGTGAACTAGAAGGTACAACTGTTTACACAGCAAATAACAGTCCATGTAAGATAAAAGGGATTAGTTCCATTCAATTGAGGAATCATGATGGATCAATCAGAACTCTGACAAATGTGATATGTTCTGAGTTTGAAGAAGAATCTAATCTCTGTGGGGGTCCTAAAATCAAAGGCTTTATTGTAAATACAACAAATGGAGTAATAAAAATTATCTATGGTGCACTGGTGATAATAAAAGGAATAAGGAAGAATAATAACTTGTATTACTATCGGAGTAATGCAATTATTGGGACAACAGCAACAGCTTCCAGAAATGATCAGGAGTTGGAAGCAATCAAATTATGGTATATGTGTCTGGGGTATGCTAGCGATAAATCTTTAAAACTTTTGTCAGATTAAGGATTACCGAAAGAAGTGCAACCTCATAAGTTAGATTTTTGTGAGCATTGTGTCAAAGGCAAGAAAACTAGAGTAAAGTTTAGTACTGCAATCTATGATACCAAAGATATTTTAAATTATATTCACTCAGATGTTTGGGGTATTTCCAAGACAGCTTCAATGGGAGAAACATACTATTTTATAACTTTTATTGATGACTTATCTCGGAGATTATAGGTGTATACTATGAAGATGAAAGATGGAGTGTTGAGAGCTTTCCTTATATAGAAAAATATGGTGGAAACTCATATGGGCAGAAATTTCAAATGTCTCCGCATAGATAATGACGGAGAGTATAAAAGTGATCCATTTTTGAAATTCTGCCAAGATGAAGGTATTGTTAGACACTTTATAGTTAGAGATATACCACAACAGAATGGAGTGGTAGAACACATAAATTGGATATTAGTGAAGAAAGTTCGGTATATGTTATCCAATACTGGGTTAGGCAGACAATTTTAGGCTGAGGCTGTGACTTATGCATGACATCTCATTAATCGCTTACCATTAGCTGCTATTGGTGGTAAAACACATTTGGAGATGTAGTCTGAAAAATCTACTACTGATTATGATTCCTCATGTGTGTTTGGTTCCACTGTATACTACCATGTTAAGGAATTAAAATTAGATCCAAGGGCAAAGAAAATATTTTTTATGGGGATCACCACTGGTGTGAAATAATGTCACCTTTAATGTCCAGAAACAAAGTAGAGATGTTACCTTTAATGAGTCTACCATGTTGAAAAAGGTAATGAATAAAATTATTTAGCAGACAGATGGTACTCCGTAGCAGGTAAAGTTTGAAAGAAGAATTATTAACCCAGCAACAAATGATAAAATAGATGCAGACACTCATACGGTAGAGATGAAGTCAGATGAAGAAGTGGTTCCAACCCAAGAACCTCCACAACAATAAGAATCTATTGCAATAAATAGGTCACGACGAGAGATTTGCAAACCTACTCGATTTTATGATATGATGACTTATGCATCTCTAATTGCAAATGATAGCATTTCTAACACTTATAATAAAGTTGTCCAAAGTTTAAAAAAGAATAGGTGGAGAAAAGCCATGGATGATGAAATGCAGTCCCTTACAAAGAATCAAATATGAAAGCTAGCTAATCTACCAAAGGAAAAGAAGGTAATTGGATGCAAATGGGTATATACAAAGAAAGATGGATTTCTTGACAAGAACGATATTTGCTACAAGGTAATGTTAGTAGCTAAAGGCTATGCTCAGATGAAGAAAATTTATTATAATGAAGTATTTTCTCCAATTGTAAAATATTTCTTCATTAGAATTTTATTGGCCTTAGTAGCACAATTGAATTTGAAACTCATTCAACTTGATGTAAAAACTATATTTCTATATGGTGACTTTGAAGAGAAAATCTAAATGACTCAACTAGAATGGTTCGAGATTGCTGGAGAAGAAAAACGGGTATGCAAATTGGAAAAATTGTTGTACGGATTGAAATAATCTTCGAGGTAGTGGTACAAGTGATTTGATAATTTTATAATGAGGCAGAAGTACACAAAAAGCAAATACAATCACTGTGTGTATTTGAGCAAGTTACAAGATGGATTTTTCATATATCTTCTCATGTATGTTAATGATATGTTGATAGTTTCAAAGAATCTAGAAGAAATTGAGAAGTTGAAGGCTCAAATGAATCAGGAGTTTGAAACAGTATCTGAAGATATGCAGAGATAGGAAGAGAATTTTAGGCATGGAGATATGCAGAGATAGGAAGAGAGAGAAGCTTTGTTTGAATCAGAAACATTATCTGAAGAAGATACTACAGCGTTTTGGCCTGAATGAAAAGTCAAAACCTATAAGTACACCACTTGCACCTCATATGAAGCTCAGCACATCTTCATCTTCTAAAAATGAATCGAAATGAGAGTACATGTCAAAAGTTTCATATGCAAATATTGTTGGTAGCTTAATGTATGCTATAGTGTGTATAAGGCCAGATATTTCATAAAGCAGTTGGAGTTGTGAGCAGGTATATGCATGATCTTGGTAAGGAGCATTGGCAAGCTGTGTATTTTACGGTATATTCTGAACACCGTAGATGTTGGATTGATATTTGAGCGGAATGAGAAAGATGGTCAATGTGTAGTTGGATATTGTGATTCCGATTATGTTGGTGATTTGGATAAACGTCATTCAACTACTGGTTATATGTTTACACTTGCTCAAGGACCAGTTAGTTGGAAGTCTACGTTACAGTTAACAGTTGCTTGTATACTATAGAAGCAGAGTATATGACAGTATCAGAGACTGTTAAAGAAGCAATTTAGATTTAAGGGTTGCTTGGTGAACTGAAAATTAGATAAAAGCACATCAAAGTGCATTGTGATAGTCAAAGCGTTATTCATTTAGCAAAGAACTAAGTTTATCATGTAAGCACGAAGCACATCAATATTTGGTATCACTTTGTACGTGAAATTATAGAGAAAAGTAAAATATTACTTTAGAAAATTCGGACCACTGATAATCCCGCAGATATGTTGATAAAGGTAGTGACAGTTGTTAAGTTCAACCATTGTTTGAACTTAATCAATGTTTTGAAAAATTAAAGATGAACGATTCACAACGCATTTAGAGTTACTACTCAAAATTAGTTTTGAGTAAAGATTTGCAAATGGTAAATAGAAAAATGGTCAAGGTGAAACTTTATTATTTTTTACTATTTTTCGATTTGAGATACGGAGGAGGGGCAATAAGATTCTAAATAGGCCCCTCCTCCCCTTAGTTAAAACATCCTAAAGAAAAATAAGTCTTCTCTTTTAAGGTCTTATTTTTCTTTTTTTCTCTTTTTTGTATTTATTTAAAATTAGTAAAGTTATTTTGGTGGTGTCCGAGGACGTAGGTAAATTTAGCCGAACCTCTATAAGTTTTGGTGCTTTTTTATTATTTATTTAATAGTTATTTTTAGATATAGTTGTGGTGGTATTTTGTACTATTAATTATATGTCTATAAAAATTTTATCTAATAAAAGACTTGATATTTAAGCGTGTACATTGTGACTCATCTCTCTTTACTAAAAATATTTCTGGTATAATTAATTAGTACAATTGTTCACACACTATACATATTATTGATAAAAAATTAATCTAATTTTTATAATATTTACTTTATAATAAGCAAAGTGAATTTACTTTTCAGATTTAATATTTATTTCGCATTGCGTTAAACTGTTTTTAATAAATTATATTTATTTCATTTAAATTTTAAGAAATTACTGTTTGGAAAAAATTATACTTTTCTCAAATCAAGATTTATAAAAGGAAATTTAGAAAAATAAAAAAAAATTCAAAATAAAATTTCGAAAATAAATTCTAAATTCAATCCAAACTGACAATTAATTTTAGAAATGCCACTTAAGAGGAATGAATTTTTAGTCTCGCCAAAAAGAATATATATATACATCTTGTACCCTCCAAAAGAAACATAATAAAAAGAAAATGTTGATTTTGAAACGAAAAATGTCTCTGTCATTATATTTGAAAATGAAATTTTATGCAAAATAATAAATTTAATTCATATAATTGTTACAAAAAAAGTATATATATTTATATATATTTCTAATTTCTTTTTTTCTCTTCAATTCAATAAATAATAATCATCTAAAAAAATGCAAGAAAATAATTGTGGAACGCGGATTGACCCAAAAAATCATATCAATCTAAATTTCAAATGATGAAAAAGGAACAAAAATTAAAAAAAAAAATTATAGAAGCTGTAAATAAAATTTTGACGAAGGAACTTTCTTTAGAATATATCATCAACATTTAATTTTGATTTATTGATATTTTAATATAGAACTTAATTTCTCACATTATTTATTAAATTAAAATGGTACAAAATAATTCATTTGAAAATGACTTTAAGCACACCAATATATAGCCTAATGGCAAGTTATTTTCCCTAAAGTCAATAAACCCATGATCGATTTATATTGCTTCCAAAATAATACTTTTAAAAAAAAAACAGACTCTATGCTCATATTTATGAACTCCACTATATGAAATTTGATGCAGTTGCCTTGTTATTGTATACTTTTTTTTCAATGAAAGTTGTTGTGTGACCATATGTGTAGTTATTTTATGGCCATGACCTGGTTATAGCATTTGCCTTATTACTTACTCCTTTTATACATGAATTTAAGTAATTTATACTCTAAAAAACTGCGAAAAATGCGAACATGTTTAATACAAATATGTTGTTCAACAACAACTTTATTTGCAATTAAAAAAGATAATTTTTTATCTCTAAAAAAAATAAAAAAATAATTTTGTAAAGCTGATTTTGACTTAAACTTTTCAGTTCCTGTAATCACTTCTTCTACATCAAATGAGGCAGCCTCCAACACTCCTCTATGCACCTTTTGCTGTAAACACCTGTTTTTCATCTCAAGATTTCAAACATACATTTGAGCATATTTGATCATGATCTCATGCTTGTTATGAGGTATTTTATTGTCATTTGCATCTTCATTTGTAATTAATATGCTCCTCCTCCAATAGATTCAAAGCAACCTTCTCATAATTTTAAAAATATTCTTCCTCCTTTATTTATGATTGTGCATTATTTATCCTCAAATATGACCTTATATCCTTTATCATGTAACTAATAACTAACACTCAACAAACCTTTTATAATATCAGGAACATATGAAAATAATATGTACGAGTTATGAACTTTTGTAACTTTGTATGGTCACAGTTGCTTCAGCTCTTACGCTAACTAATCGGCCTCCATTTCAAACTATTACTTTAGTAAACGTAGATTTATTGAGCTTATTTTTTATTATTGTCGTCGTGTGACTTGAAGTCACGAGTTCGAATCATGAAAACGGCTTCTTGCAATTTGATCATAATCTCATACTTTGAGCATATTTGATCATGATCCCATGCTTGTTATAAGGTGTTTTATTGTCATTTGCATCTTCATTTTTAATTAATATGCTCCTCCTCCAATAGATTCAAAGCAACCTTCTCATAATTTTAAAAATATTTCTTCCTCCTTTATTTATGATTGTGCACTATTTATCCTCAAATATGACCTTGTATCCTTTGTCATGTAACTAATAACTAACACTCAACAAACCTTTTATAATATCAGGAACATATGAAAAAATAATATGTATGAGTTTTGAACTTTTGTAACTTTGTATGGTCACAGTTGCTTCATCTCTTACGCTAACTAATTGGCCTCCATTTCAAATTATTACTTTAGTAAACGTAGATTTATTGAGTTTATTTTTTATTGTTGTCGCTGTGTGACTTGAGGTTATGAGTTCGAGTTGTGAAAATAACGTCTTGCAATTGCAAGAAAATATCGCGTACAAAGACCCAATGAGTCCGATCCTTCCTCAAATATCACGTATAGCGAGTGTTTATATACCGGATTATCCTTTTTTATCATATGGTGCATAGCACCATAATCAATGAGTCAACTTTGTGAGGAGCAACATTCAACATTGATTGTTGCTGTGAAATGCTCGTTCTATAAGAAGAAGAATTGCAAATTTGAGTGTTGGGTCTAATGGGGTCCTTATATAGACTCATCCAGAACAAAAGGTCAACTTGTTAGTGCCTAAATTAATGAGTATCAATCATAGAATCGACGTTCCAAACCTAGAACAAGCTTATGAGAAGTTTCTATTTGAGAATCCTTACTAATTAAGTATTGAAGGAATAGATGCTCCTTCCCTTGGAACACTTCGTTTGGTTGCAAAATATGCATTTAGCCTAAAGCAACTTATCTTATTTCCTTTCATCATACATTTTACTAAACATTATATTCCATAATGAAGAATCTAAACTATTCAAAATCCATAATTTCATGGTTTTACATCCAAGTTATGTCACTTATAATAATAGCTAGGGTACATGGATCATGTTTCCTTGTTATTATATTTTGATTGGTCCATCATCAACCTCTTAACAAACATCCAACCCTTTCTTGTTAAATAATTTCAGAAATAAAAACGAATATAGTTCTTTAATACTAACTCTTATTCTTTTCATAGTATTTTACAACGGACACAAAATTTCTCAACTAGGCATGTAAGAAGCAACTAAAGAAATACTAGAGACTAAGAGTACCAATGAGTGATTGGTATGAGTAGTTCGATACTTTCATCCTTTAAGTAAGAGGTCGCAAGTTCGATATTTATGAAAAAAGTCACTACTTACTGGAAGTATTTTACCCTTTAATAAATCGATTCAGTGCTAATATGATTAGTCATGATCCAATAGATTTAGGGATACTTGTATTTATAACAAAAAAAAGTGAGACTCAGAGTAGGGCTCAGAGATTTATGAAAGGAAAAGATTGTCAAATAGTTTGATATATATATACATGGAGAGAGAGAGAGAGAGATCTATGGGAAGTCAGAGGGAGGAAGGGACGGGAGAGAAAGAGGGGGGAGGGAGAGGAGGAAGGCTCTATGGCCATATGAGCGGCAAAATAATTTTGATTGAGTGAGGTGTCATCCACATCAACTCCACATTTGTTGAATATATAGATGAAAATTGCATTGAGGGTCTTTAATGTGTTTGTTATAGAAAGATTAGTGATTTTAAATTGTGATAAAATAGAGTTAAAAGATTGATAATGTGAATTAGTTAATATGAATGTAATTTCCTGAAATATAATTCATAAATGAGTAAATTTTGGATTGGATTTTCTTAATAATTGATAGAAATTATGTAGCTAAGTAAGAATAATTTTTTCTTCATTTTTTTGAAAGAATAAATTATTCTTATCCCAATATATATATACACACAAAATTCTAATTGAAGTGGTTGAAGAAATGACAAATGAAAAAAAATAGCTTAAATTTTGTCTTGCGATTTTTTTTTTGTTATTTTTATAGAACCTTAAAATTTGTCTTGCGATTTTTTTATATTTTGACAATGACAACTAACATACAAGTTTTAACGTTCATTAAGTATCAACTGTAATTTACATATAATAACTATCATACAAGCAGTAAAAACAAATAAGTTTTTAAATAGTTAATTGAATAATTTTTTATTGACTGATGAATTCCACAAGTAGCATCTAAAAGATTAATAATGTATTTGGATGCATAAAAATTTTAAAAAAGTTGACTAAATAATTCTATTTAACCAATAATACTATATTTATTTATAAATAATCTATGTAAAATAAAATATTGAGCCTACTAAACTTTACCAATTAGTTAGTAAAATATTTTACTTAGGGAGAAATAAAAAAAATATTTCACTGAGAAAGTAGATCGAGGGATCAACATGTTAAAAGATAATCATACATTTAATTTAATATATGATAAAGCAAGAAAGAGATATTATAAGGGTAGTTTAGGTATTACTTAATTTTAAAAAAAAAATTGAGTTGCAATCAAAGAAGTTAATATTTTTTTTAATTTATTTTTTCAGTATTTTATTGCATCTTTTAAACACGATAATATAATATTCCTCAATAAAATACAATCCTTATAATATACCTCTGTAAAATACTTTCTTAGTAATCAATTTTCTCAGTAATTTATCAAACGCACTATAATAGTAATTTGTTATAAATTTTTCACATATCAATTAAAATAATAATTATTAAAATTAAATAAAATTTTCTTAAAACTACAAATGAGAATAATTTATGTAGTTTTATTTTTATTGTATCAAATTAAGATTTTTTCCTTGTGTTAATAAGTTTGTCGATGGACAAATTACCCCTATAGGTTCTATTTTGATCTAATTCCCAACATTGTAAATGCAATAATATAGCTTTTATTTATTATGGACGGTAATAATACAAATGATTTTTATTTTTTCAAAATGTCGGTCCTGCCTTTGATTTTTTACAAGACAAAATAGTTATTGAAGGATTTTTCAATTTTTATATCACATAGTAGGGCTCAGTGATTATTGAAAGGCTTTTTAATTTTTGATACGCTAAGCGGGGCTCACTAACAGTAAATAGACTTAATTAAAATTATTGGTATAGGTCTTCTTTTCCTTAGTGCTCACTATAAAAACGACATTGTTCAGAACTATTTTGGATAATTAAATTTTTTGAAAGACTTAATATCTAATGCTTTGTCTCATTTATTGGGTCTCATGCGTAAATAATAATATAATATATTCATAATACAAATATAAGACGTTGAATTATTAGCTTTTTTTATTAAGTACATTTATAATCAATAATTTCAAACTCTGCCGATTAATTGAAATTATTAAAAATATTTCAAAAATATATTTAGTTTAATTTTTAGCATAAGGTAAAAACAATAAAAAGAAATAAAGAAAATTAAATTCAAATTTTACTTTTTTAATAAAAATATTGCCAAGTATAAGTTAAACATAAAATGAACAAATAATAAAAAAATAAAAAACAATAAAATTAGGACAATAAGAAATTTAAAAAAAATAATAGAATTTGATTATTTCATTAAAAGACCATAATACATACTATATAAAATAGACTATTCAGAATTAGATGCAAGTTATTTAAATATTTTTAATTTAATAGGTCTGAAAAGATACTAAGTTTATTTAGATTTAATTGTGTATGTTTTAACAATTATTTTATCAACTTCAAATTTAGAGTTTGAGTTTGAAGTTAAATAAATTTTATAAATTATTTTGCATTTTAATTAATTAAAATAAATTTTTTAAAAGTTTCTATGGATTAAATGGATGGCTTTTTTTGGAAATCATCAATAAATTCTATCTTTCATTTTAAAATTTAAGACAATCTATGAGAGTTTTTAACTATTTTGGCTTGATTCTTCATTCTTGTTTTGCTTTTGTTAAAATTTTTTAAGTTTCTTTTTAACTATATCTATATATTATATTAACTTAGCTATCATTGACACAATATTATATCATATATCTTTTTTCATGTATCTTAATTATTTAAAATTTTAAATTAAAATAAATTTATTATTTATTTATTTATTTATTATAATAAATATTTATTTAATATTTATTTAAATAGTTTAAATAGATTTAAGATATTCTATTTGATATTAATGATAATTATATTTATTTGGAGAGTTTAAATAAGATTATGACTTTTTATTTAAAATTGATAATAATTATATTTATTTGAAGAGTTTAAATAGGATTATGATATCTTATTTGATATTTATAATAATTAGTTATTATCTAATTATATAAAAAAAATACAAAAACTATAACTATTATACTATTATTCTTTTCTCCCGCATTTCTCTTCCCCCCATAATACTATTTAATTTTAATATTACAATACTATTGTTCAACTACTAATGAATCATATATAATTGCAACAACTAACATGCAAGTAACATATCATATCTTTTATATTTTTTTTAAATTTTTGATAATTATTTTCCTTTTTTGTTTACTCAATTATTTATTTTTCTCTTTATTTCTATTTGAACATCATGCTTTTATAAAAAAAATTTTCCTAAATAGATATAAAAAATTATGATATGATTTTTCTTTTTATTGCTTTTTTTTTTCTAGCATGAGAAGGGATATTCTTCGACATTAAGTGGGGTTGTTGATTGTATCCCAATTGAATTACAACATGTGAAAATATAAGACAAAAAATAACATATTTTTTCTTAAAAAACATAATATATAGGACAACCAACTTAATAGATTAGTTATGGGTAAAATATTTTTTAGAATAATGTGATTTAATATTTTCTGCCTATTCTATTTATGTGTAAGGAAGATTAATTTTATGATAAAAGAATTAATAGAGATTTTGGTAACTTTAATTTAAATTAACCATGTGCTTTGATGAACAGATTTGATTATATTTTTTATTTATTTTATATTTTTTGAAAAATATATTTTAGTCTATGTAAGTTATTATTTTGTTAAATTTAAATTAATATAATTATCTTAAGTGATTGTAAATATTAATATAAATAAAATGTCAACCAACTTAAAAATTTAAAAACTATTGAATATATTAATTTATATATACTTTAATTAGAATATATAAAATATATGATATTGAAAATTAATAAGATAATTTCATATAAATATAATTTTTAAAATAATTACTTGATCATGTAATGAAAATTTTCAATAAATAAATATATATATATACCCCACTTTGATTTAACTTTTACCGATTAATACTAGTAAAGTGAACAATTAGACTAAAGAACAAAAAATATATATATATATATTTATATAACTTAGTTATGTTTAATTAGAGGATAAGTAAGCAAATTAGAGCACACGTTTACAGTTGTATAATTGGAGTTTTTGGAGTTCTAAATGTAGTGTCCTTTTTTTTTTTTTTTTGAAAGGCAAAAGCCACACTCTTTAATTAATTGAAATGTGAAAGAAGAACATCTGGAATCGTTTGCCAAACAACAAAATGGGAAAAATGAATAGAAGCTCTAGCTAATGAATGAGCAGCACCATTAGACCTTCTGCTCACCCAATTGACCTTTAAATCAGGCCTAAAACTCAGCAAATTTTTACAATCCGATATTACCAACCCGAAATAAGAATTGTCTGCCACGCTACAATTAACAGCTTGCACAACCACCTGATTATCACATAAGATGCTTCCCACCTGCTCTAAATTCTGGATCGTGTAAGAAATGGCAGTTCTTAATGCCACCGCTTCAGCAATTCCTGGGTCCCAAATTCCTTCATGCAAACCCGCAGCAGCCATTTTAAAACTGCCCTCAACATCTTCAACCACCAACCCATAACCAGTAAACCCTTCTGCTGCAAAAATAGCTGCATCCACATATAGCACCCAACGGTCATCAATCAAACCAGGGTTGAGAGTAAAACTCACAGTAGCAGGAACACGGCTAGAGGATAGGCCATGGTTAGTTTTAAGTTGCAACATCGAGCACCATTCAACTAAATAGGAGACAGCATTGTAAACAAGCTGGTTTGCAGAGGTAGTACGAGAAGACCACACAAAATCATTCCTATCTTTCCAAAGAAACCAAGCAGCTACTCCAAATAATTCAGCAACTTCCCTACCCTGAGATTCCCATATCCGCATAATCACCATGGCACAAGAATCATCAGCACCCATATTAAAAGTATCAACTAACCTCCAGCAATCAAGAGCCTTATTACAATGCAGAAGAATATGATCTACCGATTCCACATTAGAGCAAAAAGGACAGCAAGGATCCATATTCAACCCTCTTCTTTGCAAGTTAGCTTTTGTAGGAAGTACATTCCTCAACACCAGCCAAAGAAAGTCAATTATCTTAAGAGGGAGTTTAAGTTTCCATATCCTCCTCCACAATTCACCTTGATCCACCTTGTGGGTACTCCCTTCAATCCCACAACTAATAACATAACCCGATTTAACTGAGTAGTTACCTCTCCTCTCAAAGTGCCATAACAAAACATCTTGAGTAGTACACAAGCTGATAGGAATGGACAGAATGGCTTGGACATCACGGGCAGGAAAATGTTTCATAAGACCCGCAATATCCCATTTCCTATCAGTTTCCACAATGAAATCCGAAACCAGCCTCTCATTCCCAACAAAAAGAATTCCATCATCGGCCACAAAAGAACCATTTTTAGGAATCCAAGGGTCACACCCTGCACGAATACTCCTGCCATCTCCAACCCTCCATCTTACACCTTTCTTTAACAAATCAACGGTAGCAAAGATACTTGTCCAAATGAAGCTTGGATTAGAACCTCTCGAAGCTTCTAAAAAATCCCCCGATGAGAAATATTTAGCTTTAAAAACATGGAAGAACAAAGTATCCTTCTGCGTAAGCAAACGCCAACCCTGCTTACCCAACATGGCAACGTTGAAGTGGTGAAGATCCCTGAAACCCATCCCACCCGCATTCTTGGGATATGCCATCCTTTCCCAAGAAAGCTAATTGATGCCTTTACCTGCTTCCTTCTTCCCATTCCACCAGTATCTATTCATAATCACCTGCAATTTATTACACAAAGTACGGGGAAGTAGGAACACAGACATGCAATAAGAAGGAATAGCTTGAGCCACTGACTTAACAAGAACCTCACGTCCCGCTCTAGAAAGAAATATATTTTTCCAGCTATTAATCTTTTTCCACAGTTTATCTGTAATAAAGCTGAAGACTTGCTTCTTATTGCGGCCAATAAGGGAAGGAAGGCCCAAATAAGACCCACCGCTGAGGGGATTAAAGACACCAAGAACAGTGGAAATAGTTGCCTGGACATGCCTAGGAGTGCAAGGGTTGAACATAACTCCAGCCTTCTAAAAATTCACTGATTGACCAGAAGCAATCTCATAATCCAACAAAATATTCTTTACAGCAGTCGCCTCGTCCACTTTAGCCCTGAAAAAGAAAATAGAGTCATCTGCAAAAAGTAAGTAAGAGACACGGGGACAATCTCTACCCGCCCTACAACCTTGTATCCAACCTCTTCTCTCTGCATCTAAAAACAAAGCAGATAAACCTTCAGAGCAAATGAGGAACAAATAAGGAGAAATAGGGTCACCCTGACGCAACCCCTATGAGGAATAATGGGACCAATGAAATCACCATTTAAGTTAACCATGTAACTAACATCAGAATAGCACATCTCCATCCATCTAACCCAAATAGGTGGAAAACCTAAGGCACAAAGCATTGCATGTAGATAACCCCAATCCACTCTGTCATAGGCCTTGCTAATGTCAATCTTCAGTGCACAGTAGCCAACATCGCCTGCCCTGCAATTCTTCAAACTATGGATAGTCTCAAATGCCACACAAACATTATCAGTAATTAGCCTTTCAGGAACAAAAGCGGATTGGTTCATGGCAATCAAATGAGGTAAAATCCTCTTAAGTCTGTTAGCTAAAACCTTAGAGACGATTTTATAAACCACATTGCACAGGGCAATAGGCCTAAAGTCCTTCACAGATTCCGGAGATGCAATTTTAGGAATAAGGACAATATTAGTTTTAGTAAGTGAGGGAGGGAAAGAACATCTTTGAAGCCATAAGGAGCCAGCTTGAAAAATATCATCTCCCAACAAATACCAGAATTTTTGAAAAAAGGTAGGATTAAGGCCATCTGGACCCGGTGCTTTGTCTAGATGCATGCTAAAAAGAGCTCCTGTGAACTCCTCTTTGGTAAAGGGGGCAGTAAGGAGAGCAACATCCTCGGTAGAAACCTTGTTTTGAATTAAACCCACAATTCTGCTATAATATGCACCCGTGCCCACTTCAAACAGCTTATTAAAATATCCAGTAACAACAGAAGTCATCCCAGTCAAATCGGAAAAGACTATACCATCCTCAGACTTAAGAAACTTTACCCTATTTTTGCTTCTCCTTCCTTTAATGTGCCTATGAAAAAATTTTGAGTTTTTGTCGCCATGGGAAAACCAGAAAAGTTCCGCCTGTTGTTTCTTTAACCTCCTTCGTGAGCAAAATTTGGTTCCATTCATCCTTCAATCTTCACACTTCGTCCCCATCAGCTATACCTCTACCAACCTCAAGCTGCCTAACGATGATCTTCCTGCGAGCCCAGTACTACTTATTGCGTTTCACCCCCCACCGCTTAATATTTGAAATCAACCGAGCACACTTGTCCATGAAATCAATTTGTGTCGAAAACTCCCAGCCCTCACGCACCACTTCGTCAAAGCCAGTCTCAAGGAGCTAAGAATTGTAGAATCTAAAAATTTTTAAAGCAGATTGCGACTGATCTGGTGGATTTACATTAACCAATAGTGTAGAGTGGTCTGAAACGAGTGTAACAAGGACAGTAACAATGGCTTTGGGAAACAAATCAGCCCACTCCAAGTTACTCACAGCCCGATCCAACCTCTCAAAAATTCTCTCCCCATGGATATTAGTGCCCTCCCAAGTGAACAAAGGCCCATTATAGTCCAAATCCACCAAACCTACATCTGAAAGAGCATTCCTAAAGCCATTCAACAAATAATCAGCTCTAGGAGGTCTCCCATTTTTCTCAAAATTGTAGACTATATTGTTAAAATCTCCAGAACATAACCAAGGTAGGGAATTACTAGTAGACAAATTCCTCAAGAGGTTCCAAGAGTCCCTACGTCTACAAGATTCAGGAAAACCATAAAAACCGGTATACCTCCAACAAGGACCATTAATATTATTAATCTTACAATTAATAAAATTATTAGCATAAGCTAACAAGGTTAAGTTAACATCAGACTTCCAATACAAACAAAGACCCCCACCCAAACCTACCCGGTCTACATAAAAACAGTGATCAAAAGCAATAATAGATTTAACTTCTTCCAACCTACTACCATGCATTTTTGTTTCCAACATAAACACAATATCCGGCTTATTACTGGCGACCAAGTCTACCAGTGTCCTAACTGCCCGAGGGTTACCAATGCCTCGGCAGTTCCAACTTAGAATTTTCATTGCTTGCGGCTATCCCACTGCACGGGATCAGCCGATATGTTTGAGCCTGAAGATTTAACTCCAGAATGTGGTCCACCCAATAAATCCTTGGTTCTAGAAATATTGGACATATTTTTATTTTTATCAAGTCTAGGCTTTTCTTTGTATCATCCAAGATAATGGGCCCAAAGTCTTCCTCCAGTCCACCAATACTCAGCCTGCCCATTGACTCAGTCTCCATTAGACCCACCACATCACCATCCAGCTCAGAGTCATTATGGTATAATATTAAAAAAATAATAATTAATCAATTAATTAACTTAAATAAGCATTGGAAGAGGTTTGATGAATTAGTATATATTATTATCATAAGAATTATAAATAATATAAAAGTATAGATTAGATATATTAATTAGTTAATAATTAGGTATAAGAATAATTAATTAAGGAAGGTCATTGTGAATAAAGTAAAAAAAAATTGCAATAGTTAAATATGACATCTCATTTTTATTAAAAATTACTCTTTGTTTTAAAAATAATATTATTTTTTAATAAAATTAAGAGTATAATAAATAAAATAATATATTTTCTTTTATATAATAAATATACTTAAATATATCTTAAAAGATAAATATTAATAAGGAATAGTTGCAAAAATATTGAAGTAAAAAACAATACTATTAATAAAAAGGTAATAAACTTTTTTAGATACTAAAAAATAGTGGTAATTTTTTTGGAAAAAAGTGAATAATTAAAATTTTATTTGGCAATTATATTAGAGCAACTATTTATCTAAAATAGTAAATGGAACAAGTCTAATATGATAATTATATGTAAGTGCTATAAGAGTCTTTACATTAGATAATATGTATATTCATTATAAAATTTTAAAATACCAGTTTGTAATTATTTTGTTAAATGAAAAAAATTAACTACATAATGAATAACTTAGAATTTTTCACTTAAGAAAAAAACTTTTTTTATCATAAAGTTGTAGGGAGAAGAAAATTTTTTATCATAAAGTTGAAGGGATTCATGTAAATATTTGATGAAAGATTAAAGAGATTTTTTCTAAGTAAATAATAATAATCAATAAAAATAATTAGAAATGAATATAATAACAATTATGTATTCCTTCATATAATATATATAATACTTTAGATTATATATTATCATCTACATAATTATTTTTTTACATTAATTGAAACTTTATTTTAAAAATAATGGAGTAATATTTACTTTGAATTTCACATTTTAAATATTAAAGAAGAATAAATTTAAAAAATAATGCTATTAATAAAATTATATTGATATTTTCTGACATAAAAAAAAAGAATTTTTTTAAAATTCAGATGAATAAATCGTAACGAATTATGATATTAAATAAGAAGGTGCTATTATTATATATAAGACACTTTTATAAGCTGTGCTTTTTTTTAATTCTTCTATAAAATGTTATAATATTTATTGTGTTTGTATCAAAACAATTGAAGAAATTATTAGCATAACACTTACTAATAAGTTCAAATGGATTGTTTAATAGCAAAATTATTTATAATGATTAATTATTTATGATTATTTTCTTAGAATTATTAAAGAATTTAAAAATTAGTATATATATATATATATTGAATAAAAACATTCATAGCATTGAGCATATATTTTTCTGATAATTTATGAAGTTTTTTTTTAAATGCTAACTGAGAAAAAAAAAAGGCAATATTTTAATTTGGATTTTCTGAACAGTTAGAATAAATTATTCTTATTACTTAATCTAAAGTAATACAGGAAATTATATATATATTACAATGGAAAAAGAAAAAAAGAAAAGGAGATTCTCAATTTTGTCTATTTTAGTGTGGGGAATACACAATGACAAGATCTCATCAAAGCACAAGCCATCACAAAATACAATTTCTATTAGTAATGTCCTTCAGTTCCTCAAAAGAGAAAGGCAAACAGCAACATCTGATATAACTTCTCAATTATCATATTATTGACCTTTGGAACATTAATATTCCCAAAATCATTAATAATATACATGTTGTTGAAGAAATATCAACCTTTTTTTTTAAATTTCGAATTTGATTTTTTTATCAGAACTAAACTTATTAAATATATATATCTTACAATATGGATTTTTTATTTTTAATTTTGATTTAAATTTAAATTTATCTTAATTCAATAATATTCACAAATTAAAAAAAAAGGTCTACTATTTGACTACGGATATTCAAATTCCATACAAAATTCACTTAAAAAATTTCATGATTTGCAAGTTGAAATTGGTTTGGTCATAATTTTATAAAATTCAAAACCAAACCAAATTGCATTTATTGTTTCATACCCAAATATAATAAAAATATTCAATGAAATATTAATATTTTATTTGATTTGATTAAAGACACGTCGGATGGGAGCAGACATATCTCAAATTTTAAAACTGTAAGACAGATTGCAGGTTCAACCAAAATAAAAGGCAATAAAAAAAAGTATTTAATAATTTTCTTTATCATTATTATTATTATTAAACATCTCTATGTTGAAACCGAAGCTTCAAGACAAGCATCCAGAATCTCCACTGTATCATCTTCTCCATTTCCTTCGCCCAGAATTCACAATTCATAGTTCTCTTTCTTTGACCCTTTATCTCTCCATGAGCAGCTCACCTTCCATGTGAACTTTAATAAGAACTTCTTCTAGAATTTCATTATTTTCCTTCTTCTTCTTCTTCTTTTTTTTCATTGATTTTACTCTTCTTTCTCTCCATTTATATTCAAAAAAAAAAAAAAACCCACCGCAAGTTATTTATTACTGTGATAAATTTTCAAGAAAAGCTTTCCTCTTAATTGAATCCAAGAATTTACCTTTCTACTTGTACATATAGCTTCAAGAAAACCAATAACTTACATTTAAATTATTTCTCTGTTTCTCATTGTATATAT
Organism: Garcia nutans; assembly: GCA_947685225.1. Taxonomy (NCBI): domain Eukaryota; kingdom Viridiplantae; phylum Streptophyta; class Magnoliopsida; order Malpighiales; family Euphorbiaceae; genus Garcia; species Garcia nutans. The sequence goes on from CANTUV010000008.1 coordinate 57,053,106, forward strand.
AGTTATATCCTCAAGAAAACAAGAACCCCACCTCAAATTATTGCTCTGAATTTCAAGAAAAGGGCCTTCCTGCTTCCAGTGACAGTCCAAGATCGGAACCCACATTTTTTTTTTCTTGTTCTTGTGAGTCAAAGAACTGACCTTTTCATATCTCCAAAACTCAAAAATGTCTGTAGTCAGCTGCGGAGTAGAATGTGTACTCGCTTTGGGCTGTATGCGATGGGCCTGGAAGCGGTGCACCTATGTGGGTTCAGATGATAGTGCTTCATGGCCATTAGCCACTCCAGAGGAATTTGAACCAGTTCCTCGAATCTGCGACCTAATCTTGTCTGTCTACGAGACTGATATCCAAAATGCTCAGTTCTCACCTCTTCTTGATCCCAAGTGTTTCGTTAAGCGAGTCACCTATGAGCAGACCCTAGGCAGAGCTCCTCCTTATATAATTTATATAGACCATAAACACAAAGAAATCGTTGTTGCAATTCGCGGGCTAAATTTGACAAAGGAAAGTGATTATCAAGTTTTGTTAGATAATCGATTGGGGATGCAAATGTTTGATGGGGGATATGTGCATCATGGGTTGTTGAAATCTGCTGAGTGGTTGTTAGATCAAGAAGGTCAGACATTGAAGGAGCTATGGGAGAATCATGGAAGAGACTATAATCTTATTTTTGCTGGGCATTCTTTGGGTTCAGGTGTGGCTTCTTTGTTGACTGTTATTGCGGTGAATCATAGAAAAGAATTAGGAGGAATTCCCAGGGAGAAAATTAAGTGTTATGCAGTGGCTCCGGCTAGGTGTATGTCGCTTAACTTGGCTGTTAAGTACGCTGATGTGATTAACTCCATTGTTTTGCAGGTGATGATTTGGATTTTTGTTTTTGTTTTCTTAATATTTATCAGAGCTTTGATGGTTTGTTGAATTTTACTGATATTATGTGTTTTGGTGTTCGAGTATTTGTTTCATGCTACAAACAATTCGATGATGTTTTTTTTTTCTTTTCCTATTTTCCGTTAAATGATGATTCAATAGTAGGTTAAAAACTCCTACATTTGAATACATTGTTGGAGAATAATGATCAAGTTAAAGCTCATAGATTCACTATGATGGTTGGATTTTGAGTGTGATACATTTGTTTTCACAGCTGCAGTTATTTCGTTTGGCATTGTAATTTTTTTCTTTTTGCCAATTCTTTTCTTTTATCCATTTATCTGCTACCATCTCCATTCTCAAATATATTTGCGTGAACTAATTTCAGTTCTGATACTTGCTTTACCATGTTATATGTTTAATTTCACATCAATATTGTTACCTTAATTTGTGAAACCTTCCGTGGGAGTACTTATTCGAGTGCCATCTTAACATGATCTTATTATTTTTATCTAGGATGATTTCTTACCAAGAACACCCACTCCTTTGGAGGATATTTTTAAGTCAATCTTCTGGTTAGTATTCTTTTCTCAGTAACTTAATGCAAGCTAATTTTGTGGGGTGAATTAGCATTATTATCTGTTAAACCAGGCATTGATGCTTTGGACAGTTTGCCCTGCTTGTTATTTTTGGTTTGCTTGAGGGACACCTTCATACCAGAAGGAAGAAAGCTTAGAGATCCAAGAAGACTTTATGCACCTGGAAGAATGTTTCATATTGTAGAAAGGAAGTTTTGCAGGTAATATTTATATTTATTGCTATTGGTGATCAAATGCCTCATATCAGGCATTGGCCAGATTTCTCTTCTATAACATCTGCTCTTGTATGTATGCTATCTTATAGAGTAATTAATTACCATGCAACCGCTGAAAAGATGTGCTTCTGATTCTAACTTAATATGTTTATCGTGATATAAATGCAGTTTAGGCATTGACCTATCTAGTTTTGTGAGCTACAATTTATGTATAAATTAATAAACTTTGTTGAAGTTTCTCCATGGTTTTTTTTTCCTTCTCACTTGCATTATCTATTCGCAAGAGAGATTGTTGTGCTAGCAGCTCATTTATATGGTTTTGCATGTTTTGAAACCGTGGACCTAGGATGACAGGTGGTGAAAGTATACCTTTCTTCAGACATAACATTGAAATGGAAGAAAATTATCTATATTACAGATTACCTCGGCTAGATTGGGACTAAGGCTTAGTTCAGTCGAGTACGTATCTTGAAAATCTGTTCCTTATTTTGCTGTCACAGATGTGGAAGGTTTCCACCAGAGGTCAGGACTGCCATTCCTGTTGATGGGAGATTTGAACATATTGTTTTATCGTCTAGTGCCACATCTGATCATGCAATTATTTGGATAAGAATGGAGTCAGAGAAGGCCTTGAAGGTAAGTTCTCTTTGAAGTTATTTTCTATGCTCGTCACTGTCATTTTGTCATATAAGACAGCGGTAAAGCTAGGCCCTATTTTCTAAAATAAAGTTATATTTACACTGTCTCACTGCAAAAGCCTTTTGTCCTTAGCTGCTCTATTAGACATTCTGTGTGCAAATTTTTTTGTTCAACAATAGTGTTTGGATGAAAGTATCAGGTCCTTTTTCATACTATGATGATTGCCTGGGCATGTCGATTTGTAGTCATCTTTTTTAGCGAATTGAGGAACTCAGTTTTTCTTGTTAGAAAAACTATACTTGTGTCTCCCTCTCACACACACAAGTCTCACAACCTTACCTTATTTTCAGCAGCTCTAATTTTTTTTTAAGGTTTATTTTAGGATATAAAGTGCAAATATGATCTTTCTTTCTTGACAAACTCTCCTTTTGGGATTCTTTCTGTTCTTTTCCTTTTATGGAGTGGAGCAGCTACCAGCCTCCCACCCTTTTTTCTGTTCATGAACCCCTAATCGCATTCGCGCAAACTTACCTGGGTTATGCCACCTGCAGAATACTGCTTTTCTTTTAGTGCACAATTTTGTAGAACTTGTAGTGCCAACTGCCAAGTAATTGGGCCATGAAATCCTGAAATTAACATATGCAAGATCGTGATTTGTTGCTTCTGGATATTGAGTTTATTGTTTGTGTAGTTTTGTCAACAAAGCACTGAGAGCAGAGGAAGCCTTTTATTTAATTTCTTGGGCATGGTATTTTTCTTGAATATTTATGGACAGTTGCCGGTTTTTGAGTCATTGAATTTTTACAGATAATGAGGGAAAGGGGTTCTGAGAGCATTACAACTCCTCCAGAAGCACAGAAACTGAAGAGATTACAGACACTTGAAAAAGAACACCATGATGCATTGGAACGAGCTGTTAGTTTGAACATACCACATGCTGTAAGCACCCCAGAGGCAAAACCACTAGAGGAAGAGCTGGGAACTTCCCATGGTGGCCATGAAGGTGGACGTGCCTCAGAAACTAGGTCAGGGCCCAGTAATGCAATGACAAACTGGAATAAACTAGTTAAACAGCTTTTTAGTGAGCCTAAAGCCAGTACAACTCCTCCTGACGTACAGAGAATGGAGGGTTTGCACACTGATAAAAAGGAACATGAAGATTCATCAGAAGTATCTGTCAGTTTCAACACCTCCCATGCTGAGAGCAAAGTAGCAGAACCTTCAAAGGGTCAAAGTGACGGTGTTGGACATTCATCAGAAGACAAATCATAGTCCAATCGCACAATAACAAACTACTAAGAACAGGTTAAACTTCCAAAGAAGAATGAGTTGGTGAGCAGGCGGCAAATGAAGATGTAAATGCCCCAAAAAAACTACTTGCATTTGTTGGAGTCAGTGTATACTTTGAAATAGGTCTTTTGTTGTTTGTTTATTCTACCCACAACTCTCTCAATGTTCTTTGTTTATTTTCTTACCCACCCAGTTTCTGTATATCCAAAAGTTACCATACCTACCTTCTTGTCTAATACTAACTTAAATTTGTTTTGTAGAGAGTGATATAATAGATACCAAAGGGCCCCCCCAAACAAGGTCCTTGCACACTGGTTTTTTTTTTTTGATGTATTATTTGTAATTCATTTAACTTTTTTGGTGGTTCCAGATCTCCAAAAGAAATGAAGATTTGAATTTTCTCGTGTGAATGTTGTCAAGGCACATATATCATCAGCGCATCACACCTGAGTTTAGGGGAACTGAACCAGGTCGTCTTAATTAACAAGCAATTGTAATTTTTAGGAGAACTGAATAGGAGAATTTGTAAATGAAAGAAGAAAACCTAGTCCATTCATTTAATTTACAAGCATTTCATCCATACAGGTGACAATTTTGGTGATTTTACAGCGAAGGATTTTTTTTTCACTTGCTGAGTATCGTTATATCAACAATTTACAAGTCCTTGATATTTTCCTCGAGTAAAGAAACCAATACACAATAATCCACATGCTTCTCGCATTAAGAATACCACAACACCCGTTATAATTGAACTTAATCCCTAACTGCGACAGCGCAGGCTGCCAATAAAAGCTCACATAAATTGCTACCCCGAGAATAGCCAGATATTTCCCACCATAAATCTAGCTTCCAAATACGTGTAAAATCATAAGACTTTCAAAAATACAAATATCATCTCACATCTAAATTTTCAATAATCCAAATAGACCCCTACAAGAAGTGAAAATCCATTGTGATACCACCATCAATTAAAGATATGCCAATCAGGAAGACATGATCATGTTAGCCTTCTCAATATCATTGTACATAATTGCTAGCCTCCTATATAGTATGAATAGATTGGAGACAAATAACTGCAAAATTATGCAATTTCATAAAGTCGAAAACCACAGATAAGAAAACCACTCAACATCTTCATTTACAATAAAGCTTGCAGACCTGAAAGTTTAAAAGCACTAAATTGAAAAAAGGTACATGCACCCGTCAACATCACACCATACTGTGTCATCAACTGATACTAAGGTATTTTTTCTTGGCACAGCTTGAAGGTCCATTAACTTTGCATGGCTTCAGTATGATAGTTCTCCAAATCCTTGTCAAGCTCATCCGCCGATTTTTCAAATGGTTGTTTCTTCCCACGTCCACGGCCCCTGCCCTGGGCACCTCGGCCACTTCTTAAACCTCCACGGTGGCTTTGGCTGCAGAGATAGAGATGCATCAAAATCATGATTCATAAAAAAAGACAAATACTTCATAGAAGCTGTGCAATTAAAGTTGTAATATAATGCAAAATATTCAATAAACAGATAAAAAAATGTCCCTTGGCAAGTTTAAGACTTTTTTGACAGAAGGAAATAGATGCAATCTCAAGAGAAACATTACCCAACGAAGACACAAACATGAAACAAGTTACACAATATACACACACAAAGAATGCAGCTGAAAAAAAAATCCTTACCCAGGACCACGGTTAGTAGGTGCAGAGCCTCGTGCACAACCTGGTCCAGGCCTGCATATACATATTGCAAGTGTTAAAAGGAATTTCAAAATAACCATTAAATGAAAATATGCAACGAATTTCAGGCATACACTTTTAACGTCTTCAAAATGTACACTTAATGCACAAGATGCTCTGGCAGGAATGACACAATTCCAAAAGTTCTCCACAAATTCAGTCAATCAAACTGGCAGAGAAACTATAAAGAAGATGACCAAAGAACTGATACCAATACAGATATCTGATCAGGACAAGCCTATGCAATTGAATGTTGATTATGTAATTAATTGAAAGCCACAACAATATGATATTGTTATCCAGACTATTTACTGTAACTATAACTTCAAACAAAACTTGCAGCAAGAATTAAAACCACTAAAAGAAAGAACCACATAGTAAATGCCCAACATTCTATGAAATCGAAGACACTATAAAAGTTGCCTTGTTACTTCATTCACTAATATACAGTTACCAGACATGATTAAAAGGAAGAATCACATACGTCATAACAACTGTTCTCTTTCTCCTTCCATTGGCTCCAGTTATATTAACTCGAACTGAGATCGGCATTTCTGTAGTGGCACCCACAATTTCGATCTTCATGGGCCTTCCATCTAACAATACATTATTATACTTCTTTAAAGCAGCAAATGCATCACTTCTTCTGGTATACACTACTTCAGCAGAACCCTGTGAACAATATTTAAACATTAAGTTGTTTTCAAAAGATATAATTGACCGTGTGATCATACTAAATAAATTAGAACTGTGACAGACACAAATATGAACTTAACGAAAGTTCATCACCAACAGGCACAATATGAATCAAACAAAAGTATCACTTTGTATCACGTTACTGACACAAATCGTAACGTCAACATTAAGCCAATAGTTGAAACAAATTCAATCATTTCCCGATGCAAAACACAGACATGGCTAAGGGTAATGCAAATACTTGCATTTTACATTTTGCTTTGCAGGTAATATTAACATCTTACACAGAAAAGTATAGAACTTACACTAGGGTGGCCATTCTTGTTATAATGAACAGCATATCGTTTCAGATCCCCAATCTCAGAAAAGAGCTCCTGAATTTAAGGAAACAGTACTTTTAGCAATCCAATGCAGTTTGCACATAGCATCTTAAGATGAAAATATTTAGCTTTAGTTGTACCCTAATATCTTGATTTGTCACTCCTTGATCCAAGTTTGATACATATAACTTTGTACCAACTTCAACTCCAGTTATCCCTGCAGCTCTAATGCTATCTTCAAGCAAATCATGCTTCCAAGGCAAACTCCTTGTTCTGCGGGGAGGCTGATGAAAGCAAACAGAACACATAAGCTTAGGAGCACATAACAAGATCACCATTCTTCAATATCAATCTCAGTAAAATTCCAAAAATTTAAAGAAACTGCAATTCGGTGAAAAGCTCAAACAACCACGTATCCAAACTTCAGGAAATTGAGCTAATCAGTGATAGACAGGAGTAAAGAATTTGACCCACTGCATATGCAAACTGGTGCAATTGTTTATGTCTGGTGCAATTGTATTTGCGAGAACTCCAGTTCTGAAGTTAAGCGAAGGAATCTCCTTTGCAAAAACACCATGAACTAGGAGAGACTGAGATCTTGCATTGAAGATTTTCCACATCACATGGCAAGAGGATCCATCACTAACTTTCCATCTAAATACGCAGCACATCAAACATTACAACTATACAACATTGTTATATGGGAGTCTAATTGTGAACTGATGCAATGATACTGGGGACAGCTCCTTTCCAAAATAATCAACTAATGAAGCCCCCTGTCATAAGATGCTAATAATTAGGCACGATTACTCAATACGGACCAGAAAAAAGCTTACCGCATATGCTTTATGAGACCATATCTGTGGCATATCCTGAATATATATAGCCCATAAACCCACAAGTATTAGAAAATCCCCAAGGATAGTGGTTAAAAAGGCAATAGCAACATAACAGCCAGCAATGTTTTGTTGGCTGAGGCAATCAGCTTCTTCATGAACAAGAACTAAATTACTTTATAAATCCACTGTATTTAGATTTTTCATTTTTGAGTTTCTAAATCATAATGGCCAGCAATGCTATGTTGGCTGTGGCAATGAGCTTCTCCATGTACTAGAACTATTTTATTTACAGATCCACTGTATTTGAATTTTTTTTTCATTTTTGATTTTTGAATTTCTAAGTCATAATCAGAGATCTCTTGAAGTTAAGCATTATCAGGTTCTCAATAGCATATACCATCCATAGTTTTGAGCTTGCCTTGGCAATCAAGTATTGTGATGGCCGGGCATTCACTGAAAGAGGACCTTTACGAACTGCTCCTGCCATTCTTCCACCACTGGAAGGACCACCTGGACCACGGCCACGGCGAGTCCTAGCACGCCCTCTACCTCTCTCTCTGTTTTTCTTTATAATGTCATCAAGTGACATATCCACAGAGGTAGCCATTGAATATGCAGCAAAAACTACAATTGTCTGAGGCGAAAAGTTGCAAAGCAAGTAGTCCTGCAGATGGGTGTGACAAAGACAGTACAAATATTAACAGCAGTATCAATAAATAATTATATGCATAGTGGCTCATTGAGGTTCAATTTTTAAGTCCCCAACTATATAAACCTTCCAAAAGATGCATATCATAGTAAGTTAACAGAGAAGAATGAACTCCCAAAAACAATTCCAGTAAAACTCTTTTTCCAGTTGAAAAATTCTTTTTCACACCTCTCACACTGTAAAATCCTATAACACGCGAATTCATTGCTTTAAAACATCAATCCACCCCAACACAAGGAAAAAATTCATATAGACCAAAAACAAACTCAACTTGTGCCCCTTGTTACAATTTTCTCTAGACTCAAACAGGATATACAGCTAACATAAATATGTGAGAACAGACATTGAATATCATAGTAGCCTCAAAACATAACCCAATCAAACAACGTATTTAAACATTTGATATTTTGTTTTCTGTTTTTTCATAGCAGCTAATATGAACAGCCCAGTAACTAAAAACTATTTATAAAAAAATTAATACTAAAAAAGGAACCTTCAAACAAAAATAAAGTTCTTAACAGACCAAAAACGCAAAACCTAAACTTCTAGACAAGGCTCAGCACGAATCTAAATGAGAGAGGAATAAACAAATAAGTTATTAAAACAAAAATAAAGCGCTTTAACACCCAATCACCGAATCTAACCTTTTTGCACCGAATGAACAGGTTCAAGCACAAATCGAAACCCTAAAAAACTAATAAATAAAGAAATAAGCTACGCACAAAGAAGGAAATTAAAATTATATATATACCTGGATAGAATCAAAAGATATGATAGGAGAACGAAGTGGAAATCGATCAATTAGCGATCTAAAGCGAGAAAGCGTCAAAATCTTAGAGCCGGATAGAGAGAGGGAGAGAGAGAGGAGAATTGGGGTTCGGGAATTGTGGATTTGAGAGGAAGAAAAGATTTAGATTTAATAGGATTTTACAGACGAGGGGCTTTCTGTCTCAGAGAGCGATTCTCAATTTCTTCAAAGACTCTTTTAAACGCGTAAATTAGCTTCTATTTTAAGCTGTCAAGAATTAGGGCTTTTGTTTCTGAGATGTCTATCTTGAGGATACAGTACAAGCAGTTTTAACAATGTCGCGTCACTGTCCAGTCATTTTATTACACGTAGTCGTATTTTTAGGGTTCTTTTGGTCATTGCATTTTTCAAACAAATTGCGTGATCGGTTAGATTACTTCCCTGGTTAGCCAATAACCAAAAGAAATTAGTTTTTTTTAGCAAGAAAAAAAAAAGAAATTAGTATGCAATTTCATTTTTTTTGGTAGGAAATTCAAGGATGATTGATGCATCATGCAAATGGATATTGTTTTTTACTCAGAAATAGAAAAAGGTTACTTTTAATAATAAAATTAAATTATATTTATTATTTGGTTGTGATAAAATTAGAAAAAATCACTAATTAGGAGAAATAAGAAAAAAGTACACTAAAAATTAACCACTATTATTATGGAGGAAATTACATTACATACTATATTTTAAGTTTTATTTTAAATTTCACTTATGTTAGTTTTTTTTTATTTTAACCTTTTACTTTTTTTTTTTCATTTTTAGCTTGTTTTATATTTTATTTTTTTAAAAAATATTGTGTTTATCTTTCACTTACTCTCTATCTTATTTTTCAGGCTTTTTTTTTTTTTTTTTTCTGTCTTTATACTTGGAGACTTGCAATACACTTATAGCTTTATCTTTATACTTTCACATCATTTGATAAACTCTACACTAAATCTTGCAAGTAATAATAATAATTTGAAAAAATAAAGAAAAATATTTCATTTGCTCTCTATTTATTTTGTTTGAAAACGCAAAAAATTTAATGGTGGTTGTTTGTTTTAATGGAGGCTCCTCATTAGATTTTATTTTGATTGGGCTATAAATATTGAAATTAGAAATTTATTGTGATTTCATTTACTAAGAAAGGTTTGCTTGAAATTGACATATCTAACAGAAATGGATTTTCAACTAAAACATTCTTCAATGCTGATAAAACAATTGTTGTAAGAGAAGAACTGCTCGGTTTTACGATATCATCAAATTCTTTTCATTTTGTAATAATATGTTACAGCTAAATGTGTTCCAAAATAAATTATATTTATCTTTTTTTAACTTTTTTTATTTTTGACTGATTTTTGAATTTCAAACATAACTATTGATTTTTTTTCTTCAATATGTTCGATAATATATTTTAAATAAATAGTTTTCTAATTTATAACTTTACATCAATTTTAACATATTATATCTAATTTGATTATTTAAAATATTTTGAATCAGCAAATCATGATTTTTTCATTTGATCCGATGATGGTCATATATAGATAGATAGTTGTAAGATGATATCTAGCAATTGTAAATTGTTTTTCTTTTGTTAATTTTTTTTAATATAAATGTTGAATAATAAATAATTTTTATCATGTTTTAAATTTTTTATTTAATATCTATATATATTATTATTTAATTTGAGTTATTATATGCTATATATAACAATATATATCATACGACTTACAAAATAAAAATCAATATATGATTGTTATATTATGTTATATGTTACATATAGAATATGTTAGTAGACTTGCAAAATAATAATTAATATATAATTACTATATACTATTATATGTTATATATAATGACATATATCGATAGATTTGCAAAATAAATTAATAGGCAGCTATTATATATTGTTATATGTATATATAACAACATATACTAATATATCTTGACAATATATGTTATATATATAGGTATATATCAATATATGTAGGTATATATTAGTATATATTACATATACTTTAACTAAAGAATAACAATATATGTAGGTACATGTCGGTATATAACTATTTTATATATTTATTTATTTGTGAATATATATTACATATAAATAGATATATGTGGGTATATGTTATATATGTAACTAGATATATATGGGTGTATGTTGCATATAATTAGATATATGTGAGTATGTGTTACATATAACTAGATATATGTGGGTATATATTATAAAAAAAATAATAATATATGTTATATATATATGAATATATGTTATACATATATATATTCCATATAAGTAAGTTTATGTTGGTATATATTATATATAATTAGATATATGTGGGTATATATTACAAAAGAATAACAATATTTATTATACACATATGGGTATATATCGATATATATTAATATATATCGTCGGTATATGTTACATTTATTTTAACTAAAGAATAACAATATATATGAGTATATGTCGGTATATGTAGGTATATAGAAATATATGTTGGTATATAACTATTTTGTATATTTATTTATATGTGGGTATGTGTTATATATAACTAAATATACAAAAAGAATAACAATATATGTTAGTATGCGCTACTGAAAATAATAATATTTATAAGTATATGTGTGTATATATTATATATATTTTAATTAAATAATGGTATATGTAGATATATGTAGGTGTATGTTACATATACTTTAACTAGAAAATGATAGTTGTAGGTATATATTAGTATATATTACATATACTTTAACTAGAGAATGATAGTTGTAGGTATATATTGGTATATGTTACATATACTTTAATTTAAAAAATTATATAAATGGATATATATATGTTGCATATGCTTTAACTGTAGTATTTATAGATATATGTGAGTATATGTTGCGTGTACTTTAACTAAAGAATGATATTTGTGGATATATATAATTATATATTAACGAAATATACAATTATAATAGTAATAATCCAAAGCAAATTAATAATCAAGTTGTACAAAAATTTGATATCTTTCAAGTGTTGATTTCATAATTAAATTTTAAAATAATAAATTTAAAAGTAATAATTAAATTTGAAATTAATAATTATAAGCCAAATGACAATAACAGAAAAGGAAAAGAAATAAAGTTTTAATTAATTTATGTATGAGTATATATTAGATATAACTAGACGTACAGAAAAAAATGATAATATATGTTGATATATGTTACATATATATATATATTGGTATATATTGTAAAAAAAAAATACAATATATATTACATATATATGTGTGTATGTTGACATACGTCAATATGTATTGCATATAATTTAACTAAAAAATAACAATATATGTCGATATATATAAATATATTTCGATATATGTGAATACACGTGAATATATATTACATATAATTAGATATATATATTACATACATGTAGATATATGTCGATATATGTTGTATATGTTATATATAAAATGATAATTTTATAATTTTATATTAAAATTTTTTTAAATAATTTGAATAGTATATGTTAAAATTATTTTTAAAAATATAAATTAAATAAAATATATTAGTATAAATAAAAATTTAAAATTTTATTTTAAAAATAAGAATGCATGTGGATATATATGAGTATTTATTATATAAGTAAAAGCTTAATATAAATATTTTTAACTTAATATTTAAAATTTTATTTTGACAAAAAAATTAAAAAACAAAAAATAAATAAATGGCCACTGAATAAATGGCCATTGTTTTGGAAAAAATGACATCTTTTACCATATTTTTTAATTTTTTATTAGGGATATTTTTATTTTTTTATTGTAAAATTACCATAAACTCATTATAAACTATGTAAAATTTATAAACTTATAATAAATTAATAATAAACTCATTGTAAACTCTTTATAAACCAATGAAAATCTGGTATTTTAGTAAATATTTTATAAATTATAACATTTTGATAAATAATTTATAAATATGATAAATTAATTTAAAATTATTTTTAATTTTTCTTTTTTTTTTTAATAAAAAACTCATTGCCTTGTATATGTTATAAGCCCATGTTTTAAAAGAAACAACAATGGCCAAAATGTAACATAAGCATTGTTAATGTATTTTTGTGAAAAATAAAAAATAAATGCAGTATTTTTAAAAATTGAAAGAAGTGGTAGTACTTTTAAAAATAATTCTTCTTTTTAGGGTAGTTTTGTAAATGTCCCATTATTATACAGATACCATCTAGCTAAAATTATCTTTTTTTTTAATGTAATTATAAAAAATATAAAATTTAGAGTATTTTTGTTTAATGAGTTAATAAAATTTATTATTTTTTAATTTTAACTTTTATGATACAAATGCATAATTTTTAAATTTGAGTGAAATTTTTTTATTTTCTTGAAGTGAAATATATAATTAAAAAAAATAAAAGACTTTTGCAAAACTACCCAAAAATAATTTTTTTACAAAATACTATAAACAAATATTTACACTTCTAGAAAAAGTTGAGTTAAATTTTTAAAAATACCTCACTTCCTATTAAAATAATTTTTTTTTCAAAAATATCTCATATCTCACTACAAACAGTATTTTGCTTTAATTTTATTTTTTTTAAACTTCTTTGTGAAATAAATATTTTTAATAAAATAATAAAAATTAATATTTTAAATTACATGTTCAACATGTAATATGTATTAATTTTTATAAGGTAAAAATTTTGATTTTTATTAAAAATAACACTCACAAAAAATAATAAAAAATAAAAAATATAAATATATATTAATAAAAAAAATTAAATTTATTTTAAAATAAATTTGACATATTATATACAAAAAATATAGTTAAAAAATATTAATTTTATTATGTAGATGTTTTATGTATATTTAGTGTATATTATGTAGATGTTTTGTTGATATTGTGTGTATGTTATATATTTATTGTATATGATATGTGGAAATTGTATGAATATAAAATTTAAAAAATAAAGTTAAAAAATATTAAATAAATTATGTAGATGTTTGACAGATATTTTATATATGTTTAGTAAATGTTTGGTAAATATTATATAGATATTGTGTGTATATTATGTATTTGTGAGAATATGATATCAAAAAATTATTTATGAATAAAAATAGAACAAAAAATAAAAGAATCAACATTGAAAAAATTTTAAAAACATACTTGTTTGGAAAAAAAAAATGTTTGTTGTTATAAAAAGAAAATGAACTTCTAAAACCCTTAAGCAATGTAATTTTTCAAAAAATAAATTTGGAATAAATGTATTCAAGGATTATAATTTAAAAGCATTATAATGGTAATAGTGTAATGTGATTCAAGCTCAGTGGCTCATGACCAACACTAAAAAAAAAGAATTGTTGCATAACTATCCATAAAAATAAATTTAAAAAAATATTATAGAAAGATATTTATATTTTTATAAAAAAAGTTGAGTTGAATTTTTAAAAGTAGCTCGCTCCTCATTAAAATAATATTTTTTTATAAAAATATATATTCTCTCACTATAAACAATGTTTTACTTGAATTTTTATTTTTTAAAACTTTACTATTAAACAAATATACTTCAATAAAATAATAAAATTTAATATTTTAAATTACAATTTCAATGTACAAAATGTATTAATTTTCATACTTAACTCAATAAAATCTTAATATCAAGTTAATTAGAGTTGGCTATATAATTTTTTTTCACTTGCGCACGATTTAGAACTATATTTTTGGATAAATGCAAAGTTATAAGATCATTATGAACCACTTTTATCGGCTATATAGTTTATGACTACACTCGCCTTGTCTAATTATATCTACTTTAACTAGTTTAGTTTTTGGATCGGTGCATTAGTAGGTCTTTGTTTCATATTGTCAAACTATCTCATTCTATGCTCTTTTATATCATCCTCTACATGCATCTTACTTATGTGTTATTTTTTCGCTTCCTAATACTCACTACCATATATCATAAAAAGTAGTATTGCAATGCGGTAGAACTTTCCTTTTAATTTAACTAGCATTTTTCGATCACATAAAACTCTTATGACATTCCTACACTTCATCCAACTAATTTAATCTTATGCCTAATATCTTTTTTGCAATCCCCATCCTCTTGAAGAATTGAGCAAAGATACTTAAAATGAGTGCTATGAGGTACTATCACTCTGTCCAAAATGACTTCACCTCCCTCTCTATTAATATTAGTAGAGATAGATATTAAATTATTTTATTTCTATTCATTAGGCATTTTCTTTGTACTTGTTGAGATTGATGGATAATCAAACTCTATTTTGATCATTGACAATCAAATTGATAAAGAACTAATAATTTTAAACAAGTCTGTCAAGTTTATTCTTCAGAAATTGAGCTCCTGTGTGACCGCTCGAACCGAAGATTGAGCAACAGCACAAATGCAGCATGAGCACAAAATCAAACTGTCATACAAATTTGTCGAGCCAAGAAAAACCAAACAGACATACGCATGTGCCGAGCAGAGAACCGAACTGAAACATAGAGTGCCAAGCTGGATTTAGAACTGCTGAGCTAAGAAAATCGAACTAAATGAGCTAAAAGCAGTTTGTCGAAACAACTGAGCTAAGCATGCAGTGCAACTCGATAGAGAGCTAAGAACAGCCAACTATGACAACTGAACTAAGTCCACAAATTATAGAAAGGATCGCGTTCTCAGTGAGTGGTGAAGTAAGGACGCCCGGTAGTCTTGCAACCGTACAGTGAACTGAGCGACGCACCAGGTCAAGGTAAAAATTCATAAACTTATAGAAAGAATAATGGTCTCAGTGAGTGGTGAAGTTAGGATGCCAGAACTTTGGACAATTGCCCAAGAACCCCGAGCGACCGCACATAACAATGAGCTAAAATACTAAAAAGAAAGCTGTCAACTCTTGCGGTGCTTCCTCGATGCTCAAAACCTTGTGCTACCACACTGAAGGATTGAGCAACCGCACAAGACCAGATGATTTAAATCGTAGCACCAAATATCTCATATCAATGATAACCAGATACGTGGATAAAGAAATTTGAACTCAACGGTAACCTTCTACGTAGCGACCGCACTCCGTGGCTGGATGACCACACGACACAAAGGTATGGGCAGTTAGATTTTGTCAGACATCGAGATTCGACCGTTGAAACTAGAAGTTACACAGAGCTTTCAAATCGTGCGACCGCCCATCGAGCCGAGCAATCACACACCAAGCTTTAGATATAGAATTAGAAGACAGGCACTAAACATGTGGGAACCACTTCAAAAAGCTACATTAAGCCAAATGACTTTAAATACCACATTAAACTTTATTTTTGTGGTTAGAGAATACTTTGATTACTATTGTAATTTCATTGAATAACATTTTTTATTATACTGTCGAAAGATTAAAAGATCAAACATAAAAAATCTTAGAGTGTTGAGTGTGAGCATTAAACACTATATAAGCCTGAAACACTTAGATTGTGAGAGTGAGCCTAAAAAAACTCTTGTAAGGGTTGTAAGGATTGATCTGAAACTATTATTATAATTTGGTGTGAGATAGGGAAAACACCAAATTAGAGTTAAGCTTGTAAAAACTTAAGACCAGTGGAACCTTAACAAGTTGTTAAGGAAATGGGTGTAGGATTGAGGTAAATCCGAACTACTATAATTTTTTATGTTCTTTCTTCTCAAACTCTACTCCATCTCTATCTATATCTTCTTCATCTCTTGCTTTTTAAGCTTTAAATTTACCATCATTCTTCAAACAACCAATTTACCCCCTCTTAGTTGCTAGTTTGGGACAACAATTGGCATCAAAGATAGTGAATTTCTTCAAACTTCATTGTGAAATTTTGATCCAAAATGGTAACCATTTCATCATAAACAACTTCACACATGAAAACCTAAATTCATCCTTTAGACCTTACTTCAATGGAATAGATTACTCCTATTGAAAACATAAGATGTTCTTGTTCCTAAATAGTGAAGGAATTGAGCTTTGGAATTTTGTTGAAAATGAGTGAAAACCTCATACTCATGAAGTTGATGGTGTCAAAGTTCCTCTTCCTAAATCACAATAGTCAAGTGCTAATGTGAGAGAACGGTTCAAGAACCATAAGGCAACCTCCATCTTGATGAATTTAATATTAAGAGATGAAGGTGAGAGAGTTCAACATCTCACTTGTGCACATTGTATTTGAAAAACTATTGAAAACTATCATAAGGATAATACCCAAGTAAGGCTCACTAAGAAATAAATGTATATACATGAGTATGAGTTATTTAAGATGAAGCCCAATAAAATATCAGCAATACGAAAAATCAGTTGCTTGCCATTGTCAATGAATTAAAGAATATGACAAGATATATGATTAAGATAATGTTATAGTAAGATCTTGAGAGCACTTAGAGTAAAAAAGAATTCTAAGTCTAAAGTTTCTTCAATTAAAGAAGCTCATGACCTTAGCTCTTTGAGAACCGATGAACTTGTTGAAAAACTGCTCACCTTCGAATTGCACACCCAAAGAGAAGAAGAGTAAGGTGAAGAAGATAAGAGAAAAGCAATAGCTCTCAAAGCCATCAAAGAAGTTGAGAGCTCAAATGATGAAGAGAGTGATGATGAAGAAGAATTGGCTATGCTATCTAAAAGGATAAGTGATTGGAAGAGAAAGAGAAGATTACAAGCTAACAAAGGTATATTTCCTAAATCCTCTTTCAAAGATAAAGTTAAAAAGAATGAAGTGAAATGCTATAAATGTGGCAAATCCGGTCACATCAAGTTGGATTGCTTCAAATTGAAAAGTAAGAAGAAGTGGGATAAGGAAAAGAAGAGATCACTCAAAGTCACATGGGATGATGACTCCTCAAGTGAAGAAGACGAGGAAAAAGAAAAGGAAATTGCAAATCTATGTCTCATGGCTATTGAAGATGATAATAACTCCAAAGAGGTAAGTACTTCATCTTTAAACTTAATTGCATATGATAATGGTGTTAATGATACTTTATATGAGAATGGCTTGATTGAGCATATGAATCTTAGAATATAAAAGTATTTCTCTAAAATGAATTTTTATAAAGATAAATGTTCTAAATTAGAAAAAGGATTTTGTGTCTTTAAAAAACTCTACATTAGAATTGAAGACCTCAAATGAAAACTTGTTGAAATCAATTGATGAAATGACTAAAAACTCACATGGCTTAGAAAATGTGACTAAAGGAAATAAAACATTGAAGGATGAAATAAATGAGCTAAAAGAGTCTATTTCAAAATTTCAGAAAGGAAAAGAGACCTTAGATATATTGATAAAAAATCAAAGACCACCCTCCTTGAAATATGGTTAGGGTTCATTGATTCATCTAACACTTCATCTAATGCATCAATATTTGTTAGAGCTTCTACAACATAAACATCTAGTGTTGATATTGTAAAGAACATTAACGCACAAACTAAGCCTAAAAATCCTAAAAGGATTACTTTGGGTTCATAATGCTCTAAAACTAAAGTTCCAAGAGCAAATTATGCATTCATATATCAAAGTCATGTACATAAACACAAAAATAATCTCATTTAACACACTTGCAATGGTGTGCATGGTTCATTAAATTCTAATAGAAAAGTGCATAAGTATAGAACCTTATATCAATGCACTTATTGTATGAAATTTGGACATAAGAGCACATTTTACTATATTAGGAAGGCTCATCTCAAGTTAAAAGATCCTTCTATTACTAACTCTCAAGGACCCAACTTTATTTCGGTACCTAAAAGAAGATGAACATTGTCATTTTATGGGTATGCCTAAAATCCACTATCAATGAAAATATTTGGGTTGTGGATAATAGATGTTTAAGGCATATGACAGGTAATACAAAGCCCTTTACAACACTCACTTACAAGCATTGAGGTAATATAACTTTTGGTAATAATGCTAAAGGTAAAATTGGTTCAATTGGCATGCTTGATAAGAATATAATTGATAATGTCTGGCTAGTTGATGGATTGGAACACAATTTACTTAGTGTAAGTCAATTATGTGATAAAGATTATGATGTAAGTTTTAACTCTAAAGGATGCAAAGTTACCAATGCAAATGGTGAGATTGTATCTAAAGGAGTTAGAATTGTCAATACATATAAAATTGACTTATGTTCCAATAATGCATTTGAATATTTGATTACCATTAATAATAATGCTTGGCTATGGCATAAAAGACTACGACATGCTAGTATGGATCACTTACAAAATATTAGTAAAGAAGAACTAGTTGATGGTCTCCCTAAAGTAAAATTTGATAAAGATAGGACGTGTGAACCTTGTCAATTTGGTAAACAACATAAAAGTTTATTCAAATCTAAGAACATTGAAAGCACTTCTAGGCCATTAGAACTCATTCACTTAGACTTATTTGGACCAAATAGAGTTGCTAGCTTAGATGGCAAGTTATATGCATTTGTACTTGTGGATGATTACTCAAGGTTTATAAGGGTTAATTTCTTTGCTCAAAAGAATAAAGCTTTCAATTATTTTAAAATATTTGTAAAAAGAGTTCAAAATGAAAAAAATGCTATGTAATCACATTTATTAGAAATGATCATGACAAAGAATTTGAAAATGAATAATTTAAAAATTTTTACAATGAGTTTGGTATCTAACATAACTTTTCAGCTCCTGGAACACCATAACAAAATAGTATGGTTGAAAGAAAAAATAGAACATTAATTAAAATGGCTAGGACAATACTCAATGAGTATGAATTACAATCTTACTTTTGGGTGGAAGCCGTTAATACCGCTTGTTATATTTCAAATAGTATTTTCAAAAGGCCATTGATAAACAAAACTTCTTATGATCTATGGAATGGAAGAATACCTAAAATTTCACATCTTAGAGTGTTTGGATGCAAATACTTTATATTAAATACCAAGGAAATTCTTGAAAAATTCTCATCCAAATTGGATGAAGGCATATTTTTAGGATATTCATCATCTAGCAAAGCATATAGAGTATTTAATAAAAGAACGCTAGTAGTTGAAGAATCAATGTATGTCATTTTTTATGAATCCTCTAAACTTGATCAAAGGAAAGGTAGTGTTCTTGATGATTTTGTAGGAATATTTGAACAACAAGAAACAATCAATGCTCCAAAGAATAATCTTGATGGATAAGATGAATCTCAAGAGCTACCCAAAGATTGGCATTACAAGAAGGATCATCCATAATAACAAAACATTGGTGACACCTCAAATGGAGTAACTACTAGATCTCAATTTAAATACTTAGATTCTAATATTTCTTTTGTTTCTCAAATTAAGCCAATGACCATTGAGGAGGCTCTTAGTAATGAGTATTGGGTGATTACTATTCAAGATAAACTCAACAAATTTGAGAGGAACAAAGTATGGGAACTTGTTCCTAAACCTAAAAATCATCCAATTATAAGATGTAAATGGATATATAGGAATAAACTTGATGAAAATGGTCTCATTACTAGAAACAAAGCTAGATTGATAGCCAAATGCTATAACCAAGAGGAATGCATTGACTATGATGAGACATTTGCCCCCGTTGCTAGATTAGAATCCATTTGAATATTGCTTACATTTGCATATCACATGAATTTTAAACTTTTTCAAATGGATATTAAAAGTACATTTCTAAATGGGTTTATAAATGAGGAAGTTTCTGTTGAATAACCTCCCGATTTTAAAGATTATAAATTTTCTAATCATGTTTTTAAACTTACCAAAGCACTTTATAGATTGAAACAAGCTTCAAGAGCTTGTTATGATAGACTTACTGCATATTTGCATGAAAATAATTTTTCGAAAGGCAAGGTTGACACAACTCTTTTTGTTAAGAAGAAAATGCGTAACATTTTGATTGTTCAAATTTTTATTGATGACATTATATTTGGTGCTATTAATGAATCTTTGTGCAAGGAACTTGCTTCTTGTATGACTAGAGAATTTGAAATGAGCATGATGAGTGAACTCAAATTCTTTCTTAGATTATAAATCAAGCAATGCAAGGATGAGATCTTCATCAATCAATCCAAGTACACAAAGGAACTCCTAAAGAAGTTTGGAATGGATGGTTGCAAATCAAGTAAGTCAAAGATGAGCACATCCTTAAAACTTGACAAAGATGAAAGTGGTAAGGTGGTAGATGAGAAGAAATATCGAGGTATTATCAGATTACTACTTTACTTAATCGCATCTAGACCAAATATAATGTATAGTGTATATTTATATGCTAGATTTCAATCTTGTACTAAGGAATCACATTTGAATGCAACCAAAAAGAATTTTAAAATACTTGAGTGGTACATTGCATTTAGGCTTATAGTATCCTAGAAACACATCATTTGACATATTATGCTTTTTCGATGCGAATTTTGCTGGTAGCTTACTAGATAGGAAAAGCACCATCGAAGCATGTCATTTTCTTGGTGAATGTTTAGTTTCTTGGTTTAGCAAGAAATAAGTGTTAGTTGCTTTATCTACCGAGGAAGCCGAATATATTGCTGCATATTTTGCTGTACACAAATTCTTTGGATGAAATAACAATTGCTTGACTATGAAAAATATTTGATCATATTCCTATTAAATGCAATAACACTAGTGCAATCAACTTATCCAAGAACCTCATTCAGCATTCTAAGTCTAAGCATATAGATATCACACATCATTTCTTAAGGGATAATGTTTAAAATCACAACATGGTTAGAATATGTTGAAACTCAAAATCAACTTGCGAATATTTTTATAAAACCCCTAAATGAAGAACAAATGAATTTTATAAAATAAAATATTGACATGATTGATGAAAAATCTATTGCATAATCATTCTTTATTTTTTCTCAAAATGTATTTTGATCATATGCACTTAAAATATTTTCAAAACTTAAAATCGGCTCCTTTTGTACGATCGCTCGATATGCTGGGGTGACCACAAATCATTTGCTCTTCCTGAGCCCGAACCATACAAGTGATCTTCTCCTGAGTCTTAACATAAATCTCCAGATCTTTGACTTGCATTTGTACAAAGCCCGAGCTTCAAAGCGTCTCTCTTCAGTGAGCACACAACAGCTCGTGCGGTCAGTCAAACTCAAAAATTTCAAAATGTTTTTACCGTTACATTCCTCTAAAAAATGTGCAAACACCACTGCCAAGAGAGCTCGCTAGACAGAGCTAGCGTCTCCCAACAGCTCTGGCGACTGCACAGAGTGTGTAACTGAATTTTTTTTTGAATTTTCAAAAATTCAGATTTTTCTTCATTTTTTTTATATTTTCTTTCAATTGGTGTCAAATTTAGTTTCCTGTTGTACTTTCATTTATTGGTATCAATGAATTCCTTTTTTTTACTTTCATTTTTCTTTTTACCTTTGTCAAAGGGGGAGAAATATATTTGTCATTGAATTTAAATGATTTAATTGTTAAAGGGGGAGAGATAAATAAGAAAAAAAAATAAATTGGTATTAAGAAAAAGCATACATCAATTGGTGTCAAGAATTGCATGCATCAATTGTGAAATTATCTAACATAGAGGGAGAAAATTTATTGTCATTGCATTAATTACTTTATGCACTTAATTATATTTAACTTAAATTCAATTTAATTGCCAAAGTAAAAAAGGGAGATATTGTTGAGATTGATGGACAATCAAACTCTATTTTGATTATTGACAATCAAATTGATAAAGAACTAATAATTTCAAACAAGTCTATCAAGTTTGTTCTACTGAAATCGAGCTTCTGTGTGACCACTCAAACCAAAGATCGAGCGACCGTACAAATACAATACGAGCACAAAACCAAACAGTCACATAGATTTGTCGAGCCAAGGAAAACCAAACAGACATACGCATGTGCCGAGCAGAGAACCAAACTGAAACATAGAGTGCCAAGCTGTATTTAGAACTGCCGAGCTAAGAAAATTGAACTAAATGAGCTAAAAGCAGTTTGCCGAAACAATCGAGCTAAGCATGCAATGTAGCTCGATAGAGAGTTAAGAATAGCCAACTACGACAACTGAACTAAGTCCACAAATTACAGAAAGGATCGCGTTCTCAGTGAGTAGTGAAGTAAGGATGCCTGGTAGTCTTGCGACTGTACACATGAACTGAGCGATGCACCAGGTCAAGGTAAAAATTCATAAACTCATAGAAAGAATAATGGTCTTGGTGAGCAGTGAAGTCAGGATGCCAAAACTTCAGATGACCTCCCAAGAAGCCCGAGCAACTGCACGTAATAATGAGCTAAAATACTAAAAAGAATAGAAGAGATAGCAGTTAGCTCTTGCGGTGCTTTCTCGATGCTCAAAACCATATGCTACTGCACTGAAGGACCGAACGACAGCACAAGTCTAGATGATTTAAATCTTTGAGCGAAATACCTTGAACCAATGATAACCAGATACGTGGATAAAAATAATTAAACTCAACAGTAACCTTGTACCGAGTGACCACACTCCATGCCTGAACAACCACAAGACACAAAGGTATAGGCAGCTCGATTATGTCAGACACCGAGATCTGACCGTTGGAACTAGCCATTACACAGAGCTTTCAAATAGTGCAGCTGCCCACCGAGCTCCAGACATGGAATTAGTGGAAGACAAGTACTAAACATGTGAGAACCACTTCAAATGGCTACATTAAGCTAAATGGCTATAAATACCACATTAACCTTCATTTTATGGTTAGAGAATACTTTGATTGCTATTGTAATTTTATTGAACAACATTTTTCATTATATTATCTTAAGATGAAACATAAAAAATCTTAGAGTGTTGGGTGTGAGCATTAAACACAATATAAGTTTGAGTGTGAGCTTAGAAACACTTAGGTTGTAAGAGTGAGCCTGGAAAAACTCTTAAAAGGGTCGTGAGGATTGATCTGAAACTATTGTTATAGTTTGGTGTGAGCTAGGAAAAATACCAAGTTAGAGTTAAGGTTATAAAAACTTAAGACTAGTGGAACCTTAACAAGTTGTTAAAAAAGTGGATATAGGATTGAGGTAAATCCGAACCACTATAATTCTTTGTGTTCTTTCTTCTTAAACTCTACTCCATCTCCATCTACATCTTCTTCATCTCTTGCTTTTTAAGCTTTAAATTTACCATCATTCTTCAAATAACAAATCTCACTCCCTCTTGATTGTTAGTTTGGGATAACAATACTTAAGGTCTTATTAAACAAAGTAGTCAACTATGCAACTCCTATATCTTCCAAACATTTTCACACCTCAATAGGTATTCCATCTAGACCATAGGCTTTAGCGATATTCATTCTCTTAAAAGTGAAATATACTAATTTTTATAAAGAAATTTTTTTATTCTCACTATAAATAACACTCACAAAAATAATATAAAAAAATAAAAAATAAAAAAAATATATTAATAAAAATAATTAAATTTATTTTTAAATAAATTTTACATATTATACATATAAAAAAAGTTTAAACGACATTTAATTTCTTGTGTAGATATTATGTGTACGTTGTACGATATATAAATGTCTATAAATATTATGTAGATGTTGTATATATATTATGTATTTGTTGTATATATTGTGTATATATTATGTATATGTTGTATGTATATAAATTTTTTAAAAAATAAAGTTAAAAAAATATTAAATAAATGTAGACCCTTAATTTTGGCCCTAAGCTAGTACGATCTTAATTAAAGAATGCCAAAATAAATTTTATTCGATTTTAAAAGGCTTAAACCTAATTTATAGCTTTTAAATAGGTCGATTCAGTTTCAAAAGGCATAAATTAAATTGGTTCAACTTTTAAAAACCTAAATTAAATTTGTTCGGCCCAAATACTAAAATTTTTAGACCGGTTTGAGTCAGAAGGGTCCCAAGACGACTTGAGCCAATGCTCATGTCGACTTACCCAAATCGACATGGGACATGACCCTTGCCCATGTCGATTTGGGCACTCCAAATCGACATGAACTGGCTCCATATCGATTTGGACGTGCTAAATCGACATGACCCTGATTCTAAAACAATTCGGCCGGCAATTTATTTTCCTAATCAAGCCAGAATTCATTTAAACCTCGGATTAAGCAGATTAGGTTTAGGTTGGCCTATAAATATATGATGATCAACAACCATCAAGAAGGATCAAGTAGTGATTAGTAATTAAGAGTTGACTTTATAAACACCAAAACACAGAGACAAAAAAAGAAAAGAGAGGAGATAGTAGCCAAAATATCAAGTGATCCTCAGATCATCGAAGCACCAACCAAGATTTAAGTCGATCCAGGCAGTAGAATCACCAACTCCAACTCCTGTAAGGTGAAGGTGACAAAAAAGCTTGTTTCAACAAATTTATTTTGGTGGAGCCAACAACGCAAGTGAGATTGCTATTAACCAATTCAATTAAATTTTATTGATTACCTTCAATACTTAAATTATTGTGTTGTCAAATTCTTAATGTAATTTTATAGATCCATTTTAGTAAGTTATTAATTTGGGATTAAGGCCAACCGATGCATCTATAGTATGTTTTAAACTTGATCTTGTATATGAAACCTTAATTTATAATCTCAAAACCCTGATTTTATTTGAGAAACCTTAATCATGTTTTCTAAAACTTTAAAACCCTAAATTATTTTCTAAACCATAAATACCCTAGTTTTCAAGCTCAAAATCCCTACAACCCTATTTTCCAAACCAAAAATCTAATTTCCAAATTAAAACTCTAAAACTATATTTTTAACATCTGTAAACTCAAAATTAATATGTGAACTCTAATTTTGTATATTTAATGCTTCAAACCCTAGTTCTGATTATTTAATTTATTATATGCTTATGATGGATGATTTATTTTATTATGTTAATAAATTGATGATTTGTTTTTAATTATTGTGAATATTTCAATGGTTTAATTTATTTAGTTAATTGATTTAATATTGATTATTTTGATTTCAAAGATGTAAGAGGTATATTTCCACTTTATGGATACCTCATTAGTTAAGTTTAATGTAATTTAATTTATTTTAATTTTTGGATTAATGTAAAGGGAATGTTTCCACCTAATGGTCGGTGTCCTATTTTATCTAGTTTTAGACACTAGACAATTATTATAAAGGAATGTTTTCATAATTAGATGGGTGCCTATTTTGATTGCTTTATTTTAATAAAGGTGATGGATGTTTATTTCTTTTAAATTATGTGTAGTATGGATGATGTCATAATCTTTAAGAATTTAATAATATTTAGATCTGAAAATGAGGCCAGTTCCAACAAATCGGGTGTTATGGGGGTGCTGGGCATTCTCACTTTTCCCATACGTACCCAACTTTCTGAATCCATTATGGGGTTGGGGATTCCTTAGGAATTGAATTATCCACCCCTTTCTTTTTTTCGGCCCATTTGGGTGGCGACTCCATTTTCTCCGGATTTAGGCCCGTGTTCTCTAAAGTCTTGAGCCTAGTAGTACTGAAGTCGTAAGAATTATTCCACATGGGAGTGGGGGTGAAAATCCCCACTTACCACTTGGGATAAGAGAACTTGATTTCATTGGTCTTTATATTATTTTATTCTTTCTTATTATGATATTACCCATTTCATCATTTAGATTGCGTTGTGTGCATGAGTTAGGACTTCCGTGTAACCCATATTGTGTTATGTAAGGGATACCATACTTTCACTCAAGGTATGGAGATCGAGCTTGGCATATCCACTCATAGCTTTGTACCTTTGGGTATATACTTGCTATGTGAGCTTAAACTTTTCAACCCAAAGACTAAAACTCATGTAATTGTCCTAGTTACTTTTCTTAGGTTTTTACCCCAAATGCTTGTTGGTTGACTATGATTGATATATCTTAGTTTGAACCATGACCTATTTAGTTTATTCTTTTTCTAATATGATCTAATAATATTATAAGCTCGAAATGGTTTTATTCCTTTAAAGCCAAAAGACTAAAAACATTTTTAAACTTTTTTTCAAATGGTCTTTGGACATGAAAACCTATTAAGATGGGTCAAAAATCTTTTTCCACCTCATGGCCCAAATGCAAAGCCCAAAATTTATTTTTACACAAACCTTTCTTTTATAATGGGCTTTGAAACAAAATTATTTTTAAATTACAACGTTTCTTAGATGGGCTCAAAACTGCTTCTCATCATGACCCAAGTTTGGATTTTTATTACTAAAACCTTTTTCTTAAAAGAGCTTACAACTATTTAGGTCAATTATGAAATACCAAAAATCAATTGTGGGCCTTATTCATATGAAGAATCATTAATCATGGGTTTATTTGTGATATGAATCATTAATTATTTTTTCAAATAAAAAATATATTTATGATAAACCCTTTAATTTAGTTTTAATCCATAATATAACATAAAAGCTATTTTTAGTTGATCCAATGGATTAAAGCTTAATTAATGAGAATTATCATGGACTGACTTTTTTATTTGAAAATAAAACTTGTGGTTAAAATCGTCCAAGAAAATTTATCAAAAATAAGATATCCCATATTGATATTTTGTTGACCATATACCTAGAAAAAGAGACTCGCCATTCATGTGTGGAAGATATAATGTTGGAAGAAACTTTCTAATTATCCTTGTTTATCTGTTACTTATGCTTTCATGCATACATACATGTATTGCATTATATGACATTGATCCTTTTTGGCTCACAGACCTAGAATACAACAATTCAAAGATATACAACAACCCAACCTATGTCAGTGACTCAGAGTTCAGTGAAGATACAATTAATTTCACTCCCAAAGCAATGGATCATGAGCAAATTTAGACAATGGTAAATGATGCCCTTAACTCCAAGATGAAAGAATTGAAGGGCGCCCTAGCTGAGACTGTGAGAAGCCAACTACTTTTACTATTAGAGGATAACAATGTTGAAGCATATGCTAATAACAAAAAGCAAAAGGATAAAGGAAAGGCTAAGATAGTCGAGTGGCCTCTGATTAAGACAAGAAGCTATGGATGATGATGACTGAGAACAATACTTCTAAGATCAACAAGAGGACAAGAAAGAAAAGAAGACTACAGAAAAGGAAGCTGAATCCGTAGATATAGAGAAGATGATTGCTGATTTGGAGAAGAAGTTTGAGAAGAAGCTGAAAGCTGAAGAAGTGTCAGAGGTGGACAAGTTTTTTGAGCAAGATGAAGAAGTTCCTTACAAGTTCAAAATGCCTTCTTTCGCCAAGTACAATGGTACAGAAAATCCTCACTTGCATGTTAAGCAGTACATCAAAGCTATGCAATCTGCTAGAGCTATCAAGACTCAAACTCTAAGGTATTTCATACTTTCATTGGATCCTGTTGTGCAAAACTAGTTCAACACCTTAGAGGAAAGGATCCAAAAAGATTGAGATATACTATACAAAGCCTTTATTTAGTAGTATGGGTACAATATCGAGTTGGAAGTTATCTTGATGGAGGTGGAGAATATCATGCAAAAACAAAATAAAATTTTCATTGACTATGTGAAGAGGTGGAGAAACAAAGCTGCATTGCTTAAGAAGAGACCAGATGCATCCAACTATATTCGAATGATAGTAAGGGGTGTCTTACTTAGCCTGCGTAAATGGATGTCTCACACTCTCATAAGGAATTTCAAAGATTTTCTCCAAGCTGGCTTACAGATAGAAGAATGAGAATGGAAGAAGAGTCATTTTTCTGAAAGAAAGAATGAGAGGGGGAATTATCAGTATGAAGGCCAGAGTACATAGAATGCAGTGGATGTCAATATGACAACTGGTCAAACAAATAAGAGGCAATTTTCAAAGTTGGGGAGACCTTTATCTTGGATTTTCAATAAGTTGCAAAAAGTAAGGGCTATTATAGACATTGGCTCCTCAACCTTTGCCAAATCCTTTACCACCAAATTTTGATACTAAAGCCTTTTGTCAATTTCATCATACACAAGGACATGAGACAGATAAATGCTTGCGACTAAAACATGAGATCCAAGATCTAATTGATAGTGAAAAGTTGCCTGAGCTCGATAAACCCAACACCAAAAGTAATTCTTTGCCTAAATTTGGAAGAGTGCCTCCGCCAACAATCTTCATGATAGGGGGAGAATTGAAGGAAAATTTTGTCTTATCATATTTTTAAGACGTAGATGGAGAAATTGCTAAAGAGGAGATACTACTAACTAAGCTTGGACCAACCGCAAATGATGAGGCAATGGCTATCATTGATGATGAAAAATTCTTGCCCTTGATATGTCTAAATAAATGAAGCATCTTCAATTTTAACTCAACAAACTTCCCTTGGCTTGTTTAGTTTTTATTTTATTTTCTTTCTTTGGTATTTTCTAGAACAATTATGTTTTTCAAATTAAGATTGTTTAAATAAATTACTTTCATTAAATTTTTGTTGGTCTTTATTCATCTTGGTGCTTAACCAATGATGAGTCTACCTTGATATTCAGGAATTAATGTATCTATGATCATAATCCGAATGACTTTACTAGGTGAGGAAATTATTCTATAGCATTAAGCTATGTATGCTTACTTAGAGAGGGCTCATGTATAATTACCAGTGTCTAGGTCCTATTAATCTTAGAATATGCTTTGACGAACTTTTGAGGCAAAATTGAACTCTGTTTATTTAAGAGAGAGATGATCTAGACATTATTTGATGAGCCAACAACTAGTATCAACCATTTTGACATCAATCCCTAATTGTCCTTTTGGGCCTTCATAAGATTTTAGCTTGCTTTTCATTGGCTTGTAAACCCAATAACCTATCTTGAGCTGTTGTGAGACTCATGATAAGTCTAATGATCATTAAGTTAGTAAAGAGAAATAAGATCAAAGAAAATGATGTACAACCAAGACTATAAGGATAGTTGAAGATCACCTGAACTATGCTAATATCACAGAATGACATCAGGGCAATAAAGGATTCATCCTCACTGAAGTAGACTTATCTTACCCCATTCATAGCTAGAAGCATAAAATGGTACTGTGAGCAGGGATTTTCGCCCCCACTCCTAGTAGAATAGTTCTTGCAACTTCGGCACTGTTTAGGCTATGGGCCTTAGAGAACACGGGCCTAAGCCCTGAGAAAATGGAGTCGCCACCCGGACGGGCTGGAAAAAAGAAAGGGGTGGATGACTCAATTCCTAAGGAATCCCCAACCCCTAATGGCTTTAGAAAGTTGGGTACATGTGGGAAAGGTGAGAAATGGCCCAACACCCCCACAACGCCCGGTTCATTGGAACCGACCTCCTTTACAGGTCTTAATATTATAAAATTCTTAAATATAACAATATTATCCATACTACATGCAACAACATCATTATATTAAAATCAAAGCAATGTCCAAACAAAATAAATAAATGGACACCCATCCGAGGATGGAAATATGTCCTTACATTGTCCATGTCTAAAACTAAATAGGGCACCTGCCAAAAGGTGAAAACATGTCCTTTACATTGGTCCAAAATATAAAAGCAATTTAAATTGCTTGATGCTTAATACATGAGGTACCTGACATATGGAAACATACCTCTTACAATTTTGAAATCAAAACAAATTAATAAAAGTAAACATCCATTCATGATAAACAAATTAAATATCAAAATTAAATAAATAAATCATTAAAACATATAATAAACATTCATCCAATTTAAATAAAACAATAAGTATATAATGTAATATCCTCATGTATGCTCTAGAAGTCTTGGTGATATTGTTGTTGTTGTTGTTATAAATTGGATTGAATGTATATTATGTGATAAGAAAAGAAATTGAGAAGTGAATGCTTGTGTATATGTGTTTTGGGAAAGGAATTAGGGTTTAGAGAGAATGGTATATGTTGTGTATATGATGATATATATAACATATAAATGGGTCAAAGGAAGAGTCAAAGGAAAAGAGATATTTTTGTGTTGAGTGTGTAATTACTTAAATGGGCTTATATGAGACAAAAGGTGAGTTATTTGGTTGAGGGCATTTTGGTAATTGCTTGAATTGAATCACATGGTGGATATTTAAAGAAGGTTTGACTTTGTTTCTTCATCATTTTTCTTCTTTCTTTCATGAAGTGGCCGGCTCCTCCATAGACAAAGAGAAAGAGAGAGACAAGAGAGGTTCTTGATGAGTTGAGTTCAAAATTGAAGGAAGATTAAGTGTTCAAGTGTTGATTCAAAAAGTTTTTAACTAAGGTAAGATCTTTCCTTTGATTTCTTTCATTCTTTTGAAGTGGTATTGGAAGTTAATTAGGGTTTGATGATTTGATGATGAGATGTGTTTATGATGTATTCTCAAGTGTTAAATTGATTTTATGTTATGAGTTTAATTAGAGGTTGTTGTTGGGAATGGTGGATGTTGATTTTGAAGGATGGAGAAGGATGTTGGTTTTAGGGTTTTGAGATGATATGTGTTTAATTGTTATATCAATGTGTTGTGAAGTAATTCTTGTGATGAATATGTGTTTAGAACATTGATTGTGTTCATTTGAAATATGTTATATGATGAATATTGTGTTAGAGTGCATTTGAGAAAGGGTTGGTTTTGGTTTTGGGTGACACGGCCAAAAAGGGAAAGAGAGACACGGCCAAGTCAAGGGATTTTGGGCGTGTTGGATTGGTTTTTGGAGTGACACGGCCGTGTTCCCTAACCGTGTTAGCTACTGTGAGTTTTGGATTGAGAGACACGGTCACAAGCTTGGCCGTGTCCCTTGCCCGTGTTGCTTACTGTCCAATTGGTTTGAGTGACACGGCCACAAGCTTGGCCGTGTCCCTCAAGGGTGCTGCCCGTGTCCCTCAAATGTGTTGGTTAGGGTTTTATTTCTTTGTTCTAATTGTATTGTTTTGGTTCTTCAAAGGTGGGTTAGTCCCTAAACCTAAACATAAACACTTTAAACATACTTCAAACAAAGAATGCCCTAATCAAATGGATGTGGAAGATCTTAAAAATATGAATGATGTAGATTGTTCTTTGCCCTAATTGCATTGTTGAGATTGAACAATGGTATGTTATATGTAA
The DNA here is from genome assembly GCA_947685225.1 of Garcia nutans. Lineage (NCBI taxonomy): Eukaryota > Viridiplantae > Streptophyta > Magnoliopsida > Malpighiales > Euphorbiaceae > Garcia > Garcia nutans. The sequence continues at coordinate 57,084,762 of CANTUV010000008.1, forward strand.
TGTGAATCTTGTAAATGATAATGTGTGTTATGGATAATGTATGTTGAGATGCTATATGCAAAATATGAATTGAGATGTGAAATGTGATGTAAAGCCATTGTGATTGGCTATGATGATATAATTGAATGATGTATGGCATGTTTGCCTAATTGATGAGGAAGATTGAGAAAGAGTTTGATAAAGAGAATAATGAAATAAGTGTATGTTTAATATGATATTCAGTTTCAGAGTTCTGATTTTTGGAGGCATGCCTATTTAATGAAAGTTAACAGTCTTGCCGGGTTGAGGATCTCTTCAAATTGAGTTGAATTGAGATCCAAGAGACTGGGTCTGTTACACTATGATAATTGATATTATGAGATATTTGATTTGCAACAGTCTTGCCGGGTTGAGGATATCCTCGAGTTAGATGAGTTGATGATCCAAGAGACCGGGTCTGTTACACTATCCATGGATAGAGATATATATATATATATATGTATATGTTGCCTACGGGCTTGATAATGGTGTTTATGAACCAAAGCAGTAACTCTGAATTCTGAATATCGTATTAAATACTTGATGGGCCCATAGGTGTCTAGGTTTTATGTATATCATAAATGATGTTCTAATGTAATGAAATGTTAATATTACTTAAATGATGAAACAGACTATTCACGGAATATTGTTTGTTGAATATGATCTTTATTGATTGAGTGTGTATCATTGATGTTGATTTGTTAATACATATATGAAACATTGCATTGCACTAAAGCATAACATTAGCATGAATTGTCTTACTAAGCCCTTGGCTTAGCGCGATAGTGTTTAATCGCGCAGGTAATAGAGTTGAACCCGAGAGCTCTTCTAGACCGAGTGAGAGTAGACATTGAAGAGTTGATTTTGGGAACTTAAAGATCAGAGGAGATTTGCCAATCATGTATAACTCTTTTATATTTTGTAAAGATTTTGTTTATATTGTAAATATATATGTAATGATAAATATGTACTCAAATGTTTTCATATGTGTAAATATTTTATAACTTCCGCTGTGTACTACTTAAATGTATTTATATATCTATAATGTATATTGAGAAAGATGATGGTATTATATAAAAATATTTTGAATGTTGATGAAAAGCCGTAGCGCTCCTATGTTCAGTGCACATATGCTACATTGTGGTGTTGTAGTGTGTGTGTACTGAATGTGGGGGTGTTACAATTATTTTGGTATCAGAGCCTAGGTTTGAGATTCTCAACCTAGGTAAAATGTAAGAAAAAGACTATTTTGATTTTAAAAAGTGGTTTTTGAATAACATATATGTTTGGGATTGGCAATCTCTGATCTTTAATAAGAAGTATTCTACTGTGTTTGCAGTGTTAGGTTGTGATGGATTCTCACTCACGTAAGTCGATTGAGGCTAGTGCCGAGAGTATTGCTCCTACTGAGGGAGCTAGAGTTGATAGTGTTGAGGAGGCACCTGCTTCGGTGTCGGGTAGACCAGCTGGAGAGGAGGTTCCGCCAGCCTGGTTTAGACATATGATGGAAGTTATGAGGCAAGCACCAGTGCAACCAGTGCCACCACCCCCTCAGCCTGTGGTACCAGTGAGGCACTATGACAAACTAAGGAAGTATGGAGCGGAGGATTTCCTTGGTACTACTGATCCAGCTGTAGCAGAACAGTGGCTTGACAAAGTACAGAGGATCTTTATTCAGTTGCAAGCCACATCGGAGGAAAAGTTTGATTATGCAAGATCTTTGCTACAGAAGGATGCATACGACTGGTGGAGGACAGTGCCCCATTCTATGGATGATCCACCAACCTTGTCATATGCGGATTTTCTGAGAGAGTTTGAATTGAAGTATACTCCTAGGGAGTACAAAGACATGAAGAAGATGGAGTTCTTAAGCTTGAAGCAAGATAGCAAGACTGTAACTGAGTATGAGGTTGAGTTTATTCGATTGAGCCAGTATGCTGGGGGCATTATAACTGATGAGATAGATAGATGCAGGAGATTTGAGGAGGGATTGAGGCCCTCTATCATGTGCTTAGTGGCTGGATCTAGATATCACGATTTCTCCCAGCTAGTGGCAGCAGCTCGAAGTGTAGAGCGAGCTCAAGTTATTGCAGTTGCTTCAGAGGAAGAGGTTAGGGTTAGGAGGCCCCAGTTTGAGGCAGGGTCTTCTTCTGTTAAGAGAGGAAAAGGAAGCTTTGTTCCTAGAGTTAGTAGGAGTCAGAGGTCAACTGGTAGGTCAGTATAGTTCCAGAGGCAGAGATTTAGACCTGCAGCTTCAGTGGCGAGTGCTCCGACCCCAGTGACTCAGAGATTCGCTCTACCTGTGTGTGCTCAGTGTGGTGGATCACATAGGGGTGCTTGTTGGAGGTATAGTGGGTTAGCTGTGTGCTTCAGATGTGGATCTCCTGAGCATTTTATTAGAGATTATCCAGAGAGACAGGAGCGGATGTCAGTTGATACTGCAGCTTCTCGACCTAGTGTGAGGGGAGGTCGAGCAGGCAGAGGTAGCAGCCGGGGAGGCAGATCTGGGTTCAGTGTTAGAGGAGGTGCTACATCCAGGGAGAGTAGACCAGAGGAGGTTGGATCTTCCCAGAGGATGTATGTTATGCAGAGGCAGCCAGATGCATCGGCAGTCATAGCTGGTACTTTTTCTTTATTTGATACTTCAGTACTTGCTTTGATTGATCCGGGTTCCACACATTCTTATATTAGTGCATCTGTTTTGCCTGTGTCTGATATGCATGCTGAGTCCCTAGGATTTGATGTGTTGGTGACAAATCCGTTAGGGCATAGTGTGGTTGTGAGTAAGGTGCACCGAGATAGTGTTGTGAGGGTGCAAGGTGAGGAGTTTCTTGGAGACTTGATTGAGATGCCATTTAAGGAATATGATGTGATTCTAGGTATGGACTGGCTATCTAGACATGGAGCTATGGTAGACTGTAAAAGGAAAATTGTTACTTTGAGAACTGCTGATGGTAGAGATGTGATAGTATCTAATGAGCAGGAACAGTTAGCATCTTTGTTTGTTTCAGCTGTTGCAGCCAGGAGGTTGATTAGAAAGGGATGTGAAGCCTATCTTGCTCATGTGGTAGATACTAGAGTGAAGGGTTCTCCCATTGATAGTATTGCCACAGTTGCAGAGTTCCCTGATGTTTTTCCAGAGGAGTTGCCAGGATTACCTCCTGAGAGAGAGGTGGAGTTTGGTATTGAATTGTTGCCTGGTACCACTCCTATCTCTATTACTCCTTATAGAATGGCACCAGCAGAATTGAAGGAATTGAAAGTGCAATTACAGGAGTTGTTGGATAAAGGATTTATTCGCCCCAGTGTTTCTCCTTGGGGAGCTCCTGTGCTATTTGTGAAGAAGAAAGATGGTACTATGAGGTTGTGTATCGATTATAGGCAATTGAACAAGGTGACTATTAAAAATAAATATCCTTTGCCTAGAATCGATGATCTCTTTGATCAATTGAAGGGTGCAGCTGTGTTTTCTAAAATTGATTTGAGATCTGGGTACCATCAATTGAGAGTTAAAGCTGAAGACATTTCCAAGACCGCCTTTCGGACCAGGTATGGACATTATGAGTTTCTAGTTATGCCTTTTGGTCTAACGAATGCACCTGCAGCCTTCATGGATTTGATGAATAGGGTGTTTAGGCCCTATTTGGATCAGTTTGTAGTGGTCTTCATCGATGACATTCTGGTGTATTCGCGGAATGAAGAGGAACATGATATGCATCTGCGGATTGTGTTGCAGATTTTGAGAGAGAAGCAGTTGTTTGCCAAATTGTCGAAGTGTGAGTTCTGGTTGGATCAAGTCACTTTTCTCGGACATATTGTTTCAGCAGAAGGCATTAGAGTTGATCCGAGCAAAGTTGAAGCTATATTGAATTGGAGTCCACCCAAGTCGGTGACAGAGGTTAGAAGTTTTCTGGGTTTGGCAGGCTATTACCGACGGTTTGTGAAAGGATTTTCTTTGATAGCTACTCCACTCACCAGATTGCTTCGTAAGGGAGTTAGATTTGTGTGGACAGATCAGTGTCAGACTAGCTTTGAGCAGTTGAGAGAAATGTTGACTCAAGCGCCTGTTCTTACTTTACCTGTGGAAGGCAAACCATATGTAATCTACAGTGATGCTTCACATAGTGGTTTGGGGTGTGTTCTGATGCAAGAAGGTAAAGTTATAGCTTATGCATCTCGACAGTTGAAACCGCATGAGCTTAACTATCCGACCCATGATTTGGAGCTAGCAGCCATTGTGTTTGCATTAAAGATTTGGTGACACTATCTGTTTGGGGAGAAATGTTTTATCTACACTGATCACAAAAGTTTGAAATATTTGGGTGTTCAAAAAGAGCTCAATCTTCGACAGAGGAGATGGTTGGAATTGATTAAAGACTACGACTGTTTGATTGATTATCATCCAGGTAAAGCAAATGTTGTTGCTGATGCCTTGAGTCGGAAGTCTTTAGCTGGTTTAACTGTTTACTCGCTCTCGTTGCTTGTTGAGTTGAGAGCTTTGCATGCCAGTTTTGTAGCTTGTGACGATGGTGCATTGTTGGCACAGTTGCATTTGAAACCAATTTTATCGGATCAGATCAAAGAGGCTCAGTTGACTGATATGAAGATTCAAAAGATTATTTCAGATTGCAAGAATGGGAAGACTAGAGATTTTGTTGTGAAAGGTGATGGGAGTGTAACACCCCGATACTCCATATAAGTACTATACATACACCGGGTATACATGCAGTAAATATATAAAGTATAAGGACGTCATTTTTTTTTACATTTTTAAAACCTTTCGTATAGTTCAAAACACCATACATAAATTTAAAGAACATTTACCAAATCATTATACTTTTACTGATCTTATAAATATATAATAGTCTTATCTTTATCAAAACTTCATTTATACATATACATACACTCTTGTCAGAAATACATAATAATTAAGAATTATACATGTATGCATTATCCTCTAGTTGGTCTCGATAAACTCTTACTCTTCTCATGGCATACGCAAGTCTCCATATCTTCCACCTAAACACATGCGCGATTATACATCCGCGCTAAGCCCGAGAGCTTAGTAGTACAAATAAATATTAAAATATACTTTACAAAAGAATCGTACCTCATATTTTTAGCATCATGTTTTATTGTTTTCTTATCCTGTTCTTCCTTTCTTAGTGCATTCTTCATATACTCCCACTAATCTCATAGATTATATACATATTTACATAAACACTCATAAAACAATACTTACCATTGCTACCTCATATACTTATCACATATCATATAATATTCCATAATCATATATCTCAACATAACTTCTTAAAATCAAATCTCTTTTCAATAACTCATTTATACAATATTATCATGCCATACTTCATAACCTTACATCTCATTACACCATTCTATTAAATCATTACTCACAATTCAATATTCATGAATCACATATTCAACAAAGGCAATCATTATATCATTCAATTGAATCATTATCCGCAATCCATTATTAATATTCACACTTAACATATCAATATACACATTTCACATCTTAATTCATAACATTGTTTAATTCACAATGCACCAACCATAACATATCACCAACACTCACAATCAATATATCGATACACACATTACACAACATACACTATAGCATTATTTTGTTCATAGTTCACCAATCATGAATCACATTGTCAACAAAGTCAACCATATATCGCATTACTCATTTATTTCAAAATTTGTATATCATATTGACAACAAAGATAGACTCGGGCCCAAACGATACTAATATGCCATTCAATTTTCAGAGTAATGCTTTGGTTCAATCATCACATTTATCATTATCATAGACCCAACTAGGCTTCAAGGATTAGGTTCAACCAAGCTTCAAGGGGAGCAAAGCATGCTAAGCTTCAACCCAACTTGGCTTCAAGAACCAATCCAACCTAGCTTCAAGGGTGGTAACATCTCAATTAGGCTTCAAGGATTCAATCCAACCTAACTTCAAGAGATTGTTACACTTATTAGGCATGCCACCAACAACAAACTCTGAAAATGGAATAACATATTAGTCACACAACTCATTTATCATTTTTATTCACAATTGAATTATCATAACCAATAACAATGGCTCACATCTCATTTGAATCATCATAGCCAATAACAATGGCTTCACATCTCATTTGAATCATCATAGCCAATAACAATGGCTTCACATCATATTTTATCTCAATTCACATTATACACTTTATCATCCAAGCATACATAATCAATTACTTTGCACTTGTATCTTAAATTCAGTGTCATATAAACCATATGTTCATTTATTTCATTTTGATCATTATTAGCAACCATGATACTATCACATTTCACCATTTCTCAAGGCACATTTGCACCATTCATTATCAACACATTTATTCTCACAACTCACATTGCACATATCTTTTTGGATCATCCTTATAGCTTTCACACTATATATATATATAATAACATTATTCACATTGTATTAACAATATAATAATCTACTTAACATTGTTTTAAGTTCCAAAATCATATAAAAGAATGAGTCTAGGTAAATTTGTACTTACCTCAAGAGCTACTCCCATCAAGCTATACATACTCAATTACTTCATCATATCTTTCCCATTTTACCTATAACATCATCAATATCATCAAATGTATGTTCCACACATATTTGTTTAGGTCATTCTTTGTTTTCAAAATGTTTATGTTTAGGTTTAGGCACAACAAGACCTTTGAAGAATCAAAATAATGTGAGAAAAGTTAAGAACCATCACAATAACTAACATCCTCAAGGGACACGGCCAAGCTTGTGGCCGTGTCTCTCAACACCAATTCAAGTAGAAGCAGACACGGGCAGGGGACACAGCCGTGTCTCTCAACCAAACTCAAGCAGTAGCAAACACGGGCAAGGGACACGGCCAAGCCTGTGGCAGTGTCTCTCCCTAAACTCAACCAACACGGCCAAACTTCCCTCAACTTGGCCGTGTCTCTCAAAAACATTAAGTCTTGGCCGTGTTCCTTTCTTATTTTGGCCGTGTCACTCAAGAACAAAACCCTAATTGTGGCCAAAACACTTCTAGTTACATTTAAACACATCATACATAACATAAACTCATTCAAATGGAGGTAATCAAAGTCATTAACATCTATTTTGCATGTTTAACATAATAATCACAATTAACCATACATTTAATCATTCATCACTTCAAAACCCTAAAACCAAATTCACTCTTGATCTTCCACTTTCAACCTCCACATATCTTACCATCTTCACAACCAAACTAACACCAATTTCCTTCTTTTAACTTACAATCAATATTAACACTTGTAAACACCTATCAAACACACCAAATCACCACATCAACAAATCACAATTCATCTTAGACACAACTTCAAATTTAACAAAGGGAAACAAGAGAGTACTTACCAAATAATGAAATTCCTTGAAATTTCAACTTGATTACTTGAAATCTCTATCAACCTTTGAGCTAAGAACTTCAAAACCTTGCTTTGCTCTTTTGCTTTCCCTTGTTTTTGGTGAGCCGGCCAACACAATGAAGAAGAAGAAGAAATGATGATGAAAACACAAAGTCAAGCACTCATTAAATACTCATCCAAAAGAAAGTTACTATAATACCCTCATACACATTTTAATTCTCTTTATAATTTCTTGCCCATTTTGGTAATTTCACACTTAACAATCTAAATATCTTCTTCCCTTGACTAAGCACTTTGACTTGAATATATGTTATATATATTGCCATATACCCAACATATACACTTTCTCCATACATTGCTTTCTTTCCAAACAACACATAACCATTCTCTCTCAAATTCTTTTAACATTCAAATAAACCATACTCAAATACACCACTTATCAAATACACATTCATTTCAATAATAACAATATTATCACAACTTCTAAGGCACACTTTGGGATATTACAGGGAGCCTCTGGTTTAAGAATAGATTGTGTGTGCCGGATGATGTTAATTTGAGAAAGAGTCATTTTAGAAGAAGCACATCAGTCAGCATTTGCTATGCATCCGGGCAATACCAAGATGTATCATGATTTGAGACAGCATTACTGGTGGATTGGGTTGAAGAGAGACATTGCTGAGTTTGTATCGAAATGTCTCACCTGTAAGAAGGTTAAAGCAGAGCATCAAGTTCCAACTGGATTGCTTCAACCATTATCAGTACCAGAATGGAAGTGGGATAGAGTGACGATGGATTTTGTGTCTGGTTTGCCATTGACACAAAGAAAACATGATGCCATATGGGTGATTGTGGATAGATTGACTAAGACAACTCATTTCCTTCCGGTTCGGATGGATTATTCTTTGGAAAGGTTAGCTGAGCTGTATATCCATGAGATTGTAAAGTTGCATGGGGTTCCAACTTCTTTAGTGTCTGATCGAGATCCCCGATTTACTTCAAGATTTTGGAAGAGTTTGCATAGTGCTTTGGGTTCTCGATTACACTTCAGCACTGCTTTTCATCCACAGACGGATGGACAGTCAGAGAGGGTGATACAGATTATTGAGGACATGTTGAGAAGCTGTGTCATCGATTTCTCTGGAAGTTGGGATAGGTTTTTACCACTTGTGGAGTTTTCTTACAACAACAGTCACCAATCCAGCATTGGTATGGCACCGTTTGAAGCATTGTATGGCAGACGGTGTAGGACACCTCTTTGTTGGAATGAGCTTGGAGATAATAAGTTGGTTGGTCCTGATTTGATTCAAGAAACTAAAGAAAAAGTAAAGTTGATTAGAGGCAGGTTAAAAGCAGCTTCGGACCGACAGAAGTCTTATGCAGATCTGAAAAGGAGAGACATAGAGTTTGATGTTGGGGATAAGGTATTTCTGAAAGTGTCTCCTTGGAAGAAGATTTTGAGGTTCGGTCGGAAAGGGAAATTGAGTCCTCGTTTCATCGGACCGTGTGAAGTGTTGGAAAGAGTTGGGCCAGTTGCGTATCGACTTGCTTTGCCACCTGAGTTGGATCGTATTCATAATGTATTTCATGTTTCTATGTTGAGAAGGTACAGATCGGATCCATCTCATGTGTTGCCTTTTGAATCTATCGAAGTGAGCCCAGACTTGACTTTTGAGGAAGAACCAGTTGCTATCTTGGCACGTGATGTGAAAGAGCTGAGAAACAAGAGAGTGCCATTGGTGAAGATTTTGTGGAAGAATCATGCAAAAGAAGAAGCAACTTGGGAAAGTGAACAATCCATGCGAGAGCAATATCCTCAGTTGTTTCAGAGTTGATATCAGGTAATTTCGAGGACGAAATTTTCTTTTTAGAGGGGGAGAATTGTAATATCCTCATGTATGCTCTAGAAGTCTTGGTGATATTGTTGTTGTTGTTGTTGTTGTTATAAATTGGATTGAATGTATATTATGTGATAAGAAAAGAAATTGAGAAGTGAATGCTTGTGTATATGTGTTTTGGGAAAGGAATTAGGGTTTAGAGAGAATGGTATATGTTGTGTATATGATGATATATATAACATATAAATGGGTCAAAGGAAGAGTCAAAGGAAAAGAGATATTTTTGTGTTGAGTGTGTAATTACTTAAATGGGCTTATATGAGACAAAAGGTGAGTTATTTGGTTGAGGGCATTTTGGTAATTGCTTGAATTGAATCACATGGTGGATATTTAAAGAAGGTTTGACTTTGTTTCTTCATCATTTTTCTTCTTTCTTTCATGAAGTGGCCGGCTCCTCCATAGACAAAGAGAAAGAGAGAGACAAGAGAGGTTCTTGATGAGTTGAGTTCAAAATTGAAGGAAGATTAAGTGTTCAAGTGTTGATTCAAGAAGTTTTTAACTAAGGTAAGATCTTTCCTTTGATTTCTTTCATTCTTTTGAAGTGGTATTAGAAGTTAATTAGGGTTTGATGATTTGATGATGAGATGTGTTTATGATGTATTCTCAAGTGTTAAATTGATTTTAAGTTATGAGTTTAATTAGAGGTTGTTGTTGGGAATGGTGGATGTTGATTTTGAAGGATGGAGAAGGATGTTGGTTTTAGGGTTTTGAGATGATATGTGTTTAATTGTTATATCAATGTGTTGTGAAGTAATTCTTGTGATGAATATGTGTTTAGAACATTGATTGTGTTCATTTGAAATATGTTATATGATGAATATTGTGTTAGAGTGCATTTGAGAAAGGGTTGGTTTTGGTTAGGGTTTTGGTTTTGGGTGACACGGCCAAAAAGGGAAAGAGAGACACGGCCAAGTCAAGGGATTTTGGGCGTGTTGGATTGGTTTTTGGAGTGACACGGCCGTGTTCCCTAACCGTGTTAGCTCATGTGAGTTTTGGATTGAGAGACACGGTTACAAGCTTGGCCGTGTCCCTTGCCCGTGTTGCTTACTGTCCAATTGGTTTGAGTGACACGGCCACAAGCTTGGCCGTGTCCCTCAAGGGTGCTGCCCGTGTCCCTCAAATGTGTTGGTTAGGGTTTTATTTCTTTGTTCTAATTGTATTGTTTTGGTTCTTCAAAGGTGGGTTAGTCCCTAAACCTAAACATAAACACTTTAAACATACTTCAAACAAAGAATGCCCTAATCAAATGGATGTGGAAGATCTTAAAAATATGAATGATGTAGATTGTTCTTTGCCCTAATTGCATTGTTGAGATTGAACAATGGTATGTTATATGTAATGTGAATCTTGTAAATGATAATATGTGTTATGGATAATGTATGTTGAGATGCTATAAGCAAAATATGAATTGAGATGTGAAATGTGATGTAAAGCCATTGTGATTGGCTATGATGATATAATTGAATGATGTATGGCATGTTTGCCTAATTGATGAGGAAGATTGAGAAAGAGTTTGATAAAGAGAATAATGAAATAAGTGTATGTTTAATATGATATTCAGTTTCAGAGTTCTGGTTTTTGGAGGCATGCCTATTTAATGAAAGTTAACAGTCTTGCCGGGTTGAGGATCTCTTCAAATTGAGTTGAATTGAGATCCAAGAGACTGGGTCTGTTACACTATGATAATTGATATTATGAGATATTTGATTTGTAACAGTCTTGCCGGGTTGAGGATATCCTCGAGTTAGATGAGTTGATGATCCAAGAGACCGGGTCTGTTACGCTATCCATGGATAGAGATATATATATATATATGTATATGTTGCCTACGGGCTTGATAATGGTGTTTATGAACCAAAGCAGTAACTCTGAATTCTGAATATCGTATTAAATACTTGATGGGCCCATAGGTGTCTAGGTTTTATGTATATCATAAATGATGTTCTAATGTAATGAAATGTTAATATTACTTAAATGATGAAACAGACTATTCACGGAATATTGTTTGTTGAATATGATCTTTATTGATTGAGTGTGTATCATTGATGTTGATTTGTTAATACATATATGAAACATTGCATTGCACTAAAGCATAACATTAGCATGAATTGTCTTACTAAGCCCTTGGCTTAGCGCGATAGTGTTTAATCGCGCAGGTAATAGAGTTGAACCCGAGAGCTCTTCTAGACCGAGTGAGAGTAGACATTGAAGAGTTGATTTTGGGAACTTAAAGATCAGAGGAGATTTGCCAATCATGTATAACTCTTTTATATTTTGTAAAGATTTTGTTTATATTGTAAATATATATGTAATGATAAATATGTACTCAAATGTTTTCATATGTGTAAATATTTTATAACTTCCGCTGTGTACTGCTTAAATGTATTTATATATCTATAATGTATATTGAGAAAGATGATGTTATTATATAAAAATGTTTTGAATGTTGATGAAAAGCCGTAGCACTCCTATGTTCGGTGCACATATGCTACATTGTGGTGTTGTAGTGTGTGTGTACTGAATGTGGGGGTGTTACATATAACTTTAGGGTTCATGTATCAATTAGGGTTTCTTGGGTTTTATGTTTAATAATTAGGGTTTAAGTAAATAAGATTGAAGCTTATGAAAATAAAATAAAATCTTTAGATATTTGAAAGGAACAAGCTACTGTGATGATTTGGAAAATATAATTAATTAAGATTTATGGTTTGAATAAATTAGGGTTTAGGTTTGTATTTTGAATAATCATAATAAAGGAAGTTAAACATAAAGACTTATAATACACAAATAAATATTGACCTCTTTGACGAGCCCATACGGAGGTCTCACTAACAGGTTAGCGGGCGAGGGTCAAGGGGGCAGCGCCCCTTGCTGGGTCGGGGGCCGCACCTCGGAGGATTTTGAAAGTTAAGATTTTAGGGTTTAAGATTTAGAAAATAAGATTTTGAGATTTGGAAAAAACTAATGTTATTTTTTAAAACAATAATGCTACTGTATGATTTTGGAAAGAAGAATTAACTAGGGTTAAAGCTTTTTGATACTTAAAAAAAAAAAGGCTACTGGATGTTTGAATTAGAGATTAGGTTAGGGTTTTAAGAAAACAGATTATTATTTTGTGATTTTAGAAAAGAATAATTGGGGTTTTAGATTTAAAAAATATGTTTTACGGGTATTAAGGCATTAGGGTGTTGAAAATTTTTTTTTAGGATTTTAAATAGAGTTTAAAGGGTAAACAGCTCACAGGTTTTTCCTGCGGCGAATTGTCCCAAGCCAATTCGTCGCTAGAGACGAAAAATTTTCGTCGTCGATTCTTTCGTCGCCGATTTTTATTTTTAATTTATTTTTTATCTTTTTTGATTTTTATTTATTTATTTATTATCTTTTTTATCGTTACCTTTTTTATTTTTATTAAAAATAAATATTATAAGTAATAAATATTATTTAATTAAAATACCACAAAAATTATTTTGAACTGTTTAAAAATATTGAATTGGACTGGGTCAAAAATTAAGAGTCTACAGGTACAAATAAGACAACTCTCTTAGAGCTAGGGCAAAAAAAAGAAGAAATAATAGAAAAAAAAGAAGTAAAAAAAGAAAAAGAAGAAGAAAAATAAAAAATAAAACCCAAAAATGCTGTTCAAAAGCCAACCGAGTTCTTTTTTACCTAAAGTAAGCAGAAAACTTCCAACTAGTTTATGGGGACAATTGACTTAAATTAGTCTAGTCCAGCTAAAGACTCAAATACATAGGAGAAAGACCATCTTCCATTTTATCCAAAGTAGCTCCAGATCCGCAATCTTGAAAGTTTTAGACTTGATATTCCAAAAGGAAAAAAGGATGAAAAGAAAGAGGAAGAAAAAAGGGTGGTCTAAAGATCAAGATAGTATTGATTGGATCTAGATTTCTGTAAAGAATAAGGAAGGACATTCAAGCTTTGTAATTTCATAAAGTCGAAAGATAAAAGTGATGCACATAAGGTGAAAATGGTTCCAATAAGAAGATTGTAGTGTGAAGGTTTGTCAGCAGTGTCACATCAACTCCAATCTAAAAATGGCCTTCATTTAACCAGTGTCCCTTATAGACCTCATTTCAAGCCTATTAAAGACATGTTAATCTCTCTTGGTAGGTAGTGTCTATTAGTGGAGATGGTTTGAATAAGCATACACATGAGATAGATAATATTTAAACTTAATGAGACCTTTGTCCAAGTAATGTGTATGTGCCTATCTGAAATACAACAGTTCTTGCTTAAATGAAAATAATTCCCGAGTTTAGTATGGTAACTAGGGTTGTCATGTTATAACTACATTAATTTGAAAAGTCGAGTCCTGAGGTACAATGACACTGATTTGACAAAGCCAAAATATGATTAAAAAATATTTTTATCATACAAAGCCTTCAAATTAAGGAAGTAAGTTGCATTGTCAAACCTCAAAGGACATAATGGGCAAAAGAGGCTAATGAAAGGATCACTTGCAAGGTCATGTCATAAAAAAGTTACCAGCCAAATGAATGTCTCTCGTGTCTCTACCCTGTTGGGACCCCCATTACTCATACTTTGTACATCTAGAAGATAAAAGTCATAGATGTGAAGTCTTCTGATGTTCTAATGCAAGATTTGGATGAGCATCTGGAATGAATCAATGGGACCACTTCGGTTGACCACCTTGATCTGTGAGCCAGTAGAGCCACTGTAAGTATCATCCATACATATCATGCATACATGAGCATATTTGTTGGCTTGTATTGCCCATTCTTTGTCAAAATGAACAACAAAACACTATAAAGCAAACATTGAGAAGCAAATATGGAGTCAGGGGGCATGAAAGGCCCATTGCTTGAGAAAAATCCAACCACTTTATAAAAGAAAGAAGAAATGCATGCTTGTGTAAGGAACCAGACAAAATACAAATATCAATTAGAGCCTGCATGGGAACAAAATTATTGATTTGAGCCTACACTGGGGGCAAAGTTTCTCCTTTTAATTTTTAATTTATGCATGTACAAAATATTTTCAGAATCACTTTTAATATTTTGCCACGCAGGAGGCAAAAAGAGGATATAGGAGCCAGCTAAAAAATAGCTGAAATTTTTGCAAAAAGAAGAACAAAAAGAATAGAACAAGAAGAAAGTAAGAACCCCAAAAGAAATGAAGATGCAAAAGATAAAAGATCAGTCCAGCTAGAAGAGCTAAAGCCAATATAGGAAAAATGTCCAAGGATGAAGATCCATTTTGAAGGGTGAAAACCCGATGTCCAAGGATGAAGATCCATTTTGAATGGTGAAGACTCGATGTCTAAGGATGAAGATCCATTTTAAATTGTGAAGACCCGATGTTCAAAGGATGAAGATCTAATTTGAAGGGTGAAGACCCGATGTCTAAAGGATAGAGATCCATTTTTGAAGGGTAAAGACCCAATCTCCAAAGGATAAAAATCTATTTCTGAAGGGTAAAGACCTAATCTCCAAAGGATAAAGATCCATTTCTGAAGGGTAAAGACCCAATCTACAAAGGATAAAGATTCATTTTTAAAGGATAAAGACCCGCAATCCATTAAAGAATATAAGAAGAAAGCCATAATTCTCATATAACAAAAGGTCAACCAAGCTAGAAGAGCTGAAGTTGATTTATTTTTTCTCAAGCATCCAGTTTCAGGTCCAAAACCCAACCAATCTAGTTTTGGGTCGACAACCCAACCAATCTAGTCTCAGATTTATAACCCAAACTAACTCGGGTCCAGAACCCAAATTATTTTTAAGTCCAAAACTCAATCTCGCTTCCAGAACCCAAACAACCTCGGGTCCTGAACCTAAATTATTTTTGAGTCTAGAACTCAATTCGGGTCCAGAATCCAAACCAACTCAAATTCAGAATCTAAATTATTTTTTAGTCCAGAACTTCAACTCTAGTCCAGAACCCAAACCAACTCGGGTCCATAACTCAAATCATTTTCGAGTCCAGAACTCAATTTGGGTCTAGAACTCAAACCAACTCGAGTCTTGAACCTAAATTATTTTTTAGTTCAGAACTTAACTCAGGTTCAGAATCCAAACCAACTCGGGTCTAGAATCCAAACCAACTTGAGTCCTAAACTCAAATCATTCTAGAGTCCAGTACCCAATCCAGTCTCGGGTCGAGAACCCAAACTAACCCTAGGTCCAGAACCCATCCGAGATCAGTTTAAAGTCATGTTGCTTTTCACACTCTTCTACTGAAGTCTCAGATCTTTCAAATAGGGGGGCAAACCCTTAATTTTAGCTCTAAGTTAGTACGGTCCTAATTAAAGAATGCCAAAATAAATTTGATCGAATTTAAGAAGCTTAAACCTAGTTTATAACTTTTAAATAGGCTGGTTCAGTTTCAAAAGGTATAAATTAAACTAGTTTAACTTTTAAAAGCATAAATTCAATTTGTTTGGCCCAAATACTAAAATTTTTAGACTGGTTTAAGTCAGGAGGGTCCCAAGGAGACATGAGCCAATGCTCATGTCGATTTGGCACACCCAAATCGACATGAGCCTTACTCATGTCTATTTGGGCACTCCAAATCAACATGGAGATAGCCCATGTCAATTTGGAGTGCCCAAATTGACATGACTCTGATTCTAAAACAATTTGGTCGACAATTTAATTTTCTAATCAAGCTAGAATTCGTTTAAACCTCTGATTAAGCAGATTAGGTTTAGGTTGGCCTATAAATATATGATGATCAACAACTATCAAGAAGGATCAAGCAGTGATTAGTAATCAAGAGTTAATTTTATAAACACTAAAACACAGAGACAAAAAAGAAAAGAGAGGAGACAGTGGCCAAAATATCGAGTGATCCTCAAATCATCGAAGCACTAACCAAGATTTATGTCTATCCAGGTAGTAGCATCACCAAGTCCAACTCTTGTAAAGTGAAGGTGACAAACAAAGCTTGTTTCAACAAATTTATTTTGGTGGAGCCAACAACGCAGGTGAGATTGCTATTAACCAATTCAATTAAATTTTTTTGATTACCTTCAATACTTAAATTACTGTGTTGTCAAATTCTAAATGTAATTTCTTAGATCCGTTTCAGTAAGTTATGGATTTGGGATTAAGGCCAACCGAAGCATTTATAGTATGTTTTAACCTTAATCTTGTATATGAAACCTTAATTTATAGCTCAAAGCCCTTGATTTTATTTAAGAAACCTTAATCATGTTTTCTAAAACTTATCATGATTTCTAAAACGTTAAAATCCTAAATTATTTTATATAAAAAAACCCTAGTTTTCAAGCTCAAAACCCTAATTTTGTTTTCTAAGCCTTTAAACCCCAATTTCCAAACCAAAACTCTAATTTCTAAATTAAAACCCTAAAACCATGTTTTTAACCTCTGTAAACTCAAAATTAATATATGAACCCTAATTTTGTATATCTAATGCTTCAAACCCTAGCTCTGATTATTTAGTTTATTATATGCTTATGATGGATGATTTATTTTATTTGGTTTATAAAATGATGATTTGTTTTTAATTATTATGAGTATTTGAATTGTTTAATTTATTTAGTTAATTGATTTAATATTGATTATTTTAATTTCAAAGATGTAAGATGTATGTTTTCACTTTGTGGATACCTCATTAGTTAAGTGAAATATAATTTAATTTATTTTAAGTTTTGAATTAATGTAAAGGGTATATTTTCATTAAATGGCGAGTGTTCTATTTATCTAGTTTTAGACATTAGACAATTATTATAAAGACATATTTCTATCCTTGGATTGGTACATATTTTGATTGCTTTATTTAAATAAAGGAGATAGATGTTTATTTCTTTTAAATTGTGTGTAGTATGAATGATGTCATAATCTTTAAGAATTTAATAATATTTAGACCTGAAAAGGAGGCCGGTTATAATAAATTAGGCATTATGGGAGTGCAGGGTCATTCTCATCTTCCCCATATGTATCCAACTTTCCGAACTTATTAGGGGGTTTGGGATTCCTTAAGAATTGAGTTATCCACCTCTTTCTTTTTTCCCGGCCCATCAGGGTGACAACTCCATTTTTACCGGGTTGAGGCTCGTGTTATCTAAGGCCATGAGCCTAACAATGTCGAAGTCGCAAGAACCAATCCACATGGGAGTGAGGATAAAAATTTCTGCTCACAGTAAATTTTATAGATGTCATGTGTATATTTAGGGTATATTATATAGATATTTTTATTTATTGTGCATATGTTCATATATATACTGTAACACCTTTATATCCTAAATATGTATAATACATATACCCACGTATACATAAAATACATACTTAAGATATAAAGGTACTATAATATTTACATATAAAACCCTCATTTTAATATTTAAAATAAATTAACAATTTATAAAAGTAATTCACTGGGAAAAATTTCGCTAAAGTTTTGTTTGCAATTTTTAAATTTCAAAATAATCAAAAACTACAACCTGCATAAAATTTCACTCCCAAAATGTTGTTTACAACACACCCGCTGAATTAATATTCCATAAATTCAAATCTTTACACATACTAATTGTTTCCTAAAATATGATTAATGCACATATTTTATGATTATAATTCAATAAATATATACATATATATACAACCATCATATATCCATGGAACCAACATGAGTTTAATAATTTAAGATACATAATAAAAAATATATAAAACTATAACTATACATGTATGTAGACGACACTGTTGGTCTTCTAATTCCTTATCTCACAAGTATCAAATAACACCGGGAACTCTCTGATCAATAATTCTCTTACCTGTGTGATTCAAACAACCGCGCTAAGCCATATAACTTAGTAGTACACAATCTCAAATGCAATATATATAAATCACGTATGATAGTACTTTCTCATAACATTACTTACATTATTCATGCAACATCTTTATATTCAAATTATAACCCACATACATACAACATTTCCACACACATACACTTTGGGTCCAAACATACATATACAATTATCAAGTCCAGCTATCACATTATCAATTTCACGGCCCAGCTCTGCCAGGGTCTATTCCTAATCACAATCTCATCATATGACTTAGCTCTGCTCAGGTCAAGATCTAGTCTTGCTTAGGTCTATCAATACATGTAATATTATTCTCAATATCATTGGACAAGTAATTGTATAAGGTAACAACATAAAATAACACTTTTTCACATTTTTAAGTGATCAACTCAATTCTTGATCACTTTCATATTATATCACATTGTCACAATTTCCATGTGATCAATCTTATCATGATCACCACCACCTCACATTTTCATATTATTTTATATTTAATCTTTTTTCATACTTTTAAATCATCCACATACACATTCATAAGTCAAATTCACAATGTGACTTACTTGCCATATTTTTCTCACAAATCATAATTGTGTCCATATTGGATAATTCACCACACATATCATGCATATATGTATATATGTATATATATATCAATATACATTTATCTTTACCAAAGAGACACCCATCACATAACTATGCCACAATCCATAGGTTATGTGCACATCCACATTTTGAAATTGCATTATATATACATATTAATCAATCTAATTCCAAAAACTCAGTCTAATTCCACTTTAAACTTCCATAAATTAATCAACCAAATATCATTCAATGTACTTGCATTAAATATTCATTAAATTAAATATTCATCTTTTTTATCTTCAATTCTCATTCAACAGTACTTTTCTTTCTCTTTTCCTCTTCATTTTCTTTATCTTCTTTCCCAAATTATTTTAAGTCACTAATAATGCATTATTCTATCAATCTTATTTTCTTGATTCATAAGTTGTCCACTCTCTACATAAGATAAACTAAAATCCATTTAGTATATATGATCATTATGTATCCATTATTAAATTTTACATCCACATTAAATATCCTAAAACATATTTATTATTTTTCTTATAACTTTCACTTCCACATAATACATTAATAAATATATCACATTCATTGATGGGTGTCGAATCCACCAAAAATAATAAACCTGCTCTTCCTACAAAAGAAAACTTGTAAATAGGGTGAGAAGGGTCGAACCCAAGAGACTAGCCTTGCCCAAGGCTAACCAAAACCTGACCTGCTGTAAGTGAAAATCAAAAATAAAATAAAACTAGGGGAATTATATTAATGAAAAATAAAATGAAATTAAGTTAAAGAAGTGATCAAGAATGAAATTAAGACAGCAAAAATAATTAAAAACTTGAAACAATGGAAGACAAACTCAGTTAAAGGTAATTCGCGATATGAAATTCATTTGGATTGATCATCGATTTCAAGATAGCTTTTCAACTCATTATTGTAGATAAGTTATAGTAAAAAAGGAACGTCCTCCCAACCAATTCTATCTTAGTATTAGATTATTAAGGTACGACCTAATAATAATCCCTAATTAACTAGCAACCCTAAGTACGACAAAGGATTTAGCCGTTAACAGCGTTAAAAATTAATAGAACCCTGCCCTGACCAACAGAAACTACGAGAATCCATTTAGATCAGATTATGTTTTCCCACAATATAACCCTAAGGCTTTGACGCAATTGAATTATATTGACTACCACTTTTATCAACTCGGATTAACAATTACGGATTAAACCTAATTGATTGGTTGTGCAGAAACCTATTAGATGAATAACGGGCCATGTTAAAACAAATAATAGATATCCACTATGGATGATTCTCACCCCAATAATCGAAGAGAAAACACAAATACAATATGAATCAAAAAGCAAAGATAAAGCACATTAAATCTCACAATCCATTAGAAAATCAACGTTGAATTAACCTTCGACTGAAAGAAAGAGTTTAGCCACACATGGCTATGGAAGAAAACATTGTAAAATCTGTCAAAGTAAACCTCCAATTCGTATCTCTCTTTTGGGAGGTAAAAAGTCTCCTCCCAAAACCCTAAAAATAACTTAAATACTTAATAGAGGGTGGGGCCAACCTAATATAACAAAAAGGCCCACTAAAAACTACTTAAATCCTATTACAAGTCGGTTTAAAAGTCCTCAAATACAACTAAATCGCGTGGGCCCGTCACTTAATTAAATCAGCCCATTCAGGTCTGCCTGGCCGTTAGTCTTGGGCAAGGCTAAGGCCTCTGCTGTCAATCTGCCTCCACAAAGAAAATTCAGCTCCATGCCATTTTGCTCCAATGCTTCCAATCAAACTCCAAATAAGCCTCTTTATTGCAAATCCACCATTCCTGCCCAAAATAATAAAAACCAAGCAAAAGCTCTTCTTTTCAATATAAATAACTTCAATTAAGCACAAAAACAAAGTAATAAACATGTTGGATTTGCAGCCTATCATTCATACAATCAAACATAGATTGCATGTATAGCCACAACTCATATTAACATAATAAACTGTTTATGCAAATTCACACTTTAATTGCTTATATTCATTTATAACTTAAAAAATACTCAATATGGATAATCATTTATAATAAAGAATAGCATTTAATTTTTATTCACTCATAGTAGATCTTAACTTAACCAATACTATAAGTCACTTTAATAAAGCTTTTATATACTTCCATAATAAACAAAATTGTTGTTGTAAACTAGTTTTTCCATTTAGTTTAATTATAAAATCTTTGTTCTTAATTTATTAAAAACTATATATTCATTCTTCATACATTTAACAATCCATACGTAAATTTTCATAATTTCCTTCATTCATTTATCATATAAAATTTAATTTATTACTCAATTCCATAAATCCATAACTTTCATATCAATCTCACTTTTCAACTTTTCATTTATCATTAAATCTTCACTAAAGATTATAAAATTTTAAACGTGTGCACTAGACACATATATGGACTTGTTTAAAATATTAGATTTTTCTAAGTTTATTTACTATATTTAAAAATTATGTTTCTCAAACTCACAGATTTTGTCTCTTTAATAATTTCTCTGGCAGTACTAGTTTATCTATTTTTTTCAGGTACAAATCTTGATAGAAATTTGTGAAAATTTAACCATATATCTTATAAATACATAAGATCTTGTATATAAATTTTCAGATATTTTTGGGTTGTTTTCTTTAGTTTTTAAATATGTTTCATAACTCCGACAGATTCTGAATTGTTGGAATTACTCTAACAGTTTGTGTTCTTCTATTTTTCTTAAATAGTAAATCATCCTTAAAAATTATGAAATTTCATATATCAAATACTAACACATATACATACCGTCATTTAAAATTTCAAGCTCATTTAACATCTCTAAATTAGTCTAAAAATTCAGATAAAATTACTTTGCAGCACATAAGCAAAATTTCCAGCAACCATCATACTTATCTCTTAAGCTTTTTATTTCATATCTTAAATTATTTCCTTAATTTCACTTATTTATCAATTGAATCAATATAAATCTTAATTTTCAGATAAATATTCTAGAAATCCTTAATCTAAAATTTCTAGAATGATGCTTCCGCTGTGCCACTTAGATATATGCATCACAGACGCCACCTTAACTTATATCCGACATATCAGACGGACATTGTCATATTAGAGACCAATACAGGTGACAATGCATATGCATGTATTAAAACTTAAATCATATTTTAAAACTCTCCTTCCTCATTTTCAAAGCCCACCTAAGTTGAAAATTTCAAACCTAGGCTTTGATATCAAAATAAATGTAACATTTTTATGCCCTATATATGTGCAGTACATATATCTCTTATATGTAAAATACACATATAAAATATAAGAGTTCCATGATAAACTCCATAATAAAATTTCTATTTCAAATTATATAAATAAATGTTAGTAGTTAAAGAGATACTCTAGCAGTACGTTGTTAAAAATATAAATGTATAAAGAAAATCTCTAAAAAAAAATTGCCAGAATTTTATCTGTAAACTTAATATTTTCCCAATTTAATCAAAACACAACCTGTACAAAATTGAATACTCCTAAAAATACAATTTTCACCAGTTCTCCAAATCACCAATTTATAAATACATATTCAAATTCATAATTTAAAATATTATTTACAACCAATCATCCAAATTACTATTTCATCAGTTTATATAACAAGATTTTATAACCAAGACATTTCTCACCATAAATATTTATATATACAAATATAGATAATATCACTCTTAATCTTATATATATACTTAACATCACCCAAAATCATCATTTATTATACATAATACATATTTACCTAAAATATTTTACAAAGTCTTGCTTAACTCAAGTATTTAACATCAAAGTCTATTATGCTCAAGAATTAAAGTACACCAAAATCAACTTATACATGGATGCAACACTGTCCAAGTTAGTCTCATGGTGCATAAGAGTTTCCAGCCTCAACCTCAATCCGGATCTATACTTCTAATGATCTGCGATACATACTATTGCGCTAAGATTTACAGCTTAGTAGTACATATTTATAAATAATAAATATTACACACACATACTTTCTTTTTAATCATTTTATTCATTATGTATCTATACAAGTACATCTCTTTAATTTTCAATACACACTATATTGATTTCATGACCTAATTAGGCTTAGGTCATCTCAGTCTTTAGACCTAGCTCTGCTCGGTTCTATCAATATATGTATTTTCAGTCATATATCTTTATTCATCTCACAATCAATTCATCATATTTTATTATCCACAACACAACACACATACACATATAAACATATCACAAACACACACATTGGGCCCAAATATCTCTATATAATATTCAAATTCTAGAAATATTGCTTTGATTTTTGACACCTAATGTCTGGCCCGAAGGTAAATAATAGTGATGCCCAGCGTTTGACTCAAAGGAAATATAATAGTGATGTCCAGTATCTAGCCCAAAGGCAATAATAATGATGCTTAGCGTCTGGCTCGAAGGCAATCATTGGTATACCGTAATACCAAACACAATACTCTGAAAATTGATATTACATAAAGTGATATACATTCAAAATTGATATTACATAAGGTGATATACATTCACTAAACAATTTCTCATTTTCTCATTATTTGGCAATAATGCTAATTTCTATTCTTTATGCACTTTTCATCATTTGCAATTATTTCCACACATTTTCAATAATTTTATCAATTTTCTTACCACATACTTAGTGTGGATGAATTATGCATTTATTAAGCAAAATTATACATATCAAGGATAATAACTATTCTACAATGGCTTAATATCTCACAACTCAAGTATTTCACACGATTTCTCTTATTTTTCATATTTTTTTTACTATTTTTCACACTTTTCAAGTGAGCAACTCAACCCTTGATAACTTTCACATTATTTCACATTTTATCACTTTTCATATTTTTAGTTCATCAAATTTCATAGCCATAAGTCACATTCACAATGTAACCCACTTTTCAAATTTTCTCACAAGCTACAAATGTGTCCACATTGGATAACACACCACATATATCATTTAGATATATTTACACACACACACACACACACACACATATATGTAATAACCCACAATTTTATTTTTTTTATATAAAAAAATAAAATAAAACAATAATAATAATAATTAAATATAAATTAAAAAAGGGAAGAAAGAAAAATAATAAATATATACATAAATATGTATTTGAAATAAATAAGGGAGAAGAAAATAATTAATAGCAGGGGGGAGAGAGAGAGAGACAGAGAAGAGAGAGATAATAGGGGAGAGACATTGGACAAAGGAGAGAGAGAGAGAGAGAGCAGGGAAGAGAGAGAGACGTTGGACGTTTTGGCCAATCTACCACCGACCGGCCTCCATCAAACAACACGCGCCGGCCAGGGTGGAGTTCCAGCCAACGGCGAGTCTGGGGAGAGGTGGATCATTGCCGGCCATCGCGTGGTCACTCGCACGTACCCCCAAAGCTACCGCCTGCCGAGAGCTTCCAATGACTTTTCTAGCCAGATTTCGATCTTCTTTTCCGGTGAGATAGGTACAGTTGAGATCCTCTCATCTCGAGTTTCATTTTGATATATTATTTATAAATTTTAGAATATATTTTAGATTGGCCGAAATTCGGTAATTGTCCGTGTTGTCCCAAGATGGCAACCAAGAGGGGGGGTGAATTGGTTTCCTCAAGAAGTTATGACAATTTAAAAAACTCAACAAACGAGAAATGCGGAATAGAGAATTGGTTGAGTAATGGAAGAAGAAAAGAACACACAAGATTTATAGTGGTTCGGATTTACTTCAATCCTACAATCACTTCCTTAACAACTTGTTAAGGTTCCACTAGTCTTTGAAGTTTTCACAAGCTCACTTCCAACTTTACAAGTGTTTTTCTTAGGCTCACACTTACAACCCAAACAAGAGTTTTACAAGGCTCACTCTCTCAACCTAACAAGAGTTTTACAAGGCTTACTCTCACAACCCAAGTGTTTCCCAAGCTTACACTCAAACTTATACAATGGTGTTTTCAATGCTAACACCCAACATTCATAACAATTCAAATACAAGTTTAAGTAAAAGGAAATTTGTTGCTTGGCTATGAAAATCTTTTCTTAATAATGTTGTCTTTTTTTATTTTCTCATGGAAACATTGTATTTATAGCCAATGTGGTCTTACTAGCCGTTATTGCTGTTTAGAATAAAGTCTTGGCAGATTAGACCTTCTTTACTTAAACTGTCTGAAGCACTTAGCGGTCGCCCTTTATACAAGGATGGTCGCGCTCATGCTTCACGCGGTCGTCCTTTTAACCAGGGACGGTCGCTACTTTTGAAAAAGCTTCAACGGTCGAATTTTAGTGCTCTACAGCTGGAATCTTGCCCATGATGTGTTTGTCCGACTGTTTTTTGCCCATACTGTCTTTGTCGGGACGGTCGCGCCAAGCAAAGGTGCGGTCGCCCTTTTTGAATATTGAAGTGGGTTTACAACGGTCATGTCACGTGTCACTTTCTGACAGAGCAAAAGAGATGTCCGCCACAATTTGAATTACGCGGTCGCCCTTCGTAGCTTTTTGCAGTCGAACTCACATTCTCGCGTCGAACTTCTGGACGCATCTGAGGACGCGAACACTACTGTCTCTTTGAGCAATTTCTTCTTGAATTGTGGGGCGGTCGCGACTCTGAATGGGGCGGTCGCTAAAGTGATAAGCGAGGTCGAGTTATTCACCGTTCTTGTTACCGCGAACCTTACTGTGATTGTAATGATTTAAGTTCCTTGAGTAGCGGTCGGGCAAATATTAGGACGGTCGCTATTATGTAGGAGCGGTCGCGACTATGGTCGAACTTTTGACCGCGAAACCTACTGTGACAAGGTTTCATTTTGTAATTGCATGGAGCGGTCGTATTCAGGTGAGGTGCGACCGCTATACTTGTTCTGTTCACCTTTAATTGAAGCAACCTAATCCTGCAACAAGCTTTCTCAAACACAAGTTAAAATAGATCATCCATTTGAGTTGTCAAGGATCAAAATTAAGATCATTTGTCTAACAATCTCCCCCATTTTGACTTTGACAATTCAAATGGAATGATGAGAGAAATAATAAATCTAAAATGCTCCCCCTTAACATATGCAACAATCATGGTTAAGAGCATTGTGAATGTATTATGAGATGTATCTTTCAACATATGTTATTGTTTGATGCAAACATTTCTCCCCCATAAACATTTTTCACTTATTTGCAAATGTTCAACAAATTTTCATAGTTGTTCAAATGTTCAACAAATTGTAACAAATTGTTCTTGTTTTCCCATTATTGTATTTTCATTCCATTTTGATATTTTCTCCCCCATTGTCATAGGCAAAATGAAACAAATGTTCAAAACAAATGAAACAATGAAAGGGAATATAAACATTATATATATTAAAGTGAAGGAAAGTACAAGACATGAAACATAAGCAGTAAACATATGAAAATGCAAACAAAAACAAATTAAAGCTAAGCTATTCTGAGTCTACATCTAACTCTTCTTCAACTAAAGGAGCTTTCCCTTTATCTTGAGGTGCAACAGAGGCAGAGCTAGTGCTAAGGGATTCTTCTCCTTCAGCAACGCTTTGGGTGTGATCACTTATATCCCAATCTTCAAGATTGCATTGAGGCAAGTCCAATTTGCCTTGCATGTCATAAAGATCATGGTGCATGTGGGATATAAGGTCTATCCTCTTGTTTAAGTGCTGGAATCTCTTGGAAACACTTTTCTTGAACTTAGTGAGTTTCCTGGAGAGAGTTTTGATAGCTTGGAGGATGAGTTGTGTGGAGGATGAAGCAGTTTCATGAGCAGCTTTTGATGAAGCAGCTTTTGAAGGTAGTTCTACTGCAACTTCTACAGAATCTCCCTCTTCCTCAATTGTATACCTTGGCCTTTTCTTTTGTTTATCCATAACTCCTTTCTTGCCATAGCAGTATACATATGATCCTTCTATCTTCCTTACACAACCAGCATGCTCTAAGTAATCCATTGTGATAGCATTGGAGGCTAGAGTGAAAGGGTTCCTCAAAGTAGCTAAGTTCAAATCATTCAGAAGGTTTATGTGCCTAGCTATTTGAGTAACTTGAGAGGATAGGAAGAAGGTACCAGTTCTTGTAACAGCATGATGGTAAAGGGTGTCAATCAAGAACTTGGTTGTGTTCATTTTGATGTTGTGGGTGAAAGCATAGAGAAAGATAAGGTCTCTCTTGGTTACTTTCTCATTCCCATCTGCTCTTTGATGAATGGTATAGGTGATAATCCTATGGAGCATCCAGTGGGTGAGAGATTTGATGTGCCTGGCTTTAGATTCCTTTTCAAAGGAAGTTTCAATGGAAATTTCTCGCCAGAAATCAGAAAGGGTTGGGTTTGAGAAGATTTGGTCATTATAGGAGGTTATACCTTCAGAAGGGAAGTTCCAAATGTTGCCAAATCCTTCTAGGGTTAAGAATTGATACTGATCAAAGAGTTTGAACCTAACCCCATACCACCCTAGTGCAGAGTTTGCATTTTTCTCAATTTGGAAAGACATGAGAAACTCCTTACTTAGACTAGAGTAGCCTACCTCTTCTGGAAAGACAAAATTTCTCCATCCAAGGACATCCAACAATTCTTCAATTTCGTCCTTGATGTTCAAGGCAGACAGCATCCCACCAAAAGGTGATTTGGTGCCTTCAACCTTCTTCTTCTTTAGCATGGCATACCTAATGTCTTCCTCAGTGGTTTGGTGATGAGGTTTGTGAATTTTCTCACCCCTTTTTGACTGTGGAGGAGATGGAGGTTCAACAACAGGTTCTCTAATTGTGATTCCTGGAACTCTCTTAGCTTGACCCTTAATTTTGGAAGTGGTTTTTCTTTTGGGAGCCATTAGAAAAGAGAGTAGAAGTAAATTGGAAAACAGAGGGTGATTGAGAAGTAGAAGTTTTTAGGGTTTCAGAAGGAAGTTTGTGTGCTTTGATAGGCAAAATATCAGATAAACTGATGCAAAACACTCTTAAATAGATGAAGTAAAGAAAATAGCCGTTTATGACTGTTGAGAGTTAAGAGTTGCGACCTGTCACACAGCCAACGGTTATAAATTTTCGAGCAGAGTGTACAGGGTGCGGTCGCAGATTTAACAAGGTGCGATCGCGAAATGGTGTACAGTGACCATTATTATGATCAGTACGCTCGCGAGTGAAGAAAACAACTGTAACGGTCGAAACTATTCAAATTGGTGCGATCGCGCACATATTTTCTCGACCGCGCTCAGAGATTTTTATTGAATGAAACTAGCAGACGAAGTAGCGAGCGCGAAAGAACACTGGAGCTACCGTGACATTCTTAAAAATGAAAGATTCAAGGAAAGATGGAAGATATTCTAAGTGTGTTAAGAAAAATTAATTTCATGCACATAGAAACTTTATTTTAAGGCAAAAATTCTAATTAACTCAAAGTGATTCCATCAATCATTCCTAAATTGAGTTTGATGAAGTTAAGTCTTTCTTCATTCAAGGGTTTTGTAAAGACATCAGCAAGTTGATTTTCTGTATCTATGAATTCTAAGGTTATATTCTGATTTTGTACATTTTCTCTTAAGAAATGATGTCTAATATCTATGTGTTTGTATCTAGAATGTTGGATAGGATTCTTAGACAAATTGATAGCACTAGTGTTGTCACATTTAATGGAGATATTGTTAAACATTTTACCATAGTCAAGCAATTGTTGTTTCATCCATAATACTTGTGTGCAACAAAAACATGCTGCAACATATTCAGCTTCCGTTGTGGATAAAGCAACTGATGCTTGTTTCTTACTATGCCAAGAAACTAGACAATTACCAAGAAAGTGACATGCTCCTGTTGTGCTTTTCCTATCTAATATACTACCAGCATAATCTGCATCTGAAAATCCTATAATATGAAATGATGTGTTTTTAGGATACCAAAGTCCTAAATGTATTGTACCACTCAAATATTTCAAGATTCTCTTAGTGGCATTCAAGTGTGATTCTTTAGGACTAGTTTGAAATCTAGCACAAAGACATACACTATACATTATATCAGGCCTAGAAGCAGTTAAGTAAAGTAGTGATCCGATGATACCTCGATATTTCTTCTCATCTACTGCTTTACCATTATCATCTTTACCTAATTTCAATGATGTGCTCATAGGAGTTTTGCTAGTTTTGCAGCCATCCATTCCAAATTTCTTGATGAGTTCTTTTGTATATTTGGATTGGTTGATGAAGATCCCATCTTTGCATTGCTTGACTTGCAGTCCAAGGAAAAACTTGAGTTCACCCATCATGCTCATTTCAAATTCCCTAGTCATACAAGAAGCAAATTCTTTGCACAAGGCTTCATTAGTAGCTCCAAATATTATGTCATCCACATAAATTTGTACAATCAAAATGTTGTGCTTATCCTTTTTAACAAAAAGAGTTGTGTCTACTTTTCCTTTTGAAAAACCATTTTCAAGCAAATATGCACTAAGTTTATCATACCAAGCTCTAGGTGCTTGCTTTAATCCATATAAAGCTTTGGTAAGTTTGAAAACATGATCAGGAAATTTGTAGTTTTCAAAACCAGGAGGTTGTTCAACATAAACTTCTTCATTTATGAGTCCGTTTAGAAATGCACTTTTAACATCCATTTGATAAAGCTTAAAATTCATATGACATGCAAAG
Organism: Garcia nutans; assembly: GCA_947685225.1. Lineage (NCBI taxonomy): Eukaryota > Viridiplantae > Streptophyta > Magnoliopsida > Malpighiales > Euphorbiaceae > Garcia > Garcia nutans. The sequence goes on from CANTUV010000008.1 coordinate 57,114,222, forward strand.
GCAAGTAATATTCTAATAGCTTCTAATCTAGCTACGGGGGCAAAGGTTTCATCATAGTTAATACCTTCTTCTTGATTATAACCTTTGGCTACCAATCTTGCTTTATTTCTAATGATGTGACCATTTTCATCAAGCTTATTCCTATAAACCTATTTGCATCCTATTATAGAATGATCTATAGGTCTAGGAGTAAGTTGCCAAACATTATTTCTTTCAAATTGATTAAGTTCATCTTGCATTGCAGTTATCCAATTTTCATCATTTAAAGCTTCCTCAATAGTTTTTGGTTCAATTTGAGAAACAAAAGCAACATTAACATCAATATGATTAATTTTAGATCTAGTAGTTACTCCCTTTGATGTTTCTCCAATGATGAGTTTCTTTGGATGATCTTTCTTGTATTGCCAATCCTTAGGTAGATCTTGAGCCTTTTCTTCAAGTTGATTGATCTTTGGAGCATCAATAGATTCAAGAGGTTCAAGAGTGCCTGCAGGGTCATTGAAAGTAATACCTTTCTTTTGATCAAGTTTAGATGATTCATCAAATACAACATGCATTGATTCTTCTATAACTAGAGTTTTCATATTAAATACTCTATATGCTTTGCTATATGATGAATATCCTAAGAATATGCCTTCATCTGATTTGGATGAGAATTTTCCAAGATTATCCTTGGTATTCAATATGAAGCATTTGCATCCAAATACTCTAAAATATCCAATTCTGGGTATTCTTCCATTCCATAGCTCATAAGAAGTTTTATTAGTTAAATGCCTTTTATAAACACGATTTGCAATGTAACAAGCTGTATTAACGGCTTCCGCCCAAAAATAAGATGGTAAATCATATTCATTGAGCATTGTCCTAGCCATTTCGATTAAAGTTCTATTTTTCCTTTCAACTACACCATTTTGCTGTGGAGTTCTAGGAGCAGAAAAATTGTGTGAAATGCCAAGTTCATTGCAAAAGTTTTCAAAGTTTTCATTTTCAAATTCTTTGCCATGATCACTTCTAATAGATGTGATCACATATCCTTTTTCATTTTGAACTCTTTTTGCAAAGGTTTTGAAGTAATTAAAGGCTTCATTCTTTTGAGCTAAGAAATTAACCCATGTGAATCTAGAGTAGTCATCAACAAGAACAAATGCATATGATTTGCCTCCTAAGCTTGTAACTCTATTTGGTCCAAACAAGTCTAAATGAATGAGCTCTAAAGGTCTAGAGGTGCTTATAACACACTTTGATTTAAATGAGCTTTTATGTTGCTTACCATGTTGACAAGGTTCACAAATTCTGTCTTTATCATATTTTATCTTAGGTAAGCCATCAACTAAATTCTCATTACAAATATATTTCAATTGATCCATACCAGCATGTCCTAGTCTTCTATGCCATAACCATGCATCATTATTAGTGGACATTAAACATGTATGATTAGAATGTATGCTTACATTGTAAGTGTTGTTTGTTCTAGTACCCTTAAATATGATAACATCATTTGAATTTGTGATTTTGCATTCCTTGGAATCAAACTTAACAAAGTATGCTTTATCACAAAGTTGACTAACACTTAGCAAGTTATGTTTCAAACCATCAACAAGCCATACATCTTCAATTAAATCCTTACCAATAGAACCAATGGAGCCAACACCAAGAATTTTACCTTTAGCATTGTTTCCAAAAGTTACGTTACCTCCATGTTTATAGGTAATACTTGTAAAGAGCTTTGCATTTCCAGTCATATGCCTTGAGCATCCACTATCCACAAGCCATGTGCTTTCATTGGTAGTAGATTTTAGGCATACCTGCAAGCCAATTGTGATCATCCTTTTTAGGTACCCACATATAGTTGGGTCCTTGATGGTTAGTAGAAGGAGTGCCTTCTAAATTGAGATGAGCTTTTCTTATATAACAATAGAAATTTTTGTGACCAAATTTCATGCAATATGTGCATTGCCATGGTATCCTATGCTTCTGCATTTTTCTTTTTGCATTATACATACAACTACAAGTATGTGATTTCTTTTGTACAAGTTTAGTAAACAACAATGCATAATTGTTTTTGGCTTTATCTCCTAGTGAACCGTAAGAAGTTCTTTTAGACTTGGTGCAAGCATCTTTGATATGAACATCAGAAATTTTAGTTGTAGATGCTTTCACAAAAGTTGGTTTACTAGATGCAATGTTGGTTGAGCCATTGAATCCTAATCCATATTTCAAGGAAGGTGATCTTTGATTATTAATTAATGTGTTCAATGCTTCCTTTCCTTTATGAAATCTGGAAATTGATTCTTTTAGTTCTTTTAGTTCATGCTTCAATGTCTCATTCTCTTTAATCACCTTTTCTAAGTCATGTGAGCTTTTATTTAATTCTCCTATTGTATTCATTAAGTGTTCATTTGAGGTTTTCAATTCTAAGGTAGAGTTCTTTAAGCATATAAAATCCTTTTCTAACTTAGAGTTTTTCTCTTTATAGAGCATCATTTTAGAGAAATATTTTTCTATTTTAGAATTCATGTGCTCAATCAAATCACTATCATCTATATCACTTATATCATCATGTGCTACAAGATCAAAGGATTGAGTACTTACCTCATTGGAGTCATCTTCAATAGCCATGAGACAAAGATTTGCAATTCCTTCCTCTTCTTCTTCTTCACTTGAGGAAGAGTCATCCCATGTGGCTTTGAGAGACTTTTTCTTTTCTTTATCCCATTTCCTTTTGTTCTTTAATTTGTAGCAATCCGACTTGATGTGACCGGTTTTTCCACATTCATAGCATTTTACCTCATTTTTCTTTTCTTTATCTTTGAAGGAGAATTTAGGAGGTGTACCTTTGTTTGCTTGTAATCTTTTCTTCCTTTTCCATTCATTCATTCTTTTTGAGAACATTGCCATTTCATCTTCATCATCAGTACCTTCATTGCTTGAGCTCTCAACTTCTTTGATTGCTTTGAGTGCAATTGGTTTTCTCTTTTCTTTCTCACCTTGATCTTCTTCTTTTTCACTGTGCAGCTCAAAAGTGAGTAATTTACCAACTAGCTCGTCGGTTCTTAATGTGCTGAGATCATGAGCTTCTTCTATGGATGATACTTTGGATTCAAAGTTCTTTCTAGCTCTTAGGGCTCTCAAGATTTTACTGTTTACATCACCTTGATCATATACCTTGCCATACTTCTTCAGTTCATTGACAATAGCAAGCAAGCGATTTGTCATGTCGGTGACATTTTCATTTGGTTTCATCTTGAATAGCTCATACTCATGAACATGCATTTGTTTCTTGGTAAATCTTACTTGAGTTGTACCTTCATGGTAGTTTTCAAGTGTTTTCCAAATACAATGTGCACAAGTTAAATGTTGAACTCTTCCACCTTCTTCTCTTGAAATGGAGTTCATCAAGATGGAAGCAGCTCTGTTGTTCTTGAATCGATCTCTGATATTGCTAGTTGACCATTGAGCTTTGGGAAGTGGAACTTGAATACCGTCAACTTCATGAGTAGGAGATTTCCACTCATTTTCCACGAAATCCCATAGTTCAATCCCTTCACTGTCTAGAAACAAATACATTTTGTGTTTCCAGTATGAGTAATCCGTTCCATCAAAGTAGGGTCTAAGAATAGAGTTAAGATTTCCATGAGAGCTTGATGAAGAAGAAGTTGCCATTGTGGATCAGATTTCACAATTAAGTTTAAGAAATCTCAGGGCTCTGATTCCAATTGTTGTCCCAAGATGGCAACCAAGAGGGGGGGTGAATTGGTTTCCTCAAGAAGTTATGACAATTTAAAAAAATCAAAAAACGAGAAATGCGGAATAGAGAATTGGTTAAGTAATGGAAGAAGAAAAGAACACACAAGATTTATAGTGGTTCGGATTTACTTCAATCCTACATCCACTTCCTTAACAACTTGTTAAGGTTCCACTAGTCTTTGAAGTTTTCACAAGCTCACTTCCAACTTTACAAGTGTTTTTCTTAGGCTCACACTTACAACCCAAACAAGAGTTTTACAAGGCTCACTCTCTCAACCTAACAAGAGTTTTACAAGGCTTACTCTCACAACCCAAGTGTTTCCCAAGCTTACACTCAAACTTATACAATGGTGTTTTCAATGCTAACACCCAACATTCATAACAATTCAAATACAAGTTTAAGTAAAAGGAAATTTGTTGCTTGGCTATGAAAATCTTTTCTTAATAATGTTGTCTTTTTTTATTTTCTCATGGAAACATTGTATTTATAGCCAATGTGGTCTTACTAGCCGTTATTGTTGTTTAGAATAAAGTCTTGGCAGATTAGACCTTCTTTACTTAAACTGTCCGAAGCACTTAGCGGTCGCCCTTTATACAAGGATGGTCGCGCTCATGCTTCACGCGGTCGTCCTTTTAACCAGGGACGGTCGCTACTTTTGAAAAAGCTTCAACGGTCGAATTTTAGTGCTCTACAGCTGGAATCTTGCCCATGATGTGTTTGTCCGACTGTTTTTTGCCCATACTGTCTTTGTCGGGATGGTCGCGCCAAGCAAAGGTGCGGTCGCCCTTTTTGAATATTGAAGTGGGTTTACAACGGTCATGTCACGTGTCACTTTCTGACAGAGCAAAAGAGATGTCCGCCACAATTTGAATCTCGCGGTCGCCCTTCGTAGCTTTTCGCGGTCGAACTCACATTCTCGCGTTGAACTTCTGGACGCATCTGAGGACGCAAACACTACTGTCTCTTTGAGCAATTTCTTCTTGAATTGTGGGGCGGTCGCGACTCTGAATGGGGCGGTCGCTAAAGTGATAAGCGAGGTCGAGTTATTCACCGTTCTTGTTACCGCGAACCTTACTGTGATTGTAATGATTTAAGTTCCTTGAGTAGCGGTCGGGCAAATATTAGGACGGTCGCTATTATGTAGGAGCGGTCGCGACTATGGTCGAACTTTTGACCGCGAAACCTACTGTGACAAGGTTTCATTTTGTAATTGCATGGAGCGGTCGTATTCAGGTGAGGTGCGACCGCTATACTTGTTCTGTTCACCTTTAATTGAAGCAACCTAATCCTGCAACAAGCTTTCTCAAACACAAGTTAAAATAGATCATCCATTTGAGTTGTCAAGGATCAAAATTAAGATCATTTGTCTAACAGCCCGGTATCGGTGACTATTCCGGTGACATTTTCAGCGAGAGAAAAAAATATAATTAATTAAAATAATTAATTAATTAATGTAAAATATAAATAATTAATAATTAATAACAAAAAATTATATACATAATATATACAATTAATGTGTAATAATAAATGTGTATAATTAATGAGTGAATAATAGTTTAATAGATTAAAATTGTATATTTCCAATTTGTTAATTTTGAAACTAATAAATTTTTTAAGTAATAATCTATAGAATTAATATATATATATTTATAATATAAATTATGATAAATAATTTAAGATAAAATTATATTTGGTAATAATTAATTAATAAAATTAATTAATTATGTCTAAATATGAGTATATAAATTATAATAACTAAGTAATTTATAAGATAAATCAATTAACATTGATTAGGAATTTGTAAATTTAATAACTAGTTATTACATTATGGGTTAAAATATAATCATTTAGTTATTTGATGCATTAGTTGGACCAAATGAAATTGTTTAAAATTTATAGAAATAATTAATTAGTTGCAACTTACTACTAATTAGGAGAATCAAATAATGAATATAATTATTATTAAATAATAATATTATTAATATGGGTATTAATAATTATAAGTTAAATTGAGTTAATTATTAAATAAATGAAGGTATTATTTAATTACAAAATTATTTAAATTAAATAGTTAATGTATTATGTTTAAAAAAAAATTAATTGGATACTATAATGTTTTAAATACTTAACAATTTTGGAATATCCAAAGTATGTGAAGAGTTGTTAAAAATTGTAATGGTGGCCCAGATGGAGCAATGAAATTGATATTGATTGTTAAGAGTTATTAGAAGTGTTATTTGCTTGTTTATTTTAGAAAAAATGTCCTAGTTATAAGGAAAGTTCTGCCAAAATTTCGGCAGAGTTTCGACAGAATATTTGGAGTCTTCTATCTGTCCACATTCTTATAATTTTTGTATATTATTTGAAAATAATTTTCAGGTATTATTCCACCTTCGGTGAGACGCTATAAGAAGGGTTATCGAGTTTTATCCATAGTGAGTTATATAAAATAATATAATATCCGCTCTCTTAATTTATGTTTATAATTGTATTTGCATAATGCATCGACTGTTTGTGCAATATATGTACAATTATTATCATTGTAAGCATAATGTGTGTTGAATAAGAGATGGTTGTAAAATTTTATCAAACACAATAAATCGTATGTGTTGAGTAATATATGTACAATTATTATCATTGTAAGCATAATGTGTGCCGTCACGTTAGTCCTAATCTTATCATATAATATCATCATATTATAAATCGTATTTTCGATCATGTGTGATCCTACATCAACCTAGCTCTCACTCGACTTCTCTCTCACCTCTCTCTCTCTCTCTCTCTCTCTCTCTCTCTCTCTCTCGCACGAGCTCTCTCTCATCTCTCTCTCTCTCTCTCTCTCTCGCACGAGCTCTCTCTCATCTCTCTCTCTCTCTCTTCATGGCGAACGGCGTTGCTACCATCGAAGGAGGCTTCGCCGCCGCATATATGGAAAGATAAATTAAAGCTAGGGTTTTTGTGGTGTTCTTCATGCTCAAAACTTTTAGGTAAATCTGTGATTTAGGTAAATTTTATTATTTTTATTAGTTTATGTTGATTAATTTTTTGGATCATCAATAAATTGCCGTATAAATTGAGCAAAAGTTTAGGAACTTAGGCAAAATCAAGCCTGATGGTGCGTTCATGAAAAATCTTAAGGTAAAACTTTTTGTCTTTTTTTTTCTTTCTAAGTTACTGCATATACAACCTTGAACTTAGTTGAAATCACTATTTATACTAGCAGAAGATGTCTTTGGCGTGAGCTGTGCTTCCTTTTGAGTTTGAAGAACTTGCTATGTTCAAAATGCAATCCAGGTTTTTTTTTTTTTTTATTATAAGAAGTTTTATTTTTTTAATCAGAAGTGATATTTTGATATGAATGCTTATATTAATAAATTGAAAATTAAGATACTCACCAAAGAAAAAAATATTAATATACTAAAAATAGAGATGAAGTTCAGGAGATTTGTTTTCTTGCCTCTGTTTTTGTTATGTGGGTTCTGTAGTGAGCCATTTTGATTTTGTCTCGGTGATTGTGAGACGGTGGGGGAATAAGATGGGTGTTTTGTATTGAAGTAGAGGACTTGGGCGTTGAGGCTTCTTTTGGAGAGAACTGTTTGGAGTTTGAACACAGAGAAGAAAGGTATGTTCTTTTTTTTTTTTTATAAAAAAAAATTATTTTTGGGTATGGACTTCTCATTGTAACTCTATTTGTTTGTCCCTTTTCTTTTCGCTATCTATTTTTTTGAATTTGATTTTTTTTTCCATTGGCTAAATTATGGCTTTTTCTTGTTTTGTTTTGTGAGGTTTTTGATTGCTACTTGCAGTGGTTTCTCTGTGTTTATTTCATGATTTCTCTTGGGGTGTTATTGCCTTATTGAATTCAATCAATTTTCATAAATTTAACAATAGCTTTAATTTTACCTCATGGAACTACAAAGGTGTGATCCTTTTGCCCGAGAACCATGGATTCACTTTAAAGCATGTTATGCAACCTAAGTTACTCAAACTTAGTAGCTTTGTTGGGTGAATTTCACATCTCTACTAAAATCAGGTTCATATCTTTTCAATATTATCAATATTGACTTCACTGTTCACTTGTACATTACTAATTAAATAATGTTAGGTAAGTAGTCTTCCATGTTGAAATTGATTAGAAGCAAAAAGCACAAATACTGCACTGAATTGCATATTAAGGACACAGTGGAAGATTTTTATAAACTTCGGAGTACAATTAATTTATGTACAGTTAGATATGTAATCTTCCTTGGCCAATCAAATGCCATATTGATTAGACTGTTCATTTATTCCTTTTTGTAATATTTGACTTTGCAAAATCTGTTTCATTGCATTTGACTTGCAGGTTGATGACCAATGACTTTTTCAATACTTTTTTTAAAATCGTGACGGTTTTCTAATTGTCTTAAACTTTCTAAAATAAAATTTAAATTAGTTATTGCAACGGTTCAGTCACGTGAAATTTAACGGCAATTGTAAAAATATCATAAAATATTATTTTGGGACGGTTTACTAAAATCGTCACAAATTAATCTTGTGACTGCCTTATTCGGATTTTAAAACCGTCAGAAGAGGTATTTAGCGACAGTTAAAACCATCGCTAAACATCTTTTCTAGCCGTCGTTGAATCTTATTTTTTTTTGTAGTGATAATACTATTATCTCTCTCAATACTTTAATCTACCTTCAAATTAATTATTTAACAACTTCTAAAATTTATGGACGTTACATGAAATATGATACTAATAAAATATTTGCACTTATAATTTAGTTTAGGAGTGAGTAAGGTGGATTTACAAAATCAAAAAGAAGAAGGACATTGAAGAAGTTAGGGTTTGGAGTGAGCATTGGCATTGGATTTTTGACATTTCTAAGGTTAGTACACACTTTGTTAATAGTTATTTTAATTACTTTGGTTTTGACATAACACATTGTAAATTGATGAATGCGTTATGCTACTTTAAAATTGATTTTCATATTTGATATGCTTTGTTCTAAGAAAAAGTGTGTGAAAAGCATAAAATGTAATATATTAAGCCATTATTGAATGGCTAATAGTTTGGTTATGTACAAATAGAGAAAAATGTATTTTATACATTTGTAATGTGGTATTAGGCCATGATGTGAATGTGGCCTAAAGACATGTGTTGTATGATTGGAAAGTGTGCAAATTGTCAAAATGTGTGATGAAATCGAGAAATGATAAAATGACTATACTAAGGTGTTGATGTATGTGAAATATCATATTCTAGAGAATTGTATTTAGTACAGTCAGTTTGGCATGCCATTGAGATGTGATGAAATTTTATGTGCCTTCGAGACTAGACACACCGGTGTCACTATTATTACTATGCCTTCAGGCTAGATACACTAGTGTCACTGTTATTATTGTGCCTTCGAGCTAGAAATATTTATGTCACTGTTATTACTGTGTCTTTGGGCTAGACAAGTTATGTCACGATAGGCGAGTCAATATCTCTCGAACTTGAATATTGTCTAGAGACTTTTGGGCCGAATGTATGTGTTTGTGAAATTTTGGTGATATTTATATACATTGAAGTATAATGCATTGTTTTAAAATCATTTTTATTATCAAAATATGTACTACTAGGCCTTCGAGCTTAGCGAGATTTATTTTTTCGCGCAAGTGTTAGGACTGCAGAGCAAGATAGTCTAGAGTGAGATTGAGATTGGAATTTCTGTGTTATCACAAGAACAGTGCCTATTCGTATATTATGTAAATATTTGATTTTGATTAAAATCATTATGTTTATAAACAATATGTTATTATGAGGAAGGCTGTAACATTATCGTATGGTTAAGTATTATAATGCAGGTTGTGTTTGTTGATTTTAGGAAATGTTGAAATTACAAAAAAAAAATTGGTGAATTTTTTTCATAGATTTTTTTTAAAAATTTGTATTTTATTATTTTATTATTTATGTTTATATATATTGATCTACTAAATTTATCTTTTAACGAATACTTGATTTTATTAAAAATTAAAGTGAATTTTCTACTGTTAGCTATAGTGACATTTTTAGATTATATATATATATATATATATTCAACTTTCTTGTCTAGTGTTCCTATAGAAATTGCTCCATGTCCCTTGGACTATTATTTTTCCTTCCTTCCAAATGTTCATATAACAACCCCTGTTTTTTATTTCTATCAATTTTTTTTCTTAAATTCCTAAAACCATTAATGTTGTTTATCCATTACTTATCATTTTGACCTACTAAATGAAACAAGTTTCTTAAGGTTGAGAAATACCCATCTTTACAACTTAATTTTCATTTTTCTTGGTTCACTTCAAGTTAATGGTTTAGCTCTGGTTATAAATTGTAAGTTTTCTATATCATTATATTGTCACATTCCCTTGATGGCCATCGAGCTTACTGTGACTATTCACAGGCTAAGGATTTTAATTTGAATTTCTTTTCATCATAATACATGTATATATATGTGTATACTTGCGATTTTCATACTGCTGGGTTCTTCTCAAACCCCATATATTATCAAGTAATTTATTAGGCATTAATACATCGTTCTATCTACGGTTTATGTCCAGTTCATGTATTCAATCAGTATATTTCTACTTGTTTAGCCATAACCATTAAATATCTTAGTTTCTCTTTTATCTACCAATAACAACTAATTTAAGGTTTGGACACTCACCTTCAAAAGAAACCAGCTAAGACTTGATTCTCCATCTTTGAAGTCTTCTAATGATTAGTTCCCCAACCAGCTTGCTCCTTATTGAGCAAAACTCTCTCTTCCTACTCTTGCTTTCTTTCTTGATGGTACTTTTGAAAGCTAAGCTTGTATGCTAATTTCTAATTTCAGATGGTGATTTTTAGGGGTTGGCAGCCATTGATTAGCGGTGCAGTATATGTTAAATTTTTTATTCTTCTTTTGCTTGTTAATAGCTTGCTTTGACAAGTGTCTAATGATCTATCATTTTATTTCCATGCAAATGAATCTAATAAAGTTCACCATAAATTTCAATAATAAAAATATTCAACTTAATTTTAATATAAAAATGACAATAAACTAAATATAACTAAACCATAAATTTCAATAATCTAAACATTTAACTCGACTTCAATAAAAAAAACAATAAGAAATTCTATAAAAGATTACAATATAAATTATACTCAAAATAAACATCCAACCCTCTCAAATAATTGCATTATACATTAGACACTATACTTTTTTTTATGATTTTTATTCAAAAATGACTTGGCATTTACAAAATTAGGCCTCTTTGGTCTAACTTGATTCATTCGATTCCACCAGTTTTGATAACTCTGAATGGATTTTTTCTACTTTTAGTTTTTTAGATATTCTTGATTGGATCAACCACTAATTTTTGGTTAATCCGGTCCAACTAGGTGGTACACTGCTTGTGCATGTGCAACCACTTTTTGCTTATGATAACAAAATATACGGATTCCCACCTGAGCTAGTTACTCCTATTTGGCATCGTAATTTTTATTTTTTTTTAAAGCTAATGCATAACTTGATGACAATTATTATTGCTAGTCATGAAATAATGGATGTTCTTCTTACTTGGGATGCTTTTCTTCTTGCACAAGGATATTTGAATATAGTCTTTTCAATAATATTGTTAAAATAAAATTAAGATAATTACTTTTGATTGTAAAGTTCTTTTTTTTTTTTTGCAATGAGTTATTATTCATTTGATAAATATTAATTTGAGAAAGTACACGATATTCTTTTCATTTTTTTTCAAATTCAACCAATTATTTTTGCTTCAATTTTAATTGGCAGAAAATACAATCACGTTGTGTTGGCCGCTTCTGCTCATCACCAATTTTTTATTTTCTTGTCATTAATTCTACTATATTATAGTAGCTATCTTATCAATTATTGCCATTTCCATGGAATATTCACATAAGCTTGTTATGTATTCAATTGACATTAAATTGTGCAACAATAGAGCCCTATATTTTTCTATTTATTCAAAAAGTCAGACCTATATTATGAGCTAATTCATGCTCCGTCGCACTAAAATTATTACTATTGAAAAAAATTCGTCCTGCAAAAATTATCATTTTATGAAATCAAGAAAAAATAATTAATTTTTTCAATTATATTCTTTTTATTATTAACACCATTATATTAACTAATTCATTAAAATATCTCTTTTTTTTTTACTTTATCTTTAATAGTATTATTATCTTCATTGACCATTCATCTACGTTGCATATTTCCAGAATTAAATTACAGATAGTTTTGATAAGGATAATAATATTATTATCTTTATTGACCATTCATCTAAATTGCATATCTCTAAGTTTAAAAGAGGGATAATTTTGAAATTTTAATGAAAAATGAAGACTCAGTAGATATAAATCAAGATTCAATGGGAAATGAAGACTTAATGAAAAGTGAAGACTCAATGAAGATAGTTCAAGATTCAATGAAAAGTGAAGACTTGATGAAGATTGTTTAAGACTCAATAGAAAGTGAAGACTCAATGAAGATAGTTGAAGAATTTCTGAATTTGGATTTCAAAATGGTTGGATCCACTTTCTATGAAGAAATTGACACAAGATTTTGATTTGAACAAGTTCCATGAATATAAAGAAAACGCTTCAAAGGGAAAAGAATTTTATGAAGTGCTAAGGATGATATTGAAAATTTACCTTTCAAAATTTTATTAAATGCAATTTTATCTTTTTGGTTTTGTAATATCAATTTTGTTGCAACAATTTTCTTTTCTTACCTTCAATATGCTATTTCTAAAAAATGAAACTTTATTTTTATTTCCTTTTATTCATAGATCTTAAACATATGTGTTATTTTTTGTTGGTTTTTATGACTAATTTTTATTCAATTGAGGGTTTTTTTTACTGGATTAAATTGAGGATTTTTTATTTCATGATTAATATTGTTTGATGCGCTTCACTATTTTTATCATCATTTTTATAAGTGAATAATTATGTGAATTTGAATATATGGGATGCACAACATTATTGATATGCAAGTTGAAACTAATAATATATTATATTTATATTTGTAACTTTGGCAAATATTATTGGACAATGTTATATTTCTATTATGATATCCTTTTGTTTTAAATTAATTGGCATGTATGATATTAAGCCCTTAATTATAATTAGGTTTCTAAAAATGGATAAGAGTTAGATGGATGCCACATTGTGATAAAAGGAGTATATATAAGGGGTCAAATCTTTTTTGATGTTTTATAGAGAACCATATGGGTAAAGAATGCAATATTTATTGTCCATGTATAGACTGTTTGAACTTGCGATTAAAACCATAATAAGTAATTGATGACCTTTTATGATTTGAGGAATGGACAAATGTTAAAGAAAATTTTGGTTTCATCATGGAGAACTAAGCAATCTAGGAAATCAATCTGCTTATAAAGCTCGTGCATATGAACATGATGATGGAGTCAATGGCAGTATTGATAACATGTTATATGATATGGGTAACCAATATTCTTAAAATAATGTATCTAACATGTCAATTGAAAATAATGCTAAGTTTTCTAAAGCGATGCATATATCTTGAAGGCCTCATGTGAGATGCCAAGAAAGCAACTATATCCTAGTCATAAAAAGGTTTTAAGGTTGTTTATTATTATCAAGTTGCTCTACTTGAAAGTGTACAACAAGTTAAGCATCAAGCATTAGACATTGTTTTGTAGGTAGTAAAAGAATGTTTGCCCAATAGCAAAACCTTTCTAAGTTCCTATTATGAGGCAAAAAAGACTTTGCAGGATATAAATCTATGTTATATAGCCATCCATGCCTATAAATATAGTCGTGCTCTATTTTGAATGAAAACTAAGATATAGACTTATGCCCCATATGTGATACCTCTAAATAGAAAATCAACGAAGTCTAAGGAAAGAAGATACCATATAAGATTTTATGGTATTTTCCATTAAAATCTAGGCTTTAGAGGCTCTTTATATCTCAAAAGATATGTAAAAAGATGGTGTGGCATAAGAAAAAATGTATTGATGATGAATTCACGAAGCACCCTATTAATTTTGAAGCTTGGAAAGACTTTGATGATAAGTTTCCCTAGTCTACAAAAGATCCTCGCAATGTTAGGCTTGCTCTTACTATAAATGATTTTAATCCATTTGGCAATATGAGTAGTACTTATAGTATATATTTTTAATGCTTGCATTGGTTTTATAATACCTATGAGACCAAATTTTACCTTCAATTTCAGGTAAGCTTTTAGAATTAAAAGAAATGGAAGCTTTTAGAATTAAAAGAAATGGACTTATTAAAGTAAAACGAACATATAGTGATAAATACAACTTTGGAATGTGCAAGCCTACTTAAATTTGGCACAAGATGGATGAAAATGGCCTAAACCTTCAAAATCACCACATGGTAATTCAACCCACTGCGCAGATAGACCCAAAACCCAAACCATATCTTGAAACTAGCCATAATTGAGCACAAGCCCATTTTGCAAGACTATCACTCAGCACTTTAGGTACCAGCATGTGGTAGTTTTGACCATTCGTGCATTGGTCTTCTTTAGATAAGTGTCAACTCACTACGAGAAAGTTGACAAATGGTGATGTTTAATGTCGTCACATAAACTTAAATTTTTACCACTAATGAATTTCAAATTTTGAGCGGCTTATCCTATCCTATCTTATTCTACCAGAAACCTCATCCTAATTCCTTTATTTTATCCTTATCTTACCATAAGCCTTATCCCAATTTGTTTGTTTTGTTCTTATCCCAATTTATTTATTTTATCCTTATCTTAATCTTATCCTTATTTTAACATTATCCTAATTCATTTGTTTTATCCTTGTCTTAACCTTATCCTAATTCATTTGTTTTATTCTTATTTTAACCTTATCCCAATCCATTTGTTTTATCCTTTATCCTAATCTTATTCCAATCAATTTGTTTTATCCTTATCTTAATCTTACCCAAATCCATGTGTTTTATCCTTATCTTACCAAAAACTTTATTCCAATCTATTTGTTTTATTCTTAACTTAACCTTAATCCAATTCATTTGTTTTATCCTTATCTTGCTAAACCTTATCACTTAAAGCCTATAAATGCCTCTTCTCATCCCAGTTTAGGGGCTAGTGATCGTAAGTAATAAAACACTATATTCTGCCACTCTCTCAAATTATAGGTTTTCAAGCTCATTCTAAAACTATGTATCACCTTTGATCACAAAAGAGTGTGCAGCGAACACATTAGGATTGGAATATTTGCTTCCATAGTAAGATGATGATGCTTGAGAGCCAAGACCATAAACTCTTTTCTTTTTCTCACCACCAACAAATTCATAATAAATGGCCACTTCATCTACTATACTAGATTATGAGTTCCCATTATAATTTGTCGAATGCATCTTTTGTCTTAAACTCAATACTTTATCATGTATTTGACACATATTGAAGTCATTAGCAAATAAAAATTTTCATAAAACCAATAGAAGTTTAAAATAAGTCATGCTTTAATATCCATCAGAACTTACCATATGTTTCAAAAAAATAGAAATCAAAGCAAACTTTTCCTTCTCAATTCAAAAAACTTACATTGTTTGATTTAACTTTTGAATAAATAAATGTTTTTCATCGTGTTTTTTTGCGTGGGTATTGAGAAAAAGCTCATATGGAGTAGGACTTCTACCTAAGCTAAATGCATTTAAGAATCACAAAATAAATAATTTCTCTATTTATTAAGTTCAAAATAAATAATATTAGATAAACAAAACATCCAACAAATAAAAATCTATATTATGCAACAATTGAACCAACTCATGGTTTGGAAGATTATATTGATACTTACAAGCCTCTTCCCATGTTCAACATGGGATATTGATCCTCTAGTTGAGATGATGGCCCCGCTTCACTTTGACGATTCTTGTTATTTTTTTTTTATTTTTTCTTAACTTCTGGAGTGTTTCAAACATGATTTCAATGCTTCCATTGCTCATCATTAAGATATTCTGGCTTTTCTTTTAATTTTCTCACATCTCTCAAAAAGTCGCTATATCGATGTGAAGCTTTGACACCCTAAGCGTCCTTCACTACCTCTTCCATTGAAGAATCCCTTCTAAACTTCTTGTGCATAACATTAAACAAGTTTCATATTCAAATTTGAAATAAAACAAATAAATTAATTAATAATGATTAGTGTTACCCTAAACTCCTCGAAATGAAAATCCTTCATTATTTTCGAGACCGATTTCAATGTATGGTCTTCTAAATCAATCTTCTCCTTAACTTTTTGTTATCACACGTGAACATCTACTTGAAGGTTATACCATGTTATAATTATAAACATTTAAGTTCATTTCATAGCGTAACATATGAAATAACAAATAAACTTACTAATTTGTTAACACTTATATTACAATGATCACACCATTATTCATATTGTTGACAAGGCAAAACAACATTGTAACACCTTATTAAAAAAAACAGGGCGTCTGAACAACAAATTATAGAGTTGTCCATATTAAAGAGTAAACAAGTCACATCAAAAGAAAGCAAATAAGACTCATTTTGAAACCTCAACAGAATTAGCTGGTTAAGAATAATCGACAAATATAATTTTATATGATACAATAAACAAAACATACAAATGGGTTGTCAAAATCAATTGGGTCAAATGCATTTTTGAAGTTTCTTTGAAATCTTTAAGCTCAAATGCATCAAATTTGGCATTCAAGTGAGTAACACTTAACCAAATAAAGTAATAACAAGTTATGGCTAAAACCCTCATGGTTGAATTTTGTAATTGACTATTTGTCCCAAAATATATGAATTAAAATTTTTATATTTCTAAATGTAACAAGTTGAGATTTGTTTTACAAAAAAAAAATAAAAGAAAAATTAAGAATTTAAGTTTGAAACTTTATCTCTTATTAGTACTTGTGAATTCAAACACACTTAATAAATAATTTAATAAGAAACACTTATACTCATCATATTAGAGAACCAAAACCACTTTCAAATGAATGATATTTGAATATTCAAGCAATCATACTAAAGAGATAGAGAAATTTAAAAGTGTAAGCAAAGATTGGGGATAGCAACAATAACAACAACAACAAAGTTTTAAAGAAGAATGAAATTTGACAAGAACAAATTGAATCTCCATGGAAAAGGGACATTGAGCACAAATTTCAGAATGTTGAAATCATAAACCCTAATTAAATTAAATTAAACAAATGAAAAAAATAACTCACCACTTTGGAATGAGGAACATTGAGAGCAAAGCAAGCCTAAGAATGGCAAAGATTGAAAGCCGGTGACCAAACCTAAGAGCAGTAAGGAACAACATCCAACAAGGGAGCTAAAGAGCCATGAAAGGTAAATGGAGAACAATGAGAGAGGGGGAGAGAGAGAGAGAATGAGTAGCAACACAAAATTTAGGTTTTGTGTCGACTTTTTTCTTCACCTTTCAAGTTTGGCTGATTTCAATACTGTAATAATAGTTTTAAAAAATAACTCTAATATAATTTATTTAAGTATTTGATATTATATTATAACGTAGCAAAGTTTATACTTAAGCACTTAGAGTTAAATCTATATAATTCAATTTAAAACTAAAAATATAATAGGAGATTTGAAGTATGATTTTTTTTGTAGATTCGCATGAAATTTTTTTTATATATTTTTTATATTTGAGCATTTTGCATTTATATTAATGAAATGATATTTTTGAGTTTAATTTTTAATATAATCAATACATTTCATATATTAAAATTTTTAATATTGAAAATGACTCTATTTGATCATTAAAAAAATTAAAATACATATGGATTTCACACATACTTCATTAGTCTTGGGTACATTTTGAATTTTCATTAATTATAGAGACAATTGTATCGAAGCCTGAAATTATTGGGACTCAATAATAGTCCTCTTATGATTTCTCACTAATAATTTGTTTTTTTTTTTTTGTAGGTTCAATCATATATCTATTAACAGGGAAAATGTTTTTTTATTTATTTGATCAAATTGGAAATTTTTAATGTTTAATTACATATACACTAAATTGAATAAAAATGATAATATAATACAAGGAATTATTATAATTAAATGTGTATAGTTCTCACAATTTAGAAAATTTTCTTTTTTTTATGTTATCTAGAAATTATTTAGGGAATTTATTAATGAATATACTTCTTAGGTAATCCGTTAATAATTAACAAATATTACTTTATTGATTATCCAAGGAATTTACACATAGATAAGTTCACTAGGTAACAACTGGATAAATTTTGATTGAAAAAATGTTCTTAAATTACTCGATGATTACTTAGGAAATTTATTCATGAATAAGTTCTCCAAGTAATTCCTAGCTAAATTTTGGGTGAGAAAATTATGTTCTTAAATTACCCAGGGATTACCCAGAGAATTTACCCATGAATAAGTTCTCTAGGCAATCCTTTGGTAACTTTTTGTTGATGAAATTTTGATTTTTAAATAACTCAGAGATTATCCAAGAAATTTATCCTAGGATATTTTTGCTAGATACTCCATAAGTAATTGATAAATTACTCAAATATTAACTACGAAATGCTTACCCATGAATGTGTTCCCTAGGTAATCTAAGGGTGATCGTTTCCTACTATAATTTACCCACAGATTATCGAATCTTTGGGTAAATCCTAAAATAACTTCAAAATACGTTTTCTTAATGATCCCTTGGTATTAATCTAGGGAAGTGATCCATGGGTAAATTATTGTTGGTAAACTATATTTTTCTTATAGTGTAGATAGTCAGTATGAAGTTTACCCAACAAAGACTATAATTGAAATAAAAGTTTTACTTGTCATATTTGAATTTGAACTTTTTTACTCCATCCTAAATATTTCTTTTCAATAAACTTAAACTTAAATTTGAGGAGTTGAAAATCATTTTTTGGCATAAACTAGTACATAGTTAAGTGTCTATTTTAATCCATGAAAAAGGACCATTAAAAATTATATGGTAGTCTTTATCTTTAGAATCATGAAAGGCTTGATCTAAAAACTAGGAAAACTTATTGCAACTAAAGGATTAAGAAAAAATAATCACTATAACACTTCTTATTACCCTTTAAAGCGGAATCTCAAAAAACTATATGCAAATATCGCTTTATCATTCGCCATTCTCTATAAATCAGGATTGTGATTCATTACTAGTGGATGAAATTTATTAGAAGGGTAAAAATCCACTTGAACCATGTTAGACAAACATTTCATGCAAAATGACTTGGATGTTTTTTTCCATTTTCTTTAAGGAATAATTTCTTCTTTTGTAAAGTTTTTCTATTTTGAATTTGTATTTTTTAAATGAATATATCCCATCTTTTTTATTTTGACTAACTTGTGTTTATATTTTTTGTAATATTTGAGTGAAGTATATGCTAAAAAGCATATACACAACATACACATGATATGTATACTATAATTGAACAACATATAAAAGAAGTAACAGCATATAAAAGTACATATTTTAGGACTCAAAATTCAATATATGTACAATATATATATATATATATATATGACACATACACAATATATATAACATAATTAAAAAACATACAAACAAATATATATTTTGTCAATTGGAATTCAATATATATAAAATATATACGCGGCATATATATAACACATATGTGATATATACACAATATATACATAATATATAAACAATAGATATAACATAATTCAATAATATGCAAAAAATATATTTTTTATCACTTGAAATTCAGCATATACAGGATATATATGTGACATATACATAATATATATACAACATATACTCAACATATAACATATACAATATAATTAAACAACATAAAAAAGTATATATTTTATCAATTGAAATTTAATATATACAAAATATATGCATAACATATATACAATATATATATAACACATATATAACTTACATATAATATATGCATGACATTGATATAATATGTACGTGACACATACCATATGTATGATACATGCACAACATAAATAAACATAAGGTGGAAGGAGAATTCATTTTTTTGTTATTTAGAAACTTTTTCTCATAAATTTATAAATTTTTAAAGTGTTGTATTTTTTAAAAATATTTTTATTTTTGTGTTAGTTATTTAATTTTTTCAATTACAAAAGTGTTATTAATTTCTTTAAAAAATAAAGGAAATTACATGAATTACTGTTTTTTAAGTTTTATTTAAAAAAAAACTGTACATATCTTCTTCTTCTTTTTTTCACTTTTAACTTCTTCTTTTTTCATTTTTACCTTTTCTTTATTTTTTTTTCAAATATATGGTTTTATTCTTCTTCTTGTAATGATTTATTTATATATATTTAAGGAATGTAATTAAGATTATACATCTCCTTTTTGTATTTTTAATTTTTTTTCTTTTTTTAAAGAATATTGAATCTTATAAATCAAAGCAAACCACTAAGAAATTTGTCCCAAATACAAAGGCTAGCAAAAAATTTTGAAGCTCTAGCTAGATTGTGAGCCTCAACATTGGCTTCCCTACAAACCCACTTAACTTTGATGTTTGTTTTAAAACAGAGTAGGTCTTTACAATCATCCACAATAATACTTAATTCACTTAAGTCATCTCTCCTATTATTTATAGCTAAGACAATAGATAAGGCATTAGAATAAATACATCATTGCCCCTCAAAGTGGGCAATAGCCCATCTAACAGCCTCACAAATAACCGTAGCCTCAACTATCCTCAACTATCTTAGAGTTACAAAACCCATTATAATGGCCAGAAATTGCTTGAATAAAATTACCTTCACCATCTTGGAAAATCCAAAGCCAAACATCTGCACATCCTCAAATGTAGCACCGTCCACAAAGCAGAGCCAGCCATCTTCTAAACAATCATCACCTTGAAGATCTTCCACTTATCTTCTAGCTTCACCATGTAAATTCTTGTTGTTACTCTCATTTGCATGTTGCCACTCATGCAAGACAAAATACACCTACTATTATATCCGTATTGCTATGAGTAATTCCATTTCAAAGGCTATCATTTTTACATTGCCAAATTTTCCACGTGATTGCACACAATTCCTCCACTTTTGCCTGGTCACCACTATTAAGCACCTGTAAAAAAAAATCCTTAAAGGGTAAACTAGGATGAAATTAGTTTCCACTCCAATTTGCCCAAACATCCCTTACTCTTAGGCAATTAACAAGTGTATGGTCTAAGTCCTTAAGTCTTCCATAATGGCTACAACCCCCATCAATATCCATACCTCTACTCATAAGCATAACCTTTGTAGGGAATTCCTTCATCTTTAAAGGGATGTCCAATCTCCAAATTTTAGGCCAAAAGTCACCATCCACCATCCCTCCCATTCTGTCCAAAAACTTCATGCACACATGATATCCGGTTTTAACCGAATACATACTATTTTTCTCATATTGCCAAATCAGCTCATCACTTTTATTACTCCTGCTCATAAATCTTTGTTATTGAACAAATATAAGAGCTTATTAAAATCCCACCTTCCCCTATCCTCATGGAAAAGACTTTTTACCCTTATATCATCCTCTAAACCACTCGAATCACCCTCCGACCAAAAATTTCTATTTTCTTTAGGAATATAAGGATCTATTCTCACTCTAATACTTTCTCAATTTCCCACTCTCCACTTAATTCTCATCTTCAAGAAGTCCCTAGCTTGCAAAATACTCCTCTATGTAAATTTCATATTTGAACCCACCTCACTTGAAAGGAAAACCCTCTAGGGAAATATTTAGCTTTGAAGACCAAATAAAGAAGAGTATCACGTTGAGAAATTAATCTCCAACCTTGCTTTCCTAGTAAGGCTAAATTGAAGATGTGAATGTCCCTTAACCCCATAACCTTGTCCCTCTTGCTCCCACACATTCTATCCCCAGCTAGCTATCTAATATTTTTCTTGCCATCCTTCTTATTTCCCCACTAAAAGGAATTCATCATTCGTTGGAGCTCCTTGCAAAGAGAAATAGGCACCATAAAAATACACATACTATAATAAGAAATAGCTTGAGCCATCGCTTCAATAAAATCTCCTTGCCTAATTTAGATAAAAATCTATTATTCCAATTATTAATTATCCTCCACATTCTATCCTTTAAAAATCCAAAAATAGCCTTTTTACTCCTTTATATTAACAATGGAAGTCCAAGATAAGAACCATGGCCTAGCGGGTTATACACCCTAAGAATATCGAAACAAGCCTTTCTAGTACTCTCTCACACATATAGACTAAATATAATACTAAATTTCTAGAAATTGACAGCTTATCTAGAAGCTTCTTCATACATTGTTAGAATATTCTTAATATTACTACATTCAACCTCATTTGCCTTAAGAAGCAAAAGGGAATCATCTGCAAAGAATAAATGAAAAATTCTATGACCACCTCTACTCGCCCTACAACCATGAAACAAACCTCAAATTTCTGTTGTTTGAGAAGAACAGATAACCGTACACATTTTAAATAAATAGGGTGATAAGGGATCCCCTTGTCTCAACCCCCTAAATGCTTTAATAGGACCCACCTCCTTTCTATTAAGTAAAATAGAATAATTCACATCAGTCACACACATCATCATCCATTTTCCCCGAGCATCATCAAACCCCAATGCATAGAGTATAGCCCTCAAGAAATCCCAATTAACCTTATCATACACCTTGCTAATATCTGTTTTAAACGCTGTCTAACCTGACTTCCCTTTATTTTGTCTCTTCATCCCATGAATTAATTCAAAAGTAATCAAGACATTATCTGTAATAAGCCTTCCTGGGACAAAAGTTGACTGCCATCCGAGATAATACCCATTAAGATTTTCTTCAACCTATTAGAAAGGACTTTTAATACAATCTTATATAAAACATCACATAACAAAATAGGTCTAAAATCTTTCAGAGATATAGGGTAGCAGTTTTTGGAATTAGTTTAATATTTATATCAGTAAGAGACTATGGGAAAATACCTTACTTAAGCCAAATATTGCAATTTTCCACCACATCTGTGCTAATACAGTGCCAAAATTTTTGATAGAAAGTCAGGTTCAAGCCATCCAGGCCAGAAGCTTTATACGGGTATATTTGATCCACTACCATTTTAATCTTTTCTTTGGATAGTCGAGTAGTAAGCATCACATTATCTTCCCTTGTCACCTTTTTTGGAGCCAACCTGACCAACTCATTGACATTTGAAGAGCTATCTCCATATACCAAAGTAAAATATTGCATAATTAAAGCCTTCAACTATTCTTCTCCTGACACCCATTCCCCATTATCATTCTGAAGAGATTTTATCATATTAATCTTTCTTCTTATATTTACCTGAGAATGAAAGAATTTAGAATTTTTATCTCTATTCTTCAATTAAATGAGCTTGGCACGTTGCTTCCATTTTACTTCTTCATATTCCAGCAACCCATTTAGCTCACTTCTCAATATATTGTACTCAACACCAGCCTTTAAGTTAGCCATATCAAATATGGACCCCTCTAGTTTATCCATGATAGACTTCTTCTTCCTAGAGTATTCTTTATTTCTATTAGAACCATTATATTGTTGTGATTCCCATCAACACAACTTCTTCTTACCACATCCTCTAAACCCGGTTCCTCCAGCAAAAAATTTTCAAAATGAAATCTCCTCTTCCTTCTTATCTGGCTATTAAAATTACTATCAATAAGAATAGGTGCACGATTAGAAACCGAACTCACCAGTGTTTACGATAAGCAGTTTTGATGTATAGCCATCCAATCTGAATTTTCCATGACTCTGTCAATTCTTTCTCTGATCCAGGCTGATGTTCCTCTCCCTCTTTCCCATGCACAAGAATAACCAGTAAAAAGAATATCCTCCAAGTCACACTCAACTAATGTATCCCCGAATCCTTCTATAAGATACCATGGGTGAACATAAACCTCATCCTTTCATCATTCGTTATTATATAGTTAAAATCACCATATATTACCCAAGGCAATTGTTTTGATCATTTATGTATGTATTTTTAGGGTAATTATATTGGCTTTCAGTTAATTTTTCCTTTAATTTGTGTTTAAGATTGCTTGAAGTGTTTGATTTAGGTTGAAGTACAAAATGGAGCTTAAATTCACTTGTTGGATCCAAAGTTGGTGGAAATACATTGAGACACGGCCAAGACACTTACTGGCCTGGTCATGTCCCTCATCAAAGACAAGAAACTCATGAAGAAAAGAAGGAAAAGAAGCAGCCAATGACACACCCAAGAGACAAGGCCAGTGGCTTGGCCGTGTCATGTGGATAAAACCAACTTGGTTGTGTCCTTGAGAAGATTTAACCAGAAGAGAACACATTCATAAGATACGACTAAGCCATTGGTCGTGTCATATAACATGGCCAGAGTCTTGGCCGTGTCCTACCTGAAGAACAACTAAAGAAAAGAGACAGAAGTGAACACGTGCAAGTGACACGGCCAAGTCATTGGTAGTGTCACTTCCCATCTGAAGAAAGAATTGAAGGTAGCGAGGGACATGACCACATGACTTGGCCATGTCTCTGCCTGTGTCTCCCAATAAGAAAATTGTACTTGAAAGGCAGCATGGACATAACTTCATGACTTGGCCATGTACAATAGGAAAAAGAGAGACATAGCTAAGACTAATCTGACTTGGTGGTGTCGGTGTGATCTTCATTGAATTATTAACATATTTAGTGGGGAACAAGATTAAAGACAAGAGGATTTTTTTTTTAAATAGTTGAAATGTGAGGTGTTTTATGGGATGAAAGATTTAAGAATGAAAAAGGGGGGGACAGGGAGTGAGGTGAGTTGGAAAAGGAATTCTTTTTGTCTTAGAATTAAAATAATTGGAGGGAGATGAATATACATGGGGGCTGATTAGAATTGGAGGGGGCACCATTTTTTTAGCTAGAGAGGTTCAACTTGTTCTTGGTTTGAGGGTTAGGGGTTTAGAGAAATTTTTTTATTAAAGAGTTGAAGGCTTGAAAGAGTTTTCACTTATTCTTTCAAGGGTGGAACAATTAGTTGAAGGTTTGAAGAGAGCTTAGGAGTTCTTCATTATATTCAAGTTGAGCTAGGAAGAAGAATAAGAAGTTTAACTCTTGACATCTCAAAAGGTTTTTTGTTCTCTCATTTAATTCATTTCTAGATTATTGTTATTTTGTTATGAACATTAATATTTCAACAGATAATTTTGATTTGATTTAAATTAAGATGAATATTTACTTTGAAATGATGATGAGCTAAATTACCCACACCTAAGGTTGTAGTAGATTTGATTGAATTACTTGATTTGATATTTCCATTAATATACATTGTTATTGGTTGTTTGCATCAGATTATATATTACGTTGATATGTTGACCACCTATTGACCCCTTAATATTGAATGATGGGCCGAGAGGTAAAATTTGATATTGAAACTATGTAATCAACCACCCTAAGAATGAATTAGAAATATAAGTTCTGGGGTTAAATTAATTTCTAATTTCGAAGCAATTGGTTATTGTTAATTCATGAATGTGAGAACTAATGAATTGATAATTGCTAATTAATTAAAAGAAACAAATTAAATTATAAGGTTGTATCAATGGATAATCAAGAATTAAGTTTCAATGAAATTGATCTATAACCCTAGGTACCATTCCAAGAATTTGAATTTATCCTGCATAAATACTATTCCTTTTACTTTTAAATTTTAATCACATTTTACCATTTCAACAATATTCATTCAACTTTAATAATTGTTTTAATCAAACTATTACGAACACCACCTTCCTTATGAGATGACCTTGGTGCAATCCCTATTGCTACAATTATTTCATATACTTGCGAGTGTCGCTTTGTAGTAATGTTTAGTAGAGCGCAACAAGATATTTTTGCGATGTTGCCGGGAAAACTGTTTTTAGTAATAGTTTGATTATGTTATTTTAATTGCTTAATTATTTAAAGTATTCATTTTTGAATTGCCCAGATGATTTATGCAAGGAAGAAGATCACAAGGCAACAAACTTGTTCCCTTTGTAAACAACGTCCATAGACGTCCTAGAACCGAGGAAGTTGATCCTTTAAAATAAGAGGGAGAAAATACCGTGGAGCAATTCGGGAAGAATACGGAAGTAGAAATGGGTGAAATAGAGGAACCAGCCATGAAGGAGTTTGCCCGATCGATTATTGGGATAACTACATCATGTATACGGTTGAGCAACACAGCAAGAAATTATGAACTAAAAAATACTCATTATAGTATGTTGTCCTCCTTCCATGGATTGTCGAATGAAAATACTCTCAACCTCATTCGAGATTTTTACACAACCTTGCATACATTTCCTTTGTAAGCATTAACAGAAGAAGAACTTAAAATGAGATGTTTCCCATACAGTTTAAAGGATAGGGCGAAATCGTGGTTGATGACTTTACCGGAGAATTCCTTAACCACATAGACTGAAGTGTATAAAAATTCATGAAAAAATTTTATTCACATCAAAAGACAAAGGAGCTTAGGGGGAGTATTGCAACTTTCACTCAATTTGATGGAGAACTATTTCATGAGGCGTGAGATCACTTTAAATCTTTATTGTTTCAATGCCCTCATCATTACTATCCACAATAATTGCTCAACCAATTCTTTTATGATGGGCTAACTCAATAATGTCAAAACACAGTGGATAATACTATAGGTGGTGCAATGGGTGAAAAGACAGCTGCGAAAATGGTTGCCTTGTTTGAAATATTGGGAGCAAATTCGCAGCAAAAGAGTATTAGGGAAAGGTGTAGAAGAGCATACGAGTTGAACTCAAATTTTGAAATGGCAAGGCAGATGGAAGAATTAACAAGACAAGTTAAGATGCTAAATGCAGGAGGAAGCACACCCATGCCAAGTTAAGAAACATGTGCATCATGTGGGAATTTAGGCCATAATGCAAATGTGTGCCCTTCAAGCTTTGATTAAATCCAAGAAGGGCGAGAGCAAGTATATGCCTTTAAAGGTTTCCAACAAAGGGGTAGAAATGACCCATACTCAAATTCTTACAATCCCGGTTGGAGGAATCACCCAAATTTTTCATGGAAGAATCAACAATATGTTCCACCTCAATAAACCTTCCAACCTTATCAAAGAGGTCCCGAATTTCAAGGGCAAACTTTAAGTCAAGAGCAAGTCAAGAAACCTTCACTTGAAGACAATTTGAATGCTTTCATTCAAATAAGCACTCAAAATTAAGAGGTGAATAACAAGCGGTTTGACTCTTTGGAAGCATCGCTTAAGAAAGTGGAGACTCAAGTGGGGCAACTAGCTAATCAACTTCAAGCTAATCAAAAAGGAAAATTTTCAAGCCAACCGGAGCAAGCCAAGGCAATCACAGTCTTAAAAAGTGGTAAGATAATTGATAATAAATTGGTGATTCTTTGGATGCATGTGAAATTTAAGAAAATGGTGAGAAAATGAAAGAAGGTAAAAATCAACCAAGTGAGTCAAAGGAGGATAGTGAGGAGACATCCACCTCACCAAAGCTGTACAAATTTTCAAATTCTTACAGACCACCAATTCCTTTCCCAAGCAAATTAAAAAATGAGAAGCATGATAAATAATTTTTTGAAATTTATAACATGCTCTCAAAGGTAACTATTAACCTTTTCTTACTTAAGGTGATTAAAAATATGTCATCTTATGCCAAATTCTTTAAAGAGCTTAACACTAAAAAGAAAAGGTATGAGTTGAATAAGAACGTGATAGTTTTGGAAGTAACAAGTATTGTTTTACAACACAAATTACCTCCTAAGCTAAAGGATCCTGGAAGTTTTATAGTGAATATCTCTATGGGGAATGGGAATGAAACCATTGGTATGTGTAATCTAGAAGCTAGTATAAACTTGATGCCATATTCCATTTATTTGAAGTTGGAGCTAAGAAAACTTTAAACTAACTAAAATAATTTTGCAGCTTGCGGATAGAAATCTTAGATACCCCAAGGGGATTATAGATGATGTCCTAGTTAAAGTAGGAGGTTTAATTATTTCTGTTGATTTTATTATCCTGAATATGGGAGAAGAATTCCTCAGGGATTCAGAACATACAATTTTGTTAGGGAGGCCTTTTATGGCCACAACTAATACCTTGATTGATGTTAAAAATGAGAAACTAACCATGACTATTTTAAGACAAACTGTAGAATTTTTAATTTTTAACACTTCTCCTATCCCCACTATTGTTGTATATGAAGACTACTCTTTTATTGATCTTACTGATCTTGCTGTTGAAGAAGTTTTCTTGCAGAAAAATAGTGAAGACAAGTTAGAGATGACATTAACTTCGGGTGAAGAGATCGAGATTTTCGATGCGAAAATTAAAGAATACAAGTCCATGTTAGATGATGAGAGTAATAAGAAGGGACTTGAAATTGAGGAAGAGGAGACTCAACCAAAAGCGGTTGAACTTAAAAAACTCCCATCACATTTGAAGTATGTATTTCTTGGGGAGAACAACACCTAGCCAGCAATAATTTCTGTGATTCTCAAAAGGGATAATGAAGGTTACTACCAAGTTCCAATAGTACCAGAGGATCAACCAAAGACGATTTTCACTTGTCCCTTCGGGAGAATTGCCTTTCAAAGGATGTCATTTGGACTTTGTAACGCATAGGGACGTTTCTAAGATGTATGCTTTCCATTTTTTCTAACATGTTAGATAAGTGCATTGAGATATTTATGGATAACTTCTCTGTTTTTGGCAATTCTTTTAATGATTGTTTGCATAAGTTGACTCTTGTACTTGAAAGATACATTGAATTCAACCTTACTTTGAGTTGTGAAAAGAGTCACTTTATGGTTGATCATGGCATTATTTTGAGACATGTAGTTTTCTATATGGGGATTGAAGTGGACAAAGCTAAGGTTGATTTAATTATAAATCTACCACCCCCACATCGGTTAGAGGGATTAGAAGTTTTTTGGATCACGCTGGCTTTTATAGGACGTTCATAAAAGATTTTTCTAAAAATTCACGTCCTCTATGCAATTTACTTGAAAAAGACGTCCCTTTTATTTTTTATGAAAAGTGCTTAGAAGCATTTAAGATTTTAAAGGAAAAATTAACTTCTGCCCCTATAATTGTTACCCCAAATAGGGATTTGCCATTTGAAATCATTTGTGATGCATCAAATTATGCCATTGGAGCTGTTTTGGGCCAAAGGGTGAACAAATTAATGTGTGTAATTTATTACGCATGTTTGTCTTTAAATGATGCACAAGTGAATTACACAACCATTGAAAGAGAAATGTTATTTGTGGTTTTTGCACTCGACAAGTTTAGTTCTTATTTGATAGGTTCTAAAGTCATAGTATTTTTGGACTACGCTTCCTTAAAATACCTATTGACTAAACCACAAGCTAAACCTAGGCTTATTAGATGGGTTTTGATGTTGCAAGTATTTGATGTTGAAATTAAATATAGGAAGGGAAGTGAGAATGTAGTAGCTAATCATCTTTCTAGATTGAATTTCCATAATCATGATAAAGAAATTGCTTGTGAAAATGTTTTAACTCAAGCATCCTGGCATGCTGATATTGCTAACTATCTCTCTTGTGGTGTTGTGAGAAAAGAATTAAATTTTCAGGCAAGAAAAAGATTTCTTCATTCCTGTAAGTATTATTTTTGGGATGAGCCATATTTGTTTAGAATCTACAAGGATGAAATTATCAGAAGATGCGTACCAGAAGAAGAGCAATCACAAGTCTTGCAATTTTGCCACAACATATATTGTGGAGGACATTTCGGAGGAAAGAGGACCGCCAAGAAGGTTATTCAAAGTGGTTTATATTGTCCTACTCTTTTTAAACATGCTTATAATTTTTGCATGAGATGATAGATGCCAAAGAGTAGGAAATATTAGCAAGAGAAATGAAATGCCCCTCAATATTTTATTATGGTGGAAATTTTTGATGTATGGGGAATAGACTTCATGGGGTCACTTTCCAAGTTGTTTGGCTTTGAATATATCCTTCTTGCTATTGATTATGTGTCAAAGTGGGTTGATGCAATCTCCACTATGACCAATGATGCTAATTTTATTTTGAAATTCTTGAAGAAAAATATTTTAAGCAGATTTGGAACCCCCAAGCAATCGTAAATGATGGAGGAAGCCACTTTTTACAATAAATGGTTTGAAAATTTAATGATCAAGATGGGTATCCGACATAAGGTGGCAACCCCATATCATCCCTAAATATCCGGCCAAGCCGAGACATCCAACAAGCAGATTAAAGAGATCTTGGAGAAAACGGTGAGCACAACAAGGAAGGATTAGGCAATCCATCTTTCAGAAGCACTATAGGCATACCGGACGGCATTCAAAACACTTTTAGGAATGAGTCCATATAGATTGGTCTTTGGCAAGGCTTGCCACCTACCGATGAAATTAGAACACAAAGCTTATTGGGCAATCAAGGCCACAAATATGGACTTAGATGGAGCAAAAGAGCAAATGATGCTGTAAATCTCCAAGCTTGATGAGCTTAGGAATGAGGCGTATGAGAGTGCAAGGATCTACAAGGAGAAAATAAAAGTTATGTGACAAAATGATCATTAGAAGAATCTTTGAACTAGGAATGAAAACCTTTTATTCAATTCAAGGATGCGGTTGTTTCTTGAAAAATTGAAGTCCCGTTAGAGTGGGCCCTTTCAAGTAATTCAAATATTTCCATATGGAGTTGTTGAACTGTTAAATTTAAAAATCAATGAGACGTTTAAAGTAAATGGACAAAGGGTGAAACCCTATTTGGAAGCGCTCGAAATTGCCAAAACTATAGAAAGTATGGTATTCATTGATGAGTGATGCAACATTATCCAGCTATAAGATGTTAAAGAAGTGCTCAATGGGAGGCATCCCATTGGTTTGTATTTCTTTTCATAAATAAATTTTCGTATTTTGAAATTTCAGTTTTCACTTTTGGTGTGTAATAAGTGAATGGAATGGGTGCTCTGATAGGTATGTTGTTTTGGTTGAGTTTCAGGCAAAGAAACGAAGGAGGTACATGATTTAAAAAAATAATAAAAGAAATTAAAAAAATTAAAAATTAGTAAAACACAGAAGCTGACACGACCAAGAGTCTTTGCCGTGTTCAACCCATGACAATTTTCCCTATGAAACCCACTCTTGCACAGATACTAACACAATCAGTCGTCTTGGCCATGTCCCCTGTTTTGATAATATATGTACATATTTTTGGGTAATTTTATTTGCTTTTAATTAATTTTTTTTCTTTAATTTATGTTTAAAATTGTTTGAAGTGTTTGATTTAGGTTGAAGTGTAAAAACAGAGCTTAAATTCATTTGTTGGATCCCAAGTAGGTGGTGGAAAGACATTGCAACATGGCCAAGACACTTACTGGCTTGGTCGTGTCCCTCATCAAAGGTAAGAAACTCATTAAGAAAAGAGGGAAAAGAAGCAGCCAACGACACACCCAAGAGACAAGGCTAAGTCACTGGCCGTGTCATGTGCCATTAATCGTATCTTATGACATGGCCAGGGACTTGGCCGTGTCCCATTTGGAGAGCAAATAAAGAAAAGATACAAAAGTGAACACATATAAGTGACACGGCCAAGTCACTAGCCGTGTCGCTTTCCATCTGAAAAATGAATCGAAGGCAGCAAGGGATACAACCTAGTGACTTGGGCGTGTCTCTGCTCATGTTACTACCCACAGGAAATATACAATGCAAGGCAGTGAAGGACACTGGCAAGTGACTTGGTTGTGTCCAAGGCAAAATTGATAGACAAAGCCAAGTCATTCATGTCTTGACCGTGTCTCATATGATTCCTCTAAATTATTAGCACGATTAATGGGGGGCAAGGTGAGAGACAAGAGAAATATTGTGTTAAAATAATTGAAAAGTGAGGTGTTTTTATGTGATGAAAAATTTAAGAATGAAAAGGAGGAGACAAATAGGAGTGAGGTGAGTTGGAAAAGAGAATTATTTTTTTTTGTCTTAAAATTAAATAACTGGAAGGAGATGAATATAGAGGGGGGATTCGCAATGTGATGGGGAGTTGTTCTTGTTTTGGAAGAGACATTATTCTTACCACAACCATTATCATCACCTTCATCTTCATCTTCCATTCCAATTCTCCAAAAAGAAGATTATAACTTAGTTCCTTGGGATTTTGTGTGGGTGACCAAGCTCTAGAGGGTTAGGGTTGAAAGAAAGTTTGGATTGAAAGATTGGAGGGTTGGGAGAGACTTCACTCATTCTTTCAAGGGTAGAACAATTGAATGAAAGTTTGAAGAGGGCTTGAGAGATCTTCATCGCATTCATGATTAAGCTAGGAGGAAGAACAAGAAATCCAACTCTTGGCATCTATAAAAGGAGTTTTTCATATTCTCTCATTTAATTTATTTTTAGATTGCTGTTGTTTTATTATGAATATTAATATTTTAATGGATAATTTTGATTTGATTTATATTGAGATAAATATTGATTTTGAAATGATGATGAGCTAAATTACCCACTCCTAGGGTTTGTAGTAGATTTGATTGAATGACTTGATTTGATATTTCCATCAATATACCTTGTTATTAGTTTATTGTATTGAATTGAATAATAGGTTGATAGATTGGCCAACTATTGATCCCTTAATATTGAAAGATGGACCGAGAGGTAAAATTTGATATCGGAACTATACAATCAACTACTCAAAGAATGAATTAGAAATATAAGTTCTAGGATTCTATTAATTTGTAAATTTAAAACAATTAATTATTGTTAATTCATGAATGTGAAAACTAATGAATTGGTAATTGCTAATTAAACTCAAGGACAAATTAAATTATAAGATTATATTAATGGCAATTTGAGAATCAATCGTTGATTAAATTGATCTACAAACCTTAGGTACAATTTTAAAAATTAAACCAATTCTAAGCATACCAATAATTATTTACTTGCTATTTTAATTTTATTACAATTTCAACAATATTGCAAACATCATACACTCATTCTTTTAATTTATTTTTTAATCAAATTATTACGAACAACACCTTTCTTGTGAGACGACCTTGGGACAATCACCGTTGCTACCATAACCTCGTATACTTGTGAGTGTCGCTTGTAGTAGTATTAAATAGACAGCAACAAGTTTTTGGTGCTGTTATCTGGAAAGACAATTATTACTAGTAGTTTGATTCTTTTATTTTAATTGCTTAAAGTGTTTCTTCTTGATTTGCCTAGGTGATTTATGCAAGGACTAAGGTCCCATAAAAACGAACTTGCTCCATTTATAGATGATATTCATAAACTTCCTAAAACCGAGGAAGTGGATCCTTTGGGGCAAGAAGGAGAACACACTGGAGAGTAAATTGGAGAAAATACGGAGGTAGAAATGGGTGAAGTAAAGGAACCACCTATGAAGGAGTTTGCCCGACCGATCATTGGAGTGACAATGCCATGTATCCGGTTAAGCAATGCAGCAAAAAATTATGAACTCAAAAATACTCATTATAGTATGTTGCCATCTTTCCATGGATTACTGAATGAAGATCCTCTCAACTTCATTCGTGATTTCTACACAACCTTGCATACATTCTCTTTGCAAGCATTAATGGAAGATGAACTTAAAATGAGATGTTTCTCATATAGTTTGAAGGAAGGCATGGTTGATGACTTCACCGGAGAATTCCTTAACCACATATACCGAAGTTTATAACAAATTCATGGGAAAATTCTATTCACACCAAAAAACAATGGAGCTTAGGAGAAGTATTGCAACATTCACCCAATTGGATAGAGAACCATTTCATGAGGCATGGGATCACTTCAAATTTTTTATTGTTCAAATGCCCTCATCATTATTATCCACAATAATTGCTCAATCAGTTCTTTTATGATGGGCTCACTCAGCAGAGCCAAAATACAATGGATAATACAACAGGGGGAGGAATGGGTGAAAAGACAGCTGCAAAAAATTGTTGTATTATTTGAAGTGTTGGGAGCAAATTTGCAGCAAAAGGGTATTGGGGAAAGGAGAAGAGGAGCATACGAGTTGAACTCAAATTCTGAGATGGCAAGGCAGTTAGCAGAATTAATAAAATAAGTGAAGATGCTAAATGCAAGAGAAAGCACATTTATGCCAAGTCAAGAAACATGTGCATCATGTGGTATTGTAGGCCATAATGCAAATGTGCACTTCAAGTTTTGATCAATTTCAAGAGGGCAAGAGCAAGTTTATGCCTTTGAAGGTTTCTAACAAAGGAGTAGGAATGACCCATATTCAAATTCTTACAACCCCGGTTAGAGAAACCATCCAAATTTCTCTTGAAAAAAATCAGCAACACGTTCCATCTCAACAACTTTTCCAACCTTACCAAAGAGGACCCAACTTCCAAGGATAAACTTCAAATCAAGAGCAAGTAAAGAAACCTATATTTGAAGATAATTTGAATGCTTTCATTCAATTAGCACCCAAAATCAAGAGGTGAACAACAAGAGGTTTGATTCTTTAGAGGCATCACTAAAGAAGGTAGGAACCCTAGTGGGGCAATTGGCAAACCAACTTCAAGCACACCAAAAAGGAAAATTTTCAAGCCAACTGGAGCAAGCCAAAGCAATCATAGTCTTAAGAAGTGGTAAGATTATTGATAATAAAATCGGTGATAATAAAATTGATTACTCTTTGGATGCAAGTACAATTCAAGAAAATGGTGAGGAAATCCAATAAGGCAAAACTCAACCAAGTGAGCCAAAGGAGGATAGTGAGGAGGCATCCATTGAACCAAAGCTACACAAATTTTCAAATCCTTACAGACCGCCAATTTCTTTTCCAAACATGTTAAAAAAATGAGAAGCATGATAAACAATTTTCTAAAATTTATAACATACTTTCAAAGGCAAGTATTAACCTACCCTTACTTGAGGTGATTAAAAATATGCCATCTTATGCCAAATTCTTTAAGGAGCTAAACAATAAAAGAAAAGGTACGAGTTAGATGAGAAGGTGATAGTCTTGGAAGTAACAAGTGTTGTTTTACAACAAAAGTTACCTCCTAAGCTAAAGGATCCTGGAAGCTTTATAGTTAACATTCTATGGAGGACAGGAAAGAAACTATTAGCATGTGTGATTTAGGAGCCAGTATAAATTTGATGTCATACTCTATTTATTTGAATTTAGATCTAAGGGAGCTCAAACCAATTAAAATGGTGTTGCAACTTGCAGATAGAACTCTTAGATATCCTAAGAGAATCATAGAGGATGTTTGGTCTAAGTAGGTGGTTTGATTATAAATGTTGATTTTATTGTCTTAGATATGGGGGATGAAATTCCTAGGGATTCAGAACATACAATTTTGTTAGGGAGACATTTTATGGCTATAACTAATACTTTGATTAATGTTAAAAATGAAAAATTAACTGATTGTTTTAGGTAAAACTATGGAATTTTCAATTTTTAATACTTCTCTGATTCCCACTACTGTTATTTATGAAGATTGTTCTTTTATTGATTTTACTGATCTTGTTGTTGAAGAAGTTTTCTTACAGAAAAGTAGTGAAGATAGGTTAGAGATGACCCTAACTTTAGGTGAAGCGATTGAGATTCCCAATGTGAAAATTGAAGAATCCAAGACTGTGTTGGATGATGAGAATAATAAGAAGGGACTTGAAATTGAGAAGGAAGATATTCAACCAAAAGCGGTTGAACTTAAGGAACTCGCAAAGTATTTAAAGTATGTTTTTCTTGGGGATAATAACTCTTAACCAGTGATAATTTTCGCAGCTCTTGATGGCAATGAAGAAGATAAACTTGTGAAAATATTAAAAAAATTCAAGAGAGCTATTGGTTAAAGTTGAGTAATATCAAGGATATTAGTTCCTCTATATGTATGTACAAGATAGTTTTAAAGGAATGAGCTAAACCAGTGAGAGAGGCTCAAAAGAGGCTTAACCCTAATATGAGTGATGTAGTAAAAAAAGAGGTTCTTAAATTGCTAGATAAAAGGGTAATTTACCCCATTGCCGATAGTGAGTGGATCAGTCCCGTTCATATTGTGCCAAAGAAAGCAAATTTAACTATGGTCCAGAATGAGAAAGGAGACTTGGTACCTACACGAACTCAAATAGGGTGGCGAATATGCATAAATTATAGGAAATTAAATAATGTCACCAAGAAAGACTACTTTCCTTAACCATTTATTGACCAAATACTTGATAGATTATCTAGACATGCTATTTACTGTTTTTTTGATGCTCTTTTAGGTTACTACCAAGTTCCAATAGCACTAGAGGATTAATCAAAGACAACTTTCACTTGCCCCTTCGGGACATTTACCTTTCGGAGGATGCGATTCAGACTTTGTAATGCGCCGATAACATTTCATAGATGTATGCTTTCAATTTTTTCTAATATGTTGGACAAGTGCATTGAGGTATTTATTGATGACTTTTTTTTTTTTGCAATTCATTTGACGATTGTTTGCGTAAGTTGACTTTGTACTAGAAAGATGTATTGAATGTAATCTAACTTCGAGTTGGGAAAAGAGTCACTTTATGGTTGATCATGACATTGTTTTGGGATATGTTATTTCCCATAAGGGGTTTGAGATAGACAAAGCTAAGGTTGATTTAATCTACCACCGCTCATATCTGTTAAGGGGATAAGAAGTTTTTTGGGACATGCTGGATTCTATAGGAGGTTCATAAAAGACTTTTCTAAAATTTCACATCCTTTGTGCAATTTACTTGGACAAAGATGTCCCGTTTATTTTTTATGAAAAGTGCTTGGAGGCATTTAAAATTTTGAAGGAAAAATTGACTTTCGTCCCTATAATTGTTGCCCCAAATTGAGATTTTCCATTTGAAATTATGTGTGATGCATCAAATTATGCCATTAGAGTTATTTTGGGCCAAAGGGTGAACAAATTGTTGTGTGTAATTTATTATGCAAGTTTATCTTTAAATGATGCACAAGTGAATTACACTACCACTGAAAAGGAAATGTTAGCTATGATATTTACACTTGACAAATTTAGATCTTACTTGATAAGTTCTAAGACTATAGTATTTTTAAACCACACGACCTTGAAATACCTATTGACTAAACCACAAGCTAAACCTAGACTCATTAGATGGGTTTTGATGATGCAAGAATTTGATGTTGAAATTAAAGATAGAAAAGGAAGTGAAAATGTAGTAGCTGACTATCTTTCTAGATTGAACTCTCATGATAGTGATATAGAAATTGCTTGTGAAAATTCTTTGGATGAACTCTTATTCTCTTTAACTCAAGCACCGTGGTACACCGATATTTCTAATTATCTTTCTTGTGGTGTTGTGAGAAAAAATTTGAATTTTCAAGCAAAGAAGAGGTTTTTGCATTCCTGTAAGTACTATTCTTGGGATGAGCCATATTTGTTCAGAATTTGCAGGGATGAAATTATCAGAAGATGTTTTACTGAAGAAGAGCAATTACAAGTACTACAATTTTGCCATAACATGTATTGTGGAGGGCATTTGGAGAAAAAAAGACTGCCAAGAAGGTTCTTTAAAGTGATTTGTATTGGCCTACTCTTTTCAAAGATACTTACAATTTTTGTATAAGATGTGATAAATGCCAAAGAGTAGGGAACATTAGTGAAAGAAATGAAATACTTCTCAATAT
The DNA here is from genome assembly GCA_947685225.1 of Garcia nutans. NCBI lineage: Eukaryota > Viridiplantae > Streptophyta > Magnoliopsida > Malpighiales > Euphorbiaceae > Garcia > Garcia nutans. The sequence goes on from CANTUV010000008.1 coordinate 57,151,634, forward strand.
CTTTATTGTGGTAGAAATTTTTGGTGTATGGGGAATAGACTTCATGGGGCCATTTTCCAAGTCATTTGGGCTTGAATATATCTTTCTTGCAGTGGATTATATGTTCAAGTGGGTTGAGGTTATCCCCACTAGGACTAATGATGCTAATGTTGTGTTGAAATTCTTGAAGGAAAATATTTTAAGCAGGTTTGGGACCCCATGGCAATCATGAGTGGTGGAGAAAGCCATTTTTACAACAAATGGTTCGAAACATTAATGACCAAGATGGGCATCCGACAAAAGGTTGCAACCCCATATCAATCCAAACATCTGGACAAGCCGAGATATCCAGCAAACAAATTAAGGGAATCCTAGAGAAGATGGTGAGCACGACGAGAAAGGACTGGTCGATCCGACTCCTGAAATCACTGTGGACTTATCGGACGGCTTTCAAAACACCATTGGGAATGAGTCCATATAGATTGGTCTTTGGCAAGGCTTGCCATATACCGGTGAAATTAGAGCATAAAGGTTATAGGGCAATCAAGGTCATAAATATGGACTTGGATGGAGCAAAAGAGCAAAGGATACTGCAAATCTCCAAGCTTGATGAGCTTAGGAATGAGATTTATGAGAGTGCAAGGATCTACAAGGAAAAAATAAAAGCTATGCATGACAGAATGATTCTTAGAAGAACCTTTGAATCGGGAATAAAATTTCTCTTGTTCAACTCAAGGCTGCAGTTGTTTCCCAAAAAATTAAAGTCCAGTTGGAGTGGACCATTTCAAGTAGTTCAAATATTTCCCTACGGAGTCATTGAATTACTAAACTTAAAAACCAGTAAGACATTTAAGGTGAATGGACAAAGGCTGAAGCCTTATTTTGAAGAAATCAAAGTTACAAAACCACAGAAAGTATGGTGTTCATGGATGAGTGATGCAACGATGTCTAACTACATGACATTAAAGAAGCGCTCAATAGGAGGCAACTCATCGGTTTGTATTTCTTTCCTATTTTTGTATTTTGGATTTTAAATTTTAAATTTTTCTTGGTTTTGGAATAAATTAAATGGAATGGGTGCTCTGATGGGGTATTTTTTGTGCAATTAAAATTTATGGTAAGAAATGAAGAGAAGAACGAATAAACTAGGCATGGGTGACATGGCTAAATTAAATTAAATTTTTTTTAAAAAAAAAGAGAGAAGAAAAAGTGGCAATAGAAGACAAGGCCAGGTGACATGGTTGTGTCACTGGCCATGTCAAGAACTGCTAAACTTGGCCATTTTTTTTACAGAAGTGAACACGACTACACAACTTGGCCGTGTCTGTGGCCGTGTCACATGAACATGACCAAATCACTTGAAGTCGTGTTCACCCCCACTCTAAAGCCTATTTTTCACTGCCTTCGACACAACCATGGGACACGGTTATGTCCATGGCAGTGTCCAGCCCAAACCGAATGACACGGCCAAGTCCACATGTCTTGGCTGTGTCATGCAAATTTTAAAACCACCTTAAAAGTCGATTTTTACAGCTTCTTCCCCATTTCAAACCCTCACCTTCATTCTCCTCACTCTCTCACCTTTCTCTCAACTCCACCATACTCACCCCAAAATCTTCAAAATTTTTACCTAAATCCTCTATTTTTCTTCATAAAAACTCAAATTAATCACTCCATTCTTTAATTTTTACCAAGATTCAAGATGCCAAGAACTAAGATGGCATCCCATCACAAGAGGAAGCAACCTCCATCATCATCTTCAAAGAAAATGGCTCTCCTTGCAAGAGATTTCTTCCCCATAAGGTATGTAAGTAAAGAATCTCTTAATACTCTTCAAATTAGGAAAAATTCCACCAGGTATGTGCAAAACCTAGGATGGAAGAGATTTGTTTCCCTCAAACCTTTACAATTTCAAGAACTCACCATTGAATTCCTAGCCTCTCTTAAGATTGAAAGAGATGAATCTAAGATTTGCACTATGATAGGGTTTAAATTAATTGGAAAACCATATGTGATTGATATTACATGTTTGACTGATATTTTTGGTTTCAATCAAGAAGGGAAAAAATCCGTGCTAAAGACTTTTAAGTAATAATTTACGTGGGGAGCATTAGGATCAGGCGAATGTGGCCAAATTCGCCAAAGCAACAAAGTTGGTAAATCTCATTTTGTGATATTTTACACTGTGTTATGTCTTGTGAATTCTTTATTAGGAAGGAAAGTCCAGGAGTAGTTGAGCTTAGCGAGCTATTTTTTTTGGATTGTGCCACTAATGCTATACCCATTAGCACTGAATATTGGTTAACCGATGTTTTTTATTGTGTGGCTAATAAGAAAAAATGGGCAATTTGTATTGGTGGGTTGGTTGCCACCCTTGCCATGGCACTTGATGATGGTTTTAACCCTAACAACTGCAACATGAGAAGAATTTCATTTAGTGACTTGCTTGACTTAGCCACCCTTGAAAAAATGCGTATGATTATTAGAAGGGGAGGGGCTTATGTGATGGTTTCTGAGGAGCCAAGTACACATGGAAATCGACAAAAGCGACAATGAGTTGATGAGGAATCTGATTCCAATTCACTTGGTTTGGATGAAGATGCCCCAGGTAAGAGAAACGATGAGGTGATAAGTAGGATCGAAGCCTTAGAAACCAAGGTTAATCACAATCATGCCGAAGTACTCAGACAATTAGAAAAATCAACAACATCTTAGTTATGATTCTTAGCCTTCACCCTTCAGCAACATCATCATCACATCCTCCATCACAATAGACTCCATCAGCTTTAACTTATTGAGAACACAATTTATTTACTTATTTTTCAATTTTGGATGTTTTAGTTGTTATTTTTATTTACGATTTTTTGTTATTAAAATCTTGAACTTTTGTTACCTTATTGATATTTTGTTATTGAACAATTAATGTTTTGTGGATGAAAAGGATAAGGCAACCCTTGTCTCACACATAGAACGATGGAAAATAAGTCGTATCTTAACTCTTCTTCTTTTAAATTATGCTTGTTTCCATTGAGGACAATGTCAATTTTAGAGTGTGAGGTGCAAAATTGTTTTTGTTTCTAGTGTTTTAATTTAGTTATTTTATTAAATTATAGTGCTTATTTTATATTGTTTAGAATATTACAAAGTTCAATTGCTATAAGTTTATTGATAGATGACCTTTTAATTTTTGAAGCATTAATTAAGAATTGGATAAAATTAATGCTTATTGTTGATTTGGATAGATATTCCTTGCATTGCATTTTAACTTGTGAGAAATTAAGCCTTTTTAATTGGATGTCAACTTATTATTCTTTTTGTGTGTGAACATCCTTGATTGATGAATTACTATAACTTGCTTTGACATATATTTTGAGACTACATAAAAATTTCAATTGGGCATCAATATGAATAAGGCAATTAGGTGTACCCATTTTAGCTTAAAAGATCAATCTTATATCTGGCCTTAGTTAGCCAATTTTGAGCCTATTTTATGTCTCCTCCTCTTTCTTTTTCATAACATTATTACCCTTGAACCATTTTGCTTTAACTATTACCCTTTCATTAGGTCAAGAGCATTTTAAGAGCGTTAGAGATTAATTATTGTGTTAAATAAAGTGTGGAGTTAAATTTAGTGGGTTTAAAATTACAAATTATCATATTCTTTAGTTCCAAATCCTATATTGAAAATAAATAAATAAATAATAGAAGTTGTTGTTCTTTTCCGTAGGGTTGGAATAAGTTTGGGAATTATTATTGTAAATTTAATAAGTGGAGTCATTTAAAAAAAATTTTAATGTCAAGTGGTAGGTGAGTGGAAGATGTTTTGGGATTTTTCGGTTGTATTACGTTGCTTACATCATTCTTAAAGTGCTCTTGAACTTATTGAATAAACTCACACTCTTAAATGTCATGCCTTCGCCTTAGCCCCATTACAACTAAATAAAAGACCTTATGATTGATAATTGATTGAAATTTAGTGGTAGAAATTTGATTGATAAACAAGCCCATGGTGATAATCTTTCATTGAATGTTATGAGTATAAATACTACCTTATTTAAACACTTTGAATAATTGGTAAGGGAGTGAAAATATTGGTTATGCATGGAAGGCCACTAAATTACACAAGTATTGGTTTTTTTTCAATTTGATAATGATTGTGGATCTAAGAAAAAGGGAGTCTTGATACATCTTTATAATTTTGAACTTGAGCAAATTTCTCGTTTATTTTTGTTTTGATTTCAACTTTGTTTGGGAACAAGCAAAGGATTAAGTGTGGGGTAATTATTTTGATAATATATGTACATATCTTTTGGGTATTTTTATTAGCTTTTAATTAATTTTTTTCTTTAATTTATATTTAAAATTGCTTGAAGTGTTTGATTTAGGTTGAAGTGCAAAAATAGAGCTTAAATTCACTTGTTGGATCCCATGTAGGTGGTGAAAAGACATTGAGACACGGCTAAGACACTTACTGGCTTGGCCGTGTCTCTCATCAAAGGTAAGAAACTCATTAAGAAAAGAGGGAAAAGAAGCAGCTAACGATGCACCTAAGAGACACGGCCAAGCCATTGGTCGTGTCATATGACATGGCCAGGACAAAACCAACTTGGTTGTGCCCTTGAGAAAACCTGGCAGAAGAGAACACACTCACATGACATGGCCAAGCCATTAGTCATGTCTCATGACACGGATAGGGACTTGGTTGTGTCCCATTTGGAGAGCAAATAAAGAAAAGAGAAAGAAAAGATACAGAAGTGAACACATGTAAGTGACACGGCCAAGTCACTGGCCGTGTCGCTTCCCACTAGAAGAAAGAATCGAAGGCAGCAAGGGACATGACCTAGTGACTTGGCAATGTCTCTGCCCGTATTACTCCCTACGTGAAATATACAATGCAAGGCAGTGAAGGACACGAACAAGTGACTTGGCCTTGTCCAAGGCAAAATTGATAGACAAGGCCAAGTCATTCATGTCTTGGTCGTGTCTCATATGATTCCTCTGAATTATTAGCATGATTAGTGGAGGACAAGGTGGGAGACAAAAGAAATATTGTGTTAAAATAATTAAAAAATGAGGTATTTTTATGGGATAAAAAAATTTAAGAATGAAAGGAGGAGACAAATGAGAGTGAGGTGAGTTGGAAAAGAGAATTCTTTTTTTTTTGTCTTAGAATTAAATAATTAGAGGGAGATGAATATAGAGGGGGGATTCACCATGTGATGGGGAGTTGTTCTTATTTTGGAAGAGACACTATTCTTACCACAACCATTATCATCACCTTCATCTTCATCTTCCATTCCAATTCTCCAAAAAGAAGACTATAACTTAGTTCCTTGGAATTTTGTGTGGGTGACCAAGCTCTAAAGGGTTAGGGTTGGAAGAAAGTTTGGATTGAAAGATTGGAGGGTTAAGAGAGACTTCACTCATTCTTTCAAGGGTAGAACAATTAAATGAAGGTTTGAAGAGGGCTTGAGTGTTCTTCATCGCATTCATGATTGAGCTAGGAGGAAGAATAAGAAATCCAACTCTTGGCATATATAAAAGGGTTTTTCATATTCTCTCATTTAATTTATTTTTAGATTTTTATTACTTTGTTATGAATATTAATATTTCAATGGATAATTTTGATTTGATTTATACTGAGATGAATGTTGATTTTAAAATGATGATGAGCTAAATTATCCATTCCTAGGGTTTGTAGTAGATTTGATTGAATGACTTGATTTGATATTTCCATCAATATACCTTTGTTATTAGTTGATTTTATTGAATTGAATAATAGGTTAATAGATTGGCCAACTATTGATCCCTTAATATTAAATGATGGACTGAGAGGTGAAATTTGATATTGAAACTATACAATCAACTACCCAATAAATAAATTAGAAATATAAGTTCTAGGGTCTATTAATTTGCAAATTCAAAACAATTGATTGTTGTTAATTCATGAATGTGAAAACTAATGAATTGGTAATTGCTAATTAAACTCAAGGATAAATTAAATTACAAGGTTATATAAATGGACAATTTAAGAATTAAGCTTTGATTAAATTGATCTACAAACCATAGGTACAATTCTAAAAATTAAACCAATTATAAGCATACCTATAATTGGTTACTTGTTATTTTAATTTTATTACAATTTCAACAATATTGCAAACATCATATACTCATTCTTTTAATTTATTTTTTTAATCAGATTATTATGAACAATACCTTCCTTGTGAGACGACCTTGGGGCGATCACCGTTGCTACCATAACCTCGTATACTTGCGAGTGTCACTTGTAGTAGTATTAAGTAGAGTGCAACATCCCCAAGCCATGTAGACCTTCTCAAAATGACCCAATTCTACCAAGTAATAGACACGGCTAGTCATCTTGGTAGTGTCCCCAAGCCGTGTCGACCTTCTCAAAATGACCCAATTCTACCTAATAGCAGACATGACCAATCGTCTTGGCCGTGTCAACAAGCCATGTCAACCAACATTTTTCTTTTAAGAAAATACCAATTCTCCTAGTAGCAAACATAACCAAGAGTCTTGGTTGTATCCCTTAGCTATGTCCCCTCACACGACCAAGATAATTCAATCTTGGCCGTGTCTCTCACCTTTTAAAACTCTTAAAACACGGGCTTCTCTCCCAGTTTTTCATTTTTCAAATCCTAAAAAATTTTCCTTCTCTCTCTATCGCCATAGCCACATGGCCAAGATCACCCAAAACCTCAAATCCCAAGTTTTTTCCACCAAGATTCATTGCTTTCTTCGCCAAATCAAGAATAAAACACTCAAATCTCCATTTCAATCAAGATTAAGATGCCAAGGAGCAAGATGGTTTCTCACCATTGGAAAAGAGCTCCACCACTAACCTCTTCATCTTTTTCAAGAAAAATGGCAATCCAAGCAAGAGGTTTCTTTCCCTCAAGGTATGTTAGCGATGATGCTTTGAATGCCTTGCAAATTAGCGATAATTTTATTACTTATGTGAAGAACTTTAGTTGGGAGACATTCATCACTTTGAGACCCAAACAATTTGAAGAATTAACTCTTGAATTTGTTACCTCACTTAAGGTAGAAAAAGATGAATCAAAACTTTGCTAGGCTAGTTTTCAAATTAAATGGGAGGCAGCATAATCTTTCAATTGAACAGCTGAACGATATTTTTAGGTTTTCCCTTGAGGGGTACAAGACAATACCCAAGGACTTCAACCAATAATCGACATGGGCTAACTTGGGTTCGGGGGGGGGGGGGGGGGGATGTATGTAGCCAAATCAACTAAGGCAACACAATTAGGAAACCCCACATTGAGGTATTTACATCGGTTCATGGCTTGTAGTTTTTTTTCCCTCAGAAGGAAAGTCCGAAGTTGTTGAGATTAATGAATTGCTCTTGTTGTCATGTGCTTATCATACTGCCCCCTGTTAGCACTATATTTTGGTTAGTTGATATTTTGGATAATGTTGCTCATAGGAGGAAAGGAGCAATTTGCATTGGACGGATAGTGTCAACATTGACACTTGCTCTAGATGAAAATTTCGATCCTGAAACTTGTAGGATGCAAAGAATTTTGGGCAGTGATATGCTTGATATAACAACATTGGAGAAAATGTGCATGATAATAAAGAGGGGCAAGGGGATTGAGATAGATTCTGGAGAGCCTAGCTCTAGAGATTAAAGACAAAAGCGTGCCCAAGTCGATGTCGATGTCGATGTCGATGCCGATTCTGATTCATTGATCTTAAATGAGGATGGTCCAGTTTAAGAAAATCAGGAGATAATAAGCAGGATTGAAGTACTTGAAGATAAGGTGGACTGCAATCATGCTCAAGGGCTTAATCAACTGGAGCTTATCAACAACAACTTGGTTAGGATTCTTAGTCTCCATCCTTATGTCGCATCATTTTCACAACCTCCACCACAATAGATTTAGCTTGATTCTTGAACAAACCTTTATTATCAAATTTAGTTATTATTTGCTTAAAGTTATAATTAGTACATTATGTCTTGATATTGTTTCGTTACTATTATTACTATATGTTTTTAATCTATGAAGTTGTTACTTTAAATGTTATCTTTTTACGAGTAATTTGCATGTGTTTCAAGTAAGGTTGAAAGTATCGATTTGTACCACACGAGGGGATGATAAAAACAGGTACTATCTAAACTTACATTTGTTTTATTATTGTTTCTTCACATTGGGGACAATGTCAATCTTTAAGTGTAGGGTGCAAAGTTTTTGTTTTAAATTGAGCTACTTTTTTAATTGAAGTACCTTGTTTTATATTATTTTTGAAAATGATGAATAGTTCAATTGTTATAAGAATATTGATAGATGACCTTTTAATTTCTGAAGCATGAATTGAGAATTGGATAAAATTGATGCTTATTGTTGATTTGGATAGATATTTTTTGCATTACCTACTACCTTGTGAGGAAATTGAGCTTAAGTTATATACCAACTTATTATTCTTTGTGTGTAAACATCCTTGATCGATAAATTGCTAGAACTTGCTTTGACATTCATTTTAAGACCACATAAAAATTTTAATTAGACATCAATACGATTAAGGCAATTAGGAGTACCCATTTTAGCTTAAAAAGCCCAACCTTATATGCGACCCTAGTTCGCCAATTTTGAGATTATTTTATTTTTTTTCTTCTTTCTTTTTTGCAACACTATTGGCCTTGAACGATTTTATTATAACTATTACCCTTTCATCAGATCAAGAGCATTTTAAAAGCTTAAGTGATAAGTGTTGTGTAAAATAAAGTGTAGGGTATAATTTAGTAGGTTGAAAGTGGCAAATAAGTAAGTTGTAATTATTGTGTCTTTTATTAGATTTTCTTTCTCTTCATATTATTGCTTAAGTAAATATAAAATAGGAATTAATTCAAATCCAATTTATTATGATTTACCTTAATAAAAAAAAGAGGTTTAAAATAATAATAATAATAATAATAATAATAATAATAATAATAAATTAAAGAGAAATATATATAATAGAAATTGTTATTCCTTGGGGTAGGGTTGGAATAAGTTTAGGAATAATCTTTGCAAATAAAATTGGAGTCTCTTAAAAAGTACTTTAATGACGAGAGTTAAGTGAGCGAAAGGTATTTTAGGATTGCCTAGTTATAGTACGTTGCTTACTTTATTCTTGAAGTGCTCTTGAACTTAATAAATAACTCACACTCCTAAATGTCATGCCTTTTATCTTAGCCCCATTACAACCAAATGAAAGACCTTATGATTGATGATTGGTTGAAATTTAGTGATGAAAATTTGATTGATAAGCAAGCCTATGGTGATAATCTTTCATTAAATGTTAAGAGTGTAAAAACCACCTTATTGAAACACTTAAAAGAGTTGGTAAGGGAGTGATAACATTGGTTATGCATGGAAAACCATTAAATTACATGAGTCTTGATTTTGTTTGACTTGATAATGATTGTGGATTTTGGAAAAATGGAGTCTTGATATATCTTTATAACTCTTGAACTTGACTAAATTTTTCTTATTTAGTTTTGTTTTGATTTTAACTTTACTTGAGGATAAGCAAAGGATTAAGTGTGGGGTAATTGTTTTGATCATTTATGTATATATTTTTAGGGTAATTATTTTGGCTTTTAGTTAATTTTTCCTTTAATTTGTGTTTAAGATTGCTTGAAGTGTTTGATTTAGATTGAAGTACAAAACTAGAGCTTAAATTCACTTGTTATATCCAAAGTTGGTGGAAAGACATTGAGACACAACCAAGACACTTACTGGCCTAGTCATGTCCCGCATCAAAGCCAAGAAACTCAAGAAGAAAGAAGGAAAAGAATCAGTTAATGACACACCCAAGAGACACGCCCAAGCCATTGGGCGTGTCATGTGGACAAAACCAACTTGGCCGTGTCCTTGAGAAGATTTGACTAGAAGAGAATACATTCATAAGACACGGCCAAGCCATTAGTTGTGTTACATAACACGGCCAGTGTCCCACCTGAAGAGCAACTAAAGAGAAGAGACAGAAGTGAACATATGTAAGTGACACAGACAAGTCACTGGATGTGTCACTTCCCACCTGAAGAAAGAATTGAAGGCAGCGAGAGACACGGCCTCATGACTTGACCATGCCTCTGCCTGTGTCTTATACTTGAAAGGCAGCAATGGACACGACTTCATGACTTAGCTGTGTCCAATAGGAAAAGAGAGACACGTCTAAGACTATTCTGACTTGGCCATGTCAGTGTGATCTTCATTGAATTATTAATTTGTTTAGTGGGAAACAAGATTGGAGACAAGATGAATTTTATTTTTTAAAAATAGTTGACAGGGGAGGTGTTTTATGGGATAAAAGATTTAAAAGAATTTAAAAGAGGGGGCAAATGGGAGTGAGGTGAGTTGAAAAAGGAATTCTTTTTATCTTAGAATTAAAATAATTGGAGGGAGATGAAAATAAGTGGGGGCTTATTGGAATTGGAGGGAACACCATTTTTTTTTTTTGCTAGAGAGATTCAACTTGTTCTTGGTTTTGAGGGTTAGGGGGTTTGGAGAAAGTTTTTAATTGAAGAGTTGGAGGCTTGAGGGGGTTTGGAGAAAGAGTTGGAGGCTTAAGAGAGTTTTCACTTATTCTTTCAAGAGTGGAACAATTGGTTGAAGGTTTGAAGAGTGTTTGAGAGTTCTTCATCATATTCAAGTTGAGCTAGGAAGAAGAACAAGAAGTTTAACTCTTGACATCTCAAAAGGGGTTTTTCCTGTTCTCTCATTTAATTCATTTCTAGATTATTGTTGTTTTGTTATGAACATTAATATTTTAATGGATAATTTGGATTTGATTTATATTGAGATGAATGTTTACTTTGAACGATGATGAGCTAAATTAGTCATATATAGGGTTGTAGCAGATTTGATTGAATGACTTGATTTGATATTTCTATTAATATACCTTGTTATTGGTTGTGTTGCATTGGATTATATGTTAGGTAGATAGATTGGCCACCTATTGATCCCTTAATATCGAATGATGGACCGAGAGGTAAAATTTAATATTGGAACTATGTAATCAACCACCCTAAAAATGAATTAGAAATATGAGTTCTAGGGTTAAATTAGTTTGTAATTTCAAAGTAGTTGGTTGTTGTTAATTCATGAATATTAGAACTAATTAATTAATAATTGCTAATTAATTAAAAGAAACAAATTAAATTACAAGGTCGTATCAATGGATAATCGAGAATTAAGTTTCAATTAAATCGATCTATAACCTCATGTACCATTTCAAGAATTTAAATTTATCTTGCACAAATACTACTCCATTTACTTTTAAATTTTAATCACATTTTACCATTTCAACAACATTCATTCAACTTTAATAATTATTTTAATCAAACTATTACGAACATCACCTTCCTTGTGAGACGACCTTGGTGCAATCCCCATTACTATAATAACCTCGTATACTTGTGAGTATCGCTTTGTAGTAGTGTTTAGTGGAGCGCAACAGCAACCTGCTTCTTCTCTTACTTCTATCCGCAAAACCATAAAAGCTCGTCCATCTCCAATCTATACCATTAGCATTGTGAACCACCACATCAATAAAGTTTTGAGAGTATGCTACTATATCCAAGTTATTAGTTTGATTGCACATGATAGATAAGCCCCTACTTCTACCTAGTCGATTCATTGAAAAACAGCTGTTAAAACCAACATTTCTTTTAATCACTTCCATACGATCTCCATGAGCTAAGGTCTCAATAAGAAAAACAATGTTTGGCTTGTATCTTAAGCAGATGCTCTTGAGAGCCCGAACTGTTCGAGGGTTGGCAACCCCTCGACGGTTCTAGCTAATCCATCTTGTGGCCATCGGCGGGCCCTTAATTCAGAGCCGGCTGTTGTTGAAGTAGAAACATCAGCACTTGAATCCTTTGTATAAGAAACAGATGAAACAATATTGTTGTTGTCTCTGGGCCTCTTCTTTCCCTCATATATATATTCATTGGGGTTAACTCATCATCTTGGCCCAAATTCATATTATTAACCATGTCGCCCTTTCAATGCAAACTCCCATAATTCTCCAAGTTAATCTTATCATATAGGGAGCACGTATTTAAATTTGCAAACACTTGATTTTGGAGCCTAAAATTTTGCCCATTCAAATTTTGGAAATCTGCCGAGGAATTAGCTAATCTCCAAAAAATTTGCTTCCTTCCTCTCTTAGCCAAATACTCGTCTATGCTGAGTTTTGGTGAGTCACTACCCTGAGACTTACACTATGTTCCAATCGCAGCTCCTCTCCCCGCCTCTGAATCCTGTTTAGACAGAAACTATTATTATGCCCCAGCCGACCACACAAGAAGCAAAACATTGGAACTTTTTTGTACTTGCAATCTCCATACACAACTGAGCCTCTACTATCTACTGTCTTCTTTTTGCGTTTCAAGGGGTTCCACATCTAATGTAACCCTTATCCTTATATATTTTCTAAAACCCTATTGAAATAACTTCGTATCACACTGCACATACTTACCCATAAAAGTCTCCAAAATGTCTTTGCCATTGCCTCCGAAAAGAAACCAACAATTAAATTGTGTATTTGTACCCAAAAATATGAAAAGATGAGTGAAACTTTTATCGGGTCTTCCCTCTTATTCAACCGATGCAAAATCAGAAAGTGTCTAATGAAAGTCCAAGGTGTACCTTCCATAGCCCTATTCAAGTCTTCTTCATAATGAAACTTAAACAAATAACGTTTTGGTCCTAAATCGGATATGCACACACCCCCTATAGGATGCCAAAGATCTGCCATTGTGGATTGCGTTGACTAAAAATTTATAATACTCAGCGTCATAAATCCTCCTACTAGACACCCTTCATATTCTCTCCTTCCCACTACCTCAGACCCTTCCTCACTCCACACCTCGTCCTCTTCATCCCTAATGGATAGATTTAATAATATTCTCCCTCATATTTTCCATGAAATCCAATAAGCCAAGATAATAAAAAAAAAACAAATGACATAGAAGCTAATGAGAGCTTACAAAAAACCTCATATTAATATACGTGTTAATTAAATTCGTAATCAAGTCAATTAATTATATGAAATTTGGCTCAGCAACCATGTTAGTTAAATTTTTTAACTAATTCAAGTAATTTTTTTTCTTATTTTGGTATTGTTTAACTGTAATGTTAGAGTTTTTTTCTTGAACTATATTGTTTTTACATGTTTAATAAAATACTTCAAAGGAATTTTTTTTTCTTTTGTATTTTTTTTCTATTTTTTTATCAATTTGTATTTCTTGATTGATATATATCATTTCTTTTGAATTGTATATGTTTCTTTTTTATTTTTATTTGTATATAAAAGCTATAACATAATATATTTACAATATACACACAATATATCTAACATATACATAATATATCAACAGCATATACATTGTAATTAACTAACATATAAAGAATGAAAAAGAATATATTTATAAATATGTACACTATAATTAAACAATATATAAATATTATACAATATATAAATGATGGAAGACAATAAATGCTTAATATATCCGGCGCAACATTTATATAACATAAAAGTTAGAACACACTATATCTGCAACATATACAATATATTTACAATATATACACTACAATTAACTAACATATAATGGTTGGAAGACAACACATCTGTAACATACACATTATAATTAAGAGAGTGTTTGACTTAGCTTATAAACTCTAAATTTAAATTAATGTGTTTTCTAAAATAATTTTATGAGCTTATAAGCTAAAAAAATAAGCTGAAGAGGAACAACTTATAGCATATAAATGTTGTATAATGTTAAAGGCTGAAACACAATATATCTGCAACATATACACTATAATTAACTAACATATAATAATAGAAAACTACATATTTGTAATATATACATTATAATTAACTAGCATATAAAAGTTGTACAATATATAAATATTGAAACACAACTCTACAACTTATTTACTATATATTCGTAACATAAATAACATATTAGCAACATATATATATATATATAATTAGCTAACATGTAAAAGCTAGTAGATAACATATACGTAACATATCCACAATATATATAATATAAATGTTAAAAATAATATATCTGTAATATATGTACAATATATTTATAATATATTAAATAATGTTATTAAGGTTAATTTTTTGAGATTTTTTATGAAATGATATTATTTTCTTTTAAATCAATTATTTTATCAAGTAATATTTGAAATAAGTTTATTTTTTATTTTTTTAAAGAATTTTATAATATATATAAATTGAAAAAAATAACATATCTTTCTTTGGGATGGTGGGGATACTGATTTTTGAAATTTGAAATTTTTTTTTGTAATTACCTATATTTGAAAAAACTTCTACTTTTGTTGTTATTTTTGTAAAATTTCTAAAAATTGTGGACTTTCCAATCCAAAATGAAATCATTCTGGGCCCAATTGGGATAATGAAATGGATGTTTACATAATTATCCTAAAAAATAATTTTTATTATAAAAATATTATAAAAATTAAAAATATTTATATTTTTATAAAAAAATTAGTATAAAATTTTAAAAATATCCTATTTTTTAATAAAATAATTTTTTAAATATCCCTTCCATAATTACAATCAATATTTTATTTCAAATTTTTATTTTTTTAAACTTTAATATTAAAATAAAAATATTTTAATAAAATAATAAAAATTAATATTTTAAATTATTTTTCATCATATAAAAATCACAATTTTTATAAAAAAGAGAAAATTTTAATTTTAATTTAAAAAAATAAAAAAATAAAAAAAAATAAGGCATACAAAAATATATTAATAATAATTTTTAAATTTATTTTTAAATAAATTTTACATATTATATACATAGAAAAAAAATATACAATTTCGTTATGTATATGTTATATAGATGTGTTGTAGATATATTGTAGATGTATTGTATATATTGTAGATGTGTTGTAGATATTACGTGCATAGTATATTTTTGTTATTAAAGTTGTGTATATTTTCTATAAAAATTATTAAATATTATGTGAATATTATATAAATATTATGTGGATGTTTTGAGGATTAAAAATTAAAAAATTAAATTAAATAAATATTAAAAATATTATGTAGATGCGTTGTAGATTTATTGTTGTTGTATTATTGATATGTTGTAGGTATTATAGATATATTTTATATTATTGATTGTGTATTTTATAGATGTTGTATATATATTATGTCTATATTAAAAATATAATATAAAAAAATTTTAAATAAAAAATATAAATAAAATAAAATAAAGAAGGAAAATAAAAGAAAATTACGAAAATAGAAAAAAAAAAAAAGAAAAAAGAACGTCAATAGCGTATTTTTGTAAATAAATTTTCCATGTAGTGTACAGTGGAAAGAGGAAAACATTTATCGTATACAGTAAATTTCTCTAATCAATTGGCCCTTTCCTAGTCATTGCCCGCAGCCCTAACCATCTCTCTGTCTCTCCTCCTCCTCTTCTTCTTCGTTGAAACCGCAGAGACCAGAGAAGACAAAAATTCTCAGTTAGAAACATTTTCATCTTCTTTATTATTCTTTATCTTTGAACAAAGATAATGGAAAACCTAAACATGTCGTTATATTCATTATCATCTTTTTCATCACCAAAATCGGTCATTGCTTACTCTACTTCTCTTAAAAACCCTACTGTTACTATTCATCGCTTCCCGTTCTCGCTTCGGAATTACAAGATTATGCCACGCTCCATTTCTAGAATTTCCATCTCTGCCCTTGCCCACTCTCATAGTTCCAGCGGATGCAATCCAAGAATTTCTCAAATTAGTAAATTTTCAATTCATTCACAGATATTCTCTCTCTGATTAGCTTATTTATTAGTACTAATGTTCATGTTATTAATGATTTTAATATAGGGAGATTAGGTACTGAGCATTTTGCTTGTATTTCTTCATCGACTGGTCTGCAAACTTCTTCAGTTGGGACTAATCCACAGCCAGTGCCTCTTCCTTCTTCACAGTTGTTAGTACTTAGAAATTAATTAGTTTTTTTTTGCTTTAATTATCTTATACTTAACCCCTGATTGAAATTTTCGTTTGCAGTGGGTCACCTCTATTTTGGGTTGGAGTTGGTGTTGCGTTATCAGCTCTTTTTTCATGGGTGAGAACAAGAAGTTCATCAACTGTGCATATTGAAGATGTTTTTCTTTTTCTTTCTTCTTTTTTTTTTTCCGTTTTTTTAATCATTTCCCTGCTGCTTTACATCGACATGTTTGATCAAATTGCAGGTGGCTACAAATTTAAAGGTGAGTGTTTCTGTCCTAGAAAGTGAAGGTACAGATACTTTTGCTTTCTATTTATTTTTTTTTTGGCATTTCTTGTGGATATATGATGAAGCAATAAATGGTAAATATTTGTTGACATCTGGGTGCTTTTATGTGTTTAATCTATAATCTTCATTCAAAGATCATATTATTTTTGGATAATATCAAATATGATGTGCGATTGCTTGGGCGCCCTCTCAGTCTTGTAGAACAGTAGTCTTATATACAGCTTAATTTAAACCAAAGGAATTTTGATCCTAGCCTAGATGAGGTTGGTTACATTACTTGGTCCTTTCCCCCACTAAAATCTGTTTAGGTTCAAGCTTTCTGGTAGTTGGTGCATAACATTATTGATTTTTTCACCAGTTCAGAGTGTCATTTTGGTGTACTCTCTTCTGTAGGAATTTAATGCCTATTTTTGTTAAGGATGAAAAACAGTTTTTTTAAAAGTGTTTTTCTTTTTACTTTCCTTTTTTATTTGAAAGAGAAAAGCTTTAGTGCATTACGACATGTATCTCTTATTGTTTGATACTCCAATATGGACTATCATAGAAAGATGGATCTAGAAGTTAAAGGTCATTGTTAGTATCTTGGCGTTAAAGGTCATCTATGCAAGAAAATAAGCATCTGAATTTCTAGTTATGAATTTTAGAATATCTATGTTCCAATGTATCCCTTATTGTATGATACTTCAATCTGCAAGCAAGTGGTGTTAAAAGTCAGATAGATCTTGTTCTATTAAATTCTAAAATCCTTTGTGATATTGAATCAATTGCATGTCAGGCTTGGTTGGAAACTGAAGTTTAGAGTTCCTCAAAAGAAAAAAAAAAAAAAAACTAAAGCTTAGAGCTTTTAGCATTAATACAACAAAGAAGGCCTCTGGTCATAAGAAAAATACTCTGGCAATCTTTCTTCATGGTTGCTACAACTGGTAGTTTCTTCATATTATTATCTTTTAATGTCTGTATCAAGTGTATTATAATACTTTATGTGCTATTCAAATTTTGTGCGATCATTGTCTTATTTTTCCCTTTTTTCCCTAAAATCTCTATGTTGCTGCATGCACTGTTCATTGCATAACATAGCAGATATCAAACGACATACTTTTAAATTGTAATATTCCCACTCCAAAATTCCTATTATCTGGAAAAACATTCAAATCTCCAGAACCCCTGAGATTTATCAGGCCTTTGCCCTTCAATTAATTATCAAAAACTATTTTGAAATTACTAATTCTGTTGTTGTGCCATACAATCATCACTCTAGTTTCTAAGTTTTCTTGCCTACTTATGCCACCAAAACACACTCCATATACTAGATGCTTTTCTTCAAATTCACTCATATTGTTTTAATTCTTCCAACTCTTAAATCATTAAGATAAAGACTTCAAAATGCAACTCTTTTGCCGCCTGAGAATCCCTGCAACCATGAATTGCTCTTCCTGCTACAAAACAACCCTTTTTTGGTCCTTGAACATGATAGAATCAATGCCATTTCATTCTAGAGGCAGTTGTTTCCTCATTCTTCAAATAAGTGCTGAATTTTTTATTTAGATTTAGATAATTGCATCAAGCTAATGATACTATTTATGACACTTTTCTTTTTCCTAATTCACAGCTTTTTTCATTGTTCAGTACTTTTAAACACCAAGCATAAAAAATGGAAGCACCATTGAAGATGCAAAAAGTAACGGTGTTAATATTTTAATTTTCAGCACTTGCTAAGGTTATCGAACACACCTTTCCATCTCAAGCATCAAATACTTTTCCAAATTAAGCTGTGCCTGACATTTTGTTAACAAACCAAAGGTTGGATGCACCTGTACTTTGGGTCAAATGAAACAGGGCTTTATGGGAACATGAATGTTATGCTAGTATGATGATTCATTTTCACTGGTTCATCCTATAAATTTTCCTTTCTACACTTTCTTTTACTTTTCTCCATGAATATATCACTCTCTCTATCTACAGAGGTTACTATTTATGGTGTGCGTTTGCTATGGGTGAGGTCTCTCTTTGCTGTTTATTTTAATTGTGACCAGTGTGCTAAGAACATAGGTTACTATTTTATGGTGTGAGTTTGCTAAGAACATATGTGATATTGAATAAAAATTGTAACACATTTCATTCCTATTGGTCCCTTTGGTGATTAGAGTATGGAAGTCAATGTGACAAGAACCCCTTCATGCAAGTTATATAGATACTTTATGTACACTAATTCTTGAAGCTGCATTTAAGGAAATCACCGTTGATTCGTTTATTATCTAAATTACATATGGTTGAGCCTTCGCTTTTGGACATTTGTTTATGTGTAGCTTGTGATATAGTGACAAATAATTAGATACAGTTTAACCATACAAATAATATTTATGGACAAAAAAACCAGTGTAGTAGTGTGATATCCTTTTTCATTTTTTAAACTCTATATTTCCTCCCAAAGAGCATAAACAGGTCCTATTTCTTTGTATCATGTCCTCCATGAATCTATTAACTTCTTTTGTTTTTTTTAGTTTGTTAATAAATTGTCTTCTTTTGTCCTATTTTCAGAAGAGGTCCTTTTTTCACATTTTGTCACCTTTCAGGTTTAATCCATCCGAAACTTCTGTTTATATTTAATGTTATAAAATGAGCCCCGGTGACCTTTGGGTTGCAAGATTGATCCATTTCATTTAATTTCTTGCTTCTAGATTTAATTGCCTCAATTTTGACTTTTGACTGCTGTTAGAGTTTAGGTAATTGTTTTGTGTTACTATTCATCATCTTTGACTTCAATTCTTCTTGCCTGTTATGAATGTGATGTTTGGCTTTTAATTTTCAATCATCTGAATATTCCTGATGAAATGATATACTTCTGTTCGTTCATCCAAGAATTTTGCTAATAGTATAACAATAGAGTTTCCTTTTATTACCATTATAATCCTAGTTCAGCTTTGTATTGGATATCTGATCTTTGGAAAATAGTTATTACCATGTTAATAACAAAATTAACTTTGATTTCTTGAAATGCTTTTCTTTCAGAAATACGCCATGCAACAAGCTTTCAAAACTATGATGAATCAGATGAACACACAAAATAATCAATTCAACAATCCTGCCTTTTCTCTGGGTTCACCCTTTTCATTTCCCACATCTCCAGCACCAGGTCCTGTTTTCTCACCATCGTTTCCAACACCATCAACATCTGGACCTGCTACCTCCCCTTCCTCTCCAACATCATCAACTTCTCCAGTTGCTTCTCAACCAGCAACTATGGTTGATGTTCCTGCAACAAAAGTAGAAGCAGCTCCAGTCACTGATTCCAAAGATGAAACAGAGATAAAGAAGGAACCTAAGAAATATAGTAAGAATCTCTGTTTTTCAGTGCCATAAATCTTTTACTTTTTTTCTCCAATTGTAGTTGCTCTACTATGTACAAGCATGTTTTAATTTTATATTTAAATAAAAGTGTAATTTGCTGATAGAAGGGAAAGGAGAATGAAGTATAACTTGTATAAAGTATAAACAAACATTCTCCACTAAATTTTAATATTGTATGCACTAGATCTTCAAAAATCTATTTTTTCTCAATACGCTAGATTCCTGACGACATTGTTGCACTAGTACTTTTGCATATTTGATGTTGTGCACATAAAATACCCTTTTATAGCGATTTAAGAATGTAATTATTGAGATAGGGAGATGCTAAGGTTGGGAAATGCTCTATGGAGAAGTAGCTGGGAGGGGAGGCCTTTGATGGTCGGTCAGCTTTACAGTTCTCTTGGATGTTTGTGCCATCTCGTGATGAATTTAAGGGAAAACTACACATATGATCATACACACATCTAATAATTTGATATTGTTTTGCTGGGAATAATGGTAACTGTGCTGCAAAGGGTTTTTACAGTGTGTGCCGTATGCATTGATGTGGGCTCAACCTTATACTACCTTACATGTAAATGTTTTGGTAGGATTTTTGCAAATGTTGTCCGTAAGGAAGTCTTATATAACTGGTACTTGCAGCTTTCGTAGATGTCTCTCCAGGGGAAACATTGCCAAAGAGTCCTTTTAGTAGTGATGAAGACATTGCAGAGACAAGCTCATCCAAGGAGGTTCAGTTTACTCCAGAAGTATTTCTCTGTCCCATTTTATTTTTTATTTTTGGCCCTAGACCTTCATAGTTTGAATTTGTAATATTTGACTGTGGACTCTATATGAAGGTTGTTCAAAATGGAGCCGCTTCTAACCAGAGTTCTGATGCTTCCAAGGGTTCTCAATCTACCCGTAAGTAAAATTTCATCACAGCTTCTCAACATAGTTCTTGCTGATTATTTCTGTATGTTGATTGAGATAATTTATGAATACTGGACTTCTTGGGTTCATAAATCAATCATATGCAATATCTAGAGATAAATATGGTTCGTAGGTTGGGATTTGATTTTTATGACATTAAAGGAAAGTGCAGCATTGGGAAAAAAGAGAGATGGGATGGTTTATAGAACAGACAATAAAAATTAAATTGAATGAAGCATTTTTGCAATTGAAGGTTGTAATAGTTAAATCATGCTATCAAATTATGCAACAATTGAAGGCCGTACAAAACTAATTTGACCATGCAACAGTTCTTTTAAATAGTTGGAAGTTATAAAATTATATTCGGCATGTAGTCTTGACATGTGTTCTGTATCAGTTGACTACACAAGTGCTGTGTTCTCAAATTTTTGAGCATTGCCTCTTTTCCCAAGCCAAAATATTACATGTTGCAATGGATAAAAACAGTAAAAGAGAATATGAGAGCAGGCTGTATATGTTGGTTGATTGACCATCTTCTGGCCAAGAGTTTGTTAATGTTCACTGTGGAAAAGTGGGTCGAAGTTATTGGGTATTTTTCCTTGCAACCCGTTCCTTTTACAACATTCATTTATATGGAATGGACAAACACATAATGTTTATCTGTATGCGTATAAACTTTATGGTGCTTTATAAAGGAGGCTGATTGGCATTCTTAAAATTGTAAAAATATCCATGCACCTCTTTTAATAATTTTAATCATTCTATGATTTAATATGGAGTGGAGAGCTAATGTTCTCAAGTTGTTGCATTTTCGATTGAAGTATGGCGCATTACTGATTGCATGATTTGTTTCTTGAGTTATGTACACTGGTAATCATAATACATTTTTTTTTTGTCTAGTAATTGTTGGTTGTTTTGTCAGCCTAGGCACCAAATTAACTATTTATTTAGAATGGTTACTGTTTTATACCTTAGAGGTTGCTGATATTTTTCTGTATTGAAGAACTAAGGATCATATCTGATACATGCATTCCGTTCTGGCCCTATAAATGTTATACTCGTATGGTATCACCAAGCTATTTCTCTACCCCACAAAAGTACCTCTCCCATGAAAATATCAAGATTTTATCTATGACATCATTCTGTCTGTCCATATTCCTACTTTTAACATTTCATAAACTCATATTCATTCATTAAATTACATTAGCTTGTTGATCTGGTTGCTTATAGACATAAGATTGTTATATATGCATGTGTGTTCATTTCTATTCACATTGTATAGCTGTTCCTGTCATTTGAGTAAATCATCAATCTAGGAATCTAGATCAAATTTTGTTCTCTTGAATTTAAATAATTCTCATAAAATGATATGAAGCAATTTTCTTTTCAATTTAAGAGTAATAGTTTCAGTTTCATTTCAGATGGAAGCTTATTTGTAATCTGTCTTCTTTTAGCTTAACATCATTCTCGTTGACACCCTTATGCTGGACTGTCATTTATTGCCTTGATTTCCAATCTGTTTGTAACTGTTTGATAGAATCCTAAATACGTCATATTTATTCTGGACAGAAAAAGTAGGTTCTGGCTTATCGATGGAAGCTTTGGAGAAGATGATGGAAGATCCAACAGTGCAAAAGATGGTTTATCCGTAATACAAATTGTTTAGTTTGATCTTTCATGTTGATGCTTCATCCTTCTTATGGTCTCCTGTTTAGTCACGAGGCTTGTCTGTTTTGTTAGCCATCTTCTTCATTGTTATGATTTATGATGTGATCCTGTTTCAATTCTTTATAGTTGGCTACATTTATTTCTTGTCCAATACGTTTTATTCTGTTGATATCCTTGTAGATATTTACCTGAGGAGATGAGGAACCCTACCACTTTCAAATGTAAGTTGAACCATTCATTAATGTATATTCTTTTGAGAAAGCTGAACTAGTTTATCATCATAAAAAAAAAGTTCAGTAAATAGCATTTTGGACACTATTTTTTTCTTTTGTTGTTATATTTCTTGAAGTCGGATCTGGGAGTTGGTAAACTTTAATTTACTGTGTGCCAGTTTTACTTGTTGGGAATTTATTATTATGATTATTATTATTATTGTTTGCAATTGTTTAATTGCTGCATTTTCTCAAATATGCAATATGTTTCTGTAGTCTTGCTTTATTTTTTTTTTTTCTGTTTCTCTTTTCTTTATTTTTTTTTGGTTGCTTCTTTGTTTCAATTGTTAATGAAGGAATATGTTTCTATTACCTAGTGTGGGCTTAAGTCTTCTGTGAAATTTTCATTTGTTGTGTTTCTTTGCTGATAGTTACGGTTTAGTTCTTCCATGCAAATGTGTGTTGGACCTATTCAACATGTCATCTAACAAAATATAATTTTTTCCTTTGATGTGCTTTATGTAATAGGGATGCTTCAAAATCCACAATACCGTCAACAACTGGAAGATATGTTGTAAGCTTCTTTTCCACCTCTATTGTGCTTGTGGTTTTGTTCGAGGATGTTTGATATTCTAGAGTGTGGGTTATGACTTATGATTCTTATTGTTGTGGAACCTAGTAATTGAAGCTTGCTGTTCTGAGTTTGTGGTAAAATTTCTGAACATGGTATGTCCTAAAAAGCTATGCTTTTATTGATGCAAAACTTGGTGTGCTACTGAACTTTCTCAGACTGTCAACTACTGAATAGCATGATAATCTTTGTCGTTTCCTTGTATTGTTTATGCAAGGTTGAGAGTCTGAGCATGATTATTGTCAAAAGTTTAAGTTCATCTTTCTGTTTGTATCAAGGTTGTCAAAATCGGGATTCTACCTTGAATCGAAAACTAATTCTAGAATCGTAAATCGGTAGAATCGTATTTGAATCGTAAGATTCTACGTTAAATGAAAATTTTACCACATTTCATAAATAAATTACATTTAACATGTTAAAGAACATAAAACCATAATTAAATGATTAATTTCACAAGTTTAAACATAGATTCAAACTACAAATTGAAATAAAAGACATAAATTAACATAAGTTATAAATAATTATTAAAGATATTAAGTAAGATCAAAGATATCATCATCATCCATTGCATCATTTGGAGCATCACCAACGTCCAAACCAATAACATCATCACCATCATCATGAGGGAGCTCCAAATCATCATCCATAGCTTCTCCATCTTGAGTCTCCAAATTCTCTACATCTTCAGCATCTTCATCTTCATTTTGTTTCTCCTCTCCTACCTTTACAATCCACTCATCATCAGAGGAAACATCAAGTTCTTCTTCACTTTTATCAAGTTCACTTGGACCAATATTTTTCTTAACTCTCTTTTCCAACTTCAAGTTATACATTACAAACACCAAATCATTTATTTTTTTTTTTGTATAATCGATTTCTTTTCTTTGTATGGACCTATATTAAAAGGACAAAATTATCAATTGGTAAGATGAATGTAAATGAAAATAATATAATAATGCAAAATGAAATATTATATGAGGTTTTTAATCGTAGAATCTTACTGAGATTCCACCGATTCTAACGACTTGAATCGGGATTCTCTGGGATTCCACCCTAAAAAAGATTCTGCAACCGATTCAAAACTTAATTCCATATTCAACTCGTAGAATCGTAAGATTCTACGTTTTGAATCGGGATTTTGACAACCATGGTTTGTATAGCATTAACCTCAGTTAGATTTGGCTTTATGATTTGTTTAAGAGGCTTTAAATTCTTGTGGTTTTGGTAATTTGAGGACTCCATTTGTTTCACAAAAAGTATCACTAGATTTTTTGGTATTTGGTGGTACCAAGGAGAATGGGTCAACAGATCATTTTCAAGAAAATCGACCATCTTGTGAAAAAGAAAGTGAGCTAAATTTGATCTTTTGGATATGATGTCTGTCACTTGGGTTGGAGATGCAAATCGCCTCTTGCACTCTTCCATCATCATCCCATTGTGGGATTACTTCTACCTTTCTGAGCTTGTGCTCATGTTTTGGGGGCCAAGCTTCTGCCATTGGCTGTAATGACTATGCCTTCCCTGCTCCCCATCAAGTCATGAATTTCATCAGTGATTCTGTTCCTGGTGATTAAACTAGAAAAGCTTTTTTCTGTTGTTGTCAAGCTAGGTGAACTTGTTACTTTCCCTGGTTGAGTATCACTGTGTGTGATTAAGCTCGAGTTCACTCACTGATTCTGGAGCAAGTTGTCTGTCAGCCTTACACCAGCCTCGGGTACCCTTGCACTGCATTACCTTTTCAAATTGCTTATGTAGCTTCTCTTGCAATGCCAGTGTCACCAAATAAAAACTTGATATGGCTTGAAGAAAGGGAGAGATTGCCATAATTGGAAGGAGTAAATTACCAGCGTTAGTTGGTTGTCATGGTGACAAGGGTATAGAGGGGGTATTTAAAGTTTTGTAGATGTGCAGGATAACGTTTTGGTTCATTCATTACTTTGGTTCATAGTTATTTAAGTTTCTAACATCTGCTTTATGCTTTGCTATCTGAAACTTTTGCAACAATATTGCCTTAGCACCATACTTCTAATACTAATTTTTGGTGTTAATATTAAATATTTGAACTTCTTAGCTCAATTAAGCTTTTAATCTCAAAATAATTAGGTTGCCTGTATCATTGTGTAATTTATCTATAAATCTTCGGAACCAATTCTATTTCCCTATTTGGTTACTTTATTTTTCTTCCTTTCTGGGTTAGTTGGGTTACTTTTTCTTGTAGACCTAGCCTCACATAAATGGATCTAAGTTCTTTGCTCCTTTTGTTCGTTTCAGAAATAATATGAGTGGAACTGGTGAATGGGACAACCGGATGATGGAGTCCTTGAAAAATTTTGATCTCAGTAGTCCTGAGGTTAAACAACAATTTGGTGAGTTTGATGCATTTTTTATTTCTTTTACATTAAGGTACTGAAGTTTTACCTGCTGAATATGATGACAATCATTGTTTTTGACTTCTATCCCACTGTCCCTCTTCACTTTTTATTTTCCTCTTCCCCTTCCTTGCATGTGTATATGTTCTTATATATAATAATGCAATAATACGTAGTTCAAAGTTGTGCAGTTCTGTCTCTGTAATCTTTGGGTTCAATGTGTTTAATTTAGTCTCTGAATTTTAGAATGAATTATTTATTCAATTAAATGCTCTGCGTGACATTATAAATGAGGTTGTCTGAATTTCTTTTGGTTGTATGATTTATAATACCATTTGTTTTATTTTCTGTGTACTATTTTACCATTAATCCCTAAGAATAGCTGGTCTGTCTCTATCTCTCTCTCATTGCATTGTTTCATAAATTCTAAAATGAGTTACTGGTGTTATCTTTATTGGATTCCTCATTCAATAGTAATAGTGATTACCCCTTATTTGCATTTGAAACTGGAGATTTATCATGTCAGATTGGCTTGGGTAACAAGTATTTTTAGAAATTGTTCGTTTAGTGGATAGATAAGTTTCAACATAGTAGAATTGTCTAGCCTGTGTCTGTTCAATGAACAGTTAAGATATTGAGGATATAATATCAGAATTCAACCTAACCATTGCTCGCGAGATTTATGTTCGAGATGCCATGCCAATCTAATTTACTAAAATGTTGATTTATTGTTATCAAACATATGATAGTATGATTATAGTATGCACATAATGTTTACTTCGTTTAACCGTCATCTTATCCTCTGTCATGTTACCATAAGGCATCAATTGCATTGGGAATTTGAAATTGACAAATTCAGATTTTATTTTGCTTTTGGTTTTCAAATACTCTGGTGAGGTTTAAGTTATATATTTGAATTTTATCCTGTAATCAAAAAGTTCATTGGACTTACCAATAGGGCAGTTCATGAATGGTGATAAGAACTTAGAAGGATAAATTTGGATTACCTACGAGGCTGATTAAAGAATTTTCAGTTCCTTCAAGAATTTAAATATTTTTTATACGATTTGACCCAACAGCTTAGATTCAAATAAATATTCAGCGTTGAAATCCCGTGTTCTAATGCTGCCTAAAATAATTTAGTTTTTATTTTTCTTTCAATACTTCTTCATTGCATCTTCTTATTCTTGGTGTATATCTGAAAAATCATGGCCAATCCTGATGTGTCTCTTGCATTTTGCAGATCAAATTGGGCTTACACCTGAAGAAGTAATCTCAAAAATCATGGCCAATCCTGATGTGGCTCTTGCATTTCAAAATCCAAGAGTTCAACAGGCCATCATGGATGTATGTCCCAGCTGAGTTATAAATATGATTTTAACCTTAAAATCAAGTTTTTAATGTTTGTTGGTTTTGCAGTGCTCACAGAACCCACTTAGCATAGCCAAATATCAAAATGACAAGGAGGTAAACAAAATTCTTCCAGTCTCGGACATATTCCATTGATCAAATAATTGTCATTCTTATTTGTTATTACTTTGCAATCTTTCTTACTAGTATCTGAATTTTGACCATTATCACTTGTTTTAGTGTTTTGTTTCCAATTATCACACTATTCAAAATGTTTCTTGAAACTTACTCAAAAGATGCTTTTGGAATTCATTTATTTGAAATACTTAGTATGAATATCTCAACTAAGTTTTAATCCTAAGTTAATTAAATTCGGTTATATGAATTCTCTTTTTTCTACTCATGCGATTACGGATTACATCTTTGGAGAAATATGGGATGTTTACATAACTACTCTAAAAAATAACTTTTATTATAAAAATACTATAAAAACTAAAAATATTTTTACTTTTATAAAAAAATTGGTGCAAAATTTGAAAACTGCCCCATCCCTCAATAAAACAAAAGTTTTTTTGTTTTTCAAAAATACCTCTTTTCTCAATACAATTAATATTTTACATCAAATTTTTATTTTTTTTTATCAAACTTACTATTAAATAAAAAAACTATAATAAAATAATAAAAATTAATATTTTAAATCATTTATCATCATTAAAAAATAATAGTTTTTTTATAAAAAGAATTTTTAATTTTAATTAAAAAAATAAATAACACTTAAAAAATAAAAAAACAAAACAAAATATAAAAAAATACATTAATAAAAAATAAAAAATACATTAATAAAAAATCATTAAATTTATTTTTAAATAAATTTTATATATTATATACATGAAAAAAATAATAAAAAAAATACACAATTTCGTTATGTAGATGTTATGCAGATATGTTGTAGATGTATTGTAGATATTGTAGATGTGTTGTAGATATTGTATGTATATTATATTTTTGTTACTAAACTTATGTATATTTTATGTAAAAATTATTGAATATTGTGTGAATATTATATAAATATTGTGTGGATGTTTTGAAAAGAAAAAATTAAAACAAATAAAATTAAACAATATTAAAAACATTATGTAGATGTATTGTAGATTTATTGTAGATGTATTGTTGATGCATTGCAGATATATTGTAGATGTTTATATTGTTGAGTGTATTTTGGGTATGTCGTGTATATGTCGTGTATATATATATATATATATATTTTGTGTGTATATTGAAAATATGACATTAAAAAAAATTTTAAATAAAAAATATAAATAAAAGAAAATCGTAAAAAAAGGAAAATAAAAAAATTTACAAAAATAAAAAAAAAAGAAAAGAAAATTTAACACCACATATACAATTTTGAAAAAAAAAAAAATGATTTCCGGAAATGTGAAAAAAAAGAAGGCTTGCTGCATTAATATTAAAAAGAGAAAATATCCGTGGGGGTATTGGGTGTAATATTCTCGAGAGATGGAGCCATAAGATTATTCTGAACTATTCTTTTTCAAGTTAGTTCAGGCATATTCATGCCTCTCTTAGTTATATACGCATTAACTTGTTCAGTCTTTCTGATAAACTCATCACTAGGTCTTTGTTTCACGTTGTTGAACCATCTCAATCTTGTGTTCTCTTATTTTATGCTCGTGTGAGCTACTCTTACCTTTTTTCCTAATGTACTCATTGGGGATTTTGTTTATTTTAGTATGTTCACACATCTATTTTAACATTCTCATTTTAGTTAACACACATCTTCCTCATGTGTTGTCTTTGCAATGCTCAATATTCGCTACCATGCATCAAAACAGGTCGTGTTATAGTGCGGTAGAATTTATCTTTCAATTTAACTGGCATCTTTCGGTTACATAAAACTCCCATAGCACTTCTTTACTTCATCCAACATATTTTAATCATATGGCTAATATCTTTTTCGTAACCTCCATCCTTTTGAATATTGAGCTAAGTTACTTGAAATGAATGCTACGAGGCATTGACACTCCATTCAAACAACCTCGTTTATTTTTCCATTCGTATTACTAAACCTAAAATCCACATACTAGTCTTAATTCTACACAACTTAAAAACTCTTGGATTCCAAAGTGTCTCCACAACTTTTAACTTCTTATTCACTTTTGATTGGGCTTATTTATTAATATAATGTCATTTGCGAACATCATGCATTATGAGATGTCGTCTTGTGTATGTCTTGTTAGCTTATTCAAGACCAAGGTAAAATAATAGGGATTTAATGCTGAATTTTGATGTAATCCAATAGAAGCAGTGAAATCTTCAGTATCTCTTCTGACTATAGGGATAATAGTAATAGCTCCATCATATATTTTTTTCAGGAGTTAGATATATCTAATAGATATCCTTTTGTACTTTAGGATTCACCATAATACTTATCATAAGGATTTTTCAAGTTGATGAAAATTATATGTAAATTCTTTTTTTCTCCCTGTACTATTCTGTCAAATCTCTAAAAAGAAACATTGCTTTCATGGTCGATTGATTTAGCATAAACTCAAATTAGTTTGGGAGACAAGTGTTCAAACATAAATAGTGTTTGCGAATCTCTCCCTCAATCTTATTATGTGACTCATAAGTTTTATTGCTCTATAGTTCGAACAATTTCAAGATCATATTCTCCTTATGTATGTATATATATATATATATATATATATATAGTATCTTGTGAGTTTTAACCTAGTGGGTAGCTTCCATGTATGTGAGGGGCCATTAATTAGCCTGAAAAAAAAAAGAGAATAAAAGACATTCTATTTTCATTTCAGGTAATGGATGTCTTCAACAAGATATCAGAACTCTTCCCTGGGGTGACAGGTTCATCATAGGCACATCATTCATGCGCAACAACTGTCCCTGGAGTCAAATATGTTGCAGATATGCAGTAGGCGAGTTATGGCAAAAAAGCCTACTGGATTCTCACATCTGATGCAAACGGTGTTCAAAATTTTGGATATTGCCCCCTGTTAGTTTTTTTTTGTGCTGAGTAGTTTAGTTTTCAGTTTAAATTGGAAAAGGTTTTGGGATGTTCTTGTAAAATAACTAATTCATTAGCATTTGTTTCCTGTTAAAATCTCTAGTTCTCCAAAAGTCAGTACCCAGCTTGATTTTCAGGTGTTTTTTTGCTTGATGGATATAGGCAGGTAGTCACTAAATGAAGCCCATTTAAAATAAGCCCATGTAATGGAGTAGAATGTAAAAAACTTTATATTTTATATACGGTTGGAAAAATGAAAATTAATGTAATATAACTCGATAGTTATTATTTTTATACAGTTAATATTGTGGTGTTAGTGATGGCAGAGGCTGCCGAAATGGGGTGGTAACTGGTAAGATGGCGTGGTAATGAAAGAAAATACTAACGATAACGCAATTACAATGGTTACAATTACCCAAATTTTTATATGAATTTGACGTTTCATTTTATTATACTTAGTTTTGCAATTAAATTTTAAAATAATAAGATATGTGCTGTAATTGTAACAAGGTTGCAAGTTGACACAATGCCTGTACCAAAAGAGAAGTGTAATTTAGAGTGTTTTGGTCGTAGATAAAATCGCTTTTATATAAAAAAAAATATTATTTTTGATGTTGATAAAAGTAGTTTTGGAATGTTTAACTGTTCTGAAATTTTTGAGATTAGTATATTTTGAAATTATCCTAAAAATATCTAAATATTTTCAACAAAATAAATTGAGAAAATATACTTCTCAATTGTACAAACAATAAGTGTTATATTCTGCCTAAAATGTCGTCAAGAGACGCAACAATATTTCCATAGCATTGCCAAACACGCGAGGCATCTTTGTCTCTTGCTGCGTATTCAAGCTGCAAATTCCGTGAAAATGAACATTAGTAAAATCATCGTTAATAGAAATGACCAGGTGAAACAGATTCACATCATATTCATTAATCAATTAAACAACCAAACCATGAATATTACTGTTTCAACTTATTTTAATGCGTCAGAGTAGAGCTAACTTTTACTGTTTCATCTTTAGATTTAAACAGCTAAACAATGGTATGAGAGCTTTTGAGGTTGTGAATGTGAGGCTTTAGCCAATAGTTTGCAATAATATCAATAGAACAAAATGTTGAAGCATTACTTACTTCGGTAACATTATTGAATAGATCAAAATAGAGCTTCCTCAGCAGAGGCCTTTCACTTCCAAGCTTGCTTTGAATTATGGTATAGATGTCAATCTTCAAGTTTGAGGAGCTCCTTCGCAGCGCCTTTTGAGCTTCACGCCAAGATTCTGACTCCAGCAAAGCTTTGACATCTAATAAAGACTCTGCATGTTCTCTAATCCCACCCTTGGCCTCTTCAATTGTTTTTTCAGGAGCTACCATTCTGAAATCTAACCCAATTGCCATTTCTGGTCTCAACATTGCTTCCCTGGCCAATATAAATGAACCTACTGCTACAGTTGTTCCTATTCTTCTACTGATATTGAAACGAAGCACCTTTTGATGAGGCATTTCCTTTGATTGAAAGGAGGATTTTAGGTAGCAGAGACAAGTTGATGGATTTTGTCTTGGGACAAATGGTCTTAATGCCATCTCTCTGGTTATCAAACATCCACGACACACAATTTGACTACTTAAAGATCTAATAGAATATTAACTGAAAAAGGGCAAATGTAGTCTCATATTCATTGCATATTTGCAGAAGAAACTATACTTCAGCATTTCGACAACTCAGATACAAAATAAGTATTGTTCCTACACAAAATTATTATTACTTTGTAGTAAGATTTGATGCCTGAAATACCCAGAAAAATAATAATCATAACAAAATCCTTTGTGCTCTATATATTCAAAACGATTTTGCAAAGGTTGAGGAAAGATTACATGACATATATAGGAACCGTTTGGAGCAGACTATATAAAACTTCAATTCAATTTAACTTTATTTAAGAGTCGATTTGGATGGTTAATTAATTGAAATTATTGAGTATTTGGAATTAAGATATCATTTACTTGAAACAGAAATCCAACCACTTAATCTTTTCAAATATAAATCTATATATCTGAATAGATTCTAAAACAATTCAATTCAGGTAGTGATAAATTTCATGTAATGAGAATAAATTTTAAACCAAATGTGAACATTCTATCATTTGGAATACTTCATTGAAAAGAAAAATAAATGTATTTTTTCTTATTTATAAATAGAAAAATGTAAGAACAAGAACAATGAATACTGGGTTTCTATAGGCAATTGGCTAACTGCAAATTTTCTTGAGAATTAATAATAAAAAGAACAATAAATCATAGGAGACCAGATAACAATAAATCATAAGAGACCAGATAATTTGACATTCTTTATGAGGTTGAATAACAAATGTGAAAAATAAATAATTCTTCAAAAGAAGAAGAGAGAGAGAGAGAGAGCAAATACCATTGTCTTACTGGTTGGAACTTGGTTTTACTGCCATTTTCTTGCCAGCCAAAAGCTTATCCGTCAGTTCTTCCTTTCCTTTTGTGGGAGATTTTTTTATTATTAAAATATTGTTTTTTTTTTTATTCTTTGATATACAATTGTAAATAACCTTATCTATCTTTTGGTTATTATTACAATCTCATTCTCAAATATTAATAAAATATTGGTTTTCTTTATGTTTGTCTCAATCATTTCTTAATAATTTAAAATTTTATTTTTTAAAAAAATAAAATATTTCAAATCGTACATATATTTAAGAAATATATTGATTAACATGCTATAATAAAATTAGCAAGATTTTTTTGTGATATGTTCAATCTATATTTTCTATGTGTTCTAGTGTGTTATTCTGTAAAAATTAAAATATTAATAATATTTATGTATTTTTTATATGCTGTAGTTTATGAAATTTTTTTTTATAAATCGTGTTTGATTTTTAAGAAAAAAAAAATTGTGTCTCCATTCATTGAGGTTTGAAAAAGTTTGGGAGATACAGAAATTGTGTGGTTGACGACTTTGTTTAATAAGATTTTAAGTATAAAAAAATGCCTAATGAATAGAGATAAAACAGTCTGATACCTATTTTTAAAAATAAATGAGATATTCAAAACTGCTCAAATTACAGAGGTATTAAGCTTATAAGTCATACCATGAAATTATGAGAGAGAGTTGTGGAACACCGTTTATATTTAGACATTTAT
The DNA here is from genome assembly GCA_947685225.1 of Garcia nutans. Classification (NCBI taxonomy): domain Eukaryota; kingdom Viridiplantae; phylum Streptophyta; class Magnoliopsida; order Malpighiales; family Euphorbiaceae; genus Garcia; species Garcia nutans. Next base: position 57,184,645 of record CANTUV010000008.1, read on the forward strand.
ATCACCAGTTTGGTTTTATGTCTGGTCAATCTACTATGAAAGCTATCTTTCCTATTAGAAATGTGATGGAAAAGTATAAAGAGATGAAGAAAGATTTACATATGGTTTTTATTGACTTGGAGAAGGCATATGATAGAGTTCCTAAAGAAGTTTTAAGGTGGATCCTAGAGAGTAAAAGAATTTCTATAAGATATATCAAAGTCTCGAAGGATATGTATGATGGAGCTATCACTAATATCCGCACTGTCAGAGGGGATACTAAGGATTTTTCTATTTCTATTGGGTTACATCAAGGTTCAGCTTTGAGTCCTTATCTATTTGCTTTGGTCATGGATGAGCTAAAAAGGTATATGCAAGATGATATTCCTTGGTGTATAATGTTTGCAGATGATATTATGTTGATAGATGAGACTCAAACAGATATAAGTCAAAAGTTGGAGTAAGATAGCGTCTATTGAGAATAAGATGAGAGAGCATTAGAGAATGATACTGGCATTAGACAGCGCTTATCGAGGATAAGCTAATTAGGGTAGGTAGTAAGTGTTGGACTGTGAAAGGACAATACGTGAGTAAGATGCATATTGCAGAGATGGGAATAATGAGATGGATACGTGGATGGATAGAATCGGGAATGAGAGCATTAGAGAAAAAGTATGGATAGCGCCTATCGAGGATAAGATGAGAGAGCATAGATTGAGATGGTTTGACCATGTGAAACGTAGACCTAGGGATGCACCAGTTAGGAACACTGAACTAGTTAAAGTAGAAATATCTAAGAGAGACAGGGGTAGATCTAAATTAACTTGGACAAAAGTGATACAAAAAGATCTTGTTGTTTTAAATTTATCAGAAGAGGTAGCCCTAAATCAAATCGAGTAAAAAAAAAATTCATATAACCGACCCCAATTAGCTTGGGATTAAGGCTTTGTTATTGTTGTTGTTGTAAATCGTGTCTAATTTTAAAAAAAAATTCAGTTTAATTCAGACTGATATTCAAATATGATGAAATTCATCAAATGTTGAACCATATATATAGTCGTAATACAGAGGACTTAGAATTTAGAAATAATTTTAAATTTGTGATATCAGGTCAATAATTATTCTTTTAATTAAAAATATATATTTTTTGTTATTTTTAGATCAATGGTATATACACATGTGTGACCTTTTTATTTTTATTTTTGCTCTTTTACTTGAAGGGTACTTTATAGAGTACTACATAGCATCCTTATTTGGCTTCAATCCCACAGTAAAAAATTTCTATAAATAATAGTAGAAAGGTTTAATGTAGAAATAAATTGAATGGGTGTAATAAACTATGAGTAAATTTTAATATTGTAAATCCAATATACTCTCCGTGTTCCCATTACATTTTTATAGTTAGATATTTATTTATGTATCATGAAAAAAATTAATTTTTACAAAACTATCTATAAAAAGAAATTTTTTTACATAAATAAGACAACTTTAAGAAATATTTATAAATTAAAAAAAGCTTCCAAAACAACATAAATAATAGGTTTTAATGGATGTTGATATTAACTTCATCGTTATATTCTCTTCATCTTCGTTTTCTTCTTTAACAAATCTTCATCTTCATCTTTAGTTGTTTAATTTTTATTTTCTTTTTCAACAAATCTTCTTCTTCCCCCTTCCTTTTTTTTGTTGACTTATTGCTTGCTTCTTTAATCTTGTTCTTCTTTTTTTTTGTTGATTACTATTTGCTAATACTGGCTTATTATTCTTCTTCTTTTATTATTATTTTTTGGCCAAATATATATATAACCCCCTTGAACTTGTTTCAATTTATCACTTTGCCCTTTGAACTTACAAATTAATCAAAGAAAACAAACAAAATCTATTGAAATGATCTTGAAAGGAAATGAAGGAAAATATTTACCAGCAAGCTGGGCCATATGGAGATTGAGGTGAGAGATGCTAATTTCTTCTTCGACAATGCTTAAGGAATTGAATTTTTTCTTCTTCAACGAGATAAGGGAATGTTTTTTTTTTCAACCAATTTAGTCGATACTTTCTTCAAGCATATTTTAGAGATTGATTCAGTTTGGGAACAAATTTAGAGAGAGTGAGAGAAATATTCAGCTTGGGAATTTCACACTTATTCTTCTTCAAACATATGAGGAATGAGATTTTTTCATTGAAGGAATTGGCTTTCTTTCGCTAAAAGCTTCAGCCAATCATTCAATCAAATGAATTTGAGGATTGAATTTAAGATTTTAGATATTACGGATTTGAATAGGAGTGGATTCAATTTGGGGGATTAAAATTTTAATTTTATGTAATTGAGCTTGTTCTAACAGGGAGAGGGAGCAAATCCACATCATAACAAGCTACAATTTTCATTGGCTGAAAATCCATGTCAATGTGCGTGACATTCACTGAACTGCATATTAGCGAAATTGTGTTTGAATGTTATGAAAAAATTGAATTCAAAGAGCTAACTGATAATTTGTAAGTTAAAAGAGCATAGTGGCTAATTGAGATAAGTTTAGCGGGACACATTTGTGTTTGCCTTATTTTTTTTAATAATTGATGGTTGGTGCATGAATATGCAAGTCTTGTTGCATTAGTGTTCTTTACTAGTAATGCACTTTATATGTTTAACAAAATGCCTTAAAGAGATTTTTTCTTTTGTTTTGTGATTTTTTTTTCATTTATTCCTTTTCAAGATTTGTTGTTTGAATATTGTTATATATTTTTTTAATTTGTATTTATTTTATTTTAATGTTTGTTTGAATTAATTTTATATTTCAATATCTTTGTTTATTTTTTTAACATCTACACAATATCTATAATATTCATACAATATTTACACAACATCTATGCAACATACACAGATATATAATATGTATATTCTCTTTTACTATTTTATAGATGTTGTGTAGTTGTTATTTTTATATGTATTTTCATATAATTTTTAATTTAAAATAGTAAAATTATAAATTTAAGAAAATTATTAAAAAAACTTAAATTATTAATAAAAACTAATTTCATATTCATTAACCGAAGTTCAGATTACATTAGACAAGAAAAAATCAACAAAAAAATCATAAAAAAGAAAAACATATAATCAGTAAAAAAAAGTCAACAAAAATAATTTCAAATACAAAATTGAATATTGATATAGATTAAAAAAAGAAAAAATCAATGTCAAAAAGATGAAAAAAGATCAGGTTAGATTAAAAAAAAAATAGATCTGCACTTTCTTTCAAAACAGATATGTAGCAAAAAAGTATAGATATTGTATAAAAGTTAAATAAATCAACAATCAAAAAGTGTAGATATTACATAGATGTTGCATTTATATTGAGTTATAGTGTAGATGATAGGTAGATATTACATAGATGTTATATTTCAACCTTTAATTAACTCGTAGGTGTTGTATATATTGTGTAGATGTTGTATATGTTACGCAAAAACTTGTTTCATACAAGTTTGGTATGATTTTTAAAAATATCAATTTGGTTCACACTGATATTCAATCCTAATCAAATTCACCAAATGTTGAGCTGGTCATATAGTTGTAATATAGAGAACTCAAAATTTAGAAATTATTTTAATTTTTTTTGCACTTTTACTTGAAGACTTTGCAGAGTACTCTATAGTATTATTATTATAACACTCTTATACCCTAAATACATATAATATATATATATATATCACGTATATGTAAAATGCATATTTAGAAAATAAAGATACTATAATAAATATCTGTATAATTTTCTATTTAATAATAAAAATTTAACTTTAGTTAAAAGTAAAATCTCTTAAAAAAACTCGTTAGAGTTTTGTATGGAAATCCAATAAATCCCAAAATCAATAAATTACAACTTGCAATAGAACATATACTCCCAATAATCTCATTTTCTCATAAGATCATCACTTCATTGATTTACATTCAAAAGTTTCCATAATTAAAACATTACTCATTTTAAGTACATATATACACATAACATCCGCAAAACTTATTTAAAATACATATGATGTGAATAAAATGTACAAACCAAAGTACATAGTAATCAGAGTTATGCATGTATGCAATAATGACAAGGTTGGTCTCGTGGCGAAATCTATCTGTAAATGTCAACCTTAGATCCTAGACCTGCTCATGTCTACCTAGATCTCCCTTTTCAGTGGTCCTATCACTTATGCGATATATTTTAACCGCGCTAAGCTAATAGTCTAGTAGTATATACTTTGATAACATAAAATATTTAAAAAATCATTATATACTTCCATGACATACAATACATCATGCTACAATAACAAAGCAACAATTATTTAAACATTCATTATCTTGTAAAATTTACCAACATCTCATAATCATAGTCACACACATTGGACCCAATAAATTCCTATATAATATCCAAGTTTCAAAAATAATGATTTGGTCTATCACAATCCATAAGTCTGATACTAGGGATCTAAGTATCATATAATATCACCCAAATGTCATCTCCTCTCTACACCGAACATCAAGTGTCATATAATATCGCCTAAAGGCCGCCTCCTATCGGCACCATAGTGTCCGACATAAGTGTATCTCACTCCAAGGCATAATAAAACATTATCATATATCGTTGGCATGCTAACTTGACAGTACCAAGATCAATATTCTGGAATAAGTAGGTGTGCAAGGCAATCACACACATCAACATTATACATTTTTCTCATTCTCATCTCATTTATCATTCTTTTCCACAATTTTCACATTTTGTGATTGAACACAATCTTTAGATACACTCACAAAGTAACTCATTTTCACTTTTTACCTCTTTCCACAGATATTTCCATATTGTACATAACATTACATATCACTAATGTACTTCATACAAGTCATGTCTAAACACCATTTCACAATGGTCAAATGCAACATTCATATTACAATTTCAAGAGCAATACTTAGGTTATATAAATAACCTCACCTTTAAGTAAAATAACAATCTCTTACAATATTAATATGCTCATGCTAAACATGAAAATTTAATATATATGTAATCAAAGTATGTACTAACCTTGTATAACTTCAAAATCCAATTTAACACACATTCCAAGCAATTAAAGTATGTACTAACCTTGTATAACTTCAAAATCCAATTTAACACACCTTTCAAGCTTTAATTCTCAATAAACCCTAAACTCCTCCACTTGAGTATTTTGGCCTAAACACACATAATTCATACAATAAGTAAAATTATTCAATTAAAGTCATATTTATGCTTAATTTATATCAAACTACCACTAATTACACAAATTCTAGACAAAATATTAACAAAACCCTAATTTCTCCTTACTAAATTTCTCAAACTTCACCATAACCAACTCATTTTCATCATCCAACCATAAAATCAATACATACCTATCAAAATAGTTTCAAAATAATTCATGTCAACAATTATAATCACCTCTAATAAAAACCCAAATTTTTACATATTCTACTATAAATACTAATTTAATCATTCAAGCTTACTTCAATCATTTGATATCAAATTCAACATATACATATCTCAAGTACATCATAACTATCTTCTTTTCAAATAGAAATCAATTTCTCTCTCTACCCATATCATAACATAACTTAAAGATCTAAAGAAAACAAAGTTTTAAAGGAAAATACTTACTTAAGTCCTTGATTTCTCTTTAAAACCATCTTAAAACCTTGAAAATTCTTGTGAAATTTGGTATTTAAAATGATGCAAACCCTCTCCCTTTCTCTCTCAGTATTTCGGCCTCTAAATAAAGAAGAAGAAGATGAAGACTTCCTTTTAATTTTCTTCTTCATTTTCATATATATATATATATATATTAATTAGTTAATTAGATATTTAATTATTTTAACAGTTTTCTCTTTTTTCCTATCAATATATTTTATTTCCTTTCTTTGACTTTTCTTTTCTTTTTTCTTTTCGCATATATCTTTATTTATTTCCTTCTTCCAACTCATATGCACATATATATATATATATATATATATGTATATGTCATGTATATTTTAGTTATAATATGTATATCCCGTGTTTATATTAAGAATATATTATGTATATACATAGTACATATATTATGTGTCCAGGGTATACATTATATATATCTAGTGTTTACACTATAGATACAGTGTATCTGTTGTGTGTATATAATGTATATACTAGGTATATTCCATATACACCATTTTTCATCATACTAATTAATCCTCCATATTACTAATTTTAATGAATATTAAAAATGTAGGTGTTACAATTCTCTCACTCTTAAATAATTTCGTCTTCAAAATTACCTATTAGTAAGCAAATTGCCAACACCTCTTATTAAGGAATCTCTACTATCCCCCTTATGAACCTCCTCAATCATCTTCTGAAATCTTATATTCTTCTTTTGTGATTTTTTAATCTAGTCAAATAATATTAGACTAACTTGCAACTACACTATTATAACACCATTCTCATAAATCTTTAAACTAGCATGAAAAACTCTCAACTCTATCAACATTAACAAAGAGTAAATAATCAATTTGAATTGAGATAGTTATCCTATAATGCAATATTGAAACAATCCTTATGCATAAATAGTAATATCAAGTAAAAAGAATTTACATTTATCTATATCTGAGGCATTATACTTCCTATGTATCACATTAATCTTTGTGAAGTTCTGACCTCTTCTTTTCTGCCCACTAATGCAGATTCCTCACTCTGACTAAATCCTGCCCTGCCACCTCTGTCTCCTCTACTACTAGGTTTAGACATAGTCTCTATTTGTCTAACCTCTGATGGCTTAGAACAATATCTAATATAGTGATATTTTGACCTACACCTGAAACAACCTCCGGGTCCAGCTCTCCAGCAAACACCCCTATGTGCTCTTTCACACTGAGTATAGGTAGGTGGAATAGATCCCTGAAAAGAAGGGGTAGGGGCACTAGCCATTGATGTTGTAGGCTTCTGTCTTTACTAAAAGGTCTACTAGATTGCTATTAACTCTCACCCAAACTTTGCAAAAAATTTTCTCACCATCTCTTGTGATATGATGACTCCATTTCAGTATGAGATCTCTTGCCCTTACTCTCTTCCAATACTGTAGCAACTGCAACCTCTTGAGTTTTCTCCACACTCCTAGCTGCTGACACCAGTCTAAAGAAGACCTCATACTGGACTGTTACTATCTGACATCTGATAGTAGGCTTCAACCCTTCCTCAAATCTCCTACACATATCCCTCTCATATGAAACAATACCACTAGCATACTTACTCAGCTGTAGGAACTCTTTCTCATACTCTGTCATCGATCTACTCCCCTACTACAAATTTAGAAACTCCCTCTTTTTCCTATCTTTATAATCCCTGGGCATATATTTCTCTTGAAACTCTGCCAGAAAATCATCATATGACAACACTAGGAGTCTAACTAAACTATGTGGATTCATCTTCCACCAGTCATAAGTATCAGCCTTTAATAAAGAGACAACATAATTCAATTTCTCTTCTGTTATAGCCTCTAGCTATACAAATACTCTCTTCACCCTATTCAACCATTGCTCTGCCTTGCTAGATCAATTGTGTCCAAAAAATCTATGGCTTCCATACTTTCTTAATTTATCATATTTCCTACTCTGCTAAGGTACTGGAGCCTGAGGGAAATATTCCACCATCTGCTGAACCCAAGTTGAAAGAGCATCATGTGCTATTGGTCTAGCTAGCCAAGAGGCCTCTCCAACATCCCCTACACCAGCTTCAACTCTACCACCACCCAGAGCAACATTATCCACACTATCCTCCTCTGATCTACGCATCTTAGATGTCATCTCAACCTATATCTGTTACAACAACAAATATTATCATATCAGAGATCAACATAGGTGCTAATACATATGCATGTATCACATTTCAAATCACAATTTAAACTTTTTTTTAAAAAAAAACTCCACTTAAGTTGAGAATCTCAAACCTAGGCCATGATACTAAAATAAATATAACATCCTTATATTCTAAATAAGTATAATACATATACCTCACATACGTAAAATATATATTTAGGACACAAAGGTACTATAATAAATATCTGTATAATTTTCTATTTAATAATAAAAAATATTACAAATTAAAATTTAACTTTAGTTAAAAGTAAAATCTATGAAAAAATTTACTAGAGTTTCGTCTCTAAATCCAATAAATTCCAAAATCAATAAATCATGAATTGCAATAGAAAATATACTCCTAATAATCTCATTTTCTCCCAAAACCATCACTCCATTGATTTACATTCAAAAGTTTCCATAATTAAAACATTACTCATTTTAAGTATATATATATACATAACATCCCTAAAACTTAATTAAAATACATAATTAAAACATTACTCATTTTAAGTATATATATATATACATAACATCCCCAAAACTTATTTAAAATACATATGATGTGATTAAAATGTACAAACTAAAGTATACAGTAATCAGAATTATACATGTATGCAACATCGACAATGTTGGTTTCGTGGAAAAACTCTATATGTAAATGCCAACCTCGGGTCCTAGACCTGCTCAGATATACCTGAATCTCCCCGCTATATGGTCCTATCACCTGCATGATACATTTTAACAACGTTAAGTTAACAGCCTAGTAGTACATACTTTAATAATATAAAATATTTAAAAAAATCACTATATTCTTCCATGACATTAATAAATTATGCTACCATTACAAATCAACACTTATTTAACATTCATTATGTTGTAAAATTTACAAACATCTTATAATCGCAATCACACAAATTGGGCTAAATAAGTCCTTACACAATATCCAAGTTTCAGAAATATTGATTTGGCCTATTGTGACCCATATGTCGAATATCAGGGATCTAAGTGTCATATAATACCACCTGAAAGTCATCCCCTGTCGACACCGAAGGTCAAGTGTCATATAATATAGCCCAAACGCCACCTCCTATCGACACCATAGTGTCTGACACCAATGTGTCTCACCTGAAGACATGATAAAAACGTCATAACATATTGCTAGCATGTCAATTTTGTAGTACCAAATCAATATTCTGGAACAAGTAATTGTGCAAGGCAAACACACACATATACATTATACATTTTTCTCATTCTCATCTTATTTATCATTCTTTTCCACAATTTTCACATTTCTCAATCATATTGAGCACAATCTTTGGATACACTCATAAAATACCTCATTTTGACTTTTTACATCTTTCCATAGATATTTTCATATTGTACATAACATTACATGTCACTATTGTACTTCATACAAGTCATGTCTAAACACCATTTCATAATGGTCAAACACAACATCCATATTACAATTTAAGGAGCAATACTTAGGGTATATAAATAACCTCACCTTTAAGCAAAACAACAACCTCTTACAATGTTAATATGCTTATGCCAAACATGAAAATTCAATATATATATAATCAAAGTATGTACTAACCTTGTATAACTTCAAAATCCAATTTAACACACCTTCCAAGCTTTAATTCTCAATAAACCCTAAGCTCCTCTACTTGAGTAATTTTGGCCTAAACATACATAATTCATACAACAAGTAAAATTATTCAATCAAAGTCGTATTCATGCTTAATTTATACCAAACTACCACTAATTACACAAATTCTAACCAAAATTCTAACAAAACCCTAATTTCTCCTTAGTACTTTTTTCAAACTTCACTATAACCAACTCATTTCCATCATTCAACCATAAAATCAATAAATACACATCAAAATAGTTTCAAAATAATTCATTTCAACAATTATAATCACCTCCAACAAAAATTCAAATTTTCACATATTCTACTATAAACCCTAATTTAATAATTCAAGCTTACTTCAACCATTTGATCTCAAATTCAACATATACATATCTCAAGCACATCATAACTATCTTCTTTTCAAATAGAAGTCAATTTTTCTCTCTACTCATATCATAACATAACCTAAAGATCTAAAGAAAACAAAGCTTTAAAGGAAAATACTCACTTGATTTCTCTTCAAAACCACCTTAAAACCTTAAAAATCCTTGTGAATTTTGGTTAAAATGATGCAAACCCTCTCCCTTTCTCTCTCAATATTTCGACCTTCAAATGAAGAAGAAGAAAATGAATGAACTAAATAATTAAATATCTATGGATTAATTTAATTAAATAATTAAATATATATTAAAATAATTAAATATCTAATTAACTAAATAATTAATTAATAATATATATGGATGGACATGAAGAAGAAAATGAAGACTTTCTTTTAATTTTCTTCTTCATTTCCATCCATATATATTAATTAATTATTTAGTTAATTAGATATTTAATTATTTTAATATATTTCTCTTCTTTTCCTATCCATATATTTTATTTCCTTTCTTTTCTTTTTCTTTTCTTTTCTATTTATTTTTATTTATTTCCTTATTCCAACTAATATGTATACATATATATGTATATATAATGTATATTTTAGTTATAATATTATATCCCGTGTTTATATTAAGTATATGTTATATATATACCTTATATCCAGAGTATCCTTTAGGTATATATATATATATATTATGTGTCCAATGTATACATTGCATAGATGTCTATTGTGTGTATCTAATGTATATACTAGGTAGATTCCATATATATCCCTCTCTCATCACACTAATTAACCATTCATATTACTTATTTTAATGAATTTTGAAAATGTGGATGTTACACTTATTTGGCATCAATCCCACAGTTGAAAATTCCTATAAATAATAGCAGAATAAATAAATTGTATGGGCTTAATAAATTTAATAAAATTTAGTACTGTAAATCCAATAGCAATATTTACAAAACTATCTTAAAAATAAGTTTTATTTTTGAAAATACTATATTTTCAAAGAAAATTTTTCAAAAATACTAAATTTTTTTCAAAAATATCTCACTCCTCGTTAAAATAATTTTTTTTTTCAAAAATACCTCCTCTCTCATTTCAAGTAATATTTTATTATAATTTTTATCTTTGTTCAAACTTTACTATTAAATAAATATATTTCAATAAATTAATAAAAATTAATATTTTAAAATATATTTTCAACCAATAAAAGATATTATTTTTATAAAAAAATTTAATTTTGATTACAAATAATAAATAATAAATAATAAAAAAAAAGTAAAATATATAAAAGTATATTAATAAAAATCATTAAGTTTATTTTTTAAATAAATTTTTTATATTATTTACATAAAAATTTAAAAAATCGTTAATTTTATTGTGTAGATATTACATATATGTTGTGTGTATGTTATCCATATGATGTAGACGTTGTGTAAATGTTATGTTTATAGTATGTATCAGATGTGTCTGTTATATGTATATTATGTGAATGTTGTATGTATATAAAATTAAAAAAAATAAATTAAATAAATATTAAATAAATTGTGTAAATATTATATAGATGATGTATGTGCATTTAATGTATGTTGTTTAAATATTAATATTTGTTGTATTTGTATTTTATATATATTGTGTATATATTTATATTTTTATATGTATATTGAGAATATGATAACGAAAAAATCATTTATGAATAAAAAGGCATAAAAAGAAATAAAGGATAAAAATGAAAAAAAGATAAAAAGAAAAATAAAACAAAAAAAATCCACATGAAAAAAATTGGTAAAAGTAAAAAAAAAAGATCAATCATATATTTGAAAAAAAAAATGGTTGCAATTTTAAAAACTGAAAAACAAAAAGCCATATTTCGTGTAAAATCCTCGATCCAATATACTCTCTCCATTCTCATTACATTTTTATAGTCAAATATTTATTTATACATAAGTAAAAAAATATATGATTAATTTAATTTAAAATTATTTTTAAATATATCCTTATTAAATATAACACACTTTTCAAATTATCTTTAATGTTATTTGCAAGATTTAAAACAATAAAAAATGTCAATATTAAAAGACAATTTAATAAATATCTAGATAAGCCAATAGACAAAGAATGAGTCCACAATCGAATGAAGAACATTAAAAGACAATTTACTAAATGGTATGATGTATTCCAAACTGTGTTGAATGATTTTTCATGGATTCCAGAAATAGAAACGTTTGAAGCTGAAGAGGAGGTTTGGAAACAACTAATTTAGGTAATATACATGATTGATACATTGTTTCATTTTTTATAGATCAATCCTGCAACTGCTAAATTGAAGAATAAGTTACATGAGCTATATGAAAAAGACAAAGCTACTAGAAAAAGCGGTGATGTTCCAATAAACATGAGAAGAAAATTTACTCATAATGCTAAGAAAAGAACAGGTAATCCAAGCTCACTTTTCATTGATGATATTGATCAAATGATATCTGACAATTCTTGTACTTTTGAAGCTTTTGCTGAACGTGAAGTTGAGTTTGACTACGACAAAGCACCAACTCCTGATACACTTACATTTCAAGCACAATATAAAGCTCAAGCCTTTAGGCTAAAGCGGTCCAACCAAACCTCAAAGGATAGTGCATTATATATTTATAAAAGATAAGTTTAGTTGCATTGCTAAAACAATAAGTGAGTTCTCTAGTAAACTACCTACAACAGAAAGCGAGCTTTGGAAATTTGTATCAAGCTTAGTATCACGACCCAAACCTAGGGGTACCTGACCGACACTAGAAAATGGGAAAGCATGTAGCTTCCGAAATCCATAATCAACCTGATAGCTCATTATCCGAAAAAACTGAATTGAGACAGTAATTACTGTCTCAAATTGAGCCCATGAGCCTACTAATATTATACTATTAATAAAACACCATATCATCATCATCAAATATTAGTTAATAAATACATATAATTAAACAATGGAATTAAACAGAAAAATAAAAAATAAAAAAATAAAGAGATACCATGCGGAGTTCTAAGATACAACTAGTATAACAAAATAAGATAACACTCATGTTGATAAAAGAAAGGCAGGTTAACTTGATAAAACACTTCTCCATGCTCAACCTGCAACCTGGGAAAAAAGGATGAACATGAATGAACTTTCAACTCAATGAGCTATATAGCAATTAATATAATACATCGTTCTCATACAAAATAATGATCATGCAAATATCACAAGACAACTAACGTCACATATTCATACAAGGATATGAGTAAGTCAATGGGGCCATGCTAAGCCCAAACTAAAAGTGGATCCCCCTATTTGAGTCTCTTATTCCACACATTTCTCTTAAAATCTAATACATAGGGTCCACCATCACGGTAGTAGCCAAACAATGCTACTCAACTAACAAGACGCCAGTCCTAATCTTATCATATTATATCGTTATCCGTATCCTCAAATCATATGTGGTCTCATATTATCATAATCCTATCCATCACACAGATAAAATATATATTAAGCACAGTCAACTCATATATCTACACACATTTAAGCTCCTATGATCTAATGCTAATAAAAATGGTGACATATATCCATTGCACAAACAATCGATGCAATAATGCGAATATAACTATCATCGTAAATTAGGGGAGCAGGACATTATATTAATCTATATAACTCACAATATAAAAAACACGATAACTCCCTCGAAGCATGGACTGAAAATGAAAGAACACTTAGAATTATTTTTCAAATAATAACAAAAACTGTTTGAATATGAATGGATTGATGACTCTAAAAATTCTGCTAAAATTTTAACAGAATCTCCTTAATAACTATGGCATCCCACTAAAACAAAATAAGGAATACTACTTTTAAATATCTCATAATAATCAACATCAATCCAACTGCCCCCATCTGAGCCTCCATCAATATTCTCAATCCAGCACAATAGTTTATTAAACTACCACAATATGTTCATTAGATAATATTAATTATAATAATAATAACTTGATTATTTTTAATTATAAAAATACTAATTTTAAATTAAGTAATTAGTTTTAGATATTTTAAATATACTATTTTAACCAATTAATTTAATTCATTAAAAGTCAATTAATCAGTTACTCATATAGTAATTATTAATTAGCTTAATTTATAAATCATAATCCAAATTAGTAAATAAATTTCACATACATACAAATATATGTGGTTAATTAATTCTATTCATTAATCATCAAAATTCTAATTCAATCATAAATTATATATATTATAATCTAACTTAATATAACATATTAAATATTTGACTATAATTAATAAACAATAATTATAACTAATCAATTTATTTTAATCAATTTCCCCTTTAATTTTAACCAATTAAATATATATATTTTTAATTCTATAAATTATTACTTAAATAATTAATTAGTTTTAAATTAACATATTCTAAATATACAAATTTTAATCTAATAAACTATCAATTATTAATTATACATATTTATTATTATTATTTATTTCTTTTATTTTTTACTCTTTTATTTATTTTATTTATATATTTTATTTTTCGCCGAAATAGTGTTGATGTCGCCGAAAAATGATAACCAGAATATTATCACCGTTGCCGAAAAATGATCGCCGAATTCCGACCAAAATTAAAATTGGTCTAAAATTTATAAATAATATACCAAATTAAAGCTTGGAAGGAGAGAAACTCAACCATACCCATCACGTTGGGAAAATAGATTGAAAACAGCTGGAATCTTCCTCAAAAAATCACAAAAATCGTCCCGTTATGCCACGCATGAACAGTGATCCGGTGGCTGATGACGACGTTCTTAATGGCGTTGGACTCATCGAACAATAGGCTATACGGTAGTACTAGCAGTGTCGATAGTTGATCACCGGACGACGATAAATCTAAGAAAATATTGTACTCTCTCTCTCCCTAACTTTTTTTCTCTCTCTCTCTCTCTTCTCTTCCTCTATTTCCTACTCCCCTCCCCCTTCTTTTCAAATATATATATATATATATATTTCTTTCTTTCTTTCTTTCCTTTTTTTATAAAATATCAAAAAAATTGTTTAAAAAAATTTCATAATTTAAATAATAATTATTTATATTTTAAAATATCATTTTAAAATAATTTAAAAATCAAATTATTGCACTTAGGTTTAGAAGGTGATCTATAAATATAAGCTTATATGGCTCTTCTTTGAGATTATGAAATGTTGACTTGTTTTGTAAATATACCATCCCAATGATGCAAAGTATTTTTAACTAGAAAGATATCTAGTGGTAATTCAAGGCAATATTAAACTTGTTAATTCTTATGAATATTAATATATTTGAAGCTGTTATGTATAATAAATTGTATGAATTTAATAGTGGACTATTTAAATAAAAATATTTTTATTTTATGGATTGTGTCGTAGAGGCATATATTTGAAAATAAGAGTAATTAATAAATTTATTATATATTATATAGAAATGACTATATGAATTACTAGATTGACGTAACAGTACATTAAAAAAATAAGAATTGGTAGATTGATGAAGGGATACAATTTTATTGAAAGCATAGTGAATAATTTAATAGAATATTATTAAAGACATAAATTCAACCTAATTAAAATGGGACAGAATATTTTTAAAATGAACTAACTCAATAAATTCAACATGAATGGTTATTTTCAAATTAATGTTTCATATCTATATCTTCAATAATTAAGAATATAATTTTTTATATTAGTTATTTTTTTATGCACTAATTTTTTTTTATAATTTTCTCAATTTAGATTATTATGTAATAATTTAATATATATTTTATTGTTTTTAATATTTATTTTTTATGATTTTAATTGAAATTAAATATTTTTTATAAAAATAAAAATAAAAATTAAATATTGACAATAAAAAATTGAAATTAATTTTTGGCTATAAAAAATTAAAATTAATTATTGAATATAAAAATATAAATTAATTATTGGCTATAAAAAATAAATTTAATGTTATTTTATATAAATTTTAATTAAAATAAATATTAATTTCATGGTATTTTAATTATTTAATTATTTTTTCTATCTTACCGAATCATCAAATCAAATAAAAATAACGTAATTAACCATATTATACCATATCATTTTTTCAATATGATAAATATTACTTATAATATTATATCATATAATATTATACTATACTATATATTAATAAATTATACCGTCATCCATTTAAACAGAATGTAAATTATATTTAAAAGTGTTTTATTAATTGATTATTCTTTTATTATTATTATTATTATTATTTTGAAGATGGAAAGTATATTAAGGGAAAATATAAATTTTCGTTGGATACAACTTAGAGACACTAACAAAATCACATGGAGTATTGACTTTTGTGGTGTTGCCTTTCCCATTTTCTCCCCTTATATTTTTTCTTTTTCTTTTTTTAGTTTTTCTTTTTTTATTTTTTACATTTTGATCCTTTTAAATTTCTCTCTCTGCCATAATTTTTAGAATGTCATTTTTCAAAATTTTGGTCTTTTATTATTAATATTATTTTATCTCACTTTTTAAATTAATAATATAAATTTAATTATTTTAAAAATAATTTAAAATTAATAAAATATTAATTATTTAATATTAATTGAATTTAAAAAGTTTATATTATCTAACTGTATTTTCATATATTTTTATTCACTTAAATATATTTTTATTATAATAACTTATTTTAGATTAAAATAAATTTATATCATTTTTGGGTAAATTTATAACTTTTCTTTTTAAAAAGAAATTTGAAAAGTAACAAAATTTTTTATTTTTATTTTATATTTAAATTACTAATTTCAATTATTTTTTAAATTAAAGCAATATAATTAAAAATTAATATTTTAATCCTTATTTTGAATCAGCAAATTCTCAAATTAATTAAAAAATTTTAATACATTATCTTATTACATATATTTTTTTATAATATATAAATATAAAAATTTTTAATATTATACATATATATAGTATTATTTTTTTATAGAAAAAAATATTTTGAAGCTTCTAAATTTAAGTAATTTTTTGACATTTAGATCATGAATTTTGTTTAATAATATTGAGCTTTTAAAGTATAAGATTTATGAAAATTAGATCTTTAATTAATAGAATTGGCTAATGGAGTTAAATATTTTATTAGTTGTGATATTTAATGTTGTTAACTAATTCTATTAATAAAGAGTTTAATTTTTATTAATTATAAATTTTGAGAATTCAATATGGTGGAAGTAAAATTAAAAAAATTAATGTCAAAAATTTGCAAACTCGAGGGGGCTCCAAAATCATTTTTCCTTTTTTTATATACAAACTATATTAAAATATAAACTCTCTCTTAATTTGAAACAATATAAAATGGCATGCGCGAAGCAGACCTTATGGCCAGTCACCGGAGCGAGTCTTAAATCACGCAATGATACACGATTGCGTCCGCACAATGTTTTCAGTACAGCCGCACCTACAATAGCATGCCAACTACCAGTATATATAAACCCCTAAAACAGATTTGCGCGCGACCCTCTTCCTTTGTTCAGCGAAAATGCGAACTACTCACAATAAAAAATCTCCAGGTCTTTCCTTTTCACTTCATTCTCTTCTGTTCAGTAAAAACCCTAATTTTCCATTTCCAGTCTTAAATTTTTTTAAAAAAAAATCTATGTGGCTTTGTTGGTTTCTGAGTAAATTTCCAGCAAAAGAATAGAAATTGATGTATGTATGATTTTTGCCAGGAAAGGAGAATACAATGGGTGCAGGGAGCTGAGGTCATCTCCAACGGTTTGCACCATTTTTTGCATACTAAAATAGCGTAATATATCTCCAATCATTTACACTATTTTTAACACTAAAAAAATATTTTTTTCATATTATTCTCTCTCATTAATATTATATTAATTTTTATCTTTAATTTTATTTATTTATTTCACTACAAAAATTTAGTGTCATTTTATATATTAACTCCATATCTTTATATATTTAACGTTTTCATCCAACATTAAATATTAAATAATTTAATTAATAAATAAAATAAATACATATATTGGACATAAATAATAATACATTAAATATAAAAATATATTAATTAAACATTAATAATAGAAATGCATTAACCAAACATTAATTAAAAACATACATTAATTAGCAAATTAAAAATAAAATACACACATGCATATTACATTATTAAAAAAGAACAAATTAATTTAGACAATCATTTTAATCAAGTTAATGATGTGTATTGCTTGTTATTTTTTCTATTAATGTATTTTATTTAATTATAATATATATATATAATATCACTATTTCTATAAAAAAATCATAAATAAATAATTTATTATAAATACTACATATATTTAATATTATATTAATACAAATTAAATTTTTATAATTATTAAAAATATAAAATAAATTAATAATACAATATATTATATAAATTAAAAAATTATTAATTATAAATTAATATTGTATTATAAAAATTATATTGTAAATCATAAATTAATATATGAAATAAATACATATATTGAACATAAATAATAATATATTAAATATAAAAATATATTAATTAAACATTAATAATAAAAATGCATTAATCAAATATTAATTAAAAACATAAATTAATTAGTAAATAAAAAATAAAATACACATATAGTAAAAAAAATTAAAAAAAAAATAGCGTTCCTAAGTGGTGCGCCTGTAGCAAATCTTCGAATTGGCGCAAGTAATGGAGCAACGTTGGAATGGATTTGCTGCGCTATTCTGTTGGAGTTGCTCTGAAATGTCAATGGAAGCAGTAGACAAAGTTGTGAGACGTGTCAATGGGCGTAGATTTTCAGAGACAAAAGGGAATGTTAATGGTAAAGTTACATGGAATGATTTGGATAATTCCATGGAAGTTGATGTTGGTGAAGAAGGAACTGATGATATAGATTGGGAAGATGGTTCTACTCCAATTAAGCCAGCTACAACGGTGACTATTGAATTTAATGAGTCTCCTGATTCTGCTAAACGGAGGCCTATACGTCGAGCCACTGCTGAAGAAAAGGTGAATTTGCGTTTGGGATTATTTGGTTCAATGAAAAAGATGTAATATTAAGAAGTAAAAAAAAATTAAATCTTTTCTTCTCCTGCAGGAATCGGCAGAGCTTGTACATAAGGTTCACTTACTTTGTTTGCTTGCTAGGGGTAGAATAGTTGATAGTGCTTGTGATGATCCTCTTATTCAGGTTAGACTTTTTTTTTTTCATATTGTGTCACAAATTATTCTTTTATTCACATTTCAAACTTGCCTTTTTTTTTTTTATTAAATTTTTGCTATATCTTTTACTTCTGTGGATCCTGTAGCCAATAATTTCACATCACCTTTTAGTTCCTGGCTGAGATTTTGTGTCTGATTCTTGTCATATTAAGGTTGCTTTTCGATTTGGAATTTGCAACCAAGAATTTGAATTCTAGCTTTTAGGCTAAATGCTAGAAATAAATAGGGATTTTTTTTATATATCTTATGATGATAAAATGTGTATCATCATGCAATACAAAATGGTATTGAGATAGGAAATTTTAGATTACAGATTTATCCAAATTAAAAAAAGGTCTGAGATGATTTAATGTTTCCTCATACATACCACAAAGGCCTTTTTTTTTAAAAAAAATCAATTGAATTAGCTTCTTGATCTCAGCGTGTTCCAAGAAAAATTGAACTTGTAGAGGACAAGAAAAGAAATTCGTCAACCAAATATTAGCCAACTTATCTGAAATTTCAATTTTTTTGGTCCTTCAAAGTCATCCTCAAACAAGTTTCTATTATTAAACAATGGTAAACAGCCATATAAATTTATGATCTTTCTTTTTGAAAGGCAAGAGAAGTGTGGATCCCATGTTCGTTTGACATATTCATGACATATTTTTTCATTAGCGTGGAAACAATGAAAAACTATATATGATTCACATGGAAGTAGTGAATTTCCAATTTTCGAATACTAAAAATTTTCATACCCTATATATGATTATAAAAAATAACAATGTTAATCATCATAACTTTAGATAAAAGTTTTCAATCATTTGTATATATTTATCAACCTCTGCCATAAATAATGTCACAACTTGTTGATGGCTTCACTTGTGTGCTCGATCCTGTATTCATGACTGATTATAAATATTTGGGGTCTGTAACTTTACCAAGTATCTTCTTAGTAATTTTTTTTCCTTTTCCTCTCTTTCTATTTCTGCTATTGCATGGATTACTTGTTTGGTATTACAACTGTTTCCCTTTATATTTATAGCAGGTTGTGTTTGACGCATTCCAAATGTCCTCTCTTTCTCCAGTTTCCTTCAAGTCTAATTATAGTGAAATAAGCTGTTGAAATATCATTAGCATCATTTGCTCTCTTTTATTTATAGAACTTGTGTACACTTGCAGTTTCATAATAATTTTCATGTTAGAAGCTCTATAAGTGACAAGAGTTCATTTCAGTCGGCTTTGGCTTTTGCACTGGAAGCTTGTGAAGGGACTCCAGAAGAGGTAGCATAATGATATCTTATACTGAAATCTGCTTCAAGGTTGTGGAATTTTCTCTCTATTGCATTTGATTTAAAAATCTAGTCATTTGAATTATATGTTGCAAATATAGAGTATTAATTTTGAAATCAGCATTGACTGTTAAGCCATTCTATCCCTTGGATATAAATTGAAAAAAATAAAAAAAATAAAAAATCAAACGTCGGCGACAAGCTTGATTGAAGCCTGCTTCTTCTTTTGTCTCTTGAAGATAAAAAAGCACTTAACAAGTTGGTTGATCTAAAATTACTGTTGTGTGTAATGTCCAAGCCATGGTTCGAAAGATGTATGAACTATCGTGTATCGGATTTTAGCCTATTGGTAAGTATTTATGATACAGGTGATTAGAAATCACACACACATACATACATATATATATATATATATATATATATTTAAACAAATTTTGTAATAAATTATTTCTTTTACCATATATTTGTCAATGTAAAGTATTAGATATACAAGATTATAATGCTGTTTGGTTGAAATATTTGCTTAATATTTATTTGAATCATTTGCAAAATGGGGAAAAACTATTCATGATAGTGGCAACCAATTTAGTCCAATACAATCCAATTCTGTTATACAGTTTCTGATTTTCAAACTGTTTCCAAAATCTCTATTTAAAACAATGGTCCAAATCTGAGAGCGTTTTGGATAAACTAATTTAATTGAAAGATAAGTTACTATTCAATTCTTCATTTTAATCCTAAGATACTAGAGTTAGATAAGATACCTGCACATGGTACATGTTACTTTGGCACTTAATTTAATCTTGAAGGGAAAAATTATGAAAATTTATTCCAACCAGGAGTGGTGAAGTTATGTTTCTGTTAGAGACAGAGAGAGATCCAGTAGGCTCTCATGTGGTAGATAGTTCCCAGAATGCTTCATCTACTTTGTTTGAACTCGTAATGAACTTGACAACTTGCATATAAAAAACTGGCAATCATACAACTTTTAAAGATGCCAATGCTTTTAATAAGCCTGCTGAAGTAAAATCTGGTCTCTTTAAGGAAAATTATTTTTAATGGTAAGACACTGAAGCAACATATTTTTTAGTTTTGACTGCAATTTGTCATGACACTTTCTCCAGGTTATGCTAGATTTGCATCTATGCTGGGTTGATTTTAGTTAGTTTTCAACATTGTTTGTTGTCATTATGCATATAATAGGATTTGGTTCATAGAATTATTCCTTTATTGATCCTTGGCAAATTTCTACGGTTATCATTATGCACATCATGTTACCATCTGAGATACTTGTTATGCATAATAATGAAAAATAATTTCAAGTTAGGTGTCGTTTTTTTCTAGGTTGGTATCAAAGAGGAGTATATTAGTTAATATCTTAATATGAGGAAATTAAAGGGTCAATCTTTTCTTGGCAGATTGCAGCATTGTCTGTGGCACTATTCAGAGCTTTGAAACTTACCACTCGGTACAGTGTTATAATAAAAATTGCTGGTATCTTGTATTTTTATTATCATTATTACTAGTTTGCACATGTCAATTCTAGATTGTGGGTCAAATTTTAGCCGCTAAGTTATGAGATTTCAAAATTTTTACTGATTTTTTATTTGTTTCTAATGCCATTACTTATCTTCATTTGGAGATTCTTGCATGAGGATTTCAACTGGAGTGAGAGATGTTGGTATCCTTCATGTCAACACAAAAATTAATGCATAAAATCCTCTATCAGTTTCATGACTCTAATCCAATTTGTGTCTGTCAGAAGGAAGTCATTTTTTATCCAAATTTGGAGATCAATATGTAAACGCGGTAACCATATGAGAAGTTTTAATTTATATGCGATGACAAGCAAATAAATTAAACAAGTGATGTGTTTGTTAACAATATTGTTGACTTAGCAAGCACTTTACTAGTGGTTGGAAATACTTTTAGTGGTTTTATATTCTCTTGTTTAACACCTTTAAGAGCCTGATGAGCAGCTGCATTTTTCTTTAAAATATTTAAGTATAGCTGTGTATGTCTAATAAATGAAAGCACCAGACTTCATTAATTTTACAATGAGCTATCCAGCATGTTTTTAATCTATATGAAGTGTGCCCTGGGACCTGAGAGTTTCCTTCTTTATATTCCTTGCAGGAATTTGATTCTTTTCTTCCTTATTCTCTTTGTAGTTCATAAGTGTTTATGTGTCTGAGTTTCCGGATCTCTTTTATATTGGATCAACCTGTGGGCTAGTGGACTTGGGTCTACTCCTTTAATAGGGGTGGTAGTTTGGACTTTAGAGTGGAGATTGTTTTTCTGTTGGTAGGCATTTCAATTTCAGATTTATATATAAATGATACTCAAATGGACTCAAAATAATTATTAATTAATATATCCAAAAAGAGAGTAATATTGTTTGTGTTTGAGTTAAATAGACTCGTGTCCTCCCTATTATATTTCTTTTAACAATTTTCCAAATACTGTGTCCAAAATTACCACCCCTTTTTGCACACAAATTACCCAATATCTACTATTATATTGCTTAATTGTTTTTAGTAAAACTGTCATTTTATGTCCATCTTGAGATTAGAATGTTTTCAGCCATGGTTCTTCACTTTGTTTTCATGAAGATATTAGAAATTCTGCTATCCTGATTGACGTCCTTTAAAAGTTTAAATCTTTATCTAAAATTAAATGGACTCATGTGCTTCCCTATCATGTTTCTTCTAGTAATTTTCTAAGTGTTTTGTCCAAAATTACCAGTCTTTTCCCACAAAAAATATCTACTATTACATTTCTTAAATTTTTTCACCAAAACTCTCATTTTATATCCTTCTTGAGCTTAGAATGTTTTTGGCCATGGTTCTTCTTTTCACTTCATTTTTATGAAGATATTCAGAAAAAAGGTTGTTTCAGAAAATCTACTATCCTGACATATGTCCTCTAAAAGTTTTAAATCATTGTCTTGTGTTGCGTAGGAATTACCACACTGTTTTATGCTGAGGTGAGTATTTAAGCACCTAAATTTATTTACATGGTTTACTTGTTTTCAGGTTTGTGTCCATTCTAGATGTTGCCTCCATAAAACCTGATGCTGACAGATGTGAATCCTCTAGTCAAGATGCAAGCAGAGTGCACAGGGGGATATTTAATACTTCAACATTGATGGTAGATAGATCAAAACAGGTTTCTGAGTCTTCTGTTAAATCATTCTCATGCAATGAGAAAAACAATATCTGTGGAACTTCTTCTAAAGTTACTTGCAGAAGTAATGGTAGCAGCCCAAGGAGCAGTAAAACTGATTTTAAAGATTCTCTTGCTGCAGTCAGATTGGACAATCAAGTGATAGATTCATTTCCATGTGAGGCACGGGATAACATCTCTTCATGCATTAGCACAATATCTCGGGGTCCAAAGAGGAAGGGTGATCTTGAGTTTGAGATGCAGATGCAAATGGCTCTCTCTGCGACAGCCGCTGCAAATCCTCAAAGGAGAATGAGATCAGATGTGAGCAGCTCAATTGGTGATTCATCAAATATCTCTTCTCCAGTTAAAAGAATTAAAACAGTTGCAAGTGTAGAATCCCCATCCCATGGAATCTCAACTGCACTTGGATCAAGAAAGGTGGGATCTCCTCTGTATTGGGCAGAAGTATACTGCGCTGGAGAAAACTTGACAGGAAAGTGGGTGCATGTAGATGCTATAAATGCAGTTATAGATGGAGAACAGACGGTTGAAGCTGCAGCTGCTGCAAGTAGAACTTCTTTGAGATATGTGGTTGCTTTTGCTGGGAATGGTGCTAAAGATGTGACCCGCAGGTTTTGCAATCTCTGATTTCTCAATTGTTCTATATATTTGTACTTCTGATGCAAAATCACAATTGTAACTTGTTTGAACTTGAGAATACTGCAATCTTTACCTAATCCTATCCTTTGACACTTGGGCTAAAGTTCACAAGGTCATTATTTTTCTAATTTCAGCAGACTGCTGATAAACACACTTTATCTGCTTTGTTGAAATATTGCACTTGAAACTTTCTTGTACTCATAGTGCTAGTGATGCAGAGAGCCTTGATTCCTTGAGACAAGGGGCTTTCTTGGAAGAAGAATAACTGGAATATAACAAAAGAGATCTGCCTTCATTTTTTCTTTCAATGTTTGTCTCTGGGAAATTTTTCTCAATCTTCTAGGTACGCATGGACAGTAAAAATGCATAATTAGATTATTTAGATACAAGTTCTAATTTTCTTCCTGATTGATGTGCTGATACATTTGTTCTTCCTTTTTCCCTTCTTTCTTTTCGCTTAAGAAAAACATACTTACATTTTGTGTTTGAAATTCTGTTCATAAAATATTTCTTATCCGAACGCAAAAAGGTGCTGAACCATTTCTTCAACTTGATACTCTATATAAATAACTAATATTGTCATTGATGCAGGTACTGTATGAAGTGGTATAAGATTGCTCCCCAACGAATTAACTCATTTTGGTGGGATGCAGTGTTAGCCCCATTGAGGGAGTTGGAGTCAGGTGCAACTGGAAGTATGGTTGATCTAGAAAAACACCATGTTGATGCCTCAAAAAACATGAAAAATTATAAGCATCAAGCATGTCTGATTATCCCATACTGGTTAAATCTCTAATCCATGTCACAAATTGTCTGGCAAGTCAGGCTACTTGGAAGGGTCTGAAGCACCTGACAGGATGAAGATTGATGTAGAACCTTCTGAGAGGAATACTTTTGTTTCTATTAGAAACTCTCTTGAGGATATGGAGTTGGAAACTAGGGCTTTAACTGAGCCTCTCCCCACTAACCAGCAGGTATGATGATCAGTGTGAAGATTAACATGATCTCTAGGTTGCTCCACAAATTTATAAAACTTTCCATTTTCTATACGCAGGCCTATAAAAACCATCAATTATATGCCATTGAAAGATGGCTTACAAAGTGTCAGATACTTCATCCTAAGGGTCCTGTTCTTGGTTTTTGTTCTGGGCATCCATTTTACCCTCGTGCTTGTGTGCAAACACTCAGAACAAAGGAAAGATGGTTGCGTGAAGGGCTGCAGGTTAAAGCCCAGGAACTTCCAGCAAAGGTTCAGTCTGGCTGATATTCAATCGACGGTTTGGGTTTATTCTTTTATTAGGTCTTTGATTTTTCTGTTGTAAGTTGTTTATAGAAATTGTTTATTTGCTACAGGTGTTGGAACAATCTGAAAGTTTAAGAAAGAAAAATCTTCTGAAGATGATTATGGTGACACTGATTCCAATGGAACTATTGAACTGTATGGAAAGTGGCAACTAGAACCTTTGCAACTTCCCCATGCTGTAAATGGAATTGTTCCGAAGGTGAATTCCCACCATGTCCTTCTAGATACATTTCGTACTTAAACTTTCACATTGCTGGGATAAACAGTTAAATTTAGCCCTGCTTCCTTTATCTTTTCCTTGTTTTACTTTTTCTGTACAATTTAATGATAATTTCTTTTTCTGTATCCTAAGCAGCCAAGAGTTATTTTCCCTAAAATTAGCACATTAATGTGTATGCTCTCGTGAGATTATTCATATCAGATGTATGCTGTATTACTTCTTGAGGCTTTTCCATTCCTTGGTTATATATACATATTTTTTAATGTGCTTGATTAAAACGAAAATTCTTTTATGGAAATTTAAAATGTTATTCCTTCTGAAATATAATTACTTGAATAGGACCTAAGATTGAAAAACTTTTCGCAATTAATTGGATTGCTTCGTCCATACTAGCAGAACCATAATAATGGTATTGTGGAGCCTAAATAAAACACAGATGTGAGGAATTTGTTTGTAATGCATAAAAGTATTTGACATCTTAAGCGATATTTCTATAAAAAAATTATATTGTTAGTCATTTTATGTAAAAGATTTTTTTTAATTTTTATTTTTTATATACATGGAATCCAATGTGCAATGTCTTGCAATATTTTGTTATTTAATTACTTTTATTGTTTGTTTGATAATGACTTCTTGTCTACTTAAGTGCTATGCCTTTTTAGAACCGTTTGAAATTTCAATTTTTCATTTGGTTATGTGTTAATTTAATTTAAATTATACTACATTATCACTGATTGATCAATTTGTATTGGATGTTAGAATGAGCGCGGTCAAGTTGACGTGTGGTCTGAGAAGTGCCTGCCGCCAGGGACTGTGCACTTGAGATTGCCAAGGGTATTTCATGTCGCCAAGAGACTGGAAATTGATTATGCGCCAGCTATGATTGGTTTTGAATTAAAAAATGGTCGATCTTTACCTTTCTTTGAGGGTATTGTAGTGTGCACCGAGTTCAAGGGTGCAATTTTAGAGGTAAATATAAATTATTATTATAATTAAAATTATTTAGTTCTTGTGGATGTTTTGGCATTCTTGACTGAAGAGGCATTAAATTTAATCAGCATATTGCTCATTGATGGATTCTTTTGGACTTTGTCCATTTACAATTTGTACTACTTAAGATACACCTTGCATCAAGTTGGATTAGAAAAAATGAGAAATGAGTTAATGGTGTGTAAAGTTTTTCTATGGTAAATGTTTTTTGAATTGCAACATACAACTCATTATGGGTTTATTTTTGTCTTTATTTCCTATAATACTGCAAAAAGTTGTTGAATCTGAAAATTTTGCGATTTACTTGTTTTCCAGGCATATGCTGAAGAAGAAGAGAGAAGAGAAGCCGCAGAAAAGAAAAGAAAAGAAATGAAGCACAAGCTCTTTCTAGATGGTATCAACTTCTTTCATCAATCATAACTCGACAAAGGTTAAACAAATGTTATGGGAACAATTCGTCATTGCAAATGCCAAGTAACATCCAAGATACAAACACCAAAGCATCTGAAGATGTTACTATTCAAATTGATAATCAATCTCAAGGATGTCAGAAACAAGACATAAGGAATCCCATGTCAGATGCTCCATCGACGGTTGTATCTGAAGATCATGAACATGTGTTTTTGGCAGAAGACCAGAGTTTCGACATGGAGAGTTCAGTGAGGACAAAGCGCTGTCATTGTGGATTTTCCATCCAAGTAGAGGAATTATAGCTCATGGTTCTTGGCGAAACCAGATTCCAGATCAGGTCTTTTAATTTTATGGGGAAATGGAGCTTTTAATATTTTTATGGTAGAGAAGAAAGGCTTCAATGTGGTCAGTAATGTTCGTGTAACCTTCTTTTTCTCTTATTATTATCTGAAGGATTCGTCTCTAAATCAGATAAAACGCGACATTGTTTTTGTTACGTTTTGTTTTTATGTATATATCATTTATAAGACTTGATGGTATTTTCATATACTTTTTGCATGTAATCTTCTAGGAAAATACTGACAAGTCAGTATTGTGTCCTTGAGAACTGAATTAGTTCATGCTGCCGGTTTTAGGGAAAGGGTAAATCTGCAATCTGTTGTTCTTGAATTTGTGAATATGTAATATAATCTTTGCCCATTGTATTGAATATAATCTTTACTTTCAAAAATCTTCCTCCTTAAATAAATAATTTTTTTTTCAAAAATACCTCTTTATTCATTTCAAACAATATTTTACTATAATTTCATCTTTTTTATTTCAAATTTTACTATTAAATATATATTTTAATAAAAAAAAATAAAAATTAATATATTTAAATTGTATTTTCAAGGTATAACATGCATTACCTTTTTATAAAGGTGAAATTTTGATTTTCATTATAAATAAGAAATAATATTCATAAAATAAAATAAAAGTGTAAAATATATAAAATATTGTAATAAAAATTATTAAATTTATTTTTAAATAAAATTTTCATATTATACATATAAAAAATTGAAAAAAAATATTAATTTTGTCATGTAGATATTTTATGTGTGTAATGTATGTGTAGATATTAGGTTTACATAACTAACCTAAAAACAAGTGTGTTTTAAATTTTGGAATTTTTTCAAAAATACCCTAAAAATAAAAATATTTTCAAAAATATCCTTTTTTAATTTCAATTTTAAAAATATCCTTTTTTCAACTTTCAATTTTAAAAATACCCTTTTTAGAAATATATTTTTAGTATATATTTGGTATATTAAAGATATATTTAATTTTTAAAAATATATATTAAGTATACATTTAATATATTAAAAATATAAGATATTTAAAAAAAAGTTAAAAAAATTTGCTATAGAGTAATTTTCCCTTTAAATTTACGATATGTAATGAAAAGTTTCAATTTTACCTTTAACAATTATTTTAATTTCCAAAAATACGGAAGCATCTGATTGTGTTAGTCCACTTGTTGTTCCAAGTCTACAAATGAACTAATAAATGATCTTTTTGGCAAGTACCAGACACAGATACTATAAATTAATTAATGTAGAATTTACATCATATACACGTTATTCTATTTTTCCTTTTTCTTTTATACGGATTTATTTTATCACCAACTTTTCATTCCGTATCTTTTTCCAGTTATTTTAGTGCCCATGTTAACAATTTTATCAAATGAATAAATTCACAATATTTTTAATATAAATAAAAATAAATAATTTTAATGTAATAATTTTTTATATAAATGAATAAATTATAAATTCATAATAATTTTAATATGAATAAAAATTATTTTAAAATTTCATAGCATTCAACGTATAAAAATGAACCATATAACAACATATATATAGTTTTTAAATCAAGATGTTACTGTTTCATGCATTTTTTTATTTTAGCATATGTAATTTTATATTAATTTTTTTATTTTTTTAAATTAAATTTTTTAAAATTTTTTTATTCCTAATAAATATGAATGTATATTTTTACTATGGAATATAATAATGATGCAAAAAATTGAGAAAAAAATTGAAAAATAAGAAAATAATAAAAAATATCTTAAATACATCAGTAATAAAATCATATTATCTAATGAAACATGCAATTTAATGAGCAATAAAAAAATGAGATATACTAAGTAACTTATAAATTTATTAGGTCTATATAATATAAATATAGTTTATTATACACTAAAACATGATATATGTAAGTATATATTAATATATATTATATATAACTAAATATATGATGGTATATGTTGCAAAAGAATAATAATATATGTTATATATATATAAGTATATATCAGTATATGGTGCATATATTTTAACATATATATATATTATATGTCGGTATATGTTAGTATATATCGATATATGGTACATATATTTTAACTAAAAAATAACAACATATATGAGTATATATATGTATATGCTATATATACCTTCATGTACTAAGATATTACAGCATTATATTATTCTTTTTTTTAAAGACAATAGATATATCTAGTTATAATTATAATATTCTTATATGTAGGTATATATAGATATATATCGATATATAATTATTTTATATATTTATTTATTTGTAGGTATATGTTACATATAACTATATGTACAAAAAAAAATTAATATGTATCGATATATGTTACATATAATTAGATATATATTGATATATGTTATAAAAAAATAACAATATATGTTACATATATGTCGGTATATGCCGATATATGGTACATATATATAGGTATATGTCGGTATATGTTATATATATTTTAATTAAATAATAACAATATATATGTATATGTTAGTATATATTAGTATATATTATATATATCAACATAGTACATATATTTTAACTAAGAATAACAATATATGTAGATATATGTCTATATATGTGGATATATATTGGTATATAACTATTTTATATATTTATTTATAAGTCGGTATATATTACATATAGGTAGATATATCGAAAAAAAAACAATATATGTTAGTATATATCGGTATATATTACATATACTTTAATTAAAGAATAATAATATATGTGAGTATATGTCGATAAATGGGGATATATGTCGGTATATATTGGTATGTATTATATATAACTAGATATATATGTGTGTGTGTGTGTGTGTTACATATAGGTATATGTTGACATATGTAACTATATATTGATATATGTTATATATAATTAGATATATGAGTTGAATTTGAAACTAATAATATAATATAACTATTATATGTTAAGTTATACGTGATTATATATTACATATAATTAAATTAATTTCTAGCAATTAAGCGAATG
This sequence comes from Garcia nutans, assembly GCA_947685225.1. Taxonomy (NCBI): domain Eukaryota; kingdom Viridiplantae; phylum Streptophyta; class Magnoliopsida; order Malpighiales; family Euphorbiaceae; genus Garcia; species Garcia nutans. Next base: position 57,215,185 of record CANTUV010000008.1, read on the forward strand.
TTACATATATTATATATATTTTAACTAAATAATAATAATATATTTGGGTATATGTCAATATATATTGATATATGTAAGTATATGATGGTATATATGAGCATATGTGAGTATATGTGGGTATTTATTATATATATTTTAATTAAAAAATATATTTTTGTAAAAACAGACTCCATAATTTTTATAGTATATTTGAATATATGGTGGTATATATTTTATATACTTTAACTAAAAAATAACATATGTAAATATATGTAGGTAAATATCACATATATTTTAACTGAATAATAGTATTTATAGGTATATGCAGTTATATGTTACATTTAACTAAAGCATAGTACATGTGATATATGTAGGTTTGTGTTAAATATATTTTAACTAAAGAATGTTATTTGTAAGTATATGCGTATATATTATATATACTTTAACTAAAGAATATTATTTATAGGTATATGTAGGTATATGTTACATATATTTTAATTAAAGAATGATATTTGTTGATATAATTAGGTATATATTACATATATTTTAATTGAATAATAATATTTGTAGGCATATGTTACATATATTTTAACTAAAGAATGATATGTATGTATATACATAAATATATGTTACATATGCTTTAACTAAATAATAGTATTTATAGGTATATATGAGTATATTTTATATATATATTAACTAAAAAAATGATATATGGAGATATATAGGTATATATTATATATACTTTGATTGAAGAATGATATTTGTATGTATATGTAGGTATATGTTATATATACTTTAACTAAAAAATAATATATGTAAATATATGTAGATATATGTTACATATACTTTGATTGAGAAATTATATTTATAGATATATATAAATATATGTTACATATATGGATATATATAATATATACTAACATATATAAAGAATAATAATATATATCATATATGTTGGTATATATGGGTATGTGAGGTGTGACAATAATATTATTTTTAAATTTATAAAGATTTTTGAATTTTAACTAAATATTTAAATTTATTGTATTTATCGCGAGATCTATTTAATTAATAAATTTATAAAAAAATAAATTTTTTTATTAATTTTATTTTACTAGTATAATATATATCTTTTTTTATTTGAGCTTGTTTTTATTTGAAATATTTTAAATTTCTTTTTATTTGAAATAGTTGTAATTTTTTTTAGTTGCCATTTAATGTTTATATTTAATTCTACCTCTCTTATATACAAAAATAACGAATTTTAACATTTTTTATAAAAAAAATTATCATTAAATTTTTTTTTTTACAAAAGAGGAACAAAATCACAATCAACAAAGGCCACTAGTTTTTGTAAATATTAGTATATACTGAGGGAGTAGCCGGAGGAGTAGCCAATAAAAAAAATAATAATAACTATGACATCAACTAAGGCCCAATTCCGTATATTTACAAAAAGAACATCTTTTCACCGTAATATTGAAAAGATTTTTTAGGCACCGTATATTTGAAAAATACTTTTGCTTTCAGAGTAATTTTGTAAATATCCCTTAATTAATTTATTGCAAATGACTAACAAAAAGCTTTCTTGGCAATCACCAGATATAAATACTATAAATTAATTAATTATAACAGTTGACAAAAATATAGATCCTTGCTAATAAAGACAATATTATTAAAAAGATAGACTTTTAGTATTTTTTTAATATTTAATATACATTTAATTTTAAATTTAAATTCAAATTTGAGACTTCTTAAAAAATTGAATAATTTTTAAAATATTTTTACTTGTTAAGATAATTTCATAATTAACTCAACAAATAATAAAGAATTAAATAAGGCTAAGTATAATTAGTGTTTTAAATTTACTTTTTTTAATAATAAAATATATTAATTTTTTATTAGGCTCAAATTTTAATTTTGATTACTTATATATCTAGTTATATGTAATATATCATATATTAATTAATTTATTATCTCAATTTAATTTTTATATAAATAGATTATCATAAATTAAATAATATATTTTTATATAAATTAATTCAAAAATATAACGATTGAATAAGTTGATATAATTTGTAAAGTTGATGAAAATCTAAAAATTAAAAAAAAATTAAAACATTTCATCATATATATTGTGTATTTAGATTGAAGAAAAAAAATATCTAATCATTATAGTTAAAGAAAAAAATAATAAAAATAAATTTTTTTATTTTTTGAAGTGATAAAATTTAATACGTATATATTGTTATACTAAACATATATCAATTTTATATTATTATTTTTTAAATTTTAAAAAGTATTTGTTGTTACATATAACATATGCTGACATATAACTAAATATATATTATTTTTATATTATTTTTTTTAAATTTAATAATTATATATTATTATATATAACATATACCGACATATATAAATATATATTATTTTTACACTCTTATTTTAATAATATATATTGTTATATGTAACATATACTGACATATAACTAAATATATAATAGTTTTATTTTTTTTATTTTTTTAAAGCTTAATATGTATTTATTGTTATATGTAATATATACCAAAATATATCAACATATTTGTAGAAATCGTTCTCTCTTTGCTTTGTCCAAGTCAAAATTCAGAGTCTTGATTGCCCAATACGCTCTGTGCTCAAACTCTACTGGTAAGTGACAAGCTTTTCCAAACACCAATCGATATGGACTCATACCTAGAGGAGTTTTGAAAGCAGTCCGATATGCCCATAGTGCATCATGTAATCTGTTTGCCCAATCTTTCTTTGATGTGTTGACTGTTTTCTCCAGAATTCCTTTTAGCTGCTTGTTTGATGTTTCCACTTGTCCAGAAGTCTGTGGATGGTATGGGGTTGCCACCTTGTGCTTCACACCAGATTTGTGCATTAACTTCTCAAAAAGCCTGTTGTAAAAATGGCTCGCCCCATCACTGACTATCACCCTTGGCGTACCAAATCTGCTAAGAATATTTTCCTTCACAAATTTAACAACTACATTAGCATCATTAGTACGGGTGGGGATTGCCTCCACCCATTTGGAAACATAATCAACAGCAACTAAAATATACTCATATCCAAAAGACTTGGGGAAAGGACCCATGAAGTCTATTCCCCACACATCAAACAGTTTAACAACAATATATGATTGAAAGGGCATTTCATTCCTCCTACCAATGTTACCTACTCTTTGCCAACGATCACAGTGCTTACAATACTCTTGAGCATCTTTAAATAAAGTAGGCCAGTAAAAACCACTTTGTAGCACCTTTTCTGCAGTCTTTCTTCCTCCAAAATGACCCCCACAGTGAAGGTCATGACAAAATTGAAGAACACTCAGTTGTTCTTCCTCAGATACACACCTGCGAACTATCTCATCTTTGCATATCCGGAATAGATAAGGTTCATCCCAAAAATAAAACTTACTCAAGTGTAAATATCTTTTCTTTTCCTGAAATGACATGTTAGTACGCAATATACCACATGCAAGATAGTTAGCAATATCTGCAAACCAAGGTGCATCAAATACCACAAAAAGCTGCTCATCGGGAAATGCTTCTAAATTTTTATGAATGCTATCAGATGCAAGATTTTCACTAAAGAAGGGTAATCTGGATAAATGATCAACAACAACATTCTCACTACCCTTAGTATCTTTGATTTGGAAATCAAATTCTTGCAATAATAACACCCATCTAATGAAGCGCGGTTTAGCATGTTGTTTTGTTAAAAGATATTTTAGAGCTGCATGGTCAGAATGCACAATAATTTTTGACCCAATTAAATATGCTCTAAATTTGTCTAAAGCAAAAACAACAGCTAACATTTCCTTTTCAGTTGTGGTGTAGTTCATTTATGCACTATTCAGGGTCAAACTGGCATAATATATTACTCTCAAGTATTTATCAACCCTTTGCCCAGGAACAGCTCCTACTGCATGATTAGAAGCATCACACATGATTTCAAAAGGTAAAGACCAAACAGGAGCTACAATCACTGGTGCACTAGTCAATTTTTCTTTAAGGGAATTAAAAGCTTGCATGCATTGTGCTGTAAATTCAAATGGAACATCTTTCCCTAGCAAATGGCACAATGGTTGGCTTATTTTGGAAAAATCCTTAATAAACCTCCTGTAAAATCCTGCATGCCCTAGAAAACTCCTTATTCCCTTAACAGAGGTAGGTGGGGGTAACTTAGCAATCAATTCAACTTTAGCCTTATCCACCTCAATCCCTTTACTTGACACCACATGACCTAGGACAATGCTCTGGGTAACCATAAAATGACTCTTTTCTCAACTTAAAGTGAGGTTACATTCAATGTATCTCTCAAGCACACGAACAAGTTTATTGAGGCAATTATCAAAAGAATTACCAAAAACAGAAAAATCATCCATAAATACCTCAATAAAATCATCTATCATATCTGAGAAGACAGACATCATGCATCTCTGAAAAGTTGCAGGTGCATTGCACAATCCAAAGGGCATACGTCGAAATGCATAAGTCCCAAAAGGGCAAGTAAAGGTTGTCTTGTACTGATCCTCTGGAGATATTGGCACCTGATAGTAACCTGAAAGACCATGCAGAAAACAATAATGTGAGTGTCCAGAAAGTTTATCTAACATCTGATCAATAAAAGAAAGAGGAAAATGATCTTTCTTTGTAGCATTGTTCAACTTCCTATAATCGATGCACATTCTCCACCCAGTAGTAGTCCTAGTAGGAATCAATTCATTATTCTCATTTTTCACCACAGTGATTCCAGATTTCTTAGGAACTACGTGTACTGGGCTCACCCACTCACTATTAGCAATTGAATAAATTACTCCTTCATCCAGCAATTTGAGCACTTCCTTCTTAACCACTTCACTCATATTTGGGTTAAGGCGCCTTTGAGTCTCCCTCACAGGTTTAGCTCCCTCTTCTAAAGTGATTCTATGCATGCATATTGAAGGGCTAATACCCTTGATGTCACTCAACCCCCATCCTATTGCTTTCTTTAATCTTTTAAGCTCACTCACCAACCTCATCTCCTCCCTTTCACTAAGTTCACTAGATATTATCACATGTAAAGTGTTGTGATCTCCTAAAAACACATATTTCAGGTTCTTAGGTAACTCTTTCAGCTCTAATTCTAGTGAGGGGTTCTTCTCTTCTTTTTCAATGGGGGGAAGCTCACAAACTGGATCCTCCTTAAGTTCCTCTATTTCAGCACTTTCTAAGGTCTCAAGACAATTGGCTATTTCTGCATCAAAAATTTCCAAATCACTATCCAAGGTCAAAGCCAGCTCCAATTTATCAGAGGAACCTGTCTGCAAGAAAGCATCTGAAACAACTGCATCAACACAATCAATGAAAGAACAATCCTCATATAAAGCAGTTGTAGGAATAGGAGAAGTGTTAAAAATAGAAAATTTCACAGTTTGTCCCAAAATATTCATTGATAATTTTCCATTCTTAACATCTATCAAAGTGTTGGTAGTCGCCATAACAGGCCTACCCAGCAGAATGGTGTGTGCAGATGGTGAAGAGTTACTTACTTCCATGTCAAGAACGATGAAATCCACAGGTACTATCAAACCACCAACTTTAACTAACACATCTTCTATAACCCCTTTCGGGAATCTAAGAGATCTATCAGCTAATTGCAACACCATTTTTGTTGGTTTAAGTTCCCCTAGTTCTAAATCAAGGTACCCAGAATAAGGCATTAAATTCACACTGGCTCCTAAATCACACATGCCATCAGTACCCTTTCCATTCCCCATAGTAATTTGAATAATAAAACTTCCAAGATCCTTTAGCTTAGGAGGTAATTTATGCTGCAAAACAGCACTAGCTACCTCAGAAACTATCACCTTTTCATTCGACTCATGCCTCTTTTTCTTGGTATTCAGTTCTTTGAAGAATTTAGCATAAGCCGGCATGTTCTTAATTGCTTCAAGTAAGGGTAAGTTAATACTTACCTTAGACAGCATGTTGAAGATATCTGAAAATTGCTTATCTTTTTTTATCATCCTTCAACCTGCTGGGGAATGGTATAGGTGGCCGGTATGGATTGCTTGCCTTGTGCAAATCTGCTGTAGGGGACTTCTCCATTGATCTTTCTTCAGCACCTTTATTCTCTTGTTCTCCTTCCTTTTTATTCTCTTGCTCACCCGTATTCACAGAATTATTTTCAACATTGTTATTAATTACCTTGCCACTCCTAAGAACAGTCACTGCTTGTGCCTGCTCAGGTTGACTTGGGAACTTCCCCTTTTGTTGAATCTGCATCTGTTGAGCAAGTTGCCCCACTTGGGTCTCCACCTTCTTAAAAGATGCTTCCAAGGAATCCAGCCTCTTGTTGTTCATCTCTTGATTTTTAGCACTGACTTGGATAAAAAGCCTGTAAACTTTCCTCCAAACTCTCTCTCTTAGGCTGACCTTGATTTGAGGATTGACCCTGCTGTTGGTTCTGTCTCTGGAGCAAATGGAAAGGCTGTTGAGCATTATTTGTTGTCCAGAAAAAATTTGGGTGATTCCTCCAACCAGGGTTGTAAGTGTTGGAGTAAGGATCATTTCTGGCCCTTGGTTGGAATCCCCCCATAGCATTAACTTGCTCAGCTTCATTCCCAAAAGACTCATATGCAGAGGGGCATATATTTGCTCCATGCCCAAATGTCCCACAGATTCCACACAATTCTTGAGTGGATGAAGAAATATTGTTCTTCATGTTTAGCATCTGAACCTGCCTTGTCAACTCAGCTATTTGACTAACCATTTTAGTATTGGCTTCTAGTTGATTCACCCCTTTACTTCTTCCCCTTACACTCTTTTGTTGAGAATTAGCTCCCAACATCTCAAAAATCTCATAAGTCTCATCAGCTGTCTTTTCTCCCATGGCTCCCCCAGCTGCATTGTCAACAGTGTTCTGAAATTGCTGGGTTAGACCATCATAGAAAAACTGATTAAGGAGTTGAAGTGGGTAGTGATGATGTGGACACTGGATCAATAGCATCTTGAATCTGTCCTAAGCCTCATGAAATGGCTCTCCTTCAAATTGAGAGAATGTAGCAATCTTCCCTCTCAACTCAGCTGTCTTTTGATGTGAATAGAACTTGCCCATGAACTTATTATAAACTTGCTCCCAAGTTGTCAGTGAATTTTCGGGCAACATCATAAGTCAGCTCTTTGCCCTATCCTTCAAAGTATATGGAAAACACCGCATCCTCAACTGATCCTCTGTTAATCCTCCCAATGGAAAAGTGTTGAGGGTGGAGTAGAAATCCCGAATAAAGTTCAAAGGATCTTCATTTGCAACTCCATAGAATGATGGCAGCATGTTGTAATGAATGTTCTTCAACTCATAGTTCCTTGCTGCATCTGTCAACCTTATACAAGATGTAGAGGTCCTAATGACAGGTCTAGCAAAATCTCTCATGGTTCTTTGCCTTTCTTCAGCCATTTTAACTGATTGTGCAGAATCTGACTCAAATTCAGAAGTGTCCTCTTCTGTATCAAATCCGGTGTAGAGCTCAAACTCTTCTCTACTCCTTTTCACTCTCTGAATTTCTGGAATGAATGGATGTAGCTCTCCTTCGAGTGATCTCCTGCCTTGCATAAACAGAAATTTTCTAGAAAAAAGAAACAATTAAAAGCAAAAGACAAAATAAAATAAAATGAAAATAGTGAAAAATAATCCAAAAAATATATATATTTTTTTAATAAACAATTTCGCCAATTAGCCTCCCCGGCAACGGCGCCAAAAACTTGTTGCGCTCGAATTAACTCTACCACAAAGAGTCGCTCGCAAGTATACGAGGTAGCTGTAGCAAAGGTGATCGCCCCAAGGTTGTCTCACAAGGAAGCTAAAGTGACTAATTGATTATCAGATTTTAAATAACAAGTAATGAAGAAATTTAAATTGCTAACAATTAAAGAAAACAGATTGATTAAAGTTTAAAACAAATAAAAGTAAATTGAATTGATGATTTGATTCACTTAGTAGAATGGTCTAGGGTTTGCACTTCTCTACTACTGATATGTATGAACGGTTATTCCACTTAACTAATTTAATTTCAAAGATTAAATCTCAAACAACTTAATTAATTGAGTCAAGAAAATAAGCTCTCGCATTCAAACATCTTACAACTAATCTTGTTATAATTGAAACAATCTTTTTAATAGGTTATATCTCTAATTCACCTAAGTCCTTAATTGAATTGTTCCAGCATTAGACTTCATCTCTCAATCCATCATCTAATACCTAAAACACACAATTGGTGGCCAATCAATTGTACGTTAACAATATTTCATTCAATAAAGGCTAAAGAAATTATTAGCTAAGAGAATAACCAATTCATACAATCATAGCAGATCCATACAAACCATAGACTAGATCAAATTAGTTCATAATGCAATCAAACATATTCATCTCATTAATATTCAAAGAAATCAAAATAGACATGATAATATCCATTCAATGAAATTAAAGAGAATAAGTTCGAGAACAAAACCAAGTTACAACTCCTTGAAGCTTCTGAAGAATCTCTTGTTCAAATCTTGCAAGAAGGATATATCAATGGCATGAACAATCTAATCTAGCTAGTTTTAATCCAAAGTGTAATTGAAATCAAAGAAAAACAAAGTTAACAAAAACCCTAATCTCTTTGACGGCTCTATTCTCTCTCAAAATCGCCAACAGTCCCTCAAACCCTAGCTTCTTTTTCCTTTTATATGAATCGTCCGTTTAAAATCCGCTGCGTGTTTGGTTCATGAGGGACACGGCCAAGTTGCATGTGACTTGGCCGTGTGAGTGCTCTTTGGAGGGACACGACCACTGACTTGGCCTTGTCCCTTGCCTATGTTCGCTTCTGCTTGTTTCTCTTCTTTTTCTTCTTTAGTTGAGTGACACGGCCAAGTCAGAGGTGACTTGGCCGTGTTGCACCATTTTGGAGGGACACGGCCACAAGACTTGGCCGTGTCCCTTGCCTATGTCTGCCTCTGTGAATTTTAAGTTCTTTGCTTTGGATGCAGGTGAGACACGGCCAGGTTGGATTGACTTGGCCGTGTCTGGGCTTCTTTGGAAGGACACGGCCACTGACTTGGCCGTATCCCTTGCTTGTGTCTTCAACTGTGACTTGCTCTTCCTCTTTAGCTTGGTATGGGACACGGCCAGTGACTTGGCCGTGTCCTCTACCTGTGTCAGCTACTGCCTTTTTTCCTCTTTCAATTTGCTTCCTTGTCTTTTTTAACCTAACACAAAACTCAAAACAAACTCTAAACAACAAGTAAATAGAAAATAACCAACACAACATAAACACAATACTAAAGACTAGATCAATAACGACATAAACATTGAAATAAACTAAAACTACCAAAATTAATGAAAACACCAAACAAACCGATTAAAACTAACAAAATACCTCAATAAGACAATAATTATCATAATAAACAAGACACAAAACTATATCAAAAACTAATAAAACACAAACCTTTATTATCGAATTTCATAATTATTTACTTAAAGATATACTTAATACATTATGTCTTGATGTTGTTTTGTTACTATTATTACTATGTGTTTTTAATCTATAAAATTATTACTTTAAAATTTATCTTTTTACGAGTAATTTGGATGTGTTTCAAGTAAGGTTGAAAGTATCAATTTGTACCAAATGAGGGGATGATAAAAATAGGTACTATCTAAACTTACATTTATTTTATTATTGCTTCTTCACATTGGGGACAATGTGAATCTTAAAGTGTTGGGTGCAAAGGTTTTACTTTAACTTATTCTTGGTTTAAGTTTTAGTAATCTTAGTAATGTAATGTTTTAGTAATGTAATGCTTTTCTTATAATAAATGATTTTTGAAAAACTCAATGGTTATAAAATTTTTGATAGGTGACCTATAAAATTTTTGAAGCATGAATTTGAAAATTGAATAGAATTAATACTTATTTTCAACTTTGATGGTCATTCTTGGCATTACCTTTAACTTGTGAGAATTTGAGCCATTTAAGTTGAATGCCAACTTATTATTTAAGTTGAATTTTAGAAATATAAATAATTATGAGTTATAACATAAAAACTTTAAAATTTTAATTTTCAATTATTATAATTATATTAATTAATAAGATTTGTAAACAAATTATCTAAATTAGTTTTGGTTGTTGTGAGATTTGGAGGCTATTTGGAAGTGCTTATTTATTTGTTTTATTTTAAGGGAAAATATCTTATTTATAATAATGAAAATTTTTTCAAAATTTGAATAAAATGTTTAAAGTCATTTGAGTATAGATTTAAAGGTTAAGGTTTGGGTTGTCCCTAATGTTCATTATTTGTTATTCAATATATGTATTTTAAGCATCTTCTTAGTTATCAGCTAACCGAAACCTTGAGAAGATCCAGTTGATTTTTTGTTAAATTTGTAAATGATACATTCTAGCATATCTCACTTGCTCCTCATGCATATGAATTTACTGCAAGTATATATGTATATAATTATGCATTATTTATATTTATTAAGCATTCGACATATATTTATGTATATTCCATTATATTTCACGACGCATATTTCTTATTGATGTTGGATGAGATTAGAACGACATGCGATTATATAGAATGACAATATGAATTCTAATTATGATATGAGTTTTAAGATATGATGATGAGGTAAAACTTGTGTATAATGGTTGTGGGCTTACTTATTGTTTAACACTATTGCCAATCGAGTTGGCCTACTCAAGTAATGGCTAAGACAATGGAACCTTATGTATTGGACCTTAAAGAAATATTTGAATTAGAGAGTCAAACAAATAGAATTTACTCTCCTAATTGAGGTTTAGTATGATTATTGTGGACTATTGTCATCCTTAAATGATTATATGACTTTTTATATGCCTACTATGACACTTGAGCAGTATTGTTCTTATCAAAATTATAGGATACTAAGTTGGTGTATCGGTTGATGTGATTTTGCTAAAGGTAAAGGGAGAAGATGCAAATATACTCCTCCTGTTTATACAAATGTACCTATTGACCTTTGAAAAAAAAATGTGCTCAATTAGTTATGAGATTCTTTAAAACTAACTATTTAGGTCGTCCCTCCTTTAATGGGAGAATAGCTTAGCTTATATCTTGATTAGCTCATTGCTTATATGACATATTTTTACCAGGTTATAGAAAATATTTTAATAGAAGATGGATCCATTAGGTTTGGAACCATTAAGCTCGAGTGAGAGAGAAAAGAATCAAACCACTTCACTCATTCTTTCAAGGGTAAAACAATTTATTGAAGGTTTGAAGAGGGCTTGGGAGTTCTTCATCGCATTCATGTTGAGCTAAAAGGAAGAACAAGAAATTCAACTCTTAGCATCTACAAGGGGATTTTTATATTCTCTCATTTAATTCATTTTTTAGATTATTGATGTTTTGTTATGAACATTAATATTTCAATGGATAATTTTGAATTGATTTATATTGAGATGAATGTTTATTTTGAAATGATGATGAGCTAAATTACCCATACCTAGGGTTGTAGTAGATTTGATTGAATGACTTGATTTGATATTTTTATTAATATACCTTGTTAGTGGTTTTTTGGATTGGATTATATGTTAGGTTGATAGATCGGCTACCTATTGATCTCTTAATATTGAATGATAGACCGAGAGGTAAAATTTAATGTTGAAACTATGCAATCAACTACTCTAAGAACGAATGAGAAATATAAGTTCTAGGATTCAATTAATTTGTAATTTTGAAGCAATTGGTTGTTATTAATTCATGAATGTGAGAACTAATGAATTGATAATTGCTAATTAATCAAAAGAAACAAATTAAATTATAAGGTTGTGTTAATGGATAATTTAAAAATTAAGCTTTAATTAAATTGACCTACAAACTCTATGTACTATTCTAAGAATTTGAATTAATCTTGCACAAATACTACTAGTTTTTACTTTTAGATTTTAATGGCATTTCACCATATCAAAAACATACATTTAAATTTAATATTTTGTTTTAATCAAATTATTACCAATAACGCCTTCCTTGTGAGACGACCTTGGGACGATCACCGTTGCTACAATAGCCTCGTATACTTGAGATTGTTGCTTTTATTAGTGTTCAGTAGAGCGCAACAGCGAGGTTAAACCAAGTGGGACATGTGTGGATGATGGTAGTTAGCCTTATACTACCTTTTATGTGGATGATTTTTTTACTAGTGATTCTACTAGGTATGTTAGTGATGAGGATGATTTAGAAGTTAATGATAGCACTAGTGAAGTTATAATGATGTAAGTAATGAGGAGGGAGATGTTTTAGATGAAACAACACCCCCTCAAGAGAGAGTGAGATATGATGGGATTGATAACAAATGTTATTTCATGCCTTGAATGACTTTTGCTAATGCTACTGAAGTTAAGAAAGCCATTGCTAATTATATTGTATGTTTAAGCTTGAAATAAAAGATAATCTTAATAAACCCAACAAGATTAGAGTTAGATGTATTAGGAATGAGGATTATTCATTTGTAATGCTAGTTTCAAATTATGGAAAAAAATCCTAGTTTGGTGATTAAAACGTTAGTTGATAAGCATAATTATTATAAGCAGTGTACTATACTAGTGATACAGGTGGTTTCTTAGCAAAACATGTTAATGATAAGATATAAAAGAGGCCTGAGTTTAGATGTAAAAACATAAAGGTTGATGTTGAAGAGTTACTGAAAATCAATGTTAGCCTGTAAAAGAGAAAAGAGGCAAATTCTTGAAGAACTAGATGGTAATTTTAGGGCCAAGTTTAGGTATCTAGCTGCATATGTAGCAACAATGAAAAAAAAAGGGTTCAAAGGCAGAAATTGAGTTAGATAAAGAGCCATTGAAAGAAGGTAAAAGAGTTTTTATAAGAATGTTTATTTAGTTTGATTGTTGTGAAAGAGGCCGGCAATTAGGCTATAGACCTTTAATAAGTTTAGATGGATTCTTTCTAAAGGGAGTATTCAAAGGGCAACTGCTTGCAACTATGTGTAATGACTATAATGATCAAATGGTATGAACAATATAGACAGTGGTCGATAAAGAAAATAAAACAATTAGGAGTGGTTTTTGTGTTGGCTGGCCCAAAAACTCATACTCAGAGATTAATCAACTATCATTGTAATTTCTGATATGTAAAAGGTAATTTTCCTTATTCCTTTACGTGATTCAATTATGATTACTTTATATAATTCACTTATACCTTTATACAGGGGTGAAACTGGGTAGTCCATGGTAGAGCTAAGCAGAAATTTTAAAATTGACCGTATCGAACTGACCCAGATGATTTTTTTTCGATTTCGATTGGTTGCCTTATCAAGCAATGGTTCGGATCGGGTTAATTTTTTTTTTCTAGTAGGTTAGGACGGTCAATTCGATTTGATAATTTTGTTACCATTTCAAACTGAAACTGACCAATACAAATATCTATAAATATATTTATACTTTTGCTACCATTTGGGCCATTTTTATTACACTTGTCTATCCACTATCTAATTTGCAAAAAGTGTCAGTGATTGGTTAGAGTTTATGTTTTTGACCTTTATTATTTTTATTTATTTTTATTTGAGATGTTATGTTTAATTAATTAGACATACCATTATCCCAAAAAAAAAAAAAGCCAAATGATTTTAAACTATTAACATGACACTTTGTTTTAGAGTTAAAATATCCAAAATATGATATACTCAACAAAATATTTGAAATTTCATCATTCATTAATTTAGAGTTTCAGTTAGTTAAATTTCATATTGTTAATACACTTTTCCTTTTCCTTTTCTATTTTTCCTTTATTCTTTTCATTATTTTTTCTGCTTATTCTATATTTGTAAAATTTATTAATTATGTAGTTGTCAATATCAAGTCTTAATTGAGAGAGAATGCATTTTTGTACTTAATGTTATAGTGAAGTTATGGATTTGCCCTCAAAAAATTTAGGGATAAAATACTAGAATTTTAGAAAAAGCTGTTATTTTTTCCCTTCTCTTAACGGTGTCATCTAACCAAAGCGTGGTTAAATTTTCAAAATGTAAGAAAATTAATAGTTTATTTATAGTGGGTCCCATTTTATAAATATTAAATTAATATATAATTATATGGGGTCATTATATAATAATATGTATTATTTTTTAGATAAAAATAAATATAATTATTATTTATTTATTTATATATTATAATATAATTTTTTAGATAAAATTCTTGAATTTGAAGTTAAAATTGGTTCAAACTCGAAGGAATTCTATATCATTTTCTCAAGGAGGCCATAGAATCTTAGAAGCAAAGTTTTTAATGGGTAACCATTACAAAACTGGTTGCCTCAAAGTAGCTTACAAAACCATTACAAAGTTTCTGAGATCTTCTTTTATCTCCTCTTCGAGTTCTTCATACCCTCTTCAAGATCTTATCAATTTCTTGCGTACAAGCTTTAGTTTTAAACCTTCACCTGTAATTCAATAGCCACCTTATTTTCTAACAAACTGATGTTCTATCTTTCTATTTACCACTATAAATTGAAACAGCAAGTGATACCATTTTTCCCTTCTTGAAATAGAAGGAATGATTATAGACTTCATTATCCATGCTCAAAATAGTTAATTTTAATCGTTTATTTCTATTAATAGAAATTGTAATTGGGCAACCCATGGTTTGGCTAGAAAAACCCTTAATTTTGATTTTTCTAATAGCCATGACAGACATGGATTTTTATAATCACTCATGGTCATACAGTATTGGATTCTATAAAAAAAAACTCAAACATATTTGTAGGTACTGGTCTCAAACCCAACCAAATTCCATCATCATAATAAACCAGCAAGCAATTCATCAATACCAAACTCAAAATGGTGTCTCCACTACTAGTGTCTCATCATCGCCATCAATTTCACACTTAACACTCAAAATCAAATTGTTTCAAAAAAATTAAAATCAAAATCCTTTTCTTCTCATCTATATCAATAGGCCATTTATGAATTTTCATTGCATCTTCTCCCTATAAATAATAAACTCAAAACCTTTTCCTTCTCCTAATTTTTTGTGCATTACTGACACCCAAGAAGAGAGAGAGAGAGTACAACTTGTAGACCTTTTGCCGGAGAGTGACAAGGGTGTTACTGGTGACGTCTTGAAGAAAGGGTGCCAGAGAGTCATGGTGTTGTTGATGTCGATGATTGTAAAGTCATTTTCTCCAAGGGTGTAGTTGATTTTGATGACTATAAAGTCAAAGTGTTATTCATTTTTAATTTATTTAATTATTTAAAATAAATAATTTAAATACAAAATACATGAGGTGGAGCCACTATTATATTAATTGACTTATAGTCTTTCCAAGCCATGTCATATAAATTTAACAGACCAAAACTTATTTAGATAGCACCATTAAGGGCGGGGCAAAAAAATAACATTTTTTTTTTAATTTTAGTATTTTGTCTCTAAATTTTTTAAGTGCAAATTTATACTTTTGCTATAACATTAGGAACAAAAATGCACCTTCTCCCAGTCGTCTTACTTTCATTTCTTTTTTTAAACTATATGCATATTTTTCAAAATTTATTTAAATATAAAGTATTTTGAAATGAATTTAAATTTTATTTGTAAAATGATAAAAAATAAATACAATATGATATGATGTTTGGACAGTTTGAGAATATTTATAATTTAATAGATAAAAACATATTATATATATACACAAATTAAATTTGAATAATAAAGTTAATTTTGATGATGCCTAAGTTGTTGGATAATTTTTTATCATACAAATTAGAAAGGAGTGTAAAAATCTAATTTTAGCCCAAATTATAAGTATAAAACACACCATATAAAAAAAGCCTAATTTTTTAGCCCAACTCGAATTAACCCGCCTAAAACTGACAATATTCAGTTCAGTCGAAATATTTACTTTTTACGATCAAAATCAATTGAGAATATATGTATATTTGATGGGTTCGATCAGTTTGAAATTTCACTTCAACCCAACCAAAACCTACCTATGCACATCTCTAGTCCATGGACCTCCCTCACTGACAGCCAGAAGCTCTTATAGCGGGGCTTCTGTCGTCCAGCGAAGCCAGGGGAGGGAGCCCCTAGATAGCGGCCCTCTATTTGCAGTAAGGAGGAGCGATTGAAGACTATCCCTCCTTTCTTGTTTTATTTTTTTTCGCACAGCTCTTAATAAAAGAATGTCGTTTAATTAAAAGTTATTTTTTTATATAGCTCTTAATGAAACAATGTCATTTCACTAAGAATTGTTTAAAAAAATAGAAGCCTCGTGATGATATGTCTTTCACTGCACTAAAATTGACCATCAGAGAGGTGAGGGAGAGTGTGAGAGTGGCAAGAGGAGGTGCTGAATGAGAGGGCGAGCAAGCAGGTGATTGAGCCACCTACCGACATTGATCGAGCCACACCTATAAGGAGGTACCAAGCCACCCCTTCAGCTTAATTTTTTTTTTAAGTTTATGTTTTATTTTTGTGATTTTAGTGATTAAGTTTAGATTTTTTTTTAGAAATTTAAAATTAGTTTTAAATTTATTGTTTTGATAAACCATAATATTATTGAGTATTATAATAATTGATAATTAATGTTTAATTTAATGTTTTAATAATTTATTATTTTGATGAATAAATTGAATATTTATTATATTGATTTAAAGTTTAATTTATAGTTTTTAATTTATTATTTTGATGATTAAATTGAATATTTAGTATACTAATTTAAAGTTTAGTTTATAGTTTTTAATTATGAATTAGAATTTGGGGTTTTGATGATTAGGTTAATTATTTTTGAAATTTGATTATAAATTGGGATTTGAGATTTTGATGATTAAGTTAATTATTTTGGAATTTTTTATGAATTGAGATGGGAATTTGGGATTTTGTGATTGAGTTGATTATTTTGCAATTTGATTATGAATTGAAAATTTAGGGTTTTGTTATTAGGTTAATTATTTTATAATTTAACTATGAATTAGGTTTGAGGGTTCTATGATGAGGTTAATTATTTTGTAAAAAATATTCTATCGCATAAATTTATTAAAAAATAATTAGTTTAAATATTTTTTTTTAAAAATATTTCAATTTTTCTATAATTTTTTTAGTTTGAAAATTTTCCTTTACCCCCTCCCTTCTTTAATCTAAGTCCTAGTTTCGCCACTGTCTTCATACTAATTCAAATCCACTCTTGCTATTTTTTTTTTGTGTTATTTTGCACTTAGAGGTTGATTGATACTGGGCATAATGTGCTGCCCCAAATAGAGCACAAGTGTTGTAAATACACATTTGTGCAAATTGAAGTACAAAATAAAAAGAAGAGAAATTAAAGAAGAAAGTTTAGATATGTGAAACACATTTCTAGAAGAATTTAATGACAATTTGAAGAAGTTGGGAGATGTAAGTAAGCAAGTTGCCTGCCGAGAATCTTATAATATACCCATCACACAATTGGGTTAGAGCTTATTTTAGTAATAGATGCAAAAGTCGGATGATGGGTAACAATATTTCAGAGGGCTTCAATAGTTGGATTAGTGTTGCTAGGCACAAGCCAATAGTTAGTATGTTAGAAGAGATAAGGCTGCAATACATAAATAAGATTAAATACACACACATAAATACAAGAACCACAAGCCATTGAAACATACTAACATCATCATCACCATCAAACATCAACATCACCATCGAACCAACACTAGTACTAGCATCATTACCATCAAACCACCACCACTATTGAATTAAACTCACCACCATCACCATCGAACCATCATTAAACCACCACCACCGTCAAATTAAACTCACCACCAAACCAACACCATCACTAGATTCAATATCGTTAAACCACCACCATTGAATTACCATCAAACCATCAGCGTTAATCATCGATTCTTGTGGTTCGCTCCTTCATTCGCCAGCATCAGTCATCGAACAAGAACCACTAGCATCACCATCATTTACAAAAAAAAAATAAAGAATTCAAAGACATTTTTTCCATCCACTCAATAACAAAATAATTCACAAACCCATTTCTCTCTCCTATACTATTCACTTAAAAATGAAATCAAGATATTTTTGTAGTATCAACACTAAGCTTCGAAGAAGATGATCGACGGTGACCATTGGACTGGCAAATAACAGATAAGCTTAGCATGTTTTATGCATCGATTGCATCTGGATCAAGTAGTGGTAGTAGTCGAGGTTTTAGGGAGAAGATAAGGGTAGTGGTGGTGGTGGTTGAGGTTGTTGGGAGATGATGAGGGTAGTGGTGGTGGTGGTGAGAAGAAATTATGGCGGTGGTGGAGAGTGAACTAGAGTTAGATAAAAAAAGGTTTCAATTACCTTTATTATTTTTTTATTAATTTATTTTTGATTATTTTATTTTATTATTTTCTATTTTTAACAATCAGTGAGATTGAGACACTTGCAAAAAAAAGAGATTATATATGTCACATAAGCGAGAATTAACAGCAAATTAGACTATCGTGATATCAGGGCCCAAATTGATCCATTTTTTACAAAAAAAAAAAAAAAAAAGCGTTTGATTGGTTCAAAATAGTTCAAGGGTGTTATTAACCCTTTGGCCAGATTTTATTTTGTTGATGAAAAGGGTTGGATTTTTAGCATGACGGATGCAATAGCACATTTTGGTACATTTTAACCATGACAGATGCAATTACACATTTTTGCTTTTATTTTTGTTGTTGAGAAGTTATATTACATACATATGCAATTACCACATTTTGGCTTTTATTTTTGTTGTTGAGAAGTTACCTCCAGCAAACCAATTCCCAGTATTTAATCCACCTTTAACAATTACAGTAAACCAATTCCTAGGAACTAATCCATCTCCAACAATTAAGTTAGCAACTTTCAACAATTAATTTGTAAGATTATCAACTTCCCAACAATTAATCCACCTGCAATAATTAAGTTAGCAACTTCTAAACAACCAACTTCTAGAAATTATCAACTTATCCAACAAAATCAAGAATACAGATTCGCAACACAACCAACTTCTGAAAGCCAAACATTCTCAACTTCTAGAAACATTCTCAACACAACAGAACCAACAACAAATACACAAAATTATGAAAATTTCATAACCCTTAACATGCATTACATTGACAAATCCAACAATTACTCATAGATACGTTTACATTGCTATCCAAAATTCAATGGAAAATTTTATAAAATTATCAGTAGAATCACAAATGCAACCCATGTCAAAAATACAATCATGTACATTGTTTTTATTTTTTTTTTCCTTTTCATCCCGCAATACACAACGATAGCCTTCTTTAAACTTTTCAACTTCAACATTAAAGCATCAAGTTCATATTCAATATCAAAAGTATTCCTATGTGCCTTCAGTTTTTTATTCTCAACAATCAATAGTATTCTCTCCAATTTCATCTTATTTAGCAATTCCCTATTTCGACCTAATAATAGGCTCATCATGCCACTCAAAGAAACCACAACTTTTCACCTACAATTTTGAAAACAAATCAAATTAAAAATAATTTTCATTATCAAAACCATGTAATGTGATCATTAAATTAAAATTCCAAATTTTGATCTTACTTTGTAATTGGGACAATCACCTCCTCTAGGATTTTTATTTGTCCATGAAGTTCACCTTAAAACCTTCATTATCATACCTTTATATCGGCACTTGCAGAACCTTGGAGCTTCATCATAGTCTACCTCAATGTTTGATCATACCAATGAGTTTGATCTCATTGAAGTTGTCGATGAACCCATAGCTGAAATTAAATCTCATAACACAAATGTTGTTTACTGAGTCACCTAGGTTAGTAATATTTTCAAGTAAAAAATTTGGGTGATTTTGAGAATGAAGGATTGAGGGATTTATGGAATTTCGAAATGATAGATATAGAGATTCTTAATATATCCTTTGCATAATTAATTTTTTTAACAAATAGCATTATTAAATTATTTTTTCATTAACATTGCCATATTCGATAGTAGATAATGTTTTTTTATTTTTTCATTAAGAGAGAGACTTAAATAGTTAGTTTTAGATAATCTCATACATAATTAAGTCTAAAATTTTTTTTAGGGGTCAATATATACCTTCATAAAAATATAAAGGTATATTTGCAACTTCTCCATTTATTAAATTGAGATGTTTATCAATGTCTTCTTATCATTTATTATGTCATTTTCAAGTTGAAGGTTGATTATAGAAGTAATTTTAGTTAAATTATTCATATCTTGATGAAATTTATTTTGCTATTCCATTTATATAATTATTTTTATTTTGTTCTAAATTATAAATTCTATTTTTTGAAGCAGACAAATTCTAGTATTTTGCATCATTGTTCTCGTAATCCATCATTCTATGTAGTATGATTGGTTGGATAGTTATTGTGATGTCCTGTAAAATAGAAATTTGTATATAATTAATGACACTTTTTTTTGGAACATGGATAACTAATGATACTTTGTACAAGTTTTATTTAACATATGGGTCCATAGTTACGTATCGTAATTTTACAATTGAGCAAATAGTTAGACTTATTATGAATTTTAAAAGTCTGGTGCTTTTTTTAATACTATGAATTATTATGTATCCTATTTTGATAGTGATAATAATAATAATGATAATAAAATGAAAATGTATTCGTAATTGAAAGAAAAAATAAGTTATTAGTAAGAGGTTTCAAAATTCTTTTTCATTCTTATTTATTTTTAAAAAATAAATTTAAATAAAACTCGATTATTTTATAATTTATTCTAAACTTGAAAAATCATAATATAGAATTAACAAAAGTATGGCTTTAATTATTAATAAAAATGAACTAATTTAATATTTAATTATAATTTAATAATAAATGCATATATAATCAGTGAAATAGGTTTAGATTGGAATCTATTTCTTTAACACTATAAAAAAAGAAAAAGCAAAAGCAAAAGAAAGTAAACTGGTTTATTTTAAAATATATATATATATATATATATTACTGTCTTATTTAAATTTGAGTTTTCTGTGGTCCCAGTCTTTTATTGTTCCAAGAATCGATCGTGGCTTGATCCTCTCAAAGGGACCAAATTAAATTACATTTTAATCCTTAGAATGTAATTAACTTCACAAGATCATATTATTCAAAATTACAGTTTCATTTTTTCAATTAAATTGTAATATAAAAAGTTACACCTGCATTTATATTTTAAATTGTTTTATGTACCCATTAAACATTCACAAATTAAGAAAATAAACAATCAAAAAGCTATGACTATCCAATTAAATATTTGCAAAAAATTTATTATTTTATCCTCCATCAGTCTTATTAAAATTATCATATTCATTTTATGCACCCATATTAAGAATATTATTAAATTCTTTAGATATTATATAAAATTATCTGAGAATTCACCTAAAATATAACTTTTAAAAATAGTTAATATTTTTTAGACTATAATTACTTTAAATGAGTCAAAAAAAGACAATAATATCCTTGTACCTAATAAAGTAAAAAAAAAAAACCTCTCGGATGTCATCAGTATCCTTCTTCTTCCTTATATATTCTCTCTATTTGTCAACTTTCTCTCTCTTTTCCTTTTCAAAATGCAGATCTTCAGCCGTTAGATTGTCAAAATAAAGTTTTCTCATATGCGTTATATTTTTATTTTTTTATTTAGTCAAATCTACAACTTTTATTAAGATTTTTTTACTGTGAAATAATAAATATTTGAAGAGAAAATGATTTATTTTGCTATATTTAATCAATATTTGTACATATATTCAATTTATCTTCTTTTCTTCTTCTAAAATTAAAATAAAATATGTCTTATTTATATTAAGTTTTAAAGGAAAAGTTTATAAAATTGTCCTAACTTCCCATAAATTATCCTAACTCATATCAAAATACTTCTTTTTGCTAAAAAAAATATTATCCATTATACTTTCTAAGACAGTCTGTACACTTAAATCTTAAAATAAAATACATCTGATTCATGTTGAATTTTACAAGAAAAATTTTTTTAGAACTCCCCTAACTTGCCCTAACTCATATTAAAATTCTTTTTTTAATGTATAAAATTATTCATTGTACTTTCTAAGATAGTCTACATACTTGAATCTTAAAATAAAATATTTATGTCTTATGTTGATTTTTAAAGAGAAAAAAAGTTTACAGAATTGCTTCAACTTCCCTAACTTACCCTAATTCATATCAAAATACTTTTTTTGCTGTAAAAAAGCATAATTGCACTTTCTAAGATAGTCTATATATTTGAATCTTAAAATAAAATATGTCTGATTTATGTTTATTTTTAAAAAGAAAAAAAATATTTACAGAACTGCTCTAACTCCCCCCTTAACTTGCCCTAACTCACATCAAAATGTTTCTTTATGTTATAGAAAATTATCCATCGCACTTTCTAAGATAGTTTACAAACTTGAATCCTAAAATAAAATATGTCTGATTTATGTCAATTTTTAAAGGAAAAAAAAGTTTAGAGAACTACCCTAACTCCCCCAACTTGCTCTAATTCATATAAAAATACTCATTTTTGCTATAGAAAATTATCCATTATACTTCTTAAGATAGTCTACATACTTGAATATTAAAATATATGTCTACTTTATATTGATTTTTAAAGAAAAAAAAGTTTACAGAACTGCCCTAACTTCCCCTAACTGCTGTAACTCATATCAAAATGCTCCTTTTTGCTATATAAAATTATCCATTGCACTTTCTAAGACAGTCTACATACTTAAATCTTAAAATGTATTATGTCTAGTTTATGTTGATTTTTAAAGAAAAAAAATTTATGGAACTGCCCTAACTCCTACTAACTTGCCTAACTCACATCAAAATACTCCTTTTTGTATAGAAAATTATTCATTACACTTTCTAAGATAGTTTTCATACTTGAATCTTAAAATTTAATATGTCTGAATTATGTTGATTTTTAAAAGGAAAAAAAATTTACAAAACTCCCCTAACTCCTTTAACTTTTCCTAACTCACATCAAAATATTTCTTTTTGCTATAGAAAATTCTCTATTACACTTTCTAAAATAGCATGCATACTTGAGTCTGAAAATAAAATCGATCTTATTTGTGTTAGTTTTTAAAGGGAAATAAAGTTTATAGAATACCGATATATGTGAATACTCGAATTTTGATGCTCGGAAAGCCGATTTTCTCAGACTGCAAAAAACCAAGCCAGACCGGACGATCACGACAAACTTTACCAAAAGTATGTCTTCATGGTACTTGAAATGTCCGGAGCGACGCAAGGATCACGGATATTGTCTCGAAATAATTTTTGGAGGTCCGTAGCTCCCGGAAAGTCAGTTTGAACGAAAAACGTGAGAATTTTAGTGCCTTTTTGAGGCTGAACCGCCGGAACCGGCCGTCCGACCGCCGCTGTTACCATTTTCCCGATTTTTCGGCTGACAACGCCGGTCCGACCGCTGACCACCGCGGTCCGACCGCCGTTCAGTCCGATTTTTGTCTATAAAAGGTTGTTAAATTCTCAAAGAAAAGGTTCGCTTTTGGTTCGGTTTTTCATTGGGCTTCGAGCGGACGAATTCTCTGTTTTCCATACACTTAAGGACTTCTTTTAGAACTTTTCTTTTCATAAATCTAACCCCGTGCTGCAGGAATTAATCCGTAATCAAGGATCATAATCCAAGGTCCGAGAAAACAAGAACTGGAACTTCGAAGTGGGAAAATCTTAAGCAAGGTAATGTTCTAATTCATCATTTGTCAATCCAAGCATGTCCTAAACATTGCACCTTCTTCTCAATTTCTTTCTGGTCAAAGACCTAATCCTTTTAGGTCTAAGGCCTAATTTAACTAATCAATCAATATTTTGGCATTAAGCCATGAATCAATTGATCTTTTTGGCACGGAGCCTAAATTGCACTCTTTTGGTACGAAGTACCCAAATTCCATCAAAATTAGCACTAAGTGCTTAAAATCTCACAATTTTGGCAAAAAACCCGACAATGCACGAAGCATACACACACACATGCATAATGCATAATTGCCTTTAAATAGGCTTTTCCGAACTACATGGGCTTTGATCTCTCATAAAAACGAGAGTATGTAGGCATATTTGGGATTCACCCCAAATAGCAAGTCCACAATTTACTAACAATTTGCTGGTCTTCTTTTCTTCATCCCTTTAGGGTTCGTTTCTTTTGGCAAATTGATCAAATACATGACATAGTCCCCGAATCCTCCTTGGGTTCGTAGATTAGAAACCTTTACATTGGATGCATTATTAGAGTCAAACAAGGGTTTTCTTAGTTTTTCTCTTTGAACAGAAAAAATTGAGTAGCGACTCCTAACAACAAGTGAACGTTCATCCGAATCCTTTTCGGGTGGAATCCGAGGTTCACAAATTGGCGACTCCACTGGGGAGCATAAAAATGATTTATGAGATTCTAGTGGACTACTATTGCTTATTCGATTAATTTGCCGTTGGGGACCATAAAAATAATTTATGGAATCCTAGTATATTACAATTGTTTATTTGACTAACTTGCCCTTCTTTAGGGTACTTTTATGTATTTTGCAGGGTACCTTAGCGATATATATCCTTTCCTTAAGGATATTGGAATAAAATTCACAAAATGAATCTTTTTCCTTTGATGGACCCTTGTTTGATTAATTGTGCATTTGTTTTGTCATTTAGAGAATCTTTTTCTCTTGCATTATATGGGGGAATCATTTTCCTCCATTGCATAAAAAATTATTTTTCAAATGAATTTCTTCTCTTTCTGTTCAAAGTTCTGAGTCTAGATAGCAAGTAGCGCTGACCGGCAGGTCTCCTTGATTATGCCGGCGGACAGCCAAAGCGTCCTCCCTGTTGTCGCAAACCATTCCAATCCTTTTGGAGTGGCCCATGAGTAAATGTACTGCTGGACCCACGCGAAACTCTTTGTTTCACATGTGGTTAGGTATATCTTACTCAAGACTCAAGGGTCCCTATTATAAGTCTATTCTCTATTTTTCATGTAACAATAGAACCCTCCCCTAGGTTGTATGTACCCAATAATAGTGCCACATCCCATTAAAATGAATTATGATGTGATGAGGTGCATTCATGCAACATAACAACATTGTTTTGGGGAAAACCTTTTGATATATGCAATTGGACCAAGAGTCTTCCTACCTTACACACTACCCTGATCCTTTACCCTTAACCTTTTTGCAGGTACCCACTATCCGTGTGCCTCCACCTACACAAGCTACACCAACTCCAACTGTGCAATCACCCACAAGTCCTACTACCCCAACTTCACCAACTACTCCAATTACTGAAATGGCTACTATTGAACAAATTAAGGCCCTGCTAGATGGACAAGTTAAGGAAATTGAAGCTAGGATGCAAGAAAGAATTGATGAAGCTTTGGCTGCCCAAAGGGTAGCCATCTTGGCTGAATTGGGAGGGGCACCAAAGACGACCACTACTTCTGAAAATTTAGGGAAAGAACCTATTGTGGGACAAACTAGTACCCCCATGACTGCTCAGAATAATACCCCTGTCATCAATTTAGAGGATCCACCCTCTAAGAATGCTACTGAAACTGATGAACTGAAAAAGAAACTTGAATTGCTTGAAAGGTCAATCATTGCCATGAAAACTCATAAAGAGGTGGTAGACATGGATTCCTTATCCTTGTTTCCCCAAGCTAGGTTGCCTCCAAAATTCAAGATGCCTGGGATGGACAGATTTGATGGGACTACTTGCCCTAAAACCCACCTGAAGATGTATGTGGGGGGCCTTAAGCCCTTGGGGTTTAAATGATGAGCTCTTTGCTAAACTCTTCTAACAATCCTTGACTGGCGCTGCCCTTAAATGGTTTGTAAGCCTGGATCATGCCAAGATTAAGATCTGGGAAGACATCTGCAATGCATTTAATACTCAATACCACTACAATATTGAGGTGGATGTCACTAGAAGGGAGCTTGAGACTACCAAACAAAACAACAATGAACCCTTCTCCTCATTCCTTACGAGGTGGAGGGCGAAGGCTGCCCAAATGATCAATCGCCCTTTAGAACAAGAGCAGATTGATATTATAATCAGGAATTTAAGGCCTACATATCAAGCTCAACTACAAACCCAATACCTACCTACTTTCAAATCGCTCATTACGACTGCAACTAAGGTAGAAGATTTGATACAATTGGGTAAGATAGTAGATGAGGGAGCTATCTCAAAGTATAAGAAACAGGGCCAAGCTGCTTCCTCAAGCATGGTCAATGAAGTGGCCAATATTGCCTCTGCGAATCCTTTACATGTGGGCAATCTTGGACAGAGAAATCAGCCAAGAAGGCAATATACCGACCTTGGGGTGCCCCTTCACCTTGTGTTTAAAAAGGCTGTGGAAGGAAAGTACTTGAAGCCTTTGGACCCAAGGCCTCCTCCAAACCCATTACCCTCCAGTTATAAGGCCAATGAGTATTGTGAATACCACCAAGGAAAAGGGCATAAAACAGATGCTTGCTGGACTCTGAAAAATCGCATCCAAGATCTGGTGGATAGTGGTGACATCATTCCTCTCAGGAGACAACCAAACATTAATACTAACCCTTTGCCCAATCATTCCATCCACGCCATCACCATGGAAGAAGAGTTGTTTGATCCTTTCAAACTTCTCTTGGAAATGAATGAGGTATGTGTGCTGGATTTGAATGACCTCGCTGAAGAGGTCGATGCTTTGACAAGAAGTGGAAGGCAATATCAACCACTTGACTTGGGGAAAGCCCCTACAACCTCAAATCACCCCTATAAGAAGACGCCAGAACCAAAGGAAGACCCTGTCCTCTCTCAGCTTAAACAAACTCAAGCTAAGGTGTCAATTTGGGAGCTCCTTGCTTCCTCATTCCCACACCGTCAGGCTCTCAGTAAAGCTTTGAGTCAACTTGATACATCAGTAGACACAAGCCCAGAAGCTTTGGTGGCCACTTTGACCCAATCAACCAAGGCATTGAATATCAGGTTTTCTGATGAAGATTTACCAGAAGATGGCATGAAACACAACGATGCTCTATACATCACCATACAAACTGGGGGAAAGACTATGCACATGGTTCTCATTGATAATGGGTCAGTCTTAAATGTATGTCCCTTGAAAGTAGCAAGCTGTCTGGGGTTGGAAGCTACAGATCTTACACCTTCTGATCAAATTGTTAGAGCATATGATAACACTCGAAGAGAAATTTTGGGTGTTGCTACTCTAGAAGTTGCTATTGGACCGATGAAAATGGGAGTGTCGTTCCAGGTCATTGATGTACCCGCGAGCTTTAATCTCCTCCTTGGAAGGCCGTGGATTCATCAGAATAATGTTGTACCATCTTCATTACATCAAAAACTTAAGTTCCCTTTTGAAGGAAAAATCATTACTATTAAAGGGGACACATGTGAAATCAACAAGAAAACCACGGATCAGTCTCTCTTTGAGGTTGTTCCTGGTGAAACTGCTATGGCCTTGACTGGGTTCCATTATGACACTATTCAATGCATCGAAAGAGAGAGGCCCAAAGGGCCATTTATCCTATATGACTTTGGGGGGATCCAAATTAATTGCCTGGTTGGAATGATGTTGAGGGTAGGTCTGCTGCCCGGGATGGAAATGATAAAGTCTGGGAGAAAATCATCTATAGTGCGGCCATGGGAAGAGCCTAAGAATAAAGGAACTTTTGGCTTAGGGTACAAACTCACAGATGAGGAGATAGAAGGGTTTGGGCATGGGAAGAAGAAAAAGAAGACATAGGGGGCGAAAAGCCTCAAAATGCGCCCTTACTTTAAAACTCTGAATGGTCACTTCTGCAAACCTGGGAAAACAGTTCCTTACTGTGGTTTCCAGGAGCCATTCTATTCTCCTATGACTGGAAAGAAGCTACCGGGTTTTGAGATGTTCGATGATGTTTTGACCATAAAGGAAGGACAGCCAGAACCTATAACTGACTCACAAGTGGAGGATTTCATGCAGCCTAGTCTCTTTGATGAGGTTGCTATGATAACCAATGTCGAAGACAAAAGGGACCTCACGAAGCTGATCAAGACCACAGAGGGACCACTGATGAACTGGTATGCTGAGGAGGGACAAGCAGCTATAGTCAAACCTAGTCCTGTACCACATCCCGAACCTGAGTCTTGTACTGAGTCAAACCTTGAGTCAAACACCGAGTCAGAGTTTAGTGCTGAGTCTTCCTTAGCTTCAAAAATAGAAAACCCTGATGTCGAATATAATGTAACTCTGGAGGATGACTCCGCCATTATTAATGAAACTGTTCAAGTTCTTGGTTACCCTGTGTCTTTCGCTTTCCAAGTATTATCTAGCAAAAATGAAATAAATAAAATAAAAGAAATGAATGAAAAGATAATAATTGGCAAAGAAAATGAATATACATACATTGCATATGATTGTGTAAATAAAGAACAGGTTGTTGAGTGCATCAGAGGATATGTCGACTGCTTCATGTGGAAGACAAGTGATGTCACGGGAATAGACCCAGCAATAGCAGTTCATAAGATTCCTCTATACCCCGATGCAAATCCGGTTAAGTAGAAGTTGAGAAGAATGAAGCCAGAATGGTCTTTGAAAATTAAAGAAGAGGTTGCCAAGCAATTGGATAATAGGTTCATAGAACCAATTGCCTACCCTTCCTGGTTGGCGAACATTGTGCCGGTCCCGAAGAAAGACGGAAAGGTCAGGATGTGTGTTGACTATAGAGATTTGAATAAGGCTTGTCCTAAGGACGATTTCCTGCTACCACACATCGATTTGCTAATAGACAGGATGGCTGGGCATATGATGGTTTCCATGACTGACCTCGCAGTTGGGTACAATCAGATCATGGTGCACCCACCAGACAAAAAGAAGACAGCTTTCATTACAGAATGAGGCACTTTCTGTTATAGGGTTATGCCTTTTGGATTGATAAATGCAGGGGCTACCTACCAAAGGATGACGACAACAATCTTTCATGACATGATTCACAAAGAAGTAGAAGTATATGTTGATGATATGATTGTTAAGTCAAAATCTCCGGAAGAGCACGTTGAAGCACTTGAGAAGTTCTTCCTTAGACTTCGCAAGTACAATTTGAAGCTTAATCCTGCAAAGTGCCTATTTGGAGCAACATCAGGCTTATTTTTGGGATATTTGGTCAACAAGAAAGGAATAGAAGTTGATCCAGCAAAGTCAAAGGCTATTCTGAAAATGCCTCCACCAAGAACAGAAAAGGAGATTCGAGGCCTGCTAGGTAGATTACAATACATCAGTCGATTCATATCGCAGTTGGCAGAGACTTGTGGTCTTATCTTTAAGCTACTAAGGAAAGGTGTTTCACAAGAATGGAATGAAGACTGCCAGAAGGCCTTCGACAAGATCAAAGAATACTTGTTAAGTCCACCAATTCTGCAACCTCCCAGAATGGGAAAACCTCTGCTCTTGTATTTGTTTGTAACAGATGAAGCCATGGGTGCAATGCTGGCTCAAGAGGCCAAAGGTACAAAGGTGCAAAATGCAATTTATTACCTCAGCAAAAGGATGCTGGACTATGAGTTAAAGTATAACAAGATTGAGAAGTTGTGTTTAGCGTTGTATTGGGCTTGCACGAAGTTACAACACTACTTGTCTTCTTACACTACTTGTGTCATCGCAGAACAGAGCCCCTTGAAATTCCTTATGGAGAGGCCTGTTTTGGACAGCAAAATGGCAAAGTGGGTGTCAACATTGGCAGCTTTTGACTTAAAATTCATTCAGAGGAAAGCTGTGAAAGGTGGGGCAATAGCTGACCAGTTAGCAAAATTACCCGTAAAAGACGAGATGCGAGAAATGAATTTCCCTGATGAAGACCTCTTGAATGTGGAAAGGAGTGTTTGGGAGATGTATTTTGATGGGGCATCCAATTATCATGGAAATGGAATTGGGATTGTGTTCAAAACTCCATGTGGAGAATACATACCCTTTGCAGTTAAACTTGACTTTAGTTGCACAAACAATGAAGTAGAATATGAAGCTTGCATCAATGGGCTCGAAGCCGCCCTGAGATTGGGGATTAAGAACCTAAAGGTCTATGGTGATTCTATTTTAATAGTGTCACAAGCTTTAAGGAAATGGAAAATAAGAGAAGAGCGTTTGGTTCCTTACCTACAACGCCTTGATCATTTGGCACAATAATTCGATGATCTGTCCTTCGAATATCTCCCAAGAGCAAAGAATCAGTTTGCTGATGCCCTGGCTACTTTAGCTTCCATGATCAATATCAAGGAGGGGAAAGCCATTCGTCCATTGAAAGTTCAGCTTCAAGAACAACCTACCCACGTAATGCATTTGGCTGATGGTAAACCATGGTTTTCGGATATCAAGAATTATATCAAGGATGGAAGTTATCCGGAGAGATCATCAAGGGTTGATCAGAGAGCAATAAGGCAGCTAGCCACAGGCTACATTCTTAATGGAGATATTCTCTACAAAAGAAGTTGGAATGGAATGCACCTAAGGTGTGTGAATGAAGCAGAGGCTAAGCGGATAATGGAAATGGTGCATGGTGGCGAATCAGGACCGCATATGTATGGGATCGCCTTGGCTCGAAAAATAGCAAATCTAGGATATTATTGGTCCACCATGAATACAGACTATGTGGCATTTGTGCAAGAATGCCATCAGTGCCAGATATTTGCTAAGCTGCAGAAGCAACCTCCCGTTGCTCTGAATCCAATCACCTCTCCATGGCCCTTCGCTAGTTGGGGAATAGATATAATTGGCAAAATACATCCAAAAGCCTCGAATGGACATCAGTTTATCTTGGTAGCGGTGGGTTACTTCACAAAATGGGTTGAAGCAGCTTCCTATGCAGAATTAGACGCCAAAAAGGCAGCACAGTTTGTCCGAACCAACATCCTTTGTCGGTACGAAACACCATTTGAGATTATCACTGATAATGGAACTCATTTCCAAGCAAAATTTGCTAAACTCTTGAAGGATAGGAAGGTCCAGCATCATAAGTCCTCTCCTTATAGACCTCAAACAAATGGAGCTGTAGAAGTAGCAAATAAGTCTATAAAGGTGATCATACAAAAAATGATCAAGGAACATAGGGGTTGGCATGAGAAGTTACCACTGGCCTTGTGGGGATATAGAACATCAATTAGAACTCCTACTGGGGCAACCCCGTATTCACTGGTGTACGAAATGGAAGCGGTACTCCCCATTGAACTGGAAGTTCAATCGGCAAGGATAATTCAAGAAAGTTAGATAAATGAAGCTGAATGGATTAGCAATTATCATCATCAGTTGTTGGGTTTGGATGAAAAAAGACTTCAAGCTCTACATCAGATTCAAGGGTATCAGAGGCGAATGACCAGACATTTCAACAAAAAGGTCAAAGATCGAAAGTTGAAAGAAGGTTGTTTGGTTCTGAAAGAGATCAGAACACCTGTTACAGATTCTCGTGGGAAGTTTCGTCATCTTTGGGCTGGACCCTACATTGTAAAGAAAATACTTTCCGGCGGAGCCGTCATCTTGTCTGATTTGGATGGTCTGGAGTTCACAAACCCATGCAATCTAGATCAATTAAAGAAATATTATGTATAATCATGCATTGTAAGGAACTACATTAGACCTGATTCTCGCAAACTAATTCGAGATATGTAGGCAGCTCTCCTTGAGCACGGTCTAAATTTTGATAAAAATCATTGATTCATTTTTCTTTTGCCAACATAAAAAATATAAATAAGTAAATAAAAAAAATCCCGCTAAGTCGAAAACCCACAAAGGGCGGCTTAGGCAATAGTGGGGCCCGCTAAGTCAAAAACCCGCAAAGGGCGGCTTAGGCAAGAATAGGTAATAGCTCGCTAAGTTTAAAATCCGAAAGGACGGCTTAGGCAAAAATTAGAGCAAGTAAATAAAGTAGATAATGCTTGGAAAGCAAATAAAAGAATTATTCAGGCCATAAAAGAGTCATTCATTCCAAAAAGAATCGTTCATTACAAAAGAGTCGGTCATTACAGAAAGAGACATTCATTCCATGACAAGAGTCAGACCATAAGTCCTATACATCCAATGAACCAAAAAAGGTAAAGACAACCCAAAAAACAGACAATAGAGTCAACCCTAGGATCTAAATCCTACGTCTCCTACGTGGGGCAGAGTCTTCGGTATCTTCCTTATGTCCGAAACTCTCTGCAACATCTGTCTTCCCCTCGTTAAGAGGAACCACATCCTCTCCCTCCAACTCCTGCAGCAATGCAAGCCTCCTTGGCTTTTCAATTGGCCAAACTTTGGCTATAAACCAAGTTCTATACTCTGGAGTAGGCTGGACAAGAGAAGGCTCTGCAAAAGGCTTGATCATCTGATGGTTCCTAACCCAAGTTTGTAGAACAGCTCGAGTAACTCCGGGAGTAATGGGGGAAGCAATGGAAAGCCCAACAGGAAGAGGAACCCTCTGATCAATCCCCATCTATCTGAGGACGCGAGAAGCACTATACCATGTACTATGAGTGAAGCCAAGAAGGTAGACATGGTTAAGCATTGCATTTGCCTCCATGAATTGAGAAATTTTATACCAAGGGATGAACCACAACAATTCTTCTGGTCCAAGCTCAAACAACCAGATAGCCCACTTAGCCATAGAAGGAAAAGAAATCTGGATTTTTCTGGTGCGGTACTGAGAAGGGTTATAAGTCAAGGCATGGGGAGCTGCAACTACTCGGAGATGGTCTCTCAGCCAAACCTGAGAAAATAGATCCTTTCTATTTACAAACAAAAAAGAGAGATGATGAAATGAGAAGAAACAAAAGGTATAACAAAATTACCTGAAGAATGATCGGGGTAACAGTCCAATTTTCAAATCCGAGTGCAGTTTTATCAAGACTTTGAATAGTCTCAGCCAGAATCATACCGCCAATGCAGTTAAGTTCTTCCATTTGCCTAACCATGGGGCAAAGCTTCAAATCTCCAAAGCCGGGATCACGGTTGAAAAGAAACCCTGCTAACAGGCAGAAAATAAAAGCTCGCATCCTATGTTTCAGTTGAACCTCATCCTCAAAATTAGCAGTCAGGAATTCATCAATCAAAGGAAGCAGCATCGCCTTATTCCCATCCATGATCATAGCTTGAGCTTGGGGCCTTGTAAAGTTGAAAAGCCTCTGAAAAGACCCCACATAGCCAACTTGAGCCTCATGCCTTACAAGAGGGGCATTTGGGTCACATCCAATAATTGAGCAGAATTCCTCAAAAAGAGGACACATCTCCTCCATCCGGGCACCAAATCTGAAAACGTAGGCTTGGGGATCCCAAAATCTGATACAAGCATGCAAGAAATCCCAATCCACAGCTACACCTCTAAGGGTGGCAACAGCTTTCAGTCCATATCTTCCCATGTTGATCCTTTCAACATTATGGAGGCTCTTGGTCCAGTTATGCATCACATGGTTGAAAAGAGAGTTCATTGTTTAGAGAAATAAAAATCCTGCAGTGAAAAACCTATTTTTTGGCCCGAAAATGCACTTCAAATTCTGTTTTTTTCATATACGTATACTGCCCCGGGGCCTCACCGGCGGTTGACCTGCTGGCCCGGCGGTCCCGCCGCCCCTGGCGGCCCGACCACCGCCCGGCCAGCTTTGATTCTCGTATTTTTATTTTATTTTTTTATTTTTATATTATTTTATGAAATTCTTGTGTTTTGGCCCTATTTAGATTATTTTAGGTACTATTTTTGGGGTTATTTCAGGGATTTATTTTTGAAAATAGATTTCTAAAACAAACAAAAAAACAAACATCATACATACATATTTGCTGTTAATACTAACAAATTAATGCAGGTTTGTACTTAAGTTCAGATAACAGATGGAAAACATGGAAAGTACAAAGTACAGAGCAGGAATAATTCAAATACGACAATATAATCCAGGACAAATATGAGAATTCAGCGCCGGGCTCTCCATCTTTGTGGCCTGTTCTGCCTCTCATAAGCACTATCAGTCCAAGCACCCGTCAGCTCATCAGAGAAAGCAGTGATCAGTGCCGCCATGTCAGCAACTAGGCCCTCAGGTACCTGTGAAAAAGACAGAATCACAGTCAATTTCAAGAGAATTTTATGAATCATTTTCATGAAAAGTTCTAGTGGAATATACCTGAGTGATGTGAACAAGGCTCCGATATGGTACACTCTCCACACTAATTGGTCGGGTCACCCAGCCATCAAGTGTATGATAACGAACAGCATAAGGCAACCTCAGATCAGCCAAAGCAGGGTCCAACTGACCGGTAGCCGCAAGAATGGATGGGGGAGACCTCAAATGTGATGAACTGCTGCTTGCTCTAGTATGTGATGGTCCAGCCCTGAAAGTGGAAGCCTCAGCCCTAGAGGAAGAAGGTTTGTCAGCTCGCCAGCTAGAAGAGGGATGGTCTCCCGGGGTGCTGGAAGTGGGGGCCGAAGAGTGGGAGGACTGATAAGGTGGTACAGAATCGAACCGTGCCCCAATGCGTGGCATCAGTCGATGAAGACAGTAGAAATCATAATCTTCCTCATCCGGGGCAAAGGCTGATTCGAAGGGATCACCCTCATACTAGGACGCTGTAACAGGCAGAAGCGTCAGAGATAGCATGTCATCAGGGGGGTCCAAGGGAGCTGTACGAAAGCCGGCAATCTGGAAAGTCACTCTCTCAGCGAGATAATACCGTCGATACTCTGGATGGGGAAGTATGAATCAACGGTGAGTCAGGAACTGTGATCGCTGAAAGCTGTGATCTTGAGCAATCCACTCTGCCAGCCGGCTAGACATCGCTGTAAATGCAACCTGTAAAAATTTATTATGTTAGTGAATTATTTTCTCTAATACAATAAATAAGGATGAAGATAAAGTATTTACCGAGTTCATGGAGCAGCTGTCGAAAAACGATCTCAGCTCTCTGATAGGAAGCTTCCTCTTTGGTGCTTCCATCCTCTCTTTATACCATATCCAAGCAATGGGAGAAAGAGGATCTACAGGGGCAAGTGGCTCACGAAGAAAAGGGGCGATACCAGGAAAGTACTCGTAAGCCCAAGTCTGAAAAAAAAAAGAATGAAATGAAATGATGAAGAAGATATCAGAGTCGGTATATGCAAGGTAGAGGAAATGTTCTTTACATTACCTCCCAGAAGTAGTACAGGCCACATGGAGTGATGCGGGTATAGCAGAGGTCTGACATGTCGTCATACAATCTATACATCATCATGCTAGCCCAATCGTATGTCTGAAGTCGCGTCAAGTCGAGTAGGCTCTTCAGCACATTGAGATTTACTGCATCCTTCCTGTTTGCTAAGAAGGAGCTAGCAAACAGGAGAATCAGGGTAAACCTGGCCACCTGATCAGCAGTAAGATCGCCTACCTCATAGCCAGTATAGATGGCTGGCGCCTGCTCTACAAGCCACCTTCGCTGAATGCAGCGGGGCGCCTGATGTCGAGGATAGTCAACCCCGATCAAAGTGATCATGTCGGCTGAAGAAATGTCATGCCGCCAGTCACTATAATACTCCACCATCTCAACACCGAAGGGAATCCCAGAAATGATGGAAAAGTCGGTAGGTGTCATCATCATCTCCCCCCAAGCAAAATGGAAGGTATCAGTAGTGGGCCACCATCGCTCAGCCAGCGCGCAGATCAACTCCCTGTGGATATCTCTGCCCGCATCTATAGTCCTCAAATGGTGGAGGAAAGCAGGTCTGATAAGATCCCCCATCGGATGCCCGGCATCAAATATATAAGCCGGAATAGTGCTCATGGGTCTCTCAGCGATGGATATCCTAATCGCAGTGTTCTAAAAAATAAAAAAAAAAAGATCTTCTAATTCATTATTGTGGATAATTTGGGGCAACTTCAGAAAAATTTAAATTCTATCCCCAGCCAGGTGTGACTTGCTAGAGGGTTATTTCTTAGTTCTTTACTAGAAATAATTACTGATGGCGAAACATGGTGAAGCCTAGAACTACTCTTGATTCATTACTAGTACATGTAAAGAAATGATTCCTAAAATTTATTTCTAAGTTCTTTACTAGAAATAAATAAATTTCCTATGCATGCATACTAAATGAATGAAGAGAAGGGTACTTACCTCATAGCAGCCGGTCCGGGGGCTGTGCTTTTCCTCCTCAAGTAGAAGATTGCAGGGAGGGAGTGGGATCTCGAAGTCTTCAAAGCCAGTGAAATCCATCGTTAAAAGAAAGTTTGAAGGAAATGAAAGAAGAAGAAAGAATGAAAGCAAATGAAAATGGAATGGAAATGAGCCTATTTATAAGGAAAATGTGAAAATGCAGGTCTTGTTGCACCTCGCTCAAAATTCTCGATTCTGACGACCACTGAGCCCCATAAATCATTTTTTAGGCTCCAGTGGGGGCCAATTGTGAATACTCGAATTTTGAGGCTCGGAAAGCTGATTTTCTCAGACTGTAAAAGACCAAGCCAGACAGGACGATCACGACAAACTTCAACAAAAGTATGTCTTCATGGTACTTGAAATGTCCGGAGCGACGCAAGGATCACGAATATTGTCTCGGAATAATTTTTGGAAATCTGTAGCTCCCGAAAAGTCAGTTTGAATGAAAAACGTGAGAATTTTCGTGCCTTTTTTAGGCTGAACCGCTGGAACTGGCGGTTCGACCGCCGCTGTTACCATTTTCCCGATTTTTCGGCTGACAACGCCGGTCCGACCACTGACCACGGCGGTCTGACCGCCGTCCAGTCTGATTTTTATCTATAAAAGGCTGCTAAATTCTCAGAGAAAAGGTTCGGCTTTTGGTTCGGTTTTTCATTGGGCTTCGGGCGGACAAATTCTCTATTTTCCATACACTTAAGGACTTCTTTAAAACTTTTCTTTGCATAAATCTAACCCCCGTGCTGCAGGAATTAATCCGTAATCAAGGATCATAATCCAAGGTCCGAGAAAACAAGATCTGGAACTTCGAAGTGGGAAAATCTTAAGCAAGGTAATGTTCTAATTCATCATTTGTCAATCCAAGCATGTCCTAAACATTGCACCTTCTTCTCAATTTCTTTCTGGTCAAAGACCTAATCCTTTTAGGTCTAAGGCCTAATTTAACTAATCAATCAACATTTTGGCATTAAGCCATGAATCAATTGATCTTTTTGGCACGGAGCCTAAATTGCACTCTTTTGGTACGAAGTACCCAAATTCCATCAAAATTAGCACTAAGTGCTTAAAATCTCACAATTTTGGCAAAAAGCCCGACCATGCACGAAGCATACACACACACATGCATAATGCATAATTGCCTTTAAATAGGCTTTTCCGAACTACATAGGCTTTGATCTCTCATAAAAACGAGAGTATGTAGGCATATTTGGGATTCACCCCAAATAGCAAGTCCACAATTTACTAACAATCTGCTGGTCTTCTTTTCTTCATCCCTTTTGGGTTCGTTTCTTTTGGCAAATTGATCAAATACATGACATAGTCCCCGAATCCTCCTTGGGTTCGTAGATTAGAAACCTTTACATTGGATGCATTATTGGAGTCAAACAAGGGTTTTCTTAGTTTTTCCCTTTGAACAGAAAAAACTGAGTGGCGACTCCTAACAACAAGTGAACATTCATCCGAATCCTTTTTGGGTGGAATCCGAGGTTCACAATATATAATTTTTTTTCATTAACAAGTCAGATTATAAGATATTTGTTGCTAAATTTGTTAAATTTTTCAACATGAGATATTCTATTTTTGAGAAATTCTCTCGGACTATTTTAACCAATAGTTATAATTTCAAACATGAAAGTTAGTCCATGATAATTTTCATTAATTAGACTTTAATCCATCCAATCAATTAAAATAGCTTTTATGTTATATTGGATTAAAATAAAATTAAGAGGTTTACTATAAATAAATTTTTTATTTAAAAAAATAACTAATAATTTATGCTAAAAATAAGCTCATGATTAAAACAGCTTTTAGGCTTTGTATTTGGGTAATAAGAAAGAAAAAAAAAATTTAACCCATTTTAGAAAAGTTTTATGTCCAAAGGTCATTTTAAAAAATTTAAAAATAGTTTTAGTCTTTTGGATTTGAAGAAAAATTTTATTTTGAGCTTATAATATAATAAGGTTATATTAGAAAAAGAACAAACTAAATAGGCCATGGTTCAAACTAAGATATTATCAATCATAGTCAAACAACAAGCATTTGGATAAAAACCTAAAAAAAGTAGTTAGGCCAATTACATGAGCTTTAGTCTTTAAATTCAAAGCTTAGGTTTTCATAGTAAGTATATACCAAAAGGTACAAGGCTATGAGTGGTTATACTATGCTCGATCTCCATATCTTGAGTAAAAGTATGGTATCCCTCACATAACACAACACGGGTTACACGAGCATCCTAGCTCATGTACACAATGCAATCTAAATGATGCAATGGATAATATCATAATAAGAAAAAATAAAATAATATAAAAATCAACGAAATCAACTTCACTTATCCCCAATAGAGTAGCTACTGTGAGAGAAGATTTTCATCCCTACTCCCATGTGGAATGGTTCTTGCTACTTTGGCACTGTTAGACTCAAAGCCTTAGAGAACACGGGCCTAAACCCGAAGAAAATGGAGTCTCTACCCGGACAGGCTGGGAAAGAGAAAGGAGTGGATGACTCGATTCCTAATGAATCCCCAATCCCCTATTGGGTTTGAAAAGTTGGGTACACGTGGGGAAGGTGAGAATGACCCAGCACCCCCATAGAGCTCGGTTCATTGGAATCGGCATTCTTTTCAGTTCTAAATATTATTAAATTGTTAACTTATTATAGCATCATCCACACTACATACAATCATAAAAATAAGTAATCACTTTATTAAAATCACAACAAGTTTAAACAAAATAAATGAGCACCCATACTGGATGGAAACATGTCATTACAATGTCCAATGTCCAAAACTAAATAGGACACCCACCATTTGGTAAAAAATAAGTCCGTTTACATTAATCCCAAAATCCAAAATAAATTAAATTACAATAAACCTAACTAATGAGGTACCCATAAAGAGAAAACTTACCTTTTACATCTTGGAAACTAAAATAATAATAAATCAAATAAATTAAGTTATTCAATCATTCATCATGAATAATAAAAATAAATCATTTATAAAATAAAAATACTAATGAATCATCCATTCAAGACATAAAGCAATCACACCTAAGTTTTAATCTTAAATAAAGCAATAAATATATCAATTTAGGGTTTATGCTTCGAATTAGGGTTTTAGAAGTTTTATGATTAAATTAGGGTTTTTATGGTGAGAATTAAGACTTTAGGTTCTAAGGATGAAAAATGGGATTTTTAGGTTTTAGGAAAACAAGATTAAGGTTTAGAAAGAGAATTAAGATTTTTAGAAATTAGGAAAACAAGGATTAGGGTTTTGGAAATTTAGGGAAATAGTTTAGGATTTTTTATAATTTGAAAAATTATTTAGGGTTCTTGAAATTTAGGAAAATAGATTGAGTCTTTGGAAAATAGATTAGGATTTTGAAAAATTGTAAAACTAATTAAGGTTTGGGAATTCGATAAGTGTTTAGATGATTATATCATTGATTTAAATTGAAACCTAAGCTACTCTATGAAACAAATAAAAAAAGAATTGGATAACCAAGATAGTGTGATGATAGTTTGAAAGGTAAGGGTGATTATTGATTCAATAAACTGAATTAGATAAATATACCTACGTTTGAAGGCTGCACTAATTTGAGAGAGTTGACCCAAGCTACTGCCTCCACCAATTTTGATTCCTTGCCGAGCTACAACCAAGACAACGGTCACTGCCTTGCTGCCTTGCTTTTGTAAATTAGATAGTCGTTTGTTTCTGATCGCTTGATAGGGTTTCAGATGATTTTCTTCATTTTCTTCTAATTTCTATCTGTTCTATATTTATAGAGTATTAACTCTTAAAAAACCTTAATCCTCATCCTTAAAAGAGTTGTTAATCCGAGTATCAACAAATTAGTGCGTAATTAGAAAATAAAGCTGGCCTGTCAAAATATGTTTAGGACTCAGATTAGTCAAATTGGAGGCCAAAAATCGATATGAACCCTTTCTCATATCGATTTTGGCTGGCAAAATCGATATGAGGCAAAGCTCATATCGATTTGACTTGCCAAAATTGATATAAGGCAACGCCCATATCGATTTGGCCCTCCCAAATTGATATGGGCTAGCCTCATATCAATTAGGAAGAACCAACTCGACCCAAAATAATTAATTTTGACTCAAACCGATCCAAAATAATTAATTTTTCAGCCTAGACTTTTTACAATTTTAATATAGAATCACATCAATTAAATTCCAATCTTTAAGGGATTTTCGATTTATAATGGACTAAAATAAGATTTTTAAATTTAAATCGGTCCAAATTTAAAGGTCTACAAGTACAAAAATATGTTAGTTTATATCACAATTATGATGAGATGTAATTGTATATATCTAAACATTTGAACCAAATTTCTATTGTCTATTCAGTTGTAAATAGTTTAATATTTAATGCATTTTAGTAAATATTTAATTTTAATCAAGACGGATATTGAACAGAACCAAACATTAAAAACTCAATTTACTCTAACTCCTCCTAACTTACCATAACTGTACTTGTATGCACTCAGACAGCTCTAAATCATAACATGCACAGCATATCAGCCTCAATTGAGATATTACAGAATATAAAAGTGAAAATTATATAAAATATTTATTTGTCCTGATGTCCCCTAACTTGCCCTAACTGCACTTGTATATACCCAGATAACTCTGAACCATAACTTGCATAATATAGTAACCTTAATTGGGATGTTACACAAATAAAAGTAGAAACAAATAAATTTTATTTTTTCCAAGAAAGTTAATGATTTTCTATTTTTAAGGCCTAAATTATTACAATGGCTTTCATTTTTAAATTTAGTCAAGACAATAAATGAACAATATCATACAATGAAAACTCAATCTGTCCTAACTTCTCATAACTTACCCTAATTGTACATGTATGCACTTGGACAATTCTGAATTATAACCTTGAATTCGGTACACCCTCTAATATATTTTGAGGTGTTCATATTAAATTTTTTACCATAGTAAATGGAGATGACTATATTGCTCTTCGATATTTCAATTTATAATTTTAATTAATACCTTGCAATCACAAATAAGAAATAAAAAAAAATCATATTAGAACCTTTCTCATTCATTACAACATTTGGCAAACTTATATTTATGTGAGTTAGGACAAGTTAGGGGGTTAGGGCAGTTCTGTAAATATTTTTTCTCTTTAAGAATCAATATAAATTAGACATATTTTATTTTAAAATTTAAGAGTATAGACTGTCTTAGGAAGTGCGATGGATAATTTTCTATAGGAAAAAAAAGCATTTTGATGTGAGTTATGGCAAGTTATGAGGAGTTGGAGCAGTTTTATAAACTTTTTTCCCTATAAAAATTAACATAAATCAGACATATTTTATTTTAAAATTCTAGTATGTATACTGTCTTACAAAGTACAATTAATAATTTTCTACAATAAAAAAGAAATATTTTGATATGAGTTAAGACAGTTCTGTAAACTTTTTTTCTTTAAAAATCAACATAAATTAGATATATTTTATTTTAAGATTTAAGTATGCAGACTACATAAATTAGATATATTTTATTTTAAGATTCAAGTATGCAGACTACATAAATTAGATATATTTTATTTTAAGATTCAAGTATGCAGACTATCTTAAGAAGTGCAATGAATAATTTTTTAAGCAAAAAAACGCTTTTGGATATGAGTTAGGGCGAGTTAGGGCAAGTTAGGGGGAGTTAGGACAATTCTGTAAACTTTTTTTCCTTTAAAATTTAATATAAATCGGACATAATTTATTTTAAGATTCAAGTGCACAGACTATCTTAAAAAGTACAATGAATAATTTTCTATAGTAAAAAAAAATACATTTGAATATGAGTTATAGTAAGTTATGGGGAGTTAGACAATTCTGTAAACTTTTTTTTTCTTTAAAAATTAAAATAAATCAGATATATTATATTTTAAGATTCAAATATTTAGACTATTTTAGAAAGTGTAATGGATAATTTTCTATAGTAAAAATGAGTATTTTGATGTGAGTTAGGGCAAGTTAGGAGGAGTTAGGATAGTTTTATAAACTTTTTTTCCTTTAAAAATTAACATAAACCAGACATATTTTATTTTAAGATTTAAGTGTGTATACTATCTTAGAAAGTGCAATGAATAATTTTTTACAGCAAAAAGAAGCATTTTGATAAGAGTTAGGACAAGTTAGAGGGAGTTAAGGCAGTTCTATAAAATTTTTTTCTCTTTAAAAATCAAATTAACCAGACATATTACATTTTAAGATTCAAGTATGTAGATTGTCTTAGGAAGTGTACTGGATAATTTTCTATAGCAAAAAGAAGCATTTTAATATATATATATATATTAGAGCAAGTTAGGGGAAGTTATGACAGTTCTGTAAACTTTTTTTCTTTAAAAATTAACATAAATCAGACAAATTACATTTTAAGATTCAAGTGTATAGACAATCTTACGAAGTGTAATGGATAATTTTCTATAGAAGACAGA
This sequence comes from Garcia nutans, assembly GCA_947685225.1. Lineage (NCBI taxonomy): Eukaryota > Viridiplantae > Streptophyta > Magnoliopsida > Malpighiales > Euphorbiaceae > Garcia > Garcia nutans. The sequence goes on from CANTUV010000008.1 coordinate 57,257,786, forward strand.
AGTATTTTGATGTGAGTTAGGGCAAGTTAGGAGTTAGGACAGTTCTGTAAATTTTTTTCTTTAAAAATCAATATAAATCAGACATATTTTATTTTAATATTTAAGTGTGCAGGACTGTCTTAGAAAGTGCGATAGATAATTTTATATAGCAAAAAAATAGAGTTATGGCAAGTTAGGATAGTTTTGTAAACTTTTTTTTCTTTAAAAATTAATATAAATCAAACATATTATATTTTAAGATTCAAGTGTGCATACTGTCTTAAGAAGCGTAATGGATAATTTTCTATAGCAAAAAGGAGTATTTTGATACGAGTTAGGGCAAGTTAGGATAATTCTGTAAATTTTTTTCTTTTAAAAATTAACATAAATCAGACATATTTTATTGTAAGATTCAAGTGTGTAGACTATCTTAAAAAGTGCAATGGATACTTTTCTATGGCAAAAAAGAAATATTTTAATATGAGTTAGGGCAATTCTGTAATTTTTTTTTAAAACTCAACATAAATCAAACAGATTTCATTTTACTTTTAAAAGAAAAAAAAGAAGATGAACTGAATATATGTGCAAATATTGGTTAAATATAACAAAATAAACCATTTTTTTCAAATATTTATTATTTCACAGTGAAAAAATATTAATAAAAGTTGTAGATTCAACTAAATAAAAAAATAAAAACATACTGCGTGTGAGAAAACTTTATTGTCGATCTAATGGCTGAAGATCTACATTTTAAAAAGAAAAAAAAAGAGAAAACGTTGAAAAGAAGAGAGAATATGCAATGAAGAAGAAGAATACAAATGACATCTGAGAGATTTTTTTTACTTTATTAGATACAAGAGCATTAGTCTTTTTTGATCCATTTAAGATAATTGTGGTCTAAAAAATATTAATCCTTTTTTAAAAAGGTATATTTTAAGTGAATTCCCAAATTATCTTAAATGAACTAAAATATCATATATTAATTTGTTAATATTATATTCTCATTTTATTAATTAAGTTATTAATGATAAGGATATAGTTAGAAAAAAACTAATTAAAATTTTTTATTATATAAAGTGATAATTTGAGAGATTTTTTTTATAAAAACGACAATTTCAACGGAATAAGGGGAGTAAGTAATAAATATTCACAAGACAAAAACTTCCAATTTCTAAGAAAAAAAAAAGCATAACATCCATATATGAAAAAGGTTGGATGAAAAAAGCTATAAAATTGATACAATGATTTGTTAATACTTTTAAATTTTAAAATTTTTATGGTATAATAATTTTTTTACAATATTTGAACACAAAATTCTATTTCTATTTTCTAAAATAAATTACAGAAAACTAATTTTATTTTCTTCAAGTAAATTAATAGCGGATAACATCAATACTATTAAATCAATTACTATTATTTAATAAGTTATAAAAGCATTTAGGTATGTTATAGTTTTTTTATACTTATAAAATATATAATTATATACTCTCTCCATTTTAATTTAAATATCTTTTAGAAAATTTTACTCATATTAAAATTTTAACTAGAATTATCAATTTATTTTTAATTAATAGTCGCACTTCAATATTTATATCCCAATAACTTTTTTACTCATAAATAATAATATTAAATATAAATAATCAATTAATAAATGATGTTAAAATTTTAACTTGAATGATCAAATATTTTAAAATAAAATTAAAATTTTAAAAAAATATTTAAATTAAAAATGGATGGATTACTTTTTAACATTCACTACAAGACAACGGCTCAGTCACTATGTGATCATCAAATGACTAATAATAATGGTTAGAAATAAAATAAAATATTAATTAGAGTGAGCTGTCATTTTAATAAAATATGGAGAAATTTTTATATAACCTTTAATGCCATCAAACATACAATAAAATTACAGCAAGCTGGATTTAAAAAAATAATTAAAAAATAAGAAAAATCTAGGCCCAATATAAATTTGGTATGACTATAATTCCACTTTCTCATTAAATAAGCCTACATAAATGTAATGCATATACATTAAATTTGATAAATATGAGTTAATCAAATACACATTTAATAATATAAAAATAAATATAAGGTAATTAAGAGAGCATTTGGCTTAATTTATAAAATTTAAATTATAAGCAGCTACTAAAAGCTTATAATTATTTAAAATTTTAAATAGTTATATATTTATTTTAAGTGTTTATAAGTAGCTGTTATGTACATAATATATTTGGTAAACAATAATTTATAAGCATTTTAATTATTAAAATAATAAAAAAGATATAAAGCTATATTACTAAGAGTATTTATTAGAATAAATAAGGATAATGTAATAAATTATTTGATTATACTAGTTTATAAGGCGAGTGATTATAAATATCAAAATAATAAACTAATACCTCCCAGCTTATTTTTTTTAGCTTATAAGCTCATAAAAATATGTAATCAAAAGCATCGACTTAAATTTAAAGCTTATAAGCTGATTTTACTAATTTATAAGCTAAGTCAAATATTCTCTAAATATATATATTCTTTCAGTCTCATTGAAAGCATCATTTTTAGAAAAATTTTAATTCATCTAAGGTATTCCTTCCATTTCAATTTAATTGTTGTTTTAGAATTTTTTACTCATATTAAAAAATTAAGTAGAGTTATCAATTTACACTTAATTAATAGTCTCTCTTTTCAATATTGATATCCTATTAATTTTCTCACTCATTAAAAATAATATTAAATATAAAAAATAAATTAGTAAATAATATTAAAATTTTACATTGATATTGTTGAACGTCAAATATTTTAGAATAAAATTATTACTCTAAAATGATATTTAAATTGAAACGGATGGAGTATCATTTTATAAATTATTTTATAAATTATTTTCTCTATCATTGTTATCGTCACTAATATTTTTTTATTAATTACATATAAAAAAAGGAAACACCTAAAATAGTTAAACTCGAGATTTAGATGGAAACAAAATATACTCCTAATCACTAAATAATACCTTAGTGGTTTATGGTCACTAATATTAATATCACTATTGAATCATTTCTTTTTTACATATTTTTATTTAATATAATTTATATTGATTAAGTATAAAATTTGGCCATACATTTTGTAAATAAATAATTAAAATAAAATGAATTAAAGTTTTACATATCTTTAAAAAAATGTTGGGAAGTGAAAAAAATTATGAATTTAGATTTTTTTTAAAACATTACGTAAAATAATTAAAGAAGTGAGATAATATTTTAATAAAATTAAAATACATTGAAAAAGAATATGCAAAAGAGTATTTTTAATCCATGAGAAATGTTATATATATATATATATAATTAAGAGCTTTCAATAATTATGAAAATGTTAAAAATGGCATTTTCAATGAGACGATCGAAAAAGTATTTAATAATAATAAATCGATAGCAAATTATTAGTGTAGTGCACACAGTGTAAAAGTAGTGAATAATCCCTACTATAAATGTAAGATTAATGGGAATCGAAGCTACAAAACACATCTATGGGCAAATAAAAAACATGATATTGATGCAGATGTTGAAATACTATAGAATTTTCAAGTCTTTTCGCCTTAAATTTATGTCAGTCCAATCAACATCTAATGGCAGAAAGACCCAATCAACTGTCACCAATTGGACACAACACAAGCCGACCAAGTCAGAGACAGACGAAACTCCCTATCAGAAAAACACAAAGTCCCTTGCCATTGCACGTTAAAAAAGGGTCTATTCAACATGACACTGCTGAATGCAGACTAGGATAAAGTACAAGGAGTGTCATTTTTCATCAATCATATGTTACCTCAAAAATAAAACAGCATTGAAAAATTGCCAAACAATCGCATTTTACTGTTTTATCGCAGTGAGAAGTCAAAAGTGAAAACTTTTATTGTCAAGTTCCTGTTTTGAAATTGCACTACATTATCCAAGATCCTTGACCTGGCTTAAATTTTGAATTCTGGGCAAATTTTTTAAAAACAAAAATAACACCAATTGCGATTAAAATTAGTATCTAAGTTTCAAAAAATACAGAATTATAGTTTTTGCAATTAAGGGTCAAGCTTAATAAAAAGGAAGACACAAATATAGAACAAAGCAAAGGTTAATGAACCCCATGTCACCATTACTACAAAATTATTCTCCAAAGTAAACCAACAATGCATCATCAACAACTACAATCATTCAATTCTACAGGCAATTACAAATGTGCATAGACACATTAACAGATTACGGATACAGCACCACTGACCAGTGACCACCCAATTCTACAGACACATAAAAAACAACAAAGACCAATTGCTACTATAACTACAGGAAAGAAGTAACCTAATTTTGGACACTCACTTCAGTCACAGATGCAGGCTTCACCTTAGGTGGCCGACCCCTTGGCCTCCCTGTTCCAGTTGCCATTGCCACTGTTGGGGTTGTAGTAGTTGTAGTTCCGCTCATCCCTCCTGTAGGCCGTGCCATCTTCCGAGGCCGCCCTCTTGGCTTTCCACTACCAGTAGGTGCAAGCTTTGGCTTCACTGGCTTTGGGGGAGCATTTGGGTCCTTTGGTGGACGGCCCCTGGGTCTGACAGGGGCAAGGATTGAACCCGGTGGCAACGGAACCTTTGGCTTTCGTGGCCTGCCACGGCCACGCCTTGGTGGTGCATTGGGGTCTGGTTTCATGTAGTTGTTTTTCCAAAAGACTACTTCTCCAGTATCCTTCATTCTGTTGAGGTGGTGTGATAGGAGTGTTGTATGGGAAGCTGGCAATTCCCCATATTTTGATTCAATATACTTTGATATGGATGTCTTATTCGAGCCATTTTCCTCATTCAATGCTGAAATTGCTGCCAAAATCATCTACAAAACAGCAAAACTCCAACAGAATCAGAAAAGCGTCCCATACCATTATTATGAGACAAAAACACAATAACACTTGCGAAAAGTCCACATTGGCAACTATATAATAGAAACACTTACAATTAGATAGTTTTGAGGGAAATGGGTTTCAGTAAAAAAAAATCGCAAACCCTCTTTTATGGAATGCCAAAACATGTCATAGAAAATTACAAAACATAGACTTGTATAAGAAAAGAGTTTCCATTTGATTATACAGAAAGCAAATCTTTTCTCTTTCTCGATAAATACAGATAACTGAAAATTAGCAGCCAAAGCTAAAATTAAAATTGAATTGAACCAATCCAGTAACAATAAGAATGCAAAATCAAGATTACGTGATTGCGAGTTTCTTCATTTCTTAAGTATTATCCTTTTCATGAATAATTTTCCAAAAAAGTGCAAATGGAGTAGAAACTTAACAATTATGCTTCAGAGCTGTCAAAATCATCTCAATAACCACTAAAACTCAAACAGAAATTGTAAAATTTAGCTGTACAAAGTAAAATTTATAATTTTTCTAGAACATTTCTAGGGAAATAGGATTTCAAGAGCTACAAAATAATTATAATAATAGTAATACTTATTTTCCATTTGAACACCTTAAATTGAACAAGAACAGCACAAACTCAGGCAAGAAAGAACAAAAACTCCTCTTACAAAATAATAAAGATTCAAACTTTATTTAATTTTACAATAACAGAATGTGAAATGAGTAATTGAAAGGAAACAGGTTTTAAAAAGTAAAAACAAAAATAAAAACCTTATTTCCTCTTAATCTAAGAAGTTAAAGAAGAGTAAGCAGCAAATCATTATAAGCTCAAAATTGGGTATAATAACCAGACACCCATGAAAAAACACAAAAAAAAAGAAGCTTTTTTTCAGAAAGTAAAGAAAGATGAGCAAGAACAGATCAAATAGAACAAAACCCTAATCAAGAAATTAATATTATGATGACAAAATTAATTATGAAATATAAAAGACAAATAATTTCTTTTATTTTTTATTTTTTTTTATTAAATTTTGGGTTTTTCTTTCTTTGAAGATAGAGGTTGGAAAATGGAAAATTGAAGAGGTGATTATATATGTACCTCAGGGTAAGAAGGGAGTGATGGAGGCATATTAACCTCTTCAGCTGCCATTAATTTTTCAGATAGAGAGAGAGAGAGAGAAAGAAAGTGAAAAACTTGTTCAAAGTCCAAGCTCAGTGAGTCCCCACAAAAGGGTAGCTCCCAACAACACGAACACGAACACCAACTGCTTCTTTCAAAATCTTGCTATGGAACTGTTTATTTGATCTATTTTTTGCCCAAAAGGATATGGGCAGCATTGATTTTTATTTATTTATTTATTTTTATCTTGTTTTATCTTGTTTTTGTTTTTATTTTTATTTTTATTTTTCTTTAACTTTTTATAATTTAATAAAAAACAAAAAGCAAAATTGGACGGCTAGGAATTGTTTAATGGATGATGATCGGATGATTGTGGTTATGTAATGATGTGTCACTTAGATCAATGACTTGGCAAAAGTTAAAAATTTTAAAATAATTTTAATAAAATTACAAGTTTATCCATTGTTTTTGGTTGGTTTTTGTCATCACCAATGTTGGTTTGTCACTTTTCTACCAAAACAAAATAATAAAATCTATTAATTAAAAATTAAATTAATATTTTATGGTTCCTCTACTTTACTTCTCCAAAAACATGCTCATATCAGAATCTAAGAATTGTATAATGTATTTTCCAACTAAGTACTTTTTTATTTTTATTTATTTTTATTTTTAAATTTCCTTGTAAGGTCGTGTTTATTGGTGACGTGGCAAGCCCATATAATTAATGTACAGACGAACTCCAAGCACGGACGAATCCAGAATTGAATATCAATGTGGCCAAATAGATTATTATCCAAAATTTTTAAAAGTAATCGATATATATATATATTAATATATAAAAATTTTATAATATAATTATTTTACGAGTAACTTAATTATATTTATTAGTTAAATATTTATAAAAAAATTTGCAAATTAATTATTTATAATTTTAAAAAATAGATATTGTTTATTTTTTAATTTTGACAAAAATAATTATCTATATTTTATCCTCTTTTTATTTTGACTAATAATTATCACTATAAATTTAAATAAAAAAATCTATTATTGCAATAGTAAATTAGGTGTGATAAAATTTTAATTTTAGTCATGCAACACTAAATCAACTAGCGGAAATATATTTTAAGTTAAAAAAATTAATTTTATATGATATCTATAAGAATTGATCTAAAACTAAAAAATTTAACTAATATTATCAAAAGAAATTATTAATTTCAGTGTTATTAAAATATTGCAATTGCTAACAAAATATTTTGTAATTGAATCCATGGCAATAAAAAAATGCATTACAATTGAATTTAAAAGTTGATTTTTAGAGCTGCAATTTTAAGAAAATTTATAAACTTATAAGATTAAAGAATAAGGAATTAAAACAATAAAAAATATTTTTTATTTTAATTAAAGATGATATCTTTTATTATTATTCTAAGATTATATGATTAAATAATTAGTATTTTTTTTAATAATTATATGACTAAATATTTAAAATTATTGAGTTTTTTTATACTCAAATCATATAAATTAGATATACTCTTTAGAATTTAGGGACCAAACCAATTTACTTTAAAAAAAATTAATATATATAATATTATAAAAAAAAAGTAAAATATTTAGGAGGGCCAAGGCCCCTCCCACTACACACATGGCTCCGTCTATACTCTAAACTAGCAATAACAAAGAAAAATTGAATTCATATCACAAGTTAATATGAACATGATAAATGAAATAATTCTCAAAGTAACTAATGAAGTACACAGTCTCACTTGGAAGAAATTTTAAAATTTTTTTAATCAAATTATTTTGTCATCTTGCATGCCTAAACGAACGTTTTTATACCTAAAAAAATGCTAACCTAATTAAAAATAATGGAGCGTGTTTGGATGTCTACTAGTTTTTAAAGTAATACAATGTTTTAATTTAAAAATAATCAAATAAAACAAAATTAAAGATAAATCAAACAAGGCCCTTGTCTTGATAGCAATAAACCGAATTAAAATTAGTTTTATTTGACCTAGATTTTTTTTTGTATAAATTATTATTTCAGAATCACACCTGGTAGGACAACAAAGAAAGTAAAGCTCTCCCTGCCAAGTTTTAACGCAGCTGCATACCTAAAGATTCAAACTCGAGACATTCGATTAAGCTAGAATGATGTCTCACTAACTAATCTATACGTTCGGTGATTTATTTGACCTAGTTAAAATAATTAACTATGTTAAACTAAACCCACATGTTTGGATAAATAAGATGGGTTGTTTCTCTTCTTTATGATAGTTTCGCCTTACTTAGCCCATTAGGCCACTCTTTATGATTCTCTTCACAGGCCCAAAGTAAGGTAATAAGCCTTGGGTCTTAATTCAACTCCACCTCTTTAAGCTGGATCCATACCTATTTCCTAATCTCTGTTGTAACCAAGCTTTGAACATAATAATACAAGGTTGCCTTAAGCTTATTTGCTCTTGAGTTTGTGATAGGACAAGGTGGCATCACTGACTTTTCATCCCTTTGTGCATGAGATCATCTTCATCACCTTGATTCACATCATTATTTTCTTCCTCCACAAGGTTTCCTTAAGCTTATTTGCTCTTGAGTTTGTGATAGGACTAGGTGGCATCACTGACTTTTCATCCCTTTTAGCATGAGATCACCTTCATCACCTTGATTCGCATCATTATTTTCTTCCTCCTCAAAAGGATTTTTTCTCGAATCACCACCTACATTATCAAAAGGAGAAAGATTAACAACATTAAAAGTAGTTAAAACATCATACTCACCAGGCAAATCCACTTTATAAGCATCATTGATCCTTTCTAATACTTGGAAAGGTCCATTGCCTTTAGGCTCCAATTTATATTTCCTTTAGTTAGAAATCTCTTCTTCCTAAAATGCACCCAAACCCAATTTTCTGGCTCTAATTTCACAATCCTATGCCCTTGATTATCTTTTTGTGCATAGCTTATATTCTTTATCTCAGTATGTTGCTTAGCCTTCTCATGTATAGGCTCTACCTTTTTTTGTCCATCTAAGTTAGCAATATCATTCAAATGTAAAAGCAACAAATACAAAGGAGTTAGTAGATTAAAATTATACATGCAAATTCAACTAATGACACACAAATTTCCCAATTCTTTAAATCCTTATCAATAACAACATATAATCACTTTAAGAAACATGCAAATTACCAATGAAAATTACCAATTAAATAAAATTTGTCAATAAATATCGATAGATAACTGATAGAATATTAAGAAAAAAGGAAACAAGTTTGTTGAAAATTTGGAAACAAAATACTGACCAAAAAAATCAAGATTAGTTGGAAAAAAATGATCAAAAAATAAGGTTCTAGTCATTATTGATGAAAATTACCTACAGAAGTTAGTCGATATATATGACCCCAATAGATGACGCCACCTATTTTAGTGTGTCCATTTGCCAAAAGAATTTTACTTTTGTTAGAAAAATTTATGGAAGGTTTATCAAAAGTCACATTTGCTTAGAGAATTAACACTCATTCTGTCAAAAAATTTTAAGGATATAAAATTCTGACGATATTTTAAAAGTCAGTTTATCGAGAGATTGCATATTCTCTCAGTAAAATAATTATTGGAAGGGATGTCATAAATTATATTTGTCAAGAGAATACTCATTCTATTAGAAAAGATTAAGAATATAAATTTCAGCGACACTTTAAGCACCACATATACTAAGCAAGTGTTTATTCTCTCAGTAAAATAATTATTAGGAGGCATATCAAATGCCACATTTGCTAAGAGAATATTCGGTAAATTTTAGCAATATAAAATTTTCATGATATTTTAAACTCCACCTTTAACGAGAGAGTGTGTATTCTTTGCCTAGAGAATATTTATTCTGTCAGTAAATTTTACGAATATAAAATTTTGACGATATTTTAAGTGCCACTTTTACCCGAAGATGATTGCCTTTATCTTTTCCTCATCAACTTCAATCCTTTAGAATTGATAACATACCGTAAGAATACAACTCTACCTATGCAAAATGTAAACTTTTTAAATGTAATTAGTATACAACTTTTCTTTTCTAAGTACATTAAGAACAACCCTAAGATGACATAAATGCTCATCAATATTTTTACTATATTGCTAGGGGCATTAGTTAAACCAAGTGGCATAACAAAACATTCATACAAATCATGTTTGGTTTTAAAGGCAATTTTCCATTCATCACCAATTTTCACTCTAATTTGGTGATATTTACTTATCAAATAAAATTTTGAAAACACACAAGCACCATACAATTCATCCAACATATCATCTAATCTAGGTATACAATGGTGATACTTAACTGTTATGTGATTCATGACTCTACACTCCATACACATGCGTCAGTTCCTATCCTTCTTAGGCACCAAAAGCACATACACTACATATGGGCTCAAGCTCTCACATATATGCCCATTTGCTAGCAACTTTTCAACTTACCTTTAAAGTTCCTTAGCCTTTGCAAGGTTATTTCTATGTGCTAAGTAGTTAGGAATTTGTGTACCAGAGATGAAATCAATTTGAAGTTCAATTCCTTTTATGAGTGACAATCCTTGAGGTAACTCTTCATGGAATACATCCTCGTATTCTTGCAATAAAGGAACAACAATACTAGGCATAAAAGGATCAAGGTTAACTTCACCAAAATATGTCTCTTTATACCGAAGTGCAATTAGACAATATGACTCTCATAAGTAATTCCCATGTCCTTTTCTTTTGCAAAGAAATTGTTTTTCTTTATTTTTCCACTCTTATTTGGACCAATTACTTGTTTTTCTTTTGTGGCGCCTTTTCTCTCTATTTTTCTCTCGTCCTTTCCATTTTATTTTTCTCTTCTCTCTTTTATTTTGGTTCTCCCCACCTCATCTTTCTTCCTTTGATCTCATTTTCTAAGCTTTTTCGGCCTCCCATTGCAACTCCTCCTCCATACTCCTTGCTAGCTTTATTTGGTATTCATATACCTCATTAAGAGTCATAGGAGCCAATATAATATGCTAATCCCCCATCATGAATGAGTATCTATTTCTACATTAATCATACATCACCTTTTTATCATATTGTCATGGCCTCTTAAGAAGTAAATAACCTGTATGCGTAGGTGCTGGATCCCAAAACACACGGTCAGCATATTTACTAATAAATAATGAAATAAGCATTTGCTTTTCATACTTATTTCTCTATAATAATTGAGCCATTATAATCTATAGGGTAGAGTGTTTCAAACATTCTAACCCTAATTTCTCCACCAAAATAGTGCTAGCCATATTTGATATGTCCGAGGGTCTAGGGGGTTATTAAGGTCGACAATATGGCATGTAAAGTTGAAGGAGGCTGGTAAGCCCATTTTTTTTTATCCAAATAAAGAAAATGGATGTGCCTCTACTGACAGCTTAAGCTTTTGATAGAAATAGTTAGTGTTCTTTCCAGTTAAGCATGCTGGTACAAAGGAAGTATCAGGATGGGTGATCTTTTAGGAAGGACTTGGCCTGATCACATAATTTTGTATTAAAGCTTGTTTATCAGGTCCGGTCCCATTGCTTTAGGTTTGAAGAAAAACTTCCTTAAAGAGGGAGGGAATGATATATCTAAGAGTCTGGGAGGTTGCAAATTAGGTTCAATAAGGTGGCACATAAAGTCAAAGGAGACTAGTGAGCCCGCTCTACTAACAACTTAAACTTTTAGTAGAAATGATTAGCGTTTTTTTTTTGTTAAGCGTGCTAATATAGGAGAAGTACAAAGATGGATGACCTTTTGGGAAGGACTTGGCCAATTGCATAAGTGTAACTACCCTATCAATATTGAGACTACAAATCTTATCATTAATCATGCATTAAAGTAAAAAATATTCTCCCTTTGCTCAATTTTCTCCTTCACTTGAGTACACAAACAAGCCTTACAACAAGCAAATCACCCTTTAAGGCATGTTCAATTTGTACATCATTACAATCCTCCAAGGGAGGCATTGAATTTGAATCATCACCATTCTCATATTCAATTTTGCCATCATCTCACAACATCTTTACTTTCTTATTTGGACATTAATGAGATGCAATATGTCTATGGCCAAAATATTTAAAATATTTTATGTTTTTATGCTTTTCAGAATTAGAAGAAGAAGATTAAGTTTCGGTGTTACCTTTTTTTTTCAACTTTACTCTTATCTTCATTTACATTATCTTTGGCTTTTTCTTCCTTCATAGGTCACTTGGAACCCCAATTAGATGTGGATCCCGAATAGGTAGGCTTGTTACCTCCCTTTTATTTGAGTTATTTCTCCACCTTTATGGCCATATTCACCATCTCTTTACAACTCTATATAGTGATGCAACTCAATTACATTTGCTATCTCTCAATTCAAACCAACTAGAAAATGTTCCAGAGTAGCCTTATCCTTTTCAATGTTTACTTGAATTAAGGTCATCTCCATCTCCTTATGATAATCTTTAATTGACTTAGACCCTTATGTGAATCTTTATATATTTTGATGTAATTCACTATAGTATAGGATGGCACAAATCTCCTCTTTATAACAACCTTCATTTTTGCCCAAGTCATAATAGGCCTTTCTCCATTCATTCTTCTTGTAACTAGCAATTGTCCCCATCAAATCGGTACATAACTTGTGAACTCAACTTTGCTATCTTCATTTTTTTTCTTTTTGAGCAGTTATGAAATCAAAGATAAGCTCCGCCTTCCGTTCCTACTCTAGGTAAGTTTCAGCATCATTCATTCCTATAAATGTAAAGATCTTCATTTTTATGGAGTTTATGTGGTTGTCTCTCATTTCAAGTCTTCTATCTCTACTCAGCCTACCCCTAATAGATCGAGAATCATCATCATCTTCATCGAATTCATTATAGATATATAATTGTGTTTGTTGCCTAGTGTCCCTCCATATATTTAATGTAACTTCTAATTTTTTTTTGATATCTTAACCACCTCAATTTCATCTCTCAAGCCCATCATATCTCTTTCAAACTTCTCAAATTGTCTCTGCATAGCTCTCAATGTGTAAACTACACATTTCATGCTCATTTTACCGTTCCTACTTTCCTCTTCGAACATGATGTAGGACTTAAAAAAAAGAGAATTGTCCTTACTTACTCCCTCACATGTTTACGCTCAATAATATGTCACTCCACTGGTGTTTCTCTCAATTATAGGCTAGTACCCTCTTTTTAGCTCACCAATCTTATCTTTTACCCATCTAGTGTGCTCACTTTAGTTACTTGTCTGGATCAATCAAATAAACCAAATCAATAATAACTAGTAGCAAAAATTCAATAGCAAACATAAAAAATAAGAAATCCTAAAAAAAAGATAATAATAAATCTAGAGGCAACCTGTTGAAATAAAGAAAGACGAAATAATATATATACACACACACTCACAAATAAAGAGTGAGATGTGTAGATTCAATATTGTATAATTTGAGTAATGTAGATGCAAACTTATAGTTGAATAAATAATGATAGACCCAATTGATTTGGAACCTAGGCTTTAGTACCAAATGATGTGGCAACCCCATGGAATCTAAGTCTAGATAACCTCCAAATCAATTCAAGAAGCAAACCCCTCATTTAATCAAATGAAATTAATCCTTCACTTCTAATTCAACAAGGAACTAGTAACAAAGAGTATAAAAAAAGAGAACTAAATTCATGCACAAGTTAGAACAAACACAATAAGTGAAACAATCCTTAACGTAACCAATGGAGTACACAACCTCAAATGGAAGAAACTCTCAAATTTTATTAATCAAAGTATTTTGCCATCTAACATGCCTAAACTAGGGTTTTTATACCCTAAAATATGCCAACTCTAATTAAAAATAAGAGGCATGTTTGGATGCCTACTAGTTCTTAAAGTAATACAATTCTTTAATTTAATGATAAATCAAACAAGACCCTTGTATTTACAGTAATAAGTTGAATTAAATTAGTTTTATGGGCCTAGTTAAAATAATTAACTATGTTAAACCAAGCCTACATACTTGGCCTAGTTACTCTTTTTATGATGGTTTTGCTTGCTTAGCCCATTGGGCTACTCCTTGCAATCCTCTTCATATTCCCAAAGTAAGGTGATTATCATTGGGCTTTCATTGATTATATCTCTTTGAGCTAGATCAATGTTTCTTCGTTGATCTCCCTCGTAACCAAACTTTGAACATAAGAATGCAAGGTTGCCTTAAACTTATTTGCTCTTGATCTTGTGATAGGACCAGACAACATCATTAGTTGTTTATCCCCTTTACATGACATTACCTTCACTACCTTGATTCACATCAATGGGGCCCAAACCATTAATGATTTTCTTTAATTTTTTAGTAAATAACAATACCTATTTAATATTTTTGTTTGATTGTTGGCAATTGTATTGAACTTATGGATGAATTGTGTAATTATGCTCTAGAGTTTAATAATCAGTTTGCGAATCAGAATATTCATGTGGTTGTTCGGCTATCTAGTTTTTAATTAGATCATAAAGAATAATAGAGTGATGTCTCTATTTATGTTCTTAAAGTTATTCACTAAAACTTATCTTGAATAATACAATACTTCTTTCTAAAAAAAGGTATTTAAAAGAGAGCAAAAAGTGTTGATATTTTTTTAAAAATAATTTAAATTTATATATACTTTAAATTATATATATTTATTTATAAATTATGTTTTATAATACAAAAAAAAAATTCTTTAGTAACTCAAAAAGTACATTTGTAATGTATAAATATAATTATATCATTTTAAAGTATATAAGATATATATAACTAATAAAGTTGCTAGAATTTTCTAAACTTATTTGATGTAAACAATGGATAATAGTAACATGCCGCAGACAATTTGACTTTCAATGAGACACTCATTTCATCTATCATCTGTAAAAGAAATATCAAATCACCTCCCATATGAGAAAGATATCTCCATTTAAAAAGGATAAACAACCTTTGATAGAGAAGGACAAACCTCCATTTGAAGATACATAATCTTCAAATAAGGAAAGATAAAACTCTACAATAAAAACTTAAATTGTATTCAATTTTATTCTAAAAGATAAAGATAAAGAAAAATAATAAATAATAATAAATGCTAAATTTTAGATTTATATTAATCTAAAAATTATTTTAAGGACAAACCATAAACAAAAACACACAAAACTAAAAAAAAAAAGAATAATACAAAAATAAAATAGTAGATAAAAAAGAAAGGCAAAAAAAAAAAAGAATAACAAGGTTGCTGCCCTTCAATAAACTAACGTTATCTCCACTCTCATTAAGGAGGATAAAAAATACACAAAAATTTAGAGAAAAGAAGACAATTAGAAACAAAAATAAATTGTTTTTTTTTTAACAAAAGAGGGAATCACCCACAAGAGCACCTTGTGAACATAACAAGTACCCACTAAATCATGAGATAGCCAAACACCAAGACCATAAATATCATCTAAGATATGACAATAAAGGTCAAAGTTATAAGCTTCATGAGAGAGAAAGTTTGCAGCATAATTTGCCTCTCTATAGACATGGGAAACAATGGCATAAAAGAAGTGGAGAAGCTATTGAATATGCCAAACTAAAGTAACAAAAGACGCTTCATGACAACACTCATCACTAACCATATCTGCAACAACTTTATTATCATATTCAACTAAGATTGATGAGCAGCCAAGGCTAATGGCCAACTTCACAACTTAAAATAATACCCAAAGCTCAACATGTAAGACGGAATAGAGACCAAAATTTACAACAAACTCTTTGACCCATACCCCATTATTGTTCCTAATTAAAGCTCCTCCATATGCCATATTTGAATCATGCATTAAAGAAGCATCAGAATTTATTTTAACAAACCTATGAGGAGGGGGTCTCCAAACTACCATCAACAATAGGTGTGAACCCAAGTGTTGGCTCCGAAATCTTCTTATGCACTCATCTAATAATGAATTCTGATATAACATCATATGTCAATCTCCAAATTGTACCTATCATTAATATTAATTATTTATGTTTTTCCATATAAGCTAGTAACTAACCCCAAAGAACACGATCCACTACACCCTATGAACATGAACACTGATTATCTTGAGATTATTAAGAGTCCAGGAGTGAAGAGAAGCATCAATGTTGAAAAAACCAAGCTAAGAAATCCACATGAACCATAGACAACCAAAAACTCTTAGCAAAAGAGTAGTCTTAAAGTAGAAGTATAATGGTTTTTGCTTACCCATGACAAAGCATACAAAGAGGAGAGTGAAAGGGGGAGAAAATCTGATTCCCCTAAAACTTAAAACATGCATAGATCACTAGATTATTCAAATTAAATTGCAAAGGGGTAAATTACATACCTGACATCATCGTATGTTGAAGCTGAAGACAATTTTGGAGTTTGTCGCCTTCCAGGAGATACACACTTTAAGTTTAGCGGAAGCACTACTGAAGGAACGTAATGTTCTCTCAAAATTGTTATGTTCTCCTGGAGACCACGACCCCTTATTTATAACTGATGATGATGATTTCTATTTTGGTCCTTCAACAAAACAGAAATTCTTATCGGTCTCTACACTTATAATCCTATTACGAGTAGGACACCTCAATAGTCAACAATCCTAATTTGATCAAAACTTTAATTTGACTATCTTAATTTGACTGCAATACACATTCAATATTTAAATATATTTAGCCCACATTTAGGATTAATTTTAATCAATATAAAATTAATTCCAACAATCTCCCACTTGGGCTAACATATATTAAATGTAAATGTATATACCTTAATGAGCTCATAAAAGCAGTCATACTGAAGGTGCCTCAAACAATCTCGTCCATTGATTATATCGATAAAGGACTGAAGGGCCAGTCGCCACATTCATCGTGACTCAAACCACCATCAATCACATTACCAATACTCTCAAATGACATAGATCAATAATAGGAGTGTAGCATGGAAACTACATGTAATATGATCTAATCATGCCTGTTTCCAACTGGTCACACTTAATTGAGATCAACCACAAAAATAACACAGAGTGTAATAAACAAAAGTGAATACTTCATTTTCTGCAGAAACTGAATTAACATATCCAAAACCAAATAGAGCATTCAAAACATAATGAAAACATAATGAACAAAACTCCCACTGAAACTAAACATCCTCAAACAATATGACACCCACATGAGCAGTGTGCTCATGAAAGACTTTCGGTATCAATGCCTTAGTAAGAGGGTCTATAATTATGGAGTTCGTTCTAACATACTCTATGGATATCTGTCCACTCTGTATTTTCTCCATTTACAGCCAGAAACTAAATACCAAATAGCTCCTACTGTCATTGGAGAATCAAACTGCTGAATTAATGTCACACTTAAAACTTTATTAACATTTTCAATGCTAACCATAATGTGCAGCCCTGTGACATTCAGCAAAGTAAAAAAAAAAATTCATGATCAAATGTCTCATAGCATACTACAAATTCCAAAACCATGGAATGTAGTCTAATGTGGATCTTTTGCTACTCAAGACATTCGATAAAGTCAGAATCAGTATACCAAATGATCTCATACTAATATGACTTTCTGTATGTGAGCATACGTTCCTTTATTCTCTGAATATATCTTAAAACCTTATTGGCTGCCTTCCAATGATCCATTTTTGGATCACTAAGATATCAACCTAACATGCCAATTATAAACACAGTATTCAGATAAGTATAAACTTGAGTATACACCAGAATCCCAACTGCCGATGCATAGGAAACTACTACATCTACTGAACCTCAAGTTCATCCTTAAAACACTGGGAGTTTATATAGCATATTAGCTAAATTCAGAGAAAAATAAAAATAAAAAATTGTACGCTCACGATCCACAAATTATAAACTTGATTTTGAGTTTAAATAATGGAAACAAGATACCAGGCACAACGTTAATATTCTCATCTTTGGACATAAAATATTAACTGTAATTGGTATCTCACGCAGCAATCAAAATATTGACAATTAGTCCCGTCAGATAATAACCTTCCTTTGGGCCGATATATTATCCACATGGATAAAACCAAATAATTGTCACATATTTATTGCAACACGTGTATTCAAAACTCAGCCAGATAGCAGCCTTCCTTTGGGCCGGCATACTACTCGCAACGAATTTTAATACACCTGTCTAATATCCCAAATAAATTAATTAAAACAATAGAGGCCACTTTGGTGACATATTGCTTCAATTAATTTATTATTAAAAATATTAGACACAATCAGGACTAAAATACCAAAATTTAAACTCAATTGAATTAAATTTTAAATTGAAATTTTAAAATTAAATGAATTTTTTTTAACGATTTAATCGAAGATCAAATCAAAATTTCATAAAGATTTAATCAATTAATTAAAATCCTTAACTGTGTTCTTCTAAACCAAAACGAAGAACAACGAAACACTGTTCACGAAACACTGTTCACAAAACAGTTTCAAAACATATTTTTTTTAATTAATTAATTACATAATTAATTAACCCAAAAATTAATTAATTCCAGAAAAAATCACAAACACAAATTCAAGTCCAGAAATTCGATTTTTTCAGAATTAATTAAATAATCTCAGTAATTTAATCCAAAAAACAAATCAAACCAAAATTGATTTCAGATTACTAAATTCGATTCCAAATTAATTCTAGAAAATTACAATCACCAAATTAATTTTCTAGAATCAAAACAAAAATCAATTTAATCGAAAAATCTAGCGACCTAGCACATGGCTCTGATACCAATTGAAAGGGGGAGAAAATCTGATTCCCCTAAAACTTAAAACATGCATAGATCACTAGATTATTCAAATTAAATTGCAAAGGGGTAAATTACATACCTGACATCATCGTATGTTGAAGCTGAAGATAATTTTAGAGTTTGTCGCCTTCCAGGAGATACACACTTTAAGTTTAGCGGAAGCACTACTGAAGGAACGTAATGTTCTCTCAAAATTGTTATGTTCTCTTGGAGACCACGACTCCTTATTTATAACTGATGATGATGATTTCTATTTTGGTCCTTCAACAAAACAGAAATTCTTATCGGTCTCTACACTTATAATCCTATTACGAGTAGGACACCTCAATAGTCAACAATCCTAATTTGATCAAAACTTTAATTTGACTATCTTAATTTGACTGCAATACACATTCAATATTTAAATATATTTAGCCCACATTTAGGATTAATTTTAATCAATATAAAATTAATTCCAACAGAGAGGTCGCAAAATGCCAACGAACTTATTCAACATTTGTCATAATACCATTTCTCAATAAAAGCCACAAAAATAGCCAAATTCATTGACTTTCAAGACATTTTCAAAGGAAAACTAAATTCCTCTTTAACATTTCCAAGTAGAAAATCATAGGCACACTTTAGAGAAAAATTACTAGAAGAAGAAAGTGTCCAGCAAATTTCCTCTTTAGCTTTTCTATTGGAGGCATAGTTGCTACAATATAAAGCACTATCGAAGGAGGAAAGAAAGGGAAAATCAACTCCCAATTCCACAGGCCATCAACAAGAACAACATCATGACTTGAAAGAGATAAAGCACTATCAAGCACTGGCAAAACAGTGACCTCCATCGGAAGGAAATTAAGGTTTGGTATACACTTGTCTCTCAAAAAACTGACCATTCTAGCATTCCCTAGTATCTATAAAATATTTTGAGTGTGAATTCAATATATCATAACGTTATTTATAAATTATGTTAATATATTAAAAGCAATAATTATATTTTAACACGGCGGGATATTGTTTGAAAGGGATAATTAGATATTTTGAGTAGTTAGTATTAAATTTAAATATTATTTTTAATAATTTTTAACATTGATATAAAAAAATATATAGACCATTAATGTAAAATAAAATCAATACATTATATATTTATTAATTTATATAAATTTAGTGAAACTTATATATATAATGATGTGGAAAAATATTTTAAATAATATTATGCAAATATTATTTATTAAGTCTATATCTATTCTACATAATTAAATTTATTTTATAAAGTACTGACACTTTAATTTAAATATGCATTTTTCTTGTATCGTTTCAATTACTTTTTAGAGTAATTTGGTTTGATAAAATTATACCCAAAATTAAAATCAAAATAGATAATTCCAATTCCTAGCATTTAACTTGTGCCAAATTACCACCAAATCAAGATACAATTCTCCAATTTTGGGTTTTTTTTTGTCACCCCAATAAATCAAACTTTGATTCTAGCACGAATCAAGTCAAACATTTTCCTTTGCTCAAATATTCAACTATTTGTCATGTACTATTTAAACTACTAACATTAAAACATAAAATAACAGTATTTTAATAAAAATTTTGAAATCAATTAAATCATAAAATTTATTTTTAATTAATTAAAATTTTTAAAGCATAAAATGCCATTTTAAGAAACATGAAATAAAAATAATATAATTAATTAAAATTAAATATATTTTTAAAATAAAAATGAAAGTTAGTGTTTACTTATAAAAAATATTTTTCTATTTCAGCTTTTTAAGAAAATTATTTTTTGCACTGATATGGAAACTTTGTGTTTTACTTATTAGGAAATTGAACTCTATTTATAAAAAGAAACTTTTTAGAAATATTTTTTCCAAAATCTTTTAAAGTTAGAAAATTAGAAAATTATTCCGAATTTAAGAAAATTATATCATATAACATAAATTTCTATTTTCTATTTTTTATATAGTTTTTTTTTATTTTGAAAAACTATTCTAATTTTCCTCAAGTGAACACCCTAAATATTTGTCTAAAATATTTTTGACCACTTAAAAATAATTAAAAATATAAATACGTTCACTGTAATATGTATAGAAATATTACTAATGACAAATAAAAGCATTAAACAAATATTTAAAATTTCATATTCATTATAATTTATTTCTAAAAAAGACAAACAATGTTATAAGCAATTGATTTTCAATTAACATTTTTCTCTATTTCTCTCGATTCTGTTTTTTATTCTAAATATGTTCACAACATATTTATATTTGTATATGAGTTAGATTTAAGCAGCCACTAATTTTAATTTCTTAATGTATATATGTATTTATCGCAAGCTTTGCACTTTAAAAATAAAATAGGAGTATTTATTAAATAGGCTTAAATGCATAAAAATATATGGCCTTTAGCGTATTTTAGATATTAAACATGACCTTTTATTTTTAACAAATAAATAATTAATTTTTGAATTGCTGAAAATTTGATATATCCATTAATTGTAGTTTAAGGGATGCTAATGTGGTAAAAATCTTATGATATGTGTCACAAAAATAAAAAATGTGTCATTCCATGTCAAAATGACCTTCAGTATATTTTTCATATTTGACATGATCTTTTTATTTTTAGCATATAAATACATGACATTTGAAGTAATGGCAAATAAATATATGACTTTTTATTTTTATTTTTATCAAATTCTATTTTTTTAAGCTTACAAGATTATGATTTGAGAACCTTTTTTTTTAAAAAAAAATTCTTAAACTATGACTTAAAATAATTAAAATTTTTGAAAAATTAAAAAAGGCATCAAATTTTATATATGAAAATTTTTTTCTCACTCAATTGCAGAGCTATGTACGAAAAACAATAAATTTAATGATGATTATTATACTTGATTTATATAATTTTACCTTCATATTTTTTCCTAGGTTTTAATACTCACTCTATTTCAAAAGTCATATATCAAAATTCAATAATTATAATATTGTTATACCGTTAAAAATATAACATTTGATCAAAGAAAATACATCATACTATATTCAATTAATTTAGAAAAAAATTTGCTAATTTAATTAGTAAATAGTTTCAATCCAAATAAAATAAGGTAAGCATAAATAACTATTTAAAGACTTTATTTATGTCAAAGTTTGAGAAAAAATCATTATATTGATTTTTTTATCTTCTTTAATTTTGAAATTTTGAAATTTTTTTTAAGTCATAGTTTAAGAAAAATTAGAAAGTAACTTTTCTAACGTCATAATTTTTTAAGCTCAAAATGATGTAAAATAAATTTTGATAAAAATTTTTAAAAGGTTATGTATTTATTTTCCAATAAATGAAAAAGTCATGTATTTATTTGCTAAAAAAATAAAAGGTCATGTTAAATATGTAAAATATATTAAATATGATTTTGACATGGAATGTCATATTTTTTATTTGGGTAATTCATACTAATAAGTCATTTGCCATATCAGTATGCATTATAGTACAGTTAGCGGATGTGTTAAATTACCAATAATTCAAAAGTCAAATATTTATTTGCCAAAAATAAAAAAAATCATGTTAAATAAGTAAAGTACGCTAAATGTCTTGTATTTTTATGCATTTAAGCCTATTAAATATAGTTCATATATTCATATGTTCAATTTTAAGTTATTTATTAATATATTAAAATTTGTTTTGGTCAATAATGATACAAAACCAAGCCCATCCAAATTTAAGGGTTATTCCATCTGTTCCAAAAAATCAAAAAGCTTATATATCACTATGCCTTGTAGACATCAAATTATACTTAACAGAATTAACTATCCTACCAAACACTCTCTACTTATCAACCACACTCCCTTGAGAGGTCACATTATTTCTTTCAATCCAGATATAGTATACAACAACAAGTAAGGTTGATATGCTTATACAATAACAACCAAGGTTGATCTGCGTACCTTAGCTAGTAAAATTTTTGAAGTAGCCTTCTTTGTAAACCAACCCACTTCCCTGTGCCATCTCACCCACATATGTTGATGTCACATTTCACCAGAACTTTATTCCACACACATCTGTTAAAAGTAGGCAAAGCAAAATTTTTGAATATGATCGAATTCGACCGAATTGATCGGGTTGAATCGGATTTGATCAATTTAGAACATATACTATGAGTCAGTTTGGTTTTAAAAAAGAATTTCAGATTTTTTCAGTTATTCGGGTTGGGGTAATTTTTTTCATTTGAGCCCAAACTCAATCGAATCTTATGTATTTATACAAATATATGTATTTTTATTTTATTTTATCACTTAACCTGACCAAAAATGACCCAAAAATACTAAATGAACTCAAATATAAAGCTCTAATTTAAATACTAGGGGTGTCAAATTGTATTAACGGGTCATGTTTGTGTCAACCCTAACATGAAAATGACCCTTTTAATAATCATGTCAATCCTAACACGATATGAAATTTAAACAAGACCTAATTGCAGGAGTTCGGTTCCCTTTATGACTATTCATTAAACTGTTTCTATCCATGACAAGGATTTCTTTGGGACAATTAAGTACAAACTCTTGGAGGACTGCTATTGGGCTCGAGATTTTGAGCAAGTTATTGTCCATGGAGCCCTCACCGAGAGTCCTGGCTGCTTTATGTAATATGAAATCATGACCCAGCTCATATGAAGATTTTTTGTTTCTACAAGCTCAGCCAAGGCTCGGATTGTTCTCTGGGAAACTCAATTCAATAAAGGGTTTAGAAAGGTCAATTTTTTATTATAGAAAAATGGGGCGGCCTCGAGTGCCGGACAAGGTGGAATCGAGCACCGCACTGGCAAAAATAAAGAGGACAAACCTTGAGCTAGGCGAGAAAGAAATTTTTGATATAATAAAGTAGGGCATTCAAAGAGAGAAGTTAAATGACTTGTGACTGATAAGGAGATACTTTTCGATTGGAAAGGACTATCGAACCATTCCCTTAAGATCGGGTTGGTAATATTTGTTTGTATTTCATTTCAATATCCCAATAATAATATTTCTAATTTATTATTTTGGTGCATATATGGAAAAAGGAAAGCAGCTCGATCGAAAAGAGTAAATGAAGAAAATTCAAGTAGACTGAGCTGCCAAAGCTGCCAAATCTAAACAGAGTCAAACTTCAGGAGAAACGAGCTCCAAAAGAAAATGAACAGAAGAAGAAATAATTGAGGTTATTGATAGGGAGGTGACAGTTGCTGCGCATGCCTCCTCTCTACCTGAGGCTGAGGCGATCCCCGAGGAGGCAATTGAGCTCATGCAGACCACAAGAGATCTCGAGATAGAAAGACTACAGGAAACTTCAAATGTGGGAGCAGAGGCAGTTTACTCTGAGGGAAGGGAGCATTTACTGTGCCCATCACAAGTGCAGCAGGCTCTGTTTGAAGAATTTAGGGTTCAGTACGGACCTGAATATTCTATAACCGATGCGCAGGTCGAGAAGTTTTACTAGGATTTTCTTAGGAAGATTTTGAAAAAACATAACCTTCTGGGTGGGATGAAAATCCATACTCTTTTGGAGCGATTTACTAATTCAAATATTGAAGTAAGGGTAATTCAGGTTTGATTTCAATTTAAATTGACTATTTTCTTGGGATATTAAGTATGGTTTCTATTTTAACAGTTTGGTCTACTGGACCTTCATGTGGGAGATTGGTTAAATGGAGCTCTGCATGGGTATAAAAAAGCTAAGAGCGATGCCAAGAAATCTACATAAGCTAAAAAACAAGTAAAGAACCGGTTGAAAGAGGTAGAGGTTCTGTTGGCCAGAGCGGAGAAGCGGGCCAAGGAGTTCAAGCCCCAGGCCTTGTTTGCGATTGAGGCCAAGCAAAAAGCCCTAGCAGAAACTTCTCAGGTTCATAAATAATACTCGGAAGCTCGGTCTAATCTCAAAGTCATGGAGAAGGATCCGTACGTCACTCTTGACTTGTTAGCCAAAGAACAAGAAGAATTAAAGAAATTGAATGAAATAAATGAAGATCGAGTTTTGGAAGGTATAAGAGGTCGTAAAGGCATACCTCGAGAAAAAATATTTGATAAAGGACTTTGGCTGGGTAATGGTTGTGGATCCTGACCAAGCTCTAGAATATACAGATGATGAACCTGTTGTTGCTAGTGCAGAGGTGGATCTCGAGAATGTAGAAAAATAAAAATATTACTCCACCTTTTGTTATATTTACTTTTTTGCATTGTATCTTTAAAAGCTCGATTTGGAGTTAAAGATTTTGTTATAATATAACCTTATGAGTGAAATTGTTTTTTGATTCAGTTTATATTCTTGTTTTTTATTTTTATGTGTGAGATTAGCTCAGCACGACCATGGTACATATGCACAGTTAAAATGTAATTAACTTGGCACAACTAGGATGTATTAGTTCAGTTAAAGTGCGATTAGCTCGGCGCGGCTAGGGCACATATGCACGGTTAAAGTGCGGTTAGCTCGGCCCGACTAGGGCATATATGCACGGTTAAAGTATGATAAGCTCGGCACGGTACTTTAATAGATAAAAATATAGAAGCAATATCATCATTCATATGAAAAATACAAGAAAGAGAAAGCGTACAAACATATTACAGCTCATAGAAATTATTAAAAATATATTTTTAAATCGTCCACGTTCCATGATCTAGGGATCTCCTTCCCTTCTGTTGTGCATAGCTTATAAGAGCCACTCTTCAAAATTTTAGCTATTTGATAGGGTCCCTCCTAATTTGCTCTGAGCTTCCCTAGTCCAATTAACCCGTGAGTAGACACCACTTTTTGAAGGACTAAATCCCCTTCAGAAATTGCATTAAGCGGACTCTTTTATTATGGAAGTTAGCCATGCGGGCTTTGAAGGCTTCTACTTTGATACTTACTTGATCTCTTTTAAATTCTAACATGTTCAAGTTGTATCTACACTCTGACTCTTGATCTTTAGAGAAATTAAGAGTTTTGGTTGATGGAAAGCTAATTTCAATAGGGATAACTGCCTCAGTTCCATTTGCTAATGCAAAAGGAGTTTCTCCAGTAGCAGCTCTTGGTAAAATTCGATAAGCCAATAGTATATTATACAGATCGTCTGCCCACCAACCTTTAGCTTCATCAAGTCTTCACTTTAATCCCGTTAAAATGGTTTGGTTTGTTACCTCAATTTGACCATTAGCCTGTGGGTGATAAACCGAAGTAAACCGAAGATCGATGTTAAGCTCAGTACAATATTCCTTAAATTGCTTGTAATCGAATTATTTCCCATTATCTGTGATAACTGTATGAGGAATACCAAACCTTGTAATAATTTCTATATTAAAAATTTTATGATCATAGCTGGGGTGATAGTCGCAAGAGGCTCAGCTTCCACCCATTTTATCAAATGATCTACTGCAACCATCAAGAATTTCCTTTAGGCCATGGCTAGAGGAAAAGTGCCTAGGATATCCATTCCCCATTGTGCAAAAGGCCATGGACTCTTGATCAATTTCATGTTTGTAGTAGGCTGATGTTGCAAATTGACGTACTTCTGATATTTGTCACATTTTTTAACCATCTCCTTTGCATCATCATCCATAGATGGCCGAAAATATCCTTGTAAGAGTGCCTTTCAAGTAATAGTTAGGGCTCCTTCATGTGCTCCACATATCCCTTCGTGAATTTCTCTTAGCAAATAGTTTCCTTCCTCTTCCGATAAACATCTGCTCCAAGGGTTTGAGAATGATCTTCTAAATAAAAGCCCGTCATGAATTGCATATAGGCTTTATTTTTTGACAATTTT
The DNA here is from genome assembly GCA_947685225.1 of Garcia nutans. Taxonomy (NCBI): domain Eukaryota; kingdom Viridiplantae; phylum Streptophyta; class Magnoliopsida; order Malpighiales; family Euphorbiaceae; genus Garcia; species Garcia nutans. The sequence goes on from CANTUV010000008.1 coordinate 57,284,336, forward strand.
CTTGGCTTCCACTGGGTCTTCTGGCAGCTCACCTGAATTCAAGAATTTAAAGATCGAAAGCCTCCATCCCTCTAGAGGTTCTGTTATCATTATAGCTGGAGCTTCATAGCTTGGGCATCGTATGACCTTTATAAGCACTCCATACTCAGGAGCTCCCTTTTTAGAAGCAGTGGCTTTAGCCAGATGATCAACTTGTCCATTTTCTGCCCGCACGACTTGATGGATTTCCTAGGTTCCACCATGCTTCTCAAAATTAAATGGGAGTTCAGTCACATGTTCTTTATACCGAGTCATGTTCGGTTCCCAGACTTCGTATTTGTCGGTCAGCTGACTGACAACCAACTGAGAATCTGAAAAAATTTGCAAGAATTCTGGTTGAACTTCCAAGGCTAGTTTTAAATCTAAACTGAGAGCTTCATATTGAAGCAGGGAAACCCAGTCTTACAGAATAGCGAATAGATATCTTTCTTAGACTCTAGAGAATTATCTCAATGCCATCTCCTTCATTACAAGATGCTCCATCTACGTTGAGGATCCATGCCTCCTTAGCAATTACTTCAAGAGGTTGCTCATATAATTCAATAACAAAGTCTGCCAAAATCTGTGCTTTCATTGCCCGCCGAGGTTCATATTGAACATCAAATATTCCCAATTGGGATGCCCATTTTGCTAATTGTCCTGAAGTTTTGGGTAATTGAAGGATCTTTTTCAAGCATGAGTTTGTACTTACAATGATGGTATGCACATCAAAATATGGCAGAAGTCTTTCTGAAGCAATGTGCAGGGCCAAAGAAAATTTTTCTAAAGGAGGGTATCTGAGCTCAGGACCCTTTAAAACATGACTAGTATAATAAATTGGAAATTGTTGAATTTATTGCTTTCCTATAAAGACCGAGACAATAGCCAAAGGTGTAGCCGAAAGGTACAAGTAGAGTGTCTCATTTGGCACTGGCCGGCTAAGTAAAGGAGGTGAATTGAGGAACTTTTTTAGCCTGAGGAACGCCTGTTGGCACTCATCCGTCCATTGAAACTGCTTGACACTCTTCAGAAGCTTGTAAAAGGGTAAGCATCTTTTGGCTAAGCTTGAAATGAATCTTTCGAGCGCTGTAATCCTTCCATTCAACTTCTGCACCTCGTTGATGTTTTAGCAGTTCCATTTTCATCACAACTTATATCTTCTCAGGATTAGCTTTTATACCACACTTTGATATCATAAACCCCAGAAATCTTCCTGATTAAATCTCAAATGCACACTTCTCTGGATTAAGCTTCATATTCGACTGTTTAAGAATTTTGAAACCCTCCTCAAGGTCAATAGGATGTTCAGCCAAAGTTTTAGATTTAATGATCATATCATCAACTTACACTTCAATAGTTCGGCCAATTTGATGTTGAAAAAGCTTATTAACAAGCCGTTGATATGCAGCACCTGCATTTTTCAAACTGAACGGTATAACTTTGTAGCAGTATGTACCTCTTCCTGTAATAAAAGAAGTTTTGCTCTAATCTTCAACCTTCAAGGTGATCTGATGGTAACCAGAAAAAGCATCAATAAAGCTATATTCTTCATAGCCTACTGTTGAATCTACCAGATGGTCTGTTCGGGATTGGATATGAGTCTTTAGGGCATGCCTGATTGAGATCAGTAAAATCCATACATATTCTCCACTTACCATTGGGCTTCTTTACTAACACCACATTAGCTAACCGGTCTGGAAATAAAATCTCTTTAATGAAGCCCGCCGCTAATAATTTTTTTACCTCTTTTCTACAGCCACCTATTTTTTCGGACCCAAATTTCTTTTCTTTTGTCTAATGGGAACAGCTGTAGGATGCATATGGAGTTTATAAGTCATAAGTTCGAGAGAGATCTTAGTAACATCGGTGGGGTCCCAAGCGATGACATCTTGATACTACTTTAAAGTCTGAGTTAGGGCAAACTCGTTGTCCGGGCTACTGGAGCTTGCTATCTTCAATATCTTATTTATTCCCACTATTATGTCCTTTAACATATCGATAGACTCGGCTTGGGATTCTAATTTGCCAAGAACTTTAAGAGAGTTTACTGAGAGAACCATGTTTGCATCTTTAAGAAGGACAACATAAGATTATGAGTTATATGTTGATTGCCTCAGAGGATTGCTACTCCATGATATGTGTGGGACATTTGTGACTAAGATTTTCATGGAAATGCAAGCATCCACCCCTATGAGTAGCGGGTGTCCAAAAATTGCTTTATACTCAAATTTCATAGCAACCACTAAAAGCAAGCACGACAGCTTCTGACAACTGACTCTTCTCCCAACTGGACATTGAGCATAGTCGAGCCAAGAACTAAAATGCTATGTCCTGAAAGACCAACCATTGGAGTAGAAATGGGCTTCATTACATCAACAGATAAATTGAGCTTATTATATGCCTCCAATGTTAAAAGATTAATGGCACTACTAGTAACTACTAAGATACGTTGGACTAAATATTCCTGAATAACTGCTTCAACTACCAAAGCATCAGCATGTGGTCCAACAATATGGTGAAACTCTTCCAGGAAAAAAGTGATGATAGAACTTTTCCGCAGAGGATTCTTTGTCACTGAGAAAACTTCTTTTGCCCAGTGCTTTCTGGAAACATCTACTATGTCACAATGTTCTCCACTTGCTATGACATGGATAATTCCTACTGGGGCTTTCTTTGAGGATTTGGAGTAGTCAGAGTTAGAACTCGATTGATCTTTATCTCCAGATGTGCAGCGAAAAATTAGTTGAGGCACCCTTCTCTGACTAGTCTTTTAATTTCATCCTTCAACATACCACACTCATCAGTTTTATGGCCATGAGCTTAATGAAAATTTCAATATAACCCCCGATCTCAACTAGGATCCTCTCTCATTGGCCTGGGCCAATTTACTTCAACATTCTTTTTGAGCCATTGAAGTATACTGGCTCAGAAAGTATTTAATGATGTGTGCTCAGGTGCTTCAGATACATGGAAAGTCCGGTACGGGGTTAGATGGTGAGACAACCTTGTTGGGTTGTGATTGAACCTCTTCAGGAGGAGCTAGGTTTAGTGGATCTATAGTGGTGTGATTTATGGGGATCTGGTTTTGAAAGCTTGGAATGATGTTTAGATGATTCAGATTTATTGGGTTCAACATGACTTTTGGAGGCCTGGCCTTGATCTTGATGACAAGCATGAAGCTCTTTCCAAATCTGAGAACTTTCATTTACCCTAATGTATTTATGAGATCGGGCCATCAGCTCGATAAAATCTTAAGGTGGATTCTTGCTTAAAGAATTTGAAAATTAGGGACACTCTGTGTTTCTAATCAGTGCCTCTAAGGCCATGTCAAAATTCACTTTGGAGATTTTACCCATCATATTATTGAATCTTTCCACATATTCTTTCAATGTTTCTTTGGGTTTTTAGATGACTTTGAACAAATCCACGGATGTTTGGCTAGGATCTATAAAAGCCACAAATTTATTTATAAAAAGCTCGGTGAGTTGGCTGAAGTTATGTATGGAGTGTGGTTCCAAGTTCTTATACCACATATGAGTATTACCAATCAAGGTCTTTGGGAAAATCTTGCACAAGGCAGGATCTGAAGTGGTATAAATTAGCGCTATATTGAAAAAGTAGTCAACATGATGACGGGGATTAATTGTTGCATCATATTTTGTGAACTTCGGTATATGAAAGTTTGGATATACAACACTAAGGATTTCCTTGGATAGGGGGAGCGGAAGGCAGTATCATACTGAAGTTCTACTCCTCTATGTACTCACTTTATTCTTTCATCAACTAGAGCTTTGATGTCTTCCTCTGTGAATGGCACATCCTTCTTAAGTTTCTGAGAAGTTTGTTCTGAATAAGTAGACGCCTGTAAAATAGAATGTTTAGGGGAGTAAAGTCTCCTCCTAGTCCGGTTTTCCAAGTCTATGGTACCATTTTCCAATTGAGGGTGATGATTAACTTCAGGTTGAAATTGGGGAGGACAATTTCTTGGTGGATAGGGAGGTGTGCTACAAGCCGATGGTTATGTATGTGTTAATTGGAGAGGTGTAGAATCTGATGGTTGTTGATGGCCTGGAAGAAAAGTTTGGGTTTCAATAACGGTGAGTTTGGGTCGTGTTTGAGGTTGAGGGAGGTTTACACCAACTTGCAGTCCAAAAACTCTGATGAAGTTATTCAAAGTGTCTATGAGCTCTTTAGTTGTTTGATTTGCTAGGCTCGGGGATTGTACCACTACTGAAGCCAGTTGTACCAATGGGGTAAGTAGAGTGGAGAAAGCTGTTGGAGCTGATTCGACTTCAGTTGTGGATGTTGACAGTCCTAGTATTGTATGATCTATATGTGATGGTCCGGCTTGGGGATGATTACTAGGGTTATTGTTTGGGGCAGTATGATTTTATGGTAATGTGTCTCTATTAGAAAACATATAATAAGTGTATAAAAAATATTTATTTAACTATATCAATAAATAATTATCATACCATAATTCAAATATTATTATATAATTATTTGTTCCCATTTTAAATTTATTCATAATTAATATTTTATCTTTCAAAATTCTTTTATAAAAATTTACTTTCATCATAAAACAATTTTAACAAATCATATATATATATACATATATATATATATATAATTTAATAAAATACCGATGTTATATAATTATCCACTCACCTTGATCAACAGCTTAAATTATTTGCTTGACCGAATCATCTCTATGTTCTACAATTGTTGTTGAATCCTCACCTAAAGTAATATAAAATAATAATTTACTAAAGTATTTTCACTCGCTTATGGATGAAAACAAATGAGGATATTGAGTAATCATATATTGCTCTGTTTTTCAAGTTGCTTCTTTCTTTGAATGATTACTCCATAGGACTTTCACCAAAGGAATAATCTTGTTCCTTAAAACTTTTTCTTCCCTTGCTAAAATTGCCACTGGTTCTTCCTCATAAGTTAGATCTTCTCGTAATTCTACTGGTTATTTCTGGAGAATATGCAAAGGATCACTTCTGTACTTTCTCAACATGGATATATAAAAAACATAATGTATTTGAGATAATTTCGGTGGTAGTGCAAGTTGATAAGCAACAGGACCGATTTTTTTCATAATTTCATAAGGCCCAATAAACCGTGGACTTAACTTTCCACGTTTATCAAATCGCACGACACCCTTCCATGGAGAGATTTTTAAGAATACTTTATTTCCTACATCATACTCAATGTCCTTCTTCTTCAAGTTTGCATAACTCTTTCTACCTGTCTTGTGCCATTTTTAATCCGTCTGTAATCAATTAGATTTTATCACTAGTAATCTGAACCGATTCTGGACCCATCAATTTTCTTTTCCCAACTTCATTCCAACATACTGGAGTTCTACATTTTCTTTCAAAAAGTGTTTAATAAGGTGCCATGCCAATACTTGAATGAAAATTATTATTATATGCAAACTCCGTCAATGGTAAATATTTATCCTAACTTTTTTTGAATTCCACGACAAGGCTCTAAGCTTATCTTCCAAGGTCTGGATAGTGCGCTCCGACTGACCATGAGTTTGAGGGTGAAAAAAGTGCTAAATTTCACCTTTGTACCTAAAGCATTCCACAAACTAGGCCAAAATCTAGAAGTAAACCGTGGATCCCTATCTGATACAATAGAAATTGAGGCACCATGTAATCTCATAATTTTCTTCATATAAAGCTCTGCAAGTTTATCTAGAGAGAAATCCATTTTGATAGGTAGAAAGTGAGATGACTTTGTCAACCTGTCTATAATCACCCAAACTCATCATGACCCTGTTGAGTATGAGGTAAGCTAGAAACAAAGTCCATGGTAATGTGCTCTCACTTTCATTCAGGAATCGGAAGAGGCTGCAGAAGACCTGAAGGATGCTGATATTCTGCCTTAACTTGTTGACATACCAAACATTTTGCTATAAAGTCTACTACATCCTTCTTCATACCCTTTCACCAGTAGTTTTCTTTAAGTGTTATGGACATCTTAGTACTACCTGAATGCATAAAATATGCAGAATAATGAGCTTCTTCCATTATTTTTTTTAAAGTATCATCATTTGGTACGCATAATCTGCTACAAGTACCAAGGTGGCGTCTTCTTTGATAGAATAATTTATATGAGTACCTGCCTTTACACCATCAAAGATCTTCTTCATTTCCTCAACTAGAACTTGGGCTTCTCTAACTCTTTCTATCAAAATTGGTCTAACCTTAAAAGTGGCCAACAATGCTCTAGATTTATACATCATCAAATCCACTCCCAATGATTGAAGGTCTAATAATAATGGAAGTCGTACCATCTTGATATGAAAAAGACTACCATAAGATTTTTGGCTTAAAGCATCGGCTACTACATTAGCCTTTTCTGGGTGATACTCAATAGTACCATCATAATCGTTCAGCAGTTCAATCCAATGCTTCTGTCTTAAGTTCAATTCTTTTGAAAAAGAAGATACTTCAAATTTTTATGATCAGTAAATATGATACTTTTCTCCATAAAGATAATGCCTCTAAATTTTTAGAGCAAAAAAAAAACTACAGCAAGCTCCAGATCATGAGTAGAATAATTTAATTCATGAGGTCGAAGTTGTCTAGATGCATAAGCTATCACCTTCCCATATTGCATCAAAACACAACCCAAGCCTTTTCGTGAAGCATCACTATACAACATATAACCACCATCGCCTGAAGGAAGAGTAAGAACATGAGCAGAAGTCAAACAAGCCTTCAGTTTTTCAAAGCTTTACTGAAATTCCTTAGTCCAGTTAAACTTCACATTCTTCTTTAATAGTTTTCTCAATGGTGAAGCAATAATAGAAAAGTCTTGAACAAAGCGTCGATAATATCCAGCCAAGCCTAAGAAACTCCTCACTTCTATTGAATTTGTTGCAGCTCCCAGTTCATTACTGCCTCTATCTTCTTAGGATCCACATAAGCTTCCCCTGTTGATATAACATGCCCCAAAAATATCACTCTATCCAACCAGAATTCACTTTTACTAAGCTTGGCATACAACTACTTGCTGTTTTAAGGTTTGTAATACAATTTTTAAGTATTTCTCATGCTCCTCTCTACTTCAAGAATACACTAGAATATCATCAATAAATACAATTGTAAACCTATCCAGATAAGGATGAAATATCTTGTTCATAAGATCCATAAAAGCACCTAGGACATTAGTTATGCCGAATGGCATTACTAATAATTCGTAATGTTCATAGCGAGTTCTAAAGGCTGTTTTAGGTACATCTGACTCTTTTATTTTTAACTGATGATACTCCGATCGTGAGTCTATCTTGGAAAAGACTTTGACACCTTGAAGCTGATCAAAGAGATCATCAATGTGGGGGAAAGGATATTTATTCTAAATAGTGATCCAATTTAGTTACCTATAATCAATGTATAACCGCATAGAGCCATCTTTCTTTTTCACAAATAGCACCTGAGCTCCCCAAAGTGAAACACTGGGTCAAATAAATTTTTTATCCAATAATTTCTGCAATTGCACCTTCAATTCCTTCTAGGGGTGTACACAGGCCGGGTTGGGCTAGGTTTACCCTTAGTTCAAAGCTCGACCCGAGTACACTTCGGGCCAAAAAACTTGGCTAATAACCCGATCGTAACCCGAACGGATCGAGCTTTTTTGGGTTAAGATTGGGTTAACGGGCCAATGGGTCGAGCTTTTCTTTTTTCCTTTTTTGCATTCTTTTCTTTTTTTTTTAATTGCTGCAATAAAATACTGCATAATATGCAACATACATACTGCATGTTATGCAGTATTACTGCATATATATACTGCATATATATGCAGTAATACTGCATATATGCAGCATTATGTATACTACATAATTTATGCAGTATATATTTTATAAAACATAATTTTATATATTATTAATATATAATTAATATATTATAATTATATATTAATTATATTATATATCATAAAATATATTATATATACATAATATAATACCGCAGGTCGAGCCGGATTAGCCTGAGTTAATTCACCTCGGGCTTGAGACCCAACCCAAGATACCTCAGGCTTTATATAAGAAGCCCGAGGATCGACCCAAAAATATTTAAATCCGGCCCAACCCGATAGGGACGGGCCGAATCGGGTCGGGTTGTTGGGATTGGCGAATTTTTTGAACACCCCTAATTCCTTCAACTCTGCAGGAGCCATTCTGTAAGGAGCTAGGGAAATAGAAACTGTGTCAAGATGAACATCAATAGAGAACTCAACTTCTCTATCAGGAGGTAAACCTGAAAGTTCTTCTAAAAATTCACATACTATAAAATATCTTTCAATTTAGGTCTTTCTAACTGTGTGTCAATTATATGTGCTAGATATGCCTAACAATCTTTCTTAAGTAATTTCTTAGCTGTCATAGCAGAATAAACACACGATGGAAGAAACTTTCGCTCACCACATAATATAAGATTAGAATTTTTCAGGCAGAGTAAAAGTCACATTTTTCTCATAACAATCAACAGTGGCATGATAGCGGGATAACTAGTCCATCCCTAAAATAATATCAAACTCCCGTATGGGCAAGGGATTAAGATTTTCTATTAATTCAAAGTTGCCTAACTTGACTATTGAATCCCTATACACAAGCCTACATTCCATGAAATCTCGACTGAAAAACTTACCGCTAACCCATTGTCTAAGGAACTCAATTCTCTATCCAAATATGTGGCAAGTGAATGAGATATGAATGAATGTATGGAACCAGGATCAATAAGAATATGTGCATCACGATAAAAATAGATAAAATACCAGTCACAACTTTCGGTGATGCTACTACCTCTTGTTGAATAATAGCAAAAACTTGAGCTTGGTTAAGTGGCCTATCAGATGATGCACCCTGATTTGATGGTATAGCTCCACCCTGTCTATTCATGCCAATATTAATCCCTCTACCAGATGATCTCCCAAATGATTGTATCCTGTCCTCTCTCGTATTAATAGGTGCAAAAGATCCCTATACTGAAGTGTTAAAATGAATAAGCAAAGGATAATCTCTCATAAAATAACCTGCATTCCTATAGTGAAAATAGACTAAAGATTTTTTTTCTACATTCTTCCAAATAATACTTGCCACAGGTGGCACATTGAGGAAAAGATCATCTGCTCTGTCCAGCTCCTATACTATTTCTTTGTCTAAAATTTTGAGTACCACTAGAATTACTGACAAACTATCCCACCAAACTACGACTGGCCTATGATCTATTACTCTGCTGATCTGATCTTACTTGAACACTCTTACTTGTACCTCCATAATTAGGGTTAGACTATGAATTGCTTCCTCTCTTGAATTGACCCTCAGAACTCCCATGAAAAGAAGCTCGAGTCAGCTTCCTTTTTCTTTGTGCAAAGTCAACTTCTTCTTTTACCATTTTTCTACTGTCAATATTCTGTCCGTCAAAGTATGAAAATTCAAAGTCTGCCAATCGAGTATATTTTGGGAATTGTAAAGTGAAACCATTATAAAAATAGTTGCACATGTCTTTATTCTCCATAATTAAATGGGATACATATCGGTACAACTCCTCAAATCTGTCAACATACTGTGCTATAGTCATACCGCCTTACTTGAGATTAAAGAACATATTTTCCTTCTCTCTCTTATAATTGTTCCTCAAATCTGTCAACATACTGTGCTATAGTCATACCGCCTTACTTGAGATTAAAGAACATATTTTCCTTCTCTCTCTTATAATTGGCTGTTTTATATTCTTCCTGAAATTTAATTATAAAAATGTGCTAAGTCAAACGAGCAGCAAAATCACGGGTCAATCTATTATATCAACCCTCAGCTACTCCTTTAAAGAAAGCATGGACATATCCTAATTTATCTTCAACTGATAAGGGGAAAAGTGAATATGTTTTCTCTAATTTCTTTAACCATCTATCAACCTTCTCATAATCTAAAGACCTATCAAATATCTCAGCTCCCATTTTCTGACAATGAGAAATAACATCCCAAGAATTTCTGTGTTGACCAGCCACTGTTACAGCTGTATTTAGTAATTAGGTCAAAACAGCACCAATACCAGGATCCATAGCTGCAGGCATAACTGGAGTAGCTATTGGTGGAACTAGAGGTGAAGGAGGTAGATTTACTCCGGATGATTCTTCTTGTAGAGTAGTATCATTATTCTACCTGCTACTATCAGACTCATTAGCATCAATAGACTCCTCAAGAGAAAGAGGTAGAGTAAGATCCCTATGAGGACGACCAACTTCTTCTGATCTAACTATTCGATTTCTCTGGCCAGTGTTTCTACTACGGCCTCTACCATCTCGCATTAGTGGCGACATTATCTTACAAAATAATTATCTATATAACATAAGTCAACTACATGTAAATTTTTTTTATAGTATATATATTCTTTTAAATAACAATATATATATTAGTGCACTCTGAAAATTACCTCTTATTCTTGGATAATTATTTATGGAAATATATATATATATATATATATTTATTATTATATATATATTTCACTTAAATTTAAAAAATTATTGGTTATACTATTTATTTAAAATAAGTTTCTTATTCTTATTTACCAAAATTACTATAGGACTTTTCATAAAAGTCTACAGAATCTTAAGTTTATATTCTGATACCATAAAATTTTACACCTCATTCTCTTAATTTTGAAGGTGGACTTATTTTATAATTTATCATAATATTATTTTATTATAAAAATATCACTCACAATTTATTCCTTAATATTCTTCAAATACACACATTAATATCATCCAATAGATACTAATTTTTTTTTATTTAAATACAACTTATCTATTGTCCAACACGAAAATATAAATAATTTTTAAACAAGTTCAAACAGTAATTATATAGGCCCGACCTTATTTATACACTGAACGAAGAGAAAAAATGGGTGTTCTACTAGTTTATTCTCCAATAATATCTGAAATATGTATATAAATAAGGGGTGAATCTAATTATTCAGTGAGAAGATAATTATATAATAAAAGAAAAAGAAATAATATTTTTCTCATATACTTATTGGTATAAAATTTCATATTACTGCATAATAAAGTATTCCTTAAAAGAATATAAAATTCACAATATCATGGTAAAAATTTAATCATATAATTTCATACATTCAATATATATAGTCTATAGATAACAAAATACTTTAGGTGTAAGTAAACATATATTTACTGGTAGTGTAAGGGTAAAACATGGCATCTTGGACGCAGTAATGACGCATGGCAGCACCAAGAACAAATATTTATGGTCATACATATATACAGAGCTGCTCCTAAAGGACGACCACCTGATATATGCCCCAAAAGTTATATGTATACCAAATACTGTCCCAAAGATAATATCATAATCATAATCCGTCAATTCCTTTAACATCCCGTCATCACAGGTGTCTCTATTAGAAAATATATAATGAGTGTATAAAAAAATCTTTATTTAACTGTATTAATAAATAATTATCATACCATTATTTTTTCTCATTTTAAATTTATTCATAATTAATATTTTATCTTTCAAAATTCTTTTATAAAAATTTACTTTTATCATAAAATAATTTTAATAAATCATATATATATATAATTTAATAAAATACCGATGTTATATAATTATCCACTCACCTTGATCAACATATCAATTTATTTAATTGATCGGATCACCTCTATGTTCTATAATTATTGTTGAATCCTCACCTAAAATAATATAAAATAATAATTTACTAAAGTATTATCTTGATTTATTAACTACTATGAGGCGAATTACATGAAAAGAAAAATGTGTGAATGATTTCTGAAATTTTAGCAAATATTCGGTGTAATTTGATCGTTTTCAAAATCACACAATAATACTCCAATGAGTTTTTTTTTTAATTTATCAAGCCAATTAATTATCAAATATTCCAATTATATATTTAACAATTTAATATAATTTGACTGTCTAAATTTATTAAGTATTTATAATATTTTAATATAAAATTTTAATTCATTTATTTTAATAGTTTAATAATTATAATAATGATAATATTTATATTATTAGTTAATTAATTCAATTGAGTTTAAATAATATTTATTTAATTTTTGACATTTTAAGAAAAAATACAATTTTATATTTACTTTCAATGAAATTAAATTAATTCATATACTTATTTAAAATTTATTTAACTTAATTTTTTAAAATAGGTTTGTATTTATAATAATAATTATAACAATATATTATAATGAAAAATTTTATTAAAATAAAAATAATATCATTTATTTAAATTTCGTTATACTTTTAAAATATTATTAATAATGACACTTTTAATAATAATAATAGTTATTTAGATATTAATCTTATATAATAAATTTTTATTATTTAAAAATAATAATTTAACTATCTTTATTTGAACTATGATGATTTATATTAAGTTTAGTAGTAATAATATTAATAATTTTAGCTATTGAAATAAACATATAATAAACTTAAAAGTAATAAATATAACATTTTAATAATAGTAGTAGTAGTAAAAATTAATGCTAACAATAATTATAAAATTGATAATTACTACTACTAATAATTATAATAAATTTATGATTTATCTAATAATAATACTTTATTTCTATAACAATAGTAATATTAATTAACCACTACTTTATTATTGATTTAAATTTAAAAATAAATAATAATTGAATTATTATAGTTATAGCAATAAAAATTTTAATTAAATAATTAAGTTTATAAATTACTATAAATTTTAATACTATTATATTTAATATTTATTTTGATCATTTAATAATTAACTAACTTAAATTAATTTATAATTAATTTAATTAACTTAGTTCAATTTGTAAGTAAAAATTCTTATATAAATAATAATTTAATAATAATTTTTAATATAACTTAATTAATAAACTATTAATTTATTAGCTTATAATTAATTTTATAAATTTCATACATACATTTATTCATATTTTTATATTTAAAATATCATTTATTTATTTTATAATTTACGAATAAAATTTATAATTCAAGAATTTAATTTATTTTTATCCATAAGTATTATTTTTTTATTCTAAAGTTAATATATATATGTGTATATTTATTTCTATTCTTATTACAATTAATTAATCAACTAATAAACAACTATATATATATATATATTTTAAAATTTCTTAAATATGACTAAATGATAACTTCAAATTTATTTATTAATAACTAATCACCAATTCATCAATTTCATTAATTTATTCTAAAATTTACCAATAAATATTTTTTACTAAAAAAATTATAATTTATATTCACATATGTATACTTATTATTTAATTGTCTTCATTATTTTAAATTTTTTTATTCTAATTGCAACTATTTAATTAATAAATAAATAAATAGCAATTATAATTATTATTTTTTATTAGTAAATAATTTATTTAAATTAATTAATAAAATAAATAATTTTTATAAACAACCAAATAATAATAAAAATTTTTAATCTAACTTTGTAACTTACTAACTAAATTTTAATTTAATATTTTTAATTCATAATCATTAATTATAATTATAATTATAAATAAATAAATTATTTATTGTTATATATATATATGGTTACTATTTCACTATTTATCATATTTCTAAATATTCATCCTAAATTAGAAAATAAAATATCAAATTGAAACTTATGAAGAGAGGGTTTCAGAAATATCCGAGTTATCGAAAAAAGATGTCAAAAAATAATCAAAATAGTGATTAAAAAGTTACACCGATGAAAGTTCTAAGCAGAATTTCGGACAGCGTGTCACAGTATTTTAGATGTCGTTGAAAAGTCCGGCGAGTCTGCTTTCTTGGTGGACGGCGTGTGTCGTTGGTCGGTGACAGAAAAGCAACAAACGGAAGAAAAAAAAACTAAAAGTGCTCACTAAATTCTCTCCCCCTCTTTCTCTATTCTCGTTACTCTGTCTATGATCTCTCTATTTCTTTTTCATTTTCTTCAAATTTTTCTTCAAATGTACTCTTATCTCTATCTCTCTCAGTCAGTTCTTATTTCTTTTTCTGTATTCGAGTAGCACAAATAAATAATAATCTTCCTTTTAATAATTCTAACTTCAAATCATCTTACTTTAATTATTTAATATTTCTCACTATATTTAATTATTCAAACTTTAAATATTTAAATTCTTGTTTGTTTTTTTTATCTCCTACTACACCTAATTATTTCTATTATCACTATTTAATTATTTGATTGTTATTATTTTTATATTTGTCATCCCACTACTTTAATTATTAAGATAATAATATTTTAAATAATTAATTATTATTTTTTTTATAGTCTGTTACAATTTTTTTTTATTTTTTTAATAATAATATCTCTAAATTTTTTTAAATAATAAATAATAAAAAATAAAAAAATAATTATTTGATTTTGATTTCAAAATAAATTAAATAAAAAATATAAATAATTATTCTAATTTTAATTTAATTTAATTTAATTTCTATTTCAATAGTTTTTCTGATTTCAAAATTTGAATTAAATGTCACGTAAATAATAAATTATTATCAAATGTAATGATAAGTTTTTAAAAATACACTATATATATATATATATATATATATATAGAAAATTCATAATTTTATAAGATTTCATTTAGATTGATAATTATCTAAAATAAATTAATTTTGAAATTTGGTATAATATATTATCTTATGAATTTTCATTGGAAAGACATTCAAATTGATTTTCATTTTAAGTGTACATTTATCCAAATTAAATGTGATTTATCAGTGTTAAGTTCTTTTATTTTTAATATAGGTTTGGTTTGAATTCTTTTAATACAGATTTGAGAGAATAAATTTTAAAAGCAATAGTTAAAAAAAAAAAACTCGAGAGAATGTATATATTTTTTAGTTTGTTGTTGATCTTATTTTATTTTATTTTTTACTGGACGGATAAAAGCGATAAATTGTTAATAATTAAATAATGTGAATTCAGATAAATAAATTTTTAAAATTTGAAAGAATTAGTAATTAGTTTGGATAAATATTGGAGGATTTAGTAATTTTCATTATCATAAATCCATTATTATATTATATCAAACTTATCCAAAATTGAAAAACTCCACTGCTCTGATTCTGTACATAAAAGTTCTTTGTTTTTTAACTGCATGAGAAGGGAGCTGAAACCATGAGTGAGAAACACCAAAAAGCTCAAATCGTTGAACTCAACAATGGATCAATTCGCGTTCACCTTTCCAATTATGGAGCCACCATTACTTCCCTCTTTGTTCCTGACAAACAAGGTTTGTTTCTTTCTCCCTCTAGTATCTTTGTGATGTATTGGAGAACAAAATTTAGTTCTTTTTTTTTTGGTTTTCATTTTATTTGATTTGTTTATTGATGATCTGCAGGGAAACTTGATGATGTTGTTCTTGGGTTTGACTCAGTGGAAGACTATATGGTGGATTTTAACTGATTTCTGAGAAAATTGAATTTTTCTGATCTTTTATGGCATTATTTTTTTTTTTTTGGTTTCTTGAAATTTCAAAAAATAAAGATGAAATTTTGTTATTTGGTCTAGCTGAAGATTTCTAATTGTAATTGATCACTGATCAGTTGAAATTTCTGTTTGGATCAGAAAGGGAATGCACCATATTTTGGTTGTATTGTGGGTCGTGTTGCTAACAGAATTAGGGAGGGGAAGTTTACCCCTTGATGGCTTGAATTACTCTTTGGCTCTAAACAATGGGCCCAACAGTCTCCATGGTAATAGTTAGGTTAATTTTAT
Source organism: Garcia nutans (assembly GCA_947685225.1). Lineage (NCBI taxonomy): Eukaryota > Viridiplantae > Streptophyta > Magnoliopsida > Malpighiales > Euphorbiaceae > Garcia > Garcia nutans. The sequence continues at coordinate 57,300,139 of CANTUV010000008.1, forward strand.
GACTCATTTCATGCTTCATTTTTTCATAGATTAACCAAATGTTTCGTGTGTGTTATTGCCTTTTAAACCACTTAAGCAATGGTTCTCTGTTTGATCGTAAAAAAGCCTTAGGAGTAAGAGAATGAGATCTAAAATCTCGAAACTTATGGTGTTGTTACTTGGTATTTTTTGAAATAATGTTTGTAGTTTAAGAAAAAAGAATTGCTACTTAGTATCAAGTATTTAGGATTTATGGAATCTTAAATTATTAAAGCATTTTGCTATCATCTTTCATTCAATAGTTTCCTCATCTTCACAAAATTCAAAAAATTTAAGTGGAGGTTAAACTTTCGATTGTGGTAAATGGTAATCTCAGAAAATTGTTGATTTTTCCTTGCAGTTTTTGGTATGATTCAATGTAAGTTAGTAGTCAATGGCAAAACTAAATGCCAGATCTGATTAGGAGAACAAATAGCAGCCATATTAAGTGGATATATGATGTGTTTAATGGTTTAGGAATTGCCTCTAGAGTCAGCACTTTATCAGTTTTTTCTTCCATGGTGGTAATAAAATAATGTAATAAATAATTGTGCAGACATTATTTTCATTGCTTCTGTCCAATGAATTAACTGAATCTACCATGTAATCTGATGCAAGGAATCAAAAGCACAGGCAAGAGCCATCTTGATTTATTATTTTATTATCCATCTCTTTTTGATTTATATTATGCTGAAAAATTACAGCCTTAACACCATATTGTTTATAATATTCTAGAAAGTGTTACTTGTTGAATACTAGAAAATTGTGGCTTGTACACCACATTTTTATAATGTTCAGCCCTCTGCATGTTGAAACCTTGATTTTTTTTTTACTTCCAAGGCATTTATTTGATTTTGTCATATGTAAATACTAAGTTGGTCAATATTATTAATAGCTTATCTCATTTTTTCCTCAGGTGGTAATAAGGGATTTGACAAAGTGGTGTGGGACATTGTGGAACACAAAACTGGTGAACAACCATCTATTACCTTCAAGTATGAAAGTCATGATGGGGAGGAAGGTGTGCCCTTTATTCATTTGCATGCTTTTCCTTAAAATTTCCACCACATAGATATTGATGTTGCCCTTGTTTGTGAGACCAGGATATCCAGGAGATGTCACTGTGACTGCTACCTATAAGTTGATTTCGAGTAAATCAATGAGGCTTGATATGGAAGCAGTGCCTAAAAATAAGCCCACTCTAGTCAACTTAGCACAACATTCATACTGGAATTTAGCTGGGCATAACTCCGGAAGTGCGCTTGAGCATTTGGTTCAGATATGGGGATCTCAGATAACCCCTGTGGATGAGAATTCAATTCCAACTGGTGAGTTCTTGCTAGTTAAAGGCACAGCTTTTGACTTCACTTCAGAGAAGAAAGTTGGAAGCTCAATTAGTGAAGTCCAGGGTTTAGGATATGATCATAACTATGTTCTTGATAGTGGAGAACAGAAAGCAGGATTGAAACATGCAGTTAAGGTGAAGGATCCTTCTAGCTGTAGGGTGTTGAATATATGGACAGATGCCCCTGGCATGCAGTTCTACACTGCAAATTATATAAATGGTGTTTCTGGAAAAGGTGAGGCTGTCTATGAAAAGCATTCAGGGTTATGTTTTGAGACTCAGGGCTTTCCAAATGCCATTAACCAACCAAATTTTCCTTCCATTGTTGTCCATCCGGGCGAGAAGTGCAAGCACACAATGTTGTTTGAGTTTTCAGTTGAGTAGATTTTATTATTTTTTGTGAGGATTATAGAGGTAAATCGGCTTCAATTAATTTAATTTTTTCATGTTGGTTGTTGAAAAGATTTCGTTATAGTTTGATTATATGACAGAATCCTGAATAATAATTTATTAGTGAAATTCCATTATTTAAGATTTCCAAAGTGTGCTTCTATAAGTTCATGTACAACACTGCCATATTTATCTGTCAAATGAGAAACAGAAGATTATGATCTGGAATTTCACAGAAATGGGATTTCTGTATCACAATTTTATCTTGTAAAATTCGATAACTTCATAGTTTTATAATGTCTAGCAAAAGGCTAAGATGCCTGAGCAAAATATTCAAGACTGTGCCATGTTTTCTGTCTTCACATATTGCAGTTTACTAGCTGTAATCTTTTTCCTGCAAATGTTTGAAAATTCTACCATTGACTGTGGAAAGTGTCACATTTGTTCACAAAGATTAAAAATCAAAGATAAACCTTTAATTCTCACAAATATTGACATATAACTGCAACCCATACGATATATTCGTCGCAAAAACTAGGAGAAGGAAGAGTTAACCCTTCTTCCCTTTCCCCTTCAAATCTTCCCCCCTCTGAAAAACCAAAGATATTTTTAGTTCCATGTAATTTTAACTACACACTCAAACCAGTAGATCTGTGCAGTTCTTTGTCTTTCTCCTTTGCCTGGAAAAAGGCAGCTTAGAAGAGATGCTGCAAAAATTTTGAGCTTTTATACTATTCTTGTAATAAACCAAAAAGAGGTCATTAGAACCTGTTGGCAGAATCATCCACCAATTTAAATAAAATAGCCCAGGAATTCCCCTTCCCATCAAGAGATTTCCTGGAATTTTTGCAGAAAAAGTTCAACTTTCTGGCCTGTATTTCAATGAGACGCTCTCCTGCTCGCCCATGAGAAAAGTATCTGGATTTATCAAAACAAAATAAACATATCAGTATTTGAAATACTATCAGTGTTCTGATATCATTTTGCTGAATTTTATATTCTACTTGGAATGACTAACATGATAAAAATTAAAGAATCAAAATGTTACCTCATGTTCTGTGTCTTAGTTCTTGAGTGCAACCTCACCCTAGAGGATCATCACTCATGTTCCTCGATCGAAGTTCCACTGCCCGAAGATCACGCAGATGTTGCAGAATCTCTTGGAGAAGGTCCATTCCTTTATCTCCCTTCTTTATTGAACTCATACAATGCTTCAGGAACTCCCTGTCTGCTTCAAGAGCTTGTAACCTTTCATAAACATGATCTACTTCATCTTCAAGAGCAAGTTTCTTGCTGTCTAATTCAAATTTTGGAACTGAAAGATTTTCCATTTCAACAAATTCAGATTCCACATTTTCTTCAAAAATCAGCTCTTCTTCAGTTTCATTATGCGCAGCATCTAAAAGGGGAAGAAGGCTTTTCGCCATGGATCCCATTGTTTTCCTTTCGGCATAAAGTTTATCCTTCAATAACCCATTTGAAATCCCATTTTCTTCAGGAGTGCTCACTTCATAGCTTTCATTAATTCCATCCTCTTGAAGTTCATTTTCATTTAAAGCAAGTAGCTTTTCCTCCAATGCCTTGAGCTGATCTAAAATAGAAAGCCTCTCTTCTTCAAATTCTGCCAATGAGTCATCAAGTGCACTTATTTGCTTCACACAATCTAGTGCGATCTCCTCTAAATTTATAACTTCTTCACCAGGAGTATTATTATTGCTGCTATCTTGATTTCCAAAGATACTAATGCTACCATCTTCATCTCTCACTTCACGATTAAGATCAATCGATAGCTCATCCATATCCTCCGCATTGCTACAAGCAGCAGAAGAGTTTCTACTCCTTACACTTCCATCTCTACTTCTTCTCATCATTCTCATTTTCTCTTTGGCCTCGTAATCGAAAACCTTCTTTCGATATACTTCCAACTCTTTCTCGAGCTCTTGCTTCTCTCTCTCTCTCTTCATCATGAGGTCATTAAGAAGTTGTAAAGCTTCTTGATCATATTCAGCTTGTTCTTCCATCATTCTCTGGTATTGTGATGCCTCCATTTGCATTGCTGCCTTCTCCTCTTGAAGCCTATTTATCATAGCCATTGTCTGGTTTGCAGCAATTGCAGAAGCACTTCTCTCTTCCTCTAGTTCTGTATATAAAGCATTTAGCGCCTTTCGTTCAACTTTAAGAGCTGTTTTCAGTTTTTCAATAGTTAGATCTGGATCTCCACCTTCCATCTCACTGATAACACTTCTATCAATGGACTCTTCTGTCCCCGATTCTCTTTTCTCGAAAAGTAGTAATTTTTTCTGCAGGCAGAGAAAACTGTCAACAGAAGTTGGTGTTTCTGGGATTTTTTCCTCTTCTGCTTCATTACATTCCGAACGAATTGATGAATGGTGGCTTATTGCTTCTTGGTTCTTATCAGCTGAAATAATTTTTTCTTGTTCTTCAGCAGCCTGTTCTTCAATATTCAAATCTAGTAAACCAAAATTTGCATGAGGCTTCGTCTTATTTTTTTTTAATAAAAATTATTTGTAAAATTGAAGGATTACAACTTACCAAGTTCATTATGAGCAATGTATGTTTCTTCAGAAATTTCTGCAGCATTGTCATTTGTTGAAGTGTGATCATCTATCTTTTTGTCCTGAGCTGCATTTTTAGTTAAATAATCGCAGAGGTTCAGGAAGTGAGAATATATAGAGAAGGGAAACTAATAAGAACTCAAAATTTTCATAGATGAATAATTTTTCCATACCTGAAAGCTCGTCTGCTACTTCAACTTGCATACAGACTACTTGTTCACATGCATCACCAACCAAATCTTTTTCCTTTATTTCTTCCATATTGATCACCATATTTTCATCTTCTGCAAAACTTGGCTTATCTTGATTTTCATTCTGTAAATAACAATCAGAGGTTTGATCTTGATAAAGATCGTGCCTTTCAAGATCATCTTCCTTGAAAATGAAAGATTCATGATTTGCCCAAGTTGATGAATCTATCAATTCAACAGGGATAAACCTATTAGATTCACATTCAAGATTTCTTCCAGAATGCAGCAGATTGATGATTTCAACTGAACTATCTTCTCTTCCAGAAAGCTGATTAACAAAATTTATACCGTAAGATTCTTTTTCTTCACAATCTTCTTTCTGATCTTGATTCCCTTCCTTTTCATCAGATTGCAAGCTCAAGTTAGACCCTAAACATTCTTCTTCCTCTGCAGAATATTTAAGGCCAAAACTTCCAAAATCAGAGGGCATTTGATGTTCTTCTTCTTCTTCATCATCTCCATCATTACTTCTCTCAAAACTATCAATTTTGCTTAGCAATTTACATTCATTTCCATTACAATCATCATCAATTTCTTCTATAATTAAATTTCCTTTCTGGGTATACCTCAAAGCCTTCCGAGAAGGCTTGAACAACAAATAAGGAGGGTAATGATTGTTGCTCAAGCTCTCATTACAACAAGCACATTTCTTAGAACTCAATTTTTCGCCATTTTCAAGAGTTTCAACGCTTACCCAGGAAAAAAAACAAATCCTTCTTGTTATTCCACAGGATTCATCATTGTGACTTGGCCTAGAAGCCAAGCAATCCATGCACATATTCTCTGTTTCAGCAAGTCTTTGATGCTTAGAGCAAAATCCCAGCTTGGAAATCTCATCGGCATGAGTTTCACATACAAGATTTCTAAAAGAGTTGGTGTTGTTTTGAGGCTCTAAAACGTGATCAATTCTTGAACACCATAAACAAGGTGGTTTAAGGCCAAAGAAGTGGGCAAATTTGGTTATAAAGTAAGTAAAAACAGAGTTTAGAAGAAGGAAAATGATCAAGATCCATTCAAGAACTGCATAGACTAGAATCACAGTGAGTTTGTGGGTGTTTTTGTGAAGCATTGTTGCAAATTTGTTGGCAGCCATTGTTGCTTTGCTATAGCTGGTATGGAATTCTTTTCTTATTTACATACACAGTGAGAGAGAAGAAAAAGATACTGAGATTTGCCGTCGAAGATTGTATGTGTTTTATTCTATTTTTTCTTCTTTAAACTTATTAAACAGTGTCTTAAACACATTTTATATTGTTAGTTGTGACAGTGATTATAACATATAAAGGTGGCACTGCTTGTCAAATTGATGCTTCAAATTCTATACTCAATAGTGAGGTTAATTTATGGATTCTTTTATCCTATTTTTATTGGATTATTATATTATATTTAAACTTCTATACAAATAGAGCTAAATATAAATATCATATCTTTTCAATATAATTATCATAAATGGATCAAAATAAATCTCAAACTTTGATGATCACAGTTCTAGTTTTTACAATTAAATTAAAAATCTTATTAGCGTTTTATCATTAAATTAAAATCTTATTCACTAATTAATTATTCATATGGGAATTTTTGAAGTTTTCAGTTTGAAATCTAATTGAAATTTATTTTTTTAAGAAATTGAACTTGGGTTGATTAATTATTATTTTTTAAATATTATTTAAAAAATATATTTTTTAATATTTTTAATTATTTAAAAAATACAAAATAAATAAATGAGACCTATGATACGATCTCATCACTTTTTTTTAACAATAAATTAATTTTTCCTACGGCAAGAGTCTAAATGGATCCTTTTCTAGACAATAAGAGTTTAATAACCTATTTTTAGAAGGGAAAAAAAAGACATATTTGATTTAAAAAAATATTAAAATTTGAGTCCACTCAATAATAATACTTAGAAAGACTGATTTGAAAATTTGGCACAATAAATAAAAAACTAAATGACCGTCAACAAATTAAGCTTTTAGTGTGAGATCCATCTGCAGGCTAATAGAAATGGATTTAGTGAAAATTTAATGGCAATACTAATAACTTAATGGAAAATATCAATAAGTTACAATGACTAAGATTATTTTTTAAATATTTAATGTTAGAAATTCAAATTTTACTCAAAAATGTAATAAAAAAAAACTGTAGAAAATTATCTAAAAATTGAAAGACATATAATTGGGTTCAAGTGATAAGTTTCAAGCTTCATTTTTCAAGTGATAAAGAACAAAATATATCAATAATTTTGCAAATATAATTGAGTTCAAGAATTTTCTTTAAAATTCTGAAATATCGAATATAAAAAAAAAGATATATATTAAAGAAAAAGTTGTCGGTGGTAAGGGATAATACCTTCACTTACTAAGCTCTTTTTCTGAACTCCACACTTAAGCATTACATATTATGATATAACATTTATTTCATGATTCAGCACATATTTTTTATCGAGCTCTTCCGAGCTTCTATGTATAATTTTAATATAAATGTCAAATTATTTAAGAGAAACTACTGATGCTACCTCTATTTTTTTTTAGCTCGCCATCCAAATTTTTTATCCGATAATCCTTATAGCTAGCGCTCTCAGCAATATATAAACTTCGATTTTAAACATTCAATCCCACCAAACTTTAAATGTCCAACAAATAACACATTCATAAATTATGCTGACACAGATTAAATTATGTCTTTATATTATTTTTCGACATCAACTATAAATAGAAATTACTCTCACAGATAAAAAATTTTAATATCATTCTCTTTGACTCTCTCACTATATATCTCTTTCTCTCTTTTATTCAAAATAATCGACCAATAACTTAATCGTCATAATTTTTTTTTAAAAGTAGGATATTTCTTCTTCCTTATTTTGCAGGTAGGAGAATAACAATAGTAACTATATTCGAATCAAAATTATAAGAGTTAGAACTATCATGAGAATCAGTCCGACGTGTGTAGGCTATCAATAAAAATGAAAATTTTGGAATTACACGGTAAAATATTTTCCGGAATAAGGCTATCAATGCAGCCAAACACTGTTAAATTTGGGCATGGTGGTCCCACTGGAATTGATTTGGCAAACAGCACGCGGAGGAGACATGGCCCACCACCTTGAACAGAAGTGGATTGGTGGGCCAGTTTTTCGGTAAAAGACGGGAGGGACCCATTTGCAGTACCTGTGTTGAGACAGACGCTCTTTGCATCTTATCTTTTTCTTGATTAGTTCTTAACTATTATTATTATTATTATTGAAACGCAAATAAAGTCTAAAATAGACTGAATAATTCAAGTATTATTTAATCCGAGGGGTTTATTTTTAATTAATTAATTTTAAATTTATAATTCTAGATATATGTATTTTTCGTTTTATCGTTTTATGTTATCCCTACCAAATAATGAAAAGTAGGATTCAACAAACTACTTTGTTAATGAGAAATTGCATTTTTTTTATAATAAAACAGCCAACTACTTTTTTCCCGTTGTGCAAAATATGAGAATCAAACATAAAAATTTATAATTTTCAAAATTTTGTAACATTCTTTATAACAAATATGTACATATATATATACATATATATATATACATATATATATATATATAATTTTAATATTAGGAAGAAGAATTTAATATCGATAATATTTTAACTATGGTGTAGTAATTCCACAATATAATGATGGAATCAAAATTCAATTAAAGAAATATTAAAATATTAAAATTAAAAAATTATATTCAATATAAAAGTTGTATAAAATTGAATAAAAGTAATTCTTTTAATATTATAATATTGTAATAACTAATTTTTATTTTTTGTTTGACTATAATTAAGAAGTGACAATCGCATTCTATAAGTCTATATTTAATTTTTAGTATTTTTATATTTTGATTGATAAATTACATGTAAATAGTTTAAAATGATATTATTTATGTTTAATTCTAATAAATCATTTCCTACAAAATTAATATGATATACTTTTTTTTACAATTAGCAACAAAAGTTTCACAACATAAGTAATATTGTTATTTAAATATAAATTTATATTCATCAAATTTATAAACTTAAATAAAATTCATACATAATATTATAAAATTTTAATAATTTAGAGATAAATTTTAAACAAGAATATTTTCAATCTTATTAAAAATAATTTTGTGATTGATAATCCCTAATAAATATAAAATTTATAGCGAAATAAATAATGTAATATAATTAATAATGAATATTTGTCAAATAAAAAAATATTTAAGTATTGCATTTATATTGAGATAAAATGCTAGCTATCTTTGCTAGTAAATTGTCAAAATATTTTGAGAAATTTAAAACTTAAATCAAGTAAAGCTAAAATTATATAAAAAAAATTATTATGTATTTTTGCAAATGAAGCTATTAAATTAATATGTTTTATTATGATAAATATATATATATATATCATTCATGCAAGAATGAAAATATTGATAAATAAAAAAATTCTTATTTATTTATTTATAATGAGACTATATATGAGAATTAAATTTTAATCAATAATATATATATATATATATATTCAGGACTCATTGGTTCCGCCCATGGACTAAAATACCAATTAAAATTAATCAAATTAATATTTATTAATAGTAAATTCATGTTTTATACGAGTTTTTTATTATATTTATTTTTTAAAATATTTTAATGTACATAAATTATCATATTATTATTATTACTCAATTTAATTATTACATTTTTCAAATAAATTAAGGTGCACACAAATATAAGAAAACATCACAATATATAATTCTAACAAACTATATGTATAAAATTACAAAGTGAAACAAAGTGTTGTTTTTTTTCCACACGACACCTGAATTTTAATGGTAGCATATCTTTAGTTAAATGATCAACAATTATTAATTCACCGTTAATATATATTATTAATTTAGTTTATCCTAGTCCGGTACTGAGCTCAATAGATGACCCACTTGTGTACGACGAGCAACCGATAGCATGAACTGAACTATCTACAACGTGCAAATTTGAGACAACAAATCATCAAGGACATGAGAAGTATGAACCGATCTCCATAAGCTCATGAGACAAATCTCTAATACAGTCATTATACGATATTGAGCACGTCCGTAATTCCTGCTGTTGTTTTCAAAAGTTGTTTCCCCATCTTTGTCTATAAATAGGAGCTAAATCTCACAAGTAAAAGATCTTTTTCCACTCTCCTTGCTTAGTTGTCTGCAAATAGACTGAGCTAACTTAGGCATCGAAATTTCTCTAGTGGAGATCAATCCTTTTTTCTTTTCTTGTAAATAGGTGAGCCAAACTTTAATACCCGAACCCGACCTTTTGAGTATGCTGAAGTTTGTATACTTTATCTCCATCAGCCCTAAGCTGCACTGACATTGGACATGTTCATGGATCATGATTAAACTTAGAAAATAGTAAATTTTTTAAAGATTCAGCCCGCTCATTTATAATTTTTTGTCATATTCTTGGGTTAAGAACAAAGAAGGAAAGAGGAAGAATAGCATAAGAAGAAGAAGAGAAGCAGGGAAAGAGGAAAATTTATAGTAGAAATAGGAAGCAGAATAGAGAATTAGAGAAAAATAGGGGATAAATTGTATTGTATTTCCTTTGTGACTCTATTTTCCTTCTAATTCTCATAACATACTCTATTTTTTCAATTATGCAATATAACTAACTATGATTCTTTCCATCCAATGATTATTCTCCAGCAGTCACTTTTCCCTTCACAAATCCTCCCTTAAGCCACATCAGCTTCACTTCTCCTTCTACAATTCTCTTGTCGTCACAAGTAGTTGATGTTAGCTTTTGGGCTATAAATGGCTCAAAGACTCAAAGACTGATGATGCAAAGCCTTGCTCCTTTTCTATATCCACTAGGTCTATGTCATTTTTTTTTCACTAATTGAAACTCAAAATTTTGCCTATGACGAGGCCTAACGGCCACCATCACTATGAATGCTACCTCTTTGACGAGTTTAATGCCACCAAGATTACTACAAATGGCCACTCACGCCATCCAAAGTCATTAGCAACCGTGAACTTCCAACACTTATTTCAAATGATTTTGGCCATTGTTTATGGCAATTTTAGTGGCATTAAAATCATCTCAGTCATAGTTTTCTATTGATATTAATTTTGCCACCCATGAAAAATTGGACTACCCAAACTTCTTTGGTAGTTTTTGGTTAAATGATGCCGAGTAGTAGAAAGTGGAACCATTTTTGGGACTCTTAGCATTAATGTGAGCTAGATTGTATCCTCTTTGACTCCAATACCACCCATAATGACCGCATGTGGCTATCGGGTGATTGCGTATAAGTCAAGTTCTAGTAGCTCTAATTTGACTTTCTGATAAGTTTTACGACTTTATTTTTATCAGATTTCATGTTGATAAGTTTAAAACTCCTAAATTTTTATTTGGAGTTAGTTTTAGAATTATTCTAATGTTGGATGCATAATGTATGGATTATAGTTTTGTTTATAAAATTATATGCGAGCTAAAATAGAACGTCACATAATATTGCGGGTATTTTTATTTTTCAAATTCTATGATAGTTTTGAAATAAATAATTATTTACATGAGGTTATAAAAAATAAAATTAGTACATATATTAATAAATCTAAGCATATTATATATAATTATTAAATTATAAAATACTGAAAAATTTGTAATACTATGATATTATTATAATATTTCATATAAATAATAGAAATTATTTTTTTAAATCAAATAGACTCAACACCATTAATAACCAATTAAAAAAACTTATATAAAAAAAAATCAAAAGAGCAACACCAATTGATCTAAAATATTAATTTGATAATAATTAAAATTGTACCTCAAACGACTTTGAGTTAACTGAAAAATTAGCTTATATATTAACTACTTGATTTATTATTATATTAACAGTAACTAATATCTTAGAAAAATTACATTAATAAAAGCATACCTTAATTCATGAATTGCGTATATATAATTATAAGTAACTTTATTTGTATATTAACTACTTAATTTATGAATTGTGTCTCATACACAACCTATTGTATATATAGTGGTATAAGTAGATTTTAGATAAAAATATATAATTAGAAGATCATAACTATTATATAAAAAAGATAAAATTAATCATAATATGAATAGAATAAAGTTAATGATAATCTTAATAATATCATAATCTTGTTGAACTCTTTAAATAAATATAAATTAATATAATATTCTAGTTTTATTTAAACTCTACAAATAAAATATCTATTATAATAAATAATAAGTTAATTTAATAAATTAAATAAAAATAAAAAATAAATTATTTTTTAAAAAATTATTAAAATATGTGATATAATATTATATCAGCAACAATTATTTTAGTATTATATATAGATATGTACATTGGATCTCATAGATCGAGTTTCAAGCCAAACAAAATTTGACTATATCAATAGTTTATGATTCAACACCTGCTACATATCTATTTCATGAAAAAAATCGAATAAGTATAATTAATTCAAATTAAAATTTCGATAACATTAAATATGTACTTATTTGTTTAAGTGAAATTGTTACTTTAAAAAAAAAAACACTAAAATTATCACTTTATATAAAAATAATTAATTAATTTTTTTAATTATTTTTTTATTATTAATGAGTTAATTAATAAAATTAGAGTATAGTAATTTTAATATTAATAAATTGGTGAATGATATTTTAATATATTTAAAATAATTTTATATAATATTTAAATAATTTAATATTTTAAGATATAAATCAGCTAAAGGCAATGATGACTATGAAATGAATAAAATAATAAATATCTCTCTAATACATATGCTGTGTGATATTTGTTATAATTTTCACTTCTTTATCTTTCATTTTCAATATACAACAATTTTGCAATAATATAATCTCAATTACAAATGTTTCATTATCCTCTAAACTTGGTGGCCTTTAACTTTCATAATTTTTTTTTCCTATTTTCCCTTGATGTGAATTCTTATCATGTTTACTTTATTTCAAAGGAATATTTCTGAATTTATTAAAGCAGAAGTCCAGCAAAAAAAAAACTACAATTGCTAAAGTTGAAAATTTTTCCCATAAAAGTTACATACAAACACACATAAATACACAAAAGGTAAAGAGAGTTAAAATCTGATTCAACCCGTTAAATTATTAAGCAAATAACACATTGTATAAAATATCTACTCATAAGCATGTATTGTAACACTAATAATTGGAATTCACTTGACAATTTTTGTTCCATATAAGACAACAGAATTTTTATCGAGCAAAAGTTATTTAAAAAAATATTTATTCTAAAAAATTTAAATTTATAAAAGTAATATCTCTATCTTATTCTAAAAAAAAAAAGTAGTATCATTATCTTAAATATGTTTCTTCATTTAATACTAGACAAGTATATGCTTATTTTACCTCTTACTTTAGTTTAATTATAAAAAAAATAAAAGGAAAAAAAAACGTAAAATATGAATTCGATTTTTTGTTTTTTTGAATCTGAGCTGGTCTAGTACTAAATTAAGTGAATAATTTAACAGTTTAAAGTAGATATGATGATGGAAAATCAGTTCTAACCCTAATGGGTAAAATATATAGCCATTAAAAGGAAGAAAATGAGTATTAATGAAGAATTCTTTTGATTTTAAAAGATAAAATTATAAGGAAAAAAAAAAGGAATGTGAATGTGGATAAAGATAAGGAAATGTTTTCTTTGAGATAATAAATCAAATTATATAAGAATTTCTGGTGTAATGTCAAATACACATATAAATGTTATAATTATGGCATCAAAATCAAATTCTCATTTAAGTTCATGCACTAGAAAAAAAATTAAAGATATGAAAAAAAAAATAAAAAGGAAACTTGGGATTCTATTTTTCAAATAAAAAGTTAAAAGGCAGTGGAAATGATGAAACAAGGGTGTCAAACAGTGGCAGACATTACAGAAAGGCTAATCTCAAAGAAAAATAAAGAAAGAACGAAAGTTGAAAAAGAAGGAAAGTGGATCAAATTAAGGGATTGTGACAGTGACCTTAAAGAGTCCCACTGTTCAAATAAAGTAAGGCTGTGATCATCGATCCTTATTTATGCTTTTGCTTTTTTCTTTTTTTATCTTTTAGCTCTAGAAAAGCTCATTCTTGGGTTAAAATATTAATCAAGAAAATTAACTAATGTTGATCAAATAACCCCTTAATTACATGAAAAATTATACTTAATTTTTTTTTTAAAAAAAATGGAGATATGATATTTTGATATGAAGCCTACTACCATTTTGTTGGACCCAGATGTTGCAAATGTGATCAAGAAAGCCCATAAATGAATGACAGAAGTCTATCAGTGGAACTTAAATTCAATCCACATTGAATTTGCCAGCAATTGGCAGGTGGGGTGTTTAAACATGATTGTTGATGCTTGGAACTTGAATGTATTAGCCATTTACATTCACAGTTTGAAAGAGAGAGAGCTTATTTATGAACCTTTAATACACATAATTGAGTTTATATCATAGCTGTGGGGTTATTGGGTGTAAATTTTGGAAGTTCATACACATGGACCTCAAAATACGATTATCCAATCCAATTTTTGATGCCCTCACAAGCATATGATCATTTTCTTTAAACTATAAACTGAGATTTTAACATTGATGATTTTTGAATTTTGGGGTATACTAATAAACAGCTTCAATAGATGGACTAGAAGCACTGGAAGCCGATATCAATCCTTGACTATTACTCTTGGATATAAATTAAATGGCCGTCGAAATATGAGCCCTTTTCCATTATATCTGCTTTCATTTCCTCTAGTGATCACTGCATTTTATAGAGATATCTACAGTTTTAAGTTTGTGAATGCTTCTCTCACTTAGTGTCTGCATCATTGTTGTCTTCTCGGCCACCTACTTCCTCGTCGAATTTTTGATTCATCATAAACCTCCAACTATCTCCTTCCTCTATTTTCCACTGTTTCTTCAGTTCACAGATTGCTTTGTATGCTGCTGCAGCTATTGCAGGGTTTCTATCTTCTGCCAGTCTCTGCAATGAAAGTCATCAGTAAAAATTGCAGCTGTTTGGGAAGATAATACTACTGGTTCTATAATTCTTTGTTTATGAAAAAAAGAACTACCTGCAATGCCCCCATGCCTGCATTTCCAAGTGTCCACATTGATGGAGCTGTGGCTAATGCATTTGCCAACGCTTGTCTATGCCACAAAAATTAAGTTACTGAATGCAAGAAGAAATATAAGGCACATAGCAGACACCCAGTGTCTGAAGCCTACAAATGTAGAATTCTTATAGGCTTCCATGTTGATGATATTATTAATACTCATTTCTTTTCGAATTCCATTGCCCATGATCAGTAACTTGAAGGGTTAGATCCTCAATAGAATTAGAATGTACTTGCAAGGGTCAGATGATAAAATGAAAACACAGAAAAACACTCCAAAAAAAACAGATGACAATACAACATGCATGAGAAAATAAAAGTTAAACAGCATATTATGAAAGCACTGGACCAATCCATAAAATAGTACAAATGAGAGACAATTTCAAGCACTTCTAGCAGGTAAAGTATTACATAGTGAAGTTTTCCTGCTTACCTGGATATACAGGAAATTAATAATAATGATTAAACAAACTAACAGTCTTAAGAATTTCCCACAGAGGATTGAGTTGGCACAGATGAATGGTTAAAAGCATCAATGGAGAAGCATTTGCAAGAACATGAAATTCCATAATCCATTTCTAAAAGTAGGTTTAGGAGGAACTCTTCTAGACAAAAATTGCTAACTTATTTTATTTTAAAAAATTTAGGTGGAATATCAGGAAAGGACCATGCTATGGGAGTGAATCATTAGAAAGAAATGTGTGTTCAACCTCAAGGTTACCTTGTATTAACATCTGGCGAACTTGAACACTCTGCCAACAGTGACACACTGCTTTTACCATCCATAGCATCAAGATCTATAAGTGTGGTAATCAACAACTCAAGCTACGCCAAAAAGGAAAGAGTCAATAAATAAGCAAAGCATAAAACATAATAACATCAATTTTCCCATTGTATTAGAGTGTATCAAACCTCCTCTGGATCAGTATAGTCAATGCCGTCAGCTTCAGAGAGTGCAGATGCCATACTCCAATAAGCTTCCTGTATATCATCAAATGTACATTACAATTCCTGAAAGAATTGGAAGATAAAATTGCATACTGTTGACCAAGAAAAGAAGGACCTGAATAGCAGTAATGCGATCAGTAGAAACTTCTCCAGGGAAGAAATCCAAAGTCCTTCCATTTTTCTCAAGCATTATGCGTCCAAGAATGTCATTAGCTGATGGTGAACCTTTTTCCTTTTGCAGAGGGCTAATAGCAAGTAACGTTAGAAATTAGTGATTCAGTTTGAAAAATTTTCAAGCAATGAGGGAGAAATTTCTTTTGCAAAAGAAGACACGAGGGAGATTGTATTTTGACTGAACACAAAAGAACTTACAATTTGCACATCTTGCTCACCATCAAATCATGAATATTCTTGACAAACTGCATAGCACAAAAAAAAAAAACCATAATTTTCCCAGAGGCATGCTGGACAAAAAAAAAGAAAAAAGAAAGAAAAGAAAGAAGAAGAATAATAGCATAATTTGCAGTGATGCGGATATTTGCAATATTAAAACTAAGCAAGTTATCCAATGTTGAGAATGAAAAAAGGCATAATGTAGTGATGTCCTATGGCTATCCTCCAATGTTTACATGCATGCATCAGTACTGCTGATTAAATTGGAAATGGGCTCACCTCTAAAGCCATGAGGGCATCTTCCATCACTCGTTGCTTGGCACGGAAGTCAGCACGGCGTAAGTCAGCCTGGAAAAGTTTCCAAAGGATAGAATCCATCATAGGATATTATATCAGACCTTTGTATCATATGGAATGTATATTGATTGCTTCAGAACAAATCAATGAGCAAGCATCATGATAGGATATAACCATGAGAAATAAAGCATTGTTTCCCATTTTTCATTCAAATCTAGCTGCTGCTTTGCTTATTTTTCATACATTATGCAATCTTTTGACAGCTATTCTTCTTGTCCCATCTAATCCATTTTTCCTTGTATTCTTAAGGAAAATCATTTCTCCCCTGAATACATGTTACTTTTACACCGCATCGACACACTGCAGTTACTTCTTTTGCTGCCTTCTCAACTTGATAAAATTTCTTCCTGTATTCTTTTTCAACTCCCTACCCCACTGCAATACTGGCTGCTTCATGGCAAATTGCTAATTATGTGTGGCAAATATTGCCATCCTGCAGATTCCCATAAGACAGTTACGAATTCTATTGATCTCAATTCATTAAGGTCTTCTACCACAAAATAAGATCATGATATTACATCCTTCTTGAAGTGAAGCATAAAGCATTAATCAAGGCTGCAGTATAAAAGGTATATTTTCCTGCCTCAGAATCCTTTTTGCAAATATGTTATATGATGCTTCTGCCACTTCTCCAGATATAATTGATCTGCCACGCAATCACAGCCAACCTGCTTCTGACACCTAATTAAATATTTAAAGAAGAGTGTCCTCGCTTATGATTTTCAACACACAATGAACAATGAAGCAACATGTATGCGCATGCACATATAAAAACACATTTTGGAAGTTGTATGGGCAAAACATAACAAAGTTTTGGTTGAGCTGAAAATCATCATTTGTGAAATACAAGAAAAACATCTACATAAATCTTGAATGAGAGAGAGAGAGAGACAATAGCAAACTCAATACCATTCCCTTGATATGCATTTCAGTTGTACCTTAATATCAATATCAATTTAGTTCTCCACTTTATTGATTTATATTTCAGTATATGTCATAGAACTTTATTGACATTTCAGTAAATCCTCTTTTTTCGGTTAAGATGAGAAAAACTTTATTGAGAAAGAAAATAAGGAACAAACATTTTATAGAGCTATGGAGAATGAGAAATCTTCATACTTAATGCATCTAAGTAACTTTCATGCAACGTGACACTGTTTGTTTTATTCTAGCATCTTTTTTGAAAAATTCATTTTCCAAGTTCACTTATTGCTGAAGTAAGGCTGCTATTTCTCATCCTCAAAAACACGTGAAACTAGAAGGAAAGCTTTTCTGGTGCATCACCTAAAACAACATAACTAGTTTGGCATTTAAAAACTCTCCTAAGAGATCCACAGTTACGAATGTGACCAAATTGTAACTTATCTGACTCTGGAATACCCCCTGAATAGTGGAGTCCCAAGATGCAAACTTGTTGGCCAACTGAACCAGGCAAAATCTCTCAATTCCACCTTTCCACAGAAAAAACTGGCTCAAAATTTTTTCTTAGATTCTTCGAATTTTCTTTGAAGCACGGGTTTAAAATTTTGCATGTATGATAAAGAATAGCACTTGGCCTCTCACTGTTAGAGATGCAGAAAGTGAAATAAGCCCCAAGGACACAACAGATTAATGTACCTTGATAGGTGTGCTTATGTCTGCTGAGTGCAGAGGAGAGAAAATGACATTCCTGAGTATGATACACATTAAAGCCATATAGTCATAAGTAAAAACCCCATAGAAGCTATGTTGGTTTATGTTTTTCCAGTAAAATAGCTCCCCGAAAAAGACCACCTTGCCAGCGTGTGTGTGTGTGTGATCACCTTCATTCTTCCTGACTGACTAAACTAGCATCAGGTGGCAATACAAAACAACTAAACCTTAGATGCCCCAGAAGAAATAGGTACACACTTCTTTATTAAAATATATTTCTTTTAGTTGGTGAGCCAAAGTAAGGAACAACAGATTGTAGTAACCATTTAGATACTAACAGATGGATCATCCTAACACATGCAGTAAGATTCATCCATTACACCAAGCAAAGGCACAAGGGAAAGAAATAAAAATTAAAAAAAAAAAAATTTGTGCCCAACCATATTGGTATTCCTCATAATCATCAATCATAAAGTGATTGGGCAAAGTTGCAAGGCAGAGAGAAATTTTTGGTGTATGGTCATGCATTTGTTCGCATACATGGTGAAACTAACTCAATAAAAGAGTAGCAATGACTATTGAAATGCTAATCATAATTTTAAGAGGCTAGGTGTGTGCTTGCATCTGTTTGGCATCACTGTCATACGGACAATTCCTATTAGCTAGGACTGACATCTGAATAAAGCCGAGAAGATGTTAGAGTTAGGAGAGTCGTATTATACAAACAAGCAGCCCCAAAGAACTGATATGTCTCGGAGGCCATGCAAAGTCAGGTTGTGAATCATTTGTTGAAAGGTATGTGATCTTCCTTCTTTTCATTCCTGTTCTTTTTGCATTCCAGGAATAGGCTCCTCAAATAACAATAATTACAAAGCTATAAAAGTCTGAGCACTCAAGATTGTGAAGTACTTCTAGAGAATTGCCAACCAATTAACATCTAAAGGTTTGAATCAATCGGGCTCGCTCAAGTTTAAAATATATTTCAACCTGACCAAACCCGGCTAAGTACTAAAAATATCAAGCTGACTCGACTGAGAATATGTATATTTTCGATTGACCCATGCATTTTCGAGTTAAGTCAGATTCAACTAGGTCAGATTGGATTATATAATATATAATATATTTTACAAATATATGTATAATATATACTCTCTCCTTCCCAAAATGATAGGGACGCTTTCTTTTTTGTCTATCCCAAAATATAGTCTTATTACTTAGATTATAATTACATTGTAAATTAACTATTATACCCTTATATAAATACTTTGTAATCAACAACATTTTATTTAATTAATTATATTTTTTAAATTATAATTACATTTGACCCAATCAATAATTATTTAAATTTTTTATTTTTGCAATAATTAATAGTTATTTAGTATAAATGGATGAAAAAGTAGATAGTTTATAGAAAAAAATTTGTCTGCTAATTAAATAACTAAACTTTTCTTAATATATGTAAGATGAAAAATGTCTCTATTATTTTGGGGCGGAGGGAGTATATTATTTTATATACATACACACATACATACATACATACATACATATAACTTTATCAGTCAGGTTCAATCGAGTCAAGTTATATAATATATATTATAAATATATATGTATAATATGTATATTATTATATGTTTATATAACTTTGTTTCAAATGGAAAAATGAATCTCAACTCGACCGATTGACCGACCCCAATTTTTTTTTCAAAACACTAACCAATTTCGCCTGAATATTCACCACAAACCTACTAAACCCAACTAAAATTCATTCAGTTCGGTCGGGTTTAAAAATCTGCACACCTCTATTAACATCAGCCTAAAGTAAAACCCGTCTTTGAAGAAAGTGTTACTCTGGAATAACCTCTATTAGAAAATTAATCTAAGACATGAGTTTTTTTAACATTGTATTCCAATCCTCAAACAGAAGCATGAAACATAAGAAAATTCACCCAATGACATCAAGGGCTCAACAGAGATTCATCATTACAAAGCGCAACAAATGCCAGAACTTCAGCTCAATTGACGGTAGGAAATGAAGAAGACAAGAGCATTAATTCTTTGGTCTACCTAGATGAATGGAGAAAATTTAGAAAGAAATTTGAAGCTTCCATATGCTTACCTTAACCAGCTGAGGTACAAAGGAAAACTTTAATAAAAAAAAAAGAAAAAAAAGAACAGAACAGTGCAACAACAATAGCCAAATTTTCTGAACGTAGGAAGGAAACAAAGTAGTCAAGATTGAGCGTTTAAACAATTGAATGACTAGTAGAAAAAGACTGCAGACCAGTCTAAAACACAAAAGGCATAAAATGCATAAACAGATCATAATGGTGTTTACTTTTGTTTTCTATTTATTTCTAATATCACATTTATTAAATGAAGCAATACTGAAATATGATAGAAACTGAACAAAGGCAGGTACCTCTAAGGCTCCATCACTCCAATGCTCATCAGCAGCACTTTTCAATCTAGACTGAGCTCTGTCCTTTAAAATCTGCAGGAAGATAAAATAATCACTCAGACGATATAGAGAAATACAAACCTTTTTCTTCAAGTTCACCAGAATTTTATTTCTAGATGCACGTACAGTAGCTATATGATGAAGACGTTCAGCTTTTTTCTTCATATTACGGTCAATTTTCTCTGTATCCTCTCTTGCCCGAGCTGTAAGGGAGGAGATAATACAAAAAAGAAAAAAAAACTAAGTTACATATAATAATAATAATGGCATTTTTTGCATCAGTTAGAAATAGAAGAATTTCATTTTGCTTTCCATCATGCATGCCATAATAAAAACTCCCATCCATTGTATTAAATAGCCCTACTAGTTGAGTGCAAACTTCACAACAAAGAAAACCCAATGATTTCCCTTACCTCAACTCCCCAAAAATCCAACATAGTAATTGGAACAAGTGAATACAGAATTCATTTAATTTTCAAATGAATTTAATTATTAATCATATCTGAATGAATTTTCATGTTTGGATTAAATGTAGAACAATTCCCTTTGAATATATAGCCTTACTAGCTTCTGCTTAAGGCTTGTTTGGTTCATGGAATAAGATGGGAAGCGAATAGCTATTCCATGCAACTGGTTCAAATTTTGTGGAATAGTTATTCCACAAAATAAAAAAATTACAATCTCAAGTTTTGGCTGAAATTTTAAATAGATGGCCAAATTTACAAAATATAAGAAGCAAGGAATAATTCTTTGCTCCATGGAATAGCTATTTTATTCCTTCTCTAATCCATTTTGCGATCCAAATGCGTCCTTAGTTTTATTAGCTTGTACCCCCTATTAAGTTTGGAGTTCACTTGTAAATTTTAATTATTTTAGTAGAATTTATATATTTTATACTACTTAAATTTTGAAGTTATATGCAAGTCATCATACTTGGAGTTCTTTTTCTAGTATTTATTCCTATATGCTTTATTATGATTTAATTCAAGGAGAATGTCAAGGATCATAGGCTTGGGTGTTTTGGAGAGGTCTATAGATCAGGGTGTAGTTGATGCTGTTTTGTCCTTCTTTGTTTCTTGGTGTTGAGTTTTGCAATAATATTTCATATTTGAAAAAAAAAAAAGAATTTGACATGAATTTTCATTAATATCATACACCTCAAGTGTGGATTTATGAAGGAATTCTTAAAATTTTATGGAATTTATTCATAACAAACAAGCTTTAAAGGGAAAAAAAATAAAGTTTCACCACAACCAAGTAGTAAGAATGAAAGAAAATAGACCCGTTTCACAAGCAATACAAAAAGTTTAATTTCTTTTTCTACTTTGCTGTCCAGATATGTTATAAAAGATATAAGAAATGACTTCGGAGAAAGAGTTCTTGATTCTGGAAAAGGCAACAGAATTTACCATCAAGTTTAAGAAATCCAGACCCAAGAACGGCAACATCTTTGCGTGCACGGGCATCCAACCTCATAATTCCACTGCAAATAAATTGGAAAGTGATAAACAAAGATATCCATACATTTTAAAAAAAAAAAAGTAAACAGTACAGAACATGAAATATCTAAAGAGTGCATAGAACCAAGCTTATCAATCCAAAACCTTAAACCACAAGTAAATAGAAAATTTCAGCAAATAACTTGGACTGTTTGAAAAATATTAAAATTGTAGATAAATAGTTTTGCAAACTAGGGTTAAAGGTGCTTAATAATTAATACTTTATGAAGAAATTGTGGTCAGATTGTTTTCAAAAATTGTAAAATTTTAGATAAATAGTTTTGCAAATTGGGGTTAAAGGTGCTTAAAATTTAGTACTTTATGAAGAAACTGTACTCAGATTGTTTTGAGAAATAGTAAAATTTTAGATAAATAGTTTTGCAAATTGGGGCTAAAGGTGCTCAAAATTTAATACTTTATGAAGAAATTGTGGATATTTCAGATTTTAATTCCCAAAATTTCTCAAATTCTGAAATGTTCTAGCTCAAAATCATGTAAAGCCTCGGTCATGAGCAATGAGTGAATTGATGATAAGCTTTATTACTTACAATCAGCAGAAAATAGGACACACGCCATTACCGTGAAAGTAAGATAATGTCATTACGTGCTCTTTCATTCACAAATTTTGCATCATTATGCACAAATTTACAAGCTTCAGCTAAGCCTTGATTTGAGTGAATAACTCTCCAAGGCATGGTCGAGCACTCATCTTCCTCTTCTCCAATTTGTGCACTGATCCAGAACAGTTTGTTTGTTATGAGTTCAAAGTTTCAAATGATCTCTGAATATTCAATAAAAGCAAAAAAGACGCATGGAACAGCAAACCACTGAGAATGAAAGCATTGGTGCCACTTCCAGACACAAATGTATCATTTGAAAGAATAAAATTTAGCAAACAGTACATCTTCAAACAAACAAAACTCAATTTTAAATGGTTTAATGACCACGAATTATAACATTGAGAATATCTCCATTCACAGAAACGAAAGGCATGCCATAACTACACAGGTATACAGGTAGATTTTTAATTTCTGTGCTAACAAAGAATAGGAATTTGTCTCTGAAGGACTCATATTCAACTCATAATACCCTTGGCCATAATATTTATAAGAGCATCAAAAGAACATGTAAGATTTTGTGAAATAGTTAATCAATGAGTATAAAGTTAACTGAACTTTTCATATAATTGAGATTTCTTTTGAATAATTTACTTCACCATTAGAACTTAAGATCAATTTTATACACACATATCAATATATCAGTTCCAGTTTATTAAATCTCTAGGTTTAGACTTTTGAAGTGATCATTTTCATCATGACAAATTGCAAACATCTGAATAAGTAATTTCCAGAAGTCAGTAAAACTGGGCAACATCTGTATATTTGTTCAAGTTACTTGAAATTGCCATATAATATTATTATCTGAAATTAGCACATGCCCTTTGACATATGCAAGACATATAGTCATATGTTTCTAGCATGTATAGATATGATACCTTGTTTAGGACCAATCTAAAGACTGAAAAAAGATTCTCCCTTTTCCAAAATGCCCATGCAAGTGCATGCATGCATGTTCACATTATGCATCAGGTTGAAGAAGCAAACATTAATCCTACTACTTCCACATACACAGAGAAACAAATTTGTCTCTGACTCTCTGCATTCCTTTTTACAGTTGATATAATGTATCTTAAAAACCTATTTCACCCCTTACCATTGGATTTTAGGCTAAGGATTGACAGCATAATTACATGAAGTTTTTCTTTCTTCAACATTTACTACTATTTCTTCCACATTCATACAGAAATAAATTTTTTCTCTGCCATTCCTTCATAACAAACTTGCAATTAAAACCTAGAAAATAACTTAAAGCTATTTCACCACTTACCACTTAAATTGAGACTAAAGAGTGAGAGCATAATTTCACTGACCAATCAAAAGTCTAGTTGATACGAATTGCTATTCCAAGACTGATGCTATATAGTAGAACATCATGCATTATTATTCTCCACAAATCATCAATACGTACATTTGGGTGGGAAAAAGATAAATTATTCATTTACTTCAACGAGATCAAACATTGACAAAAAGAAATAATGAATTCAGGATAGAAAAATTATATCCATAAACGGAAAGAAATTTGACATGACTGGTAAATTGAAAATGATGAACTATAATTAATATTTAAATAACCTGACCTGGATACATCAGAAAAATCGCCATAGGGTCTAACACATTCTTTTTCTTCAGTTCCAGGAGTTTGGGTTGACTGACATACTGTGGAAGATCTTCGAGGGTCAATGAAACTAACTGGCTGTCCATGTATTCCCCACAAATTCTCACCAGAACCCAATTTTGCTGTCAAGAGATGCGCACTTCTCAGTTGCCGCAACTCAATTCTTTGATTTATAGGATATAACTTACTTTCTGGAAGTGATTTGGCCAAAGAAAATATTACTCCATTTGATCTAGAGGTACTTGTCTTCTGAGTCACAAAAGCACTTGTAGAAAACTTGCTTGCTTTAAGCGCCATGAGAAAGATCAATAAAAGAATAAAATGATACCAGCCACCACCTTTCCCTTATAACAGCTCAAAGCTTAAGCGAGGAAAAGAACATTATTTAGAGGATCAAACACTATCTGTACTGTATCTAAAAAAAATCTTAAGAAAATGGAACTCTAAAATCACTCCCAGTAGTCATACTAGGAGGATATTGTAACAAAAACATCACGAACTCCATTGTTGCAAATTGTCTTAAATACATCTATGCTTGGAAACATGAAAATGAAAGAAAAAAACTTTGAATTCTGACATCCAATTTTTTCAAAGACATAATATTATGGCAGCAATCAAATTATGTTGAAAAGAGTGACATTATGCATCCAGTATAGAGGTCACCTATGCAAGTGGTACAAGAACAAGATGATTCCTTAACTACAACACCTACCTTATTATTGGATTCACAAACACAATGAATATTAAGACATTATAAATGTCAAAAAAAAATCAATCCATCTCTAGTTTGCATTATCCCCGATGCTTATATCCTAGTCATTTCCAAGAATCCTAGGAGACTTATTAATGTGCATCAGAAAGTAATTCTTTTAGATTCTCACACAAGGACCATTACTGACAGATGGCCCCACAAATCAAGTTCAAGAATTCAGCGACCCCTACCATGATGATTTCAAATACTTGAGCTCAAAATCTTTAATTTCTAGAAATGTTGTAATAGATTTCCGAATTGCACTATTTAGCAGTAGCTCTATTAATAAAATCCAAGCATAAGCAGAATAAGCACTAAGAACTTTCTGCTAGCTTGAAGCGGTTTGTTTGTCCATTTCTCCAGTAAGCAGAAGTGGTTCTAAGAACTTCAGAAATTTTCATCATCAAAATTTGGCCTCAAAATAACTTAAACTTAGGGCAATTACAATTAATCAAAAGATTTCCAAGAATCTGAGCATGGTAAAATGCTTTTCAAAAGTTCTCTCACAATAAGTAAGAACAGGTAATGATGAATCCCTTCACAATTAAACACATTTCACAGACAATTCAATCAATTCATTCTCCAAATTAGAAAATTCAAGCCCTTAAGCAGAAATCCAACTCTGTACTAAGAAACATCACTTCAACTGAGCATATAAGAATCAAGATACAGTCAGATGATAAAACCGCAAAAGCTTCAAACTTTAGTGCAAAAATAGCAACTAGAAACAGAAAAAAGAGGAACCCGCAAGCCAACAGTTCAGAAAAAAAAGGATCAGAATATTACTGAGTGAATTCAGAAAGCAAAAATAATATAATCGAAACTTCAAGCAACTTAAAAAGGGAGTCTTGAAAGCAAGAAATGCACACACACACACACAGAGAGAAAGAAACTAACCTGTGGAAAGCAGCAATGGAGTTGGTGGTTTGATTGTATGGAAATTTAGTGGGGGAGGCTTAGGGCCCAGACAATTGGAAGAAGGAATTGCAGCCACAAACAAATCCTGTGACCTACTGAAAGCAAACACAAACAAACAATCAATGGGAATTGAATGGGCTCCTCTCCAATTTTAGCAGTGGCCAGTAGTAGATTAGACTTGCCAGGTCATCCCACTACAGGATATTGCTCTCGCATTACTGTTCTGTTCTTCCCAAATGACAAAATCGCCTCTCAAATTTTGATTTGTTTTTCTCACTTGCATTAACTTAGGTTTAATTGTGTATCCATGTTCAACTCTTAGATTAATTTGGTAGTTTCATTCCCTCCAAATTCACATGACCCATTTTTCTACACTTTCCTTTTTCATTTCTTATAAATTATAATTCAATTATTATTTTATTAATTTAATTATAAACTCACTTACCATTTTAATAATTTAATATGTTAAGTTTTTATTATATGCATATATTAAATATATTTTATACTATTTTCCAAATATATATATATATTATACTATAATAAATTTATAATAATAAAAAAATATATAAATTTATATTTTTAATAAAAATAAATAACGTTTTTAATTATTATAAAATATTAAGTATAACTATTAATTTCATATAGAAAATATAGCCACTTTGTAATATTTGAAATTTTAAACAGTAATTTTCTGATATATATTTATAATGAATCGTGTATAATGATAAAATTAACTTGGATATTTAAAATAAGTGGGGTAATATGTTGGGTTAAGTGTTAAAAGAGTTAAAATTTACTTTAAGTTTGAACGAAATTGATATTTTCAAATAAAAATTATAAAGTAATAGAAATTTATGAAAATGCCCTAGTGATTTTAGAATTGAATTTTACTAAGTTTAAAATGTGAAATATGGATAGTATGGTTTTAAATTAATCGAATTAGAGACAAAAATTATAAAAGTGAATGCACTATAGTTACAATGAGCACACTCTTACTTAATTAAACTCTAGATATTATATAATAGCATACCTAGAATCTTCCCTTATCTTCTTTTCTTCATCATCTCACATCACTCATCACTGCCACCATCAAACTTCATTTTTCTTCTTCCTTCTTTCAACAATTCAAGCAAGAATCAAAAGGGAATAACATCTAGCTGCTAATTTTTAAGAGAATTAACTAGAATAGACAAAATTATCATCAATTAATCAAAGAAAAAAAGTGAAACAAGAGAAAAGAGGGGAGTTCTTGAAAGAGATAAGTGCTTGTGTATTAATAATTTGTAATTGTTTGATTTTCTTTGAATTTTGAAGCTTAAATTAGTTAATTGAATCATTTTAGTTAAGATTAAAGAATTGATTGATTGAGGTATGAAACCCTTTATGTGAAAAGTTTGCTTTCTAATTCATTTTTGCTATGTATAAGTGTGTTGATGTTGATTTTTACTTAAAGTGAAGGTTGGAGTGGCTTTTAGCTTATTAAAAAGGTGAATTTTTTGGGCTTGGAGGATTCTGGGAAAAACACACGGGTCTGTGGATCATTACACACAGTTGTATGAATTTTCTAGCCTCTGTAATTTTTATTTCTAGCAAGATTTTAAAACACACGGGCGTGTACATAATTCCACATAGACACATGAATTTTTCAGCTTCTATAATTGCACTTCCAGCAAGGTTTTTATATGCACGGACATGTGGATTCACTAGACATGCTAGTGTCTACTCTGTTTCTCTTGTTTTTCTCTTGTTTTTCTCTTGTTCAACCTCAAAACACTTTATTTCTTTTTTTTTTAATATAATTACTTTCTCAACTATCCTTTATAACATAAGTTTTTTCTCAAAGTTATGTAAAATTATCAATTTGGAAAGTTAACGTTTTACAAGTGTTTATAAGTTAATTTTCAAAGAAATCTAAGAACCTTGAAAGTATTGAATATGGATTAAAATAATATTTTATTGAAGTGATGTGTAACTAAATATTGAATTGGAAATGAAAGAGTGATGAATTGCCTGAACCATACTGATATTAAATCTAGTTTTTGGATTAAATGACTAGCCATATGGTGGATATTCATAATGATAGTGGATATATTATGTCATTAGTGACAGTGGACATACTTGCCAAAAGTGAATACATTGTATTAATAATGGGCCCTTGGCCATATTCTTGATAGTGGACATTAATTTACCATCAGTGACCCATTATTCGATCCTAAGGTTTAAACTCAGTATGTGCTGAAAAAATAAGAGAAGTTACTAAAACAAGAAACTTATGTTAAATGTTTAAACTTGCTTAAATATACCTTGTGTTTTTCAATATTGTGATTGATTAATTTATAAATATTCTAAATTTTAAATCTTGTTAAGATTATATAATAGTGTTTTCTCTTTCTTTATAAATGATTGCTCAATGGATATTTCTCTTTTGTTATATTCTTTTACAAATTATGAATACATAAGCACCATTAAGCTTTATTTAGCATGTTAGATTTGTTTCTGATGCGCAGATCGAGTAAGACAAAAAGAGCTTGCTAAGTGAGATTTGTAAAGATCCAGATCAACTGCATCACAAAAAGGTTTTCTAAGAAGTATTTTATATAATGTATTTTGAATAGTTCACGTAATAGAATTACTATATTTCGAATGATAGTTGTATATATTTGTGGAGAGTGAGAAATGTAGAGCTATATTTATAATCTAGGATAAATTGGGTACTTTTGTATAATATACATGTGTGTGTGTGTGTGTGTATATATGTATTATATGCACATGTTATCTTAATATGGAGAATGTTAGTTAAATTTGTATTTTTAATGATAAATTTAAATGGCTTTGAGGATTGAATGAATGAGAAATGTTAACATGAATTTTTCTTAGGAAGGCAGTAAAGAATTTAAAACAAATGGGCATGTCATTCTATTAGATATGGTCGTACTACATATTTTCATTTAAGGAGGCAGTGTTAAATTGTAACATCTCTTTATAGTCAAATGTACAGACTATTTAGGGGTGTTACAGACTTCGTTCCAAAATAATAAAAATACTTCTCATCTCACACATATTAAGAAAAATTAGGTTATTTTGTTAACGGATAAAATGTTTCATATAAGCTACTCATTTTATCTTCCATTTTTACTAAATAGCTATTAATTATTGCAAAAATCAAAATATAAAATATCATTAATACTATTATGTAAAAGAAATAAATAAGTACAAGTACAAATGGAAGGAATAACTAGAATGGCCAGAATTTGGCCAAACAAGATGAAAAGTCAAAAATACCATTCAGTTAGTTTTAGCTCCAAAATAAAAAGGTTATTTTCCTCCGAATAACCTTATTATATAATAAATTATATTAATTTATACTTATAATATTGTCAATTAGTCCAAAATAAACTTATTATATAATCAATTATATTAATATATACTTATAGTATAGTCAATTATTCTAAATTAAACTTATTACTCCAAAGTAAGTATATTATATAGTGAATTACATAACTTTATGATTATAACATAGTTAATTATATTAATTCACTTCAAATTATACCTATAATATAGTGAATTATATTAATTTATATTTATAACATAGTCAATTACTTAAAATTGAACTTATTATATAATGAATTACATAAATTTATACTTATAACATAGTCAATTACTCTAAATTAAATTTATTATATATTAAATTACATAAATTTATATTTATAACATAGTCAGTCATTCCAAAATTTGGACTGTAAATGAGCAACATTACTTGAGCTCGGCTTGGATCTCGACTCGGTAAAAACCCGTTAAGGCTCGAGCTTGAACTGCTCATTTGTTAAATGAGTCAAGCTCAAGATAAAAAAAATGTTTGGCTAGCTAGCTCATTTAAAAAGCTCATAAGCTAGCTCATTTATTATGTTGGATTAAAAATATATATAATTTAATTTATATATATTAAATTACGTATATAAATGTATTAATTTTCTGACTAATTTAATTTATATAATTTATTAATATATGGTATATGTGATAAATAAATTATATAATATAAAACATAAAATAACTTAATAATTTATAATAAAATATAAAATTATAGTAATATAGTAATTTATTTTTGTTAATATATAATTATATTATTAATCTTTCATAAAAATGTTAATTTTAATATATATTCTACGAAAATATAGAAAAGATAAATGAAAAATAAAAACTGAAATAAGTTCGTTGAGTTTGTTAAATTTATTTAAATTAAATTCGAGACATATGATATATGGGCTCCGCTCAAGTTCGAGTTCAAACTTGATTATTTTATGATGAGCTAAACTTGAGCTTTCCAAAGCCCAGCTCTGCTCGATTACAACCTTGCTCCAAATAAAACATATTATAATGAATTACACTAATTTATATTTATAATATAGTCAATTATATCAAATTAAATATATTATATAGTGAATTACATTAATTTATACTTTTAATATAGTCAATTACTCAAATTAAACTTATTATATAGTTAATTATATTAATTTATATTTGTAATATAGTAAGTTACTTCAAATTAAACTTATTATATAGTTAATTAACGGAGCTTATATCAATATTTTATAAAACGCTGATATTTTTGTTCCCAAATTTTTTTCTCTATAGTGACGACCGAGAGGGACGTTAAGAGGTGGGCAAAAATATTATTTTTCTTCTAAAATGCTGATATTTTTATCCATAATTTTTTTAGAGGCAAATCCATTCTTTCGTTTAAACTTTAGGGGCAAAAATATACCTTCTCCCTAAATTTAATTGCATGCCTCTATAACATCCTTGTTCTGCCTTTTTAATTTGCTCCATTTTCTTTCTTTTAATTAGTTTATTTTATTTTAAGTGGTTGTTTGTTAAGATTAATCCTTTTAGGATGAATGAATAATTACATTTTGGAAATTAAAGGAATCTTTTGAAAAAAAAAATTAACTTATTAAATTGATTGTCTGGTAGAAAATTGGAGTAATAAATAAGAGAGAGAATAAAATTTTAAAATTCAATTTTCAAATCTGAAACCCCTAAAAAATGATATAGAAATACTTTTAAATACTAAAAGTGGATTCTGGCCATTTTGGCCAAATTTTGTTTAGCCATTTAGCATTACCCTAAATAAAATTGCATATAGGAAATATAAATTCTAAATTTAGACTTTTATTATAACTGCAAACTGATAGCTTTTTAAGTTTAGAAATAAAAAGATTGGTAATGTGATGAAAACTACAATTGGTAATGTGCTAAATTTTCAAAATCCTTGTTACCTGCCAATTTTTATGAATAACAACTACATGTATAAAGATTAAATTATCTCCAATCTTTAGTAGGAAAAAAAAAAGGATAGCCCTTTTCTATTTACTGATATTGATTTGAATGTTATACCACAAAATATTTTTTCAAACCATGATATCACTCCACTCTCACAACTGCAACTAATTTTTTATTTGAATAGCCTTCCAACAAGTGCTAACTCTCCAGCAAGCATCACTCTAGCATCATCTGAGGTTTCAATACATGGGAACAAAAATAAAATTTTGACTTTTGAAGAAAAATGGATATTTTTGAAAGGATACTCCAAGAAAGCCAAAATGGAAAAACACTAAGCGTTTTTATTTCAAATGTTGTTGGACATTATTCTATATCAAGGAAATCAATTTCTCAAATTTGGAATAAAAACATTGGTGTTTCAAATGATGTTGCATCAGTTTTCTTTTCAATGATAGCAAAAAAAAAGTGGTCATAAGAAATTGGAATTCAATTTAATCGAACTAAAAACATCCCCTTTTGTCGTCGTATGAATATAAGATCCTTAGCAAATGCTTTGAATATGTCGTGATTGCAGAGAAGAATCAAGGAAAGATGTATTTGACCATACTCAAATTCTACGAAATTGCATTGTCAAGTAACAACAAGACAATGAGATTAGAGTTTTTCTTGTCAATGATGAATAAAGGTACGCTTACAATTAATCCTTCATTTTTTGATATGAATAACTGAATTCACATTGATGAAAAATGGTTCTTTATGTCTAAAATGACAATAAAATTTTATCTTCATCTAGATGAAATGGAACCTTTTCGCACTTGCAAAAGTAAAAAAAAAAAAAATTCATTCCTAAGGTTATGTTCTTAGTTGATGTTACTCGTCCATGGTTTGATGCCATCACCAATGGAGAATTTAATAGGAAAATCAGATTATGACCTTTTGTATTTAAGGAACCAGCAAAGAGTAGTAGTAAAAATAATGTTGTTGGAACTTTGGAGACAAAGCCAATTTTATCAGTTACTAAAGATGTTATTCGGTCATATTTGATTGAAAATCCACTAACTGCAATCAAAGAAAAATGGCCACCTTCTAGCTCTAAGACCATTTTTATTCAAGAAGATAATGCTAAGCCACATTTAGATGTCAATGATGTTGAATTTTTAGACGTTGCTCAAAAGTTAGATTGTTTTGACATTAGTTTATTTTGTTAACCTACAAATAGTCAAGATATGAATGCATTAGATCTTGGTTTTTTAGATAGATTGACTCACTTAAACAACAAGAGGCTCTAAATACAATTGACGAACTTATTTTGGATGGTGAAAGATGCTTTTGATAAATTCCCAATAAAAGATTTGAACAATGTGTTAATGGCATTGCAATCATGTATGGTTGAGGTGATGAAAATATTTTGAGGAAATGATTATAAGATTCCACATATGAATAAAAAGAACTTGATTAGAAACAGACAGCTACCAGTTTGCATTGAAATGAAGCAAAGACATATCTTCTTGGAGTGCACCAGAACTCTTAATATGAATGTGACATCAAGATAAACTCTAATGCATTTCTCATTATAGTTTGCTTTTTATATTTTATACCTTCTTAGGATGTGAACTTTTTAATATTTTAATATTTATGTTCTAGTTAAGAAGTAATGTTTCTTTAAACTAAGGTTGATATTTATATAGTACTAGTAATGGAGTTTGATGGTCTCTAATAATTTGGAATGTATTTAAGTGATCGTTGAATGTATATTTGCTTTTGAGATATGGACTTTGCTTTCATGAGATAGTCACTTAATTATTATCAGTTATGGTTCTTAAATTCTATCTTCTCAATCTGCAACTAAAGCATCATTGTAGCAATTGAGTTGGATGGTTTAAGTCTTTAATCATCTGGAATTATTTAAGTGATAATTCAATGTATATTTGCTTTGGGATATGGATTTTGTTTCATGAAATATTCTCTACTTATTATCAATTATGGTTCTTAAATTTGATATTTTTAATCTACAGCTAAATCGTCATCTTTGATGAAGTAATGCTATTGTTTCTTGATGCCCTCTATAAGTACAATGAGTTGTGCTCTTGTTTCTTATCACCCCGTATAAGTTTATAGTCATAATTTCTCGCAACCCCCTTGTTAAATTTTGACTCAAAAGTTGTTTTTAAACTAAATTGATTACATCCCAATAACATGCTTAGGCCAAACTAATATGCAACTTTTATTTTACAGTTAGCTTACCCAATTACATACCATTAAAACTATTTTTTTCTTTTTTCCCCTATTTTCTACCATTCATTTTAAAGATAAAGATTTTGTAAAGAAAAATAAAGATGAAATACAAGTAGGGGTGGGCAAAATTTAATTAACCGACTGAATTTTTAATTAACATACCAAAAATTCGATTCGGTTAACCGACCAGAGTATAATTTGATCGGTTCGGTTGAAGATTTAGAATATTTCGATTTTTAGCTCGGTTAATGATTAACTTATTCGATTTGGTCGATTAACCGATTAACCGAGCCATTTAAAAAAATTAATTAATTATTAATTTTTTGTTTAATTTTTTAATTATATAAAATTTTATTATAAATATATATTTTTATTACAAAATAAAATTATATTTTATTTATTTTTATAATAAATTTTATTTAGTTATTTAATTATATTAACTTTTTTATAAATATAATTTTATTTTAAAATAAAAAAAAACAGTTGGTTCAGTTAGCAATTTTCTTGTATTTCGATTCAGTTAACTGAATAGTTCAGTCAGTTAATTAATCGAATCGACCGATGCCCACCCCTAAACACAATAAAAAGCGACAAATAAATGTTGCATACTAATTTGGCCAAAAATTAATTCTCAAATAAATTGACTATTGCAAAAAATTATTGATCAATTTTTTTTTGGTCAATAAAGAAGATATAGATTCATTCAATAAACAGAATAGATACAAAGACCCAAGAAGAGGTGGATTCAAGCCCTTCAAAGGCAAAAGACTAGAAATTGGCTAGACTACAACAAAACAAATACAATATATAAGAAGATTGCACCTTAAAAGAAAAGAAGAAGCTCCATATTCGAAACCAACAGTTTATGAACCAAAGTTCTTTACAACATACACCTTTATGGGCTATATAACCATAAGAAATACCCTTATGGGTAGCAAGATAAACCCCTTATAGGTACAAGCAAGGGGAAAGGTCCATTCCTTGGACCTAAATATATACCTATAGAATCATATATACACGCACATATAGGACAAGAAGTTGTGCGAAACATTTAGGCAAATAGCCAGAAGATAATACCTTAAAAGCTCATCATAATAGATGACATCAAGCATCTCAGAGGTAGAAAGTTTAAGGTTTAAAACCTTTACTGCAAGATTTTCTGAGGGAGGGAAGTAAATGTCCCTCATATAGCTCTTAGAATTAAATAAAGGGAGTAGGAGATATCGATTTAAAAATTGTGCAACTTCAAAAAGGGAGTATGAGATATCGATATGAAGATTGTGCAGCTTCAAAACACATTTAAGAAACAAAAACATATGAATCTACATACAAAATAAACATCAAAATAACTAACAAGCAACACAGAGAACAAAAACTATGCTCTCCTGAAGAGATGACATTCACAAAAAATAGGCTGATATTTGTAGAAGCGTAGAACCAGCTCCCAAACTAAAATCATATACCCAAAAATTCCAAATCAATATCCACAGCTCAACAAGGTGAACCCCTGAGTGAAAACTTCTTGACCGTTCCTTATTAAGGCTTTGTCAAGGCTTTGATCCTTGAGAGCTTTCCTGGTAATAACTTTCCTGGTAATAACTTTACCAAATTTCCTACGATTCATATAACAACAAAGGGGGATTTTTGGAACCCTAATTTGAGACCTGAGCAATATGATTAATTAAGCATAAAACCCAATTGTAGAGGTCAAAATTAGATCCTAAAGAAATCACCAAGGAGATCCGTGGATGAGCTGGATCTGTAGAGTATAAAGCACGGCTTGGATCAATTTTGGCGGTACAAGTAAAGGGCATATAAGTGAACAGATGAAAATATGGTACATTAAATATTACATGGGTTCAAGTGATTATAATTTAGAAAATATAAATAATTAAATATAATTTTATTAATTATAAAATATTTAAATAGGAGTATAATAGTTAATTTATAATATAATTATAATTATAATAAAAAAATAAAATTATATTTTAAAACAGATAAAAAATAAAAGAGTTCCTATTATTTTGGGGCGAATGAAATAATTTTTAATAATAAAGAAGAGAGAATGACAAAGAATGAAAGGTTAAATATTTATATTCCAAAAAACTCTGAATATACCCCTAATTTTTTTTAGAATATCCCAATGGCTAATCTCAATGTTTGTCGGTAATTGTCATTGGTAATAATTGATGCCATGTTTTTTTATTATATTCACCGATTAGTCTTTGCTTTGTTATCGGTATTTTGTTTCTAAATTTTTGATAAATTTTTTTCTTCTTTTTTTTTTCCTTAATATTCAATTGATAATCTGTTGATAATCTATCAATAATTATTAATAGATTTTCTTTGGCCGGTAACTACCGTTAGTAATTTACGGTAATTTATGTGTTTCTTGTAGTATATTAATGTATCTAAATTAAACGAACTAAACAAGTTCTTAGTTAATTTTAACCCTTTGTTTTTTTTAAACGGTTCATGCAAGAGATTTGTATTAATTAAAGTAATTTGAAAAAGGAAAGCTTTGCAATTGTTCCAATAATAAGTCTATGAGAGGGATCTAAAGTATTCAAAACCAATAACTACTTACCTATAAACAATAGAAAAAAAATATATAACTAGAGACCATAAATTTAATTTAATTATTACTTCTTTTTGTTTCCTATTTTTATTCACTATTATGTTTTTTTTTTTTGCACCTTAGAAAGCTCCGCACTCTTCTTTTCATGGAAGGACTCTTTATCTCATATATAGGTCTATTGTCTAATCTAGTGCAGTACCTATTTCTTCAATTTTTAAACTTTAAAACAATTGATCCTTCTCAGTAGTGATAACACCGTAAAGAAACATATATTTGCAAAAGTAGTAAATATATGTATAAAGAGGAAAGAAAATGGGAATATTATTAATTATGAAAAGGCACAATCTTCTTAAGGGATATGTATTTGTTCTTCTTCTTCATAGGTAGAGACGTTTCCTCTTCAAAGTGAAGCTTACCGTTTCTTCTCATTTTCCCTTCATCTTCTTTCAACTACCTAATATCTTGTATTTTGTACACCATCCATTTCATATCCATCTAATTTGTGAGTTCTAACCTTTCCTTTATTCGTGTTTTTTTATGAAGTTAACCAACAAAGAGCTTGAAGATATCATTGCCATAACCAATTCATTAGCATGCTTTGAAATCACTTTAAACCTTCAACCAGACCTAGGTGAAAACCCAAATCTTAATAACATTATAATGGCTGGGAAACATCTCTCTCAAAGAACCTATAATGTTGGAACCCTAAAAAGTATACCAGAAAAAAGCATGGAGAGCTGTTAGAGAGTTCAAGGTGCAGAAGCAAAGCTGGAACAAGTTTATATTTTATTTCTAAAATAATGATGATCTTGAATCGATTATTAGGGACATTCCGTGCAACATCTCAAATTCACTTCTCATCCTTAAGGTATGGCAACCCGTGAGGGGGAATTTTTACCTCTACTCCCGGTGGAATAGTTCTTGTGACTTCAACACTATCAGACTCAGGGCCTTAGAGAACACAGACCTAAGCCTGGAGAATTTAGAGTTACCACCCGGATGTTCCAGAAAAAAAAATAAAAAGGGGGTGGATTACTCGATTCCTAAAGAATCCCCAACTCCCTATTTGAGTTCAGAAAATTGGATACGTATGGAGAATGTGAGAATGACCCAGCACCCCCACAATGTCCGGTTCATTGAAACCGACCTCTATTTCATGTCTAAATATTATTAAATTCTTTATTATTATCATATTATCCATATTACATGTTATTACAATAAATAAATATTCATTATATTATTAAAATAAAACAAATAAAAGGCATCCATCCAATGATGAAAATATGGCCTTACAATGTTAGAAATCTAAAATACAAACAAATAGAATAGGACACTCATCGATTGATGAAAACTGTATCCTTTACATTGTTCTAAAATCCTTAAAAGGTAAATTAAATTACATAATTAAAACAAAGGCACTCACAAAGTGGAAACATGCCTTTTATAACTTTAAGTTGTAAAATCCAAATAACAATAACAAAATATAATTTAACCATTCAAATAAGAAGATTAAAATAAACACTTCATCTATTGTAAACAAATAATTATGGCTCCCTTAAATTGAGATTAGATTGCCAAATTAGGATTTTGATTAGGAATTAGGTATATGGAATTTTGGAATTAGGGTTAAGGTTAGGGTTTAGGTATTTAGGGTTCTGAAATTAGGGATAGGTATTAGGGTTTTAGGATTTTGGAATTAGGGGTTTGGTATTAGGGTTTTAAGGTTTTTGGAATTAGAGTTTTAGGGTTTTTAAAATTAGGGTTTAGTATTAGGGTTTTAAGAATTAGGGTTTAGTATTAGGATTTTAGGATGAAATTAGGGTTAGGTATTTAGGGTTTTAGTATTTAAGGTTTTAGAGATTAAGGTTTTTTTATAAATTAAGGTTTTTCCTAAACTAGGTTTAAAGTACTAAAACATACAAAGCTATAAAATATAGTTTAATCCTAAATCTAAAATGTAGAGCTAAATTTTAAACATGCATTTAAGATTCTGTGATGTGATTCTAAGGTGCAAGATGAAATTAGTCTATTTTAATCTGAATCTTTTGGCTTATAAAATGGAATTATGCCTATGAAATTATGATGCTACTGCCTTATTTTAAATAATTACAATGTTGCTAATTAATTGAAAGATGTGATGCTTTAATAAAATAAACAAATGATGAGATTGAATTGATTAAAAGAAATTGAACCTACGTTGGTCGGCTCCTCCAAAAATAATCTATTGAACCAAGCTTGATGTTGCTACTGCCTGAGTCCACTTGAGTTTTGGCTGAATAAAGCAATTTGAAAGATAAATGCTACTGCCTCTCTGTTTTCGTTTCCTTTCTTTTTGTTTTTTGCTTTCTGTTTTGATTAATCTTGCTACTTTCTATCTCTGTTAATTGTTGTTGTGAATGATCAATGTTGCATCCTTTCCTGGCTTCAAGCTTTTGTATCTATAAGCACATATTAGGGCAAACGGTTCCTTGACTCTTCTTTGGCTCCAAGACTTCCTCCCCTTATCCGTGCCTAATTACAATTTTATGCTAATTAAAATAGAATTCGGACGTGATTAAGGCATCATAACAAATTAGCTAAGGCCAATTCGTCGCGTATGGGCCTCATAGTGAATTGGCCTAACCCAATTCACCATGGAGGACCTCATGGCGGATTGGCCTAGACCAATTAGCCATGACTTAGTGTTTTAGGGCCGGTTTGGCTCTGTTTTGGTTCCAAGGTTGGATTGGATTTGATTTGAGTTTCTAATATTGGACTGGAATAAGTTATATTGGACTGGAATAAGTTTAAGCCTAAAAATTAGATCGGATCAGGTTTAGTCTCTATTAACTGGGATTAGACTTGCTTAGAGCCAAAATTAAGGGTCTACACAACTTGATCAAACATTTGAAAGTATTGATTTTGCTAAAGTTCACTTTTGGATTCAATAAAATAACTTTCCCCTATCATGTGTGAGTTAAGAAAATGCTATTAAGGTGGGTAAATTCCAATCAATAAAAAAGGATTGGTTGGAACTCATTATACCTTATCAAAGTATGAATTTTAATAAACAAACCCTTGGTTACTGGTTTCTTCAATCAATACACTGGAAAGCAACCAAAATGGGTTAGTTTTAAATATGAAAAACTGGGGGACTTTTGTTATCGATGCGGGAAATTAGGCCATGTAGTTAGATACTATTTGGATAAATCTAATTTTGAAGATGTGGAATCCTTAAGCTTTCTTTTTGGTCCATGGCTTAAGGTGATACATTATGGATCATCGCAGTCAAGGAGCAATTATGATGGTCAACAACCTTATGATTCCTTTGTTACAATGAACCCTTCTCTTTGGGTCCAACCAGCTATTGAGCAAAACATTGGTAATTTTGGTAATGATGTATCCCGTGACCACCACGCTCCTTTTACTGATGGGACATCTCTACCTAAAGTAAATCCCCAAAAGGAAACTAGTAAACCTCAACCACACATTGAAAAGGTCCTTATTAAAGACTGCTCCCCCTCACCTTCTACCTCTAATACCATATCTCGAGACCTAAAACCATCTTCTCACTCAGAAGTAGTAACTCAAAAATATACCTTTGTCAGAACCCTACTCCTAAGCCATACCCTTTATACCATTGGAAACTTCAGACTCCATCGAGCCTAATGATATCATTTTTATGGATATTTTACCTTCTACATCTGACCCTCTTTTCTCCCCAAACTATAGTCCAAACCTCAACATTTTTTCTCAATTCAACCCACCTATTTTCCCTGCACCAAATTTCAAGAGAGGCCATAACATGTCAGAAGAAGAAACCATCCTTATCAAAAAGTTTAGATTCAATGATGGCAAAGAGGGTTCATTGGATAATGTTATTTTATAGGCTTGCGAAATTGTGAAAGAGAATCTAGACTTTAAAATAAATCCACACTTTGATCATGAACTGGAAGGAAAATTATTTGAGCCTCAATCAGCAATTTCTGATAAGTTATCATGGATTTCTTCTAAAATTTCTCCTTATTTAGTTGACGGTGAGAGGAAATCAACTGCAGACACAGTGAAAATTTCCAATATTATGAGTCTAAAATCTAAAAAAAGTAGAAAAAATTGGCTAGGGACAAGAGGCATTTATCTTTATAGCTCTCAATTTCTAATACTTTTGATGGCACTAATGGCTCACCAAAAGCCGCCTAAGTGCCATTGTGTAGAATTGTCAAGGCTACAAACGAGCCTTGACAAGAAAGTGTCTCAAAGATCATATCCAGAAGTATTGCCCAAGTTTACTTTTCTTAGCTAGAATTAAACATAGAAGTGACTATATGGAATTCCATAGGAAGAAGTTTGGTTTTGATTTTGGAGATTATGTGAACCCTCAAGGCCTAGATGGGGGATTGTCTTTATGGTGGAGTGATAATTAGCTCCTTCAAGTTTTATGTAAGGATTTCAATTTTATTCACACTGATGTTTATGATCCTAATTTTGGCTTTTTTTGTTATTAAACTCATTTATGGTTGGCCTTACAAATAAGGAAAAGCAGAGGTGTTTAAGAAGATAAAGAGTCTTGATCTAAGCCATTCTACACCCTGGCTATGTATTGGCAATTTCAATTAAGTTGTGTATTCATTTGAGAAGAGAGGGGAAAATAATATTGATCATTATTGGTGTGATTTCTTTGCTAGATAGATTCATGAATTATAATTAGCTAATCTGAGTTTTTAAAGGCCCAATTTCACTTGGACTAGTAAGCAAGGAGGCAAATAAAATATCCAACAAAGGCTTAACCTAGGCTTAGCTAATCTACAATGGAGAGTACACTTTGATAAGGTCATATTTATCACGAATAATTTCTTGATTCTGATCACAGACCTTTAGTTTTGGGTTTCTTCCCTCATTAAAGGCGGAGGAAAAGGTATTTCATATTTGACATAACTATCCACATGACAGATAATGAATATGGAATGTCCATCGATATGTGTATATCCATTACAGTTTAAAAGGTTAATGATTTGTCATGAGTTGGATGTTTTTGTTATCCCCTAACATACCTAATGAAGGTTTCCCAGTGAATATTACTTGTTACCCAGGATTTCCTAAACTAAACGATAAAGAACCCTTATGCATGATTAAAAAGAGAAAATCAATTAAAGAGAAAATGATTTTGAAATGAGCCAGCTAAAATTTTATTTTAAAAATTTTAAATGTTCCTAGAGGAGTCGCCAACCGTGAGGCATCGCCCGAACACATATTCGGCCCACTCGAGAGGTCTCACATGACACCTCCACATACGGTCTCTAATCGGTTCGGTAAATACGAGTTTAAAGAAAATGGATTTTCTATTTTGAGAAAAATAGTTACTCTCTCTTTTTTATGAAAAAGAAGAAATAACTTTTATTTTGAAAAGTTAAAATTAGAGAGTCACCACGTTAAATTATTTTATTTGAAAAAATTTAAGAAAAAATCTATTTAATTGACTCAATTAAATTTAGTTAATTTTTAACCAATATGAGTCTCGAGCTAAGTTTTCAAGTGAGTTTTCATAAAAAGATTTTCTCTTTGATTAATTTTAACCTTCATGGTTTGCAAAAATAAATTTTGATATTAATGACAAGATTAAAGATAAATGATAATTAAATATGCATGAACAAATAATTAATATGACATCCACAATTGCAATAAAAATAAATTATTACAACTCCAAAACTCATACACAGAAGAGTATTAACTCTAGCTCTTATAGGTACTAGGTCAAATATAAATATCCAACTAAAGCTTATTTAGAGTAGATAAAGATATCAAGAAAATACCATAACCATTCTCAGTAACAATAAAAATAAATAAATAAAACAAATATGATAGAATAATTTGCAATAATGAATTGTCAAACGATGATAATGATAAAAAATAAAAATAAATTAATTAAACTAATTTTAGGTTATCAGGTAAGGGCTCTCCACTTGGAGTGATATTCTAAGTATACCTATTTATCTCTTTTAAATGAGAATTAGAGTCATAAATAGTTCGTGCCTTTGATTACGAAGGGCTTTAATTAACCAATTTTAGTTAATTAATTACCAATTGAAAAAATAGATAAAGTGAAGAAAACAACACATTGGGTGCTCGCTTCTTCTTAACAAATAGTTGAAGAACCTTGCCGTTTTGTAACTCGACTTGATTATGCAATTAAGTAAAATTAAAATAATTATGATGATGAAATTAATCCCAATGAATGAAAGAATAAAGAATGTAATTCATTTTTTTTGTCAAAAAGCAATTCTGCAAATTCATAATGTAAAAAAAATCAGGATCCTTGACTAAAAGGGGAGGACCTCTATTTATAGAGGTTAGATGATGACATCGGCCCCTGCGCACACTTAGCCTGCCATGCCATGTGCGATGATGTCTGCACCTGGGACTGCCCATTTCACCACTTGGCCCTGTCAAATCATTTTCAAAATTTTTTTCTATATGGAAAATAATTTTTCTAATGTTTCTTTGTCTAAAAGAATTTTTTCAATTTTTTTTCTAATTTTCTGAATTAGGTACAAAATTATGGGTTTACACTATGTTCATCGTGAACTGTTTAACCCATTTACCATAATAATCATGCACTAAACCACCTGCAAAAGCAATTCCAACTCTTCCCTTAAAGGTGCCATCTGTATTCAATTTGTAGCACCCTTCCACTGGA
The DNA here is from genome assembly GCA_947685225.1 of Garcia nutans. NCBI lineage: Eukaryota > Viridiplantae > Streptophyta > Magnoliopsida > Malpighiales > Euphorbiaceae > Garcia > Garcia nutans. Next base: position 57,342,850 of record CANTUV010000008.1, read on the forward strand.
GGATGCCATGATATAAGCTTCTCTCGTTTATCTAGGATCAAACCAACAATGGAGCTTCCTTGCATTGTTAATTGATACTGGTGAATTATTTGATTCTAGCTAAAACTTCTTTAACAGAAACCAAAATTCCTTCAAAGACAGCCTCATTGTACGTCTTCCAAAGACACTAACATGCGGTTAAGAAAATATTATTCCAACCCACCTTCTCATCAATGTTAGTTGAGAAAGATAAACTCTTAAAAATCCATTGTTTTACATCCATCGAAAAGGAATTTACATAGAGTATCTAACCCCACCCATACACGTCTTGCCAAACCATAATCCCTTAATACTTGCAGACTATCTTCATTAGACCAACCACAATTAACACATTCTCCATTCAAAGATAAGCACTTTCAGACTCTCTCAGAGTTGGTTAACAATCTTCCCTTAAGCCGACCACATAAATGTGTTAATTCAATAAGGATCTTTGCTTCTCTATATCATGTTCGATTTAAAGTTGCTCATCTCCCATTCTTCATTATAAAGTAGTTCATATGTTGATTTAATGGTGAAAGATCCAGAGGTGGACAATCTCTAGTAAAGCTCATCCTTGTCACCATTGCTACAAAGAGGAAGGGTTGAGGCAATATGCAGGATAATGTGATTAGGTAGTAAATGCGCAAAATCCTACCATTTCCACATCCCATCCTCATTTACATAGTCTTATACATGACAAAACAGTTGATCATTAGAGATACACTGCAATAAGTTATCTTAAAGGATTATGTCACTATCGAGCCATATATGTAACTAGAATTTCACAGAGTCCCCTCTATTCACCAACCCCACGCCACTCCATTTAATATTTTTTCAACATTTGCCCAAAGCCTTCAATAAAGAAGAACCATTTTTCAAGGAAATTCATTAAGTAGGTTCTCACCCTCAAAGCCATATTTTGCTTTGAGAACTTTCATCCATAGAAGATTGGGCTCCATTAGAAGCTTCCAGTTTAACTTGCTCAAGAAAGTTTTATTCATTCCTTTAATATCTTTGAATTCAAGTCCTCCCCTATCTTTAGGAGCATAAATATCCTTCCATTTAATAAGGCTGGGCTTATTGCTACCCTCATTATTTTCCTAAATAAATCATCTACATATTTGCTCAGTTTTATCATACATACTTGATGGTAAAGGAGTATTTTGTATAGTGTAGAATAGAATAGAGTGAGAACGTGCTTAGCTAAGGTAACACGTCCCACAAAAGAAAGGCATTTATCAATTACTCCACTATAAGTCTGTTTATTGATTCTTTTATGAAGAATGAGTGCCTTAAAGTAAGTACTAAAGTCATCCGTTGTTGAAATTTGTATGTCCCTAACTAGCTTGCCTTTAAGGTTGGAGTGGAAATTCTTAGAAAAGAAAACTTTAGAATTATTCAAGTTAATAGATTAACCCTAGCTACAACAAAATGCATCATGGACTTCTTTAATGATTATGGCTTAGTCTTCTGAGGAACCGAAGGACATCATCTACAAAGAAAAGATGAGAGATAGGCGGTCCATCCTTCCCTAATTTAATTGGCCTCCACCTCTATTAGCTAGTATATTATTGTATACAGTGGCCCAATCATTCTAAACACACACACAAAATAGGGAAATAGGGTCCCTTTACCTAACTCCTCTAGTTAGCTTAAATGCTTTTATTAGCTCCCCATTCCATGAGATTTGCATAGATGTAGAAAATAATCATTGAAATATAATGTCACACAGGTTGTGTGGAATGCCAGCTTATTTAGAGTATTACAAATGAAGCTCTAGTTCAATTTGTCATATGACGTTTCTAGATCTAGCTTGACGACCATAAACTCTTATTTCCTTTCATTCTTCTCATATAGTGGATCACCTCTTAAGCCATAGAGACCTTGGTTTTCATCCAACACCACCAGCAAGTCATTAGGGCTCAATTCTTTTTCCTCATCTCTACCAGCTGCCATACCTTCATCTTTAAGCATGGGACAACCAGAGACCACATGGCCATCAATCCACACTGGAAATATATTTTTGGTAAACCTTCGTACTCCGCATTATGAGATTTCCCATAAATAATGACCTTAGGGATGAGGTGTTTATGTAACTCTAGCTCTACTACAGTGAATGCAAATTTACCTCTTGACATGCTCTTTGTATTATAGTCAATTTTAAATGCTCTAACAATTGAATCTCTGCCTGCTTTTAAAAAAAAATTTTGTGGTAGAGGTATAACGAAAGCCTTGGGATACAAATCCATGCAACCACTGAGTTAATTGAATCTCTAGCACAATCAAATTCAATGTTCCATGGCTTCATAACCAAATAATGTCTCATTATAGTCTATGGTCCTCTAACTAGAATCCTTTCCATATCTTCAGAGGATCAGAATTGGACTAGGAAGTAACTGCCATCCAAATTAATTACTTTAGAACCATTGGTGTCATTCCACATAGATTGAAGCTTGGAACTTAGGGTTTGAAATTTGATTGACCATCCCAATAGTTTGATGATCAGCGTAGACTCCTAAGGTTTATAGAGAGCTTTCTTAATCCTTTAGGAAAAAGTCATCTCTCCTATTCCATTCTTTAACTTGACTACCAAATCATCTTCCTCAAAAACAATATCTTCATGGCCATATAACAAGTCAGGGTTAGGATTCAAATCCCTCATAAGCGTATCTCTAAAAGAGGCAGCAATATTACTTGGTTCCCTACGGGATCCCTAAGGATTCTCATCTGTAATCTATTTCTTTTTTCTAATGTGGTCATCTTCCACCCTCGGCGACTACAGAGTTTAACCTTGGGAAGAGGAGTCCAAGTCCATCTCTTAAACAGAAATTACTTTTAAAGTTAATAAAAGAGTAAGTATATATTAATTTATTAATTAATTTATTCGCTTTGATCATATTAATATTTTTAAAAAAAAAGTAATTTAAGTATAATATTAAATGAAAATTTCAAAATAAATGAATGAGAAATTTAAATATGAGCTTCACACTTCTTGAGAACTATGTAAAGAATTTTATTGAATCATTGTTCATAAGTGGGAAGATAATAAATTGCAATAAGCAATTTATACTTTTGCAACTGAACTATACATTCAAACTCAATAAATAAAATTGATGGATGGACAAAAATCTTCTTTCGTAATTTCTTATTCTGCATATGGGAACGAGTAAAAGTTTGTTAAAACCGAATTCATTTCTTTCCACTAAATAAATAAAATGGATCACAACTCAAATAATTAGCTATTTCCTTACTGATAACGACATAGGATCACTTAATATAGGCAGTTTCTATTGAGAAATTAGGTCCAACTTTCAATTCATATATCAATCTAACCCTTTAATAACATATATCAATTCATAATCCTTTTAGTTGGATTTCACTATCTATTATGTTATTATTGCCATAATTGATAATATTGTGTTTTCTGAATTTTTTACGTATAAACTTTTAGGCATAAAATTATATTGATTGAGTATAAAATTATATAGATTTATATGTGAATTTTATTAAATTTATGTGCAACAAATTAACAAACTTTAAAGAGAAAGAAGATGCCAATGTTTGAATTTATCAGGAAACAAGCACATCTCAACTACATTTTAAGAAATGAAAACATGCTAGCTATTAAATTAGTTTTTATTCTCTTAATGTTAAATTTTAATTTTTACTTAATATCTAATCCTAAATTTTACAATTAAATGTTAAAAGCATTTAACCAAATTAACTAAAATTAATATTATTTTATGACATTTCTGCAATTTTACAAATTCAAAATGATTTTATATTATGATGATTTTAAAAAAAGTCAATGATTTAAAAGAAATTAAGTGAAAATATATTGAGTCTATTTTCAAAATGGAAAAATTACGTCATTGGTGCATAAACTTTTTGATATTTTTTTATTTTAAGATTCCAACTTTTTTTATTAGTTCAATATCTTAACTTTGAAATTAACATTATTTATAATCACTCTTTTAATAAATTTTTATTAGTTAAGTACACGAATACTTGGTCTAAAAATTTTATCTTAACTTTAATAAATATTAATATTTCGTTTCATTCTGATCGGCTTGCTAATTTAAGTGGGATCTATGTTATGTTAAAAAAATATTAGTGATATTAAATGTAATGTCAAATTATTTAATCTGATAAGATATTTTTTTAATATAAAATAAATTTTCATCTAAAATTAGTCAATAAGGCAGTGAGAGCTAAACGTTCAGAATAATATATTGGCAATATTTATTAAAATTAAAAAATAAACAAATAAACGTTCAGAATATTAAATCTTTAAAAATTATATATTTATAAAGTAATTTTTAGGACGTAAGAATTAATAATGGAAGTGAAGTGATCCTAAAAAATTCTTGTGTGTTTGTGTGTGTGTGTATAAATACCAAAGTTGGGCTTAGGAAATAGGAAATTCATTCATTGATAGAGCAAATGCAAATATATGAATTGGGATTCAAAAAGGAAAAGACAAATATAGGCTTATGAAGTGAATAGATAGTAAAGTAAAATCAAGGGCACTTAGGTCCTCCTTCCTTGGTCTTCCAATTATTGTAGCAAGGGCAGACTTGTTTGTTACCATAAGTGCCTGGAGGAACACAAAGGCACTTTGAACAGCATTTTAAGCAGAAAAACATACATGGCTTCTTGTGTGATGTTGCTGAGCATCTATAACTACATCTTCCCTTGCAATCTGTCCCATCATTAATAACCAGTACTTAATTATTAAGCTTTAATTCCATTATTAAGATATTCTTAATTAAATATGTTGGTGTTAATATCCTACTCTTTATTATTTATACATATTAAGACAAATTAAAAAAAAATTCAATATACCCATTACATATGAATATACTTTACTCTCTTCTATGTATTCGTGTTTTAGTGTGTTATTCTTTAATAAAAAAAAAAACTCTCATTCTCAATCAAATCGAGCAAAATATAACATAAAATACGCAACACTCTCTCATTGTATTTAATAATTTTACTAATTTCAATCCTACTAATATATTTTACATACCTGAAGGACGAAGTTTAGAAATATGTGCCTGTTTATAAATAATCAATGACAAACAAATTAGTTTAGAGATATTTCACAAAAAAAAAAATTATAAAAGTAAAACTACTTACAATTAGATATTAATGTTTAAATTTGAATGAGAATTGAAAAAAAAAAATCATTATGAAGATTTGCCATTTGGTATACAAACCTCAGCCAAATGAGAGAAAGTGATCAAAAGAAACATGGAAAGGACCAAAAAGAGAGAACTAAACTTGAGATTAGCCATTTGATGCCACTCTCTAAAGTGCAAGAAAGAGAAATTTGATGAATTGTATTTTTTTTTTTGGAAGAGTGAGTGGAAAATAAAGATTTTGTGGGGTATATTTATAGAAATTTTTTGGGGGGTGATTATTAATATTAATTAATTGATATAATTCAACTAATTTAATATTTAATAAAAAAACAATAAAACAAAAAATTTGTGCATGGTATATGGTATGAATTTTGGGGTTAGGCGTTGCCACGTGACAAATCATGAAGTTTTAGCGCTAAAAGCGGCCTGTCTAATTTTCCTTTTTTCTTTTTTTTTTCTAGAGAAATGAATTTTCTTTCTTTACGAATATTAAACGAGATAAACCTTTCAAAAAATTTTGATTTTAATTTGTTATCAAATTAAAAAAAAAATACTTCTTTTCTCAGATCAATATGATAATGCTGAATTTTAATTTTTGAATAATATATTTATTTTAATATAAATAAAATTTAAAATTTAATGATAAATTATTGTATTTTATTATTAAATTAAAATACTAGTTGATTTTTTGTTTTTCTTTACAACCGAATTTCTGTTTTATTAATCAATATATTATTTAATGGAAAAATATTTGAATGTAAACCTATCTTTTATTTTGATTTTGCTTTAACTCTTACATTATTTTTTAGGAGGTAAATTTATTATTTTTTATATAATAAACTTAAGTTATATATAAATGTTTAAAATTATCTTTTAGTTTTTTTATAAGATCTTTTAGTTGCTATTATTTTATATGTAATATAAATCTTATATAAAAATAATTTTAGATTGAAAATAAATAATAAAGCTAATGTCATATTTTATTGTCAATTCTATCACTTTCAATAGAAATCAATTCGCAGGTCGCTTGGACTCGTGTTTTAAGAATTTAATTGAGTATCCCTCCTTTATATCAAAAAAATAAAAATCAATTCTACTCAATCATAACAACTTTTTATCTTATTATCTCAATGAGAAATTTAATTTCAACTCTTAATTAGGGTTTTATCAATAAATTGAATTTGCCATCAACTTCATCTCTCTCTCTCTCTCTCTCTCTCTATATATATATATATATATAATATCTTTTAGTTAAATTAAAAAAAATTAAAAAGTATAAATATTTAAATAAAATTTTAAAAAAAGACATGTCATTTAATTTTCTTAATTATAAACTAAACATTAAGGACAAAGAGTTTTGTTACTATTTTGACAAAAAGACAAAAAAATAATTTGTCCATTTTATTCAAAGAAGAAATAAAAAAAGAATTGTCCATTTTAATAGCAAGAAAATTCAAGATGAAATGTATGTCAGCAGCAATTGTCCATCTGCTGGTTAATTAGAGCAAATGAAAATTTTGTCTTATTTATTTTTTATATATTTTATTATATATTATTTATCCACATTGACTAATTTTTTTATTCAGCAATATTACATTACAAAAATAAAATTAAAAGAAAATTTTTCATCATATATATATTTGTATAAAATATAATTTTTAAATCAAGTAGGTTAGAGCTATAAATAAAATAAAATTCTTTCTATTAAAATTTTAATGTAAATATATATTTAATAAATCGAATTTAAAATATCTAATTAAGTTATAATTAAGTTATAATAATTTTTTATCAACTCATCTGTATTATTAGTGGCTAAATTAAAATAAAATAAACATTAGATTTTCTTTACATTACTATATATATATATTGCCATCGTGTATATTGCCATCGTCAACTTTGTTACGTTAGTTATATCCAATTCCTCTTCTTTTTCAAAGCCCATTCTCTCTGATTCTCCGAAGGTCGTTATGCAGTTACATCATCATTATTATATAATATATTATTATTGTGTCATTTATTATATATCTTATTATATACTTTCATGTATAATTTTTTTTCACTACATGAAATTTTTATTATATTTATTATAAATAAATACTGGATTTTGCACTCTTATATTTATTATATTATATCATTCATTTACTTTAAAATTAGATTTAAGAAATTAATAAGAAAAGAATGAGATCTTTGTGAGCGTCTTGATGTAGTATTGTAGTTGAGACATGTGAGACATGACCTTCAATATTATTTATAGTATAATTTGGTGTGACTTACCAACTATATGTATACTTAATATTTAATTTAAGTAAGGTCAAAATTTTACTTAAAATTCATCATTTTTATATGATTTTTTCATTTTTTAATCAAATCTTTTAGATAGTGTTAATCAAATATTGTGATGACTTGCTATAATTGTAGGAAGAAATAACTTTAATAAGTGTATCTCCAACTCACATACATATTCATCTTTTTTTTTTTTATGCAATACCCTTTTTTTAACCATAAAATATAATAAAATGACTTAAATTTCTTTCAATATTCTCCAATCATATTATAGAGTATTAGAATAATCATCTCAATGGTAAACGTTTTGTTGATTTGGCAACTTTTAAATCATATTCCGAACATTTTTATCTATTTGAATAAGTCTAATTAGTAATAAATTTAAAATAATAAAGCTAAACACCATAAATAGGCTAAAAAACAAAATTCTTATACAAGAAATAAAATATATACCACTTTTATGTAACAAGACAATTTCTTCATCACCTTTTCATTTTATCTCTTACAAATATAAATTTTTAATTATTTTAAATTATAAAAAAAGTATTTATATTTTTTATTTAGAATTAAATTATCATAAAACAAAATATTGAAATAATTTACTTATTTTTTTAAATATTGAAATATTTTAATTATCTAAAAGTACTATCTTTATAAAATAATTAGAGTTGAATAATTCTCAAATAAATAAATAAATTATTTTACAAAAAAAAATTAAATTTATCTCTGACAATTGTTCAAGAGGAAATTGAAAACCACCAACATTTGTGAGGATCGAACCCACGACCAAAAGCCCTCGCGCTCTACCTCTGAACTAAGACGTTTGTTAGCTCTTAGTCTTTTATTTAAACTATAATGTATATTAGTATTAAATAATTTATCAAAGTAAAATAAAACAAAACATTTTTATTTTGTCAGAAAATTCAATTTTACTTTGGTTCAATTATTATTTTTGAATTTTAGGATCATCAGTTTAATTATTTAATAATATAACCAAATTAACAAAAATAATCAATTTTAAATAATTAGTACAAAATTTTATTTTTACTAATATTATATGATTTGTAATTTTTAATAACAATGTATCAATTTTTTTAAATATTAAATAATTATAATCATATTTTACTATTAAAAAATGAAATTTGTAAAATTTTCAGTTATAATAAAAAGTAATTGAGTAATCAACTAGAATATATTGATTTCTTAAATTCAATAATAATTCTTTTTTTAGTGTGTATGTAAAAAAACTCTTTCCCGTGAAGTTATATCTTCTCTCTCTATTGTAGAGTGCATCCTCTCTAAAATGAATCTTGCCTTAGATTTAGGTTTGTCACTGTGCTCTTGTCAGTAATAGCTTAAGATCTACTTTTTTTTTCTTTCCCTTTACTTAGATCTACAGTTAATTTTCTTTTTCTTTTTCTTTTCTAACTTGGTTTTGGTTAGGAGTTGTATTCAATCAAGACCTCCAGGAAAGGATACCCTAATCCTAATTGTTTTGAGCTCATTCGAGCCATGTTGGTAGATTTCTTCAAAGTATGGGTATTTTTGATGCTTCAAAATCATCTTTTTTGCCTTAGAAATCACTCTTTTCAAGTCTAAAACTCTCCAATCTTTTTTTCATCCTTTATAGAGTTTGTTTAAGATCGCCCATCCCCTTTTCATTTTCATTGTTTAAGTTTGAGGAAGAAGTATTTTTAGAGTCATATGCAGCACCTATGGTAGGAGTGTAGGAGTGTCAAACTGTATTAACGGGTCATATTCGTGTCGGGTTGATAGACACCGGTGACACGATTAAGCTTAACACAAACACTGTTTGTTTATTAATCGTGTCAAAATATCTTAACACTAACATGACACGAAATTTTAAAAGATAATACGACATGACATGCTTGACACGTTTATTTTAAATAGGTCTTATATATGTTATATAATATGACCCGACTTACTTAACCCACTTGACCCGTATAACCCACTCAATATGTATAACCTGTATAACCCACCTATTAAAAATATATAAAAATACATAAAAATCTAATAAATGTTCATATTAAAAATACACATAAAATTATAAAAATTCTCAAATAGGGAAGATTGTAGTTCTTTGTTCTTCTTTTACTTTCTAGTTGGTATTATGTGGTTTTTCTATGTTTGTTCTTGTTTCAATCGGTTTTGTTTCCTACATTGATTGAGTTTCTCTCTCATTTTTCTAATTTAATGAACTCTATCTTTGTTTTGGCCAAATGATTTAGTATATTAACATTTAAATTGTGCTAAAATACTTGATTAGTTGTGACATTAGTTGAGTTAAGCAAAATGCATAATGTTAGTAGGTAGGGCTATACATGGGTCAGGTTCAGTCAAATTTAGAGAATTTTTTAAATCGATTGAATCCGATCACTTAAGAAAATTTCAATTCTACCTTGACCGAAGCACAATAATATTTCGATCAACCCATATGCATTTAGATACAATAATGTGAAATCAGCTAAGATCATATTGCATTTTATCAAATTCAGTGTATATTCAAAGAAATTAGAACATGCAAACGATATAAATGCAAATCTATAACATAAACAAACAAATCAAGTTAAAAAACAAACAAATTACAATATACATATGTAGATCTATTGATCCAATGCAGAAATATAAAATATTTATAAATAAAAAAATTATTTTTTAAAATAAAATAAGAAAACCCTAATCAAAACCATTATTAATATTAATAAAAAATAATTTAAAAAATAAATAAAAGTAAAAGAACCCTAATAGAAAACTTTAAATGTAAACACAAAAAATAGTAGTCCTAACACTAATAGAAAAAAAAAAAAACCCAATCCTAATAGAAACAAAAAGAAAACCCAAACAAAAATATAAATCCAAACGTTAAATATAAAAACAAAAAAATAAAATCTTAAATGCCAAAAAAAAAAAACTTACAAATAAATAGAAATGATTGGAACTTATTTAGAAGAAATAAAAAAAACTTACAATGAGAAAAATAGAATAGATAAGAGAGAATTTAGATAAAAATTGTAAAGAAAGAGAGAAATACAAAGACTGAAGTGTTTGTGCGACTGGTAAACCCTAGAGTTTACATTTAAAATGTTTATACATGGATTAAAAATAACATTGTTTGACGCCATTTATATATATAATATAACTTAATTATATTCAGTCGATGTCGAATTCATGCGAAATTTTGGAAACCAAACCATTTTTTTTTATATAAACCTTCACCTTTAACAATCTATTTATGCCCTTAAAAATGACCAAATCTAGGGCATTAAATGAGCTAAGTTACTCAAACTCGGCTTGGATCTTAACTTGATAAAAATTCATTTAGGCTCGATGTAACACCTCCTACATAGCCTATACACTTAATTATATAAGAGATGTCACCTAACATTCACACTTGTTCTACATACGTGTCTATATATGTATTAAAGAAATAAAGACAAAATACTTCCAAGTGTTAATGCAGTTGTTAAGCTTTCAAAATAACTACTACAATCAATCCTATATTACAAATATATATCTGTTAATTTATAAAGAACTCCTGTTGATAACTTACATTATTATAAAATTGTCAAACTACTATCAAACTGGTACAACTATCATGCAAAATTATAAAGTATTTCCATGTAAGCTATATAGAATACAATATTTACAATATTATTCTTTGAACCTTGGTGATGCAATTGATCAGAAATGTATATCTCTTACTCTACAGTCTCAACTCTTCTTGTTTGATCTGCGCGTCAGAAAACAGTTCTAACACTCTAAACAAAGCTTAGCGGTGCTTATGTATTTACAATATGCAAGAAAAATTAAAGAAAAGAGATCTAAGCATTAAATAATTTAGAAACAATGAAAAGTATTACTTTCAGAACGTTAAATAAAGAAATTAATAAATTCATTGAAAGTTAAAATACTAAACACGATTAAATCCAGAATTGAATAATCTATCAATAACCATATAACACATTGTTTTCAATGTAGATAGCTTCTTTAATTATGCTCATACACACTGAACTCAGATTTTAGGTTTGGATAACGAGTCACTATTAATAATTTAATACCCGCTGTATAAAATTTTGGCCAATGGCCCACTATGGCACGAATGCCCACTAAGTGTGGTGACACAGAGTGTTTATTGATGGTACAAAGTATCCACTATCACTTTGTATATCCTCTCTTTGGCTAGCAATTCATTCCCAAGCTAGATCTAAAATCAGTATGTCTTAGGCAATTCATTGATTTTTAACTAACATTAAATTATGTATAGCACTTTAATCAAATAATTCTTTGATCAACACTTAGTATCACACATATTTATCATATATTCAAAATAAATTTATCACACTATTTGTTAGGGTTAATTTTAGAAATTCTTTACATTTTAAGACCTTATATTCATTTAGGCCAAAATTATGAATGAAAGACAAGAAAAAGAGTCATTTTGGGCAAATTTCTTCAAGTGACACGCCCAATGATATGGGCGTGTCATTTGTACATTTTACAGAAGCTTTGACACGCCCAACGATATAGACGTATCACTGAATGTGTCATTTATTTTGCAATACAGTAGTTACGATATGCCTAGTGACATGGGCGTGTCACTGCCAATGTCAGGTAAAAATTCTGCATTTCGCATACTTAACTATTTTAACTCAATATATTCAAAACCTATGATAAAAATGAATCAAATCTAATTTTTTGACATAAAAAGAGTTTACATCTAATACCTTACTCAAACTTCAATTAATCAAGCTTCCAATCATCACTTATGGCTAAACAACATCAAACTACTCAATTCTTATAAAGATTGAATTAAGATCATACTCACCACATATAAGTACTTTTGATCCACTTTTCACTTATCAATCCATTTAATTAATATTTTCAAGAAATAATTCATTATAAATGACTCAATTAATCAATTCAAACATTAAAACTCATAGAAATTCAAATAATTACAAATTTAAAATACATAAGCACATACCTCTTTTAAAATTCATTTTCTTCTTTAATCACTTGTTGATTATCTCAACTTTTTCAACTTATTCTTCTAAAAACTTATAACTAAATATGATTTCCTCTTAAATTTTAGCTAAATTCCTAAAAAGAAGGAAGAAAAGAGGAGCTTTGGTGGTGTTGATGATGATGAACGTGGAAAGAAGAAGAGAGAAGTAGAAAGAAACTTCTACATACTCACATACCTGTCATCTATATATATAGTTTAATCTAGTGTGGTCATTCTCACTTTAGCTATGGTGCACCCTCACTCTTAACATTTAATTATAATTCGATTTTTAATCTCGTAAAACAGTAAAAAATGAATAATTTTTTCAGTAAATTTTTGAGATCCATTATTTAAATCACTTATTCATACCACTTATATCACAATTCATTATTAATTATCAATATTAAATTAAGAGTTTAGTATCTAAAATTTTAAATATTATACTCGAGCTCGAATTGCTCATTTGTTAAATGAATCAAGTTCAAGCTAAGAAATATTTGGCTTATTAGCTCGCGAGCTAGCTCATTTAAAAAGTTTGTGAGTTACGCTCGTAAGTGTGAGGCCTCATCCGAGCACCGATCCAGCCCGCTTCAAAAATTAGGAGCCAAAATGTTTATTTGGGCTAAATATCATACTGATTTTGGATTATCTTTTATTTTGAAAAGATTTTGCTTCTTTTTATTTAAAAGAAACTCTCTTTTTTTTAAAAAAAAAAGAAGCAAAGATTTGAAAGTTGTCACTTTAGTTTATTTTTATTTAGAAAAATTAAGGAAAATCCCATGTAATTGATTTCATTAAATTAAGTTAATTTTTACTACAATAATGACACTAGTTCAAAATAAATCATGATGGGTCTTAAGCTAAGTTTTCATATCAATTTTGATAAAAATATGATTTTTATCTCTTTTTTTTTATTGATTTTAACCTTTTTGGAGATGATAAAAAAAAGGCATAATACATCTGCAGCCTCCTAAACTTGGCAAATTTAGTCATTTTGCCTTATGTAATTATGCATTTGATAGATTGCCCATTGTAATTGTCTATTTTGTTCCAATAGATATTTATATAATCATATGTTGGTCACTTTGCCCCTTGTACTTATCTATTTCATATTTAATAGACACCTAGATAAAGATAGTGCTACACGTGCATTTATGTAACATCCCCTGACAATTATCATTAGAACTATCAGAGAATGTTACTCAATATATTGTCAGTACTCTAATCATTTCATCGGCAAAGTTTCCTTTAAAAGTGTTACTAACAAAAAATTTCAACTAATAATACATTCTGTATTATATAACACTTATAAATCCAACATTTAAATAAATCTCCAATATCTCCAATAATTCAAATACTAATTATAAATCAAATAACCATCATAAGTTTGTCAAATCAAAAAAATATATAATACATTATTTTATTTGATAATCATTCACTAGAATCTCAAAGTTCATCCTCTAAATACATATATTTCTTTCATGTTTACAAATTTGCACAATCTCTCAAATAGCCAAATTAAATTGTATATATACATTTTACAACTTATGAGTACAATATACAAAAGATCTCTATATGTACTATAGATAATTTCTTAGATATTTAATTTCACTGCTTAACTTGCTCTGATGACATAATACCTGCGTGTCAAAAAATAATTCTAACATGCTAAGCAAAGCTTAGTGGTGCTTGTATAAACATATTTTGTCATTTAATATTAAAAAAAATATTTATGAAAATGTAGTAATAACACTTAGTTTTAATAAATACTTCAATATATTAACTATTTTCAATAACAAACCAACTTAATATTTTAATTACATAAAATAATAACTTTAACTTTATAAAAGTCATCATGCTATACAATACTTTTGGTATTACAAATTTTTTCTTTATGAATCATTTTATTTAAGACTTAGTTTCTCATTTGTTAACATTGCTCATAATACGCTTATTTTATTTTTCAGCTTATTTTATTTTTCAGCAAGTCTTACTTTTCAGTTTCACATATAGGATAATTTTATTCAACCTATAATTTTTGGCACTTAAATTTAGTACTATACTTTGGGGCACTTTGTATCTTATATCATTATATACACTTTCAATCATTATAAGACTTAGAAAGTTATTAATCAATTCAATAACTTGAGCATAATATTTTTATTCCGCGCATTAAAACTTTCACTTGTAAACATTAATATATACATTACGAATCACTTTTACATTGTAACACAGTAAGTCGATTTTAAGTAATTGACTTATATTATTATTTTGTATTTCTTCCATTATTCATAACATCATATTCACATATATTTTCAATTTAGATGACTTCATTAAATATGCTCATACATACTGCACTCAAATTATAGGTTTGGATAACGGATTAATGTAGCAATTTAATGTCAAGTCTCAAGAATATATATAATGGCAATTATGTTCACAATCACTGATGACATAATATGTTCATTAATGGCACGAGGTGCCCACTATCACTATGGTTATCCTCCCTCTGATAAGCCATTTAATCCAAAGTTAGATTTAAAATCAGTATATTTTGGGCAATTCATTAGTTTTTAACTAACATTAAATTATGTATAGCACTTCAATGGAACAATTCTTTAATCAACATTTAGTATCACACATATTTATCATATATTTAAAATAAATTTATTACACTACTTATTAGTGTTAATTTCAATAATCCTTTATACTTTAAGACCTTATAATCATTTAGGCCAAAATCACGGAGGAATAACAAGAAAAAGACTATTTTTGGGCAAAATTCTTCAAGTGACACGCCCAGCAACATGAGCATATCAATTAATGTTAGGGTTAATGTCAATAGGCATGTCATTTATCCTGTATTACAGTAGCTACGACACGCCCAATGACATGGGAATGTCACTGGCCGTGTCATTTAAATTGCATTACAGTGGCTACGACACGCCCAGTGACACGGGCTGGGTGTGTCACTGGCCGTGTCATTTATTTTTATCATAGTAGCTTTGACATGCCCAATGACACGGACGTGTTTCTGGTCGTGTCATCAATACTGAAACACATCAACATTGACACTCCCAGTGATATGGTCGTGTCACTGGTTGTGTTAAGTAAAGTTCTGTATTTCAAAAACTTATCAACTTAAACTTCATATATCCAAATATATGATAACAATGGATCAAAACTAGTTTCTTTAATATAGAAAGAGCTTACATAAATATTTTCAGTAAAAACTCTTCAAAGATAACTCGATTAATCACTTTAATCAATAAAATTCATAGAAATTCAGATAGTTGCAAATAAAAAATACATAAGCACATACATCTTCAAACTCTTCTTTTTCTCTAATCACTTATTGATAATCTCAACTTTTTTTCAGCTTAATCTTCTTAAAACTAGATGTGATTTCCTCTCAAATTCTGGCTAAAGTTCTTGAAAAGAAGGAAGAAAGAAGAAGTTTTGGTTGTGTTGATGATGATGAATGTGGATGAAGGAGGAAGAAGGAAGAAGAAGAAATAAACTTCTACATAAATACATATCTCCATACATTTATATATACAACTTAATTTAGTGTGGCCAATCTCATCTTAGCTATAGTGTATCCTCTTTCTTATTCTTTGATTCTAATTCGATTTTTAGTCTCGTAAAATCGTAAAAATAAATAATTTCTTCAGTAAATTTTTAAGATCTACTATTTACATCACTTATCCATGTCACTTATATCATAATTCACTTTCAATTATCTATATTAAATTAAAAGTTTAGTATTTAAAATTTTAAACATTACAATTCTCCCCTACTAAAGAAATTTCGTTCTTGAAATTTTCATGTTATGGCATGCTATGGCAATAAGCCATTTAATTCATAACTAGTCTTAAATCTCACATAAAATTAATTATTTTATTAATTTACATAACTTTTATTTATTTTTTTATGTCTGATATCACTCAATATAACACTTTCAGAACAATCTTATTATAGAACTGCAGAAGATTCAACTCTACACGCTTATACTATTTAAGTTCAATTCAATAATTGCCTTTAATTCTCTTTAGATTTTTTTATAATATAATTTGTGTCATTATATTTCACTGTTATGATATAACTCTTTCTTTCCCTTATATACTGAACTTTAAATTCTAGTTTTAAATAGCGGGTCACTGATGACAAGTAAATATTCACTGGAATGATATGGCCAATGGCCCACTGTGGCACGAATGCCCACTGTAATGATAATGGGATCAAAGATCCTCTATGATGTAAAGTGTCTGCTTTTGGCATAAAAGTCAATATCACTGGGACATAAAATGTGTCATCTAGGGCACAGAGTGCCCACTGTCACGATGGCATAAAATGCCCACTGTCACTTTGGATATTCACCTTTTAGCTAATTCAGAAACTAGATTTAACATCAGTATAATCGGGCAATATATTTATTTCACTTTTTCAAATTATTTTCAATCATAATATCTTCTGGTATAGAAAATTTTCTTTTTAAATTGTTTGCTTATTACTGTGAATTTATAAGATATGAGCAATTATTTCAATCACATTTATCATATGAACATATATACCCATTATATTTATTTCTGATTAGTTCAACTAATTTTATTTATTCATCAATCTTTATCTTTCAAATCACTTTTATATTTTCACTGTAATAATAAAATCTTTCACAAGTAATGGTGTTTTATTAATTCACAAATCTTTTTACATAATAAAAATCAAGATCATTTCAATAAATAGCAAAATAAGTATTATACAAGTACTAACCTCTTTAAAAATACTCTTCCATCACTTTTTCTTTTAATATTTTTATTTTGATGATGTTTTTCTTGATAGATCCAGCTTAAATTAGCTAAAATCCATCAAATTTTGGTTTTTTTTCTACCAATTCTCCTTTATTTTTATGGTGAGAAATGGAAGAAAAAGAAAAAGAGATGAAGATGGAGATAGAGATAATGAGTATGACGTTTTAGAAAGCAATAGAAGACACTAGAAATCTTTAAATAGGCTTTAGAATTTTTATCCAATACACTCACTCATACAATATTTTCGGTGCACTCACTTTTTTTAATTAACTATTACTCCAAATTTTAACCCCAAAACATTGTAAAAATAATTACTTAAACTACTTTAAAACCCCATTATCCATATTTCACATTTAAATTATAACTTGAGTTCATTTTGGGGCTATAAGGATATTTTTATAATTTCTTACATTTTCAAAATTTTTTTTCCAGAAATACCAATATTATTCGTACTCGATTTTCATGTTACTCTTATTAAGACTTATTTAACCTTATTACTATCAGTTTCAAATACTCAAGCTATATATAATATCATAATCAATCCAATTTACACTCATATATTCACTTAATGCAGAAAATCAGTACTTAAAATTTTAGAGCATTACAATTCTCACTCTCATAAGAAATTTCATTCTCGAAATTTATCTATCTATTATAATCCATTCCTCAAATTCTAATAAATTATTACATTTTCACTGTGTTGCTTTGATATATCTCTTTAACTATTCATATTTTGTTTTCTTTTCACATTATTCTTTTTCATAAATAGGTCTAGTGTACTCCAAACAATACACTATGAATTCTCAATCAATTCTTAAAAAATATTATACTACCATAAACACATGAAATATCAATTGTATCAAATACATACTCACTTATTCGATTCACATAACTTAGATAATTGTATTTCACTTCTCACATAACTCCACATGCCAGAAACGCCTAAGTCATGCTATGATACTACTAAATATAACATTCTCTGACAATTCTCATTAGAACTATCAGAGAATATTACTCAATATACTGTCAGTACTCTAACCATTTCATCGGCAAAGTTTCTTTTCAAAGTGTTACTAACAAAAAATTTTCTAATAATAATACAATTTGTATAATATAACACTTATAAATCTAACATTTAAATCAATCTCCAATATCTTCAATAATTCAAATACTAATTATAAATTAGATAACCATCATAAGTTTGTCAAATCAAATAAATATATAATATATTACTTTATTTGATAATCATTCACTAGAATCTCAAACTCCATCCTCTAAATACATATATTCCTTTCATATTTATAAATTTGTGCATTCTCTCAAATAGCCAAATTAAATTGTAAATATACATATCACAACTTATGAGTACAATATACAAATGATCTCTATATATACTGTAGATAATTTCTGAGATTCTTAATTTCACTGCTTAACTTGTTCCGATGACATGATACCTGCGTGTCAGAAAATAATTCTAGCAAGCTAAGTAAAGCTTAGTGGTGCTTGTATAAACATATTTTGTCATTTAATATTAAAAAAAATACTTATGAAAATATAATAATAACACTCAGTTTTAAAAAATATTTCAATATATTAATTATTTTTAATAATAAACCAATATAATATTTAGATTACACAAAATAATAACTTTAACTTTATAAGAGTCATCATGCTATACTATACTTTCAGTATTGCAACTTTTCTCTTTATGAATCATTTTATTTAAGACTTACTTTCTCATTTATTAACATTGCTCATAATACGTTTATTTTGTTTTTCAGTAAGTCTTACTTTTCAATTTTACATATAGGATAATTTCATTCAATATATAATTTTTGGCACTTAAATTTAGTACTATACTTTGGGACACTTTGTATCTTATATCATTATATATACTTTCAATCATTATAATACTTAGAAAGTTATTGATCAATTCAATAACTTGAGCATAACATTTCTATTTCGTGCATTAGAACTTTCACTTATAAACATTAATATATACATTACCAATCACTTTTACATTGTGACACAGTAAGTCGATTTTAAGTAGTTGACTTATATTATTAGTTTGTATTTCTTCCATTATTCATAATATCATATTTACATATATTTTTAATTTAAATAACTTCATTAAATATGTCCATACATACTGAACTCAGATTATAGGTTTGGATAATGGGTTAGAGTAGCAATTTTAATGCCAAGTCTCAAGAATATATATAATGACAATTATATCCACTGTCACTGATGACACAATGTGTCCATTAATGGTATGAGATGCCCAATATCACTATAGCTATTCATTCTCTGACAGGCCATTTAATCCAAAGCTAGATCTAAAATCAGTATGTTTTGGACAATTCATTAGTTTTTAACTAACATTAAATTATGTATAACACTTCAATGGAATAATTCTTTGATCAACACTTAGTATCACACATATTTATTATATATTTAAAATAAATTTATTACATTACATGTTAGGGTTAATTTCAATAACCCTTTACACTTTAAGACCTTATAATCATTTAGGCCAAAATCACGGAAAAAAAATAAAAAAAAAGAGCTATTTTGGGCAAATTTCTTCTAGTGACATGCCCAACAATATAGGCGTATCAATTAATGTGTCATTTACCCATTTAATAAAAGCTTTGACATGCCTAATGACATGAGCATGTCACTGGCGTGTCATTTATCTTATATTATAGTAGCTACGACACGCCCAACGACACGGGAGTGTCACTGACCATGTCATTTAAATTGTATTACAGTGGCTACGACACGTCCAGTGACACGAGCGTGTCACTGATCGTGTCATTTATTTTCATTATAGTAGCTATGACACGCCCAATGATACGAGCGTGTTTCTGATCTTGTCATTAACAATAAAACACAGCAATGTTGACACGCCCCGTGACATGGCCGTATCACTGGTTGTGTCAAACAAAGTTTTGTATTTCGAACACTTATCAACTTAAGCACCATATATCTAAATATATGATAACAATTTATCAAAACTAGTTTTTTTAACATAGAAAGAGCTTACATCAAATATTTTCAGTAAATACTCTTCAAAAATAACTCAATCAATCACTTTAATCAATAAAATTCATAGAAATTCAGATAGTTGCAAATCAAAAATACATAAGCATATACCTCTTCAAACTCTTATTTTTCTCTAATCGCATATTGATAATCTCAACTTTTTTTAGTTTAATCTTCTAAAAATCTATAACTAGATGTGATTTTCTCTCAAATTCTGGCTAAAGTTCTTGAAAAGAAGGAAGAAAAAGAAGTTTTGGTTGTGTTGATGATGATGAACGTGGATGAAGGAGGCAGAAGGAAGAAGAAGAAAGAAACTTCTAAATAAATACACCTATCCATATACTTATATATATAGTTTAATCTAGTGTGACCAATCTCATCTTAGCTATGGTGCACCCTCTTTCTTATTCTTTGATTCTAATTCGATTTTTAGTCTTGTAAAACCGTAAAAATAAATAATTTATTCAGTAAATTTTTAAGATCTACTATTTACATCACTTATCCATGCCACTTATATCACAATTCACTATCAATTTTCTATATTAAATTAAAAGTTTAGTATTTAAAATTTTAAATATTACAATTTAAGTCGCTATTTGATATAAAATATACAAGTATAAGGGATAAAATGACCAATATATGATTATATAAGTGTCTAATAAAACTAAATAAATAAGTACAAAAGACAATCTGACAAATGCATAAATACAGGGGATAAAATAACTAAACGTGCCAAGTTCAGGAGGCTAAAGATGTATTAAGCTAAAGAAATATAATTTTCATATATTATGACATAATTGGTGCGTATGATATTGTTATGATGCATTAAGTAGGTAATAACATAACATTCACAAATACAATGTGGGAAAGTAAATATTATAACTCCATGAAAAATAATAATTTCAAGAGAGCTCTAATTCTAGCCCTTATGGATCCTAGATTGAGTACAAATCTCCAAGTCAACTAATTACCCAAAAAGAAAGGCAAATAAAATAACAACAGTGACTATTGTAAAACTTATCAAATTCGCAATGTTACCCAGAATGTCATAGAAGAAAAAATATAGCAGTAATAACAGAAATAACAAAATAAATTGAAAAAGAATCGAAATAAAAAAGACCGATTGGTTGTTTAAGTATAGGGGCTCAACGCTCGGAGTAATATTCCGAGTGTGCCTACTTATTCCATTTGAATGAGAATTAGAGTCGTAAGTAGTTCGTGCCTTTAATTACAAATAGCTTTTAATTAACTAATTTTTTAGTTGATTAATTACCAAATTAAAAAGTACACAGTACCTTAGGTAAGCATTTTTTCATGACAAAATATTGAAGAGTTTTGCCTCTTTATAGCTCCACTTGTGTGAAAAATTAAGCAGGATCAATTAACAATGATGTAGAAAATCCAAAAACAATCAATGAAAATTTAGTTTTTAATTAATTTTTATCACGGGTAAAATTTGGCAGAGTTTTAAGATCTTAAATTTCAGATACCTAAATAAGAAGAGCAGACTTCTATTTATAGAAGTTCGAAATTCATCTGAGCTGCCCTTGAAGCGGATAGTCTGCATATGATGCAGACGTCCGTGTGGAGCACGGTCATTCGCACTAAGCTCAAATTGTCCACATGATGTGCGACATGTGGCTAAGTTCGACGTGCTATCTGTCTGCGAGATGCGCGACCTCCACACCAACTAGGGCGACATTGCACTTGCTTCACTTCTTATTAATTTTTTAAGAAGGTTAATATATATTTTTTTTTTCTTAATTTTCTACTTTTACTTTTTCCAACTATCTAGGCTATGCATAGAATAAGATGTTCACTGTAAATTATATCATTTATTATGTTAAATTAAAAATATATATAATTTAATTTTTATATATTAAACTAATATGAATATATTAAATTTTTAACTAATTTAATTTATATAATTTATTAATATATAGTATATGTGATACACAAATTAAATAATATAAAATATAAAATAACTTAGTAATTTATAATAAAATATACAATTTGTTGGAAAATTATGGTGATTACCACTCTATTCCCTTAAACTAGATTAGTAGGAGAGTGAAAATAAATGCGGAATATTAACACATAATTTGATAACGGAGTTCGGCCAATTATGCCTACGTCTCCGGAGCTGCTGCAGACTTATATTAAGGAGAAAAATACAATGTGTTTACAAACGCTCACAACCCTCACTCAATTATGAACAAGAATTTTTCCTCACAAAATTCTCTCAAAGACACTCTCTTCTCTTTACTTCTTCAATTTAAGGTGTATTCTCCAAATGAGGGAGATGAGTTTATATAGGCTTCAAAAAACATGGGTTGGTGAAATTAGTCAATAAATTAGGCACCTCCATTTTGACAATTACCTAAATTAGGCACATCCATTTTTTACTTTGACAATTCCCCAAATTAGGCATCTCCACTTTTGACAATGTCCTAAATTAGGCACCTCCATTTTTGACAATGTCCTAAATTAGGCACCTCCATTTTTTACTAAAAAATGGTTGGTGTCTACTTCTTTGACAATCTCCCACTTGAAGACCAATTTCAATCTGTCTTCACATCTTGATTAATGCAACAGCTCGTCTACGACCTTGATACTAGTGTAGGCCAACTGAAGCTGAGCACAACTTCAATTTATCAATAGTCACCGTCTTCGTCAACATGTCTGCCGGATTTTGAGTTTCACTAATCTTCTCAAGTTTCAAAATCCCATCTTCTAGAAGTGACCTGATAAAGTAATACCGCAACTGTATGTGCTTTGTTCTGGCATGAAAATACGGATTCTTCGCTAGATGTATGACACTTTGACTATCACAATACAAGACATTATTTCTTGCTTCTTGCCCAACTCCTCCAAGAAACCTTGGAGCCAAACCATTTCTTTGCTGGCTTTCGTGACAGCGACATATTCTGCTTCAGTTGTGGAGAGAGCAACTATTTTCTGTAATTGAGAGACCCAGCTCACTGCGGTACCTCCTAGAGTATAGACATACCCTGTAGTGCTCTTTCTAACGTCAACATTTCCAGCTAAGTCAGCATCCACATAACCTGCTAGTGTCGTATCTCCACTTTTAAAACAAAGCGCCTTATTTGTGGTACCTCGAAGATATCTAAGAATCCATTTGACTGCTTCCCAGTGTGCCTTGCCTGGATTATTCATGTACTTGCTAACAGCTCCCACTGCTTGAGCAATATTTGATCTGGTACAAACCATGGCATACATCAAACTCCCAATTGCTGAGGCATATGGCACCTTCGCCATGCGTGTACGTTCCTCCTCCGTCTTCGGTGACTGTTCTTTGGAGAGTCTGAAATGAACACCTAAAGGTGTGCTCACTGATTTAGCATCTTGCATGTTGAATCTGGCTAGTACTTTGGTTATGTACTCAGCCTGTGATAACATCAAAGTCCCCAACTTCATGTCTCTCTTGATCCTCATTCCAAGAATCTGCTTTGAGGCGCCCAGATCTTTCATTGCAAACTGTTTTGACAATTCTTGCTTTAAATTTTTAATCTCTTGCATTTCTGAACCTGCAACGAGCATATCATCGACGTATAACAATAAAATAATAAAGCTATTGTCAAACTTCTTGATGTAGCAACAATGATATGCTTGGCATCTTGTGAAACCACTGCTACCCATAAAATTATCAAACTTTCTGTACCACTGTCTAGGAGCTTGTTTCAGACCATACAAACTCTTCTTCAACCTGCATACCATGTGTTTGTTGTCTTCCTTAATAAAGCCTTCCGGTTGCTTCATGTAGATCTCTTCCTCCAAATCTCCATGAAGGAATGTTGTCTTCACATCTAACTGTTCAAGAAATAAATTTTCTGCTACTACGATTTTCAATACCAGTTTGATTGTCGTAAGTTTCACGACTGGAGAGAAAATTTCAGTATAGTCAACACCTTCCTTTTGTTGAAAACCTTTTACAAACAATCTTGCTTTATAGCGTTTATTTCCATCATGCTCTTCTTTGATCCTGTAAATCCACTTGTTGTGGAGTGCTTTCTTGCCTTGTGGTAGTTCAGCTAATTCCCATGTATGATTTGACATGAGTGAGTCCATCTCATTTTTCATGGCAGACTCCCACTTGATTGAATCCTCCACTTGCATTGCTTCATCATAGCACTCTGGTTCACCATTGTCTGTCGGCAACAAGTAATGCAAAGAAGGCGAGTAACATTGGATTGGTCTTGTAATTCTTGAGGAGCGTCTCAATTCTGGCGTGCTCGGCTCCTCTACTTCAGGACTATTCTGAACATCATTTCCAGAAATTTCCTCGAACTCAACGAATTCTTTATTTTCAACATCTATCTTGGAGTTATTTGATTCTGCATTTAATCTGTCTTTGTACATCACATTCTAATTAAATATGACATCCCGGCTTCTGATGATCTTTTGATTTTCATAATTCCTAAACCGATAACCGAACTCATCACCACCATATCCAACAAAGACACATTTGTTTGACTTGGCATCTAATTTACTTCTTCCAGCAGAATCTATATGTATGTAAGAGATACAACCAAACACTCTTAAGTGTCAAAGGTTTACCTCCTTTTTGCTCCATGCTTCCTCTAGTATTCCACCATCTAGAGGTACTGAAGGCCCACGGTTGATTAGGTAGGCAGTGATGTTGACAGCTTCAGCCCATAAATTCTTGGGCAAGTCAGCATGTATCCTCATGCTTCTGGCACGTTCATTCAGAGTTCTGTTCATGCGCTCAGCTACGCCATTCTGTTGCGGTGTCATGGGAACTGTTTTCTCCATCTTGATTCCATTGTTTGCGCAAAATTCTCTGAATCTTCTATCTCTGTACTTTCCTCCATTGTCAGACCTCAATCGTTTGACTTTCAAACCAGCTTCATTTTCTACCATGGCATTCCATTTTCTGAATGTATCAAAGACTTCTGATTTCTTCGTCAGAAAATACACCCATACCTTTCTTGTTGAATCGTCAATGAATGTGACGTAATACAATGAGCCTGCAAGAGATGAAATTGGAGACGGTCCCCATACATCGGTATGAACCAACTCTAATTTTTCTGCCATGGGTGTCTTGCCAATCTTTGAAAAACTGACCTTCTTTTGTTTTCCAAAGATACAATCTTCACATAGGCCGACATTGATACTTTTCAGTTCCGGCAACTTTCCTTTTGACAAAAGCGTCTTCATCCCTTTCTCGCTCATATGGCCAAGCCTTTGGTGCCATAGGTTTGATTTTTCATTTGCATCTGCTACTGAAATAACATTCTCTAAGTTTGAGGTTACATATAGAGTGCCAGTTTTCTTACCGCGAGCAATGACGAGTGCTCCTTTGGTAATCTTCCATTCACCGCTTTTGAAGGTTGTACCATAACCATCTTCATCAAGTTGTCCTACAGAGAGCAAATTCCTTTTAAGACCAGGAATATGTCTTACTCCTTGCAGCTTCCAGGTATTCCCGTTTGACAACTTTAATCGGACATCCCATTTTCCTACGATCTTTAAGGTTTCATCATCAGCTAAATGAACCTTCCCGAAATCACCACTGACATAGTTGTCTATGATTTCTTGGCATGGAGTGGCGTGAAAAGATGCCCCAGAATCTAAAATCCATGATTCAATTGGATTGTTGACACTTAGAATCATGGCATCACCTGCTTCCTCGGTCACATTTGCAGATCCCTGTGCACCGCTATCTTTCTTTGGCGCTTGGCAATCTTTCTTAAAATGACCATTCTTGCCGCAGTTATAACACTTGAAATCTTTCTTCCCCGATCTAGATTTGTCTCTTCTAGATTTTGATCTGCCATGATTTGAACTTTTTTCTAAAGTTCTCCTTCTAGATTCTGTGTAAAGCTGAAGAGGTAGATGCTTCACCCAATTCTCTTCTTCGAATTTCTTCACTCAACACCAGATCCCGAACATCATCGAATTTTAATTTGGTTTTTCCCGATGAGCTGCGGACCGCTGTAACGGTAGCATTCCAATTATCTGGTAGAGATGATAAGAGAATTAAAGCCCGAATTTCAGCATCAAATTCAATTTCTACTGAACTCAACTGGGTTGTGATTGTGTTGAATTCATTCAGATGTTGGGCCACTGATGCCCCTTCTGCCATTTGCAAATTGAATAACTGCTTCATCAAATGAACTTTGTTTGAAGCTGATGGCTTTTCATACATGTTGGAGAGAGCCGCCATTAGACCTACTGTGGTCTTTTCTTTGGCGATGTTGAAAGCAACATTTCGAGATAATGTCAATCGAATAACTCCAAGGGCTTGTCTGTCGAGAAAATTCCATTCTTCATCTTTCATGCCTTCTGGCTTTATTCCTGAGAGAGGTTGATATAACTTTTTCTGGTACAGATAATCTTCAATCTGCATCTTCCAGAAGCCAAAGTCCGCACCGTCGAACTTTTCAATTCTCACGTTTCCTTCATCTGCAGCCATCGCTCCCACTCGAATCTGGACTCCTTTGGATCGTTTCTGACTGTTTCTGCAAACCACTGTGTACTAGGACACCTTTGTCGACAAATCAGAACTGCCGACAAAATTTCACTATTCATAAAATTCACTATTCACGTTAATAATAATCTTGCAAAAAATTGACAGAATTTATCACCCAAAGCTCTGATACCAGTTGTTGGAAAATTATGGTGATTACCACTCTATTCCCTTAAACCAGATTAGTAGGAGAGCGAAAATAAATGCGGAATATTCACATAGAATTTGATAACGGAGTTCGGCCAATTATGCCTACGTCTCCGGAGCTGCTGCAGACTTATATTAAGGAGAAAAATATAATGTGTTTACAAACACTCACAACCCTCACTCAATTATGAACAAGAATTTTTCCTCACAAAATTCTCTCAAATACACTCTCTTCTCTTTACTTCTTCAATTTAAGGTGTATTCTCCAAATGAGGGAGATGAGTTTATATAGGTTTCAAAAAACAAGGATTGGTGAAATTAGTCAATAAATTAGGCACCTCCATTTTTTACTTTGACAATTCTCTAAATTAGGCACCTCCACTTTTGACAATGTCCTAAATTACGCACCTCCATTTTTTACTAAAAAATGGTTGGTGCCTACTTCTTTGACACAATTATAGTAATACAATATTTTATTTTTATTTATATATAATCATATTGTTTATCCTTCATAAAAATATTAATTTTAGTATTTTTTTTATGAAAATATAGAAAAATGAATGAAAAATGAAAATAGAAATAAATTCGTTGAGTTCGTTAAACTTATTAAAATTAAACTTGAGTTCAAATTCAAAATCCATGATATATGAGCTGAATTAATATAAGCTCGAACTCAATTTAAGTTTGAATTTAAACTTAGCTATTTTATAATGAGTTAAGTTTGAACTTTTTAAAATTTAATTTGACTCAGCTAGATTCGATTATAGCCCAAATTTAATTGGCTTGAAACTTTATGGTTAGATTCTGAGCCGCCTTACCCATTAGGCCTATGACTTTGGTAAACTATGATTTTGACCCCGGAAGATAATAAAATGATATCATTAAAAAATGATATTATTTTTTTATATTGGAATTTAATAAGTATTTATTTATTTAATATTTATGTAAATTTTATGTATAAAAAAAACTCAATAGAGGTAAATTTTCAAGAAAAGAATTTTTTTTGTTTATTGAATATTAAATTTTTAGTTGAAGTCAAATTTAACTTTTTGTATGTATAAATTAATTCAAATAAAAATTTTAATTCACCTTGATGCGTTTGTTGTTATTATTATTAAAAGGAAAAAAGTGTCATAGGTTACTTCACATGTATAATTTTATTTATATTATATAATTGAAAATAAATAAATAAATTTTATCATGAATTATACAAATTATTTATTTTTAATATCATTTTTTGAGAATTCAAATATCAAGATTTTAATTTATAGTTCAATAATATCATCTTTTCATTTTTTTAAACATACGTTTAAATGCAAAAAAAAAAAAAAAACCTCATAAAACTTTTAATTAAGTAACATAAAATGAAAATTTCCACAAACAAAAAAATAAATAATAATAATAACATACAAAAAATTTAATGTTATGTATAAAGCTATAATATATTTCATAATTTCTTCAAGTAAATTTTTGCAAAAAAAAAACAATTTCACATGTTACTAATTATCATCTTTAATTTTTCATATCTAAGTAAAGTAATTATTTATCTTGAAATTTTAGAAATTCATTTCTTCATAATTTTTTAATTTAAAATATTAAAAATTCAAAAGATAAAACGAATACTTTTTTTTGAAAGCAAAATAAAATGAACACTTAAAATAAAATATTCTTATAATTTATTGGTATATTAATTTTCATTAATTATATCTGATACATTTTTTACATTGATTTAGATTTGAATTTTATATAGTTTATAATAAGTTTATTATAAATTTATAATAAAATAATTAAAATATTTCTTATAAAAAAATAAAAATTTTAAAAAATATGGCAAACGATGTTTTAAGAAGACCTCCTAATGCTGCGGATGTCAGAGATAAGGTGAGGGAAGGAAGACTTAGATGGTATGTGCATGTTTTAAGAAGACTTCCTAATGCTGCGATTCGTAAGTGTGAGAATTTGTTGATTGATGGGGCTAGAGGTCGTGGAAGACCTAGAACTGTGTGGAATGAGGTGATAGCAAGAGACTTACGTGCCTTAGATCTTGATACGGATTTGATTAATGACAGACTTGAATGGAGACGTAAAATCCGTGTCTTGGAATGGGCCTAACTTTTTTGGTGTCTTTTGAGCTTTTTTTGTTGAGGATCCATACAGCCGACCCCAACTTGTTTGGGACTAAGGCTTAGTTGTTGTTGATGTCATTTTCTTAAACTTTAATTGGCTTTTCTATTTGTGATACAAAATAGATTTCTAAAACTAGGCTTAAAGTATATGGAATCCAGCAATTCAACAACCTTTTACACCGTAACTTGAAATCCTATTCATTGATCAGAAGCTTCAGTATGATATCAGGACTGGACTGTTGTTGATTCGCAATTCCACAATGAATAAGGTATGCGTTTAAGTAAATTTGCTATTTAAGAAAAATATATTAACCAGTTATTCAAGCCTCCTAAAGCTCCAAGCAAGTAAGAAAGCCAATTTAAAGCAGGAACACTGTATTCAACACCCAAAAGGGAAGAAGTACAGAACGAAGGGACAAAAGGAGAGAAAGATGTGGAAGAAGAAAATTTTCTTCAACTCACAAATTTCAGGCATTTGAGTTTTCTTCATATTCCATTTTAAGTACTGATCAATACATAGACAAAGGGTAGTACACGATATGATTCTGCAGTAAATCATCCACACTTAATATGGACTCCAGAAAAATTCAATATGCAACACCTTAGTCTTTAACACATTCCTCAAAGCACTTTTGTGAGTCCAGAAAATTCAATGCACAACTCTTTGCCGCATTAATACAACTCCAAAATACGTTTGTGGCATCGCTTAAGCATGCATATTGACAGTATAATTTATAAGAAATGAGAGTAACAAGATTCTCCCCAATATTAAAAAGAGCACATGTATTGCAAATTTGCATTCTTATCCTAAAGACAGCTAGATTTTTGAGGCTATATTTGTTAATCATTGCCTGGGAAGGTTACCGCATAATTTTCTACAAGCACCATGAAAGTTTAAAAAGCAAGAGATCTATTGAATTTTTAATTTAAGTTATGTTAGTGTTAGATGTATGTCATATTAACTAGATGGTCTCATTCATCTTTAGTCCACCCAGCTTTGATATTTATATTTGCATTTAGAAAGTTTTATATGATATATTTGTCTAAATTTGTCAAGCATTTCTGTCTGATTTTACCATTTTATTTCAACTTAATGGATTCTATCTTCAACCATATCGTGCTCAATGCAAACAAAATTAATAATCATTAATCAGTCCTGAAAGATTCAACGAGTCCTCTAATTTCACAAGGGTTCCATTTCAATAGATGTGCTTTTGAATTATTGGACATGGATTTGCATTAAGGTGGAAATGATAGAAAATAAAATGTGAACTTCAAATACCCTTTTATCTCAAAGGACTATTCAAACAGGTTCTAAAAGAATTGCAACAGATTTCACACCCCCTGCTTCATGGGTAAAAGAAAGAAATTACAATTCCATTACTCTCTATCTCTACCTCTCTTGATCAACAGCCAAAAACCTAATGAAGTAAACATAGGCTCTTCCATAACTAACTACTACAATCTTGATGGTTGCATTGCAAAAGGACAACTTGTAGCATCTAATTTCGTAGAGCTGGAAAACTTCCCTATGAGCCAACTTTGCATTCTTAGTGAAACAAACATTAGTCATTATTGTTGGGAAATTGAGGTGATTACCACTCTATTCCCTTAAACCAGATTCGTAGGAGAGCGAAAATAAATGCGGAATATTAACTCAGAAGTTGATAACGGAGTTCGGCCAATTATACCTACGTCTCCGGAGCTGCTGCAGACTTATATTAAGGAGAAAAATACAATGTGTTTACAAACACTCACAACCCTCACTCAATTATGAACAAGAATTTTTCCTCACAAAATTCTTTCAAAGACACTCTCTTCTCTTTTTCTTCTTCAAATTTAAGGTGTATTCTCCAAATGAGGGAGATGAGTTTATATAGGCTTCAAAAAATATGGGTTGGTGAAATTAGTCAATAAATTAGGCACCTCCATTTTGACAATTACCTAAATTAGGCACCTCCATTTTTTACTTTGACAATTCCCCAAATTAGGCACCTCCACTTTTGACAATGTCCTAAATTAAGCACTTCCATTTTTGACAATGTCCTAAATTAGGCACCTCCATTTTTGACTAAAAAATGGTTGGTGCCTACTTCTTTGACAATCTCCCACTTGAAGACCGATTTTAATCTGTCTTCACATCTTGATCAATGCAACAGCTCTTCTACGACCTTGATACTAGTGTAGGCCAACTGAAGCTGAGCACAGCTTCAGTTTATCAATAGTCACCGTCTTCGTCAACATGTCTGCCGGATTTTGAGTTCCTCTAATCTTCTCAAGTTTCAAAATCCCATCTTCCAGAAGTGACCTGATAAAGTGATACCGCAACTGTATGTGCTTCGTTCTGGCATGAAAAGACGGATTATTCGCTAGATGTATGGCACTTTGACTGTCACAATACAAGACATTATTTTCTTGCTTCTTGTCCAACTCCTCCAAGAAACCTTGGAGCCAAACCATTTCTTTGCTGGCTTCCGTGACAACGACATATTCTGCTTCAGTTGTGGAGAGAGCAACTATCTTTTGTAATTGAGAGACTCAGCTCACTGCGGTACCTCCTAGAGTATAGACATACCCTGTAGTTCTCTTTCTAACGTCAATATTTTCAGCTAAGTCAGCATCCACATAACCTGCTAGTGTCGTATCTCCACTTTTAAAACAAAGCGCCTTATCTGTGGTACCTCGAAGATATCTGAGAATCCATTTGACTGCTTCCCAGTGTGCCTTGCCTGGATTATTCATGTACCTGCTAACAGCTCCCACTGCTTGAGCAATATCTGGTCTGGTACAAACCATGGCATACATCAAACTCCCAATTGCTGAGGCATATGACACCTTTGCCATGTGTGTACGTTCCTCCTCCGTCTTCGGTGACTGTTCTTTGGAGAGTCTGAAATGAACACCTAAAGGTGTGCTCACTGATTTAGCATCTTGCATGTTGAATCTGGCTAGTACTTTGGTTATGTACTCAGCCTGTGATAACATCAAAGTCCCCGACTTCATGTCTCTCTTGATCCTCATTCCAAGAATCTGCTTTGCGGCGCCCAGATCTTTCATTACAAACTGTTTTGACAATTCTTGCTTTAAATTTTTAATCTCTTGCATGTCTGAACCTGCAACGAGCATATCATCGACGTATAACAATAAAATAATAAAGCTATTGTCAAACTTCTTGATGTAGCAACAATGATCTGCTTGGCATCTTGTGAAACAGCTGCTGCTCATAAAACTATCAAACTTTCTGTACCACTGTCTAGGAGCTTGTTTCAGACCATATAAACTCTTCTTCAACTTGCACACTAGATTTTTCTTGTCTGCCTTAATGAAGCCTTCTGGTTGCTTCATGTAGATCTCTTCCTCCAATTCTCCATGAAGGAATGTTGTTTTTACATCTAATTGTTCAAGATGTAAATTTTCTGCGGCTACAATTTTCAATACCAGTCTGATTGTCGTAAGCTTCACAACTGGAGAGAAAATTTCAGTATAGTCAATACCTTCCTTTTGTTGAAAACCTTTTACAACCAATCTTGCTTTGTAGCATTTACTTCCATCATGCTCTTCTTTGATCCTATAAATCCACTTGTTGTGGAGTGCTTTCTTGCCTTGTGGTAGTTCAGCTAGTTCCCATGTATGATTTGACATGAGTGAGTCCATCTCATCTTTCATGGCAGACTCCCACTTGATTGAATCCTCCACTTGTATTGCTTCATCGTAGCACTCTGGTTCACCATTGTCTGTCAGCAACAAGTAATGCAAAGAAGGCGAGTAACGTTGGATTGGTCTTGTAATTCTGGAGGAGCGCCTCAATTCCGGCGTGCTTGGCTCCTCTACTTCAGGACTATTCTGAACATCATTTCCAGAAATTTCCTCGAACTCAGCAAATTCCTTATTTTCAACATCTATCTTGGAGCTATTTGATTCTGTATTTAATCTGTCTTTGTACATCACATTCTCATTGAATATGACATCCCGGCTTCTAATGATCTTGTGATTTTCATAATCCCAAAATCGGTAACCGAACTCATCACCACCATATCCAACAAAGACACATTTGTTTGACTTGGCATCCAATTTACTTCTTCCAGCAGAATCTATATGTATATAAGAGATACAACCAAACACTCTTAAGTGTGAAAGGTTTACCTCTTTTTTGCTCCATGCTTCTTCTGGTATTCCACCATCTAGAGGTACTGAAGGCCCACAGATGATTAGGTAGGCAGCGGTGTTGACAGCTTCAGCCCATAAATTCTTGGGCAAGTCAGCATGTATCCTCATGCTTCTGGCACGTTCATTCAGAGTTCTGTTCATGCGCTCAGCTGCGCCATTCTGTTGCGGTGTCATGGGAACTGTTTTCTCCATCTTGATTTCGCTGTTTGCGCAAAATTCTCTGAATCTTCTATCTCTGTACTCTCCTCCATTGTCAGGCCTCAATCGTTTGACTTTCAAACCAGTTTCATTTTCTACCATGGCCTTCCATTTTCTGAATGTATCAAAGACTTCTGATTTCTTCTTCAGAAAATACACCCATACCTTTCTTGTTGAATCGTCAATGAATGTGACGTAATACAATGAGCCTGCAAGAGATGGAATTGGAGACGGTCCCCATACATCGGTATGGACCAACTCTAATTTTTCTGCCTTGAGTGTCTTGCCAATCTTTGAAAAACTGACCTTCTTTTGTTTTCCAAAGATACAATCTTCACATAGGCCGACATTGATACTTTTCAGTTCCGGCAACTTTCCTTTTGACAAAAGCGTCTTCATCCCTTTCTCGCTCATATGGCCAAGCCTTTGGTGCCATAGGTTTGATTTTTCATCTGCATCTGCTACTGAAATAACATTCTTTAAGTTTGAGGTTACATATAGTGTCAGTTTTCTTACCGCGAGCAATGACGAGTGCTCCTTTAGTAATCTTCCATTCACCGCTTTTGAAGGTTGTACCATAACCATCTTCATCAAGTTGTCCTACAGAGAGCAAATTCCTTTTAAGACCAGGAATATGTCCTACTCGTTGCAGCTTCCAGGTATTCCCGTTTGACAACTTTAATCGGACATCCCCTTTTCCTACGATCTTTAAGGTTTCATCATCAGCTAGATGAACCTTCCCGAAATCACCACTGACATAGTTGTCCATGATTTCTTGGCATGGAGTGGCGTGAAAAGATGCCCCAGAATATAAAATTCATGATTCAATTAGACTGTTGACACTTAGAATCATGGCATCACCTGCTTCCTCGGTCACATTTGCAGATCCCTGTGCACCGCTATCTTTCTTTGGCGCTCGGCAATCTTTCTTAAAGTGACCCTTCTTGCCGCAGTTATAACACTTGAAATCTTTCTTCCCCGATCTAGATTTGTCTCTTCTAGATTTTGATCTGCCACGATTTGAACTTTTTTCTAAAGTTCTCCCTCTAGATTCTGTGTGTAAAGCTGAAGAGGTAGATGCTTCACCCAATTCTCTTCGTCGAATTTCTTCACTCAACACCAGATCCCGAACATCATCGAATTTTAATTTGGTTTTTCCCGATGAGCTGCTGACCGCTGTAACGGTAGCATTCCAACTATTTGGTAGAGATGATAAGAGAATTAAAGCCCGAATTTCAGCATCAAATTCAATTTCTACTGAACTCAACTGGGTTGTGATTGTGTTGAATTCATTCAGATGTTGGGCCACTGATGCCCCTTCTGCCATTTGCAAATTGAATAACCGCTTCATCAAATGAACTTTGTTTGAAGCTGATGGCTTTTCATACATGTTGGAGAGAGCCGCCATTAGACCTGCTGTGGTCTTTTCTTTGGCGATGTTGAAAGCAACATTTCGTGATAATGTCAATCGAATAACTCCAAGGGCTTGTCTGTCGAGAAGATTCCATTCTTCATCTTTCATGCCTTCTGGCTTTATTCCTGAGAGAGATTGATATAACTTTTTCTGGTACAGATAATCTTCAATCTGCATCTTCCAAAAGCCAAAGTCCGCACCGTCGAATTTTTCAATTATCACTTTTCCTTCATCTGCAGCCATCGCTCCCACTCGAATCTGGACTCCTTTGGATCGTTTCTGACTGTTTCTGCAAACCACTGTATACTAGGACACTTTTGTCGACAAATCAGAACTGCCGACAGAATTTCACTATTCACGAAATTCACTATTTATGTGAATAGTAATCTTGCAAAAAATTGACAGAATTTATCACCCAAAGCTCTGAAGTGATTACCACTCTATTTCCTTAAACCAGATTAGTAGAAGAGCGAAAATAAATGCGGAATATTAACACAGAAGTTGATAACGGAGTTCGGCCAATTATGCCTACGTCTCCGGAGCTGCTGCAGAATTATATTAAGGAGAAAAATACAATGTGTTTACAAACACTCACAACCCTCACTCAATTATGAACAAGAATTTTTCCTCACAAAATTTTTTAGAAGACACTCTCTTCTCTTTTTCTTCTTCAAATTTAAGGTGTATTCTCCAAATGAGGGAGATGGGTTTATATAGGCTTCAAAAAATATGGGTTGGTGAAATTAGTCAATAAATTAGGCACCTCCATTTTGACAATTACCTAAATTAGGCACCTCCATTTTTTACTTTGACAATTCCTCAAATTAGGCACCTCCACTTTTGACAATGTCCTAAATTAGGCACTTCCATTTTTTATAATGTCCTAAATTAGGCCCCTCCATTTTTGACTAAAAAATGGTTGGTGCCTACTTCTTTGACAATTATCCACACAGCCACAGTACCCCCACACAAAGAGTAAAAGAATTCATAATAGATATAAAGAATGAATGAACAATTGTAAAAGAGTAGTCAAAAACTCATTAAACTTAATTATGAGAAAAATTAATTACAAAAGCTATACGTATAAATATTAGATATAAAGGGAATATACAAGTTTAAATATAAGCAAACTTTGCATTCTTAGTGAAACAAACATTAGTCATTATCCATTCACAGCCACAGTACCCCACACAAAGAGTAAAAGAATTCATAACAGGCAAATGGACTAGTAAAAATGAATGAACAATTATAACAGAGTAGTCAAAATCTCATTAAACTTAATTATGCGTAAAATTAATTACAAAAGCTATACGTATAAATATTAGATATAAAAGGGAATATACAAGTTTAAATATAAGCAAAGAAGTATCGCTGATGAGCCAATTCTATTAACCAAGTTATGAAATTTATTGCCTATTAACAGAGTTCTCAAGAACTAACCTCAATCGCCAAGCAAAAACATCCAGCTCTGCAATCCTTTGCTCTCTCCATCTCCTTTCGAAATCCTTAAAATCATCTGAAAATCGTAACCTTTCTCTGGCAAGAATCATCTGCTGGAACTCTTTCAGACATTCATCAAACACATTGCAAACGCTTTTAGCCACCACACTCTTGACCACCCCACACACAGTAGGACCAGAACCTACATCATCAACACTCCTCTTCACAACATTCGTATCATTGAAATCATCCAAATCCAACGTCCCAGATTCATTCAAATCCACAGGAAAAACCGGAGAGAAACTAACCTTAACTCCAACTAAATTCGCATTATTACAGGCAAAATCATTCAAATTGGTTTTATTAGTATCGAAAGACGAAATTGATGACAATTCAGAACCCCACAGCTTTTTGGAGAGATCGAAGAGAGTTCGATCATGGGGAGATAAAAGAGAAGGATCGAGACCGCGACAGAGACGAGCAGAGATAACCCGAAACTTCTTGCGTAATCTACGGAGCTTCTCGGAGAATTGGGATTTAGTATAGGGCTGCGACATGGTATTAGAAAATTTGTCATAAAAAATGGGTAAATCGCGAGGGAAAGAAAGGGCAATGCCATCAGAGGAGGAGGATGAATCAAGTAGCCGTTGAAGGAAACGGATCTCATCGTGTTCAGTCCAGACCCTGTGAAATTTGAAAGGAGGAGACTTAGACTCGGAATCTAGAAGAAGAGGGGTTTTGCGTTTGATGGGTAGTTTAGAAATAGAGGAAGAAGAAGAAGAGGTAGATGAAGGAAGGGGTTTATGATTAAGAGAGTGGCAGTGGAGAATTGGTTCAGGGAGTTGTTTGGTGGAGTCCATAGCTAAAGCTAATGGTTAAAGGCCAGCCCTTTGAGTCTGTCTCTCTGTTTGTGTCTGTACTCTGCGTGTATGGCTTCGTTCAATTGTGCCTCATTGTATATGCGTGTGCATTGTATTAGGGTTTAATTAACTGGTTATTAACCACTAATATTTTTTGTTAAATATTTAATGTTTTTATTATTTTATTGTTTATAGAAAAAATATAATTTGAAATTTCCCCTTAATTATGTAAACAAAAGTTACATATTTTTTTTATCTCACTTTAAAATTTACATGTTTTTAATGATTTTACAATTTTTGAACTTTATATAAATTTAAAATTTAATTGATTATTAATAAAGCATCACATGTTTTGCCTGATTAATTAGTTTTGATGCTAAAAATATTAAATTAATGTAAATAAAACACTATAATAATATATTAAGAAATGAAGCAAATATATAATCTTGAAATGTTGATTGTCAATGTTAAAAAAATTATATGATAATGGAAATTTTGGAAAAAAAAAATGTAACTGAATATAAAATTCATTTTAAATATATTAATAATTTTAAAATAATACTAATATTTTGATCAATTGAGTTTTTCATATTTAATAATATTTATTTTCATATTAATAAAAAATTATTTTTTATTATTTTTAAAAAAGAACATATGATTTACAAATGAAAATGAATATTCATTTTAACAAATTAATAATTCTGACAATGGCTTTTTTTAATATTATATTAGGAGAATCGGTCCTAGATTAATTATTCTATTATATCTCACCGTTATACTATATCTCAATATGCATTATTCTAAAAATGTTAGCTATTAAAAAAAAAGGCTAAAAATAATTTCACTGGCTATATGCTCATATATATTCTAACAATGTTCCCTCTAATTTTTAAAAACTTTTTCTTACCAATTTTAGGGAGAAAAGGAAGAAAATTTAAAAAAATATTAATAGTTTAGTAAGTTATTAATTTAGTCTTCATTAATTTAAAATAATACATATAATAATAAAAACATAATTTATCAACTTTATTTTCTTTTATGTTTTAATTAGATAACCAAACAAAGAAAATGACATATAAATTCTTTCTTCTTTTCCCTCTTTTATTTCTTTTTTTTTCATTGCTCTACTAAATATATTAAGAATAATCTCATATTTGTTGATAATGAAAAAATATTGAGACGAATATATGGTTATGATTTATTATATAAGTGTAACATTAAATATTTTAATTATTATGGTAACTAATATACTAATATGCGTATTGTGTATTTGTATTTCTAATCCCAGTCGTTTTATAGAGATTGTTTGAATGGACTAATATATAATAAGGATTTATCGCCTATTGTCCACGTTTGTATTTCTTATATTTTTCCATATTCGTTAACGTATTTAATTGATAATAATAAAAAAAATTAACAAAATGTCCAAACAAAGTCTAAATAAAAACATCAATTCTATATACATACATGAATCAGATCTAAACCATTAAAAAGTCATTTAATGATGATTTAATGTATAAATGAATCAAATCTAAGCTATTTAAAAGTCAATTAATAATATGATTTAATATAATATATCACCTAATGATAAAGAGATTTTTTTAATTTTTAGCCTTAGTTTATACATATAGAAAATGGTGTAATAAAATTTAAGTGAATTCACTCCTTTATTTTAAATTAATATAATTACCCTAATTATTATTATTTTCAATGTAATTTGAAAATAGAACTTCAGTTAAAATTTTAAATTAAATTGACGTAAAAAAACTTATTTGTTTATATGAAATGTGAATTGATTTTAGAAATCATGAAAAAAAAAAGAGAAAATCACAATGGACACTATTTTTTGTTTTTTTGTTTTTTTGTTGTGTTTTCGTTTATACGTACCGGTACTTTTCTTTTTCATTAATACTACTTTTGCCATCTTTTTTTCAAAATTAGATTTTTTTATTTACATTTTTACAATTTTATTTTAGTTATATTTTTATTTAAATTTCTTTTAATGTCATATTTTTAACATATAAACAATATATATATATATATAACATATATAAAATATATACTTAATAATACAAACTATATCTATAACACATATACATAATATTTTTAATATTTATTTAATTTAATTAATTTAATTTTTTATTCTCACAATATCCATACAATATTCATAAAATATTTAACAACTTTTATATAATAAAAGCACAACAGCTACAAAATATCTATAAAACATACGCAGAACATCTATCAAACATCTCCATAATATCTATGCAATAAAATTTTATACATTTTTTTTATTTTTTCATATATATAATATATAAAATTTGTTTAAAAATAAATTTAATAATTTTTATTAATATATTTTTTATTTTTTATTTTTTATTATTTTTTTAGTATTATTTATTTTTTATAATTAAAATTAAAATTTTTTCTTTATAAAAAATTATGATTTTATATGATAAAAAATAATTTAAAATATTAATTTTTATTAATTTATCAGAATATTTTTATTTAATTGTGAATTTAAAAAAAAGAAAATTAAACTAAAATATTAGTTATAGTGAGGGAAGATATATTTTTTTAAAAAAATTATTATTTTAGTGAGAAATGATGTATTTTTAAAATTTTATTCTAATTTTATATAAAAATATAAATATTTTTAGTTTTTAAAATATTTTTGAAATAAAAGTGGCTTTTTTTGGGTGGTATTGTAGATGTAAAAAAAAAATTACATTCCATAGCATTATTTTTTAGTTTTTTTTAATAATTTTCTTATTTTTTTTATATATTTTGATATATTAAATGTATATCTAATATATACATTTAAAAATTAAGTATATCTTTAATATATCAAATATATACATAAAATATATTTCTAAAAAGGAATATTTTTAAAATTAAAAATTAAAAAAAGAGTATTTTTAAAATTAAAAAAGAAAATTGGGTATTTTCACAAATATTTTTATTTTTTTTAGGTTTTTTTAAGAACCCCCTTAAAAAAAGAGGAGAGTTGGATTGCTTAGATAGGAGGTAGTGCTAGAGTGACTCCACTAAGTGGAGTCACCTAACTCTATTTTTGTGGAGTAGAAAATTGACCATTAGATTAGTTAAAATTTTTTTAGGTCATTGATTGAGTAAATATTATTATGAGATTGACTACACAATATTATCATATGAGCAAAATGGTAATATTGTCACTAAAAATATGGTAATACTTTATATTTAGTAAGTGATATTATTTATAATTTTTTTTGAGGAAATTATTAATAATATAGGATTGATTTATGTAATTATCTTTATATTTTCTTTTTTTTCCTTTTTTAATATTGTATACACTTTTATTAAAAATTTAATATTGAATATAATTAAAAAACAAATTATATGTATAAAAAATAAAATATATACATTAAATAAGTTAATAATAATATTTAATGAAAAGAATATGAAAGTCTTTTAAAAAAATTATTATAAAAATTATTGTTGAATAAATATATATGAGTTTGCATGTAAGATTGCATCAAAATTCTTACCATTATTTTAAGAATTGATTTATTCAAAATTAACACTTAGAAACAAAAAATTTATATTACATATTTAATCTATATATATTATGCTTCTAAAATCATATTATATTTTTTAATTTATATAATTGCTATTTGAATATGAGTTCAAATTTATAAAATAAAATAAAATAAAATTTATTTTTTATAAAAATATTTTTTGTGGCAAGTCAACTAGTGTCATAAATTAATTATGATATTTATATTAAATTTTATTTATTGGGTTAAATTAAATGAAAGAATAATTTGATAATTTTGTCCCTAATATATAATAATCTTTAGTTTTAAAAAAATGGTATAACTTGTAATTTTAAGTGAAATGTAAGATTTATTTATGTTTACTTAATAAAATGTAAGATTTATTTATGTTTACTTGTGATCTTTTCTAGATGAACTATTAAAATAAATATGAGTTATAATAAATAAAATATAGTATTACAACTACATTTGAGTTATGCATATTTATGCATTTAATTTTATAATTAAACTTATAAAATGATAGTGTAAATTTTATTTTGAAAGAAAAAGATATTTTCACAAAATTTCAAAATTTTGATGTAAATTTTGAAAGTTTAAGTAAACATTTTATAAGTTTGAATAATATTTTTAGTAGGTCATGTTGGTGATATTGTATAAGTTTCTGCAGATCTTCTGTAATTTCGATTGATAATTCTGGTAGTTTGACTAAAAATTCTAGTAAGTCAATTTCTGATATTTTGTTTATCAAATTTCAGAAAATTTGACTCAAATTATCAGAATTTTAATTAGAAATTTCAGAAAATTAATGTAAATTATGTAATTTTAAATAGACTTTATGTTATTTTAAATAATAATTATGATAGTTTGATAAAAAATTTTAGTACATCAAATTCTAGTATTTTGTTTCTCAAATTTCAGAAATTCACCTCAAATTATCATAATTGAAAGTAAAACTTTTAGAATATTGATGTTAATTATGTAAATTTCAGTAGTCTTTTTATAATTTTGAATAAAAATTTTAGTAGTTTGATAAAAAATTATAGTAGATAAAATTTTAGTATTTTGTTTATCAAATTTCAGAATTCTCACTCAAATTATCATAATTGTAACTAAAAGTTTTAAAAAATTAATGTAAATTATATAAGTTTTAGTATATTTTTTATAATTTTAAATGATAATTCTAGTAGTTTGACCAAAATTTTAGTAGGTTAATTTGTGGTGTTTTGTTTATTAAATTTCAGAAATTATACTCAAACTATTAGAATTTGAATAAAAAATTTTAAAAAATTAATATAAATTATATAAGTTTCAGTAGACTTTCTGTAATTTTAAATAATAATTTTAGTAGTTTGACCAAAATTATATTAGATTAATTTCTAGTATTCTATTTATCAAATTTCAAAAATCTCACTCAAAATATCATAATTTGATCTAAAAGTTTCAAAAAATTGATGTAAATTATGTGAGTTTCAGTAGATTTTCTATAATTTTAAATGATAATTTATGTAGTTTAACCAAAATTTTAGTAGGTCAATTTCTAGTATTTTGTATATGAAATTCTAGAAATTTCACTCAAAAAATTTAAATTCAGAATTTCTTTGTGAATTATGTTAGTTTTAATAGACTTTCTGTAATTTTGAATGACAATTTCGGTATTTTAACAAAAAATTCTAGTAAGTAAAATTTTGAAATTTTATTTTTTAAATTTCAGAAATCTCACTCAAATTATTTGAATTTGAAATAAAAGTTTTAGAATATGAAAGTAAATTATGTAAATTTCAATAGACTTTCTATAATTTTGAATGACAATTTCAGTAATTTAACCAAAATTCTAGTTAGTCAAAATTTAAAATTTTATTTGTCAAATTTCAGAAATCTCACTCAAATTATTAGAATTTTAACTAGAAATTTCAGAAATTTGATTTAAATTATGTAAGTTTTAGTAGATTTTCTATAATTTTGAATGATAATTTTGGTAGTTTAACCAAAATTCTACTAGGTCAATTTATGATATTTTGTCAATAATATTTTAGAAATCCAACTCAAATTACTAGAATTTTAACTAACAGTTTCAAAAAATTGATAAAAATTGTGTAAATTTCAGCAGACTTTATGTAATTTTTAATGACAATTTTGATAGTTTGACTAAAATTTATATTAAGTCAATTTATAATATTTCGTTTATCTAATTTCAAAATTCTCACTTAAATTATTAGAATTTTAATTAAAAATTTTAGAAAATTGATGTAAATTGTATAAGTTTTAGTAGACTTTCTATAAATTTGAATAATAATTTTAGTAGTTTGATTAAAAATTTCAGTAGGTCAATATATGTAATTTTGTGTAAATATTATGATATTTTAAGTAAAAATCTGGTAAGTCGTATTATAATTGTTTAGATTTTAAATTTTAGAATTAACTATCAAACTACCTTATCTCAAAATTACATGATAGAAAAAATTCTTTAATCTATGTGAACTTCTTCATAATTTACTTGTGCACTTCATATTTTAACTTTTTTTTTGTGTGTTATTGTTTATAGATTTTGTAATGTTTCAAGATGGTACCCTTAAAAAAAAATGTATGGTTGAATTTGATGATCTTGATTTAGATATAAATGAAAATACTTTAGAATGAGACAATTACATAGATGATGATGACATTGTGGCTTTAAGGTTTGATCACATTAATAATAATCTATCACCAGCAGAATGTGAACGTGTTAATGTTAGTGATAATAAATTAAAAGATTTATCCAAATTGACTTATGATCAAATAATGACAATGTAATTCTCTTCATTCGAATAAATAAAATTACTTTATATTGCATATTATGATGTCATGACTAAGAATTCAGATAAATTATATTATGATTATTTGAATTTTAAAATTTAAAATCATCTATCAAATCATCTTATCTCAAAATTACAAAACGTAAAAAATCTTTAATTTATATGAATATTCTAAAAATTTATCTGCAGTTTATTTATTGACATTTTTTTTATGTTATTATTAGTAGATTTTTGCTACTAAAAGAAAATAGTACTTACTTCAATGTATTTTTATATATTCTATAATTCAATGTATTATAAGTTAACATGATTATCAAGAATATGCTTCAAATGAAAATGAAATGAAAGAAAACTAGAAGAGATCAATTTGTTGTGTGAAAAAATGCACAAGAATTTTCATAATAAAGACTTTTTTTCATTTAACAAAATTCCTTATCATTTAGTAATAAAAAAGATATTTACACTCAAAAA
Source organism: Garcia nutans (assembly GCA_947685225.1). Classification (NCBI taxonomy): domain Eukaryota; kingdom Viridiplantae; phylum Streptophyta; class Magnoliopsida; order Malpighiales; family Euphorbiaceae; genus Garcia; species Garcia nutans. Next base: position 57,386,836 of record CANTUV010000008.1, read on the forward strand.
AAGAAATTATTGCTTAATTATAAGATTATTTTCTATGTTAGATTAATTAATTAACTGGCTCCTATTCTCAAGATTTGTTCAAAATAAAAGTGATATGGAGAAAAATATCGTCTGCAAGGGATTGTTAATAAATAACTCTTTGGGTGTCTTAAAATTATAATGACAGTGCTCTTCCAAAATCGACCGCCTCTCTTTCTATTTTTTTTTCCTTTATCTAACTTCTTTGAGCTACAAAATTCCAAATACAAAATTATAACTTTCCACGTCTTAACAATAAATCCAAATAAATAAAACATGAAACAGAACTAAATCTTATCTCAGAAATACTTTACGCTTAACAATAAATCCAAATAAATAAAACATGAAACAGAATTAAATCTTATCTCAGAAATACTTTACGCTGGTTCAAAAATACTTTCTCAGCATGCAATCGAAATAATAGTAATTTACAATCAAATTAAGAGCCGATGAACTTGATTTGGAAATAGCAAAAGATCGTGTGGGCTTCGGGCCACAGCAAAACGATGTCAAAAAAAATGCGCCATAAGTAAATAGGCCAATTTTTTTGAGGAACTTCAGATAAATAGGGAAAATTTCTTAGTCATTACCTTGATCACAGAAAATCTGTCAGGATTGACTTTAAATTTTGCTATCTTTTCAGTAACAGTTTCCAACAAGATCCTCAGTTTGTTATTGTAACCAACCAATCACCTAAATAAGTAGAAAAAAGATAGCATATTAATACGTACAAGAATTAACATGTCAGAAGATTGACAACCCCACTCCATATAGGATATCCAATAAAAAAAATGCATACATAAAAAACCAACATACGGACATCGGAATGATTTGTGGTAAAGCTTTATTAGTGCAACACCAGACATAGCAACCCATATTTATTTGTGTATAAATAGTGTTGATTATTGAAGAGAGAATTAAATTCTATGTTTTATTATGAACATAAATGATACATTATATACAAGTTAGGAAAGACACACTCCTTAAATCTAGGAAAGACACATTCCATAAAATAGGGAAAAGTCCTAAATCTAATGCATAAAATGAGGCTTAAAATAAGGTATGTTTTTGACTTTCTGTAACACTCCCCCTCAAGTTGGAGCATATATGTCAATCATGCCCAACTTGTTACAAAGATAGCTAACCCGATTTCCGTTTAAAGCTTTTGTAAAGATGTCACTAAGCTGTTCTCCTGTCTTGACATATTCTGTAGATATGATGCCTTGCTGTATCTTTTCTCGAATAAAGTGGCAGTCAATCTCAATATGTTTGGTTCTTTCATGAAACACTGGGTTAGATGCTATATGAAGAGCAGGCTTGTTATCACACCACAAACTCGTTGAGGTTGTTTGGAAACCGATTTCTTTTAGGAGTTGACGAATCCAAATAACTTCACATGTAGACTGTGCCATGGCACGGTATTCAGATTCAGCACTGGAGCGAGACACCACATTTTGTTTCTTGCTTTTCCAAGATACCGGATTTCCTCCCACAAAGACACAATATCCTGTAGTTGACCTTCTATCAACCTTTGAGCCTGCCCAATCTGCATCAGAAAAACACTCAATGTTTAAGTGACCATGATTGCTGTAGAGAATACCTCGCCCTGGAGAACTCTTTAAGTAACACAAAATCTGTCCCAAAGTTTCCCAATGCTTATCGGTTGGAGCAGACATGAATTGACTCATGATACTAACTGAGTAAGCAATGTCTGGTCGTGTCACCGTAAGATAATTTAGTTTGCCAATCAACCGCCTGTACATCTCAGGATCAGAAAATAATTCTCCATCAGTTGTCAACTGAACATTAGGTGTCATTGGAGCACTACACGGTTTAGCACCTAATTTGCCAGTGTCTTTCAGAAGATCAAGAACATATTTTCTCTGAGATAAGAATATTCCCTTCTTACATCTGGATACTTCAATGCCCAAAAAATACTTTAGGAGACCTAAGTCCTTTGTTTGGAAATGAGATTGGAGAAATAATTTAAGTGATGAAATGCCAGTGGAGTCATTCCCTGTAATGACAATATCATCGACATAAACCACAAGCAGAATTACTCCAGTACTTGACTTCTTGAAAAATACTGAATGATCAAAGACACTCTTTGTCATGCCAAAAGTTTGTACTACTTCACAAAACCTACCAAACCAAGCTCGAGGACTCTGTTTTAAACCATAAAGAGATTTGCGAAGTCTACATACTTTACCCTTCTCCCCCTGAGCAACGAAGCCTGGCGGTTGCTCCAGATAGACCTCTTCGTGAAGATCACCATGGAGAAAAGCATTCTTAACATCAAGTTGGTGCAAAGGCCAATCGTGATGAGCTGCTAAAGAAATAAATAACCGAACAGAAGATAATTTTGCCACAGGAGAGAAAGTATCAGAATAATCAATACCATACACTTGAGCATAACCTTTAGCAACTAAGTGGGCCTTGAGACGAGCCACCGATCCATCTGGATTGACTTTAACTGAGAACACCCACTTACACCCAATAGCTTTCTTCCCTGCTGGAAGAGTGACAAGATCCCAAGTACCATTGGCGTCTAAGGCAGCCATTTCTTCTGCCATTGCTGCTTGCCAGCCAGGATGAGATAATGCTTGAGAAATAGTTTTGGGAATAGACACTGACTCCAGATTACTCACAAAACATTGAGACAAAAAGGACAAATGGTCATAACTCACAAATGAAGAAATAGGATGAGTACATGAACGTTTACCTTTTCGAATAGCAACCGGAAGGTCAAGATCAGACTGTGGAGAAACGGAAGGAGCTTCTGACGAGGTGGCCGGTGGAGGGTGTGAGTCAGGAATGGCCAATCTTCTTGAGTAGACTTGGTCAAAACGAGGGCGGGAGGGTGGCTGAGGAGCCGATGCATTATGAATAGGCTCTGGAACAGGAGTAGAGTCGGTAGTAATAGGCTCTAGAACATGAGTAGAATCAGTAGTGGAATCAGGATCCCTGTGAATGACATATACTAGAAGATCATCTTTCTCCCCCTGACCTGCAAACGTGGAGGGTGAGGGAAAAAATGGAGTTTTCTCAAAGAAGGTAACATCTACGGAGACAAGATATCGGTTCAGTTCAGGAGAAAAACAATGGTACCCCTTTTGTTGACGAGAATACCCAAGAAAAACACATCGAAGAGATTTGGGATCCAATTTGGTGACATGTGGGCGGACATCACGTACAAAACAAGTGCACCCAAAGATACGAGGAGCAACAGGAAACAAAGCTTTTGAGGGAAACAGAACACTGTACGGAGTTGCACCTTTAAGAACAACAGAAGGCATTCTGTTGATAAAAAAACAAGCCGTAGAAACGGCATCAGCCCAAAATTGTTTAGGTACTTTCATGTGAAACAAGAGTGCACGAGAGACCTCAAGGAGATGTCTATTTTTCCTTTCGGCGACACCATTTTGAGAGGGTGTATCAACACAAGAAGTTTGATGAATAATGCCATTCTGAGACATGTAGGACTGGAACGAGTGAGACAAGTATTCTTTGGCATTATCGCTTTGTAATATTCGAATAGTCCTATTAAACTGAGTTTTAATTTCAGCACAAAAGGAACAGAAAATGGAAAACATCTCAGAACGATTTTTCATTAAAAATAACCAGGTACACCGAGAGTGATCATCCACAAAAGTGACAAAATACCTAAAACTAGCTTTGGAAGCAATAGGACAAGGACCCCAAACATCAGAATGTATTACTTCAAATGGGGAGTCAGCCCGTTTATTTACCCGAGGAACTAAATGCGAACGATGATGTTTTGCAAACTGACATGACTCACATTCTAAAGTTGACAAAGACTGAAACTGCGGATACAACTGTTTTAAGGAAGATAACGAAGGATGACCAAGGCGACAATGAATGTCTGAAGGTGAGAGAGAACTATCACACACCAATGAGGCAGAAACTTGATCATCAAGAAGATAAAGGCCATTTGACTTGCGCCCTCTACCAATAATCCTCCTCGTCAAAAGATCCTGAAATACAACATCAACAGGAAAGAATGTGACACAACAATTTATCATTTCAGTAATTGTACTAACCGACAAAAGATTAAACGAAAATTTAGGTAAACACAGGACGTTTGACAAATGGAAGAGATGGGGTTGGGTTTGCGGTACCGATACCGGTGACATACGTTTTAGACCCATCAGCTAAAGTAACAGAACGTCGAAAAACAGGTTTTTGTAATGAGGATAAGAGACTTGGGTTACCTGTCATATGATCTGTACAGCCGGAATCAATGACCCACCGAGGTGAGGCCGACAGAAGACATGTGTTAGAGGTACCTGAATTGGCAGCAGCAGCAGCAGAAGAGTCAACAGGCTTGGAGCGATACCTAGAGAGTTCAGCAAACTCTGCTGCAGATATTGTCACCATATCTGAGGAACTAGATGCAGATTCTTGACTAGCCACATTAGCCCGAGACTGTTTGTTCAATAGCTTCTTACAAAAGCGTTTGGTATGACCTGGTTCACGACAATAGTAACATATAACACTTGAATCCCGGTTACCAGTACTTCCACGATTGTTTCCTTTCCCTTGATTTTCATGTTGTCCCGAATCTCGACTTATAAGAGCGCTAGGAGCGGATGTTGCTGGATTTGAATGTTCACTTCGGAGCACTCGGGAAAATGTTTCCCTCAAATTAGGAACTTCACTGCCAGAGAGAATTTGGGATTTGGCTGTTTCAAAGGCTGGAGATAGACCTGCAAGGAAGCACATGACACCCATCTGCTCTCGTTGACTCTGTTGGACTTTAATATCAGAACTAAACGGCATTAAGACATTAAGGTCCTCGATAATCTTTTTTACTTCCCCAAAATATACGGTAAGAGGCTTATCCTTCTGTTCAACCCGATATAATGCCATACATGTATCATATATACGGTTTAAATTTCCCTTACCGGAGTACAAAAATTCAAGGTACTCCATCAGGTCTTTGACAAACTCACAATGCCCGATTAAACCAACCACATCACTGCTAATGCAGTTTTTTATTTGTAAAAATAATCTCGCATCCTCTCTTAGCCATTGTTGTTTACCATCACTACTTGGCGGATCATTTGTCAAGTGGTCATCCCTATCTACACTTCTCAAATAAATTCTAATAGTCTTACTCCAGTCCAAGAAATTATTTTCATTCAACTGATGTTCCGTGATTCTATTAACTACTGGAATAACATCAATAGATTTTTTTTCCTCCATGGCAAAATGCACCCCAAATTAAAATACAAAAGCAACTTCCAACGAAGATATAAACCCACAACAGTCGAACGTATCACAATAGCAAGATAACACTAATAACCTCAAAAACAAAGACCAAGCAGCAGTCCAAAACAATCAAAAATTGCAGCAGAAAAATACCAAAATAGGAACCTGTTCACTGTTCAAGAGTCTGAAACCACCAGAATGCTCGAACCGACCACAGAAATGGAAAGCAGAGTCTACTGCAACGCCGGAGGCCAAAACCCGATCCCCGGAAATGATCCCACGCGCTCCCACGCGCCGGCGCGTGAAGGAGAGTTCAAAAATTCCGACGGCGCGTGAGGTCCACTCGCGGACTTCTGGTTCACCGGACTCCGGGGAATGGCCGGTCTGATGCTGGCGCTCCTCCCTGGATGGGCAGTGATGAAGAAAGAACAGTGTAGGTTGATGACCTACACTTCCAGTTTCTTCCTAGAACAAGAACAGCTATCCTTTTTTCTTCCCAGCTTCTTACCCGAAGCTTAAACACAACTCACACAACTCTCCCTGACCTTATAGCTCTGATACCATGTTGATTATTGAAGAGAGAATTAAATTCTATGTTTTATTATGAACATAAATGATACATTATATACAAGTTAGGAAAGACACACTCCTTAAATCTAGAAAAGACACATTCCATAAAATAGAGAAAAGTCCTAAATCTAATGCATAAAATGAGGCTTAAAATAAGGTGTGTTTTTGACTTTCTGTAACAAATAGAAATACCCATCCATCTCTTTTCAATTGTAAAAACTGAAAAGAAACTCAACTCATTTCCTGTTGTTATTTACTGACATTGAAATGATACACTTCTAAATGTGAATGAAATGGGTTACTTGTATGCAAAAATCTATGCCAAGGAAATGGCATATGATTCTTTCATCCAATATCTTAAAATTCCAAGAATTTCAATTTCAACTTTCTTGGACAATTCAATTCATGACAAATTCCAGTATACAGTATTGATCAAGCATGCAACAGTTGTCTATAGGTCCAATATTTAGTATATCATCACAGACAATCCAAAAATTAGATCACTACCTGGAAACCAGCATCTGTGCTGGTAATGCCATAATATAGACTAGCAACCTGTGCATAATAAGCTGAAACCGACAAGAGAAAATTAAGCTGTTGAGTTCACTAAACCAATTGATATAAATTGGGATGGAAGACGGTTTAACCATTAAGTTCACATGTAATAGTCTTTGTACATTAAGGAAAAAACTATTGTACTTCAAAATAATATAAAATAGGTCCCATATGGATAGATATACATTTAAAATGAAGGTGATTTTAGACTTTAGAAGTAAAAAATCATAAAACGAGACCATAAGTGTCAAAAACACATCTTTATTTCGAATCATCATCTTCAGAATCAATTAATTACTGTATCTTACCATATTCATTCAAGTAATCCATTAACAAACGAGTAAAAAGATCAGTTAGAACTTCAGCCTCAGGAGAGCTGCCAGCATGGGGCTGGCAGCTGAAATCTATCTTAACATATGCCTTGGGCGTAGAGAACATTGTGTCAGGCTTGTACCATAAAGACGAATATGATGACTTTCTTAAAAGAACTGGATATTTGACCTGCTTTGATGTCCACCGAATCAGAAACTACTAGAATCAAAATATACAAGTGGAATCAAATTATAGTATCTCATCAAACCTTCTCTTGAGAATTCTTTAGCAATAAATCAGTAGGAATAAACACATTAGGCGCAGGTAGATGAAGATTTTCACTAGGAGCAGATAGCATCCATTCCTGCAATAACACAAAAAAATTTTGTAATTACCATTTTTTTTCCTAACACATTAATAATGCTGTAATCTTGTTAATCTATCAATTCATAAGATAACTAACAGCCAAACAACTAAGCGGACCAAATATAATACTTTAGTTTTAATAAATCTTTTGAAGTGTCTAAAAGTTGCTTGTTGCACATATACACACATCACCATACCAAAAAATAAATCAAAATCAATATCCAAAATCAAAAATCAATTTCAAAAGAAAAAAGAAACAGTTAAATACTCCAATCTCTTCACAATAAAAAAAATTCCATCAAATAATAAACTCTGATTATAATTATATCATACAAAATAATTTTCCCTCCGCCTCCACCCTCTCGGAATTCCCCACGGAGAATTTATCACTCTTTAATTTTTTAATTAAAATTTGATCATTTAAAAAGCTAATAATGCATAATAGTTATAAATTTAATAACATAGTGATATATCAATTGTATATAATAAAACTAAAAAAAAATACAATATAAAATATATAAAATTTAATTAATTCCACATTTACAAATAACTAAAATAAATATATATAATTATTCTCTTTTTCTTCCTCCAAACTTGATAAGATCAAAACTTCAACATCTTAATTTTGTTGTCATCATGCGAATAATACCATCTGTCAAAATTTATATTTAATATGTTGTAGTACAAGACAAATAGAACTATTAATCTATTGACAATAATTCTTAAAAAGACTATATAGAATAAACTTATATCACTTATGGTCTTGCTCTCTACTGACCTATAATCATTTTGTTACTCTCTGTTCTCTACTTATTATGAAGCTCAGGAACTTCTTTGCCTTCCATTATCAAACGAACTCATTGAAGAAGAAACCAAAATTGATAAAGAGAAAAAAGTTTCTTAAACTCTTCATTCTGATAATTATTAATTTTGTTCTATTAATGGTTGCACACAGTTGGCGAGGACACAAAGAAGAAACCAAAATTGATAAAAGAGATAACAATCTCAAATTCAGCAAGCAAAAAGCCCATGTCATTTCTAAAGAGAAAACGAAATGAAGGAAATTGGTTTTTCTATTTGCAATATAGGAAAAAAACATATAAAGTTCAATTTTCAGGAGATTAGTCGTTAACAAATTCTCTAACTATTTACAGATACAAGTTATTTGGGGTAAAAATAAAAACGAAATCATTTGAAAAAAAATTTAAAAATAAAAACAGCAGTGGAGTAGCCTCATTTTAACTGAATCTTACAAAGTGTAACTAATAAACAAAGAATTAGCATTTAGCAAAGGCACCGAAGTATCAAATACAGATACCATATAGAAAGCGACAAATCGTAAAAATAAATTTATGCTTTTCTACTTGTACGTGAGAAAGCCAAGGTTAAAGAGTATAATTTCTTGGGTAGAGAAAGATAAGGAAACATTCAAATAAAACACTTACTGGAAGCCATCGTTATTAACTAATAATAGAAAACTTCTCTATGCAAACCAAGAATAACATACACCATTTCTCTACTAAAAATTAGGAGATAGTGAGGTTTGGAAGGAAGAATTGGTTCGGGTTTAAACAACACAAAGAGACAGTAGTGAAGCTGGAAATTTCTGCATTTAAGGTGAGTGTTCCACACCTAAAACAAAGAACCTTATGCTTGTTTGGTTGTTTAATAATTTGCTTGGAAGGGAAACTTGTAATGACTTGAAAATGGTAATCTTTAGATGATAATGTGGTTGACAATCCTTTAAATCTGAACTTTTAAAAATTTTTCAGTAATTAAATGGTTAACCCAAAAAAAAAAAAAATCAAATCTTGGCTTTTAATTTGGTTTTCTTCAAGCTGTGATACAGTCGAGCTTTCTTTCTTTTCTTTTTCCTCTATATATTCTTTTACCAATTTGAAGGATAAAAAATGCTCCACCTAAGAAGTCTCCCAGGGGGAAGTTGCCTGCAAGTTTAGTAGGCACTCTCTATCTTTCATCATTTGGTGCAAAGTTAATAACTGGGTTCACTGATAAAGAAATTTCCTTAATGGGTTTTCAGTAAATGCAGTTTTTTTGTTTTCTCATCAACAGAACAAATTATCCATATCAATCTCATCAACCAAACAGATTATCCATATCAATAATAGAGTCTAAATGCTTTATTTATGTAGGGGAATCACCAAGAATGTCATTACCAGCAATGTTAGTTGGAGAAACAGTGGGAGAAATTCTACAAGCAATCCAATTTGCAAGAGAAATTGCTAATGCGGTTGCTTGTAATTCTAAGAAAACCAATATAGAAGACCCTGAAACTCCAGCAACACAACAGATAAAACAGATGCCAAATCATGAAGATACTGACCTAAAGTCCAAAACAAAGAAGGAAAAACAAATTAAACTGCAATCTATTTGATTAAAACCTCCTTCTCCAACATCTAACGCTAGCAGAACTAAAAGAATGCCTAAAAAACACAAAGATAATCACCATACACAGCTCGAATATCAGATAAGAAAACAGTCCACCCAATAGCAGCAGACCAGAAACAACTTCCTCCATTTGATCCTAAACTCAGTAAACATAACTGTAAACAGGAATGTGAAATCAAATTCAATCATCGGTAGTCATACACATCCCAGCTTACCTCAATAGTACATTTTTCTCTAATGTAATCAACCCATCCTCCATACAGTAGACAATGATTAAGTTCAGAACAAACAAAATACGAGAGCACACAATGAGTAAGTTCATAGCAAACAAAAACAAAAAATAATAAAAAATTCAATGTACGTTTTTCTGTACTGTAATCAACCCATACTCCTTTACAGTGGACAATGACTAAGTTTAGAGCAAACAAATTATGAGATTACATAACGAGTAAGTTCACAATGAGTAAGTTCATAGCTAATAAAAACAATATATATATATATATATATATATATATATATATATAAGATCTTATCTCCATGATTGAATGCAGATTTCTTCTTCTTTCAATATAAAAATATAAACCAAGAAAGCCCATTTCTAAACTCAAACAACAAATTAGATATCAGTTGAATGATTTAAGTCGCCATTTCTCCCTCTTCTTTGTCAAATTGAACTTAAGCATAAACACTGCAAAAGTATATCGGAAGTATAATTAATGACAGAAACTTATCAAACAAAAGCTAGGTTACAAGTTATTCAAAACTCACTCAAGCTTCAAATTTTCTTTTAATTCTCTCCTTCTATGAAAATCTGACCCAAGCAACCACAACGGATCCAAATTGAATGCAAACAAATCCATGCCACTCAAGTTACCAAAAATTCTAGCAACAATTTCATTTATAAAACTCACAATTACAAAAATAGGTTCAATTTAAAATTTCAATTCTCATGTATGTGTATATATATATTATTTCTTGAAAATTTCCTTTCAAAACAAGAAAGAGTTCATCATTCAACATTAATGCCAATCATAAATGCACAAACAACATTAATTTAATTTAAAGTAAAAATCGGCCAATATAGCCTATCAAAGAACAAAATTAATTACACACACTACATGTTTAGGTTGACATAAACCCAATATTTCTAATGCAACCATCAGGAAGAATAACTAAACCACGAAGAATAACTAAACAATAATATGAGTAAAAACACTTATTTTGCACTGTTGAAAAATCAAGACTTGCCGCATTGTGTGCCAATTTGCCGCTGCTTGAATTTAATATTGCAGTGCTTAGCCTCCTCTCTATCCCTCACTGAATGACAAGTTGCTCAACCTCCTCTTTCTCCCTCCCAAATCAACTGCTCTTTGACAAATGGTGACGCAGATTGAGACCCAATTGCAAATCTAAATAAAGAGATGGTCAGCGAAGAGAGAGAGAGAGAGGTGGGGGAAGAAAGAAAGGAAAAATTACCGTTTTTTGATGAACGGTAATAGAGGAATGGTGGCAATGAACATATACTATTGAACGCCGCGTTATAAATAGATAAGAATTATGATTTTAAAGCTTTTATGCCATAGGCTAATAATAAATTATATTTAATCTCATAATATATTTTTTTAATATCAATGTCCTAAATTTTTTTAATACATCTAATAACCTATAATTCTTTTTAAAAGAATGGAGTTTGATAATTTCATTTTAAATTGAGTTAGTGACTCCATTTCAAATGGAGCCACAGTAGCACTGCCCTCTTCCATAGGCTTGGGCTTTAAACTTTTCATCCAATCATACCCCACAGAGAGGCAAATGGCTGGCCATGGAGAATAAGTTCAAGTTTAAAATCTAAACTCAAAAGATCAAGCTGAACTGGGAATTTATGTTCGAGAAAAAAGAAGAGCTGAAATCAACTATAAAGAGGTTGCATTTTTATGGGTCATTTGTGAAATTGCTCACTACATTTCTTTTCTGTAAGCATGTAATTCTCAATTTCATTGATTTTTAGTTAACTTCCCTTTCCTCTGTTATTCTTATCAATATAATATTTCAGCTGCAAATGTCTGCCGAAACACAAACTTCGTTAATTTTCGGCGACGGAATTCATTATGCGACGCCCATTATATCCTCGACGATGTCAAGCGAAGTGGAGGTGGTGCGTTGTGTTTTGCGAATGATGCAAGGGATGTCCAGTTCCCTTTTCTATTGGGACCAAATTAGGCAGAATTTTCGTGTTACCAAAACTGGGATTTATGTCACTATCTTTCCCTTACTAGCCTTCATAATCTTCTCCATCAGTTCTTGTATTCTGCTACTTGTTTGCAGCTCGTTCAAGTTAATGTCCATAGATTGAAGTTGGAAACTAATATGCCTACTGTCAGGGCTTTTGCTTCTTCTGTTTCTCAATGGCTTAAGGTTTGTGTGTAAATCTGTCACTTTCTGATTCTATTAATGAAGTATTTAAATGGGTTCATTTTGTTTTTGCATTTGATCGATTGTATGTGTTTGTAGAAGTTGAGAGATATTGCTTTAGAGAAAGAAGTGAAGATGTGCAACTCTAGCGTTGGAATCACTCCCACGCTTTTGGGATTGTCAAGTTGCTTATCCAGGTTTGTTTGTGTTAGAGTTCTTCAGGTTGAGTTTCTTGAAGTTATTATTCTCTAGTTTTTTGGTAGTAATTTGGTATATAGAATTTGCATCTTCCCGTTCACCATTTTCTGCTCGACACACTCATCTGCATTTACACTCTTATCATTCCATCTTCTTAATTAACGTTCTTATTGTGTTTATTTGCTGTTGACTGTTGAGTTCTTTGCAAGTAGAGCGGACATTTCTTCTCATGGAATTTGCTGATGAATTTTATTGATGTTAGTCTTTGCTCAGGTGCTGAATGTTTATTGCAAATAGTTCATGGAGCTATTCCTCAAGTTTATTTTGAGCCTACTTCATCCATTCCAGCGTCTGAAATGGCTGTTCATATCCTAGACTATCTTTACAAGAAACTTGATGAAGTGTGTCTTGTGCAAGGTGGTGAGGTTGTTACTATTTTCTTGGCCTCATTCTTGTTTTCCAATTTCTTGTGGAGTCTTCCGGTTCACACTATTCAAGCATATCTTGTAATTTCAGGAGGAATCCTATCCTATGGTGCTTCATATTCTTGTCGGAAGTCTATTACCATATATAGAGGGTCTAGATTCTTGGCTTTTCAAAGGAACACTTGATGATTTTTTTGCAGAGGTAATCAACTTAACCTTTTTGTTATGCTCCAAAGTCTAAAAATAGTTTTATCTAGTTAGTATCCATATCCCATGCTCTAGAATTCTCAGATAGTAAAATGAAACATTTCTTTGGAGAAAATCTTTTTGACATAACAATTAAAATTGAGATTCTGTGATGCAGGAGCAATCCTAATTCTAATTGGATTCCTAGCACAACTAGGATTTTATTTAATTTTCTATTTTATTTCAGATTTGCATTAGTTTTTTCGTTTCCTTATTTGATTAGGATTTACTATTTTATCATTAAATAGGAGTAGAGTTTTAATTCTTTCTTTAATTAGGATTCCTAGTCTAGTTAGGATTTATCACTATAAATAGACAGCACCAATAGTATTGTAATCATCTTATTTTTTCTCATAATTTAAATTCAAAGGTTATAAACCTAATTGCTGATTACTGTTCAATCTACAATTAACTCTATTCTAGCCTAATTGTTGAAAACTGACAGCCCACACCTTTCCCATGCGTCAATTGGTATCAGAGCTCAAAAACAGATCCCTAGGATTCCTTTTTTGTCTGAATTAAACCATGGTTGGAAGAGGTAGAGGTAGAGGCAATCAACCCCAACAAGACGATATAGCTGAGATACGGCGAATGATTGAGGATTTGACCCGGGCTGTACAAGCCTTGCAGCGTCAGGAACCTGTGGAAGCCCGAATGGAGACTCCGGAATGCAACCACCAAGACCTTGATTTTCAAGAAACTCTTGAGAGTGAAGAGGAAGTCGAGGACGTAAACCCCTTTCATGAAGCTGGACCTGCAAACCCAGCAGCACGAGGCAGATTGGAAGAGCGTTTACTTCATGCTCTTGATTTAAATAGTGGAGGAGTTAAAATTGAAGTTGCTGATTTTCATGGGAAATCACATGCCAAAGACTATTTGGATTGGGAAACTAGTTTAGAAAATTATTTTGAATGGAAATCAATGGTTGAAACCCGAAAAGTGCTTTTTGTAAAGCTTAAATTGAAGAGTATTGCACTTCAATGGTGGAAGAGAGTTGAAGAGCAGCGCGCACGACAGGAAAGCTTAAAATCAACTCGTGGGAGCACATGAAAACTAAGCTAAGGAAGCAATTTTTACCAGCTGATTACGCAATGGAACTATATGAAGGTTCGACTGCTTGAAACAAAACAGCATGTTTGTTGAAGAGTACATTGCAGCATTTAATAATTTGTCTATTCGAGTTGGAATATCTGAAAGTAATGAACAAATTACCTCTTGCTACCTTGCTGGTTTGAATCAGTCCCTTAGAGATGAAATGGGCGTAGTCTGATTACACAATCTTGAAGATGCTCGCCAATATGCCTTAGTAGCTAAAAAGCGAGTTTCTCGTTACGGTGCTAGAAGGCCCATAAACAGAAGCAATTGGCAAAACAATTTCGGAGCTGCAAGAGGGATTCAAAGAACTCAACAAAGTGGAAAAGAGATTGCTGCTACTAATAAATACAATGAAGAGACAATCCGTGCTGATGGGAACGATGAAGGGAAAGGTATAGTACCTTATGGTGGACAAAACAGTTCTGGTTCGTCTATAATGAGAGGCAACAATTCTCAAGTTCGTTGCTTTACTTTTGGAGAAAAGGGACATACTTCGTTCATTTGTCCACAAAGGAGGGTGAATTTAGCCGAGTATGATGAAGACCTAGGCCCTATTTTTGATGAATATGATGAGGAAGTAGAAGAAATTGATGTTCACCCAGCTCAAGGTGAGTCTTTAGTTGTTCGAACAGTCATGATAGCCATGAACAAGGAAGGAAAAGAAGATTGGAGGAAGCATAGCATTTTCCGTATACGTGTTATTTGTGAAGGCAAAGTGTGTAATTTAGTCATTGACAGAGGAAGTATGGAAAATATAATATCAAAGGAGGTTGTAGACAAATTAAAGCTTCCTACAACAAAACATCCTCATCCATACAAAGTAGGTTGGTTGAAGAAAGGGCACGAGGTACCGGTAACGTCTCAATGCTTAGTGCAATTCACAATGGGAGATGATTTGGCAGAAGAAGCACTATGTGATGTAGTACCAATGGATGTTGGGCATATTCTAGTGGGACAACCTTGGTTGTTTGATCATGACATGACACATAAGACGAAGCCTAATACCTATTCGTTCTACAAAAATAACAAGAGATACACCTTGCATCCTCTTAAGGAAGAAGCTAGACAAATAGCAAATAAAGGAGCTGCAATTAGTAAATTAAATGTGCTTGCAAGTGTTAAAGAATTTGAAGCTGAGCATAGTGAGGTGGGAGTCACGTATGCCTTAGTAAGCAAACTGATAGAAACTGACTAGGTTGAAAAATCAGTTGAATATTCCATTGAAATTCAACGATTATTGCAGGAATTCAAGGAGTTGATTAGTGAAGATGTAACGAAAAGCTTACCACCGTTAAGAAGCATCCAACATGCTATTGATTTGGTACCAGGAGCAGCTTTACTAAATCTGCCTGCATACCGAATGCCTCCTTTACAGCGGGCTGAAATAGAAAGACAGGTTAAGGAATTATTGAAAAAAGGTCTGATGCGTGAAAGTAAAAGTCCATGTGCCTGCCCAGCCTTATTAACTCTAAAGAAAGGCGGTTCTTGGAGAATGTGTGTGGATAGTCGTGCTATAAACAGGATTACAATCAAATATCGCTTTCCAATACCAAGATTGGAGGATATGCTTGATCAACTAGCGGGTTCTAAAGTATTTTCCAAAATTGACTTGAAAAGTGGATATCACCAAATTAGAATGAGGCATGGTGATGAATGGAAAACAACTTTTAAGATACCGGATGGGTTATTTGAATGGTTAGTAATGCCATTTGGCCTTTCTAATGCACCGAGCACTTTCATGAGGGTTATGACAGATGTACTCAAGCCTTTTTTGAATTCTTTCATTGTAGTATATTTCGATGACATTTTGATTTATAGCCACACCAAGGAAGATCATTTAAAACACTTGCGAAAAGTGTTAGAAGTACTTCGTCGAGAGCAGCTGCACATAACAACAACAACAACAACAAAAACAAAGCTTTAGTCCCAAGTCAATTGGGGTCGGCTATATGGATTATTCTTTTCCATTCAATACAATTTAAGGTTGTCTCTTCTGATAGATGTAACATCATAAGATCATTTTGGACCACCTTTGACCAAGTCAGTTTAGGCCTACTCCTGCCTCTCTTAGCAATATCTACTCTAACTTGTTCGGTTTTTCTAACCGGCGCATCGCTAGGTCTTCGTTTCACATGGCCAAACCATCTCAATCTATGCTCTCTTATCTTATCTTCAATAGGTGCTACCCCCACTTTTTCTCTAATGCACTCATTGCGGATTCTATCCATCCTAGTATGACCACACATCCATCTTATCATTCTCATTTCCGCAACATGCATTTTACTCATATGTTGTCCTTTTACTGCCCAACACTCACTACCATACATCATCGCAGGCCGTATTACAGTGCGGTAAAATTTTCCTTTTAATTTAATTGGCATCTTTCGATCACATAGAACTCCTGTAGCACCCCTCCACTTCATCTAATCAGCTTTAATCCTATGATTTACATCTTCTTCACAACCCCCATCTTCTTGAAAAATAGAGTCAAGGTATCTAAAATAAATACTATGAGGTACTGCTATTTCGTCTAAACTAATTTTGCCTCTTTCTCTATTATCGCTATTAAATCTACAATGCATATACTCAGTCTTAGTTCTACTTAGCTTAAAACCCTTAGATTCCAAAGTGCTTCTCCACAACTCCAACTTTTGACTTACCTCTGCTTAAGTCTCATCTATTAACAAAATATCATCTGCAAACATCATACACCAAGGGATGTCATCCTGTATATGTCTTGTTAGCTCATCTATAACCAAGACGAAAAGATAAGGGCTCAAAGCTGAACCTTGATGTAATCCAATAGAAACGGAAAAATCCTTCCCACGGTGCGGACACTGGTGATAGCTCCCTCATAAATATCCTTCAAGACTTGGATATATCGTATAGGTATTCCCCTACGCCCTAGGACCCACCATAAAACTTCTCTAGGAACTCTATCATACGCTTTTTCCAAGTTAATAAAAACCATATGTAAGTCCTTCATTTCTCTATACTTTTCCATTAAATCTCTTATAAGAAAAATAGCTTCTATAGTTGATCGACCAGGCATAAAGCCAAACTGATTTAAGGAGATACAAGTATCTAACCGCAAATGGTGTTCCACAACTCTTTCCCATAATTTCATAGTGTGGCTCATAAGCTTTATACCTCTATAATTTGAGCAATTCTGAATATCTCTTTTATTCTTAAAAATAGGTATCAAATTACTTTGTCTTCATTCATTAGGCATTTTCTTTGTACTTAAGATTTTATTGAACAAAGATGTCAACCATGTAACTCCTGTATCTCTCAAACATTTCCAAACCTTAATAGGTATCTCATCTGGTCCATAGGCTTTACCAACTTTCATCCTCTTCAAAGCTTCTTTAACTTCCGAAAATCTAATCCGTCTAGTGTATTTCACATCTTTCTCCGGCCTAACGTCTAAACCCTCAATGTTATCACTATGTTTATCATTAAGAAGTTCCTCAAAATAGCTTCTCCATCGTTTCTTAATATCCTCTTCTTGAACCAGAACCTTATTCTCTTTATTTTTAATACACTTAACTTGATTTAAATCACGACATTTCTTTTCTCTTATCTTAGCCAATTTATAGATAGCTTTTTCCCCTTTGTTCCAAGTTTCTTATACAAACTCTCTAAAGATTGTGCTCTTGCTTGACTAACTGCCTTTTTAGCATCTTTTTTTACTTGTTTGTACTGCTTAAAAGTATCATTGTTATTACACTTGGGCAAACTCTTATACCATTCACTTTTACTTCTTACCGCTTTTTGCACTTCTTCATTCCACTACCAAGACTCCTTCGAGAGATGTCCACACCCTTTAGATTCCCCAAGAATCGTTCTAGCTACTCCTCTAATCGTTGCAGACATGCATATCCACATATCATTTGATGACATACTCACATCTTCCTCCCACGCTCCAGCTTTGATCAACTCATCCTTGAACAACAATTGTTTTTCACCTGTTAAAGTCCACCACCTAATCTTAGGATTATTGTTCCTTATTGGCCTACTAGTCAATCTCTTAAACTTGATATCCAAAATCACTAACCTATGTTGAGTGGTCAAAGCCTCACCTGGAATAACCTAACAATCCTTGCATCGAGTTCGATTGACTTTTCTTGCAAGTATAAAGTCAATCTGACTTCTATTTTGCCCACTTTTAAAGGTCACTAGATGTGATTCCCTTTTTATAAAATATGTGTTTGCCAGAATCATACCATAGGTTAAAGCAAAATCAATGATACTCTTATCTTCTTCATTTCTAATTCCAAAACCATACCCTCCATGTACCTCCTCAAAACCTATTGTATCTTTTCCTACATGTCCATTTAAGTCTCCTCCTATAAAAATGTTTTCATTATTTGGAATCCCTCGCATAAGTTCGTCCATATCATCCCAAAAATTTTGCTTGTTCTTTTCATCCAATCCAACTTGAGGGGCATATGCACTAACTATGTTGATGGTCTCATTCTGGAGTACAAGTTTAATTGAAATAATCCTATCGCTTACTCTTTTCACCGATACAACCGTCTCCTTTAGGTTCCGATCCAAAATTATACCTACTCCGTTTTTACTTCTATATGTACCTGTATACCACACTTTATGCCCAGTATTCTCAACTTCTTTACTTTTCCCTCCAACCCATTTAGTCTCTTGAATACAAGCAATACTAATTTTCCTTCTCTCCATAGTATCAACAAGTTCTCTCAGTTTACCTGTAAGAGATCCAATATTCCAAGTTCCTATTCTGATCTTACTCCATAATTGTTCTTTCTTATGCTTCTTCCTATAAAATCTTTTACTATTATCTAAACATGTATCTCTCGTATTACTCTTATTATTCGTATTTTGGACTAACTTCTTTGTAACACCCCTTCCCGACTTATGAATAAGCCGAGGAGGAATGCTACATCGGGATACTAGCTCTGGTTATGTCAGCTTACTTAATGTTCCTTATAAAAATTTTCCAAAAATTTTGACGGAGTCTCCCTTAAAATTCTAGGTTCCAAGTGTCGACAAAATTGATTTTTCTTATTTTTGAAAAACATTTTGTTTCACAATTCAACTCAAGCACACTCCCAATAATCCACCCTTATAACCTCAACTACAATCCTGCAAGAAGAATTCACACTTCTATATTCACAACCCAATTCAATTTAAAACCATACAGTTATTATACATTACTAGATTTATATGCTACATCAAGTTATCTCTTTGTATTGTTCAAATAAGTACATGCCAGTTTATAATACCAAAATACAAAATGAAGAGCACCACCTAAGTTTGTTGATGACCGACAGATCGCAGGATTTCTCTGCTTGCTACTGGCTCCTTGCTAATAACCTACGAGTTTAGAAGAAACTAAACTCGCTAAGCATTGCTTAGTGGGTACTTTAACTAATTACGGAAAATAAATAATAAAAGCATAATGCACTTTTAAAAGCAATGAGTTGTAATGAAAAATAATATCACAATAAAAACAATCCATACATGTCATATATTCAGTTATTATCATTTTATCAATTCGCTCCACAAGGTAATTTGGTAGACTAACGTATGGTAAGGAACTAACTGAAATAACTGTATATATATTCTGTGGCTGTGGCCCTAAAAAATTGCGGACCAAGCCCTGTGGAATCTGTGGCTGAAGCCCTCGGACCGGAGTCCTATATAACTCGGGCGATTGCCCTATATAACTCGGACCGAAGTCCTATATAGCTCGGGTCGTCACCCTATATAACTCGGACCGAAGTCCTATATTAAAGCAGCACTGCATATAGTATGATATATCATACCCTTACCCTACTCAGTACTATCCCAGATACCCAGTGGAGCCAAAATTTTCATGCCATTTCTTAATCGAATATGCATTATACAATTATCGACTTATGTTTCTTATATTATTTCAACGTGAAATATCATATTTTGTCATTTTAATAACATATTATGCTCATTTATATGCATAAGGAATCAATTGGATTACTTTTGAAAAATGACCAAATGAATATTAGCAAAATGACTATATGAATAGTAAATTCTGGTTTTGGACTCAACTTGGTCTTTATTTTGAAAAATTGTATAAAATAATCTACTCGACTAAAAACTCTAAAATTTTTACAGAATTTAGTTTTACATCTTAAAATCATTCTTTTAAAATTTCAGATCAAACTGGACACAAAATCTTGGTCAAGTAGTTCACCCAACCAGACTGCTCCAGTTGCCTTGCATCCTGGCAGCAGTTCTGAATTTTGTGAATTCCTTAAATTAAATTCAATCAATGTGGTTCCAAATTATTTTTCTCAAATACTAGACTCACTAAACAACAACATATCCAAAATTCAATTGAAGATTATGTTTCTAAATTTTATTAAAAATCCGGAAACATGGCTGTCTCAGTCAAGGTACCTCCTAGAGCAGGTCTAACAGAAATAATTTTTCCATAATCATAACCATTCCGAATTCAACTCAAAATATTTTTCAGTCATTCTAGACGCATTGAGGCACAACATATCAAAAATTCACTTCAAGAACATTTTTCTATATTTAATTAAAAATCATACAAGTCACAACATTTCACTAATTCTAAAACAGAAAAATTTCAAGAAAATGAACAAACAATTAGTTAAAGTACCAAACCTTGCTTTTCCTTGCTCTTCTTGTCTATTTCACTTCCTTTCCTCTCTAATCTCCTTGATTTCCTATGAATTTAACATGTCACATATGTAAGAACAAACCCTAGATATTTAGAACATGCACTACCCTTCCATTTCTTTTCAAACTAAATCCTAATCTAACATTAATAAACCATAGAAATCTTGATTCTTCAATTTAATTAATCAATATCATCACTATTTAAATTTTCCCCAAATCCACCATAAGAACCCTAATTTCCCAATCTTCCAAGAGATATATAAATACTTAAAATTGATACTAGAATTGAAATCTACATGCTTTAAAACCTTAAAACTCACCTTGAACTTGAATCAAACTTGACAAAAATTAGAAATTCTTTGGTGTTCTTCTTATGGAGGCCGACGGTTTGGAGTGGGAGAGAGTTTTTGTTCTCCTTGCTATGATATATATAGTGGAAATGATGTCCACTTTTGGGGTGGATGAATGCTTTAGGGCCATTTGTCCATACCTTTTACTTTTCTTCTTTTAATAATTCTAAATGGCTAATTATGATTGCCCATCAAAAGATTTTTATATTTTACTTCCCAATTAAGTCCTCCAACTTGTCCCTCTTCCCATTTGGTACCCCAATTTGTCCCATGTCACCCATATGGTACCTACATGGAACCGGGCCCACTTAACGTTCCGGCGATTAATTGGTCGTAACTTTTAAACCGTATAGTTTCACGAGGCAAACTACACATGGTTTTGATCCTCTCGACCTCTACTTTCTATTTTTAAGGTCTATTTTAGGTTTTCAAGTCGTTTTGAAAAATTACCAATAAGCCCTCGACTTTTTACAAAATTCCCCTTAAGTCCTTTCTTTGCTCGGGTTTTGCCCGGGCTCCGTTTCTACTGACGATCGTTTCATATTCAACCCCTCGACGTCCTCTACGCACTCGTATTTTTATTTCCTTCTTTAGATTCATGTATAAAATTTAATTATTAATGACCAAAATACCCCTAGTCTACGTGTCTTCGTTTCTCTCTAACGGGGCGTTTCCGAAGAAAATCACAGTTCACAGTACGACCTAAGGAGGAAGAAAAGTGGTGATGGGGGTGTTTTTTGACCCTTTACTTGTGTTGGAAAACCAAAAGTAGTTTATAATTTAATTTCCATTTAATTAATTTGTTTAATTTCAATGGCCATGATTTGTCCAATCCATTTGGACTTAATGGCTAGGATTTGGCCACTTGAAAGTGGCTTTTTGTTCTTTTAAATTTTGCCCCCAAAGTTATATTTAATTAAAAAATCGCCCCTCCAGTGGAAATGTCCAAAATGCCCTTGTTGGAAAATCGCCCGTAACTTACAAACCGTGCGTTTTTGGGAAAAATCGTGCACCACCATTACGACCCGATTAATCCCGAGAACACATTTATGTCATCCGTTAGGGTCACTATTAAGAACCGACTCAACTTTTCGAAAAATTACTCTTAGGTTCTCGGCATTTCGAAAAATTACCTTTAGGTCCCGTCGACTTCACGGGCCTCCTTTACACACCGATTTTGTTTTTGACTATCTCGAGCCTCTATTTGACCACGTATTTATGTTCTTCTTGCCTAATACTCGACTACCTAAACTTTGGGATGTGACATTCTTTACCCACACCCGTTCATGATGTGAGACCCCTTGTTTATTATGCACCATATCCCGGCGCCGATATGGAGCATCGCATTCGGGGAACGCCCTACACCCTTGCTTATTCTTTACTACACCCGGGCTCCGATGTAGTGCGTCGCATGTAGGGAAGCCCCAACGATATTATTATTAGAATCAATATCATAAGATGTGATAAAAGTTTTACGCTGGATGTCACCTACCGCAACCCTCCTCCTTTACCCGGGCTTGGGACCGACTATACACAAGAAACTCATGTATAGGCGGAGTTGCAGCTGCACATAAACCTGAAAAAATGCAGTTTCCTGCAACCAGAAGTGGTATTTCTTGGATACATTGTGTCTGTTGAAGGCTTAAAACCAGATCTGGAAAAGATTCGTGCAATTACCGAATGGCCAGCACCGCAATCCCTCAAGGAAGTTAGAAGCTTTCATGGTTTGGTCTCTTTCTATAGGAGATTTATCCAGAATTTCAGTTCAATTATGAGTCCTATAATTGAATCTATGAAAGAAGAAAAGTTTAAGTGGACAAATTATGCACAAAGGGCATTTGAAAGAATCAAGTTTTTAATGACTAGAGCATCTGTTCTTGCGCTTCCAGATTTTGAGAAATTATTTATTATTGAATGTGATGCTTCACATGAAGGGATTGGGGCTGTTCTTAGCCAAGAGGGCAGACCTCTTGAGTTTTTTAGTGAGAAGTTGTCTGAAGCTAGGAGGCGTTACTCAACTTATGATCTGGAATTCTACGCCTTGGTGAGAGCTATTCGACATTGGCAGCATTACTTAGCTTATCGTGAGTTTGTGGTTTTCTCTGATCATCAGGCTTTGAGGTATCTAAAGTCTCAGAATAAACTCAACAATTGACATGCTAAGTGGAGTTCTTTCCTTGATGAATTTAATTTCTCACTAAAGTATAAATCCAGTCAATCTAATATTGTGGCTGATGCATTAAGCAGAAGATCCCTAATTTTGTCAATTTTGAGCACTCAAATTACTGGTTTTGAAGAACTGAAAAATCAGTATGATTCAGATTCGTGTTTTGGCAAGATAAAGGCTGATTTGCTGCATTCTCCAGAAGCTGAAAGTCTGCCATACCGATTGTAAGATGGTTATTTATTCAAAGGAAATAAGTTATGCATTCCTGAAGGATCTTTAAGGGAACAAATCATTAGAGAACTTCATGGGAATGGTTTAGGAGGACACTTTGGTAGAGACAAGACTTTTGCGATTGTTTCTGACCGTTATTATTGGCCAAAGATGGAAAAAGATGTGAGGAAATTGGTGGAATGATGTCCAGCCTGTTTACTCGGAAAAGAAAGCACACAAAATACAGGATTATATACTCCTTTACCTGAACCAGATGCACCTTGGGTTCGCTTGAGCATGGATTTTGTTTTGGGACTTCCAAATACAGCAAAGGGATTTGATTCTATATTTTTTGTAGTGGATCGTTTCTCTAAAATGGCTCATTTTATTCCATGTTTTAAGATTTCTAATTCAGTTCATATTGCTGAGTTATTCTTTCAAGAGGTTGTGAGACTGCATGGTGTTCCAACTTCTATTGTTTCCGATAGAGATGTAAAATTTATAGGGCACTTTTGGAGGACTTTATGGAGAAAATTCGGAACTGAATTGAAGTATTCCACTACTTGCCATCCGCAAACAGACGGTCAAATAGAAGTTGTTAATCGTAGTTTGGAAAATCTATTAAGATGTCGCGTTGGAAGCAATACAAAGACATGGGATCTAGTTATTCCCCAAGCTGAATTTGCGTACAACAATTCAGTCAATTGAAGTATAAAGAAGACTCCTTTTGAGGCCGCTTATGGACTTAAACCTCAATATGTACTTAATTTGGTACCTTTGCCTCAAGAGGCTAGAATAAGTGCAGAAGGGGAATTGTTTGCTGATCACATCAAGAAAATTCATACAGAGGTCAAAGCTGCCTTAAAAGACAGCAATGCATCATATGCTTCTACCGCCAACCAGCATCGGCGCGTACAAGAATTTGAAGAAGGCGACCAAGTCCTCGTACACTTAAGACAAGAACATTTTCCTAAAGGAACTTATCATAAGCTGAAATCTAGGAGGTTTGGACCTTGTAAGGTGTTGAAGAAGATCAGTTCCAATGCCTACGTAATTGATCTTCCATCTGATTTACAAATCAGTCCGGTTTTTAATGTTTCAGACTTGTATCCGTTTCATGGATTTGATGGAGTACCATCCTCCATTGAAGCACAAGTACAAGAGCTACCTATTGCAAAAGTTGATGTTATTGAAGAAATGTTGGATGTCAAGGAAGCTCGTTCTAGGTGTGGCAACCAATATAGATGATTTTTAGTTAAGTGGTTTGGAAAACCAACAAGTGAAAGTACATGGATTTCTGGAGAAGAGCTAAAGCAAGTTGATCCAGCCATATATGCAGAATACATCAAGGTTTACTCGTCGGAGCCGAGTTTTTTTCAAACCCGCGGAGAATGATGCAGGAGCAATCCTAGTCCTAATTGGATTCCTAGCACAACTACGATTTTATTTAATTTCCTATTTTATTTCAGATTTGCATTTGTTTTCCGTTTCCTTATTTGATTAGAATTTACTATTTTTTCATTGAATAGGAGTAGAGTTTTAATTCTTTCTTTAATTAGAATTCCTAGTCTAGTTAGGATTTATCACTATAAATATACAGCACCAATAGTATTGTAATCATCTTATTTTTTCTCATAATTTAAATTCAAAGGTTATAAACATAATTGCTGATTACTGTTCCACCTACAATCAACCTTATTCTAGCCTAATTGTTGAAAACTGACAGCCCACACCTTTCACCTGTGTCATTCTGCAACAGTCAATGTGTTGTGATTTGGGAGAGAAATTCTCTCTATTTCTTATATTCAAAGAAGAGGAATTACACATATATATAGACAAGATAGAGAAACCTAAGAAAAACAACAAAAAGACTATACTACCCTTTACATTATAGACTATTCACAACACTCCCCCTCAAGTTGGTACATAGATATCACACATTCCCAACTTGCACACTAATCTTTGGAAGAGTCTAGAGTTTAGCCCCTTGGTAAGAATATCTGCAACTTGGTTATTTGAAGTCACATGAGTAAGCTTCAATAGGCCTTGAATAAGTTTCTCTTTGATAAAGTGCCGATTAATCTCAATATGTTTTGTCCTGTCATGTTGAACAGGATTTTGAGCAATACTAATAGCGGCCTTGTTATCACAGAACAAGGTAGAGGTTCCATATTTGGAGATTTTTAACTCCTCCATTAGCTTCCTTAGCCACAGTACTTCACACACACCTTGTGCCATAGCTCTAAATTCTGCTTCAGCACTTGAGCGAGCAACAACGCTCTGTTTTTTACTCCTCCAGGTGACCAAGTTGCCTCCAACAAAAGTACAGTAGCCTGAAGTTGATCTACGGTCATCAAGTGACCCTGCCCAATCTGCATCCGTATATGCTTCTATCTCAAGGTGCTCATGTTTTGAGAAAAGCAAACCTTTTCCAGGAGCAGATTTCAGATACCGTAGGATACGAAAAACAGCTTCCAAATGGCAGTCACGGGGATCATGCATATACTGGCTAACTTGACTAACTGCAAACGCAATGTCAGGCCTAGTATGTGATAGGTAGATTAATCTACCTAC
Source organism: Garcia nutans (assembly GCA_947685225.1). Classification (NCBI taxonomy): domain Eukaryota; kingdom Viridiplantae; phylum Streptophyta; class Magnoliopsida; order Malpighiales; family Euphorbiaceae; genus Garcia; species Garcia nutans. The sequence continues at coordinate 57,412,635 of CANTUV010000008.1, forward strand.
AAGTCTTTGATATTGACCAATGTCAACTGAGTCCCCTACACCTGCTTGGAGTTTGCAATTTACTTCAACAGGAGAGTCAATAGGTTTACACCCCAACATACCAGTTTCTTCCAAGAGATCCAAGACATACTTTCTTTGGGATATGAATATTCCTCTTTCGGATCGAGCCACTTCTATTCCAAGAAAGTATCGCAGATTTCCAAGATCTTTAATCTCAAATTTTCTTGCTAGCAATTTCTTTAAGCGAAGAACTTCCTCAGCATCATCTCCTGTTACCACCATATCATCAACATAAACAACTAGCAGCGTGATCTTACCATTGTGATGTCTAATGAACAAGGTATGATCAGCATCACTTTGTAAGTAGCCAAAGGAAACCATGGCTTTACTAAGTTTGTCAAACCACGCTCTTGGAGATTGCTTTAAACCATATAGGGCCTTCTTTAACTTACAAACTTTTCCCATAGTCTTCTGACCCTCAAAACCAGGAGGTATATCCATATACACCTCTTCTACTAAGTCTCCATGCAGAAATGCATTTTTTACATCAAATTGATGTAAATCCCAATTCAGGTTGACAGCACATGACAAGAGAATTCTTACTGTATTCATCTTCGCAACAGGAGCAAATGTTTCTTGGTAATCAACTCCATATGTTTGAGTATACCCTTTCGCCACAAGTCTTGCCTTGTACCTTTCCACTGTACCATCGGCCTTATGTTTCACAGTAAACACCTATTTGCATCCAACCGGTCTCTTGTCCCTCACTGTGTCAACAAGTTCCCATGTCCCGTTTTTCATCAAAGCCCTCATCTCTTCCACCATTGCTTCCTTCCACTTTGAGTCTTGAAATGCTTCCTGCCAATTCTGTGGAATAGAAACAGAAGAAACAGACAAGACAAAGGCTCTATAGGATGGAGACAAATGATCATATGACACAAAATTTGAGATTGGATGTTGAGTACAAGACCTCACACCTTTTCTTAAAGCAATAGGAACATTTAAATCGTCAACCATAAGGTTAGGATCAATAACTAAGTCAGAATTAGAATCACTTACATTGAGTGGTGTTTCCGCTGACTCAGGAACTGATGGCAGGGGTAATGGTTGATCACCAGTATCATGCATAACAGCTTTGGCTTTCTCCTTTCTAGTGTACCTTTGTAAATCTGGCCTATCTAGTCTACCCTTCCTCCTTTCCTCGAGATCAATCTTTTCTTGCTCACTATCAATAGTGACTAAGTTTCTAATAGACTCAGGTACAGAAATCAAGGGAGTTGGAAAGGTAGACTCCTCTTCTACTCTAATCTCCCCCTGAAGAGGAGTAGGAGGAAAAAAAGGTTCAACTTCCCGAAAGGTCACATCCATACTGACAAAATACCTTCGAGATGGAGGATGATAACACCTGTAGCCCTTTTGCGTTCCAGAATAACCCACAAACACACATTTTAAAGCTCTAGGATCAAGTTTATTCTCATACCTATGGTGAACAAAACACACACAACCAAACACCTTAGGTGGAACAGTATAGGATGTATGACCCTGTAAAACTTCTATCGGACTCTTAAAGTTAAGAGTTCTAAGGGGCATCCGGTTAATTAGGTATGCAGCTGAAAGCACGGCATCCCCCCAAAAATGTTTAGGGACATTCATTGTAAATAAAAGGGATCTAGCAACTTCTAATATATGTCTATTTTTCCTTTCAGCTACCCCATTTTGTGCACTAGTGTTCACACAACTAGTTTGATGGATAATTCCCTTAGCATCTAGATATGATTGAAACATACCATCCATATACTCAGTCCCATTATCAGATCGTAAAATTTTCACCTTAGCATCAAATTGTGTACAAATCATGTTATAGAAAGACTGGAAACAAGAAAAAACTTCATTCTTTGATTTCAACAGATACACCCAAGTGAGTCTAGTGCAGTCATCAATAAAGGTAACAAACCAACGATAACCAGATAATGAAACAATAGAACTAGGTCCCCATACATCAGAATGAATAGTCATAAAAGGAATAGAACTTTTATTATCATGAGAAACATAAGTATTCCTCGTATGTTTAGCTAGTTCACAAGCATCACAAAATAAAGTTTCAACAGAACACTGACTGAATAGGTTCGGATACAACCGTTTAAGAGCTACAAAAGATGGATGTCCTAACCGTCTATGCCACATAATCACTTCTTGACTCACATCACTACTCTTCCCTAACAAGGCTTGGGATTTCTTCTCAAGGAGGTACAAGCCATCATGCACTCTACCATGACCAATCGTTTCCCCTGACTTCAGATCCTGCAAAAAACAATGGGTTGGATAAAAAACAGCTCTACATTGAAGATCATTGGTAAGAGCAAGTACAGATAAAAGATTAACTGGGAAGCTAGGAATGTGAAGAACAGATTTCAAATCAAGATTGGGTGTACACTTTACAAAACCTGTACCAGAAATTGGCGCAGAAGAGCCATTTGCAATACGAACATATTCCATATTAGTGCATGGTGAGTAATCAATGAATTTGTCTAAAGAGCCTGTCATATGTTTGTTTGCTCCTGAGTCTATAATCCAAGAATCATTCATAGAATTGACGAGAAGTGCCATACCTGACTTTGAAAAATGAGATGTAGCATTGGATGAGGATGGTGTACCCTGTCGAAGGAGGCTTCTCAAGGCTTGCAACTCTTCAACGGATAGGCAATCTGTAGAGAGAGCATCGGTAGTAGGTGTAGGAGTAGGGTCTGAAAATGTATTCACCTCAACTTGATTTGCTACATAGCGAGGTGGTCCTGATTTTCCTCCACCACGACCACGGCCTCTTCCACGGCCACCACCACGCGGTCGCCCAATCAATTTCCAACATTTCTCCTTGGTATGACCAGGAGTGTTACAATGATCACAAAACCGAGTATCCTCCTCATGAGTAATAGTGGTACGAGTAGCTTGTGATGCTACTAGTCCAGCTTTTTCAATTACTGGAGATTTCATCATAGTTCTTCTCCTACATTCTTCCTGTTGGATGTAAGCATGAGTTTCCTCTAAGGATAGCATCGGGGTCTTCCCCAATACCTGAACTCGGACAGGATCATATTCTGGATTCAAACCTGCCAGAAACTTGAATATACGCCCATTCTCAATTTTCTTGTGATATTGAACCGCATCATCTGGACATTTAGCATGAAACTCATCATAATAATCCAGCTGTCTCCACACCTCATTTAGAGCAGCATAGTAATCATCCACAGATAATTCTCCTTGTTTCAAGCCTTCCAATTTTAGACAAAGTTCAAACACCAAGGCTGCATTTCCTATGCCAGAATAAGACTTTCTACAAGATTCCCATATCATCTGGGCCGTGTCAAGCATCAAATAACCATTAGCAAGTCTAGGTTCCATTGAGTTCAATAGCCATGACATAACAAGGGCATTTTCAGATTCCCATGAACTGAATTTAGAATCAGTTTCAGCCGGACGAGTTTTAGTACCGGTAAGGTAGCCCGTATACCCTCTTGCACTGATGGATAAATAGCATGTCCTAGACCAAACTAGATAATTTACCGCACCTTCCAACTTGAAAGGACTGATTTGCAACGATGGATTAGCATTATCATGACTTTCTGACTTAGACATCTCAATAGAACAATGATCACCCAAAAAAGGAAGTAGCAGCAGCAAAGAAACAGCAGCAGCAAGAAAAAAACAGAGGCAGCCAAGAAAAATGCCACTGGGCAGCAGAACGGATCAGGGAACTAACCAGATAGGTGGGGTCGCAGTACAAAAAGGAGGCTGTCGGAGAAAAACTGGCCGGAGGAGGTGACCAGGGACGCCGCACGCGCCCACACGCGCCGGCGCGTGGAGAAGGGAACAGAAGCTTCTGGCGGCGCGTGAGATCCGGCGACCGGGTTTCTGGCGAAGGCTGGTCGGCGGCCTGGCAAGGGGCTGAGGGAGGCTGTGTCGCTACTGGACACCTGCAACACCTCAAAACAGAAATGGCAGCCCCTAAAAACTAGGGTTCAGCTGCCGGAAAATGCACTTCTGCCGGAAAAACAGCCCCCAACCGGAAAAATATACAGCCCTCTCACCTTTGCTCTGATACCATGTTGTGATTTGGGAGAGAAATTCTCTCTATTTCTTATATTCAAAGAAGAGGAATTACACATATATATAGACAAGATAGAGAAACCTAAGAAAAACAACAAAAAGACTATACTACCCTTTACATTATAGACTATTCACAACACAATGTTTCTAATATTTGGATCAATTATTTATAGTTCATAAAAAAAAATACGTATTAACATACTATAAATAAGGCTTGAAATGACTATGATATTTACATTTGTGGATGAAAATTTTATTTAGTGCAAAAAATATGCAAATTTAAAACTATAATTTTCTTTATATACACACGCACACATACACATGTACGTGTGTACGTATTGATATGTATATTTAGAGCTAAATTATGTGCTTAATGGTCATTTAACATATAGACAACAACAATTAGCAAAGTTGTACCCAATGATCAACATTTATAAGCTACTGGTTATCAGTTATTACTGACAACTGATCCAAATGAGCCCTTTAATCTTTTTAGTAGCCATTTGAGGTCATTGCATTTTCTCTAGATGGATATGTATATGTTGATTAAGTGCATTAAATAATTAGAAAGGTAAATAATCTATATGAAGTGACGTTGTGCTCTTCACGTTTCTTCTCTCTTTAGATGTTCTTTTATGCTAGCAAAGCAATCTCAGTTGATGAGTCTGAGTTCTGGGAGAAGAGCTATCAATTGAGACAAGTACAAAGCCGGAAGTTTGATGTTGAGCTTTCTTCCCTAACATCTGCCAACCCGGTAGCACATAACAAAGAAATGGGTGCAAAAGATTCTGTTTCCTTGTCTACTTCTGTGAAGGGAAAGGAGCAGAACAAGGAGGAACTTCAAGTATGTCCTTTGTTCATCAAGAACATTGCAAAGTCCATTGTCTCTGCAGGGAAATCATTGCAACTGATACGTCATGTTCCTATGTCATCCTTCATGTCATCTGGGAAAAGCACTGACAGTGAGATTCATGGTGTTGGAAGTTCTGAAGATTATAATGATTTAAGCAGTCGGCAACAGAGCATAGCCGGGTTAACCTTGTCTGAGATTTTCTCTGTATCAGTAGCAGCTCTCATAGGACATGGCAATCACATCTCTACATACCTTTTACAAGATGACCCTTGTAAATTTGAGATTGTCCATTCTTTGCTGTCTGATATGGTCAGGAAAAAGGTGAGGACTGGTGATGGTGAAAGCCGGACAGGAACACTGCTTGATGTTGGATCTACAAATAAGGATAAAGTTGGCTTTTTTGACACGAAAGAAGGGCATATGACTGCAGGACTGGTGAATGATGAATTCCTCCTCCACAGATCATTCTGTCCAGAAAATCCTGTAATCACTGTTTGTCAAAGTTTACTTGACAAGCATAAAGATTCTTGGAAAATGTTGAATGTTTCTGAAAATTTCCATCTACCTCCTTTAAATGATGAGATCTTACGAGAGGCTGTATTTGGTGGTGAGAGTGGGCTATCTTCTGCAGTTAAAGGAACAAATTATGCTTTGGTTTTTCAGTGTGGTAAACTTGAATATCTTCATTTACAGGATGAAAAGCTGTTAGAAGTCTTGTTTCCTTTTCCCACTCTCCTTCCTTCTTTTCAGGTATCGCTAGACTGATAAATATCTAGCTCTTTAGGTTTCTCTTGTGAGTACTTTTGACTAGTACTTTGGGAACAGGATGATATCTGTATGTCAGAGATCTTGCCTTTCCAGAAGAATAGAACACTTGCAACAAGAGTTCTTAGCTGGATGCAAAGCATTGAACCAAGAATAACACCCCTTCCACTGGTTGTTATGCAGGAATGCCTAACTGCCTGCATCAAGAAGCAGGTAATGACTTAAATACTTGCTCCAAGCAGGTAATGACTTAAATACTTGCTCCAATAATATGTATACATAAATAGATTAAATTGAAAGAAAAATGAGTTCTCCAATCTGGTTATGTTAGAGTGAAGAACGCATCCAGATTATAATAAAGAAGGAGAGGAAGGAAGAGCAGAAGATAGATGAGATTATAGAATGTAAACTTTCATTAATTCTGGATTGTTTACAAGAATGATAATAACAACCTAATAACAGAATAAGGAATAAAACAAATTGGTTGCAAGCAACCCCCAGGACCAGCCCGACACAGAGAAGATTCTCTGTAACAAAAATAACAAACTGTATGCATGCCCACTCAATCCAATCATTGGCTTTATATAGAATAATCCTCTAACAGAATTTGCTGATGTGTTCCTTCCAATCATTCTAATTCCTTTGCTGCCCCTGCTGCTCTTTGTTTCTTCTAGAGTAAACCTTGTAGGGCCTTGGGCCTTTCTCTGCAATCCTATCATTACCATCCCCTGGGAGACAAGCCTTGTCCTCAAGGCTGAAATGAGGAAATTGCCCCACCAAATCAGCTTCATCAATCCAAGTGGCTTCATCTTGGGCTTTTCCTTGCCACTGGATCAATAATTGGCGAACCGGTTGGTTGTTAATCAATGTTGTACGTCTTTGGCAGACCTTTTCCGGTTGAAGGAGAGGTTCCTCACTGCTGTTTAGGCTCTCTGGTAGAGTATCTAATACGGGGTGATTGCCAATGACTTTTTTCAGTTGGGACACATGGAAAACAGGGTGAATTTTGGAATCAGAGGGAAGTTTCAGCTTGTATGCCACTGCTCCAATCTTGGCAATGATTTCAAATGGGCCATAGAACTTGGCAGCTAGTTTGGCATTAACCCTGGTAGCCACAGATTGTTGACGATGAGGACAAAGTTTCAAGAAAACTTTATCGCCAATAGATAGTTGGACATCCCTACGCTTTTTATTTGCATACTTTGTCATTAACTGTTGTGCCTTGTGGAGGTTGAACTTTAGCTGCCTGATAATTTCATCTCTGTAACACCCCCACATTCAGTACACACACACTACAACACCACAATGTAGCATATGTGCACCGAATATAGGAGTGCTACGGCTTTTCATCAACATTCAAAACATTTTTATATAATACCATCATCTTTCTCAATATACATTATAGATATATTAATACATTTAAGTAGTACACAGCGGAAGTTATAAAATATTTACACATATGAAAACATTTGAGTACTTATTTATCATTACATATATATATTTACAATATAAACAAAATCTTTACAAAATATAAAAGAGTTATACATGATTGGCAAATCTCCTCTGATCTTTAAGTTCCCAAAATCAACTCTTCAATGTCTACTCTCACTCGGTCTAGAAGAGCTCTCGGGTTCAACTCTATTACCTGCGCGATTAAACACTATCGCGCTAAGCCAAAGGCTTAGTAAGACAATTCATGCTAATGTTATGCTTTAGTGCAATGCAATGTTTCACATTTGTATTAATAAATCAACATCAATGATACACACACAATTAGTAAAGATCATACTCAATAAACAATATTCCGTGAATAGTCCGTTTCATCATATAAGTAATATTAACATTTCATTACATTAGAACAACATTTATGTTATACATAAAACCTAGACACCTATGGGCCCATCAAGTATTTAATACGATATTCAGAATTCAGAGTTACTGCTTCAGTTCATAAACACCATTATCACGCCCGTAGGCAACATATACATATATATCTCTATCCATGGATAGTGTAACAGACCCAGTCTCTTGGATCATCAACTCATCTAACTCGAGGAGATCCTCAACCCGGCAAGACTGTTACAAATCTAATATTTCATAATATCAATTATCATAGTGTAACAGACCCAGTCTCTTGGACCTCAATTCAACTCAATTTGAAGAGATCTTCAACCCGGCAAGACTGTTAACTTTCATTAAATAGGCATGCCTCCAAAAAAACCAGAACTCTGAAACTGAATATCATATTAAACATACACTTATTTCAAACTCTTTATCAATCTTTCTCATCAATTAGGCAAACATGCCATACATCATTCAATTATATCATCATAGCCAATCACAATGGCTTTATAGCATTTCATATCTCAATTCATATTGTGTATATAGCATTATTAGTATCACATTTCAAAGTACATTATTCATAATACACATCACCATTCACAAGCCTCACAATACACAATACATAACCTTATTCATGTAATATCATATGCATTATCAATTCCATATCATCTCACATTTCATGATTCAACAATGATGTTAGACAAATGATATCTATTTTGATCCTTGACAACTCAAATGGATGATCTATTTTAACATGTATATGAAAATCTTGTTGTAGGATTAGATTGCTTCCAATAAGGTGAACAGAACCTTTCTAGCGGTCGCGCCTCACCTGAATACGACCGCCCCATACAATTACAAGATAAAACCTTATTACAGTAGGTTTCGCGGCCAGAAGCCCGACCTAAGTCGCGACCGCACCTCACAATCAAAAGATAAAACATTATTACAGTAGGTTTCGCGGCCAGAAGCCCGACCTAAGTCGCGACCGCACTTCACAATCAAAAGATAAAACATTATTACAGTAGGTTTCGCGGCCAGAAGCCCGACCTAAGTCGCGACCGCACTTGAATAATAGCGACCGCCCCAAATTACGTGTCTCTCATGCATAAACCCTAAATGTAACCAACCCTCTTCCAAATGCATTTTAACATATAATTCCCAACACAAACTCACTCAAATGGATATAACTCATGTCATAACACATATTCATCACAATAACCACTTAAACAACACATTTGAACACAAACCATCTCAAAATCCTAACTCAAACTTTACTCTTGATTTTCCACTATCAATCTTCACTTATTTTTCCATAATCACAACCAAACCAACACCAATTCCAATTTTTTTACTTTAAATCAATTCTAACACTTGCAAACACATATCAAATACACCAAATCATTACATCAACAAATCACACTTCACTTTAAACATAACTTCAAAATTTACAAAGGAAAACAAGAGATTTCTTACCTTAGATGAAGAAATTTCACAAATCTCTAACCAAACTCTTTGATTGCCTCTTCAATTGAACTCTAGCATCAAGAACACTTCTCTTCCTCTTTCTCTCCTTCAATCACCGGCACCCAAAATGAAAAGAAAACAAAATAGCCACAAGTCAAACACTTTTCCATCTTTTAATCTCCACCAAGAGATTTCTAAAGGTAAATTACCTCAATGCCCTTAACCATATAACTCACCTTTTGTCTCATATAAGCCCATTTAAGTAATTACACACTCAACACAAAAATATCTCTTTTCCTTTGACTCTTCCTTTGACCCATTTATATGTTATATATATCATCATATACACAACATATACCATTCTCTCTAAACCCTATTTTCTTTCCCAATTTCTTTTCTCTTGCAATTATCATATATATACAATCCAATATAACAACAACAACAATAAAAACATCATAACCAAGACTTCTAGGGCATATATGAGGATATTACAATCTCGATTACAAAGGTGTTGAGACAATGCTTCAACCCGAGATTCACCCGGCAAGAATTGATGTAAAGTTGGGGGCTTACGGCCATAGATTGCTTCAAATGGTGTGGTCTTGATGGCTCCCTGAAAATTGGTATTATACCAATACTCTGCCCAACATAACCATTTGCTCCATGTTTTTGGCTGGTCGGAGGAGAAACACCGCAAGTAAGATTCCAGACTCCTATTAAGGACCTCGGTCTGTCCATCCGTTTGTGGATGATAAGAAGTGCTGAACTCGAGTTGTGTGCCCTGTAACCGAAATAATTCAGTCCAAAAATTGCTTAAAAATAACGGGTCTCGATCACTAACCATAGACCTTGGAATTCCATGAAGACGAACCACCTCCCTAATAAACAGTTCGGCAACCTTGGCAGCTGTAAAAGGATGCCGAAGAGGAATGAAATGAGCATATTTAGATAGGCGATCGATAACCACAAGAATGCAGTCCACCCCATTAGACTTGGGTAATCCTGTGATGAAGTCGAGTGCAATATCGTCCCAAACTTGAAGAGGTATCGGCAAGGGCTGTAAAAGACCAGCCGGGGATTGAGCTTCGTATTTGTGTCTTTGACAAATAATACAGGAAGCAACAAACTCTTGAATCATAGCCATCATCCCCTTCCAATAGAAGTTAGATGCAATTCTTCGGTAAGTGCGGAAAGCTCCAGAATGGCCCCCCATGGCAGTAGAGTGAAATTCAGAAATTAGTTTGGTTATCCAGCGGGAAGAAGAAGGAAGCACTAACCTGCCTTTGTAAAAGAGACGACCATGGATGACTGAATAATGGGCAGGGGCTGGACCTTGAGAAGAGAGAGCTGAAATGATACCAGAGAGGTAAACATCTTGTTGAATTTCAGCATTGATAGTATCCCAATCTATCCATTGAGGAATAGAGATAAGTTGAAGTGTGAAATCTTCGTCTTTCCGGGATAAAGCATCTGCTGCCTTATTTGTTTTGCCAGAGCGGTATTCGATGACGAAGTCATACCCCATTATCTTGGCTGCCCAATACTGTTGAGCAGGGGTAGAAATCTCTTGGTGTAACAAATGACGCAAACTGCACTGGTCAGTGCGAATAGTGAAATGACGGCCGATAAGGTAGGGCCTCCAGTGTCGGATTGCAAGAATTACAGCCATTAACTCGTTCTCATAGGCTGATCGGGATGTCGCAGGATTGCAAATTGCCTTGCTAAAATAAGCAATTGGTTTATTATCTTGCATCAAAACAGCACCAACTCCAGATTTGGAAGCATCCGTCTCAATAATGAAAGGTTTGGAGAAATCCGGCATAGCTAAAACTGGTGCAGATACTATGGCAGTTTTCAAAGCATCAAAAGAGGCTTGTGCTTGAGAGTTCCATTGAAAAGCAGTAGTTGTTTCTTCTTTTTTTAATAACTGTGTGAGCGGCTGTGCAATGCGTCCATAATTTAATATAAATCGGCGATAATACCCTGTTAGGCCCAAAAACCCCCCGACAGCTTTAATAGACCTCGGTGTTGGCCATTGTATGATGCTGGAAATTTTAGAAGGCTCCATAGAGACACCTTGAGAAGAGATGACATGTCCCAAGTAATCAATGGAAGTTCTGCCGAAAGAACATTTTTTTGCATTCAAATGTAAGGAGTGGTCTAATAACAGTCGGAATACCTGCTCAAGGTGGATTAGATGGTCAGACCAAGACTGACTATAAACCAATATGTCATCAAAAAATACCAGAACAAATTTGCGCAAGTGCGGCTGGAAGACGTCATTCATTACTGGTTGGAATGTAGCTGGGGCATTGGTTAATCCGAATGGCATAACCAGAAATTCATAGTGCCCGGAATGAGTTCGAAAAGCTGTTTTGTGAGTATCTGAAGGAGTGACCAGTATTTGGTGGAAGCCTTGTTTCATATCCAGTTTGGAGAAAAATTGAGCCCCGTGTAATTCATCAAGCAATTCTTGAATAATTGGAATTGGATATTTGTGAGGAATAGTTGTTCTATTTAGTTGGCGATAATCAACGCAAAATCTCCAGCTGCCGTCTTTTTTCTTAACCAACAACACTGGGCTAGAGAATGGACTGGAGCTAGGCTTGATAATTCCAGCAGAAAGCATGCTAGCCACCATCCTTTCAATCTCATCTTTTTGTAGATGCCCATATCTGTAAGGTTTTACTGAAATAGGACCATGTCCGGGTTGGAGGATGATACGGTGGTCTTGTGGTCGGCTGGGTGGGAGGTGTTTGAGGTCGTCAAAAATTGTAGAATACTGGGATTGGAGCTGCTGTAACTGCTGAAATTGTCCTGAGGAAAGATTGGTTGAGTTGGTGAGGTGTGTCGTGTCCTCAGAAAATTCCCATAAAAACCCAGAGAACTCAATGCCATCAAAAGCGACCTTGGATATAGATTTAATGGATGCTGAAGAACGAGCTAATGAAGGATCCCCAGTAAGTGTTACCCAATGTCCACGATAACTGAAACTTATAGTCATTTGCAGCCAATTGACCTTCACTTCCCCTAAGGTTTCTAGCCATGCAATACCCAAAATTATTTCAACTCCTCCCAAAGGAAAGACAAAGAAATCTCCAGTTATTTCTATAGAACCAAATTGAAGCTTCAAATCCCTACAAACACCATTGGATTGAATTCGATGCCCATCCCCTAATTTAACGAAGAAGGGTGGCGTGGGACTAACCTGTAGGTTGAGGGAGTTAACCATATCCCCAGAGATAAAATTGTGGCTGGCACCACTGTCGATCATTATGGTGACTGAGCAGAATAAGAGGGTTCCTCGGAGCTTCATCGTACGAGGTCTTGAAATTCCCCCTACTGAGTACAGTGGTAAATCCAGCTCAGAGAAATGGGCCTCATTCAAGTCCGAGGAGAGAAGAGTAGAGGGGTCAGAATCAATATCCTCGAATAAACCTTCATTTGAAAGAACATCATCCTCACCTTCGATCAAAGCTCTAAGAGATTTATTGGGGCACTCATGTAAGGGTGAATAGGGTTGTTTACAACGAAAACACAGGCCCTTGGCTCGGAGCTCTTGATAATCATGATGGGAGTAGTGGCGGACGCCACGAAATCTTCCGGCAGCGTTGGGTGGTTTTGGTGGTGGAGCAGGGAGGGTTAGAGGTCGAGTTGGGTGAGCTATTTGTTCAGTTGATCGTGGAAGAGGGGTGGTAGTGTTTTGAGGGGCACGGGCTGTAGGTGGGTTAATTAATTTTGGGCCAAAGCCAAAACGCTGCGTAGCATGTGATTCGCTAGCGTTTTGACGATAATAAGGTTTGGAGGTTGAAATTGGTGGATTAAACAGAGCGACTTCCATTTCCACTTCTCGAGCCATTCGTATAGCTCTGTACAATTCTCCAGTATCCGATGAACGGATTTTGACGCGGATGCCTTCCTTGAGGCCATTGAGGAAATAGCCGATTAATTGAGGATCAGAGAGTTCTGGAGCTTGTGCAGCTCTAAATATGAAATCATCAATATACTGGGTAACAGTACCCGTTTGTTTTACAGCAGCAAGAAGCTCATATGGGTTAGAGGAAACATCTCCATTATAAGTATTGATAAGTTCCGATTTGAATTGGGTCCAACCCAGCTGCGGATTGCGAATACGAAGCAATCGAAGCCAATGAAGAGGTGCTCTTTCCATGGAACACATAGAAACAGAAACTTGGGAAGCTGGTGGAGTATTATGGAGTTCAAAATATTGTTCTGCCTTTGCAATCCAGCCTACAGGATCTATACCATTAAAGGTTGGCATATCCAATTGTTTGGGTATGAAGGATGGGTTTTGTTCTGGAAAGGGCCTGGTAGTGGCATAGTTTATGGGAGAGGATGTTTCTTCTTGGGTGTTTGGGTGGGGATGGGTGGAACTGCCAGAAATATTTGCTGGTGCCTTGCCGGCAACTATGGACTTAAGAAGGGATTTGATTTCTGAATTATCAGCTGGAAGGTGTTGCAGGGTAGAGAGAGTGCCTTCTATGGAAGATATTTGTGCTTGAAGTGCAGACACGTTCTTCTCTAACGTTTCTACTCTGGTTTCCATCTTAGTTTTTGGCATCCGGCAGGTCGGACCAATTTGTTAGAGTGAAGAACGCATCCAGATTATAATAAAGGAGAGGAAGGAAGAGCAGAAGATAGATGAGATTATAGAATGTAAACTTTCATTAATTCTGGATTGTTAACAAGAATGATAATAACAACCTAATAACAGAATAAGGAATAAAACAAATTGGTTGCAAGCAACCCCCAGGACCAGCCCGACACAGAGAAGATTCTCTGTAACAAAAATAACAAACTGTATGCATGCCCACTCAATCCAATCATTGGCTTTATATAGAATAATCCTCTAACAGAATTTGCTGATGTGTTCCTTCCAATCATTCTAATTCCTTTGCTGCCCCTGCTGCTCTTTGTTTCTTCTAGAGTAAACCTTGTAGGGCCTTGGGCCTTTCTCTGCAATCCTATCAGGTTAAAATTGCACATTATAGAACATGCCATCTTTCTGTTTTTGTTGGAAAGACTACTGTTTATATGTTCAGATTTGAATCCTTTCATGTCACAGGTGGATTACATTGGCCAGCTTATATTGTCAAAGTTGATGAAGGATTGGAGATTGATGGATGAACTTGCAGTTTTACGTGCCATATTCTTGTTAGGTTCAGGTACTTCTTTTATTTTGAGTCCCTGATTTGTGGTATATTTGGTCAGTTGACATCTGAAGTTTTCACTAACATTTATGCTGCTGACCTTCTATCTTCAGGTGATCTACTGCAGCACTTTTTGACTGTGATATTCAGTAAGCTGGATAGGGGAGAAACATGGGATGATGATTTTGAGTTAAACTTGATACTACAGGTGTGGTTGATAAATTACTTTGAGCATTGTGCATCCCATGTGGCTAAGTTGCTTTTTCTTTCCAATTCCTCTCACACAGTAGAAGAATTAACAAAGGATATTTCGGATGCTGTGGAAGTTTATTATTGTATTTTGTTTGATGAGGCTTTGGCTGCCATGCTGAGTCCATAAGAAATACCTTTTAGCATTTACTTGCATACGTAGAAGGCATGCATACGTACATATATACATACATACACATATATATTAACAAATTTCTTTTTCCCAAAATCTGGTGATATGGTGTGTACCTCTTTACAACAGGAATCCATCAGGAATTCTGCTGATAGCATGCTTCTAAGTGCTCCAGATTCATTTGTCGTGTCCATCACCAAGAATCATGGTTTTGATGGTGATGAGCTACCTAGTACACCAACCCTTGCCTCAACTTCTCGTGAGATTCGTCCACACAGCTTGGGAATTGATGGTCTTGATTCTCTGAAATTCACGTACAAGGTCTGTTAAATGGTCAATTGGGCTTGAATTTGTTTCAAATTCCATCTCCACTCTTTTAGAATGACCTCAAATGTGTGTGACAGGTCTCTTGGCCACTTGAACTGATTGCTAATACAGATGCAATTAATAATTATAACCAGGTATGTCTCTTCTCTTGGCTTCTATTAGAGGTGCTTTCATAGAGGTTTGTTGTCTTTGACTGTTCTCTCTCTGTTGTAGGTTATGAGGTTTTTGTTGAAGGTCAAGCGTGCGAAATTTGCACTTGACAAAGTTCGGAGGTTGATGTGGAAGGTTCTGTTTTCTGGTTCATCATTTCTTTCTTGAGATGCTATTCTAGTTTAGCCTTTTATTTGATAGATTGGAGCACATATCCTTGTGTAATTATTGTAAGGAAATATGTTATTTTAAGGGCCATTCACTACAATGCCACTGTTTCTCAAAATTGCAACTTGATTTTGATTATTTGATTGATTCTGATATCATCCCTTCCAGGGTAGACGCAATGTGACAAATAGCTACAAGCGTCACTGGCTAGTGGAGCAGAAACTCCTTCATTTTGTGGATGCCTTCCACCAGTATGTAATGGACAGGGTAAGATTTTTCTCAATGTTAAGGATTGCTTTTTTGACAGTCTGCCCTCTATGATCGAAGGACAAGGACCTGTGTTGGCACAAATGCAGAGGTTAAGACTGCATTATTAACTGTTCCACATTGAACACTTATTTGATAATTTTCTTGTATCTGGAAATTTCTTGGCAAGGAACCAAGTTGCAAGGCTGTATTTTTGAAGCCAATTGGCAGCCATGTTATACTTCATCGCTGAATTGTATACTTCCTCTGAAGTTTCCTTCTTGGGTATTTGCTTTGTAGAGGTCACAACTTGCAGTTGCCTTCGTGTCTTGGAATGTTGCCATTTGGTGGTTTTGAGAATCTACTTCAACCGTGGTCTCATTTTAGAGGCATTTTCCCAATTAGACCGGTTCCAGATTTTTCTTCACCATTCAGTTTAATTTAGAAAAACACTTGAACATAACAGATGAGAAAAATAAAAAAGAAACATTATTTATTGGGTTCAACATAATACAAATTAATTCTCATCCCATCCTTCCGTTGTTTGCATTCTCTGTTTTTTTCTGATCTCCGGGTTTTTTGGTCTCTCTTTATATGGTTATAGTTTGATGTTGAAATGGAAAGATAAAATATTTGCTGAAAAATTAGTGCATTTGCTTACATAACGCATTTGAATGAGAGGGTTTCTTTTGGTGATTGGCGTTGCAAATGCTGTCAATCCTGTTTTTTAGTCTTTGCTTTCAGCCTTTTAGTTATTTGACTAGGATTGGTAAGCAGGTATATCACAGTGCATGGCATGAACTATGTGAAGGTATGGCGACAGCTGGATCTCTGGATAAAGTCATTGAAGTACACGAGGCCTACTTATTATTAATTCAGCGGCAGTGTTTTGTGGTTCCTGACAAACTGGTGGATAGTTGTCTTTCTTTGTTTTGTAGTTTGTAGTCTATTCAAATGCTTGGATTTTTCTTTCTGCCAGTTATTTTGAAGAAAGGCTCAGTCTATATGTTTTTTATTGAATGCAGTGGGCCTTAATTGCAAGTCGAATCAACAGCATCCTTGGATTAGCTCTGGACTTCTACTCTATACAGCTGACATTAACGAGCGGTGGAGCAACTTCTACAATGAAGGCTAGATGCGAAATGGAAGTGGATAGAATCGAGAAACGGTTTGATGATTGCATCACCTTTCTCCTTAGAGTATTCTTCTTTGTCTCTGCTCTCATTTTTTTTATTTTTTTATCTTGGCACGATTGATTTGTTATATCTGATGAATCCAATCTTCTGAACCAGTAGTCACATGTGATACATAATTTACAGAAGATTGATATGTGAAAGTAACAGTTTTGTCCCAACTTTTGCAGATCTTGTCTTTTAAACTAAATGTGGGACACTTCCCTCATTTGACTGATCTGGTGACTAGAATTAACTACAACTATTTCTACATGTCCGCTAGTGGAAGCTTGATGACAGCCTCCAGCTCTGAAACTGTTACTTCAAGACTGGGGAAAGCTTTTGGAGCTAGAGCAGACTGATTAAATTAGAGTGGAATTTTGTGTGATATCATTTCTTCAGACATAGGATTTGAGGCTTTATTTCACTAAGATCTGTTTTTCTAAAGTAAATATTGTCATGATCCAGAAGAAAATTCCTCCGCCTAGCCTATGTCCATAGTGATATGAATGCAGCAGAAATGAGAAGTTGCAGAATTGGCAAAATTATCTAGTTGATGGAATCTATGTATTTCTTGCTTAGTTTCTGCAGAGCTCATTGCAAAAGTCTTTTCAAATTTAATCACGATGTAGAAGTTAATGTTCTTAAAGCAGATCAGGGAGTTGGAATTGAATTATCAGTTTTTTTTTTCTTATATTTCCTCCCTTTTTTTTTGGAACCCTCTCATGTATTTGTATAAAAGTATGTCTTTTTTGTTGTGCACTTGGCCTTGTAATGGTATTGGCCTCCTGTATTGTGTGCTTTTGCAAGTGAAATCTCATTCATTGGAAAAAAATAGTGAATTGGAGCTCTCCATTTATGAATCCAAAGCGTCAAAGAAGTCTAATAATTGCATCAATTTATCTTCATGGGTAAAGATTTAGCAGATTTTGGAAAAACTCACATGAGCTGTGGAAAATTGGACATTTTGTCTTTTATTAAAGGCTTATATATCCTGTCTCTTATAATTACACTATTAGTTATTTTGCCTTTTTACTTTTCGTGTGGATGATTTAATTAACCTAACAACCAAAAAATTTAATGTGTGATTTTTACACATGTTAACATCATAAATATGTGGGCCCATATAATATAAAATGTTGACAAGTGTTATTTGGCGGTCACTTTTCATTTTTATTTATTATTTTAAATATTAAAATTTATTAAACCTGTGTTTGGTTGGGAGTAAATGGGAGTAAAAGAGAGTGCAATTTATTCACTTTCTCTTGTTTGGTATAATTAGTAGTAGGGTAAAGGAAATTAAGTGGATGTTTGGTTTAGCTGTTTGATGCAGCTGATAGAGGTTTGAACTCTAAACAGCAGCTGTTTGGTAAAATTTGATGTTTGGTAAAATTTTAAAACAGCAGCTGATAGCTGTTAGGAACCCCAAACAGCTGCTGTTTCAATAAGCTCATACTCGGAGCTTTTTCATATCAGCTGATGGCTGATTCATATTAAGACTATATTAACCCTATTAAAATAAAATAAAAATTAATATTTATTAGATAATGATATGCTTATTGGTAATTTTACATTCAAACTGCAACAGCTATTGTATTTTTACCAAACACTAATCCGAATCCGCTATCAGCTATCAGCTGTTATGAACAGCTAAACCAAACAGGCCCTAAAATAAAGTAAATTCAATTTTCTAATTTTCTCTTCAATGTCTAAAATATTTTTTTTTCAAAATGGAGAGAAATGAAAGTAAATGGGAGTGAATAGTTATATAAGTGACTGAAATTACTATTTTAACCTTTCTTTTTTTCATTAAAATTAGGAAGAAAATTTAAATTACTCTCCCTTCTATTTAATCTACCAAACAATGTAAAGTAATTTAAAGTAAATTTCTTATACATTACCCTCATTTTCTTTATTAAAGTAAATTTAATTTCTCCTCTAATTTATTCTCATCCAAATAAAGGCTAAATAAAAATTTATTATAATTTTTTAAATTAAATATTTAATTTTTATTAAAATATTTTTGAATCTAAACATAAACAAGAAGAAAGTAATTAACACAAGAATATCGACAATATTTTCTATGCAAATTACCATTCACTTAAAGCCTTTGTTTCTCTCCCTCTTTCAACGCCAATATTGACAGCAGAGGAGGAAGAGAGAGATGAGAGACTAATTGACTCTAATCGACATAAGGTGATAGGAAATAGTGATAGTGATAAAGCTTTCAATCTTTTTAAGAGCATGAAGAGAGTTGGTTTCCTTTGTTACTTGAAAAATTTTAGGGATTTAATTTAATTTGTTGGGAAATTTGTTTAATTTATAAATTTTTGTTTAATTTGTTGGAAAATTTATTTAATTTGGAAAATTTGTTTCCTTAATACTTCTCTTTGTCTCAGCTTAAACTTATTTCGTTGTTTTCTTTTATTTGTGGCTACTTGCTCTTTTAATTTGGGGTTTGCAGTTTGTTGGGTTTGATTGAAGGCGATGATGCTTGGTTTGTGGAGGCGATGATGGTGGAGGTGATGATGCTAGGTTCTTCACCACCATTTTTTTGGCTAACCGATGACGATGCTGGCGATGGTTGAGCCGATGAGCAGACGATCTTTTTTTATTTTTTTTATTTAAATTAAATTTATTTAAATTTATTATTTGATATATAAATTTATAAATAAAATTATAGTTTAAATTTTTTATTGAATAGTCATTTAATTTAATTAATTTTAAAATTTTAATATGGGCAGATAAATTTAAATTAAAAATAATTAAATGATAAGTTTTAATATAATTAATTTTAATAAATAATTGTAAAATTTAAAATAATAATAAAATAAATAAGCAATGAATATATTTAACTACTTGAAGGATATTTTGGATATTTCACAGTACATATAAATATATTTAACAGTTATCACGCACTTTAAGAAAGTCTTATCACATTAGTAAATTAGGATTAAAAGAGAAATGAAATAGACAAGTGGGAAGGACTACATGATTAAAATAAAAATAAAGAAGGTAAAATGACTAAACGTATCAAATATATAAGGCGGTGAATATATTAAGCTTTTATTGAATAATAATACATATATTTATATAAATATTTACTTTAGGAAATATTAAAAAATTATATCCTCGATAACTAATTAGATAAGAATACAACTTAAAGCACTAATAATTAGAAAAAAAAATAACAATTACTTTGTAACTCAAGTTGGTAAAAATGAATTTGTCATTCCTAGCTTGCTAATAATATCTTAAAATATTTAAGTACTTTTTCCTTTTGTAAGAACATCTGCAAGTTGATCGCTAATCCTTTGTTTGGATGATGATTTTTTATGATTTCATATAATATGGTATTACTTCATTTTGTATTTGTTTTGATTTCCAACTTGATGGTATAGTTTTTCATAGTTTTGTCATAGTTTTAAAATCATGATTTTTGGTTAATTTTTAAAACCATCGATTTAGTGGTTTCATATTGTTTAAATATTTTTTATTCTAAAAATACCCTCTACAAATATTTTAAATTTCAAAATTAACTAAAAAAAGCTTATATAAAAAGACAAATAAATTTTTATTTTCCAAAGTTACTAAATGTCACACAAAAACACTAAATACATATCATTTTACTTTTAACAATTTTTTCTTCACAAATTTCTTATTCTAACCAATTCCATCAATAAACCTAACTCTACAAAATTTGTCAAACATTTTCACTTCTTCATTTGATGTTTTTATCATTCTTTTCATAAGTTTTGAAAATAATAACATGCTCCAACATTGATTTATACATAGAGAATGAGTTTAAGTTATACAAAATAAATTTCTTTTGACATTTTAGCTACTTTATTCAACAAGTGGTCAGCTCTAGACTACAAACTATGTGTCACTTGCTCAGCCACAATATCCAATCATGTTGAGGACAACCAAGTCAAAGATGGTTAGCCATTATGGTTGACCAACTAAATATGAATTGGTTGTTATGGTCGATTAATATGCTTCTTATTGGCTACAACAATTGATCATATATAATAGGCCATACTCATAAAAAATTACCATTTGTCATAATAAAAATGTAAGCAAAATGTAATATTAGCTGATATAACTAAAATAACTATTCAATTATGTCAAATAAAATATGTAAATACCAATATTGAAATCACATTATTATGAACTTAAAAAAAATCTTCTTAATTGGCCACAATGTCTAACTAAATTGGTTTAGTCGGCCATAGTTGCCAATTAAATTCATTTAGTTAGTCACTATGGCAGACAAAAGAGATTTAATTAGTCATTAGGCTGACTAAAGAGAATTAGTTATTCATTTTTGGCCAACTAAAAAAAAGAATAGTTAGATCTAGTTTGCCAACTATTCATACATCCATTTTTGGCAAATGCATGTGCACATTTAGTGTTTCTAGGGTTTGTTGAAAAGTATATTAAACAAGGGTATTGCGACCATTTTATAGCGGTGTATTTATAAATTTTAGAAAAATTTTTAAATGTCTTTTACACATTTATAAATTATGGTGTATTTGTAAAAAATGGATGGTATATTTATCCATGGCCCAATTTCAACATATTTATTTCAATCATATTGTATTGGATTATGTGTAATAATTATTGCTGATTAAGGAAAAATGTACAGATAAACTTCTATAGTTTTAATGTAAGTACAAGTTGGCACTTAAAATTTTTTTAGACTCAATTATGTATAGTTTTTTGCAAAATAAACTATTTAAGCCTCTGGTTGGATGAAGACTTTAAATGTGCTTCTTTTCCCATTAAATAGTTTATTTATGAGAGAAGACATAAATAAGTAGTTTTTGTGAAGGTATACATTGGCTCTTGAATTAATTTTAAATTCATAAAAATTCAGATTCTTTACCTTTCCTCTTTTTTCTCATCAATCAAAAGCTAACCTAAGCCACACAAAAAAAAAATCAATTTTCTTTAGTTTTCTTTCATTTTCTTAGCAACCAAGCCATTATTTTCTTTGTAGGAAGACCATTTTTATTCATTCTCTTTCATTTCATATTCTAATACTATACACAACACCAAATAATCATAATAAACCCATTATCAATAATTTCTAATTTTAGTACTTTACATGGAAATGATATCAAAATCAATGTTATAAATATGAAGTTAAGCAAGTTTTCAAAATATTCAAATCAATTATGAGAAATTTCCAAGTTTATTGCTTTACATGGTAAAGATATCAAAATTTAGTCGTAAGATTATATGGTCTTAATACAACATGCTTCACACTTCCATGCTATGGTATAACTTGGCTTAGATACTTATAATACATATATGTGATTCATACCTTAGCTTAAACCCACATTCATTTTATCACAAATATTTACATGTTTGTCCTTAATACATCATTTTCTAAGCCAACATGACTAACCACATCCCATAAAGCAACTAATAAAATCATGGATGCCACAAAGTTATAGTCATAAGAGTTTAGCAAACTATACATAGTAAACTTAGTTCTTCAAAGCTAATAGTAAACTTAGTTCTTTAAGCTCTTTGAAGAAAGAAATAGGAAGCTTGCCTAACATTGCAAAACTGATCCATAGATGATATTGTGAGTCATCAACTCAATGAGATAATAAATATGCTAAATGTGCCATTGGACATGATTAAGAAGTTTAGACGTTAACTATATTTGAAAGAATATGTGAATAAGAGTACAACATTTAAAACATGAATAGAAGTAAGTACAAACTCTATTAGGATTTTCTAGACTAGAGTTTCTCTCTACCTAATTTTCTCCGACATCCATCTAAATTTCCATGGAAATACTATAAATATTCGAAGTGTTACATATGGTAGTATGAGATTCCAATTATGACAATAATTGCCTTAGGGACTATACTTCTTCATTGAAGAAAATCTTAGGGGTTTGTATCTTCAAAATAATCCATTGCCTCATACGCATTGGCTTAAGGTCTTACTGAACCAGTTTGTTTAACTTCATGCCTTTTAGTTCGCAACCATGTAGTTTTTAGGAATACTTCTTGTTATGTTAAGATTTTCCATAATAGTCATAGTTTAAATGATTTTTCTTTAAGGAACCACGATGAAAGACATGTGCTTTTTCACAAGAAGTAGCTATTAATCCTACCATAATAGAGATATAGAGTGGATCATTATACTCCTACAAGTCTCTTATGTTGTAATGAGAATAAGTTGGTTGCAAGGAAGACATGAGATCATTTCCAAGTACTTGGACCCAAATATGAGCACACTCCATATTAACTCAACAAAGAAGTAAATTCACTTCTCAGTCACCTTTTGAAACTTAACAATATCAACATTACATGTGGTATGAAAATCTTGCTAATAATATAATTCTTATCACAAGCTATTTAATTCAACAGAGTACTGAGCAATAGTCATCTCACCTTAATTAGTACTATGAAATTTATTCTATATCTTATAGATTTATGCATCATTATCCATATAAAAGTAAATTTTGTGAAATCACATTTCAAATGGTATTTAACAATAAATATTATCAGCGTATCTATAATTGCATCAAATGATTAGTCAAGATATTATTATCTCCGTTCCAGTGAAATCGTTGCATTTAGCTCATGCACACTTATTAAGAAAATCATTAAATTCTCTAAATTTTATAAAAAGTTATTTTGAATGAACTAAAATATCTTTTATTAACTAATAAATATTAAAAGATTTAATATATAAATACACATCTTATACTTTGTGAGTGTCTTATGACACATCTATACATTCAAAAAGTGGCATTAATAAACCCTTGGCTCAATTAGAGAATACATGTGGAAAATTTGTGGGTAATAGTAGCGTGAAGGCACAGGTCGGGGCATTACTATCGAGCAATAAGCAACTTCGTTGCCTACTAGCCCTTTCAAATTTATAAGAAAATACCATTTTTTACTAGATTCCTTCCCTTCCCTTATCAAAATCTAAATACTAGTATAATATGCCCACTTCCTTTTGGATTTTAGAACGCAAACATGGAAGGATTTTGATTTTAAAGCTTCCAACTTTTCAAAAATTCAAGCAGATTTGTCCTAGCTCCTTTCTATTATTGTGTATGTGTGTGTGTCCAAATATATATACGTGTGTGTGTCAATATATATATATATAAGGATCGATTACAGATATATACATGTAGAATCCCTTTTATTTTCTAATAAAGTTTTTATTAATTCTGAATCATTTTGCCGTTTTAGTTTTAATTCTTTTAATTCTATTTTTATTTATTTAATTTTTTCTATAAATCATTTATTGTTGGTTTATTTTTTATTTGTTTATTTTTGTTTAATATTATTGTTAAGTCATATGTTTGCTTATTAGTGCTGGTTAATATTGAAGGCATTGGTTTATCATTTGTTTTATTGAAACTATCTAATAATTTATTTAAGAATTTTTCTTGTGTTTTAGGATTACTTATATGTTTTACTAATTCTAATAAAGATTCTTGCTCTTTAGTTAAAACATTTACTGATTTACTACTAGTTTCAGAAGTATAAGATTTTGAATTTATTTCATCTATTTGATTTTTTCTTCATATTTTGAATATTTTTCAAATTCTATATCTAAAAATAATTCATAAATTTTATTTAATACAAACTCTTCTAGGTTTAATTCTTGAAGTTTTTTTTATTAAATTTACAGAATCTAAAAGTATGACATTTTTTTTTATCATAGTTATAACATTCTAAATCTTTAAATGCTATATTTTTCTTTTTAAAGAATTTTTTATTGCTAGATTTTCTAGACTTATTATACTCTGGTTTTTTTATAAGAATCCTCTTTATTAAATTTTCTTTTATAAATCTTTTTATAAGGATTTTTATACGATTTTTTATGACTTTTAAAATATTGCCCTTGACAACCTTTATAATCTTAGGTTATATTATAATCAAATTGTTTACAGAATGATCATAATTCTTGTTTAGTCTTTCTCATTTCAAATTTTAAAGATTTTATAATGTTTTGTCTTGACAGAGTTTTAATCATTTTTTTTGGACTATACATATCAATTGTCCATAGGTCAAATTGTTATAAGAAATTGGATTTCTATATTCCTGTTTTATATGATTCTAACCATTTCTCCTAGCAAGACAGGTAATCCTACAAGAAACTTTTCTTTTCAAAAGGCTTGGTTAGAGTCTTCTCTCAACATTATCCTAATTAGTAATGTTGTTTTATAAAACTAAAAATTATTAAATTTTTTGCACCTAAGTTTACTTAGTAATTCAACATTTTTATCTTTTAAGTGAGTTGGATCTCCTATAAAATATAGTGATATAGTTAAAATAAGTATTGCCATTGCATAATAAATAGTATTACCATATTCATTTAATATAGAGATTTCATCCTCATAAGTTTTTATGGAATTTAGGATTTCTAGTTATTGTTCATCAGTAAGATGGTTATCCCACCAACCTTTTAATTGGCCTATGAAGTCAGCTATAATTAATTATGCTATAATTTTATCAGATGTATCTGTTTAGATTTTTTAAACATTAGCAGCCATAGTTATATGTTGTAGAAGACTAAGGATGTTATATTCTGATAAGCTATCAACGTTCCATTCATATATTGATGAAGCATTGTATTTATACTATGATAATACATTAGGTCTTTCTATAATACCAAGGTCTGGTGCATATATCCTAGATACTATAGATTGATTATGAGTTATATAATTTATTTGAGGGATTATTGTTTTACTAAAAGATCCAAGATCTTCAGTTTCAAAACTGAAATCTTCTCCCGATTCTGAATCTTGATAATGTATAACTATACTAATTATTTTAGACTGAGGTGTGTCTTGGACTACTTCTTTTGACTTAGAAGTTGACTCAATTTTACTAAGTTAATCTTTAATTGCTTTTACAAAATCAGAATCTTTAAATTTTTTAACTTTTTGTTGTCATGTTTTAGATACTTGAAAAAGTTTAAAAACATGAGTCTTTAATTTTTTTTTTTATCTAAAGTGTCTTCCAAGGGTTTTACTATTTCTTTACTTTTTATAAAATTTTCTATTCTATTTAATTATTTTCCTATACTATGTAAATGAGCATTACAAAAATTATTATGTTATAATATTTTTCTATTTGGATCATCTTCAACAACAGTTTTAAAGGTACAACTTTAATTTCGCATTCACCATACATAAATACACTAGGTTTTAGATGGATGTTCACTTTGAATAATTTTACCATTTACTTTCCATTCTGTTTCTTTATTTCTATTAGTTATAGGATATATAGATTTCTTATTGTTTAAATTATTTTCTAATGTATAAATTCTTTTAAACAATTTAAACAATTTTATTTTAATTTCATTTTGTTTTACAAAATTAATATATTCTATTTTTAATTTTCCAAAACCATGTTCTTTACTTATTTTCTTTAATTTTTCTAAATTTTTAGTTGTTGTTTTTTCTTCATAAAATTTTTCTTCATTAAAAATAAATTCTTTAGTATCATTATTTAATTCTCTATCCATGTTTGCTATATTTTCAGTTATAGCTGAGGTTGTAGGAGACATAAGAGGAGAATGTGATTATTCTTTATACTGGTTCATTCTAGGGTTTGTGTTCATAGGATTTAATCCATTATTATATAAAGGATATTGTATTGTTGTACTGTAATCTACACCTTTAAGTTTATGACTAAATTCAGGTATATCTGATGTAGAATACTTAGGCTTTACAAAAGTTTGTAATACATATTTAGGGTTTGTTTCATTATACGAAGGATATATTATAGAAGATAATTAAGATGTTCTCCTTAAATCTACTGTTGAAGTAGAGAAAGAAGTATCAAAGTACCTAGAACTTATACTGTATTTACTAAATTTTAATTTTACTTTACCATCTTCATATTGTTCCAGTTTAGAAACTTTATAAATTTATTCTTTATCTATTTTGGATATTTTAAAATTATTTATTGCTTTATGAAAATCTTCTAAAATTACTTCATTTCTATTTATAATCCTTTTAATTTATGAGTTATTAAAATTATCAGATTTAATGGTGCTAGCTGATTTACATAAAAATATTTCATTTTTAATTTTTGAAAAATAGCTTAAGATTATAATTATTAGTTTTGGAAGCGACCACCGACTAATTGCCCTAAATGTCTATCATCGGCTAACCAACGAGACTTATTGCGTATCCAAATTCCAAGTTAATAACTATACCCTTAATACTACAAATCAAAACTTCAAAATGAAATTCGAATTTATATAGCTCATTACCACCCCCAAAAACCTGTGGCTATGATACCATCAAAATATTAAAGGATTTTATGTAAAAAATAAAGTAACCTAGGGGTTTTTCTAGGTAATACACACTCTTAAAACTATATAAAATGTAATAGAAAAATAGAGAATGTAAAAGAATAGATTAAAAGAAATATAATTTATTTTATTAAAGAAATGTCAAATCATATAAGAAAATACAGTTTTTTTTATCACTATTTGTTGTTGTATCACAATAACATAGGATCTAATCTTACTCTTTGCTAGTAGCAGATACAACTGTATTTCCAGCCTATATACCAATAAAATAATAAAACAGAAGATATTTTTATAAACAAGTTTTTGATGTACCAAATCAGACCAAGCTTTAGGTATAGAGCATACTTATATAAATTACAAAATATATAGAAATAAATAAATTATAAAATAAAATAAAAACATGGTTACAACTTATAGTGGAGTTATACAACAATAGGGAAAAGAAAGGGTTTGTTTGAGAAAGGGAGAAGAAAAACTTAAACTAAGCTTGGAGAGAGTTTCTTCGGAAGACAAAGAATTCTGAGATGAAGGAAAGAACTTGCTCTATGCTTCAGGAAAGGTTCCTTAAATAGACAAAATACTATTAAGCTTTTACTGTGCTTTTCACATGCTTGGGATTGTAGAGGAATATTACCTTGTAAGAGATATTGTATCTTCACGCGTCTGACACTATAGATAAGTAGTACCTTATCTGGAACTATTTATTTACTGTGGATGAATAGTACTACTTTATACTATCGATGAACATCACTTTTTACTGTAATTTTATATGTCTGAAGAAATGAGGTTCTTTCTGCTTTTTATTATTTTTTTTCTTATTTATTATTTCTTATTCCTTTTCCTTTTCTTTTTTCTTTTTTCTTTTTTATTTCTTTTTCTTTTTTACTCTTTTCTTTTTTATTCTTTCTCTTTACATGAGATAAAATATCATAATAGTCATCCTCATTACTAGAGCAATAATCTGAGTCAGAGTCAGATTCATAAAGTTATAGTAGTGGACTTTATGACATCATAGATGAGGTAGAAGAAGAGACATAAAAAAGGAGATTTTCTTCTTCTAGACTGGGCTTTAGACTTCTTAGACTGAGTTTTAGTGGAAGAACCAGATGAAGAAGGTTTTATGGGCTG
The DNA here is from genome assembly GCA_947685225.1 of Garcia nutans. NCBI lineage: Eukaryota > Viridiplantae > Streptophyta > Magnoliopsida > Malpighiales > Euphorbiaceae > Garcia > Garcia nutans. Next base: position 57,440,721 of record CANTUV010000008.1, read on the forward strand.
AGAAGTGGACGGGATGGTCAACCATTTGTTGACAAATTATTTTATATTCTTCTACAATTTTTGCAGCTGCAAGAAGGGCTTGACAATGGGCGTTTTGGGCTTTAAAAAAGGAGGTGGCTAATATTGGATTGATATCACCGTACTCTTGTTTGAAGATCCAATTTTTTACTGTTGATACATTAGTGGAATTTCTAAATGCATTCCTCCATTTGATTTTATTTTTTCTTACTACCACGCATACATTGATTTTTGACTGGTAAGCTAAGTCAAAATACTATTGATATACTCATGGTATAAAGAATTTCATACAGAAGAGAAGGAGATGAGGAAACTATTTTTCATACAAAGATGGGTGAGCATTAGCTTTAAAGTACTAGTATGCCATTAGTGCTTCTGGTGATAATGTATTATCATCATTACCATAGTAATATTACCAATCGAAAAAATAACATTGGTAGGTTATCAATTTTAATGTTGGTTTCAAAATATAATAACCAAGAATGGGTATTTGAAGGGTTTTGTTAATAAAGGGCTTTTGTCCAAGCATGGATATAGTCTCAATAGTTATATGAAGAACAAATAGTTTTATACGCAAGAAAATTGGTTTTAAATGATACAGAGATAAGGAGAGGCTTTCCCAAATCATAATGATGGAGAATTTTCTTTATTTGGATTTAAGAGTAGGCTATAAGGGTTTTATATTTTCATTATAATTATGTTTTATCTTTACAGAACTTGTATCCTCAAGAATAACTAAATAGTATTTTTGGGATTTTGATAAATTAAAAGGTCTAAAAAACCAATTTTTTTAATATATAGATTTAATAATTTCCCATGGGTTATTGTGTATAAAATCCATTTTCTATTATTAATTCTTTTCTCATAAAAGATTTTGTAAACCATTTGGATTGTAATTGAAAGTTTGAAGAAATAATTTGAGTTGAGGGTTCTGAAATTTTCAACTCTGGTTTTAAGACAATTTGAGATAGGTTATTTGAGGAAGAAAATTCTCCTATCTTAGGTTTTACAAAAGGAATAAGAGCTTTACCTGAGGCTACAGGAGCCTGTTGAGCTTGTTCCGGTGGCGGAAAGCTCATTTTTTGAAGTGCTTGAAGCACCTCTGGTGATTGGGCTAATTAGGTTACCCAATATTTTACTGCTTTTATTTTAGGCTTTGAAATCTTCAGATTCGATCGTTAAGGCCCATGATTTTATGGTTTTAGAACCAGATTTTACGTTATCTGAATTATCAGATAGGGCTTTAGAAGATAGGCTTGAGTCAGATTTTACAATTTCTTTATTTTTATTGGCTTTTTTCTTATTTTTTCCTATGGTTTCTATAAAGGAATTTACGGGTTAAGAAGTTAGGAATACTATTGCTTTCTTCTTTTATAAACTCAATATCAAAATTAAATATACATAAAATAGCTTGTCATCTTGCAAAATTTATTTTGAGGTAAGGTTTTAACATAAATCTGTAAAACTTTTTTTGCAAATTTACAATCAATACGAAGTAAAAAAATTTTATTTAATAAACCAGATTGAAATTTAGAAATATAAAGTACAATACTTAAAATTTCTTTTTGTAATAGTAGAATAATTTATGTGGGTTGGGTTCCAATATCCTGAGGTAAACTTTACTATGGTTTCTCTATCATCTTTTATTTGTTTTTGAATTCTTCCATATCCTATATCTGTTATATTAGTTTCAATTATCTTAGGGGATGATGAATAAGGAATATAAAGACAAAAAATAATTTTTACTAAGGCTTTTGTTTATTGTACTATACCAGTATGGACTTCAATCGATGGGCTGAAATTTTTTCTAAGCCTATAATGTAAGGACTTTATTAATCTATTGAGGTTTGGATAAAAATCTATAACATAATTTAAACATGCCAAAAATCTTTTTAATTGAGTTTTATTTAGGATTTTATCAAGAAATTTATCTCTAAAAGCTAAGTTTATTTCCACAGGTTATATTATACATTGTTCTATATAATGTCATAAAAATCTGATTTTAGTATGAAATGAGGATATTTTTGTTTTATTGAGTACTAGACCATTTTTTCTTATAATCAAGAAAAATGTCTTTATATGTTTAAAATGTTCTTCTATTGTTTTACTAAAAATTAATACACCATCTATATAAACAATACAAAATTTTATATAAGGGTTAAATTTATCATTCACCACTCTCTGAAATTCAGATGGTGCATTTTTTAATCCAAAGGGCATTATATTCCATTCATATTGACCGAATAGAATTTTAAATGTAGTTTTATATATAACTTTTGGGTATATCTAAATTTGCCAAAATTTAGACTTCATATCAAATTTAGAAAATATATCAACATTATACTAATTACTTAATAAATCTTTTTTATTTAGAATATGATATCTAATCTATTTTAAAGCTTTATTTAGTGGTTTATAATTTATTACTAATCTTTCTATCTCAGAGGGCTTATTAATATAAAATGCAGTACAAGACCATGGGATGCGAGATTTGCAAATTAGTTGTTTATTTTCTAAATTAATTATTTTTTAAATAAAATTCTATCATATATGGACTTATCTGAATAGGCCTGGCTTTAGTTGTAGTGGATTTTTCATCAAAATTCACTTCATAGAGAAAATCAATCATATATTGTTTTATATTTCAAAATGCATTGGACAGATCAACACATAACTCATTTTCTATGAGGGCCTTTATTTGGTCCATTTTATTTTTTACTAAGTCTGTTTTTAATTGTTCATTTATTCTCTATAATTGAAAATTATTTTTTAAATTACAAAATTGTTCAGACTTTACTTTTATTAGTTCATTTATTTTTAATTCATTAATTGAATGTGCTTTAAGTATATTGAGATTTTTCTTTTTAGGTTTCTCTATAAAAGGAAATATAATTTTTGATTTTTTTATTTTTAAAGTTATTTTATCCTTTTTACTGAATAAAGAGTAATTAAATTCATAAATGGTATTCCTAAGATTACCATATATCAAATTTCTTTAGTTAAAATAAATATTTTTTAATTTTAAATTTTTATTTATAATTGAAGCTTTTGTTTTACCAAGGATTTGTAATTTAAATTTATTAGCTATGGATAATTTTTTCTCTAGTGTTTCTCTAAAATATCTTAAATACTAAACTAGATTTTATAAAATTTAAATTTACTCCAATATCAAATAGGGCTATAGTATCTATAATATAATTTTAAGAGAATTTTAGTTTTATTGAAATCAAATATTTTATGGACGTTATTTAATGTAACATAAATATGAAATTTTTAGGTATGTTATTTTTATCTATTATACTAATTTCATTATCATTAATATCTTCTTCTTCTAAAGAGTTTTTAGAAGAGGTAGAATCCTTTTTATTTTCTAATAAAGTTTTTATTAATTCTGAATTATTTTGCTACTTTAGTTTTAATTCTTTTAATTATATCTTTATTTCTTTAATTTATTTTTGTAAGTCATTTATTGTTGGCTTATTTTTTTTATTTTTATTTAATATTGTTGTTAGGTCATATGTCTGTTTACTAGTGCTTGGTAATACTAAAGGTTCTGGTTTATTATTTGTGTTACTAAAATTATTTAATAATTTATTTAAGATTTTTTTTGAATTTTAAGATTAGTTATATGTTTTACTAATTGTAATAAAGATTCTTGTTCTTTAGTTAAAACATATATTGATTTAACGTTTGTTTCAGAACTAATAGATTTTGAATTTATTTCATTTATTTGACTTTCTTCTATAGATTCTGAAATCTCTTCAGATTATAAATCTAAATATAATTTATGATTTTATTTAATACAGACTCTTCTACATTCAAGTCTTGAAGTTTTTTTTTACTAAATTTACAGAATATGAAAATATGATATATTTTTTTATCATAGTTATAATATTTTAAATCTTTATACACTATATTTTTCTTTTAAAGAATGTTTTATTATTAGATTTTCTGGACTTATTATACTTTGGTTTTTTATAATAATATTATTTATTAAATTTTCTTTTATAATTCTTTTTATAAAATTTTTTATAAGATTTCTTATGACTTTTAGAACATTATCCTTGACAATATTTATAATCTTAGGTTGTACTATAATCAAATTATTTATAAAATGATCCTATATATTCTTGTTTAGGATAGTTATCCCACCAACTTTTTAATTGGCCTGTAAAGCTTGTTATAATTAGTTCAACTATAGTTTTATCAGATGTATCTCTTTGAGTTCTATAAGCATTAGCAGTCATAGTAATTTGTTGTAGAAGACTAAAGATGGTATATTCTAATAAGTTATCTATGTTCCATTCATATACAAATGATGCATTATATTTATACCGAGATAATACATTATCCAAGGTCTGATACAGTTATCCTAGGTATTATTGATTGACTGTGAGTTATATGATTTATTTAAGGTGTAATTGTTTTATCAAAAGATTCAAGATCTTCAATTTCAGGATTAGAATCCTTTCTTGATTCTGAATCTTGGTCCTGTGTAACTATACTAATTATTTTAAACTGAGGTATATCTTACTAAGTTGATCTTTAATTGCTTTTACAAAGTTAGAGTCTTTAGATTTTTTGATTTCTTATTGTCTTATTTTACATACTTGAAAAAGTTTAAAACATGAGTTTTTATTTTTTTATTTAAAGTATCTTCCAGAGATTTTACTATTTTTTTTTTACTTTTTATAGAATTTTATATTCGATTTTTCCTACACTATATAAATGAGCATTACAAAAATTATTTTGTTCTAAGATTTTCCTACGTGGATCATCTTCAACAACATTTTAAAAGGTACAACTTTAATTTTACATTCACTATGCATAAATACACTTGTAGTTTTAAATGGATGTTCACTTTGAATAATTTTACCATTTGCTTTCTATTTTGTTTCTTAATTTCTATTAGTTATAGGATTTATAGATTTTGTATTGTCTAAATTATTTTGTAATGTATAAATTCTTTTAAACCATTTAAAGAATTTTATTTTAATTTCATTTTGTTTTATAAAATTTATATATTCTATTTTTACTTTTCCAAAATCATGTTTTTTACTTATTTTCTTTAATTTTTCTAAATTTTTAGTTGTTGTTATTTCTTTATAAAATTTATCTTCATTAAAAATAAATTTTTTAGTAATGACATTTAGTTCCTTATCTATATTTGTTATATTTTTAGTTATAGTTGAGGTTGTAGAAGATATAGGAGGAGAGGGTGATTGTTCTCTATACTGATTTTGATTTATTTTAGGGTTTGGATCTATAGGATTAAGGTTATCATTATACAAAGGATGTGGTACAAGTGTACTATAATCTATACCTTTAAGTTTATTTCTAAATTCAGGTATATATGATGTAGAATACTTGGGCTTTACAAAATTTTGTAATATAGATTTAGGATTTGTTTCATTATACGAGGCATATATTACAGAAAGTAACTGAGATGCTTTTCCTAAATCTACTATTGAGGTAGAGGAAGAAGTATATGAGTACTTGGAACTTATATTATGTCTACTGAATTTTAATTTTACTTTGCCATCTTTATACTGTTCAATTTTGATGATATTGATATTTGGTTTTACGATTCTTTCAGGTTCTGGAGGAGGAACAACTCCTTCCAATATCAATTCATCAGGAGGGGATATATCCTTCCATTGTATGGTTTTAGGAATTATTATATTAGCTTTACTAAGGTCTGTTTGAAGAAACTTAGTTTCTCATATTTTAGGTTGTATTTTATATTTAGCAGCAAAAGCAAAAATCATTGCTTTGTATTATATTTTATATATTAATGCTACATGAATTGATCATTCTAATATTTTATAATTATGGATTTTAACTTCTAATACTACACATTTTAAAATATTAGTATTATTTAGAGATATTGTAATATCAGGATGTACTTCAAAGGAAATGAGACCCCTCACTTAAGCTGGTTTCCACATATCCTAAGAGAGAATCCTGAAAGTTTACAAATCTTGCATCTCCAACTACTGCTAATATACTTGTATTTATACCTTCTTTGGTTAAAGATTTTATACTAATTTGTATTAATCTTATATTTTTTATTTTTATGCTTTTGTAAAGTTTCAGGAGATAACAATGTAATCTTTTCAAAAGGTTTACTTAATTATTTATCTTTTTCTTATGCTTTAATTGTGTAATCTATTTTAAAAAGATTTAATTTAGAAACTTTATAAATTTGTTCTTTATCTATTTTGGATATTTTTTTAATTATTTATTGCTTTATAAAAATCTTCTAAAATTACTTCATTTATATTTACAATCATTTTAATTTCTGAGTTATTAGAACTATCAGATTTAGTGGTGCTAGATGATTTACATAAAAAATGTTCCATTTAAAATTTTTGAAAAATATCTTAAGATAGTTTTGGAAGCGACCACTGACTAGCTGCCCTAAATGCCTATCCTCGCTAACCAACGGGACTTACTGTGTATCCAAATTCCTAGTCAATAATTATACCCATAATACTACATATCAAAATTTCAAAATGAAATTCTAATTCATGTATATCTTTACCACCCCAAAAACCTATGGCTCTGATACCAGTAAAATATTAAATATAAACTTAAAATAGCTTGTCATCTTGCAAAAATTTATTTTGAGGTAAAGTTTTTAATATCTTTTTGCAAAACTTATTTTGCAGATTTATAATCAATACGAAGTAATAATTTTTTATTTAATAAATCATATTGCAATTTAGAATTACAAAGTACAATACTTAAAATTTCTTTTTTAATAGTAGAATAATTTATTTGGGTTGAGTTCCAATATCGTGAGATAAATTTAATTATGGTTTCTCTACCCTCTTTTATTTGTCTTAGAATTCCTCTATGTCCTATATCCGATACATTAGTTTCAACTATCTTAAGGGCTAATGAATAAGGACTATAAAGATAAGGAATAATTTTTACCAAGACTTTTATTTTTTATACTATACCAGTATAAACTTCAGTCAGTGGACTATGATTTTTCCAAAGCCTATCATATAAGAGATTTATTAACCTATTCAGATTTGGTAAAAATCTATAACATAATTTAATTATCCCAAAAATCTTTGTAATTGGGCTTTATTTAGGATGTTATCAAGAAACTTATATCCAAAAGCTAAGTTCTTTCTATATGTTATTTATACTTTGTTCTATATGATGAGTTATATATATATATATATATGTATGTATGTATGTATAAAGTTATTATCCTTATTTTGTAAATTGGAGAATACGTAGTTTGTAAAGTTGTTGAATTATTGTTGTGAAGTTTCAATACTTTGGTTTAAAGTAAATGAAAAGTTATGAATTTTGATGGGTTTTCTTATTGATTCGTAAAAGGAAGGGGGATTAGGTGCTTTGGAAGGTTATTTTAGGAGTTTGGTATGGAGAAAAAAAATTGATTATGTACATGTTAAAGGTCATGCTCATCATCGGTTAACAAATGTGCTAGGTATATATGATATGCCATAGCTCCAATTGCTTATGTAATAATTGAACACATTTTATTTTAATGTATGATATTTGTAATTTTTTTTTACATCATGTTTAATTTTGTTAATATGATTTTGCCTTGATTAAATTTTAAGACTTGTCATCATGATTGAAATTATGATAATGAGAATCAAGTCTTTTATAATTTAATCTAAAGTTATTCTTAATACTAGAATCATTAAATAGAGCTTTAATGATCCAATTAGATCAATATATATGTGATAGTCTATATAAGATAGAGATTAGTAGTTCTCATTAACTAAATCATATATATATATATATATATTGGGGCTACGAAGATATGATCATTGAATCGACTCAATAGAGAATTTTTAATGGTTAAAATTACTAGTAAACTATCAATGTGATATTATTTTGAAGAATACAATGTAATAATTTTTTTTTGACCTAGGATTATTGTAACATCTCCTGACAATTCTCACATAAAATTATCAGAGAATGTTACTCGATATACTATCAGTACTCTAACCAATTCATTGACAAAGTTTTCTTTCAGAATGTTACTAACAAAAATCTTCAAATAACAATACAATCTGTATAATATAATACTTATAAATCCAATATTTAAACCAATCTCCAACATCTCCAATAATCCAATTACTAATTACAAATCATATAACCATCATATGTTTGTCAAATCAAATAAATATATAATACATTTTTTATTCAATAATCGTTCACTAGAATCTCAAACTTCGTCCTTTAAATACATATATTCCTTTCATGTTTACGAATTTGTACAATATCTCAAATAGCAAAACTAAATTGTATATATACATTTCATAATTTATGAGTACAATATACAAAAAATCTTTATATGTACTATAGATAATTTTCTAAGATCCTTAATTTCACTTCTTAACTTGCTCCGATGACCTGATACCTGTGTGTCAGAAAATAATTCTAACACGCTAAGCAAAGCTTAGTAGTACTTATATAAACATATTTTGTCACTTAATATTAAAGAAAAATACTTATGGAAATATAGTAATAACACTTAGTTTTAAGAAATATTTCAATATATTAACTATTTTCAATAACAAACCAACATAATATTTTGATTACACAAAATAATACTTTAACTTTATAAAAGTCATCATGCTATACTGTACTTTCGGTATTGCAACTTTTTTTCTTTATGAATCATTTTATTTAAGACTTGTTTTCTCATTTGATAACATTGCTCACAATATGCTTATTTTATTTTTCAGTAAGTCTTACTTTTCAATTTTACATATAGGATAATTTTATTTAATCTATAATTTTTAGAACTTAAATTTAGTACTATACTTTGGAGCACTTTGTATCTTATATCATTATATACACTTTCAATCACTATAACACATAGAAATTTATTGATCAATTCAATAACTTGAGCATAACATTTCTATTCTGTGCATTAGAACTTTTACTTGTAAACATTAATATATACATTACCAATCACTTTCACATTGTAATACATTAAGTCAATTTTAAGTAATTGACTTATATTATTATTTTGTATTTCTTCCATTATTCATAACATCATATCCATATATATTTTTAATTTAGATAACTTCATTAAATATGCCCATACATACTGAACTCAAATCATAGGTTTGGATAACAAGTTAGTATAGTAATTTTAATGCCAAGTCTCAAGAATATATATATATAATGGCAATTATGCCCACTGTCACTGATGACACAATGTGTCCATTAATGGCACGAGATGCCCACACTTACTATGGCTATTATTCCTCTGGTTAGTCATTCAATCCAAAGCTAGATCTAAAATCAGTATGATTTGAGCAATTCATTAGTTTTGATTAACATTGAATTGTGTATATCATTTCAATGGTATAATACTTTTATCAACATTTAGTATTATATATATTTTTCACATATCCAAAGTTTATCACTCTTTTTCATACTTTTAACACATACACATGAATTCTCAACATAAAAGTAAGAAACATAAACATATTAGCCTTATACTAGGCCCGTATATCACAAAATATAAGCCAAAAACATTATCCAGGTACCCCCATGACCGTGGCATCTCAACCCCAATCCCGTGGGATACAAAATGAAGCTATCACATGCATTTGTAGATCCCCACGGTCATGGCATTCAAGGGCCACGGCCGTGGCATTCAGAATGGCTCTGTTTTATGAAATTTTTAAAGAAATAGCCTCACTCTCAACCCCCACGGTCGTAGCACTCAATTACCTAGCCCATGACATTGGTTTTGGGTCTATTTTCGGAGTAATTCTTCCTCCAACAGTTCCGACTTTGATACCATGCCCATGGCACCTTTAAGCCATGCCCGTGGCATCCTAAAATCATGTATTTTACACTTTTAACTTAATTCAACACAAATATTTTGAAGATCTAAGTTAAAAATGTATCAAGACCAAATTTTTGACATAAAAAGAGTTCATATCAAATAATTTACTAAAACTTCACTTAATCAAACTTTCAACCATCTCACATGGCTAAAAACATCATCAAACCACCCAATTCTCTCAAGAGTTGAATTAAGAATCAAACCCATCACATAAAAGTTATTTTTCACTCATCAATCTATTTAATCAATACTTTGAAGAAATATTTCATTATAAATAACTCAATTAATCAATTCAAACATTAAAACTCATAAAAATTCATATATTTATAAATTATAATACAAAAGCACATCCCTCTTTCAATTTCTCTCTTCTTCTCTCTTTTCCTTTTTTTTTCTTTGATCACTTGCTTATAATATCACCTTTTTTAGCTTATTCTTTTAAAAACTCATAGCTAGATGTGATTTTCTCTTAAATTTTAGCCAAATTCTTGAAAAGAAGGAAGAAAGAAGGAGCTTTAGTGGTGTTGGTGATGATGATCGTGGATGATGAAGCAAGAAGAAAGGAGTTCTACACACACACATGTCCACATATATATAATATGTTCAATCTAGTATGGTCAATCTCATCTTAGTTATGGTGCGCCCTCACCCTTAGCCTTTAATTCAAATTTAATTTTTAGTCCCGTAAAACCATAAAAATAATTTTTTCAATAAATTTTGAGATATACTATTCACTATTCTCTGCTTATAGCATTTATCCACATTACTTTTATCACTATACATTATCAATTATCAATATTAGTTAAAAAGTTCCATGTTTAAAATCTTGACCATTACAATTCTCCCCCACTAAAGAAATTTCATCCTTAAAATTTACATGTTATGGCAATAAGCCATTTAATTTATAACTAATCTCACATAAAATCAATTATTTTATTAATTTACATAACTTTTATTTATGTCTAATATCAATCAATTTAACACTTTCAGAATAATCTTATTATAGAACTGCAGAAGATTCAGCTCTACAGACTTACACTATTCAAGTTCAATTCAATAATTGCCTTTAATTCTCTTTACATTCCACTATTATATATATATATATATATATATCTTTCTTTCTCTTATATACTGAACTTTAAATGCTTGTTTCGGATAGTGGGTTGCGGATGACAAGTAAATGCCTACTGTAAAAATGTGGCCAAAGGCCCACTATGGAACGAATGCCCACTATATATGATTACACAGAGTGTCCACTGAGAGAAAGGGACCAAAGGTCCTCTATGACGCAAAGCGTCCATTGATGGCATAGATGTCAATATCACTAGGACATATATAAAAAAATGTCCTCTATGGCACAAAATGCTCACTTTCAATATGGGACATAAGTGTTCTCTATGGCACAGAGTGCCCACTTTTAATATGGGACATAAATGTTCTCTATGGCACAGAGTGCTCACTTTCAATATGGGACATAAGTGTTCTCTATGGAACAAAGTGCCCACTTTCAATATGGCATAAAATGCCCACTATCACTTTGAATATTTACCCTTTAGCTAATCCGGAAACTAGATTTAACATCAGTATAATAGATCAATACATTTATTTCATTGTTATAAATTATTGTCAATTATAATATCTTTTAGAATATAACACTTTCTCTTTGAAGTGTTTTTTTTTATTATTATTGTGAATTTATAAGATATGAGCAATTATTTCAAATACATTTATCATATGAACATATATACACATTATATTTGTTTTCGATTAGTTTGACTAATTTTATTTATTTATCAATTTTTATTTTTCAAATCACTTTCATGTTTCCACTATAATAATGAAATCTAAAAAGATTTCCACTCTTACTTGTTTAATTCTTTTCTTAACATATTAAGAATTTACAACTATTCTTTCATTTTAAGAGTATATGTACATATATAATGTATTCACTATGTTTAATACACACACTCACACACATATATATATTTCTAACTTAATCCACAATACATCATTTCACTAGAAGGGTTAAACTACCTACAAATCTCACTACATTCTTTCCTTTTCACATTATCAATTTCTTTTTTTCTTTTGTATCAATTAGCATCGGTTAACTCTTTAACACTTCTATACATAATCTATACATTGTCTTTAATCACCAAATAATATTACTATCACATATTTCATAAGTACACAATCTGTAAATCTCGCATTCATACTTTCATTACTCAATCAATTCGTATATACACCTCTTTATTTTCTTTATCTTGCTCTTCAAACTATGTAAAATCATCAATGATTTATCAATATATCATTCTTCTCACATTGCTTTAGAAATTATCTTATTTCTTCATGAATAATGTTAAATCCACTAATCACTTGTAATTATTTTTTTATCTCTTCTATAATCTTACACTTATTTCAAATATCCAAATACATTTATCTATATTTTCCTCAATTTTTCTTCATATATAAGTTTCATCATTTAATGGATTGATTTCATTTCAATCTTATAAGCAATCTTTCATCAATTATAACTATTTTCAAGATGTATTCAATAATTCACTACCACCCATAAACCCTACTTTGTGAAGATATAAGAAGGTAGAAATATGCATGGGCAAATGTATGACCATGCAAGTGATCATGCACATCACTGCTTAAATTATTTTTAAGTTTTGAAGAATAGAAGTATGCATAGCCAGATGCATGTCCATGCGAATGGTCTTACATGTCTCTACTGAAATCTCCTTTTAAAATTTTAAGGGCACAAATATATGCATGTCCATATGAATGATCATGCCCCTCACTATTGGGATTTCTTCTCAAAGTTTGAAGAATAGAAATTTTGCACAAGCATACGCATGACTATACAAATGATCATACGTATCTTTGATAAAATTTCTTTTCATGATTTAATCAATAAGTTATCAATAATTCAACTCAAACAAATTGAGGAAACATGATCCAACTCTTGAAAGCACAATCAAATTTAAATCCAAACTTCCATAACCCTAAAATCTTTTAAAACCTTATTTTCTTTCAGAATCTTATATCAACTCATAAATGATTCAATGATAGTTTTAATTATTGTTTCAGTTAATAATCTATAAATAAATATTTACATATTGCAAGAATAACTTTCTATCATAGAAGTAAAGTTTTATGCTCATATTTTTCACAATTATTCAATATACAATATCTTTCACTAGTAATAGTGTTTTATCAATACACAAATCTTTTTTCATAATAAAAATTAAGATCAATTCAATAAATAGCAAAATAAGTATTATATAAGCACTAATCTCTTTAAAAATACTCTTCCATCACTTTTCCTTTCAATATTTTTATTTTGATGATGTTTTAAAGGACAATAGAAGACACTAGAAATTTTAAATAGGTTTTAGGACTTTTATCCAATATAATCACTTATACAATATTTTTGATGCATTCACTTTTTTTAATTAACTATCACTTCAATTCTTAACATCGAAACATTATAAAAACAATTACTTTTGACACTTTAAAACCCCATTATCTATATTTTACATCTAAATTACAGCTCGAATTCATTTCGAGCTATAAGGGTATTTTCATAATTTCTTATCTCTTCGAAATCTTTTCTAAACATACGGATATTATCTATACTTGGATTTAATGTTACTCTTATTAAGGCTTATTTAACCTTATCACTATAAGTTCGAAATGCCCAAGCTACAAAAAATATCATAATCAATCTAATTTACACTCATATATTCACTTAATGCAGAAAATCAATACTTAAAATTTTAAAGCATGATAATTTTCATTCTCATAAAAAATTTCATTCTCAAAATTTATCTATCTGTCATAATTCATTCCTCAGATTCCAATAAATTATTACACTTCCACTGTATTACTTTGATATATCTCTTTAACTACTCATATCTTATTTTCTTTTCACATCCTTCTTTATCATAAATAAGTCTACTGCACTCCAAATAATACACTATGAATTCTCAGCTAATTCATAGAAAATATTCTACTACCATAAACATAAAAAAAATAAATTGTATCAAATATATACCTACTTATTCGATTCACATAACTTAGACAATTGCATTTTACTTCTCTCATAACTCCACATGCCAGAAATGCCTAAACTAGGCTCTGATATCACTAAATGTAACATCCCCTGACAATTGTCACATAAAATTATCAGAGAATGTTACTCGATATACTATTAGTACTCTAACCAATTCATTGACAAAGTTTTCTTTTAGAATGTTACTAACAAAAATCTTCAAATAATAATACAATTTGTATAATACAACACTTATAAATCCAACATTTAAACCAATCTCAAATATCTCCAATAATCCAATTACTAATTATAAATCATATAACCATCATATGTTTGTCAAATCAAATAAGTATATAATACATTGCTATATTTGATAATCATTTACTAGAATCTCAAACTTCATCCTCTAAATACATATATTCCTTTCATGTTTATAAATTTGTACAATCTCTCAAATAGCAAAACTAAATTGTATATATACATTTCATAATTTATGAGTACAATATACAAAAGATCTCTATATGTACTATCGATAAATTTCTGAGATCCTTAATTCTACTTCTTAACTTGCTCCGATGACCTAATACCTGTGTGTCAGAAAATAATTCTAACACGTAAGCAAAGCTTAGTGGTGCTTGTATAAACATATTTTATCACTTAATATTAAGGAAAAATACTTATGAAAATATAGTAATAACACATAGTTTTAAGAAATATTTCACTATATTAACTATTTTCAATAACAAACCAATATAATATTTTGATTACACAAAATAATAACTTTAACTTTAGAAAAGTCATCATGTTATACTATACTTTCGGTATTGCAACTTTTCTCTTTATTAATCATTTTATTTAAGACTTGCTTTCTCATTTGATAACATTGCTCACAATATGCTTATTTTGTTTTTCAATAAGTCTTACTTTTTAATTTTACATATAGGATAATTTTATTTAATCTATAATTTTTAGCACTTAAATTTAGTACTATACTTTGGAGCACTTTGTATCTTATATCATTATATACACTTTCAATCACTGTGACACATAGAAAGTTATTGATCAATTCAATAACTTGAGCATAACATTTCTATTCTATGTATTAGAACTTTCACTTGTAAACATTAATATATACGTTACTAATCACTTTCACATGTAACACATTAAGTCAATGTTAAGTAATTGACTTATATTATTATTTTGCATTTCTTCCATTATTCATAACATCATATCCATATATATTTTCAATTTAGATAACTTCATTAAATATTCCCATACATACTGAACTCAGATCATAGGTTTGGATAATAGGTTAGTGTAGCAATTTTAATGCCAAGTCTCAAGAATATATATAATAGCAATTATGTCCACTGTCACTGATGACACAATGTGTCCATTAATAGCACGAGATGCCCACTATCACTATGGCTATCCTTTCTCTGATTAGCCATTCAATCCAAAGCTAGATTTAAAATCAGTATGATTTGGGCAATTCATTAGTTTTGATTAACACTGAATTGTGTATATCATTTCAGTGGTACAATACTTTTATCAACATTTAGTATTATATATATTTGTCACATATCCAAAGTTTATCACTCTTTTCCATACTTTTAACACATACACATGAATTCTCAACATAAATGTAAGAAATATAAACATATTAGCCTTATATTAGGCCCGTATATCACAAAATACATGCCAAAAACATCATCCAGGTACCCCCACAGCCGTGGCATCTCAACCCCATGCCCGTGGGATACAAAATGAAGCTGTCACATGCATTTGTAGATCCCTACGGTCGTGGAATTCAAGGGCCACGACCATGGAATTCAGAACAGCTTTGTTTTATCAAAATTTTTAAAGAAACAGCCTCACTCTCAACCCCACGATTGTGGCACTCAATTGCCACGCCCATGGCATTAGTTTTGGGTTTGTTTTTGAAGTAATTCTTCCTCCAACAGTCTCGACTTTGATACCACGCCCATGGCACCTTTAAGCGACGCCTGTGGCATCCTAAAATCATGTATTTTACACTTTTAACTTCATTAAACACAAATATATTGAAGATCTAAGTTAAAAATGTATCAAGACTAAATTTTTTACATAAAAAGAGTTCATATCAAATAATTTACTAAAACTTCACTTAATCAAACTTTTAACCATCTCACATGGCTAAAAACATCATCAAACCACCCAATTCTCTTAAGAGTTGAATTAAGAATCAAACCACATAAAAGTTATTTTTCACTCATCAATCTATTTAATCAATACTTTGAAGAAATATTTTATTATAAATAACTCAATTAATCAATTCAAATATTAAAACTCATAAAAATTCATATATTTACAAATTATAATACAAAAGCACATACCACTTTCAATTTCTCTCTTCTTCTCTCTTTTCCTTCTTTTTCTTTGATCACTTGCTGATAATCTCATCTTTTCTAGCTTAGTCTTTTAAAAACTTATAGGTAGATGTGATTTTCTCTTAAATTTTAGCCAAATTCTTGAAAAGAAGGAAGAAACAAGGAGCTTTGGTGGTGTTGGTGATGATGATCATGGATGATGAAGCAAGAAGAAAGGAGAGAGTTCTACACACACACATGTCCACATATATATATATATATATATAATATATTTAATCTATTGTGGTCAATCTCATCTTAGTTATGGTACACCCTCACCCTTAGCCTTTAATTCAAATTCAATTTTTAGTCCCATAAAATCGTAAAAATAATTTTTTCAGTAAATTTTGAGATATGCTATTCACTATTCTCTGCTTATAGCATTAATCCACATTACTTTTATCACTATACATTATCAATTATCAATATTAGTTAAAAACTTCCATGTTTAAAATATTGACCATTACAATCATCATAATAATTGATAAGTTATTTATTATACTTTGATATTGGACACCTATTGCCTTAGTACAATAGTTGAAAGGATATTATGTATAATTAAATACTTGAAAAATTAATGGTTGATCAAGATGAAATCTGTCAACTCTTAGTAATGAGTTTAAGTTCTATGTTGTCATTAATAATAAATGGCTTAATTAAGATCTTGGCTAGGCTAGATAAATGAAGAAGAAAATAGTTTCTTAAATCATTTACTTGTTGTTTATTAACATGAAACATAGTTGGTAAACTATTATAATTTGACAAGTTAGCCATGTCTTATGATTGACTTAAAGCTATAATAACCGTAGGAAATATTATATTATCCTTCTTCGAATTCTTGACAGTAATTATTTACTTCAAGCTATTTGGTCATTAAGAAGCATTGCTAGATGCTAACCTTAATTAATAAATTGGTTTGACCAATTTGCCACCGATTTAGCATTGAACCTATGAGATCGCACACTAACGAGTGTTCTAGATTTGCTAATGGATTAATTATAATATTATTTAATAATTAATTTAGAGAATTTAATTATTTAGATAAATAATATTTTTATTCCGAATGAAATATTATTATGCTCTTTGCTAGCACCAAAAATATAATTAATATTATTAACAGTGAATTAAATTTTTCTATTTAAAATAGAAAAATTAATTAATTAATATTTTATGGATAAACTTATTATTTATATTTTAAATTATTATTTATATATATGATATATAAATAATTAAAATTAAAATTAAATAATTTTGTGGCGAATCTAATGCACCTTGAAAAGACTTCCGACAAGCATTAATGCATGGCCACTCAATAAATGGTATTCTATTAAATAATTCTTAATAATGCATATCAATAATGTGGCACTAAGTATTGCTATTCCATTAAATAATTCTTAATAATAATGCACATCAATAATGTAACTTTTAGAGTTATTAAGAGTTACAACTCATATATATAATTAAATAATAATGTTTATTGTATTATTATTAATGTTTAGTGCATTAACGATAATGCACAAGTCGCTATTAATGTGGCCTTTAGAGTAGTGAAGAGTCACTACTCTAAGTCTATAAATATGCTATATCCAAAGAATATAAGGTGTGGCAAAAAAAAAATTATTATAAGTTTTAAATAAGAAGTATTTTATTACCAGTTTTTTTAATAAAAAATTATAAATAAATAGTAAGAAGATTAATATTAAGAGAGTCTTAATCTTACAGGGATAATTAGAAGATTAAGAGTGTCTTAATCTTATAAAATAAATATGTTTATCCATTTTAAAAGCAAGCATTTTAATGAAAATTCTAGCTTAAGTTTCTAATTTGCTTGCGAGTTTCATTTGTCAAAGAGTTGATAGCAAAGCTCAGTCTCAGTGGTATAAGAGCCATGGACTTTTGTGTTTAAATTATATTTGAAGAATTCAAATATAATTTTAATTATTGGTAAAAGTATATTTTGTTTGGATATTCTCCAAAATTTTATTTTGTTGTGAATAAAATAAAATAAAATAATACTATCTTATTGAGAATAATATAATTGATTGTGAACTCCACAGTGAGATCTCATGTTCTAAAAATGATTGATTTTGTTGAAGAACTTGAGAAGCTAGGATGCAAACTACTCAATGAGCTCTCTCAAGATTTGATCTTGCAGTCATTACCTGAGTCCCTTTCACAATTCATTATCAATTTCAATATGAATAAAATGGATTATGATCTTCATGAGATGCATAATATGCTAATTAATTATGAGAATCAACTTACATCTAAGAAGAAGAAAAGAACTATCATGTTGGTTAGTAACTTTTCTAATAAGAAGGGTAAAGGGAAAAACAAATGAAAAAGAAAGAATAATGTGCCTAAGGGTGGTGTGACCAAACACAAAAGCAAAGTAGACAAAGCTAACCAATCGGGTGTTGAGTGTTTCTTTTATAAGAAGAAAGGACATTGAAAGAGAAATTGTAATGAATATCGTGCTTGTGTTAATGAAAAATAAACAAGGCAAGTTTTTCATAAAAAAAAATGTTTTCATGATTTCTTTAAATGTTATTAATCTTTACTATGGGTATTAGATACTGAAAGTAGAGTTAACATCCGTAATATATTGCAAAGACTACAGATAAGTAGAAGGTTAAAGAAATGAAAAGTTAATGTTCAAGTTGGGAGTAGTGCAAGAATTAACCTTCTAATGTTCCTGATCCAAAAGGAGTAACCTTTACTGGATGTTTTACAGTAACATGAGATACAAGAGTAGTAACCTTTACTGGATGTTTTATAGGAACATGAGATGCAAGAGGAGTAACCTTTACTGGATGTTTTACAGTTGACAAGGAAGTTGCCAACTTTGACAGTTGATGTTTAAGAACCAGTTGTAGTTCAAGAGCAGATTAGTGAGTTTGTTCCACTTATAATTGAACAATAGCTAAGTTTAGTACAAAGTGATTTTGTTATGCATAAATCTCTTAGAAGGTCTTCTCGTTAACATCATGCACCAAAATAGATTAAATCTAATGGTGCATGATGATGAGTTGAATGAGATTGATCATAATGATGATGATCCTAAGACCCATGAAGAGGCTATTCAAAGCTCCGATCGAGAAAAATGGCAAAAAGCCATGGAATCCGAGATGGAATCCATGAAGATACCAAAGCATGGACATTGGTTGATGCTTCAAAGGATATA
This sequence comes from Garcia nutans, assembly GCA_947685225.1. NCBI lineage: Eukaryota > Viridiplantae > Streptophyta > Magnoliopsida > Malpighiales > Euphorbiaceae > Garcia > Garcia nutans. The sequence continues at coordinate 57,460,250 of CANTUV010000008.1, forward strand.
AAACCTATTGGATGTAAATGGGTTTGCAAGAAAAAGATTGGAACAGACGATAAGGTAGAGACCTATAAAGCCTATCTTGTTGCTAAGGGATATCATCAAAAAGAAGGAATTGGTTATGAAGAAATATATTCCCCTATGGCATTGCTCAAATCCATTTGGATTATGCTTGCCATAACATCTTAATATGATTATAAAATATGACAAATGGATGTGAAAACAACTTTCCTTAATGGTGAGCTAGAAAAGGATGTTTATATGACACAACCTTAAGGATTGATATCTCACTCTACTCATAATAAGGTTTGTAAGCTACAAAGATTCACTTATAGACTTAAGCAAGCCTCAAAGAGTTAGAATATTCATTTTAAAAAGACAATTGAAAAGTTTGATTTTGTTAGATGCTAAGAAGAGCCTTGTGTGTATAAAAAGGTTAGTGGGAGCACAATTGTCTTTTTAGTAATATATGTTAATGATATATTGCTCATTGGAAATCAAGTACCCGAATTATGTAATACCAAGATTTGGCTATTTGAATAGTTCTCCATGAAGGACTTAGGAGAAGCAGCTTACATTTTAAGGGTAAAGATTGATAGAGATAGATCTAAAAAGTTGCTTGGACTTTCTCAATCTATGTACATTGATACCATTTTAAAGAGGTATAACATAGAAAATTCTATGAGAAGCTATCTATCGATAGGCACTGGAATCACTCTCGGCAAGGAGGATTGTCCTCAAACACCTGAAGAGAAAGAACACATGAGTAGAATCACATATGCTAATGAAGTGGGAGCTATAATATAAACCATAATATGTATATGTCCTAATGTGGCTTATACACTAGGAGTGACAAGTCGATATCAGGCTAACCCTGGTGAAGAACATTGGAAAGTGGTTAAGACCATTCTTAAGTACTTAAGAAGAACTAAATACCAATTCCTCATCTATGAAGATTCTGAATTAAAAGTAGAAATGCTATGTTGATGCAAGTTTTGCTTCAGATAAAGAAGATACCAAATTTGCCTTTGGTTTTGTTTTTACCTTGAATGGTGGAGCAGTGAGTTGGAAAAGTTCCAAACAAGCTATAGTAGCTGATTAAGGCATAGAAGCAGAATATATAGCGGCTTGTAAAGCTGCTAAAGAAGCAGTTTGGATGAAAAGTTCTTAACTGAACTTAGTGTGGTTACATCAATAAAAGATGCAGTTTCACTATTATGTAATAATACTGGAGTAATTGCTCAAGGAAAGGAGCCTATATCATATCAGAGATCCAAACATATTCTGTAAAAGTATTATCGAATTAGAGGAATCATTGAACATGGAGACATTACAATCGAAAAGGTTGATGGAAAGGAAAATGCAATAGATCCTTTCACTAAATCACTTGGTGCAAAGGAATTTGATAAACACAAGTAGAAGTTGGGACTGCAATGCATAACAAATTGGACCTAGTTCAAGTGGGAGATTATTAGGTATATATGATATGCCCTAACTTCAATTACTCATGAACACATCTTATTTTAATGTGCGATATTTGTATTTTATTTTTTTAACATCATGTTTAATTTTGTTAATATGATGTTGCCTTGATTAAATTTTAAGACTTGTCATCATGATAAAGATTTTGATAATGAGAGTTAAGTCTTTTATAATTCAATATAAAGTTGTTCTTGATCGTAGAATCATTAATAAGGGCTTTAATGATCAAATTAGATCAATATATATATATAATGGTCTCTATAAGATAGAGATTAGTTATTTTCATTAACTAAATCACATATATAGATGGTGCCCATGGATATATGACTATAGAATAGACTCAATAGAGAATTCCTAATGGTTAAAACTATCAATAAACTGTTGATGGAATATTCTTTTAAAAAATACAATGTCATAATTTCGTTTGATATGAGATTATCATAGTAATTGACAAATTTTTTATTATACTTTAATATTAAACACCTATTACCTTAGAGCAATAGTTGAAAGGATATTGAGTATAATTAAATACTTGAAGAATTAATGATTGATCAATATAGAATTTGTCAACTCTTGATATTGAGTTTAAACTTTATATTGTCATTAATTATAAATGGCTTAATTAAGACATTGGCCAAGGCAAATGAATGAAGAAGAAAGAAGTTTCTTAAATTATTTACTTATTATTTATAATTAACATGAAATATAATTGGCAACATATTAGGATTTAACAGGTTAACCATATTCTAGGATTAACTCAGAGCTATAACGACATAAGAAAATAATATATTATTATTCTTCAGGTTCTTGATAGTAATTATTTACTTCCTGTTATTTGGTCATTAAAAAGTGTTGATGCCAACCTTAATAGTAAATTGGTTTGACAAATTTGCTACCGATTTAGCTTTAAATCTATGAGATTGCATACTAACAAGTGTTTTGAGTTTTGCTAATAGTTTAATTATATTGTTACTTAATAATTAATTTAGAGAATTTAATTATTTATATAAATGATATTTTTATTCCGAATAAAATATTATTATATTCTCTGATAGCAACAAGAATATAATTAATATTATTAACGGCGAATTAAATTTTTCTATAGTATAAAAATTAATTAATTAATATTTTATGGATAAACTTATTATATATATTTTAAATTATTATTTATATATATATGATATATAAATAATTAAAATTAAAATTAAATAATTTTATGGCCAATCCAATATACCTTGAAAAGACTTCTTACAAGCATTAATGCATTAGTGCATGGCCATTTAATAAATGCTATTTCATTAAATAATTCTTAATAGTACACATGAATAATGTGACACTAAGTTTTGCTATTCCATTAAATAATTCTTAATAATAATGCACATCAATAATGCGATATTTAGAGTTGTGAAGAGTCACAACTCATATATATAATTAAATAATAATAATGCTTATTGTAGTATTATCAATATTTAGTGCATTAACGATAATGCACAAGTGGCCATTAATGTGGCTTTTAGGGTAGTGAAGACTCACAACTCTAAAGCAATAAATATGCTATAGCCAAATGAAACGAGATGTGGAAAAAATTTTATTACAAGTTTTAAACAAGAAGTATTTTATTGTAATTTTTTAATAAAAAAATTATAGATAGATAGTAAGAAGATTAAGATTAAGAGAGTCTTAATCTTATAGGGATAATTAGAAGATTAAGAGTGTCTTAATCTTATAAAATAAATATGTTTATCCATTTTAAAAGCTAGTGTTTTAATGAAAATTATAACTTAAGTTTTTAATTTGCTTGCGAGTTCTATTTATTAAAGAGTTGATAGTAAAGCTCAGTTTTGGTGTAGAAACACATAGAAACTTCGTACAATTGAAGTTTTAATATCAAGAATTTACTTCTAGGTACTATTAAAATATGTTTTGTTTAATACACACACACAAACACACATATATATAATTTTAAACTCAAATAGATCTATCATTAATTGTTTTAAATTTTTGGTGCATGTTATGAACCCCGAACAATCCTTTAAAAGGAATTGTTTGTTCCTCACTTATTGCAATTGGTGTTTTCTTCTTTTTCTTCTTCTTCTTATTTTTGTAAGAGAATTGATATGAATGTTCTAAATATGGGGCCATTCTGTTTTTCTTCATTTTTCTTCTTCTTTCTTTTCTTTTTTTTTTTTTGTGAATTTAGGTCTCATCATGTGGAAAAAATAATTTTATTTCATGCTATCCATTTTTAAGTGTAGGTTTATTGATTTAAAATACTTTGCCTTGTATAAGTTTTCATATTGATAGAAGACAACATGCTGCTCACAAAAATGTTAAGAAGTTATAAAGCTTTAAAAATCAAAGGCCAGATTCCCTTCGAAGATGAAGTTCTTGTTCTCTACCAAGTAAATGGCCAAGCTCCATTTGTTCATAAAATGAGAATAATTAACTCTATCAGATTTTAGAAGACATACAACTCAATCAAATTGAATTTTGATTAAAAAAATTAGGGTTTCACTTAAATTGGATTAAAGATTTTTAGAGGAAATTTGGTTAAGTAATTTTAGTTTACTTTGGATTAATGAGCTAAGAGTTTCAGATGTAAAAGAGGTGTAAAGTGTGCGTAATACACACTCATGAGTGAGCTAAAAAATTGTTGAGACAAAGATTTATTAATGTCACTTTTAGCATTTAGAGGTATATTATAAGACACACACAAAATACATTATGCTAATAGATTCATTCTAACAAGTATATGTGTAAATTTAGAGGACATATGCAGTGCCACTTTTAGTATTTAGAGGTGTGTTACAAGATATATGCAAAATACAAGATGTTAATATATTCTTTTTTGTAAGTATATGGGTGAATTTATGTGTTAGGTTATACTAAAATTATTATACTCTCTTTATTTATTAACTCTCAGTAATAAATAATTTTATAAAGTGATAATTTTAGTGAGATAATTTTTTTTAACAATAGGGAGATAGTAATAGATAATTCTGAAATTCCCATTGACTATAAGTTATGCTATTAACTTTTGATTTGATTTAATCCTCATATAAGGTATCATTGTAGTCTTATAGCCTGAATAAATGACAAAAACAATTTTAACCACATAATACAGTACTACTAAGTTTTATGGAATTAATTAATAGTGAGGGATTTTTATTAAAAGGATTGCTTTGTATTTCAATTACTTTGCAGTTCGCACGATCAATCTTACTAAAAAAATATGATTTAATGAACCAAAAAATATGAAGCATTAGAAAAAAAAAACAAAAAACAAAAACAAAAATGGGGATGGAGAAATTGCATACTATTGGAGATAGGGATGAGTATGGATTTTAGAGATTTTCAAAAAAATTCCGTTGACTTTTGATATTTTTCGAATCGAATTGTATCGATTTTTATAATTTAGAGTGATTCTGAATATTAAGTCATATTCAAACTGAAAATCAGACCGAATTAAACTGAACTGAATTGATCCAAATATCCGAAATAATATCCTATTGATCTATAATAATATAATAATATAAAATTATATTTTATTATATTGGTTTATTTTTAAATATATAATTATATTAATTTATTTTTAATATTTAATATTATATATAATATTATATATTTATTTTTAATATTTAATAATAAATTAATATTATATATACTTATAGTGATTTATTTTCAACATTCAAAATATGTTTGGTAAATTTTAATTTTATCTTATTTCTTTTTATACATTTAAGTTTTATTATTTTGAATTTATAATAATTTAATGTTGAATATTATTATTTTTTATTTTGTTTTATTATGGATAGTGAATATTGTATATTTATAATAATACTATTATATATGTTTTGAATTATAAAAGTTTAAGTTAAATATTTTTATTGCTGAATAGATCTAGATCCAAACCGGTAAAAACTGAATTTTCGAATTGAATTACTTCGAAAAATCGTAGCAATACAATTTAAATTTTTTTTTACTGTGATTGATTTCAGAGATTTTATTTTTAAAATCTTTAAAATTCAGTTTGAAGTGGAGATTTTTCAATCGCCGACTAATTCTGAATCATGCTCAGCCAAGATGCTCTTAAAAAAAAAAACAGTAGCCGCGGAAAAAATCCAGAACCAAAAAAGGGGCGCCAAAAAAAAAAACTAAAACTGAACAGCGGAGAACAAAAAAAATCAAAAGTTGCAAACTGGAAGGGTTAATTAGTCTGGATAGAGGCGCAACGACTAAGGAAACCCGACGGAAAGGAAAGCGGCCGGGAACAACCATCAGAATCTGTTAACGCGCCGGCGCGTGAGAACACAAGCGGCATCGGACGGTGGTGTTCTTCTGGGAAATGGACGTTCGACGGATGCTCTTTCTTCGTTACCATTCCCTTTCGATGCTGCCTAGAGGTGTAACTCCAGAAACCCACACTCTAATTCCCACAATGTAGTATCCTTATATTTGCCTTGTTCGTATACTGTCCTAATTATTTTGGCTTGATTCAGTAGGTAAAACTTTGTGAGGATCATGGCTTTACTGCATCGACTTATTCCATCTTTGCTTTCAAGGCCAGTCTTGAGTTTTGGCTTTTCATATCTATGCGGCCCTCGGTTTGTTCTAGCTGGATTTCTCCATAACGATGCAAAACAAGAAAGTGATACAATTGCAAATGCCATCTGTGATTCATTAAGGAGAGGTCATAACTGGGACTTTCTGAGTAGAAAATTTGAAGCTGTTGAGCTTAATTATTCGTTTGTTGAAAATGTATTACTGAAATTGAAGGAGCCAACTGATGCAAAAAGGGCACTGGGCTTCTTCTACTGGTCTGCCCAGAGGAAAAATTTTGTACACAAGGTTCACTCTTACTGTCTTATGATTAATATATTAGTAGGAGCCCAACTGCTCAAGGATGCTCAAGCACTGCTTGAATAGGTTTTGAAGAAATATGTAGAAGATTCTTCGAATTTTTTAGTGGTGGATTCCCTGCTTAGTAGCTATAATATTACTACCTCAAGTCCACTTGTATTTAACTTGTTGGTTCAGGCTTATGCAAAATTGAGATTATTTGAGGTTGGTTTTGAAGTTTGTTGCTACTTGGAAGAACGTGGATTCTTTCTTAGCCTTACAAGTTTCAATATTTTGATTCATGTTGTTCAAAAAGCTGATAAAAACACTCTGGTCTGGAAGATTTATGAGCATATGATTCAAAAAAGAATTTATCCAAATGAAGCAACAATCAGAACCATGGTCAATGCTTTGTGCAAGGAAGGTAAGTTGCAAACATATATTGACATACTGGATAAGATCTATGGAAAGAGATGCTCCCCTTTAGTGATTGTGAATACTTGTTTGGTGTTCAGGATATTAGAGGAGGAAAGAATTGAAGTTGGTATGGCTTTATTGAAGAGAATGCTACAAAAGAATATGATTATTGATACCGTTGCTTATTCTTTGATTGCTTATGCTAAAGTCAAGCTTGGAAATTTGGACTCGGCTAGGGAGTTGTATGAGGAAATGCTTATGCGAGGTTTCAGTGCAAATTCATTTGTGTATACTTCAATTATAGCGGCATATTGTGATGGAGGAAAAATTGAAGAAGCAAATAAGTTGTTTGAAGATATGGAAAACATGGGTTTGAAGCCATATGGTGAGACGTTTAACTTTCTCATTGATGGTTGTGCTAAGGCAGAAAGAGTGGAAGAAAGTTTGAGTTACTGTGAGAAGATGAGCGAGAGAGGACTTGTTCCTAGCCTTCTGGCTTTTAATAACATGGTAGCAAATCTATGTGAAACTGGGAGAGTGAAGCAAGCAGATGCAATGCTAACTCGTCTGTTGGATAATGGGTTCTTTCCTAACGAGATCACGTACTCACATCTTATTGCTGGTTATGAGAGAGAGAATCAGATTCAGGAAGTTCTCAAACTCTACTATGAAATGGAATATCGACCATTCTCTCCTGGATTACTTGTTTTCACTCCCTTGATTAGGAGCCTTTGTCACTTTGGAAAACTAAATCAAGCAGAAAAGTATTTTAGAATTATGAAAGATTATTCACTAAATCCAAGTGAGGAGATATATGAGGTACTAATCACTGGCCACTTTGAGAAGGGTGATAAAACAAGGGCTCATCAACTTCACAATGAGATGATTTCTGCAGGATTTAAGCCTTGTTGCACATATTATTTTGGTGCTAGTATGTAGAACATAGAAGTTGGGGGCAAATTGTGAGCAAGCATTTAACAGTGAAGCTCCTTATGCATTTACAGTGTTAATTTTATTTAAATTCTAAGTTGCACATTCTAGGTAAAGGAAAATACTGCACTGGCTGGGCTCCAAACCTGTAGGTCTTCAAAATCAAGTTGAGCGGTGACAATCTCAAAGAAGGACGGCTCAACCATGTAGATATTAAAACATTTATGCCTGACCTTCACAATGGGAAAACCAGCGCAATCTAACTAATAATGAAGGTGATGTAACATCTTTCAACCATAGGGAAAATTCTTTTACCCAATAAGCAACCTATATTAATGCTTTCATATTAGAAACAGAAGCTGGATGAGTTATAAGCATTATTAGTAAGTTCTAATTTTGGTAGAATCTCAGAAGAAATATCATTTAGTTCCAAATTTATGGAAAGTGAAAAAAGCATTTTCAATGTAGATATTTCAGGGGTTTGAGCTTCACTCCCTAGATGTATTTCTAGTGAAGCGGTGAATCTCTAGGTGATGTTTTCTTGGAAGGAGATAGCATTTCCCGATTTCAGCTTCTTTGTGTAACTTTGCCTGTTCTCTGCCTTTTATCTCTGGGCTTCTACTTCTGGGTTCCCTTAGTGGTAAGTGTGTTCAATTTGAATTCCTTATTTTGAGACTGCTTTCCTGTTTTTGGCTTCTGGTATTGTTGGTTTCATTACTTATGGGTACCATTAAAGATAATCGTATTCATATTAGAACTTGCACTGAAGCTTTGTAGAATGTTGTTTACCGTGAGCATATGCTTTGAGCTAGGGTCTTGGAAAACAGTAGGGATACTTCTGATGTTTTTCTTAGAGCAATTCAAGGTAATTGTGGCTATTTTGGTACTTGCACCGAAGCTTGTAGAATGTTGTTTGTAGTGAACATATTCTTTGGGCAAGGGTCTTGGAATATAGTAGGGATACTTGTGATGTTGTCTTAGAGCAATTCAAGGTAATTTTGGCTATTGTTGGTTTTTATTTCTCTGTACATTATTATATCAAGTTACGAAATTAAATTGTTGGGATGCCATAGTTGTTTCGTATGAGCCTGTAAGGGATATCAAGTTACCATTTATGCAAGGAACTATGATTCTCTGTCACCATACCTGTCCTTTGGGACAGGAAAGTTGTTGTAATTATGGAATCAAGACACCACTGATGATTGACTAATGCCTTCAGTAAGAGTTTGATATGAATATTTTGTCATTGATTCTGTAGCGTTATAACCTTGGCCTCAATAGACGCTGTCTTCTCTGTATCTCTGTTTTTCCTCGAGTTATCAAGCGTATAGAATTCTGCTATGTTTGTTGACTTGCACCATTAAGGCCCTAATTACATTTTTATTGTTAACGTTGCAAATATTGTTTAATGATTATTCTGTGATATTTTATAACATTTTCAAAAAAACCTTATTTTAATGATGTTTTCGGTGATATCAGTAGATGCTATTTGAATTATTCCTTTTTTATTCACGTCAGCATTTCATTTTCATAAAGGGATTATTATGTTCGCAATAGGATCCCGGGAAGGACGCACCTCTAATGTGCCCGTAAACGCTGATAGCTACGTGCGGAGTGGATAACTGCTGAAAGCAGAAAATTTTTATTGTTCATAGATTACCTACGTGGCAAATTTAGCCACCGATTATGTTATTGAAGGAAAATCAAATACTTGTGTCTTATTATTTCATTGCACTGGTGGCAAGTGCCGGAGAGAGGAATAAAATTTGTTGGAAGCTTAAAAAACATGAGCTAGAGTTGCTAGGAATTTTGAAAAATGGGATATAGATTTGTTAAATTAGTAGTGTTTCTGATCGATAAAGCAATACATTTTTTGTGATTCAGTTGATGTCAAGGAAGGTATTCTTTTGCATATGTTTTAGTCGATTTTGATTTTAACTGGCACAGGGTTTTATTTGCTCTTTAAGGAGTTTAATAATGTACACAATGGAGTGATTCTCGTCTTCTATTAGTTGTTTTCTTCTAAAATGTGACTGCAAATATTGTGTGTGGTAATGTTCTAATTTTGTTAGTTTCTTTACTTTGTGAAGAGAACATTAAAATATCTGAAGGATTTCGTCACTCAATTAGTTCTAATTTTTCGCTAGTTTTACTTTGGGATGCATAGGTTTCTTTCATTCTTTTATCAGTTAGCATTCTGCAAATTCTGATAATTCTAATCTTGTTTAACGTGGAAATGAATTTATGTAAATGGGAAGAAATCTGTAATGGTAATAGGTACTTTGCTGCTTCTTTTTTCCCCCAATTGTATAGCTCTTCAATCAATTCTAAAAATCAATTCAATGATTCAATAAAATTACAATTTAATTAACTTAAATAATATAATAAATTTAAAAATCAATTTCATCTTTTAATAAAGATAAATATTTGCTAATAATCGTTATTGTAAAAGAAAATATCGTGGTATTAACCTAGAACTAATTTAAAAGAAACATAATACTTATAAATTTATATAATACTTTTCAAACAGAATTGAGGTGATAGTTTGGGCGGATAATGGACGCAGTGTTATTGTTGCCAATAACCCTACTTAAAAATGAAATTTTACATAATTACTCTAAAAAATATTTTTTTATTATAAAATTACTATATAAATTAAAAATATTTATATTTTTATAAAAAATTAATACAAAATTTTAAAAATACTCCATTCATTGATAAATTTTTTTTTAAAAATATCTCTTCTCTCAATATAATCAATATTAAATTTTAATTTTTTTTATCAAATTTCACTGTTAAATAAAAAAAATTGTAATAAAATAATAAAAATAAATATTTTAAATTATTTTTCATTATATAAAAATTATAATTTTTTATAAAAAGAAAAATTTTAATTTTAAAAAAAATAAAAAAAAAATAAAACAAAAAATAAAAGATAATAAAATATAAAATATACAAAAATATATTAATAAAAAATTATATTAATAATTTTAAATTACAAAAATATAAAATATAAAATATAAAATATATTAAAATATACAAAAATATATTAATAAAAAATTATTAAATTTCTTTTTAAACAAATTTTATATATTATATACATAAAAAAATATACAATTTCGTTATGTAAATACGTTGTAGATTATATTGCTGAGTATATATTATATATATATTTAATTTTTTTTACGTGTGCATTAAAAATATGACAAAATTTTTAAATAAAATTGCAAAAAAAAATTACAAAAATAAAAAAAAATCAACATGTAAAAGTTAAATTTGAAAAAAAAAATAGCGAAAATCATATATTTGAATAAAAACACAAGAAGCCTGTATATTTGAAAAATGAGCTGCTAAAAATCGTACGCAGGTAAATTTCTCCTTAAATTTGGACCTCATTAACCCTGTTTATTATTGTTGTTGTTTGGTTTTAAGTGCTAAATTAGTATTACTACAGTTGAAATTGAAGACGCGAAAGAACATTTGAATCAAGATCATTGTTTAGAAGGCAACTGTACTAGCATGAATTATTAGCTAACAATATATATAACTGATCAAATTTTTAATTATAACATAAAATGAAAATCATTATATTCCACACAAATTATAAAAGCTATTATCATTTAAGCAGTACACATACAATATCAACAATATTTTTTGAAAAAGAAACGCAGACTGAGAACAAAGAGAAACTGTTACTGAGTAAATTAATTAACGGTAAGGTACATATCTATAGCTTGTATTGGTAAAGCTATGAAAATTCATATTGGAACGCACTGCTCTCCTATGTTTTCTCTGAATTGTTAGTTACATAAGAATGTGGATCTCAGATGGTTATCACATCAAATGGAATATGATCCCTCAATGAGATGAATTCAATGAGATCTATTTCAAAATGGGTTTTTGAGAATAAATTTGCAATGCAGCATTGATAAATGCTATCGAGATACCAAAACTGAGGACTTGAGGAAATCCAAACGGTTCTTTGTGAGGTTTATCTTCTCTTCAGCTTCTGCTGCTTTTTCTCTAACTTCGCGGACAACATCCTCAGGAGCTTTCTCTACGAACTGCAAGTGAGACAGATTGTGAATACATTGTACAACTGCATAGATTGCCATAACATGTTATCAGAGGATAGGAACCCACTAATTCATACATGACATCATAACCAAGATGAACAAATGCAATGCTAGACCATGAAAAATCTATATGAACATGGGTTAGCAACCTTCTTTGTGCGTATGCAAGTGCAAGCAAACAGGAACCTCTTCTAAACCTTCACTTTCTCAGATGTTTTTCAGCAGACAGTCATCTCTATTCTACATGTAAGCCCCAGCCGTAGTTGGTTAACTTTAGTAGTGCAACTTCAGTTATATAATTTTGGTGCTAAATTTAATCAAATGATCAAAGCAACACTGGATAAATCTATAGTCAAGGACCATTAACAAGCCTCAGAAACTTTTAACCTCAAAATTTGACTCCCATTTTAACTTATTAATCTCTGCGTTGCATAATTTTGACGAGCAAAAGATACAGGTTTAAGCGTGTGTATCATGAAAATCTAAGACTCGTATAAATCATATTCCCAACTTTTTTTTCACATGATAACATTCCCACAACTTGGTGATACTAATAGTTGGATTTTATTGGACATAAAGGTACTTTATCCAACAGAAAAATAAAATGTATGCACATTTGTGAGTAAATGAAGTTCATACTTTTGGGGAATTGAGGCGAGTCACAAGCCCTTCATACTCTGTTTGCATCTTGGAAAGACGCTTTGAAAGTCGATCAACTTCAGACGATATATCAACCATATCAGCAAGAGGAAGATATGCCTCCAGTCCCTCACTGGCAACAAGGTGTACTGATTGCTTGGCATCCTCTGAAGTGCAAATGATAAACAGAGATCATCATAAGCCAGAAGAAATAACACTAAGGCACAAGTACAACAACAACTAAGCCTTAGTCCCAAACAAGTTGGGGTCGGCTGTATGGATCCTCAACAAAATAAGCTCAAAAGACACCAAAAAAGATACTCCAGCCTTAGGCCCCTTCCAAGACACGGATTTTACATCTCCATTCAAGTCTGTCATTAATCAAATCCGCATCAAGATCTAAGGCACGTAAGTCTCTTGCTATCACCTCCTTCCACACAGTTCTAGGTCTTCCACGACCTCTAGCCCCCTCAATCAACAAATTCTCACACTTACGAACCGCAGCATTAGGAGGTCTTCTTAAAACATGTCCATACCATCTAAGTCTTCCTTCCCTCACCTTATCTCCGACATCCGCTACTTGGACTTTTTGTCGAATATGAACATTCTTAATTTTGTCCAGTCTGGTATGTCCACACATCCATCTTAGCATCCTCATTTCTGCCACACTCATCTTATGCAAATGTTGTCCCGTTGGTGCCCAACACTCACTACCATAGAGCATCGCAAGCCTAACAACCGTCCTATAGAATTTACCTTTCACTTTCAGAGGTATTTTCTTATCACATAGAACCCCGGTCGCACCCTTCCACTTCAACCACCCTACCTGTATTCTGTGAGCCACATCATCTATACGGCCATCATTCTGGAACACCGAACCCAAATATTTGAATTGCTTGGTTTTAGGCACCAAAACTCCATCCAACTTAACCTCATGTTCCTGCTTCTTCCTTAGACTGAACTCACAGTGCATATATTCCGTTTTACTCCTACTTAACTTAAAACCCTTGTCCTCAAGGGTTTTTCTCCACACTTCCAACTTACGGTTTACACCAGCACTAGTCTCATCAATTAAAATAATGTCATCAGCAAACAACATACACCAAGGAACATCGTCTTGTATGCTTCTGGTTAGCTCGTCCATAACCAGGGTAAATAAGTATAGACTCATGGCCGAACCTTGATGCAATCCGGTAGTAATGGGGAAAGCCTCAGTGTCTCCACCAGGTGTTTTCACACTAGTGGATGCATTCTCATACATGTCCTTGATGATGTTGATATATTTGCCTCTGACTCCTTTCCTCTTCAAAACCCACCATAACACTTCTCTTGGTACTCTATCATAGGCTTTCTCCAAGTCAATAAATACCATGTGTAGATCTTTCTTCTTCTCTTGATACAATTCCATTAGTCTTTTTAGAAGAGAAATAGCCTCCATGGTATATCTCCCTAGCATAAACCCAAACTGATTCTCCGAAACTCTTGTAAGCTTCCTCAATCTATGTTCAATAATCCTTTCCCATAATTTCATAAGACCTTGAAAATCTTGTTCATGTTCAGGGTTGAATAACTGCTCAAAATAAGCCTTCCACCTCTCCTTAATCTCAACATCTCCTGTCAACACCCGTTGATCTTCGTCCTTTATACATTTAACTTGGCTTAAATCTCTGCTTTTCCTTTCTCTCATCCTTGCAACATTTGATAAGGCACAAGTGAATTTTAATAATCATACCTGGAGGAGAATATGAGAAATGAACATTTTGCAGTTCTAGCCTGGATAAAAGAGCCAAGACGTCTTTCTCTTTCTGCATCAACCATTAAAAGTTAAAATCATAATCAGAAAGCGATTTACAAATTCAACAAACTGAGTTATTATCCAATGAACCCCTAGTAGGAACTAGGAAGCAGTGTAAATATGACAATGCAATTAAGCAATAAATGTTTTTGTTACTTAAAAACAATAGGCATTGAAAATGGCTTTAAAACATAAATAAATAAATAAATAACAATACTAACATTGTTTGCCGTGATTTTGCATACATCTGCAACAATAGGATTAAATAGAACCCTTGCTAGATAAAAGAAATGGAAAATTAGAAATACTTTCACCCACTAACTTACAGATATATACTCGATGACTTCTTCACTTGCGACTATAGAAGCAGATATTCGTCTGGCTGGCTCAACAGAGTATTCAGCTCGAGCATTTCGGATTGCTCTAGTCTAATTAACATATGAAGAGGAATTCAATGACTTGAAAAAGGAAAATATAGGAAAAAAAAAATAGTAACCATCACAAAATAATGGGTTGTCCATGGGCAGTGGAGTTGTCAAAAGGAAGCAAAGCAGGGTTGCGAACTCACCAATGCTTGGAAATTTTCAAATTTTTTAACAGAGCTGGCATTCTGTGGAAGTGAAATCTGGGGCCAAGATGATACTATAAGAGCTTCTTTCCGTCTGGGGACTGCCTGTTCATAGATTAGTCATGAAGAGTCCATAGATCTGGCATTAAATATTCTAGCATCTCTATAAAGTTTGTCAAGTAGCATAATGGTTGGCTTCACCCACATTCGCTAAGCTTGGCACAAGATCCCATTGAAGTCTTTGAAATTTCAATTTGTCTTAAAAATACCTTAATTATCAGCTTTTATAACAAGAAAATCAGTGGAACCAAATTCAGTCCAAAAGCCGGTTGTTGCAACTCTATTGGGCATTTTTTAATATATGTTGTATGCTTAATAGGCTATCGAGAAAAATTCTCTTTTTTCCATTCTCTCCTCTTATATTTCTATGAAAAAAAGTGGGTGAGGAAAAAAATAAATAGAGAAAGAAAGGAAAGTATGCAGAGACAAAATGTCACACTTTTTAATTTCATGCACTTTATAACGAGAGAGAGAGAGAGAGAGAGAGAGAGAGAGAACAGAAGTAAAGCAGAAAGAGGAAAAATGTCTTTGATGACCCAGGGGCCATTAGACATGAAAAATATGATATTAAAAGAAAAATCTGTATTGCCACATTATGACCTGTCGGAAGAATTTGATCCTATTTGATTACAGCAATTTTACCATCACAAATCAAATTGTAGTGATTTTCAAGAGATAAATTGAAATTCAGTAACTTTAATATAATTTAAAGAATATAGTCCACTCGTTGGACGTAAAATTTACCCAATAACACGAGAAAATATTGACTTTTGAATTAGCACCGTTTTCTCAATAGCAAACAAGAACCTAAGAATGCAAGAAATTAGTAATTTTTACCCCTCTTTTTTTTTTGGGTATTCTGCCAGGGGTAGGGGGAGGAGAATGTTTACAAAAGACAAGTAATAAGTTGTGATGCAGGATCCTACTCCAATTTAACTCTGGGAGCACCAAGGTGGATGCTTGCAGACAAATAAGGATGACATGTGGAAGCAAGCATCAGAAAGTGCAAGCAATTAAAACATTAAAGACAACAGCTATTTATCCACATGTAGAAACCCTTGGTGAAAAGCACTAGGCCAAAGTGGTTATGATTTGCAACATGGAAATAGAAGGGAGATTACCTGCCATAGTTCCTCAGTTACAAATGGCATGAATGGATGTAGCAACTTCAAGACATTTTCAAAAACATATAATAGAACTGCCTGTGCCACTGGTGCAATTGAATCACCTCCAGAGTGGTAAAGCCGGGCTTTACTAGCTTCTATATACCTGATAAAAAGTAATAGTATTAGACAATACCAACAGCAAAAATATTCTAAAAGAAATTGCAAAATTGCAGGAACAAAGCTCAAATCAGAAAACACATTATGTAGTGCCAGTTTGGCTGCGCGACTAGAGGGAAGTGGTTAGTATTTGGACCTCCAGCCAGATGATATCATTTCATAAACAAAAGGGCGAAAAATAATGTGCGTCAAGTAGTAAAAACAGTTAGCAAAGTCCTACAGGGCTTAGCTGCCAACAGCACAAAATGGAAGAAAAAAAAATGGATCAGTGCAACCCTGGTTAATGTGGAACTGAGATTTTACTGATTCATTTGAAAAATAAAATATTTATCTCAAGTAAGGGAGAAAAAATAACGAAGGGATGGAAAGAAGTGAAGTTCATTTAATGAAAAATATCCAAACATTAAATTTGATTGCCCAAGATATTGAGTAATTAATAATTAATATATTCCTTGTAACAATTATATCGAAGTATTCATGACAGAGATATTTAAAACTGCAGAAAGATTAACAGAATATTTGGCAATTGAAACAAAAAATATATACCAATCGGCAAAATCACTCCAGAAGAAATCATAGGTTTCTCTGCCAACATCTCCAAAGAAGAACTTGTCAAAGCTTGCAGTGACTGTGTCAACAAGTATATGAAGTTTTGAGATCTGAAAAGTGTTGTTATAGTTATGAATCAATATATGGGTGCCATGAATTGGGAATACAGACAATTAGCCAATACTATTTTCTCACCACCCAGCATTCTGGCAAAGGTAACTTTAGCAAGGACTCCTCTTTGTCAAACTGAAAGGAAAATAATTGTTTTAGCTAACAGAACAGGCTAATGCACCTTAACCAAAGACATGACAATAGAAAAATAAACTATCTAAAACAGCGAGGATAAAAAAAACCTTATACGCCATCACAGTTTCCCAAGCAGATACATCAGTTTGCCTAGGCAAATTTTGCAATATAAACTTGCCAGCATTCCACAGTTTGTTGGTGAAGGCTTTATTCGCAGTCAACCTCTCAGTAGACAAGTTAAGGTCCTAGATAAAGAGATCATACATTAAACAATCTACAAGCAAAAGGCAGCTTAGCAGTACCCATCTCTCCCTAATAAGATGCTGCCATGTGGCCTTTAGGTAGCAGCTTTAAGGATTATAAGAAAAGAACAAACCTGCCCAGCAGTTCCTAAAGCAAGAGTAAATCGTAAAGCATCAGTGCCAAAATCCTTGATTGTATCAAGGGGATCTATTACATTCCCCAGAGTTTTAGACATTTTTCGTCCCTGAAATATAGCATAGAGTTCAGCATAACTGTAAAAGTCCTAAATTTGCACAAAATATTTATCCTCATTATGCATGAGCTACTATACATATTATTTAAGGTTGCACAGATACTTAAGAAATGGATGCCTGTAGACAAATTTATGCAAGCACTTTGCTCACTTGTGAGTCCCGAATAAGTCCATGAAGGTAAACATATGAAAATGGAACTGTCCCAGTGAACTCAATTCCCATCATGACCATCCTTGCCACCCAAAAGAACAAAATGTCATGCCTGTCCAAACAAGAAGCAAGCATCAATGCCAGCAATCATCAAGTGAAAAATTAAATACATAGGAACAGGGGCAAGTCAAGCTAAATATACACAGTTATATAGGATTGAAAATTCCATGCTGTACAAAGAAGACAGTCATCTTGTTAGCAATACAGAAGCCAAGTCAAACACCGAAACTGTATATTGATGTGCATCCACATGTTAATGCAATCTAGATTGATATAAGCAAAACAGTTTTACCATTTGATATGCATATGTTAATTATATAATTTTAGGGCACAAACAAAACACTCTTTTCAGTTAAGGCCACATCTCAGACGCTCAGTTGCTAGAGATGTCACTGATCAAGATGGCAAAAGTGAGGACTATAACATAAAATGAGGGATGCAAATTCCAAATTTCTGTGTTCTGTCTTGCCTTAGTATTTTTGAACGGCTCATTTGTACGATTAGTCATCACATAAAGTTTAAAATCACCACCAAAAAGAATGTCAGACACATTCTGTCAGTTGAATGTAAAATTTTATTTCTTGATCAGGAAAAGGATGTGCTGTCACAGTCCAACCAGCCCTAAAAAATACTGGCCAGGTTTATTCAAACCCATCCCTAACCCAGCTGGTTCAAATGGTATCAGTGCCTTAACATTGTCTTAAATATGAGCCACTTTGACACCAAATGGTTGCACAGCAGCAATGCATTCATATGAGAAAAAGCAAACAAATAAGTCAATGTAGCAGAGCTCAGGATCCAGCAAGAGAAACATACCCAGTTTCAAGCATTGTTGTTGGATAAAACTTCTTAAAATCCGCTGATGACAAATCTGGCCACCCAAGAGTGCTGAAAGGCCACAGGGCACTGAAGACAGGAATTAAATGATGTAAGGTTGAAGAACAGGAAACAAACTTCATTTAATCAGTTCAAAGTAGCAATTTCATGGTTGAAGAAAGAATTCATTGTTAAAGTAGTAAAGCAATTAGATTCAACCACAGGCTATGAAATTATATTCTCCTAAAATGATAGATAGTCCTAACTTCTCTCCAGCATATATTGTGTGACACAAGATTAAGGTGAATATACACAGCAGATACTAACAAAAACATGCATATGAGCTGTATGCAAATACTGTCTAGGATTCCATAATAGACAGAAAGACGAACATAACCGACCAGAAGTACTGATATTGAGAGTGTTATCAATGTATTATAGGTTGCTAAAAATATCATAGAGAAGCATTGTGGGGAATCAAAATCCATGTAATAAAAGTTCCCTAATAAAGAAGTGTGCACTAATATTGACCCTGATCATTGCTGCTGTAGCCTGCAGGTTAAATTGCATGAGTACAAGTGATTGCCCAATTCTATCATCTTTTAATCTACAACTAAAGCATAATAGGAAGAGTCCACTGATTAGAATTCACAAAATAACACACCTTGAAAACCATGTGTCAAGCACATCTGGATCTTGATATATTTCTACATCTTTTCCATACTTTTCATGAGCTTTTGCAACGGCATCATCAGCATTCCTAGCAACTATGTAATCTTCTTCACAGTTCTTTCCCACAATGTACCAAATAGGTATGCGGTGTCCCCACCATAATTGTCTGCTTATACACCAATCCTTAATGTTTGATAACCAATGACTATAAATCTGTCATCAACAAGAAGAAAGGTGTCAGCATAGAAATTAACCCCGCGAGAAAAAACTGTATTTTTTTTTCAAAGAAACAATTAAGGTGGGTTGATGATAATGCAATATCACGAAGGCATTAAGATTATATCATTTTGCGTTTAATTTGAATCTACATTATAATGAAGAATGATCAAAAGGAGGCAATATCACAAGTACGAGAATACTGCACAAGTTTGAAGCTACTTAGATATACGGCTCAGAGAAATGCCTATAAAGTAAGGGAAGAGGAAGAAAGCCAACAAAACATTCTTCTTAATTTACAGACCTTCTCAAACCTTTCAGGTATAATGGTCAATTCTCCTTTTTCAACAGCTTGAAGCGCCTTCTCAGCCAAGGGTTCCATGGTTACAAACCACTGCTTGCTTACCAATGGTTCTATTACCTAACAGAAGACAGAAAAGCAATCAAATTCCCACTGGGAGAGTTATTCATTCACAAAAGGTTTCAATAGTGTGCAAGGGCACACGTGAAAGACAATATTTACGCACTTCTCCACCACGTTGTGATCTGGGAACCCGTAGTGTGTGTGGCTCCTTTTTCACACCCAAGCCTGTCTCCTCAAGATCTGACCATAGTTTCTTCCGCGCCTCAAATCGGTCAAGACCACTACCAAGAGCCCACGTCATATTTTGGGCAGCTAAAAAATATTTTCTCTGAAATAATTCAACAAGTTAATATTATCTTAAACACTTACCAGTATAGTCCAGCAACCTCATTGAGTGTCCCATCTTTGTTCATCACATTAAGTATTGGGAGACCAAGCTTCCTAGCAAGAAGGTAATCATTATGATCGTGTCCAGGGCTTATTTTCAAGACACCAGTCCCAAAGTCTTTATCTACATGCTGCCAAAATAACAATCAGGTTATTTTCCTGGAATTATGTGAAATAAATCAAAGAGAAATGAAAGGATACACAGACACTGAGGATATAAAAACTAAAAAAGGAATGTTTAACAAGTTTCAAAGGCTTGGGAGGGTGTGTCTATTAGATTAGTGCTGAGTGAGAGGTGTAGACAATAGAACACCTTCATTCTGCAGCTTGATGGTCTAGTCAAACTTAACTAGAGATATTTTGAAGGCATGCAATAAGCTTAAAAGCTTCCAAAGGCCATATGCAATGAATAGAAATGCATTAATGCAACTATTTTCTGCGGGACCTATGTCAGAACAACATTACACGCATATGGCACAAATGCAGATTGGAAACTCTGTCAAATTGCAGAGAACGAGAAAGAATGCTCTCATTTGCGAGGAGAGGGGTGAGGGATGAAGTTGAGGACAGAGAAATAGGAATTATTTAAGTAAAACTACTTTTGTATCCCAAATCATGAGCAGTTAAATAGGTCTGCTAATGATCTAGGCAATTACTACTATGCATGGTGACTTTACACTTTTAGGTGTTTTTGACTTTTCACCATCATTTATAAGAAGTCAAATACACTACAATGTTTGGGAACAGTTCAAAACTCCCACAAGAAGAAACCATGAAGAAGCCAGAATTGCCACATTAATTTATACCTCTGTGTCAAAGAAGTAGGCACCAACCATTTTTTGTCAAAAATGGAGGTGCCTAATTAAGGGGATTGTCAAAAATGGAGGTGCCTAATTTAGGACATTGTCAAAAGTGGAGGTGCCTAATTTAGGACATTGTCAAAAGTGGAGGTGCCTAAATTTGGGAATTGTTAAAGTCAAAAATGGAGGTGCCAAATTTATTGACTAATTTCACCAACCCATGTTTTTGAAGCCTATATAAACCCATCCACTTCATTTGGAAGATACAACCTCAAAAAAAATTGAAGAAGTAAAGAGAAGAGAGTATCTTTGAGAGAATTTTGTGAGGAAAAATTCTTGTTCATAATTAAGTGAGGGTTGTGAGTGTTTGTAAACACATTGTATTTTCTCCTTAATAGAAGTCTGCAGCAGCTCCGGAGACGTAGGCATAATTGGCCGAACTCCGTTATCAAATTCTGTGTTATTATTCCGCATTTATTTTCGCTCTCTTACTAATCTGGTCTAAGGGAATAGAGTGGTAATCACCATAATATCCCAACAACTGGTATCAGAGCTTTGGGTGATAAATTCTGTCAATTTTTTGCAAGATTACTATTCATGTAAATAGTGAATTTCGTGAATAGTGAAATTTTGTCGGCCGTTCTGATTTGTCGACAAAGGTGTCCTAGTACACAGTGGTTTGCAGAAACAGTCAGAAACGATCCAAAGGAGTCCAGATTCGAGTAGGAGCGATGGCTGCAGATGAAGGAAAAGTGAGAATTGAAAAGTTCGACGGTACGGACTTTGGCTTCTGGAAGATGCAGATTGAAGATTATCTGTACCAGAAAAAGTTATATCAACCTCTCTCAGGAATAAAGCCAGAAGGCATGAAAGATGAAGAATGGAATCTTCTCGACAGACAAGCCCTTGGAGTTATTCGATTGACATTATCACGAAATGTTGCTTTCAACATCGCCAAAGAAAAGACCACAGCAGGTCTAATGGCGGCTCTCTCCAACATGTATGAAAAGCCATCAGCTTCAAACAAAGTTCATTTGATGAAGCGGTTATTCAATTTGCAAATGGCAGAAGGGGCATCAGTAGCCCAACATCTGAATGAATTCAACACAATCACAACCCAGTTGAGTTCAGTAGAAATTGAATTTGATGCTGAAATTCGGGCTTTAATTCTCTTATCATCTCTACCAGATAGTTGGAATGCTACCGTTACAGCGGTCAGCAGCTCATCGGGAAAAACCAAATTAAAATTCGATGATGTTCGGGATCTGGTGTTGAGTGAAGAAATTCGACGAAGAGAATTGGGTGAAGCATCTACCTCTTCAGCTTTACACACAGAATCTAGAGGGAGAACTTTAGAAAAAAGTTCAAATCGTGGCAGATCAAAATCTAGAAGAGACAAATCTAGATTGGGGAAAAAAGATTTCAAGTGTTATAACTGCGGCAAGAAGGGTCATTTTAAGAAAGATTGCCGAGCGCCAAAGAAAGATAGCGGTTCACAGGGATCTGCAAATGTGACCGAGGAAGCAGGTGATGCCATGATTCTAAGTGTCAACAGTCCAATTGAATCATGGATTTTAGATTCTGGGGCATCTTTTCACGCCACTCCATGCCAAGAAATCATGGACAACTATGTCAGTAGTGATTTCGGGAAGGTTCATCTAGCTGATGATGAAACCTTAAAGATCGTAGGAAAAGGGGATGTCCGATTAAAGTTGTCAAACGGGAATACCCGGAAGCTGCAAGGAGTAAGACATATTCCTGGTCTTAAAAGGAATTTGCTCTCTGTAGGACAACTTGATGAAGATGGTTATGGTACAACCTTCAAAAGCGGTGAATGGAAGATTACCAAAGGAGCACTTGTCATTGCTCGTGGTAAGAAAACTGGCACTCTCTATGTAACCTCAAACTTAGAGAATGTTATTTCAGTAGCAGATGCAGATGAAAAATCAAACCTATGGCACCAAAGGCTTGGTCATATGAGCGAGAAAGGGATGAAGACGCTTTTGTCAAAAGGAAAGTTGCCGGAACTGAAAAGTATCAATGTCGGCCTATGTGAAGATTGTATCTTTGGAAAACAAAAGAAGGTCAGTTTTTCAAAGATTGGCAAGACACCCAAAGCAGAAAAATTAGAGTTGGTCCATACCGATGTATGGGGACCGTCTCCAATTCCATCTCTTGCAGGCTCATTGTATTACGTCACATTCATTGACGATTCAACAAGAAAGGTATGGGTGTATTTTCTGAAGAAGAAATCAGAAGTCTTTGATACATTCAGAAAATGGAAGGCCATGGTAGAAAATGAAACTGGTTTGAAAGTCAAACGATTGAGGTCTGACAATGGAGGAGAGTACAGAGATAGAAGATTCAGAGAATTTTGCGCAAACAGCGGAATCAAGATGGAGAAAACAGTTCCCATGACACCGCAACAGAATGGCGTAGCTGAGCGCATGAACAGAACTCTGAATGAACGTGCCAGAAGCATGAGGATACATGCTGACTTGCCCAAGAATTTATGGGCTGAAGCTGTCAACACCGCTGCTTACCTAATCAACCGTGGGCCTTCAGTACCTCTGGATGGTGGAATACCAGAGAAAGCATGGAGCAAAAAAGAGGTAAACCTTTCACACTTAAGAGTGTTTGGTTGTATCTCTTACATACATATAGATTCTGCTGGAAGAAGTAAATTGGATGCCAAGTCAAACAAATGTGTCTTTGTTGGATATGGTGGTGATGAGTTCGGTTATCGGTTTTGGGATTATGAAAATCACAAGATCATTAGAAGTCGGGATGTCATATTCAATGAGAATGTGATGTACAAAGACAGATTAAATGCAGAATCAAATAGCTCCAAGATAGATGTTGAAAATAAGGAATTTGCTGAGTTCGAGAATATTTCTGGAAATGATGTTCAGAATAGTCCTGAAGTAGAGGAGCCAAGCACGCCGGAATTGAGGCGCTCCTCCAGAATTACAAGATCAATCCAACGTTACTCGCCTTCTTTGCATTACTTGTTGCTGACAGACAATGGTGAACCAGAGTGCTACGATGAAGCAATACAAGTAGAGGATTCAATCAAGTGGGAGTCTGCCATGAAAGATGAGATGGACTCACTCATGTCAAATCATACATGGGAATTAGCTGAACTACCACAAGGCAAGAAAGCACTCCACAACAAGTGGATTTATAGGATCAAAGAAGAGCATGATGGAAGTAAACGCTACAAAGCAAGATTGGTTGTAAAAGGTTTTCAACAAAAGGAAGGTATTGACTATACTGAAATTTTCTCTCCAGTTGTGAAGCTTACGACAATCAGACTGGTATTGAAAATTGTAGCCACAGAAAATTTACATCTTGAACAATTAGATGTAAAGACAGCATTCCTTCATGGAGATTTGGAGGAAGAGATCTATATGAAGCAACCAGAAGGCTTCATTAAGGCAGACAAGAAAAATCTAGTGTGCAGGTTGAAGAAGAGTTTGTATGGTCTAAAACAAGCTCCTAGACAGTGGTACAGAAAGTTTGATAGTTTTATGAGCAGCAGCGGTTTCACAAGATGCCAAGCAGATCATTGTTGCTACATCAAGAAGTTTGACAATAGCTTTATTATTTTATTGTTATACGTCGATGATATGCTCGTTGCAGGTTCAGACATGCAAGAGATTAAAAATTTAAAGCAGAAATTGTCAAAACAGTTTGCAATGAAAGATCTGGGTGCTGCAAAGCAGATTCTTGGAATGAGAATCAAGAGAGACATGAAGTCGGGGACTTTGATGTTATCACAGGCTGAGTACATAACCAAAGTACTAGCCAGATTCAACATGCAAGATGCTAAATCAGTGAGCACACCTTTAGGTGTTCATTTCAGACTCTCCAAAGAACAGTCACCGAAGACGGAGGAGGAACGTGCACACATGACGAAGGTGCCATATGCCTCAGCAATTGGGAGTTTGATGTATGCCATGGTTTGTACCAAACCAGATATTGCTCAAGCAGTGGGAGCTGTTAGCAGGTACATGAATAATCCAGGCAAGGCACACTGGGAAGCAGTCAAATGGATTCTCAGATATCTTCGAGGTACCACAGATAAGGCGCTTTGTTTTAAAAGTGGAGATACGACACTAGCAGGTTATGTGGATGCTGACTTAGCTGGAAATGTTGACGTTAGAAAGAGCACTACAGGGTATGTCTATACTCTAGGAGGTACCGCAGTGAGCTGGGTCTCTCAATTACAGAAGATAGTTGCTCTCTCCACAACTGAAGCAGAATATGTCGCTGTCACGGAAGCCAGCAAAGAAATGGTTTGGCTCCAAGGTTTCTTGGAGGAGTTGGGCAAGAAGCAAGAAAACAATATCTTGCATTGTGACAGTTAGAGTGCCATACATCTAGCGAAGAATCCGTCTTTTCATGCCAGAACGAAGCACATACAGTTGCGGTATCACTTTATCAGGTCACTTCTGGAAGATGGGATTTTGAAACTTGAGAAGATTAGTGGAACTCAAAATCCGGCAGACATGTTGACGAAGACGGTGACTATTGATAAACTGAAGCTGTGCTCAGCTTCAGTTGGCCTACACTAGTATCAAGGTCGTAGAAGAACTGTTGCATTGATCAAGATGTGAAGACAGATTGAAATCGGTCTTCAAGTGGGAGATTGTCAAAGAAGTAGGCACCAACCATTTTTTGTCAAAAATGGAGGTGCCTAATTAAGGGGATTGTCAAAAATGGAGGTGCCTAATTTAGGACATTGTCAAAAGTGGAGGTGCCTAAATTTGGGAATTGTTAAAGTCAAAAATGGAGGTGCCAAATTTATTGACTAATGTCACCAACCCATGTTTTTGAAGCCTATATAAACCCATCCACTTCATTTGGAAGATACAACCTCAAAAAAAATTGAAGAAGTAAAGAGAAGAGAGTATCTTTGAGAGAATTTTGTGAGGAAAAATTCTTGTTCATAATTGAGTGAGGGTTGTGAGTGTTTGTAAACACATTGTATTTTCTCCTTAATAGAAGTTTGCAGCAGCTCCGGAGACGTAGGCATAATTGGCCGAACTCCGTTATCAAATTCTGTGTTATTATTCCGCATTTATTTTCGCTCTCTTACTAATCTGGTCTAAGGGAATAGAGTGGTAATCACCTCAATATCCCAACACTCTGGAATACAAAATTAGAAAAGAACAAGGTGAAGAAAGCAGGAATAGTTTTTTTTTTATAAGATGAAGAGAAAAATACTATTTAATCTTGAAGAAGATTAAGATAACACCAAAATCTGTTGTAGGTGTGAAGATCAAACAAAGAATCTGAAGAACTTTAGAAGGAAAATTTTATTTAATAACATCCTTTACAGCTAACTCCGCCTGCGAGTATCGTAGCCGGTCCCAAGCTCGGATAAAGGAGAAAGGTTGCGGTAGGGTGGCGGCCAGTGTAAAAATTTTGCCAAACTTTTTATGGATCCTCAAAGCTATCATTATATCGTTGGGACGTGCTCACCTAGGCACGCGCTACATCGGCACCCGGGTGTAGTGTTAAATGAGCAAGGGGTTCCATCACATCGACGCCTGGGTGTGGTGGAGTATGAGCAAAGGTTCCCATGCCATACTAATCGGGATTCAGGTATTATTTGCTATTACTGTCATGAACCAGGTCATACTAAACGATTTTGCAAGAAGCTGTTGAACAAACAACAAAGAGCAAATATGGCTAGTCAGGAGCTAGTGATCGCTCCTTCAGATAATACCGTGACTATTTCTGCTGCGGAATATGCTGAATTGTCTCAATACCGTTCATCTAAGTCTGTTGATTCTTCTGTTGTGGCTGCTGTTGCCAATACAGGTACATCTAACACATGTCTTATGTCTGCATCATCAAAATGGGTCATTGATTCTGGTTGCACAGATCACATGACAGGTATTCCTAATCTCCTATCCTCTTCAAAACAACCTGATAAGTTTCGTAGGAATGTTACATTAGCTGATGGATCTCAAACTCTTGTTACTAGTATTGGTACTGCTAATCCCACTCCTTCCCTCCCTTTAGATAACGTTTTATGTTTGCCTAGATTTTCGTTTAATCTTTTGTCCGTTAGCAAAATCACTCAAACATTAAATTGTTGTGTCTCATTCTTTCCTTTTCATTGTATATTTCAGGATCTTTTGACGAAGCGGATTATTGGTAGAGGACGTGAGTCAGATGGACTATATCTTTTGGATGACCAGATCTCCACGTCTCTAGCATGTGCTGGTGTTATCTCTCCATTTGAAATCCATTGTCGCCTCGGTCACCCCTCCCTATCTTCCTTAAAGAAGTTATATCCACAATTTCAATCTTTGTCTGTTTTAAATTGTGAGTCATGTCAGTTTGCTAAACATCATCGTTCACATTTAGTTTCTCGTGTCAATAAACGGGCTTCGTCCCCTTTTGAGATTGTTCATTCAGATGTTTGGGGTCCTTGTCATATTACTTCCCAAACTGGTTTTAAGTACTTTGTAACTTTTGTGGATGATTATTCTCGTGTAACTTGGCTTTTCTTAATGAAAAATCGTTCGGAGATATATTCTATTTTTTGTTCTTTTTGTGCTGAAATTAAAACTCAGTTTCAGAAGTCTATTCGTATTTTACAAAGTGACAATGCAAAGGAATATTTGTCTAGCTTATTTCAATCGTATATGTCACAAAATGGCATTATTCATCAAACTTCTTGTGTCGATACACCCTCTCAAAATGGGGTTGCAGAACGAAAAAATAGGCATCTCCTTGAGGT
Organism: Garcia nutans; assembly: GCA_947685225.1. Lineage (NCBI taxonomy): Eukaryota > Viridiplantae > Streptophyta > Magnoliopsida > Malpighiales > Euphorbiaceae > Garcia > Garcia nutans. Next base: position 57,487,847 of record CANTUV010000008.1, read on the forward strand.
TTCTAGAGCACTTCTCTTCCAAATGAAGGTACCTAAACATTTTTGGGCTAATGCTGTTTCTACTGCATGTTTTCTTATTAATCGTATGTCTTCCGCTGTTCTTAATGGTGCAATTCCATATCAGTGTTTGTTTCCTTCAAAAGCTTTGTTTCCCATTAGTCCTCGTATATTTGGGTGCACTTATTTTGTGCGGGATGTTCGTCCCCAGGTTACCAAATTAGATCCCAAATCTCTTCGTTGTGTCTTTCTTGGATATTCTCGTCACCAAAAAGGATACCGGTGTTTCTCTCCTGATTTAAACCGCTACCTTGTCTCTATAGATATTACCTTTTTTGAACAAACCCCATTCTTTTCTTCTCCTTCTACATATGCAGGTCAGGGGGAGGAAGATGATCTTTTAGTTTATGCCGTGCACCAGCATCTTGAGTCTAATCCTACACCTACTCCAGCTCCAGATTCCGCTCCTATTTTTGTTCCCTCACCAGCACCTTCTCGTCCTCGTTTTGACCAGGTTTATTCTAGAAGATTGGTTGTTACTGACTCTCATCCTCCACCAGCCACTTCGGCAGAAGTTCCAACATCTCCACAAGAGTCTACTGTGTCTAATCTTGATCTTCCTATTGCTGTTCGGAAAGGTAAACGTTCATGTACTTATCTTATTTCTTCTTGTGTCAGTTATGATCATTTGTCTTCTTCCTCTCGTTGTTTTGTGAGTAATCTAGATTCAGTTTCAATCCCTACCACTGTTGCCCAAGCTTTATCTCATTCTGGTTGGCAAGCAGCTATGGCAGAAGAAATGGCAGCATTGGATGCCAATGGTACTTGGGATCTTGTGCATCTTCCTGCAGGTAAAAAGGCTATTGGTTGTAAATGGGTGTTCACTGTTAAGGTTAACCCTGATAGGTCTATTGCTCGACTTAAGGCCCGATTAGTTGCCAAGGGATATGCTCAGGTTTATGGGATTGATTATTCTGACACTTTCTCCCCTGTAGCCAAATTGTCTTCTGTTCGACTGTTTATTTCCCTTGCCGCTACTTTTGACTGGCATTTACACCAATTGGATGTTAAGAATGCCTTCCTTCATGGAGATCTTCAAGAAGAGGTTTATATGGAGCAACCGCCTGGTTTTGTTGCTCAGGGGGAGAAGGGTAAAGTTTGCAAACTTCGCAAATCTCTTTATGGCCTAAAGCAAAGTCCTCGAGCGTGGTTTGGAAGGTTTTGTGATGTAATCCAAAAGTTTGGCATGAGGAAGAGTATCTTTGATCATTCTGTGTTCTTTAGAAGTTCAGATGCTGGGATGGTTTTGCTTGTTGTGTATGTTGATGATATTGTTATTACAGGGAGTGACTCATCAGGTATATCTTCACTTAAGTCATATCTTCAGTTACAGTTTCAGACAAAAGATTTGGGTTTGTTGAAGTATTTTTTGGGCATTGAAGTATCTAGATGTAAGCAAGGAATATTTCTGTCACAAAGGAAATGTATTCTTGATCTTTTGGAGGAAACTGGTAAGTTGGGTGTTAAGCCTTGCAGTGCTCCAATGATTCCCAACATACAACTCACTGCTGAAGGGGAGTTATTTTCTGATCCTGAGATGTATAGAAGGTTAATTGGCAAGTTGAACTACTTGACAGTAACACGTCCAGATATTGCTTACTCAGTGAGTGTTTTAAGTCAGTTCTTGTCTTCTCCTACTGTTTCTCACTGGGAAGCGTTAGGACAAATCTTATGCTACTTAAAAGGTGCTCCAGGGCGTGGTCTTCTCTACAGTAACCATGGACATGTGAACATTGAGTGTTTTTCTGATGCATACTGGGCAGGTTCAAAGGTTGATAGAAGGTCGACTACAGGTTATTGTATTTTTATGGGAGGAAACTTGATATCATGGAAAAGTAAGAAGCAAAGTTTTGTATCTCGTTCTAGTGCTGAAGCTGAATATCGAGCTATGGCTCAATGCACTTGTGAAATTATTTGGGTTCGTCAACTATTAGAAGAGATCGGTTTCAAGACATCTTCTCCGGCAAGGTTATGGTGCGATAATCAAGCTGCTCTACATATCACTTCAAATCCAGTGTTTCATGAGCGCACCAAACATATTGAGGTAGATTGTCATTTTATTCGAGAAAAATTACAACAGGGTGTTATATCTACCGAGTATGTCAAGACAGGCGAGCAACTTGAGGATATTTTTACTAAATCTCTTAATAGTTCTCGGGTTGACTATCTATGTAACAAGTTGGGCATGATAGATATATATGCTCCAACTTGAGGGGGAGTGTTATGGAAACAGAATAATGTTTATATAGGAAGTAAATATTTTGATTTCTCTTTCCTAAATTAGTCTCTAGTTTCTTGTATATAAATATAGGGTTGTGTATATTGAATTGATATATAATAAAATACAGAATTTGCATACTGATAACAGATGGTATGGTCATGTTTTAAGAAGACCTTCTAATGCTGCGATTCGTAAGTGTGAGAATTTGTTGATTGAGGGGGCTAGAGGTCGTGGAAGACCTAGAACTGTGTGGAATGAGGTGATAGCAAGAGACTTACGTGCCTTAGATCTTGATACGGATTTGATTAATGACAGACTTGAATGGAGACGTAAAATCCGTGTCTTGGAAGGGGCCTAAGGCTGGAGTATCTTTCTTGGTGTCTTTTGAGCTTATTTTGTTGAGGATCCATACAGTCGACCCCAACTTGTTTGGGACTAAGGCTTAGTTGTTGTTGTAACATCCTTTACAGCTATGTACAAAGGGTCTTACACAAGAATTATAGATTAACTAGGATAATAGTCTCACTATGCACACAATAACTTTGATATTTACACCTAAAACTAGGAAGCTACAATCTTGTCAACAGAATCATCTCCTGAGGTAATGAGGTGTATCTGTTAACGCTTTATTATATAGTTGGCTCGGTAGATAGCAAGTTTACCAACAAATTTTGGAGGATTTATTATTGAATTCATTCAGAGATTCTGGAAGAGGAAAAGAGAATTCTTTGAAGAGTGATATGTTTATTGTTTATTGTGGTTCGGAGTGTCTTGGTGCAAGAATTTAATTACTAGTATTGCATCTGCTGCCCTAGGAAAGGATGCTTCTATGGTGGAATGCATTTGCAGCGTTTAAAGAAGTTTCTTTGGTTGACAAGCCTCTCATTCCAAAATATTTTCCAGCTTTTATTTACATTGTCAATTCTTTTCGATCAAAGTTTTGTTCTCGTATTTTCTTTTATCAAAAAATGCAAGAGCTAGATGAATTCCAAATTTAATAGTTACTCCAGTGATAGCTACATTTTTTTTTTCATTTTATATCTCTTCTTCATGTGTTGGTCTTTAGCATCATCCTCATTTTGTTGTTCAAATTGTTATGGTATCATTGCAATGCAAATATGGTTCAAATATAGTACTGCACTGCAATTGAAACAACAATGTAAAATGTAACAAATGTTAAAAGTAAAGGATGCTTTTACCCTGTCAGAGATAATAGGAACATGACGGCCATAAGTCATAGGTACAATTGCCATCTTTCCAATATACTTGGAATAACGATCATCCTGCATATCGGCCATAAAATTGTATTTTCAAAACTTAAATCCCAAAAATAAGTTTATCACAATCTATACATATATCTATAAGAAAAAAAAGTATGTCAAACAGGCAACAAAACGAAATCAAAGACAATGTGGAAAATATCTGAACCAGTTCCGGACTGCAAAGGTGGTGCATTAGATGCTTTCAATTTTCTACACGAAAGGAAATCCTATGATTATTTTTCATATTTACTTATAATAGCAGTGCTAGGGTAGCTCAGTATCCACGCCTATGAAGTTCTCATACCTTTGTTTAATAATACTGGATTTCAGTGAAAAGAAGCATAAAGCCATGTGGAAAGGATGCCACATGGCTAAATAAATCATCAAGGAGGGTTCAGTCAAAGAAGGATGGCAGACAATGAATTGAAGCACAGCATGTCTAAATGGTCCCAGTTTAAGGAAAAGAATTTCCATTAAGATTGAAAAGAAAGCCTGCTAAATGATCCTGAACTAAACAGAATTCAAAATCCCAAATTCCTACATGCAGCCCAGATGAGAAGACTACAGCTATTAGTAAAAAAATTTTAAATCCACAAAATTTTCCATGCCGCTCAGGAAATCAAAAATGTAATTTCCCAAACCATTACATACACCATTTTTCAAATGAATATGCCAAAGAATGTTTTTGAACTTTGCACAGCTAGTTCAATGGCTAAGAAATCTCAATTGAATCCTTGGTTCCATAAATGATAGGAATTGAAATTTATGGTTACTGTTAGAGAATTATTATGTGGATTGTTGGAATATATCCTTAATTTATGGCTTTATGTTGGGATATCCTGATTTTATGGCTGTGTTTATGCCACTATGTTTGCCTTTAGTCTTTTTCTATTATTTGTATATTTCTAATAGCAATAGGATTAGTCTATAAATACCAATTCAAATCTATTGTAAATTCAAGAGATTGAGAATAATAAGTTAAGATTTATCTCAAATTCTTCATGGTATCAGAGCCAAGTTGCTACTGACTTTTTTTTTCCTGTTCTTCTTCTTCTTCCGGCGTCACTGTGAACATTCACCTTCACTGTGAAAATTCACCTCCTTTTTCCGGCGTTTATTTTCTCTCACCACCACCCACAGCAGGTGCGCAGGACGCCGGAGAGCCGGGCTGTCAAATCTCGTCGCCGGAGGGTGGCGCGTGGGTCCACACGCGCCGATTGAAGTTCTGGCCGGAGTATCACGCGCCGGCGCGTGAGCAAATTTCCGGCGTCCGTTTCCGACGAAACTTCACCAGCAGCCTCGCCTCTTAATTCCGAGTTTGTGTGTAGGCTCCATTCAAATTTCTGACATCTTTCGAAATTGGCAGTGGACTCAAATTGTATTTCAGTTCAGGTTTTTCTTCTGATTCTTCTTTAAAATGGCTTCTGGTTCAGATATATCAGGTTTGATCAAACCTCTGTTCTCTTCTATTTCCAGTTCTCCTGCCATTACTACTGTAAAATTGCAAGGTAGTGATAATTATGTTTCATGGGCTGCATCGGTTGAACTTTGGTTTATGGGTCAAGGTTATAGTGATCACTTAATTAAAAATGCAATTGATGTTGATGAAAAAGATAGGACAGTATGGACTAAAATTGATGCACAACTATGTAGTCTACTATGGCATTCTCTTGAACCAAAGTTGCTAACCCTATTTCAGTCTTGTAAAACTTGTTTTAAAGTCTGGACCAAGGCTAAAACGTTGTATACTAATGATATTCAACGTATTTATAAGGTTGTCGATAACATTGTTCATTTACAACAAAATTTTCAAGATATGCCCAGCTATTTAGGTCAAGTTGAAACTTTGAAGGATGAATTTAACTCTCTCATGCCTTTTTCTTCAAATGCCACTGAGCAAGAGAATCAACGAGATAAGTTTTTTATGGTATTAGCTCTCATAGGGCTTCGAGCAGATTTGGCTACTGTAAGAGATCAGATTCTTGCTAGTCCAATCATTCCTAAATTAGATGAAGTCTTTGCTCGTTTACTTCGCATCTCCTCCAACAATATTGAAACTGAAACTTCTGTATTAGTTGTACAGAAGAATAATCAGCAGGTAGATAGTCGAAAAGAGAAGGGAAAAGGCTCCAGATTTCATTGCTCCTATTGTGATAAGGGGGGTCATACACGTGACCGTTGTTGGGCTCTTCATGGACGACCTCCCAAACCTAATCAGGGTAATCGTCCAACTGCTAATATAGTCCAGTCTCAAGGAAATGGTATTCTTCCTCTACCCACGACTCAAGCATCGAAACCTAACTCAGTTACATTAACTGGGATTGATTATGATGAATACTTACAATATCAAGTATTGAAACAACAGTCATCTTCTCCAACAGGTTCTGTTGTTCAACCGGGTACTTCCTTTGCTTGTCTCACACAATCTTCACCCACTGGATCTTGGATATTAGACTCCGGTGCTTCTGATCACATCTCTGGTAATCCAAATCTTTTCTCCTCTCTTACTACAATTAATTCCCAATTTTCAACAGTTACCTTGGCTAATGGGTCACAAACAATGGTTAAAGGAGTAGGAGAAAGTAAACCTCTCTCTTCTATGCCTTTAGTATCAGTCTTATATGCCCCTGCATGTCCATATAATTTGATTTCCATTAGTAAATTATCAAAACAGCTTAATTGTAGAGTAATCTTTGAATCTAATTCTGTTTTTGTGCAGGACCGCTGTACGGGGAAGATGATTGGAGAAGGTCATGAGTTCAATGGCTTGTATCTTCTCTCCTGTCCTACAACATCCACTGCCCTTACTTCCGCCGTTTCTATTGACCTACTTCATAGTCGTCTTGGCCATCCTAGCCTCTCCAAACTTCAGAAATTGGTTCCTGGTGCCTCCACACTTTCTTCTCTTGAGTGTGAATCATGTCAACTTGGAAAGCATACTCGTAGTTCTTTTCCAAAGTCTTTAAATAATAGAGCATCATCTATGTTTAGTGTTGTTCATTCAGACATATGGGGTCCAAGTCGTGTTGGTACTATTTATGGCTTTCATTATTTTGTCACTTTCATTGATGACTATTCTCGTTATACTTGGTTGTTTTTAATGAAAAATAGATCTGAACTATTTACTATTTTCAAAAATTTTTGTGCTGAAATTAAAAATCAATTTGATGTCTCCCTCAAAATTCTGCGAAGTGATAATGCACGAGAATATTTATTTCTTCCCTTTCAAGAATTTATGGCTTCACAAGGAATCATTCATCAATCTTCTTGTGCATATACCCCTCAACAAAATGGCATTGCTGAAAGAAAGAATCGACATCTCATTGAAACCACCCGCACAATGCTTATCCATCATAAAATGCCACTTCGTTTTTGGGGAGATGCAGTTCTAACTGCATGTTACTTAATTAATCGGATGCCCTCTTCAGTACTGCAAAATCAGAATCCTCATTCTATTTTGTTTCCCAATAAACAATCTTATCCTCTCTCTCCTCGTGTGTTTGGGTGTACCTGTTTTGTTCATAATCATACCCCTGGTAAAGATAAACTCCAACCCAAGTCTATTAAGTGTGTCTTCTTAGGGTATTCTCGTCTCCATAAAGGCTACAAATGTTATGATCCTACCACTAATAAATATTATGTTTCAGCAGATGCGACCTTCTTTGAAGCATCCTCATATTTTTCCACTAATCAGACAGGTGTTGTTGAGGCTCTACCCGCTCCCACTCTTCCTATTTCAGATGATCGATCCTCTCATAAACCATTACAAGTTTACTCTAGGCGACCTTCTCCTCCCACACATGATGTCTCTCTTGCAGGTACAGATGCCATACACTCATCTCCTCCGCCAACAACTTCTCCTACGCCGGTCTTGCCTCTAACAGAAGAACCCGCTCTACCTATTGCTCTTCGGAAAGGTATTCGTTCTTCTCGTAATCCTCATCCAATTTATAATTTTCTGAGTTATCATCGTCTTTCTCCATCATACTATACTTTTGTCTCTACTTTGTCTACTATATCTATTCCAAAATCTATTGATGAAGCACAAGCTAATCCTGGTTGGCAACAAGCAATGGTTGAAGAGATGACTGCTCTTCATGATAATGATACTTGGGAACTTGTTCCATTACCATCTGGGCAATCTGTGGTTGGTTGTCGTTGGGTTTATACTGTCAAAGTTGGTCTTGACGGAAAAGTTGCTCGCTTAAAAGCCCGCTTGGTTGCTAAAGGATATACTCAAATTCCTGGCCTTGATTATGGTGACACTTTCTCTCCTGTTGCAAAGATTGCCTCTGTCCGGCTTCTTATTTCTCTTGCTGCCATAAATCACTGGCCTATTTACCAGCTGGACATTAAAAATGCCTTTCTACATGGCAACCTAGCAGAAGAAGTTTATATGGAGCAACCGCCCGGGTTTATTGCTCAGGGGGAGTATGGGTTAGTTTGTCGATTGAAGAAGTCTCTTTATGGTCAGAAACAATCTCCACGCGCATGGTTTGGACGGTTTTGTTCTGTGGTTCAAGAATTTGGGATGCATAGAAGTGACGCAGATCATTCGGTATTTTATCATCATACAGCTCATGGCAAGTGTATTTATTTGGCAGTATATGTCGATGATATTGCAATAACAGGTGATGATAATGAAGGAATTGCTCAACTCAAACAACATCTTCTCGGTCATTTTCAAACTAAAGACTTGGGAAAGTTGAAGTATTTTCTGGGTATTGAGGTAGCTCAATCATCTACAGGCATTGTTATCTCGCAGAGAAAATATGCCTTAGATATTTTAGAAGACATTGGGATGCTGGATTGTAAACCTGTGGAAACCCCTATGGATCCAAATATGAAACTTGTTCCTGGACAGGGGGAGCCAATAAAAGACCCTGGTCAGTATCGGAGGTTGGTTGGAAAACTCAATTATCTCAGTATCACGCGCCCAGACATCTCCTTTGCAGTAAGTGTGGTAAGTCAGTTCCTTCAAACTCCATGTAATAGTCATTGGAATGCAGCAATACGCATTCTTAGATATATCAAGGGAACACCAGGACAAGGTTTGTTGTATGAAAATAGAGGATATACACAAATTGTGGGATATTTAGATGCTGATTGGGCCGGTTCTCCCTCAGATAGACGATCAACCTCAGGGTATTGTGTATTTTTTGGTGGAAATCTTATATCATGGAAAAGTAAAAAGCAAGATGTTGTAGCAAGATCAAGTGCAGAAGCAGAATATCGAGCAATGGCTTTAGTTACCTGTGAACTTATTTGGTTACAACAATTGCTTCGAGAATTAAGACGTGAAAATATGAGTCCAATGCAATTAATATGCGATAATCAAGCAGCACTTCATATTGCTTCAAATCCAGTTTTTCATGAAAGGACAAAACATATAGAAGTAGACTGTCATTTTGTCAGGCAAAAGATTGAATCTGGCTGCATTGTTACCAATTTTGTCAGTTCAAATGATCAATTGGCTGATATTTTCACTAAAGCTTTAAGAGGACCTCGGATTGAATACATTTGTCACAAGCTAAGAGCATATGATATCTATGCTCCAGCTTGAGGGGGAGTGTTGGAATATATCCTTAATTTATGGCTTTATGTTGGGATATCCTGATTTTATGGCTGTGTTTATGCCACTATGTTTGCCTTTAGTCTTTTTCTATTATTTGTATATTTCTAATAGCAATAGGATTAGTCTATAAATACCAATTCAAATCTATTGTAAATTCAAGAGATTGAGAATAATAAGTTAAGATTTATCTCAAATTCTTCATGGATATTATAAAAATTGCCCACCTTAGGATGAACTGCAATGGCTACATCCCCAAACAACGTCTCAGGGCGAGTTGTTGCTACAGTCAAAAAGTCATTCCTATAGAAGAAACATAAAAAAATTATCATCTACATGTCAGGAATTTTTATCAGCTTATGCAATGTAAGACAAATTTATCTCAGAATATGTTCATCTAAGCATAATGAGAAGTTATGAGCTACTGGTGATCTATTATGCATATGGCTGATCCCAACTACTATCTATCATGTACGAGCTGGGAAAATATATAAAGCAGTCTTAAATTGAATTGTCAATAAAAGGTGCCTTATCTTCTTTCCTTCCTTTCAAAAATTTAGCATGATATGGCACAATAGGATATTCTTCAAGATCTCTCTCTGCCCATTGTTTTTATTTCTAATCTGTAATACCTTCCACATCATTTACCCATATATTATGCCAGGACAGTGTACAATCATCCAATTGGATAATAAGAAAAATCAAAAGAGTCTACTAGCACATAGAATAAACATGTCCCTAGAGTAAAATTCAAAAATTAAACATTAAAAAAATTCAAAAATTAAACATTAAAAGAATCTCAGTTTTGTTTGCGCCCTGTTCATTATCAATTATACAGTGATTACACATCTTCATTCCATGTTCAACTCTCAAATTGGCACATAGGAGCCTTTGGCCATTTAAGGAAAAGTCCAGGGTTGTAAATGAGTCAAACTACTTGAGTTCGGCTTGGGTTTCGATTATGTAAAAACTCGTCCAGATTTGAACTCGAGCTGCTCATTTGTTAAATGAGTCAAGTCTAAGCCAAAAAATACCTAGCTCATTAGCTCGCGAATTAGCTCATTTAAAAAATTTGTGAGTTAGGCTCGCAAGCTAACTCGTTTATTATACTGGACTAGAAAGATATATAATTTAATTTACATATTAAACAATATATTTGAGTATATTAATTCTTTAACTAATTTAATTTATATAATTTATTACTATACGTTATATATGATAAATAAATTAAATAATATAAAATAAATAATTTTGATACTGCAAAATAATTTAATTCAATAAACTTTATTTGAAATTTTTTTTTCATATATTATATTTTTAAATTACGAATATTGATACATATTTAATAGTGAATGAACTTTATGTTAATACAATATTTATTAGTAAAAGAATTATTAAAAACTTCAGAAAATAAATTTATTACTTTAACAATAAATTGCACCATATAATCTTTTTATTTTTGTTTATTTAATACAAATTACAAAAATAAATGATTATTTAATTCATAATATTATAAAAATATGATGACTTAACAAATACCGAATATTGAGTACATATAAGCAACGTAAATAATTCAACAATTTAGTAATTTATAATAGAATATAAAATTATAGCAATACAACGTTTTATTTTTGTTAATATAAATATAATCATATTATTCATCTTTCATAAAGATATTATTAATTTTAATATTTCTGCTTTGAAAAGATAGAAAAGATGAATGGAAAATGAAATTTGAAACAAGAATCTCGCTGAATTTGTTAAATTCAATTAAATTGAGCTCAAGGTCGATATATATATATTATCAAAGGAATTAGCTACATAACAAACAAATTTTATTGCACAAATTTGACAACTGTATTGATAGTTGACTTAGTTAATTTAGGAAGCTTGTAAAGATATGTTTTATTTTATTATCTAGGAAGATATTGCTGCCTTGACTTAGGGATTTGTTTCCTTAATTAAGGGAAGATTGTCACCTTGATTTAGGCCATGATTTAGGGATTTGTCTCCTTAATTAAGGGAAGATTGTTTTCTTAATTAAGGAGAAAGTTGTGTATATATATATCTCATTGTAAAATGATACTGGAAAAATAATAAAAAATCTATTTTCACATGGCATCAGAGCCACAAAGTCCTGAATCTTTTTTTTCTCAAGTCTTAGCCCTAGTCCAAATTACTTTTGCAAACTCTATTTTTTTTTTTCTTGTTTACTCTTAACCAAGTTATCTTAGCCCCATCCCTTCCGATAAATATGATTCCTTCTTGATTCAATTTAATGGTAAAAATTACTCAGCCTGGGCATTCCACTTCAAGATATTCGTCAAAGGCAAGAATTTATGGGGCCATGTTGATCGTAGCAACCCTGCTCCTAACAAAGCCAAAGAAAAGGAAGAACATGCCAAGTGGGAGGTCAAGGATGCTGAAATCATAGCATGGATTATAGGATATGTTGAATCCAACGTCATCTTAAACCTTCGACCTTTCAAGATTGCAGATGAAATGTGGATTTATTTGAAGAAACTTTACAACCAAAACAACACGAATGTGGACTTATTGAAGAAACTTTACAACCAAAACAAAACTGCTCATAAGTTTCAACTTGAAGATGAATTAGCCAATCTCCAACAGGGCAATCTCTCTATTTCTGATTTTTATTCTAATTTCATGAATCTTTAGGTTGAATATACTGATATAGTGTATGCCTCCTTGCCTCCTCAAGGTCTTAGTTCTGTCCAATCTGTCCATGAAATCACTAAAAAGGATCAATTCCTTATGAAACTCATATCTAAATTTGAAGGAATCAAGTCTAATCTTATGAACCAAGAATCTGTCCCCTTTTTGGATGCATGCCTCAATTATTTGTTTCATGAGGAGCAATGCCTTCTCACTCAAACCACCATGGAACAACAAAGATTAGCTCTATTCTTGTGGCTTATGCAGTCCAAAGCAAGCCAAATGGTAGGGACGTAAGCACTATTTAGTACTTTTGTTGCAAGGACTTTGGTCAGTATGCTTTAAATTGTTCAAAAAAATTTTGCAACTACTGTAAAAAAAGATAAGTCATATCATTGAGGAATGTCCTATCCAACTCCTTAAGAAATATGAAATGTACTACCTCAGTTGGTGCTTCTAGAACTGAAAATTCTGTGGATAAAACACAAAGTGCTCCTGCCCCTGTCCAACCTGTAACTCCTAAAATGATTCAACAAATGATAATTTCTACATTTTCTGGTTTAGGACTTTCAGGTAAACCCTTCTCTAAATCATCTCCTTGGTATTTTGATTCTGGGGTTTCTCATCATATTACAAATGATGTTAATCTTCTTACCAATATAAACAAATATTCTGGAGATTTCAAGATTTATATAGCTGATGGGAACCCGTTACCTATCACAACCATTGGAGATATTTCTCCCTCTCTAACTAATGTTTTTGTCTCTCCTGATCTTACCACTAATCTTGTTTCTATTGATCAACTGGCTAATAACAATTGTATAAGTGGAATTTTCTAAATCCGGTTGTATTGTGCAGGATCAACAATCAGGGAAGATAATTGCAAGGAGCCCTAAAGTACAACGTCTTTTCTCTCTTTAATTTCCTTTGTCTCCATGTTTGTCTTTGCCATTTATTACTTATAATGTTGTTCATGTTGATTGCCAAGCATGGCATAAACGTCTTAGTCATCCAAACTCTAATGTACTCCTTGATTTGCTAAATTCTGGTTTACTTGAAAATAAAAGGTCACTATCTCTTAGTGTTGTGCAATTCAATTGTCATTCTTTTAAGCTTAGCAAAAGTAAAACTCTACCATTTTCCACTCATACACCAAACGTATTCCAACCTTTTGATAAGATACATAGTGACGTGTGGGGTATGGCACCAATTATTTCACATGCTAATTATAAGTACTTTGTCACTTTTATTGATGATTATAATCATTTCACATGGATTTACTTCTTATATTCTAAAAATAAAGTGTTTTCTGTTTTTAAACTTTTTCATGCATATATTCAAACCCAAATTTCAACCAATAACAAAATTTTTCGCTCCGACAATAGGGGTGAGTGCTTGTCTCATTTATTTCAGGAATTTCTACAGAGTAATGACATAATTTCTAAACTATCTTGTCCTTCAACTCCACAACAAAATAGGGTGGCTGAAAGAAAGAACTGCCACCTTCTTGATGTTGCCCGCAGCCCTTTTATTAGTCTTTTGTGCCTTCTCGTTTTGGTGTGAAGCACTCTCTACCGCTGTCCACCTTATCAACAAATTGCCTTCTTTCTCATTGAACCATGTCTCTCCTTTTACTTGGTTATTTGGTAGCTCTCCAAATTATTTTAATCTTCGTACCTTTGGTTGTATATGCTTTGTACATCTTCTTGCACACGAATGCACAAAACTCATAGCTCAATATGTTCAATGTGCTTTTCTAGGATATTCGGTACATCATAAAGTTTTTCCTTACTATGATCCCAATCTGCATCGTATTCAAGTTTCTAGAAATGTGATTTTTTTCGAAAACAATTATTTTTTTTTCCAAGCGCCATGATCCTCTTTCTCCTTCATTTTCTAGTTTGCCAATGTTTACTAACTCTTCTGCAGATTACGTATCTTCTAACCTCTCTTGTTATACCATCGACACCCAATTTTCATACCTTATCGGCCCCTCAAGATCATTCCTTAACTGCTGATCCTATTACAGTAACCGCATCTACTCCTCTTCAACGCAGTACTCGTGTTAGTAGACCACCAAATAGATATGATTTCAGCCATCCTTTATCCTTGACAACAAACTTGTCCTTTATTCCTATTCCCTCATCTTATAAACAGGCAATGGAATATAAGTATTGACAAAAAGCTATTGAAACAGAATTTCTTGCGCTAGAAGAAAATTAGACTTGGGATATTGTTTCATGTCCTCCATCTCTGAAATTTCTTGGAAGCAAGTAGGTGTTTTCTATTAAGCATCGTCCCGATGGATCCATAGATCGTTGCAATGCTCAATTGGTAGTTCTTGACAACAAGCAAGAGTATGGTCTAAACTATGATGAGACATTTGCACCAATAGCCAAGATGACCACTGTGTGAACCATACTAGCCCTTGTTGCATCTCAATCATGGTCTTTACATCAAATGGATCTCAAGAACGCGTTCTTACATGGTGATCTCAAGGAGGATGTTTACATGAAGCTTCCCTATGTTATGCCTACTTTCTTTCCTAATACTGTTTGCAAACTAAAACACTCTTTATAAGGTTTGAAGCAGGCACCACTGAGTATGGTTCGAAAAGTTTCAATCTAATCTCCTTGGATTTTCCTTCACTCAGAGTCAATATGACTCCTCCCTTTTTCTCCAAAGGACATCTAAGGGCATAGTTATCCTCCTTGTTTATGTGGACGACATCGTTATCATTGATTCTGATATAGAGGCTATCTCTATAATTCAGACTTTATTGCATTCTACTTTCCACATGAAAGACCTTGACCATCTCACTTACTTCTTGGGGTTAGAGGTGCATCATCGGCCTCAAGGTATCTTCTTGAATCAACACAAATATATTCAAGATTTGGTTGAATTAGCTGGTCTCATGGAAACTATACATGTTGACACTCCTATTGAAGTTAATGTGAAATATCTACATGACGAAGGGGAACTTCTTGAGGATCCTACTTTATATCGAAAATTGGCCAGTAGCCTTATCAATCTAACCATAGCTCGACCAGACATCTCTTACAAGTTCATGCAAGCCCCTCGACATCTACACATATCCACAATTCGTCGCATCATTAAAAACCTCCTTGGCACACCTAGTCGGGGGTTAATCTTCCCTACTAATTCTGCACTCCAACTACAAGCCTACAGTGATGCTGATTGGGCAAGCTGCCAAGACATCAAAAAATCTACTACTAGATGGTGCCTATTTCATAGCAATGCTCTTATCTCTTGGAAATGCAAGAAACAAGATTGTCTCCAAGTCATCCACTGAGGCAGAATATAGGGACATGTCAACTACATACTCCGAGATCATTTGGCTATTTGGTCTCCTTACAGAGTTATGTTTCCCACAAGTCCAACCTACTCCACTATATGCTGACAATATTAGTGTGATCCAAATAACTACCAATCTTGTCTGCCACGAGCAGACAAAACACAGAGGTTGAGTGTCACTCCATTTGAGAGGCCTATAACCGTCGCATTATTACCCTACCACCCTACAAATTGCATATATCTTCACCAAATCTATGACACGCCAACGTCATAATTTCCTTGTTAGCAAATTGATGCTTGTAGATTTACCAACAGCAATTTGACAATTGTACTAATAGTTGACTTAGCTAATTTAGGAAGCTTGTAAAGATATGTTTTATATTATTATTGAGGAAGATATTATTGCCTTGATTTAGGCCATGATTTAAGGATTTGTCTCCTTAATTAAGGGTAGGGGTGTTCACAGACCCGAAGAACCCGACCAACCCGGCCTGACCAGGATCGGCCTGACCGGGTCTGGCCGAGTTATATAAATATTGAGTCGGGTCTCGGGTTGATTTTAAAGAACCCAAATAGTTTGGGTCAGGCTTCGGGCCCGAAGTAAAAAATCTCATATTGGCCCAGCCCGGCCCGAAAATTTATATAATTTAATTTTGTTATTTTTTAAATTTTATTAGATTAGATAAAATAAATTAAGTGATTGATTGTATATATTTATAAACTATTTTCATTTTAGTTTGTATTATGTATTTGTTAAATATAGTATGTGAATATTTATAACTATAATAATTAAAATATAGATTAAATGTAAAAAAAAAAATATTTACTATATTAAAATAAATAATGTTTATTATTTAAACTTATTTTATGCAATCTAAGAATTAAGGTCAAATAAAAATATTTTTAATTAGATTAAAAGCATCAAGCAATTGTAAAAATAATTTAAAAAATTTTCTAAAAAAATAATTGAAAAAATTAAAAAAAATTCAAATAACAAAAAAAATTATTGGGCCCGATGGGCTAGACCGGTTGCCAGAAGAGCCCGAGTGGCCCAAGAGACTCGGGCCACTAGGGCCACAGGTCGGGTTTTGGGCCCAACTCTATAGCCCGAAGTCTGTTTGGGCCGGGCCTTAAGCCAAGGCTAAGCCCGGCCCGTGAACAGCCCTAATTAAGGGAAGATTGTTTCCTTGATAGGCCATGATTTAGGGATTTTTCTCAATTAAGGGGAGAGTTGTGTCTATGTATCTCATTGTAAATTGATAATGGAAAAATAATAAAAACTCTATTTTCACATATATGAGCTTAATCAATACGAGCTCAAGCTCGGCTCAAACTAAATTTGAGTCCAAGCTCGAGCTCGACTATTTTATGTCGAGCCGAGCTTAAATTTTTCAAAACTCGGCTCAACACAGCTTAACTACATTACAGCCCTAGAAAAACCTCAACGTATTTATGTATTTTACTCCTTTTTATGTTCCCCAAATAAAAATATATTTTTATAAATTCTCAGAGGGAAAGTCCAACAAACTCATCAAAGTTGAGAGGAACTACAAGCTTAACCTCAAACAATGTTTGAGATGTGCAGAGCAAAGCAGATTTTATTAGGCTCTTGCCATGCCTCAAGACTCTTCTTATTAAAGAACAAAAATAAGGGATATTTACATAAAACTGTAGGATGTGCCACTCTTAAGTTTCTTCTTTCTAGCTATTTTGCAGCTTAGTAGCTTTACCATGAATTGTGACAAGAAAACTGGAATAAATCAGGCCCTTATTTTATGGTCCATTTCAGCTGCTTCTTTTTTTTGTGTGCTCATCTGATTCCTAAATTTAATTATATTTTAGAGATTTTTGACATCTGACACACTATTTTGGTATTTCATAGGCTTCAAAGTTAAAAGTATAAACCTGTAAGTTTTCTTCCTTTACAGAGAAAAAATATCAAAGCCTACAAAAATGCTTTCTCCAAAGAACAAAAAAAGTGCACATAAACTAAAAAGGAGGATGAAAAAAATGACAAATATCAAAGAACTAATGAATATACTGGAAAATCAAACATAACTAACAATTTCCTGTCAACAAGTCACCCTCCATATTAAGCAAAAGAAACCAAAGCAATTGCACATGGACAACATCTTATTGTTAAAGAATACATTATAAATTGAAAAGGAAGATAGTATGTTTCTTTCGCATGATTACCTTGAATGTCCAGCAACACGGTACTTGATATGATATAAAGTACCAGGTTCTTCAGAATATTCTACTTCCTATACAGAAATAATGTACAAGACTTGCATTAAGTACCAATAACTGTAATAAGAATTCATTCACTTGCCAGCCTCATGAAACCAAAAATAGCATACCAACTCTGAAACTGCAGTCTGCAAATTAGGTGACCAATTAACCAAGTAAGACCCTGAAAGAAAGTATCAACTCAGTCAACCATTAATCATTACAATAGAACTGCTTAATTCCTAAAATGGAATCATCAAACAAACAAACTGGAAAACCTGGAATTGTAAAACAGGAAAAAAAAATGCAACTGCTTAGCACCTTCACCACCATGATCAGGCTGGACCAATCAATAAGGAGCAGACAATATTGAAATGTGATAAAGATGACGAAAGGAAAATAAGAAAGAGGCAAAAGCCTCATCAAAGCAGACTTTTCTTTAAGGCCACATGACAGGAAAAATGAAAAGCATCTACAACACTAATAATTGAAGCTATAGGCAACTTTCCTTGTGAGCTAACTTCAAAAAGGTTTAACAGAAACTTAGGGTATACCTTGATAGATTAAACCTTTCTCATGAAGCCTGATAAATGCCTCAATTACAGCTCCTGCAAATAGTTTTAAGGCATGGAATCAGAACACATCACATTAACTGGCAAATTTAAATTGATAAATACAGCTAAGATGGTTTTAAAAGACATACTAAAGATTTATGCAAGAAATTTGGCAAAAACAAAGAAAAGTGAGGAAGAAAAGAAAATAATGATAAACCCCCGGGCACTTAAACACTTCAAGCATGTACATCATCCCCAATCATGGACCGATTCCAGACTGATCAATCTTGTAATTCTACCAGTTAGAAAACTTTCTTACGACTTAGCTGCTCATCAAGGGTAAAGTGCTCTTTTGTCCAATCACAGGAAGCGCCAAGTCTCTTGATCTGATTTGTAATAGTTCCACCATATCTGAGAACATGACAAGCGAGGTAACAAAAACATGGATACGGCAGAAGAGGGTATAAAGGATATTTTATCAAAGATGGCCAGTTATAACTAGCAAGAGAAATTATATAATCTTCAAACTATTTAAGCTCTACTTGTTTCCCCAAGAAAAAAGGCATTTTCAATAAAAGGTGGTGTGAAGATGTATGAGAGAATTCCTAGAAAACAAGAAGTTGAGAAAAGAATTAGTCTGAACATGGGATAATGTGATACAAATTGGAAAGCACGATTTTCTCATTAAATAAGCTCAAAGTTACAACGAAGCGACAAGAATACATAAAGCCGCTGTTTGGAAAATTCGCACATACTCAGTTCAATTGAATTCTATTTTACAATATAAATTCCTTAATTCTACTTGAATGGTTTTGTTCTTTAATTTTTAACAGCATAACTACTTTAGCAAGAGAAAAGAACAGGTGTAGAATTTTAATTAAAACAAAAAATCAAACCACTCAGATTCTGATCAAGCAGAAGCCAACACAAATAGCAGTATCAAAAATGGCAGAAGGCAATGTGATGCACAAGAAGGAAAAATTGAAAAAAGAAAGTTACATCAAAGAAATTATGCGAGTAAAATTGAAATGCATACTTATCTTTCCACTCCCAAACTCGTTTTATGAACTGTTCTCTACCCAATTCAGTCCTGTTTATTCCTTCAGATGCAAGCATTCTTTCTACAACCAACTGAGAAGAGACGTAAATTGTATTCAACAAAATATATAACATGAAAAATATGCTAAACATAAAACTTATTTATGACCTGATAAGTACAAGAAATGAAATGCAAAAACTGAAATAAATATTTCAAAAATAATGAGAACAATATAATATTCTTAGAATAATGAAAACAAATATATTACTCTTTTTAAAATTTTAACAAAAAAAAATGAGATATACCTAATGAAAAATGAATATTTATTTATGATGTGGCCAAAAGGAACGTTAGACAATGTACCAAGGTAAATATGTAGCCCCTCAGTCTGTAGACACACCTGTGTTGCAATACCAGCATGGTCAGTCCCAGGAAGCCACAGTGTTGGTCTTCCCTTCATTCGATTGTATCTAACCATGATATCCTATCAAAGAAGATCGTAGAGTTTAAGGAAGATATATACCATTGATAACTATTGTCTATAGAGAACAACCAAAAACACACAAGATAAAATGAAAATCAAATATCTTAAATTTATTGCCACAACCTCCAGAGTCACAAACATTGCATGCCCCATATGTAGTGAACCAGTAACATTAGGTGGTGGCATAGATATCACAAAAGGATCACTTCCCTCCTCAAAATTTGGTTTAAAGTACCCTAGAGATTCCCACCTAACATTCAAAAATTACATGAAAAATATCACGTTATAGAATATGTTCAGAAGACACACAAAAAGCAGCAAGCAAGGCTATTAGATATGAATGTGTGAGAAGATCCACACTCGGAGAAATAATGAATGCAGCAATGTGATATGCACCATTTAGACATGAATAATCTTTAGAGCCATACAGAAATCCATAAGATAAAAGAGCACACGTTGCACAACTTTCTGTTTTTTCTATATGCTATATTTTAGTTCCTTTTTTCCTTGTTAACACTCTTCAGTTTCAAATAAGTTAAATTTCAAATCAACATTAAAAAGAAAGGAACTTATAAATTCATATGAAAAATGGCTCAACAATATAACCCCAGAAAAAAAATTAAAAAATGTAGTTAACACAACGCCAGAGAGCCATTTACCAAATCAAGAGTTATAAAATATAATATAAACAGGAAAAATTAGAGAAGCAGGTTGATCCTAAAAATAGAATACCAATTATATATCCGTTCCTCTGAAGTAAAATCGAAGGACTTTGCGATCTCTGGAGACGTAAATACACCATTTTCTGATGCAGCAACTGGAAATGCAGCAAGAGAAAAAAATGCTAAATATACTTACCAAACACAATGTTAAAATAACAGAATCAAATTATAGCTCCAAAAAAATCCAACTTAATCTGCAAACAAACATAACAATTTAATTCACAATAAAAAATAAATTAAAACAGGAACAACACGAAATGAATTTCTCAAGTTCGTCGCATTGAGTTTAAGACTCCGTTTGGTTGCTTAGAAAAGTTGATGCTTTAGGTAGTAATTATTAAAAACAACAGGTAGTAATTATTAAAAACAACAGCAGATTTTTTTTTTCTTTCCTAGGAAACCAAATAGAGTGAAGTTATTGAATTTTTACCTGTGAAGAATCTAGGTTTGAGACGTTGAGGGAAACGGAGGTGAGAAAAAGCAAAGCAACGACGTTGTTGAGAGAAGAGAAGAGGATTGAGTCTGTAAGCAGAAGATGAAGAAAGAAGAAATGGCGTAGAGAGAGCCATATTGTGTATCAGTACATATAAATATATGAATTTTGAATTTGCTGCACAGAGTTGTGAATTTGGAAAAAGGAGAAGTTGATAAACCCTGTATTACTGTGATAGAAGACGCAATGGGGTTTTAGTGGCAGAGATAGCAGAAAGAAACATACTGTTGACTCGTTGATGATAATTAGGAATTGTTTTTTTTATTAAGATTATTGAATTATAAATTACATGGTAAAATAAATAAAAAAAACTAAAAAAAAAAGGTAAAACTAATTTCTCAAATTTTAAATGATAATAATAATCAATATAAAAAATAAGATAAATTATTATTTAATTTCAAAATTTTAACCGAATTAATTAAGGGTGAGAATAATCAAATATCTATACCTATATATCTATATATAATACTAAAAAATGACTGTAGCATCATATTATGTCATATGTTCTAATTAATTTTTTAAATTAATTTTTTTTTATTTTTAATTAATTTATTATTTATTATAATAAATTTTTATTTATAATTATATTTAAATTCTCTAAATAAATATATCAAATAATAAATTATTTATTTATTATAATAAATAATATATTTAATATTTAAATCTCATGATCACTTGATCCAAATTTAATAATAAATTTTATAATTAATGTAATAATATATAATTTTAAATAGATATTTATTTATATAAGATTAAATTTATCCTATTTAAAATAAATAATAATTTTATCATATTATAATAATAGATATTTATTTATAGAGTTTAAATAGAATTATGATATCATATTGATTTATATTTATTTAAAGAGTTCAATAAAATTACGATATTATTAAGATTATGATTAATTTTATTCTATTAATATTATATTTTTGTTCTGATCTTCTAATTATATATTCTTATATAAAATCTACTTATACCAATATATATATAATAGATGATGTATGAGACACAATTCATAAATCAAATAGTAAATATACAAATGAAGTTATTTATAATTATATGTACATAATTCATGAATTAAGATATGATTTTACTAATATAATTTTTCTAAAATATCAATTTTACTGTTAATGTAATAATAAATCAAGTAGTTAATATACAAACTAATTTTTTAGTTGATCCAAAATCGCTTGAGGTACAATTTTAATTATTATCAAATTAATATTTTAGATTCGTTGGTGTTGCTCTTTTGATTTTTGATACAGATATTTTTTTTAATTTGTTATTGATATAGTGTTAAGTTCTTTTGGTTTAAAAAATAATTCATATTATTTATATAAAATATTATGATAATATCGTGATATTACAAATATTCTAATATTTTATAATTTAACTAAACAACCCCTTAGCCACCCCTTTCTTTCTCAACTCATACTTTTTTTTTCTTTTTTAATATGAGAGTGGGACTGTCGTCAATTTATTGATAGATAGCAGCTCCGTCTTTTTTTTTCTAATCTATTATTTGATTTTTGTATTTTTTTTTTAGTTTTGTGTATTTTTTTTGTGGTTTGCTCTTAAATAATTTTCAGATCAATATAAATTTGAAATTTAATATTTGTATCTTGTTTTCTTGTTTTCTTATTTTTTTTAGAATAAAATTAAATGTTATTTAAGTTTTTATTATGAAGTTATGTCCTTACTCACTTGAAATTTATGTATTCTCTTTAAATAGAGATTATTTATCCTTTTCTAACAGAGGTGTATCTTTTTCTAATAGAGGTTTATCTTTTTTTAATGGAGATTATTTATTTTTTATAAATAAAGATGTCTTTTTAGTATGGAAGGTAACAGATGAATAATAGAATGAATGTCCCGCTGAAAATCAGATTGTCTATGACATATTACTATTTATTCAATGTTTGCACCGAAAAAATTTAAAGAGATTCAATTTCAGTAACTTCATTAGTTATGTCTATCTTATATATTTTATAATTTTATAATTTTATTTATATCTTATAAATATAATTTTTGAGTTATTAATGATAATTTATTTTGCATTAAAAAAATAAAATAATTAGAGGCTATGTTTTGAGAAAGAATGGATATCTTTAATCATGTCTTGTATTACTTAAAATATAGCACGTACATTTCATAAAAAAAAAATATAGCACGTACATATAAAGCTTCTCGTCATTTGGTCCAATATTTTCATATTCAGACAAGAAAACCCATAATCTCATTTGCTTTTTATCATATATGCCAACATTAGTTGAAAGAGAAAAGAGTGAATTTTTTAGTTTCATTAAGGATAAAGTTTAGCAAATAATTCACTCTTGGAAGAGAAGATTCTTGTCAATGGCGAAAAAGGAAGTCCTTAAATCAGTTCCTCAATCCATTTTCATGTACACAATGAGCGTCTTTCTATTGCCACAATTTTTATGTATGAAAATAGAGCAAATAATAAACTCATAATGGTGGACAAATAACATAGACAATGACAAATGCATAAAATAAATGGGTTGGAATAGGTTAGCTAGGAGGAAGAAGAGACTAGGGTTGGACTTTACAATACTACATGATTTCAATATAGTTATACTTGAAACAGGTTAGCATGCCATGCAAAATCTGAGATCTCTCATATCTAAGGTATTCAAGGCATGTTATTTTCCTAATAAACAGTTTCATTGAGCTCAATGAGGCAACAATCCAAGCTGCACTTAAAAGAAGCATTTGGCATGCTTAATAGACAGGGTCGTCTTAAATATTTAAGGGGCCCTGTTCTTAGAGAAAAACAGAATAAATTAGACCCTATTCCTAACTTGAACCAAATTATTTTCAAAAATTAAAAAAAAATTATAATTTGAGACTGGAGGGAGAGAAAAAAAAATTTTGTCACTGGAGGGAGAGAAAAAAAAATATATATTTAAATAAATATATTTACAAATTTTTGTTTTATCTTGGGGCCCTGTGCAAGCTGGGGGCCCTGTGCAGTAGCCCAGTTTGCACAGGGCCTTCACCGGCCCTGTTAATAGATGCTCCGACATTGATATAGTTGGAGGGTGGAGAATGGAGTGGGGATTTTTGTATGGGAAGATAGCTGGCTGCTCGACACTACCAACCTAAGAATTACTATAGACAAAGAAGTAGATACTCTGATTTCACAACTTATCAAGGACGATGAATGGGATTGAGAGATAATAAAACCTAATATGGATAAAAAACTTATATACTTTATCCAATTATTGAGAAGAAAAGTTTAGGATAAAATGGTCTGGAATAGAGAGGAATGTGTTATCTTTATAGTAAGGAGCGTGTATAGGTTATTGAGATAGAGAAGAAAAACCAAGACGTAGCTAATGATGAAAGATTCTATGCAAAAAATGTGGAGAATGAAGACCACTCCGAAAGTGAAGAATTTGGCTTGGCAAGTGTGCGACTATGTTATACATACAAATGAAGTTTTGAGAAGTAAGCAATTTGAGGTTGACTCACTTTGTCCAATGTGCCAAAGAGCATAGGAGAGCATTTTTCACACTCAGGTACAATATGCCATAGCTCAAGAATGTTGGCGTTCATCAATGTTAGACTTGTGCCGAGGAAACACTACATCTATTTAGAGTGGCTAGAAAGGAGGTTGGATTCATTATCTTAGAAACATGTAGACTTTATGGCAGCTCTGGACTAGTTCATTTGCTGTGTTGGCTCCTATGGCAAAATAGAAATAAGATGGTATGGAAATGGACAAAAGTGATGCCTTCATTGATTGCATTTCAGGCTCTGTTTTATCGACAAAGCTAGCTCTTAGCACAATTAATTAAGTCCCCAAGATTCAGACAAAGGAATTGCAGCTCTTATAACAAGATGGGAGAAACCAAAAGAGTGTTGGATCAAAATATGGGCGCAATAATTCATGAACATAAGGCATTGTAGTTTATCAAATGATAGCTAAAGATCATCGATGTCAATTGATTGCAGCTCAAGGCAAAGCAAATTGAAGCTCTTTTCTCTCAAAATGTTGCTGAAACAATAGCTGTAAAGAACACCTTAATTTGGATTAAAGCAAAAGGGTAAATTAAGAACTCTCAATTAACCAAATGAATTAAATAACTCTTTATTTATCCTCCTTGAGATTTACTTTAGAAGATTTTCACTGCTTAATTCCTGCTATTCTGGACATCTAGTTTCTTTTCGCGAGACACTTTGCGAATGTAGTAGTTCATTTGCTAGTCAAAGCTACTTATATTATGTTTGACTGTGAAGGATGAAAATCAAACCCTCCCATGCCTATTGTTGGCGCTTTATTGATTGATAATTAATAATATTAAGTTTTTTTCAAAAAGATATATATTTTTTATTTATCTAAAGAAGAATTTTAATTATTTTATATAATTATCTTATTAGATGTAACGTGTAAGTGTTAATAATTTAATAGTTAAATTTATGTTTATTTAAATATATGTAAATTGATATTTACAATATTATATATTTTAATTTATACTTATATTTAATAATATAACTATATATAAATGTAAAGTTATTGTTATAAAATTAATGATAAAATTGTTAATAAATAAAAAATATAAATTAATTATCTTAAGAAGTAATTTAGAAAGGAAGAATATTTATATTTGTTATGCAACGAGTATTAATAACACATAAATTACTTACTATTATACAAGTAAATAGTATATAAAATATTGTACTAAAAATAAATACCAAGAAAATTTTCAAAAAATGTTGTAGGGGTCACAGACGGTCCTGCTTAAAACTCAGTCTCCTTAGATAGAATTTTACTCAGATAATTAATAGTACAATATAATAAAATAACTACCATTAATAATAGTTATAAAATTGAGACAAATATCATACTAGATTTAACGTAGTTCACTCTTTTACTTTGGGCTACGTCCACAGGATAAACTCCAAAAAATATTCTTCCACTATTAAAAATATTAGGATTATAAGAGAAATATTTCTCTAAAAAAATTTTTAGAGGTACAATAATTTATAATTAAAATAAATTCAAAATAGTGACACTCAAGTATTCTCCAAACATCCCAAAAGTTAAACAACTTTACTATTTTGTCACTCCCTAAATAATTATCTCTCAACTTTTACTCAACTCATCATAGTAATTTTGCTTTGACTTACACTTTTCACAAGATTTTTTTTTCACTCTTGCTTCTCTCCTTGGTGTATTAGAAGAGCAAGGAAAAGCCCATATATAGGCCTCCCCATGTGATTATTGGCCTAATTTAATTAGGCCAACAACCATTTTTAATAAGTTTAATTATTTTTTTAATTAGTCAAAGAAATACAAAAAATGGTTAGTAATTACCAACAATTCTCCCCTACCAACTATATGGATTAACTGTCATTTCTGCAGATGATCGATAGAATTTGAATTTTTCTTTTGCAAGAATTTTTGTTAACATGTCTGCACCATTCTCTTCAGTATGAATTTTTTTAAGTTGTAAAAACTTCTTCTTCAATACATCTCTGATCCAATGGTATCTCATATCAATATGCTTTAATCTAGAATAGAAAGAAAAGAGGAATTCTTTCCAAGATGAATGACACTCTGACTATCATAATAGAGTGAATATTTGTCTTGCTGAAATCAAAGTTCTTCTAAGAATTTCTTCATCCACAACAGCTATTTGCATGCTTGAGTTGCAGTAATAAATTCTACTTCTATTATTGAGAGAGCAACACATTTTTATAGTCTTGACTGTCATGACACAACTCTCCCTGCAAATAAAATCAAATAATCTGATGTAGACTTTCTTGAGTCAACATCGTCTGTCATATCTGCATCTGTATATCCAACTAACACAGGTTTATCACCTCCAAAGCATAAACATATTTTGGAGGTTCCACAAAGATATTTCATAATCTATTTCATCGCAGCCCAATATTTCTTACTAGGATTAAAAAGAAACTGACTCATTACTCTCACTGAGTGAGCAATATCTAGCCGTATGCATACCATGGCATACATCAAACTTTCAACTGCTGAAGCATATAGAACTTTGTCCATCTCTTCTTTCTTTTTTTTGTGGAAGGACATTGTTTCAAAGTTAATTTAAAGTGGTTAGCAAGAGGATAACTAACCGCTTTAGCCTTATCTATATTAAACCTTTGAAGTATTTTTCTCAATGTACTTCTTTTGTGATAACTATAATTTCTTGGCGCCTCTGTCTCTGATTATCTTCATGCCAAGAATTTGTATTGTTGGCCCTAAGTCTTTCATAGTAAAAGACTTGCTCAACTATTTCTTCAGATTGTTGGTTTTGGAAATGTTCTGGTCAACAATTAACATGTCATCCACATAGAGTAACAGAATAATAAAATCATCATTAAAGAATTTCTTTATAAATACACAGTGATCTGAAGTGGTCTTCTTTTAGCCTTACTCCCCCGTAACTTACTCAAACTTCTTGTACAACTGTCTCAGTGCCTACTTTAAGCTATATAAGCTTTTTTTTTTTATAACTTGCATACATATTCCTCTTTTTCTTTTTCTTTGAAACTCTCTAGTTGTTCCATATATATCTTTTCCTCCAAGTCACCATGAATAAAAGGCAGTCTTCACATTCATGTCGAGACTTGTAGATAATCCCAACACTATACGAATAGATATCATTTTTGCCATTGGTGAAAAAATCTCATCAAAGTCAATCCCTTTTCATTGGCTGAATCCCTTAGCAACTAATCTGGCTTTGAATCATGGCTAGAAATTGTGTTCTTCATTCTTTATCTTGAACACTCATTTATTCTTCAAAGCCCTCTTGCCTGTTAGCAACTTCACCAGCTCAAAAGTCTTATTCCTATGCAAAGATTTTAATTCATCTTGCATGGCTTCAATCCATTTCACCCTATTCTCATTTGTCATAGCATCTTGGTAATCCTCAAGTTCTCTCCCATCAGTAAGTAACAAATATTGATCACTGAAGTATCTAGTAGAGGACTGTCTGACTCTAGTAGATCTCCTCAATGGTTCCTGAGTTGTATCTGGTACTGGTGGTTGAAAAACTTCTTCATCAGAATCTTCATTTTGTTGATTCTGGATGGGAGCATCATCATCGGCAATACTCTGATTGGCCATCTTTAATTTCATCTCCAATCTGCCTCGGCACCGCTTTTGGAGGAACTAATTCAAGATTTGTTGAACTTCCATCAAAACTAGAAACATTCTTTTGGGCCTTCTCAATATTTTTTATGGTCTCATTTTCAACAAATACTGCATCACAACTTCTAATAAGCTTTTTCTAAACTGGATTATAGAATCAATAGCCAAGCTCATATTGACTATACCCAATAAACATACACTGTTGTGTTTTAGCATCCAACTTCGACCGCTCATCCTTTGGTATGTGCATAAATGTCTTGCACCCAAACACTCTTAAGTGATTATAAAAGACATCTCTTCCAGACCATATTCTTTCTGGAATATCAAACTTCAAAGGAACACATGGTGAAAGATTCAAAACATGAACTGCTACACTCAATGCTTCTATCCAAAATGATTTTGGCAGCTTCGCATGTGATAGCAAATATCTAATTCTCTCAATGAGAGTCCTGTTCATTCTCTCAATTACACCATTCAACGGAGGAGTTTTTAATGGTGTCAGCTTGTGTCGAATGCCCTGCTCCTTACAATATCTTTGAAGTGATCTAATATACTCACCTTCATTATCTGACTTGATACACTTCAATTTCTTCCTAGTTTCTCTTGTAACTAGGGCATGAAATTGTTTAAATACCTCTATAATTTTATCTTTATTTTTTAAGGTATAAATCCACAGTTTTCTTAAACAATTATCAATGAAAGTCACGAACTAGGAGGAGCCACCAATTGATTTGGTTTTAAAAGGACCGCACACATCAGAGTGTACTAGTTATAATATCTCCGACTTCTTTTCGTAATGGGTAGATTCTTGAAAGCAACTTTGTTCTACTTTCCTGCTAAGCAATCAGCACAACTGTTTAAATGAACACTGCTCAAATCGAATATATTCTTCTTTCTAACCAGCATTGACATTCCTTTTTTTGCTCATGTGCCCGAGTTTTTTATGCCAAGTCTCAGCTGCATCATCTTTCTCTACTGCATTAACTATGCTCGTGTAGATTTTAGCTTGCATAAGATAAAGAGTAAAGAATTTCTTACCTCAGGCCATAATAAGTGAACCTTTAGTGAGTTTTCCACTAGCCATTTTGGAAGGTATTGTAGTATTGTTCATCATCAAGCTTTCCACCAGAAATCAGATTAAGTCTGATGTCAGGAATATGCTTCACATCTTTTAATAACAACCTAGTGCCATTATTGATCTCCAAATGAACATCACCAACACCAACAATCTTAGCAATATCATCATTACCCATTTTAACTGTTCCAAAATCACCTGGTGTATAAATAGCAAAGAACTCTCTCTGGGCTGTAGCATGAATAGAGGCACCGGTATCAATCACCCAACTGGTCTCATGATCAACTTCATTGATTGCATCATCATTATAAATGAGGAGAAATTCATGTTCAGTTGTAGCGGCAATTCTCTCATCATCGCTATCATCTTTCCTTTTATCTTTCCCTTTCTCCTTTTTTCATTTTCGACAATATTTCTTAATATGCCCCTTTTTATGACAATGATGACATTCAATATTAATAAATTTATTAGACTTGCCACGATTAGCTTTTCTATTTTTATCTCCGTTATTTAAGCCCCTATTTTGGCTTCTCCCCCTGGTGGTTGTAGCTAGAATATCTTAGTGAGAAGAGGAAGCACTGTAATGTTTAAAATTTTAGATACTAAACTTTTAAATTAATAGTGATAATTAATAGTGAATTGTGATATGGATGAGTGATGTAAATAGTGGATCTCAAAAATTTACTGAAGAAATTATTTATTTTTACGATTTTACGAGATTTAAAATCGAATTATAATCAAAGGATAAGAAAGAGGGTGCACCATAACTAAGATGAGATTGGTCACACCAGATTAATATGTGTATGTGTGTGTGTGTGTGTGTGTGTGGACAGGTGTTATGCTTAGAGGCTTTTCTTTCTTTCCTCTTCTTCTTCCAAGTTCACCACCATTTTCACCATCAAAACTCCTTCTTGCTTCCTTTCTTCCAAGATTTTGATCAAAACCAAAGAGAAAATAATGTTTAGTTATAAGTTTTAAGAAGATTAAGATAGAAAGTTGAGATTATTAACAAGTAATTAGAGAAAAAGAAGAGTTTGAAGAAGTATGTGTTTGTGATTTATAATTTGCAAATATATGAATTTGATATATTTCTTGACAATATTGATTAAATGGATTATTGAGTGAAAAATAACCTTTATATGATGGGTTTTGATTCTTAACTCAACCTCTATGAGAATTGAATGGTTTGATGTTGTTTTTATCCATATGAAATGGTTGAAAGTTTGATTAAGTGAAGTTGTAGTAGAATATTTGATATGAATTCTTTTTATGTTAAAACTTTGAGTTTGGTACATTATTATCTTAGATCTTCAATATGTTTGTGTTTAATGAAGTTAAAAGTGCAAAATGCATGATTTTGGGATGCCACGGGCGTGGCTTAAAGGTGTCATGGGCGTGGCATCAAAGTTGGAACTGTTTGAGGAAGAATTACTCCAAAACAGTCCCAAAATCAATGCCACGACCGTGGCAATTGAGTGCCATGAGCTTGGGATTGAAAATGATGTTGTTTCTTCAAAAATTTTTTGATAAAACAGAGCAGTTCTAAAGGCCACGGCCGTGGCCCTGGAAGGCCACGACAGTGGGGGTCTTCAAAAACATTTTACAGCTTCATTTTGTATCCCACGGGCGTGGGGTTGAGATGCTACGGCTATGGGTTACCTAAATGATGTTTTTGACTTGTATTTTGTGATATACGGGTCTAGTATGAGGCTAATATGTTTATGTTTATTACTTTTGTGTTGGAAATTCATGTGTAAGTGTTGAAAGTATGAAAAAGAGTGATAAACTTTGAATTTGTGATAAATATATATAATACTAAATGTTGATGAAAGTATTGTTTCATTGAAATGATATATACAATTCAGTATTAACTACAAACTAATGAATTGCCCTAATCATACTGATTTTAGATCTAGCTTGGGATTGAATGGCTAGCTAAAAGGGAGGATGTCCAAAGTGTTAATGGGCACTCTGTGCCATCAATAGACACTCTGTGTCATCATACTCAGTAGGCATTCGTGTCATAGTGGGCCATTAGCCAAAATTCTATGCAGTGGCATTAAATTGCCATTAGTGACCCGTTATCCAAATCTAGAATCTGAGTTCAGTGTGTATGGGCATAATTAAAATAGTTATATATAACGAAAACAATGTGTTATTCAGTTGTCGATAAATTACTCAATTCTGAATCTAATTGTGCTTAGTATTTCAATTTACAAGAAGTTGATTAATTTCTTTATTTAATATTCAAAAAGTTATGCAATTCAATGTTTCTAAATTATTTAATGATTAGATCTCTTTTCATTAAATTTTCTTGCATATTATAAATACATAAGTACCACTAAACTTTGCTAAGCGTGTTAGAATTGTTTTCTGAAACGCAAATCAAACAAGGAGAGTTGAGACCACAGAGAGAGAGACTTACGTTCTTGTTCAACTGCATCATCAAGGTTCAATGAACAATATTGTAAATATTGTAATCTTTATGGTTCACATAGCAAAACTTTATAATTTTGTATAACAGTTGTACTAGTTTGAGAGTAGTTTGAGCATATTTATAATAATGTGAGTTTTCATTAAGAGTTCTTTATAAATATATGGATATATGTGTGTAATATAGAAAACTTAACAATTGCATTATTGCTTAAAGATTTATGACTTTATTTCTTTAGTACATACATAGACATATATATAGAATAATTGTAATGTTAGGTGACATCTCCTATATAGGTAAGTATATGGTCTATGTAGGGGGTGTTACAAGCACCTTGTGAGCGTCTCATCATCCTTCATTTAGGATGCCACTCTTCACCGATTCCATTTTAACAACAACATTAGAAGCAAAATTAGTTAATGAAATCTTCAGAGTCTCCCAAGACTCTAGCAATGAAACAAGAACATCAAAGCAAGCACTTCATCATCAAAGGTGACGCCCATGCTAGACAACTGATTTACAATTCCTTGAAACTTATTCAAGTAATCTACAATGAAATTGCCCTCTCTTTATCTCATTTGCATTAATCTTGTGAGATAAAATAATTTATTATTGCCTGTCTTTGAAGCAAACAACTCTTTAAGCTTATTCAATAATGTTTGTACATGGGTCTCTTCACAGATATAGTTATACACATTATCTTTGACAAATTATCAAATAAAATTACATACTTGCTCATGCTCAAATTCTCATTCTTCATTTGTCTTGTCGTCGGATTTACTCATACTAAACATTGGTAAATACATTTTCATCACAAATAGGAGATCATTCATCTTAGATTTTCAAATGTGGTAATTTATGCCACTTAAGTTTATCATTTTGTTTGTCTTTGTCTCCATCTCTTCAAACCAAAAAGGCTCTGATACCACTTGTTGTACAACAGGTATTAATAATGCACAAATTATTTGCTATTATATAAGTAAATAGTATATGAAATATTATACTAAAAATAAATATCAAGAAAATTTTCAGAAAAGGCTAGAGGAGTCACAGACGATCCTGCTTAAAATCTAGTCTCCTTAGACAGAATTTTACTCGAATAATTAATAGCACAATATAATAAAATAACTACCCTTAATAATAGCTATAAATTGAGACAAATAACATACCAGATTTAACGTAATTCACCCTTTTAATTTGGGCTACGTCCATGAGATAAACTCCAAAAAATATTCTTCCACTATTGAAAATAGTGGAATTACAAGAGATATACTTCTCTAGAAAAATTTTTAGGTGTACAATAATTTACAATTAAGATAAACCCAAAATAGTGGCACTTAAGTATTTTTCAAATACCCAAAAAGTTAAACAACTTCACTATTTTGTCACTTCCTAAATAATTATCTCTCAATTTTTACTCAACTCATCAAAGTAATTTCGTTTTGGCTTACACTTCTCACAAGTTTTTTTTTTACTCTTACTTCTCTCCTTGGTGTGTTAAAAGAATAAGGGGAATGCCACATATATAGGCCTTTCCATGTGGTTGTTGGCCTAATTTAATTAGATCAATAACCATTTTTAATTAGTTTTATTAGTTTTTTAATTAGTCAAAGAAATACAAAAAATGGTTGGTAATTATCAATAATATTTTGCACTCTTTTATATATGTGTATATATATATAAATCTTACAACTTTTCTATTTATAAAGTTGAAATTTAAATAAAATATTATATATTATTAATAATTTATTAATAAGATAATAATAGAGATAAAATAATTAAAAAAATAAAGAGATAAAATAACTAAAGATATAGAGAAATAATAAGGTAAAAAAATAAAGAGATAAATAAATTAAGAGAAATATTCATTCGTTAATATTAATTATTATTCATAGTAGTTATATACATATATTGGTTTTTTGGAACAACTTAAATGTCTATTAAAATTTAGTTTTTGCTGGTATCAGAGATTTTATTATTTTAGGGGTAGTAGTAGATAGATATAGAACTGTTTTCATAGTTAATTTTTTTATTTATAGATCTAAAAGTGGACTTGGTGTTGTCTAGGAATTGGATATGCAGTAAGACCCGTATCAGCCGATGGATAGGCGTTTAGGGCAGTAAGTCAGTGGTCGCTTCCAAAACCAATATTAATAAACTTTAAAATCTATATTTCAAATGTTTAAAGATGGAGCCATTTCTATGTAAACCTGCTAGTACAACTAAATCAGATAGTTCTGAGTCATCGGAAGTTAAAAGAATTGTAAATAGAAATGAAGTAATTTTAGAAGACTTTAATAAAGTAATTGACAACTGGGTAATACCTAACATAGATAAAGAATATATTTATAAAATTTCCAAATTAAATATATTTAAAATTGATTATATATTTAAAGCTGAAGAAAGGGACGTACAGTTAAGTAAACCCTTTGAAAAAATAACTTTACTTTCTGCAGAATCAATAAAGCATCATAAAAATAAAAAATAAAAATATATACATATAGGACTAGTATAAATAGGAATAAAACTTTTAACCAAGGAAGGATTAAATACTAGTATTCTGGCAGTAGTCAGAGACGTTAGGTTTGTAAATTTTAATGACTCGCTATTAGGAACTATAGAGACCAGTCTGAATAGTGGACCTATCTCATTTGACTGTTTTTCTTATATAACAATATCTTTAAATGATCCAAATATATTAAAGAGTGTAGTATTAGAAATTAAAACACATAATTATAAAATGCTTGAAGGATCTATTCTTGTAGCATTAATGTATAAAATAAAGTATAAAACAACGGTATCTGCATTTGCTACGAAATATATAATGCAACCTAAATTAGGAGAAACTAAATTTTTACAAACAGACTTAAGTAAAGCTAATAGTAATACAGTAATCCCTAGGACTATTCAGTGGAAAGATATTAGTCTCCCTGATGAATGGGTCTTAGAGGATGTTGTTCCTCTTCCTAAACTAAAGACTATAGTAAAGCCTAATATAGAACTCAGTAAAATAGAACAGTATGAAGACGGTAAAGTTAAATTAAAATTTAGTAGACATAGTATAAGTAGTAGGTATTCAGACTCTTCTTCCTCTGTTTCAACATTAGACATGGGTAGAGTTTCACAGTTACCTTCTGTTATATATGTCTCATATAAAGAAAATGAACCTAAACTTATATTGCAAACTGTAGTAAAGCCTAGGTATTCTACCTCATATATACCTGAATCAAGTAATAAATTAAAAGGTGTAGACAATAGTATAACGGTACCACACCTATACTACAATCCAACAGGAACTATGAACCCTTTAGAGTCAAACCCTAACTATAATTACCCACAAAATATAGAATATTCTCCTTCTCCACCTATGTCACCTACAACCTCCTTTATGACAGAAAATATAGCAAACATAGATAGAGAATTAAATGTAATTAATAAAGAATTTATTTTTAATTATGATAAGTTAGATAAAGAATTAACAGCAGTAAAAAATAGAGATAAATTGAAAAATGTAATAAATAAAGTAAAAGATTTAGAATTAGTTAAAGTGGAATATATTAGTTTTATAAAATATTATGAAGTCAATATGAAATTCTTTGATTGGTTTAAAAGAATTTATAGGGAAAAACTTAAAGCTGAAAAATTAATAAATAAAGACACATAATGAAAAGTAAATGATAAAATAATACAAAGTGAACATCCACCTGAAGCATCAAGTATATTTCTATATGGAGATAAAGAAATATAAATAGCACCATTTAAAACAGTATCAGAAAATGATTATAATAAAAAATATTAGAACAAAATAATTTCAATAATGCACATTTATTAAATATAGGACAACAGTTAAATAGAATAGAAGGTTCTATTAAAAAAAGCAAAATAGTAAAAGCTGAAAAGATATCAAAGATAAAAACTTAAGTCTCATGTTTTTAAACCTTTTGAAGTTTCTAAAACGGGACAAAAAGAAGTCAAATCTAAAGATTCTGATTTTGTAAAAGCAATTAAAGAACAATTAAGTAAAACTGACTCTTCTTCTAGGTCAAAACAAGTAGTCCAAGAAACACCTCAATCTAAAGTTTCTAAAACTATTAGTATAGTAACTCAAGAACAGGAATCAGAATCAGTTGAAGAATCTCAACCCGAATCTGAAGATCTTGAAACTTTTAGTAAAGCTATAGAACCACAAATAAATCGTATTACATTCAATCAGTCTATAATACCTAGAATGTCTGCCCCAGACTTAGGTATTACAGATAGACCTAATACCTTAACACAGTATAAATATAATGCCTCTTCAGTTTATGAATGAAATATTGATAGCCTATCAGAATACAACATTCTGAGTCTTCTACAGCAGATGACAATGACTGTCAATGCTTATAGAACTTAAACAGAAACTTCAAATAAAATTATAGTTGAACTCCTTATAGCTGGCTTTACAGGCCAGCTAAAAGGTTGGTGAGATAACCATCTCACTGATGAACAACATTTAGAAATTTTAAATGCCATAAAAACTTATGAAGATGGTATACCCATATTAAATGAGTTTGGTGATGCTATTCAGGATGCAGTAGCAACACTAATCTTGATTATATCACTTCACTTTATAGGTGATCCTACTCACTTAAATGATAAAAATGCTGAATTACTAAGTAATCTTAGGTGTAAGAAACTTAGTGACTTTCAGTTTTATAAAACAACTTTCCTAACTAGGATAATGCTTAGAGAAGATTCCAACCAGGCTTTCTGAAAGAAAAAATTCTTAGCAGGATTGCCCTTTTTTCTAGGAGAGAAAGTTAGAAATCATATAAAACAAGAGTATGCAAAATCCTATTCCTTATGACCTGTTAACTTATGGACAATTGTTTAGTATAGTTCAAAAAGAATGATTAAAACTTTGCTAAGACATAAAGTTTCAAAAATTATTAAAATATGAAATTAGAAAAACTAAACAAGAACTAGGTTCTTTCTGTAAACAATTTGATTATAGTATAACACAAAAACATAAAGACTGTGGTGGACAGTGTTCTACTACAAAATATAAAAAACCTTATAAAAAATATCATAAAAAATTATAAAAAAATTTGATAAAGATGATTATTATATGAAACAGAAGCCTTACAAACCTTATAAATATAGAAAACCTAATAGAAAAACATATAAACAGAAAGATAACAAGTTTACATCATATAAAGATTTAACATGTTATAAATGTGGAAGAAAATGTCACACATCAAGATTTTGTAAATTTGATAAAAAAAATTACAAGAATTAGATTTAGAAGAATCTACATTAAATAAAATCAATGAATTATATTTAGACTATTCAGATTTTGAATATTATTCAGACTCTGAGAAAATAAATCAAATAGATGATATAGGAACAGAAACTAGTTCTGAATATAGTAGTAAATCAATAAATGTATTAACTAAAGAACACGAATCTATATTAGAATTAATAAAATATATTAGTGATCCTAAAATCTAAGAAAAATTCTTAAATAAAATATTAGGAGATAATAATGATAAACCTAAACATTCACTATTACCTAGTACTAGATAACAGACATATGATTTAACTACAATATTAAATAAAAATAAAATAATAAAGAACAAACTTACCATAAATGACTTACAGAAGGAAATTAAAGAAATAAAATTAGAATTAAAAGAATTAAAAAATAAATAAGAATATGATTCACAAATAATAAAGTATTTATTAAATTCAACTTCTTCTGATGAAGAAGGAAAATAAGATATTGAACAGATAATTAGTAAAGAAGAAACTAATAATAATAATAATAATGGAATTAGTTTAATAAGTAAAGAAAAATTTCTGATAATTTAATTTTTATGTTACATGAAATAAAATCAAGAAAATATTTAATAAAAATAAGACTAAAATTCTCAAATAATTATAATATAGAAACTATAGTCTTATTTGATACATAGGCTGACCTAAATTGCATTAAACCTAATTTAGTGCCTAAAAGATTTTGGCAGGAAACTAAAGAAAGTTTATCTGCTGCAAATAAATCTAAATTAAATATACTTGGTAAAGCAGAAGCATCAATAATAGATAAAAACTTAGAAATAAAAAATATATTTATTTTAACCAATATTCATCATATGGTAATCTTAGGAACACCATTTATAAATTTAATTACACATTATTCTGTAAATGATGATAGTGTAAGTTTTAAAGTTAAAAATCAAAAGATAATTTTTTCATTTTTGAAAAAACCAAAAAAGAAAAATTTAAATATTTTAAAGGTATATTCAATAAACGAATTACAAATAAATGCTCTTATAAAGGCAAGGTCTGAACAACTTTATAATTTAAAAAATAATTATCATCTACAAAAAATAAATAAATAAATAAATAATAGATTTATACAAGATAAAATTAATAAATTAAAATTATAGATAGAAAATGACTTATGTGCTGATATTCCAATGCATTTTGGAATAGAAAAGCAACATATGGTTGACTTACCATATGAAATAGGCTTTGATGAAAAGTCTATTACAACTAAAGCTCGGTCCACTCAAATGACGCTTGATATGATTGAATTTTGTAAAAAGAAAATAAATGATTAATTACAAAATCTAGAAGCCATTGGTCTTGTGCTGCATTCTATGTAAACAATGCCTCTGAAATAGAAAGAGAAGCACCTAGATTAGTAATAAATTATAAACCTTTAAATAAAGCTTTAAAATGAGGAGCATATAGATTAGTAATAAATTATAAACCCTTAAATAAAGATAAATTGGATTAGGTATCCTATTCCAAATAAAAAAGATCTGTTAGGAAGATTATATAAAGCTAATATTTTTAGTAAATTTGATATGAAATCAAGATTTTGGCAAATCCAGATTAAACCTAAAGATAGGTATAAGACTGCATTCACTGTTCCATTTCGACAGTACGAGTGGAATGTTATACCTTTTGGTTTAAAGTATGCACCATTTGAGTTTCAGAGAGTGATAAATGATATTTTTAATTCATATACTAAATTTTGTATAGTATACATTGATGATGTATTAATATATTCTACAACTATAAATGAATATTTTAAATATTTAAAGATATTTTTTATGGTAATTAAATATAACGGATTAGTATTAAGTAAAACTAAAATGTCTCTGTTTCAGACTAAGATTAGGTTCTTAGGACACTATATAAAACAAGGAATTATAGAACCTATAGAAAGAAACTTAGTCTTTGGAGATAAGTTTCTTGATCAGATTATTAATAAAGCTCAATTACAAAGATTTTTAGGTTTTTTAAATTACGTTATAGATTTTTTTTCCAACCTAAATAGGACTATAAAACCATTACATGATAGAATAAAGAAAAATCCAGGCCCATGGACTGAAGTTCATTCTGGTATGGTTAGACAAGTTAAAGCCCTAGTTAAAACTATTCTTTACCTACATATAGCTGATCCATTAGCTTCTAAGATAGTAGAAACTGATGCATCAGATATAGGTTTTGGTGTAATTTTAAAGCAGGTTAAAGAGGGTAAAGAAACCATAGTCCAGTTCTATTCAGGATATTGGAGTCCGACCCAATTAAACTATTCTACCATAAAGAAGAAATTTTGTGTATAGTTTTATGTATTTCAAAATTTCAATGAGATTTATTAAATCAAAAGTTTTTACTTAGAATTGATTGTAAAAGTGCTAAAGATGTTTTGCAAAAAGATGTTAAAAACCTTGCCTCAAAATAAATTTTTGCTATGTGGCAAGCTATTTTAAGTATATTTGATTTTGATATTGAATTTATTAAAGGAGAGAATAATAGTTTATCTGACTTTCTTACTCGTGAATTCTTTCTCAGGAATCATGGGAAAAAACAAAAAGAAGATGGCCAATAAAGCTAAAGAAACCCTAAAGGAAGATTCTCTTAAAGCCCTCTCCGATCATTCAGATAGTATAGCAAACCCTAAACCAATAAAGTCTTGTGTTGATACAGTCTAAGAAGAAGATAATAAAGCAAAGATGGATCTTTGGGTATCTCAGCTGGCTCAATCACCAGAAATCCTTAAAGCTTTCTCAAAAATGGGCTTCCCTCCTCCTGAAGCCCAAGGTAATAATTCTATTATCCCTTTTAAAGCAGAGTTAGGACAGTCTTCTAAAATCCTAACTCAAAATATTTTTAAAGATGAGTTGGTTATTTCAAGCCCATCAACTCAAATTATTTCTTCGAATTTTCCATTAAAACAAAAAGCTTTATGGCATAATAAAAATTTTTGGTTTACAGAATTAATTATTAAAATGGGCCTGCTGAGCAGAACCCATGGTATGTAATTGAGTCTGTATATCCTAAAAATTGATTTTTTAAACCAAAAGAGTTTTCAAAAACCCAAGAATATTATTTTAATGTTCTTGTGGATTCTGATTCTTTGTTTCTAAAGCATAACTATAGTTAGCAGGATAAGGCTGTCATAGCCTATTCTTCTTTTAAAATAAAAAAATTCTCCATCCTTCTGAATGGGGAAGACCTCTGCACATTTCTGTGCAATTTAAAGCTCTTTCTTCTAAAGCCCATTATCCTTCCTATAGCTATTGGGATTATATAGATGCCTAGACTAAAGCCCTATTTTTCCAAAACCCTGAAAAATTCCTGGCTTATCTATTTTGATACCAATATAAAGACAAACAACCTTCTTTTCTGGTTCGTTGATTGGTAGCATTACTGTGGATGTGATGATCGATCACTACAACAAGATATACAATTGGCCTACTAATATTATGGAACTCATCTAAACCCTACTCCATATGAGAAGAAAATTTCTCCTTTTCTTCTCTTTTATCTAACTTTCAGTATACCTTAATATATCAGTGGTATTTTGACACTTCTATTAAGTCAGGTACCAATATCCCTGTTGTATTGAGAAAAACAAAAGTCAAGTGATGGCCTGTTTTTCGCAATTCTACCACTGAGGAAACAG
The DNA here is from genome assembly GCA_947685225.1 of Garcia nutans. Taxonomy (NCBI): domain Eukaryota; kingdom Viridiplantae; phylum Streptophyta; class Magnoliopsida; order Malpighiales; family Euphorbiaceae; genus Garcia; species Garcia nutans. Next base: position 57,528,071 of record CANTUV010000008.1, read on the forward strand.
TAAAACAATGGCTCTTAAAGAGAAACCATGGTGGCTTTGAACCAAAGTTATCAGTCTCTTTTGGAGATCAAAGAGCTCATAATATAGCCCTTCTTGCAGCTGCCAAGACTACAGAAGAATATAGAGCCTTGATGGAATAGATGGTTGAATCTCTTCCTTCCACCTCTAAACCCATTAAGCCCAGCAGAGCAGAACCAGCTCTGCTGGATCCTCAAATAAAGCCCAATCCAAAAGATCTAAAGTTTCATCCAGAAGAAGAAAATCTCCTTCATCTTCTTTGGATACCTCCACCTCATCTATGACGTCATCTTCCACTGAGACATCTGACTCAGATTATTGCCTCAGCAATGAAGATGATTGTTATGAGATTCTGTCCCCCATTAAAATAAAAAGTAAAAAATAAAGAAAAAAGAGAAAGAAAAGAAAAAAGAAAAATAAAAAGAAAAATAAAAGAAAAATAAAAAAGAAAAAGAAAAAATAAAGAAAGAAAAGAAAAATAAAAAGAAAGTTGAATCTGACTCAGATACAACTGAGTAAAGGCAGAAGAAACCTTATTTCTTCGTTAAAGTCAATAAAAGTGGTGCCTACTGACAGGATACTGTTCGTCAACAGTATTTACCAGAGAAAAAACTAACAGTAAAGTCAAAAGAACTGTTCATCCACAGTAAAGCAAATAGTACCTCCGACAAGGTACTATTCTTTTACAGTACCAGACATGTGAAGAGAACAGTGTGAAGTTAAAGCCTCTGTCTATATTAAGGAGCCTATTCTAAAGCTGAAGGAGAATTAATGTTTATTTATTGTTATCGATTTTATTATTTGTCTAGATCTAAGTGTGGGGCTTATGCCTGATTATTCGTTGCTTTGATTAAAACTTGTAAAATTAATTTATCCCCTGTAAGATCATTTTAGTTTTTGCTTATACTATGTCTACTATATAGTAGACAATACTATATATATATATATATATATATATCCAGCAAAAACTAAAGGATCTCACAGGGGATAAAGGAATGTTTAAAAAGGCGTTATTCAAAACAATAAACAATCAGACATAAGCCCCACTCTTAGATCTAAACGGAATGTAAAAGACTATAAAATAAAAGCATATATCAAAAGCATATATTAAAAATATATAAATAATAACTATAATCTTTTAAAAGGGTACGGCGACATTGTTACACCTGGTGCAAAGGAGGGCTTCAGACAAGTGCAAGTCTGATGTTGCTCCAATTTATATTTAGATTTTCAACCTTATATACCACTTTAATGATTATAATTAAAACTTTAAATAAATAAATAAATAAATAAAATAATTTTAAGTAAATAATTTTAAATTATTTTAGTATAATTATACGATGTATTTTTCTTCGTATAATATACAACGTAGAAATAAAGAGAGAGAAGAGGAAGAAAAAGATAGAATATGGAAGTCCTTTTCAACCTTGTAAGTAATGCATAATATTTCTGATATTTCAATTCCAGATTGAGCTCAACATGCACACTTTTTACTCGCAAGAAATAAAACAGAGTATACTTATTGATGATGCTTTAATGAAAGACTATATTAAAAACATATAAAAGAAACTTGTATATTTATAACAAAGCTTTAAAGAAAATACAATAATACTCATACAAAATAAAACTTTAAATATAATTAAAAGCTATAACTTACAAGAGAATTAATAGAGGACGAGGTTACAGAAATGGAAGAAATATAAGTGAAGAAGGAAAGGGAAGAGGGGAACTAAGACTAAAGCTTGGAGGTCTCTTATGTCTTCTGTGTGAGAGAGAGAGGTTTCAGATGTCCTCTAGCTTCAGAAAGAGCTTCAATATATAGACAGAGGCTTTAATTTTTCACTATTCTTGTCACATGTCTGGCACAGTGGATGAATAGAAACATGTCATTACTATTTACTTTTATTGTACCTTCACGCGTCTGGAACTGTAGAAGAATAATACCTTGTCAGAGGTACTGTTTTCTTTAACTGTGGAGAACTGTGGATGAACAGTTCTTTTGAACTTTACTATTGAATTTTCTCTGGTAAATACTGTTGATGAACAGTGTTCTATCAGTGGGCACCGCCTTTATTGTCTTTAATGAAGAAATAAGGTTTCTTCTTCCTTTTACTCAGTTGTATCTGAGTCAGATTCAACTTTCTTTTTACTTTTCTTTTCTTTCTTTATTTTTTCCTTTTCCTTTTTCTTTTCTTTTTCTTTTTCTTTTTTTCTTTTCTTTTTCTTTTTTCTTTTCTTTTTCTTTTTTACTTTTTACTATAATGGGGGACAATATACCATAGCAGTCATCTTCATTACTGAGGCAGTAATCTGAGTCAAATATCTCAGTGGAAGATGATATCATGGATGAGGTGGAGGTATCCGAAGAAGATGAAGAAGAACTTCTTCTTCTGGATGGAACTTTAGATTTTTTAGATTGGGCTTTATTTGATGATCCAGCAGAGCAGGTTCTGCTGGGCTTAATAGGCTCAGAGGTTGAAGGAAGAGATTCAACCATCTGTTCCATTAAGGCTTTATATTCTTCTACAGTCTTTGCAGCTGCAAGAAAGGCAATATTTTGGACTCTTTGAGCTCCAAAAGAAACTGATAGCCTTGGGTCAAGACCATTATGATTTCTTTTTAAGAGCCATTATTTTACTATTTCTTCAGTGGTAGAATTGCGAAAGGCAGTCCACCACTTGACTTTAGACTTTCTTAATAAAACAGGGATATTGTTACCTGATTGGAGAGAGGTGTCAAAGTACCATTGATACACCCAAGATATATTGAAGGTTAAACAAAAGAGAAGAAGAGGAGGAAAATTCTTCTTATATGGTGTAGGATTTAGGTGAGCTTTATAATACTGGTAAGCTAATTGTACATCATGTGATAGACAACGATCATTATTACCATAATAATACCACCAATCAACAAACCAGGAGGGAATGTTATTAGTCTTTATATTGGTTTCACAATAGATAAGCCAGGAATGAGTTTTTCCAGGGTTTTGGAAAAATAAGGCTTTAGTCCAGGCATGTATATAGTCCCAATAGTTATATGAGGAACAATGGGTTATAGAAGGAAGGGCTTTAAATTGCACAAGAACGTGCAAAGGTATTTCCCAATCAGATGGATGAAGAATATTTTTTATTTTAAATGAGGAATAAGCTATCACAGTCTTATCCTATTGATTATAGTTATGTTTTAAAAATAACGAACCAGAATCCACAAGAATATTAAAATAATACTCTTGGGTTTTAGAAAATTCTTTTGGTTTGAAAAACCATCCTTTAGGATATACAGAATTAATAATAGACCATGTGCTCTGCTGAGCAGTTCCAAAATCAATAATCAATTATGTAGACCAAAAATTTTTATTATGCCAAAAAGATTTTGACTTTAATGGAAAATTTGAAGAAACAATTTGAGTTGAATAGCTTGAAACATTCAACTTATTTTTAGAAACAATTTTGACTGTATCGAATAATGTTATAGTTTCTATACTATAATTATTTAAAAATTTTAGTTTTATCTTTATTAAGTATTTTCTTGATGTTTTTTCATGTAACATAAAAATTATTGTAGAAGACTCAGAATATTGTATTCTGATAGGCTATCAATGTTCCATTCATATACTGAGGAGGCATTATATTTATACTGTGTTAAGGTATTAGGTCTATCTGTTATACCTAAGTCTGGGGCAGACATTCTAGGTGTTTCTTGAACAATTAAATTGAGATGTTTCTTGAACTACTTGTTTTGACCCAGAAGAAGAGTCAATTTTACTTAATTGTTCTTTAATTGCTTTTATAAAATCAGAATCTTTAAATTTGACTTCCTTTTGTCCTGTTTTAGAAACTTCGAAAGGTTTAAAAATATGATACTTAAGTTTTTTTTTTATCTTTAATAGCTTTTTCAAATTTTACTATTTTATTTTCTTTAATAGAACTTTCTATTCTAATTAGGGTTTAGCTCTAAAGGGTTCATGGTTCATGTTGGATTATAATATAAGTGTGGTACAGTTGTATTATAGTCTACACCTTTTAATTTATTACTAGACTCATGTATATCTGATGTAGAAGCATTAGTCTATAAGCATTGACAGCCATTGTCATCTGTAAGGAGTTCAGCTATAGTCTTATTTGAGCTATAGTCTATAAGCATTGACAGCCATTGTCATCTGTTGTAGAAGACTCAGAATATTATATTCTGATAGGCTATCAATGTTCCATTCATATACTGAGGAGGCATTATATTTATACTGTGTTAAGGTATTATCTCTATCTGTTATACCTAAGTCTGGACAGACATTCTAGGCACTATAGACTGATTATATGTTATACGATTTATTTGTGGTTCTAAGGCTTTACTAAAGGTTTCAATATCTTCAGACTCAGGTTGAGATTCCTCAACTAATTCTGAATCCTGTTCTTGGGTGACTATACTAATAGTTTTAGAAACTTTATATTGAGGTGTTTCTTGAACTACTTGTTTTGACCCAGAAGAAGAGTTAATTTTACTTAATTGTTCTTTAATTGCTTTTACAAAATCAGAATCTTTAGATTTGACTTCCTTTTGTCCTGTTTTAGAAACTTCGAAAGGTTTAAAAATATGAGACTTAAGTTTTTTATCTTTAATATCTTTTTTAACTTTTACTATTTTATTTTCTTTAATAGAACTTTCTATTCTATTTAATTGTTGTCCTATACTCAATAAATGTGCATTACTAAAATTATTTTGTTCTAATATTTTTTTATTCGGATCATTTTCTGATACTGTTTTAAATTGTGCTATTTGTATTTCTCTATATCCATGTATGAATATACTTGATGTTTTAGGTGATTGTTCACTTTGTATAATTTTATCATTTACTTTTCATTCTGTGTCTTTATTCCTAATAGTTACTGGATTTATTAACTTTTCTGCTTTAAGTTTCCCTCTATAAATCCTTTTAAACCAATAAAAAAATTTCATATTAACTTCATAATATTTTATAAAACTAATATATTCTTTTTTAACTAATTCTAAGTCTTTTACTTTTTTTTATTACATTTTCTAATTTCTCTTTATTTTTTACTGCTGTTAATTCTTTATTTAATTTATCATAATTAAAAATAAATTCTTTATTAATTACATTTAATTCTCTGTCTATGTTTGCTACATTTTCTGTCATAAAAGAAGCTGTAGATGATATAGGTGGAGAAGAAGACTGTTTTATATTCTGTGATTGATTATAATTAGGGTTTGGCTCTAAAGGGTTCATGGTTCATGTTGGATTATAATATAAGTGTGGTACAGTTATACTATAGTCTACACCTTTTAATTTATTACTAGACTCAGGTGTATCTGATATAGAATACCTAGGCTTTACTACAGTTTGCAATACATGTTTAGGTTCATTTTCTTTATATGAAGCGTATATTATAGAAGGTAACTGTGAGGCTCTACCTATGTCTACTGTTAAAGTAGAGGAGAAAGAGTCTGAATATCTACTGCTTATAAATAAAATTTAGTAGACATAGGTAGAGCCTCACAGTTACCTTCTGCAATTTACTCTTCAACAGTAGATAACTATTTTATTTATGTAATATACGCTTTAGAGCAGTAGATATTTTTTATTTATGTATTTTAGTAGACATAGTATAAGCAGTAGATATTCAGACTCTTTCTCCTCTGCTTCAACAGTAGACATAGGTAGAGCCCCACAGTTACCTTCTGTAATATACGCTTCATATAGAGAAAATGAACCTAAACCTGTATTGCAAACTGTAGTAAAGCCTAGGTATTTTACATCAGATATACATGAGTCTAGTAATAAATTAAAAGGTGTAGACTATAGTACAACTGTACCACACTTATATTATAATCCAACATGAACCATGAACCCTTTAGAGCTAAACCCTAATTAGAATAGAAAGTTCTATTAAAGAAAATAAAATAGTAAAATTTGAAAAAGCTATTAAAGATAAAAAAAAACTTAAGTCCCATGTTTTTAAACCTTTCGAAGTTTCTAAAACAGGACAAAAGGAAGTCAAATTTAAAGATTTTGATTTTATAAAAGCAATTAAAGAACAATTAAGTAAAATTGACTCTTCTTCTGGGTCAAAACAAGTAGTTCAAGAAACATCTCAATTTAATTGTTCAAGAAACACCTAGAATGTCTGCCCCATACTTAGGTATAACAGATAGACCTAATACCTTAACACAGTATAAATATAATGCCTCCTCAGTATATGAATGGAACATTGATAGCCTATCAGAATACAATATTCTGAATCTTCTACAACAGATGACAATGGCTGCCAATGCTTATAGAACCCAAACAGAAACCTCATATAAGACTATAGCTGAACTCCTTATAGTTGGCTTTATAGGCCAACTAAAAGGTTGGTGGGATAATCATCTCACTGATGAACAATATTTAGAAATTCTAAATGCTATAAAAACCTATGAAGATGGTATACCTATATTAAATGAATATGGTGATACTATTCAAGATGCAGTGGCAACAATAATCTTGACTATATCACTTCATTTTATAGGTGACCCTACTCACTTAAAGGATAAAAATGCTGAATTACTAAGTAATCTTAGGTGTAAGAAACTTAGTGACTTTCAGTTCTATAAAACAACTTTCCTAACTAGGATAATGCTTAGAGAAGATTCCAACTAGGCTTTCTGGAAGGAAAAGTTCTTAGCAGGACTACCCTTTTTCCTAGGAGACAAAGTTAGAAATCATATAAAACAGGAATATGGAAACCCTATTCCTTATGACCTATTGACCTATGGACAATTGTTTAGTATAGTTCAAAAAGAATGATTAAAACTTTGTCAAGACATAAAACTTCAAAAATCATTAAAATATGAAATGAGAAAAACTAAAAAGAACTAGGTTCTTTCTGTAAATAATTTGACTATAGCATAACAGAGAAACATAAAGACTGTGGTGGACAGTGTTCTACTACAAAATGTAGAAAACCTTATAAAAAATATCATAACAAGAATTATAAGAAAAAATTTGATAAAGATGATTATTAGAAGAAACAAAAACCTTATAAACCTTATAAATATAAAAAACCTAGTAGAAAAATATATAAACAAAAAGATAAAAGGTGTACATCATATAAAGATTTAACATGTTATAAATGTGGAAGAAAAGAACACACATCAAGATTTTGTAAATTTGATAAAAAAAATTACAAGAATTAAATTTAGAAGAATCTGTAATAAATAAAATTCATGAATTATATTTAGATTATTCAGATTCTGAAGATTATTTAGACTCTAAAGAGATAAATTAAATAGATGATATAGGAACAGAAACTAGTTCTGAAAGTAGTAGTAAATCATTAAATATTTTAACTAAAGAACAGGAATCTATTTTAGAAGTAATAAAATATATTAGTGATCCTAAAATCCAAGAAAAATTCTTAAATAAAATATTAGGAGATAATGATAAACCTAAACAATCACTATTACCTAGTACTAGTAAACAAACATATGATCTAACTACAATATTAAATAAAATAATACAGTAAAGAATAAATCAACTATAAATGACTTACAAAAGGAAATTAAAGAAATAAAATTAGAATTAAAAAATAAACAAGAACATGATTCACAAATTATAAAGTCTTTATTAAATTCAACTTCTTCTGATGAAGAAGGAGGAGAAGATATTGAACAAATAATTAGTAAAGAGGAAACAAATAACAATGAAATAAGTTTAATAAGTAAAGATAAAATTCCTGATAATCTAATTTTTATGTTACATGAAATAACATCAAGAAAATACTTAATAAAGATAAAACTAAAATTTTTAAATAATTATAGTATAGAAACTATAACATTATTCGATACAGGAGCTGTCCTAAATTGCATTAAACCTAATTTAATACCTAAAATATTTTTGCAAGAAACTAAAGAAAGTTTATTTGCAGCAAATAAATCTAAATTAAATATACTTGGTAAAGCAGAAGCATCAATAATATATAAAAACTTAGAGATAAAAAATATATTTATTTTGACCAATATTCATCATATGGTAATCTTAGAAACACCATTTATGAATTTAATTACACCTTATTCTGTAAATGATGATAGTGTAAGTTTTAAAGTTAAAAATCAAAAGATAATTTTTTCATTTTTGAAAAAACCAAAAAAGAGAAATTTAAATCTTTTAAAGGCACATTCACTAAATGAATTACAAATAAATGCTTTTATAAAAACAAAGTCTGAACAACTTTGTAACTTAAAAAATAATTATAATGTACAGAAGATAAATAAACAATTAAATAATAAATTTATGCAAGAAAAAATTAATAAATTAAAATTACAAATAGAAAAAGACTTATGTACTGATATTCCAAATGCATTTTGGAATAGAAAGCAACATATGGTTGATTTACCATATGAAATAGGCTTTGATGAAAAGTCTATTACAACTAAAGCTCGGCCCATTCAAATGGCGCCTGATATGATTGAATTTTGTAAAAAAGAAATAAATGATTTAGAAAATAAAGGATTAATTACAAAGTCTAGAAGCTCTTGATCTTGTGCTGCATTCTATGTAAACAAAACCTTTGAAATTGAAAGAAGAACACCTAGATTAGTAATAAATTATAAACCTTTAAATAAAGCTTTAAAATGGATTAGGTATTCTATTCAAAATAAAAAAGATTTGTTAGGAAGATTATATAAAGCAAATATTTTTTAGTAAATTTGATATGAAATCTGGATTTTGGCAAATTCAGATTAACCCTAAAGACAGGTATAAGACTGCATTCATTATTCTATTTGGACAGTATGAATGAAATGTTATGCCATTTGGTTTAAAGAATGCACCCTCTGAGTTTCAGAGAGTGATGAATGATATTTTTAATCCATACACTAAATTTTGTATTGTATAAATTGATGATGTATTAATATACTCTACAACTATAGATGAACATTTTAAACATTTAAAGATATTTTTTTATGGTAATTAAACATAATGAATTAGTATTAAGTAAAACTAAAATGTCTCTGTTTCAAACTAAGATTAGGTTCTTAGGACATTATATAGAACAAAAAATTATAGAACCTATAGAAAGAAACTTAGCCTTTGGGGATAAGTTTCCTGATCAGATTATTAATAAAGCTCAATTACAGAGATTTTTAGGTTGTTTAAATTATGTTATAGAATTTTTTTCCTAACCTAAATAGGACTATAAAACCTTTACATGATAGACTAAAGAAAAATCCAATTCCATGGACTGAAGTCCACTCTGATATAGTTAGACAAGTTAAAGCCCTAATTAAAACTATTTCTTGCCTACATATATCTGATCCATTAGCTTCTAAGATAATAGAAACCGATGCATTAGATATAGGCTTTGGTGGGATTTTAAAACAAGTTTAAAAGGGTAAAGAAACCATAGTCCAATTTTATTCAGGACGTTGGAGTCCAACCCAATTAAACTATTCTACCATAAAGAAAGAAATTTTGAGTATTGTTTTATGCATTTCAAAATTTCAATAAGATTTATTAAATCAAAAGTTTTTACTTAGAATTGATTGTAAAAGTGCTAAAGATGTTTTGCAAAAAGATGTAAAAAACCTTGCCTCAAAATAAATTTTTGCTAGATGGCAAGCTATTTTAAGTATATTTGATTTTGATATTGAATTTATTAAAGGAGAGAATAATAGTTTACTTGATTTTCTTACTCGTGAATTCCTTCTCAGGAATTATGGGGAAAAATAGAAAGAAGATGGCTAACAAGGTCAAAGAAACCATAAATGATGATTCTCCTAAAGACCTATCTGATCATTCAGATAGTCTTGTAAACCCTAAACCAATAAAATCTTGGGCTGATGCTGTCCAAGAAGAAGATGATAAAGTTAAAATGGATCTTTAGGTCTCACAGCTGACCCAATCACCAAAGGTCCTTAAATCTCTTGCAAAAATGGGCTTCCCACCTCCTGAAGCCCCAGGTAATAATTCTATCATCCCTTTTAAAACAGAGTTAGGCCAATCTTCAAAAACCCTAGCTCAAAATGTTTCTAAAAATGAGTTGAATGTTTCAAGCTCTTCAACTCAAATTGTTTCTTCAAATTTTCCATTAAAGTCAAAATCTTTTTGGCATAATAAAAATTTTTGGTCTACAGAATTGATTATTGATTTTGGAACTGCTCAGCAGAACCCATGATCTATTATTAATTCTGTATATCCTAAAGGATGGTTTTTCAAACCAAAAGAATTTTCTAAAACCCAAGAGTATTATTTTAATATTCTTGTGGATTCTGGTTCGTTATTTTTAAAACATAACTATAATCAACAGGATAAGACTGTGATAGCTTATTCCTCATTTAAAATAAAGAATATTCTCCATCATTCTGATTGGAAAAGACCTTTGCACGTTTCTGTGCAATTTAAAGCCCTTCCTTCTATAATCCATTGTTCCTCATATAACTATTGGGACTATATAAATGCCTGGACTAAAGCCTTATTTTTTCAAAACCCTGAAAAAACTCATTCCTGGCTTATCTATTGTGAAACCAATATAAAGACTAATAATATTCCCTCCTGGTTTGTTGATTGGTGTTATTATTATGGTAATGATGATCGTTGTCTACCACATGATGTATAATTAGCCTACCAGTATTATAAAGCTCACCTAAATCCTACACCATATGAGAAGAATTTTCCTCCTCTTCTTCTCTTTTGTTTAACCTTCAATATGCCTTGGGTGTATAAATGATACTTTGACACCTCTCTCCAGTCAGGTACCAATATCCCTGTTTTATTGAGAAAGTCTAAAGTCAAGTGGTGGACTGCTTTTCGTAATTCTACCACTGAAGAAACATTAAAACAATGGCTCTTAAAAAGAAACTATAATGGTCTTGACCCAAGACTATCGGTTTCTTTTGGAGCTCAAAGAGCCCAAAATATTGCCCTTCTTGCAGCTGCAAAGACTGCAGAAGAATATAAAGCCTTAATGGAACAGATGGTTGAATCTCTTCCTTCAACCTCTGAGCCCATTAAGCCTAGCAGAACCTGCTCTGCTGGATCATCAAATAAAGCCCAATCTAAAAAATCTAAAGTTCCATCCAGAAGAAGAAGTTCTCCTTCATCTTCTTCGGATATCTCCACCTCATCCATGACATCATCTTCCACTGAGACATCTGACTTAGATTATTGCCCCAGTAATGAAGATGACTGCTATGATATATTGTTCCCATTAGAGTAAAAAGTAAAAAAGAAAAAGAAAAGAAAAAAGAAAAGAAAAAAGAAAAAGAAAAGAAAAGAGAAAAAGAAAAAGGAAAGAAAAAGGAAAAATAAAGAAAGAAAAGAAAAATAAAAAGAAAGTTGAATCTGACTCAGATACAACTGAGTAAAAGGCAGAAGAAACATTATTTCTTCATTAAAGACAATAAAGGCGGTGCCCACTGACAGAATACTGTTTATCAACAATATTTACTAGAGGAAATCCAAAAGTAAAGTTCAGAAGAACTGTTCATCCACAGTTAAAGCAAATAGTAACGACATATTACTATTCATCCACAGTGCCAGACATGTGACAAGAACAATGAAGAATTAAAGCCTCTGTCTATATATTGAAGCTCTTTCTGAAGCTAGAGGACATTTGAAACCTCTCTCTCTCACACAGAAGACATAAGAGACCTTCAAGCTTTAGTCTTAGTTCCCCTCTTCCCTTTCCTTCTTCACTTATATTTCTTCCATTTCTGTAACCTCTTCCTCTATTGATTCTCTTGTAAGTTATAGCTTTTAATTATATTTAAAGTTTTATTTTGTATGAGTATTATTGTATTTTCTTTAAAGCTTTGTTATAAATATACAAGTTTTATTTATATGTTTTTAATATAGTCTTTCATTAAAGCATCATCAATAAGTATGCTCTGTTTCATTTCTTGCGAGCAAAAAGCGTGCAAGTTGAGCTCGATCTGGAATTGAAACATCAGAAATATTATACATTACTTACAAGGTTGAAAAGGACTTCCATATTCTATCATTTTCTTCCTCTTCTCTCTCTCTTTATTTATACGCTGTATATTATACGAAGAAAAACACATTGTATAATTATGCTAAAATAATTTAAAATTATTTACTTAAAATTAATTAATTAATTTATTTATTTAAAGTTTTAATTATAATCTTTAAAGTGGTATATAAGGCTGGAAACCTAAATATAAATTGAAGCAACGTCAGACTTGCATTTGTCTGAAGCCCTCCTTTGCACCAAGTGTAACAACGCCGCCGTACCCTTTTAAAAGATTATAGTTATTCTTTATATGTTTTCAATATATGCTTTTGATATATGTTTTTGATATATAGTCTTATACATTCTGTTTAGATCTAAGAGTAGGGCTTATGTCTGATTGTTTATTGTTTTTATTAAAGCATTTTTAAACATTCCTTTATCTCTTATAAGATCCTTTAGTTTTTGATATATATATATATATATATATATATATATATATATTGGTTTATAGTCCGTGGGGTGTAGGCCAGTGAAATGGTGCTTAGTCTTTGAGCTAAGCAACCCGGGTTCAAATTCCCACTTGGACATGGGTGGGGTGGGGGTAGGGTAGATTAGGGGGGGTGGAGGAAATGGTAGATTAGGAATAAATAATATATATATATATTGGTTTATATGATTAGTTTTTGATGGAAAGCTTATTTTAGTTATAAGCTATAAAAGGCGAAATCGAGGAGGTTTATAATCATATCAATAGTAATTTGTGCAGCAGTTTAAATTGTATAAAAAATTAATTGTCAAAAATTACCTCGAAAATAAATTGTCAAAAATAAAATAAAATAAAATCTCAACATGGGATGAACGGCATCGTTTTGACCAGGGCCGTCTTAAATATTTAAGGGGCCCTGTTCTTAGAGAAAAACAGAATAAATTAGACCCTATTCCTAACTTGAACCAAATTATTTTCAAAAATTAAAAAAAAAAGAAAAAAATTATAATTTGAGACTGGAGGGAGAGAAAAAAAAATTTTTGTCGCTGGAGGGAGAGAAAAAAAAATATATATTTAAATAAATATATTTACAAATTTTTGTTTCATCTTGGGGCTCTGTGCAGTAGCCCAGTTTGCACAGGGCCTTTACCGGCCCTGGTTTTGACTCGTCCCTTTCACGTGTTTTCCATCACAATCTTAATGGAATGTCCCTTCTCTAACAATCTTAATTCAGTTCGCAGACCGGAGAACATGGACCTGGAGATTAATGCGGCCAGCTAAGACTTAAGAGCTATGCTTTTGAAAACACTGACAAACAAACTAACAAACAACTGTTCTATGTTAGAGATTTTCTATCTAAATAAAGCAAAACTCATACGCTTTTTATTTGTCGCCGCTCCTCTGTTCTCTCTGTTTTTATTGTATTTCCGTTACTGAGGTAGTAATTAAAAGGTTAATGTGAAAGAGAACAGAGTTATTAATGGCAGCTTTTGATTAATAAAGAGAGAACAACAGCAATGAACAGAAAGGGCAATTTGGTAATTGACTAATTACTCCATTGACTCATTTATTATTCTTCTTCTTCGATCAAAGCCTTTGTTTTCTTTTTCCTCTATCTCTCGCCTGAATTGGATGTTGATCAGCTGACTCCTGCAACCTCAGCCATGATTAAGCAAAGAAACTTGCTTTTTGATTAAGTAAAAGTTATTATTGCACTTTCAGATTCAATTACTCAATTTCTAATTTTTGTTGTTCACTCTCACAAAATTCCCACCTTTTTTCTCATAAAAAATCATACCCATCGAAGAAAAACAGAATTGTTACTCTGTTTATCTACTTCCACTTTTGAACAACTCAGAATGGTGAATACCCATTTAAGAATAAGCCTTCATTTTTGAAAATTAGCTCTAGCTCTCTGTTTTGGCGCAGTTTTATGAATGGAATTAGATAGCATCGAAACGGTTCCGTCTTCAGATTTGATAGAGGAGGATGAGATCCATCATCACCATCACCAATTCTCTTCAGTTCCAAAGCCTCAAAGCAACAACATCATTATCAACAACAATAGTAATATTGCTCCAGCAGGGATTCAATCTGTCAGTGTCCCCGAATTGCTTGAATGCCCAGTTTGTACTAATTCTATGTACCCTCCAATTCATCAGGTTTGTCCTTTTTTGCGATTTGATTGGTGGGTTCCTAATGTTTCTTGATCTGTTCGTCACTTTCTTCTGCGTTGGATGATATCTGCAACTGTGATTTTGTTTTATATTAAGCGTATTTAATTAAACTCAGAAATATCCTTGTAATATCATTCCTTTTGCTGTTCAATTGGTTGATTTAGTTTGAAATTAGAGCTATAGGGTGAATCGGAAGAGTGTATATGTGTTGGAACATCTTTAGAATGATGAAAAGCCTTCTAAGAGTCCGGTTAGTAGTAGCATGCCCATGCATGGAGTTGTCTAATTGGCTTTCCCAAGTTGGATATGGTAAAGTTGGTTGAAACTCCTTGATATCAGCCTTCTACAGATCCTTTTGCTTCTCCATGGCAAGTAGGAAAAGTGCGGAGAGCATCTGTTTGCATCAAGAACTTGGAATCAGTAATGTGAATTCAATGGTTGCTGAGTGTGAGAATTTGGCAGTGTCAGGTTTTTCTTATGTGTTAATGAGGTGACAAAAGAGTGAGACGTGGTTTTGAATACCTGTGCTTGTGCTTTACAGTGGAATAAGTTCTCAGTCTGCAAAATTCCAGAAAGCTAAATAGACGGTCTCATCAAATAATGTATAAACCTTGACCATATATCTGAGCAAGATTATACTGGATTTTATTTAAATATTGGAAAACTGGTAAAAATATGTAAGGAGGTTTCAAATTAAGACATTATATATGGCAGACCAAAGGAGCATGGAATTAATGTAAGAATCTGGTGGCTTGTGTAGGTTTTGGATGAGACAAATGCCTTAGATGCTCAATATTTTCACCTGATAAAGGGCATTTTTGCTTACAAACGTCATTGAAAGGGAGTAGCAGCTTTCACTATCCTTCATCCACTCATATATCTATTTTTGCAAGCTCTTACCTTTCTTCATGCTAGCTACAAGATTTTTCATGACCTGATGTGCTTAGATATTTTTTTTTTTGCAGTGCCACAATGGGCATACTCTTTGTTCAACTTGTAAAATAAGGGTGCATAACCGGTGTCCCACTTGTAGACAAGAGCTTGGTGATATTAGATGTCTAGCGTTGGAGAAAGTAGCCGAATCACTTGAACTGCCTTGCAAATACATGTCACTTGGATGTCCTGAGATTTTTCCATACTACAGTAAACTCAAACATGAGGCTTTATGTAACTTCAGACCATACAACTGTCCTTATGCTGGATCTGAGTGTGCTGTTGTTGGGGATACCCCATTCCTTGTTGCTCATCTGAGGGATGATCACAAAGTAGACATGCATTCTGGATGCACTTTCAACCACCGTTATGTCAAATCTAATCCCCGTGAAGTAGAAAATGCAACATGGATGTTAACGGTGAGTATTTGTTTTCTGTTTAATTACTTGCATGGAAAACAACATTGATTAATTAACTATTCATGAGATAAAACATAATAATGAATTTCAGAAAGCTGTAAAAGATTATGACATGTTTCTTATATCTGCCTAGATTGTGGTAATGTTAAGTCATGGAGCATTACCTGGCCATTCCTTTTTTTAACAAGAAAATCTATGTTTGCCATTTATGAGAAGGAAATCTAAATTGCTTAATCTTTTGCATTGAACAGCGCAAAAAATAATGTCATTCTGCTTATTGGCGTTTCATATATATTCTAATTTCTCTGTTGACTTACCAGTAAAAACATGAAGTCCAATGGTGCGGTTGAATGGTTAAGTGTGGCGGTTAAGTGGCCTCATGAAGTCGGAATCTGATTTCAACCAAATGCCCCCTGGATTTATCCTGTTAGTTGCCTGTTTTGTTTGGATTTGGGATTTTTTGGGTAGTCAAAAGTGTTCTAGATACTTTGCTAGCAAGAAAAAAGAGCAAAAAGAAAAGAAAGAAAAAATAATGTCCAAGAACTTATAATGATTTTAATACATATTTTATGAAAACCATAATTAAATATATAAAATGGCACATAATGTGTAATTTAAGATATGAATGATATTTGAGGTAACGTGTACATAATCTTTATATGTATATCATGTTTGCCATCCTGATTTATTGAACCAATTAAACTCTATGTTTATCAGTGGACAAAAAAAAATGTTCACAAAGAAAGTGTTTTTCTCTGTTGTGGTTCAAAGAGTAGCCACTATAAAGCATTGATTTTTGCATGTTCGGAAACTACCAATATCCAAATCTCACTTATATTGGTGCACTTTCCAAGCAAGTACCTAATTTATCTTTCTGATCATCGTATGTAGGTTTTCCACTGTTTTGGCCAATACTTCTGTCTGCATTTTGAAGCTTTCCAGCTGGGTATGGCTCCTGTTTATATGGCATTCCTTCGATTCATGGGTGATGAGACAGAAGCCCGGAATTACAGCTACAGCCTGGAGGTTGGGGGAAATGGTCGGAAACTCATTTGGGAAGGCACCCCAAGAAGCATTAGAGATAGCCACAGGAAGGTTAGGGATAGCCATGATGGCCTGATTATACAAAGGAACATGGCACTTTTCTTCTCTGGAGGGGATAGGAAAGAGTTAAAGCTTCGAGTGACGGGGCGCATATGGAAAGAACAGCAAAGCCCAGAAGGCGGGGCATGCATACCCAATCTCTGCAGTTAGGGCGGATTAGCAAAATATGCATCTTTTGTAATATTAACAGATTCAAATATATTGAGAATCCATGGGTGTGAATACTTGGGAGGCTTGAGCTTTATAATAATTGTGAATAAACTATTAAAGGAAGTTATGCTGGTTGTGCTGTGAATTTCTTTTGTTTGAACAGCTATATTGTTGTGTTCTTCATGTTATAATTGATTCTTCATTTTAGATACAGTATTTCCATCCCCCTCCCCCCATAAAAAAATAATAAAATAAAAAAAATTAAGAAATAGAAATGACAGAATATTTCCATGTCAGGCTGCTTGTATTTTGAATGCTCCAGTTGATTTCTCTTTAGATGAAAAAATTTAGATGAAAACTTTCGTTTTTTGTTTTCTCTTTTCTGCAATATTCCTTCACTTTCACAAAAACACAAAAAAAGAAAGAAAAATCATATACTGACCCATGGATAATTTGATATCGCTGGTAAACAAGATACAGAGGGCATGTACTGCGCTTGGCGATCACGGCGAAGAAAGCGCGTTGCCTACTCTCTGGGACTCTTTACCGGCCATTGCCGTCGTCGGCGGCCAGGTCTGTCTCTTTTAATTTTTTTTTCTTATATATCTATATGTATGTTTATGTTGATAACATTTGTTTAAATCTTTTTAAATAATATATGTGAATCCTACCTTCTAAAATTAGGGTTAAAGTACATTCTTTGATTTCAATTCTTTTAGTGTTTGCGATGCTGTTATTTTATGAGGTTGAATATTTTTTTGGGAATGTTATTTTATTGTATTTATTGGCTGCCTTTAACGTTCATTTTAAGTCTATTTGTATAATTCTTTATTGGTTCTTTCTTGTTGATGAATTTATAATCACTGTTAGGTGCTATATTGTTGTTTTTATGGTTTTTAATTTGTATTTGAACATATAGTTCAGATTCCATTCTTAAATTGATGGCATCTTGATGTCTTTTTAGGCAAGTCCTTTTCAAGAAGTCTTCTATTTATTGATCTATAGCTTTCATCGTTTGTAGAGTTCCGGGAAGTCTTCAGTGCTGGAAAGCATTATCGGAAAGGACTTTTTACCTGGTAAACTATGTTGTTTATTCTTTTCTTCTCTACAAACATGCATATATATATGTATGTATGATTACTTTTTTCCAGTTTATGTCTTTCTTCATCCCCTTCCAATTTTGCAAATAATTTTTATGTAGGAATTGTTACACGGAGTCCTCTTGTCCTGCAGCTTCATAAGATTGAAGAAGGAAAAGAATATGGCGAGTTTATGCACCTCACAAGAAAGAAATTCACTGATTTTGGTAACACTGTTTTTGAAAAAAAGAGTGCCTTTTTTTTTTCCTACTGACACTCTATAAATGTGTCAATACTATAGTAATATTAATTGTCATTTTAAGCAAATCTAATGCACTAGGTACAAATGCGATGACAACTATTTTCTGTGCAACTTGTGTTCTGTTGACTTGAATGTTGCAACTATTTGATAAGTACATCTCTCCTTCTCTATCTCTAATCTTCTATTGTCTATAACTGCTGTGAGAAAGGAGATCTCTGATGAGACTGATCGTGAGACTGGCCGTACCAAACAAATCTCTACTGTTCCAATCCACCTCAGCATCTATTCCCCTAATGGTGAGATAGTAATGCTAATTAGACCATTTATTTTTACTATGCATGTTGTGCAGGCTTTTGAATCAAACAAATTAGTGATTTCAAACCAGGTGATGCATGGAATGCTTTACTTGAGTAGATTTGATTTGATGGGTGAAGACTTAAAGGGTTCAAAATCAATTACTTATTCTCATTCACTTTATTATTTAAGCTAAATAAATGTGTTGAAAATGAATTATCAATATTTACATTTTTATATATACTAATACTGCCACAAGGAGTACTATTCCTTGTATAGTGGATTTTCCATTTAATAGTAGGTCCTTTTTTATTTCCCCTTTTTTATCCCTATATGCGATGCTGTCTTTCAGAATGTATTATTTTATACTCTCTGAAAAATAATGAAAACCCTTGAAAGCCACTAACAAATAGCTTTATTATTTTTTAGCGAACTCTTTTCCCTTTTATGTTTTTTCCTTCTTTTTAATTTTCTCTTTTTTGATTTTCCTTTTTCTTTTATATATAATTTTACTTCTCAAACTTTTATTTTTATTTTAACTTTTAACAAATTTTCTGAATCATAATTTTTGGAACAATGAATTTTCATATTTTTTATTATTACTTTATTTTAGGTTTTAAGTTGGCAATATAAATTAATTATCTTAAAAATAACTTAAAATAAACATGTTATTAATTATATTTGAATTTAAAGTTTTATATTATTTGATTTTATTTTTAATAGATTTTTTATCTACTTTTTAAGTGAAATTCTTTAGTTGAACTTAATGATAATTTCAGCTTATTTAGAAATAAATATTGTGATTCAAATCATCTAAATATTAAATTTTTTATTCTTTATGCTTAAAAAAATTTAAAATTACATTCGATAAGATGGAGTTTTTAAAAATTAAAATTTAATTACTAAATAGCATGGATTTCAAGTTTTAGCCTTTTGATTAGAACAAATAAATATCAAGGATAAAAATTATTAATAAATATCAAATATAAGATAATTTAATAGCTTCAAATTATTAAGCGCATATCACTTAAAAACATAATCGAGGATTTTAAAAAAATTACAGATTTAATTATTTACTTTCTTCTTATATTTGATATTATTTTTGCTAATTGCATATATTCTTTATTGTGTATATGCTCTCTCAAAAGTGAAACACAATTTAATTTTAATTAAAATCACTTTTATTATATTTATTTTTAAATAAATTATTATTTTTTTACCACTTCGTGTTTAATTTTTCATTAATGAATTTTAAATATATATTTTTAAACATGCTGATGTATTTTGTATATTTTGTATGTAAAAACATTTTGTATATTGCTATATCTTTTGTATGTTAACAAACATTTTGTATTTTTTTTGTATGTTTTATATATATTTTGTATATATTACAATCATATTTAGTATGTATTGCTGTTTATTTTTCTCATTATCCATATAATAATATTAATTCTCGCAACAACGTGCGGCATGCAATCCTGCTTGTTTACTAATAAAACTTGATCTGATAATTCCTCATGGTCTTCAAATCTTCTTCTTATTTATTTTGAGCAGAAATATTTCCTATCAGATATATTTCATGATTATTTGACTTCTGCAGTTGTAAATCTGACATTGATCGATCATCCTGATCTTACTAAAGTAGCTGTTGGTGAGTTATTTGCCACTTAAATAATAAGTCTTAGTGTTTGTGTACTTTTTTTTTCACATTATCATTTACTACAAGACTAACAGATAATATGTTAAATTATATATCATAGATGGTCAAGCAGAAAGCATTGTTCAGTATATTGATAACATGGTCCGGTCATACATTGAAAAGGTAATATTGTCATTTGTTCTGAAAATCTTTCATTAACTTTCTGAAAATGTTTCCATCTGATGTTCGGAAATCATTTATTTTCTTACTGGTCAAATCAAACTTGATATAATATAGTATGTTGGCAAGAACTCCTGAGAATCTTCTGACCATGTTTATTGTCTAATAAACACTTGAATCACAGACAGCAATGAATTTTAATCAATAGGGGAACCGACAGTTGATATATAATGGTATAATGTCAGTTCCCACAGATTCTACATCATGCAAAAAATGTTCTTTGGTAGCTAGTCTTTGTTACTCTTCAGGTAAATACTTTTCAAGATTATGTTCAAGTGCATTTGTGCATTGTTGCAGCCCAACTGAATTATTTTGGCAATTTCCCCTGCCAATCAAGATCTTGCTACGTCAGATGCAATTAAAATATCTCGCAAAGTTGATCCTAAAGGTAAGATACATGCATCTTTTTCTTATACATCATGTAATTGGTTTGACAAATCAAGTTACCTTTGCCACAAAGTTGCTGAAACACAAAAATAAACATGATGGATGATTTGAAAATTTGGCCAACACTAGATATTGGGACAACAATTGATCTTTCGCATTGCTGGAATAGAACATGTTATTTTAAAATTTTTTTAGAGGGGAAACTAAAAATATGACTTGAATTATAATCCAATGAATGGCAGGTAGAATGATTAAGATTTAGATTGTAATACTCGGCTTTTAATTTTAAATAACTAATTTCATCTCTCTTTCGTCTTTGTATTTTGCTTTTGTTTTTTTGGGGTTCAAATATCTCTTAATGGAGAATTGCTTTTCACTGAACAACATTGAATACATAATTATTTGTGTTGTGAAAGATTTTGGATTTTACATTATTAATTTCATAAAATGATTTGTAATTAGATTTTTATCTTTTATATGTACTATATACATTTAATATGTTTGGTTATCAAATTTTAGGAGAGAGAACTTTTGGTGTTCTGACGAAGATAATTCTTATGGATAAGGGCACTAATGCAGTTGATGTAAGTTTATTTTAGTCATTTGATTAAATTTGGTTATTTCATTGTGGAGTTTGTTCTTCTGTTTAGATTGTGAAGCTTGGCCTACTACTACCTTCATAGGGTTTGTCTTCCTTCCTGGATAAATGCAATAATGCATGGGAAGTTGGAGTACAATGATTTAGGCAGTACTTCATTTGAAGTATTTTTGGCATTCATTGTCACATAATATGGGATGTGAAGTTAAGAATAGTTCTCTTCAGCTTTCCATGCCATTCTAGGATTAATAGATGTTTGTTATTAGATGTGGTATTACCAACTTTAATTAACTGCAGGGATAATGGTTTAAATATCGCAGTTAAAAAAATCATCTTTTTCTCGTAGCATTTTTGTCATTCATCACTAACAACATATCGGATAATTCAAGTTTCATTTCAATGAATTTCTCCTAATATTTTGAACATTTTCAGATATTGGAAGGAAAATCATATAAGCTACAGTTTTCTTGGATTGGTGTTGTTAATCGCTCTCAAGCTGATATCAACAAAAGTGTGGACATGATTGCTGCTCGGCATAAAGAACGCGAGCATTTTCAAAATAGTCCAGAGTATCAACATCTTGCTCATAGGATGGGCTCCGAGCATTTAGGAAAGATGCTTTCTAAGGTATGCAGAGATGTTAATGGAGGCTTATTAATGTGCATTGATACCCATACACATGATCATCGACATGTATGTAGAGGTGCACACACTCATTAAGGATTTGGACAATAATTTTTTTTTCTGTGTTATGTATACAGATGAAAATACTTTAAAGTGCATAGTTGCAATATTTTGTTGTATTAATTCTCTGAACTAATTTTGTTGAGTTAATACGAGTGTCATGCATGTGCTGAATATGGTTAAATCTTAATTTTTTCAGCATTTGGAACAAGTCATCAAATCTAGAATTCCAGGTCTTCAGTCTCTTATCAACAAAACAATTGCTGAACTAGAAGCAGAATTGAGTCGTCTTGGGAAGCCTGTTGCTACTGATGCTGGGGTGAGGATGTAATGTACTATTGCTTCTACTTTCTCACACTACTTCTCTTTCTGGTTTTGTTACATTATTGCACATCTGATAGAAGTGGGGCGGCCTTCTGATCTTACTAACACCTTTTCTCTTCCTTGTAATTTGCATTATTTCTTTTCAAATGCAGGGAAAGTTATATATGATCATGGAAATCTGCCGTTCCTTTGAACAAATATTTAAAGAACGTCTTGATGGCATGTATGTTTTTTGATACTGCCGTGTGTTTTTGCAATGAATTGGAACATAGTTTTATTCATCTTGTGTTGGTTTGCAACTTGATCTTGTGTTGGATAATACCTATTGTCTGCAGACGTCCTGGTGGTGATAAAATTTATGCTGTGTTCGATATTCAGTTACCAGCTGCTTTGAAAAGGTTGCAATTTGATAAACAGCTTTCAATGGACAATGTAAGGAAGCTAATCACTGAAGCCTATGGATATCAGCCACATCTAATTGCTCCTGAACAAGGTTATCGGCGTCTTATTGAGTCTGCTGTGGTGACTATCAGAGGTCCTGCTGAGGCAGCTGTAGATGCGGTATGCATTTATGTTTCCATTAGCAAATTATATTTTTGATGATGATATCGTGCAGAATTTTAGTTGAGATGGATGTGGCTATGCATAACTATTTAATTGTCTGCAGTTGATCTTTTATCTTTGGACTATTTTGTATCTGCATCAAGTTGCATGTGCCTAGATGCAATTGCATTGCTATTTTTTTCTCATCTCTTTTGATAAATCTTTTTACTTGCAACTTGAAGAAACTACATGTTTTTTTTCATCTTAATCTCATAGACATCACTCCTTTCAAATTCTTCTTTGTTGGTCATTTTCAAATTAACATTTTATGAATGTTTTTCCAAGTTACGGCTGTTTCATTTCTCTCTTTTACTGCATTGTGAATTGACAAATGAAGAGACATTCCTACATAGTAATACATGCTTTTCTGAGGAACAGTATGGCATTTCAGTTTGTGATTGGCTCACATTGTTTGCTCACGGGCTTTGCCTATGTTATCGTATATTTTTATCATAAAACATCGGGAGATTGTTTCTCTTATTTTGTCTTGATTTCAGGTCCATGCTATACTGAAGGAGCTGGGTCAAATGCCGATCAGTGAGACTATGGCAAGTACCTCAATTTGTTGCTTTAATGATCTCTGTTGAATTTTACATATCTTAATCTCAATTTGTTTTTTGCATATGTTATTTTCTTTTGTAAGAATAAACAGAGTGCATACATTCAGGTATTATCTAATAAGTTCTAGCCTGTTGGTCACAGAAAGAAGGCGAATTAAGCTTCTCTAATGGAGGCATAATAAGAGAAATTGTTTTGTTGTGCTATGTAATTTTATACCATGATTTTTTTAAAGTCATTCAATATTATCTTTTGGAAAATAAATTTTGTTAAAAAAAATTTTTTCACAGTTTTTTCTTTTACATTTGTAGAATTTTCAGTTGTAAGTGGTTTTTAT
This sequence comes from Garcia nutans, assembly GCA_947685225.1. NCBI lineage: Eukaryota > Viridiplantae > Streptophyta > Magnoliopsida > Malpighiales > Euphorbiaceae > Garcia > Garcia nutans. Next base: position 57,551,823 of record CANTUV010000008.1, read on the forward strand.
TGCTTGTAGGAACTAAAGCAGTACCCCACTTTGAGAGTGGAAGTAAGCAATGCTGCTATTGAATCGTTAGATCGGATGAGGGAAGAAAGCAGGAAAGCTACTTTACTGTTGGTTGATATGGAGTGTTGTTACTTGACTGTAGAATTTTTCAGAAAGCTTCATCAAGATATTGAGAAGGGTGGAAATCCTACACACTCAATTTTCGATTGATATAATGATTCATATCTTAGGCGAATTGGTAAGTAGAAGCACTTAAGCAGTAATAAATCAAATCTTAATTGATGCTACTAAAATTTGCAATGATATCTGATCTTCTATTCTTCTCAACAAACAGGAAGTAATGTCTTGTCCTATGTGAAAATGGTTTGTGCAAGTTTGAGAAACTCCATTCCAAAATCTGTTGTGTATTGTCAAGTGCGGGAAGCAAAACGCAGTTTACTTGATTATTTCTTTGCAGAGTTGGGGCGCAAGGAGGTGAAAACTCCATTCCTCTTTTTTTTTTGGCATAAAATGTGAGAGAGCTGAGTGATTCTTATTATTTGTTTAACATTTTCGTGTTCCAGAAAAATCAATTGTCTTCTTTGTTGGATGAGGATCCAGCAGTGATGAAGCAAAGAACCTCTCTTGCAAAGAGATTGGAGTTGTACAGAAGTGCCCAAGCAGAGATTGATGCAGTAGCATGGAGCAAGTAGAAAAGAGAGATTCTTGTCTTTCTTAGAAATTTGAAATCAGTAAGTGGATCAATTCAATTCAATTCAATTCTTTAATTATTACTGATTCCTTGTATAGCTTTTACAGTAAGTGTTATATTTTTGTATGGTTCAATAAGCTCTCTTGTAGCCATTGTTTTCTTTCAATATAAATACAAATTACTAAACTTTTGCATCTATTGATTGGTGGTGAAGAAGTTGAATGAGAGCCAATAGAGAGAGAGAGGACCCACCAACTGGCTGAGAAATACCATACCATTTTTTAGGAGCCTACCTATCTTGACCCGCAAAATAAAGTTTCATTTATAATAATTTTTATCAGTTAAAAAAATTATAATAATTTTTATAAAATATTAATAAATAGATTTGTTTAATTTTTCAATGATGATGAAGTCAAATTTAAGTATGCAAATTAAAATTCTATCCATCTTAACTAAAGTTTTGGATTATTGAATTTTTAAGTAGACAGCTGCTTGTAGCCTTACAAAATTACAATCTAAGTTGTGCCGAACTTGACCTGGTTTACCTGAAAAAAAAAAATTGAACTTCCTGGTTTATTTTTCTTTACCGTAGTCAAATTACCATGTCATTACCATTAAACATTTTATTAATTTTAAGAATAATTTTAAACAAAATCTAATGAATAAAATTATTAAACTTGGGTCTTCACTCTCTCATATAAAAAAAAGAGTATATTCAGAGAATATATAGATTGGTATGTCATAATAAAAGTATTATGATTTTATTATAGAATATGTTCAATTATTATTTCTTGTGTGTGTATATTTTTGTGTATTATTCTTTAAAGAAAATATTAAACTTTATTAACATTATTTTTTATACGAAATCAGATTTTACTCTACATTAAGTAAATAAATAATAAATAAATATATTTTATTAATATTTTACAAATTATTAAATTACCTAGCTAATTGAGTGCTTATAAAAAGCAAACTATCGTTCAATTGCTACATCAATAGGAGTAAATCACCATGTCAAACCTTATACATAGTAATCTTTTGCTTGTTTTGAATTTGAGAATAAAATGCAATTTTTGAAATAAAATTTAATTTTTGTTGACATAAAATTAATTTTTTTTTATTTGATCCAAAAGAAATTAATTTTTTTCAACAGATTTTATGTGTAAACAATTCGAGTTTATATTAAAATAATAGTATATATATTTTAAATATTATTCTTAATATGATCAATATTATTTAATTATTTGAAAATAAACTCATAATTTTTTTTAATTTTGGAATTTTTTTCACTCTCATTTCATTAAGAAATACGGTTAATTGAGCTAGGGGCCGCTAAGAAGATTGGCTATAATTTCTTTTCTATGTCAAAAGATATTATTAAAATATGATGGATTTACTAAGTTATAAGTAGAAAGTGTTTATAAATTAATATGAATTTATAAATATTTAAAATTTTAAATAATTATGTATTTATTATAGGCGCTCATAAGTCGCTGATAAATATTTAATTTTTGATAAAAAATAATTTATAAATATATTTATTATTAAAATGACTAAAAAAATATAAAATTGTATTGACAAGAGTATTTATTTAAATAAATAAAAATAATATAATAAATTATTTGATCAAACTAATTTATAAGCCAAATATTTATAAGCACTAAAATAATAAGATGGTACTCCTCAACTTATTTTTTTAATTTATAAAATTATTTAAATAAATATATTAATTTAAATTTAAAATTTATATACTATTTTGATCAACTCATAAACTAAATCAAACACTATACAAGGATGGCGATATAGGCAAAACTTTCAATTTCCAGCACTCATTCCTTTATTATTATATTGTTATTTTCCTAAATTATACAATACATGTAATTTCCAGAAAATGGCTATAATAATGGAAGGGAATGAAATGAATTAAATATATTTCTAGCATAATATTATGTTGAAAATACATTCTGTAGTATTATATTACATTAGATTAAGATATACCAGACATACTCTAAAGTTTCTATTTAATATTGAAGATTTAAATCGTCGCTTTAATTTTGTTTTAGTTTATAAAAATTGTTACTTATACCTTTTATTTTTGAAATTATGATAATAAAAATATATTTAATAAATATATAATTTTATACAAAAGAATATTATAATAATATAGAAAATATTTTAATTTTTAATTTTAATTTTGCGACTGAACTTTTTTATTTTTAATTCTTACTAAGGAAAATAATTTATCAGAAAATATCTCAAGCTATCATCCCATAACATTTTATGTTAAAGAATTATTTTAATTGTGCTCATAAAAAATATTTCTTAATGACATGTTAAATATCCTAATAAATCATATTTTTCCCTTTTTAATTTGCAACATATTAAGATGACAAGAAAAGAATCAAACATACATTTTTTGATGTATAAAAAATCAATATGATTATAAAAATATTAATATTTTTGACATTATTATATTACTTCCAAAATATATTAGGATTAAAACTTTTATCTTTTTTTATAATTTTGTTAATTAACTTTCTTAATAATAAAAGAATATTGTTAGAATTTGTTTAAATTAAAAAAAAAAAACTTATTGAAGGGTTATGTCCTAAATGAAATGTTATGTTTGAATGAAGAGATATGCCTTTCCATTTAATAACTACCTATAACTAGGAGTTCAAAAAAAAAAAAACAACCTATAACCACTTTATATATTAAGTTAATTTTTGTGTTTTACAACATCTAAGAACAAATTCCACTAGCCCCTTAATTGAATTTTATGCTCTAAATTAATTTTTCTTTGCATAAACTTATTAATAAAAGATCAATTTAATTTCATTGTTTTCCTAGTTGAATTTCTCCACTATTTGCTCAGTATATAAATTTTAAGGCTTGTCTTATCCACTAAAACTATTTGTAATTAATTCCATAGCAATTTCAAGAAGGAGAGGGAGCAAATATCTCTTTTAGAAAAACATATTCAACATGATTTAAGCCTATACTTCATATTGATCTTTAATATTTTTATAACAATCTAAAAATGATATTTTCCATGGAGGTTGACACAATCAAGATGATGAACAAGTATTTTGTTCGTCTTGATTGTTTTGATGGCACTAATTTCACTAGATGAAAAGACAAGTTGGTCTTCATGCTCACCGCCTTAAAGATCTATTATGTAATAGATTCAAATCTTTCTCCTATTCCTCCACCAAAAGTTGACGATTCCGGGGAACTCAAGACACAAAGGAAGAAGGAAGAGAAAGAAGAAATTATATGTAGAGATCACATTCTCAATGCTCTATCCGATCATCTCTATGATCTCTACACCATTGAACCTTTGGCGATTAAAAGTTGGAAAGCGCTAAAATTTAAGTATGAAGCCGAAGAGGAAGCACGAAAAAGCTTTTGATTTCTAAGTATTTTGAGTGCAAGTTTAATGATAGCATGCCTATTTTAGTACAAGCCCATGAATTACAGGTTGTAGTAAACCAATTGAAGGCTACAAATATTGAACTTCCTGAACCTTGTCAAATTCGTGCAATTATAGAGAAATTGCTATCATCTTTAAAAAGATATAGAAAGAAACTTCTTCATGAATCCAAACAAGATACTTTGGATCTTTTTGGAAGAACTACAAAAAGGCCTTCATATCAAAAAGGAATCAAAGGCGAGGATAGGAATAAAAATTCTTATGATGGCAACAATAAGGCCAATATGGTGAACAAGCCCTCAATTAATTCCAAAGCAGAGAAAGGAATTTATCTTGTTCCTAAAAAGGATCAAAAGAAATTCAAAAACTCAAACAAAGGAGATTGCCTTGTGTGTGGAAAAGCTAGGCATATGCAAGAGAATGCATATTTAATAAAACTCAAAAATCGGTAGTTAATTCTTTAAATGAAAATGATGAGATTATTGCTACCATAAGTGAAATTTACTATTCAAGAAAAAATTTCTGGTTAGTGGTATGACACATGTGCTATCATACATGTTTGCTATGATAAGTTCCTTTTCAACATTTATAAAAAAGTGGATGATGGAGAAGAAGTCCAAATGGGAAATGAAGGAAGGTCCAAAGTACTTGGCAAGGGAAATGTTGAACTTTTCTTTACTTTGGGCAAAAAGGTGACTCTCACCAATGTTTTACATATTCCTGAAATGAATAGAAATCTTGTTAGTGAGGACTTATTAGACAAATCAGGTATTAAATCTATGTTTGAATTGAGAAAATTGATTTTATCTCGAAATGGTATCTTTCTTGGAAAAGGCTATTCTAGTGATGGAATGGTCTAGTTGTCTATTGTAACCAATAATTCTATTAATAAAAGTGATGCGTATGTTTATATGCTTGATTTGTTTCTTTATGGCATTTTAGATTATGACAGGTTGGTCTACGCACTATGAAAAGAATAGTTAAAGTGGTTTGACTACTTTAACTATTCTTTTCATAGTGCGTAGACCAAGAACCATTTAAAAGTGTTGAAAGAAATACTAATTCATTAGATTTAATATATTTAGGCATATGTGAATTAAATGACATGCTAACTAGAGGAGGTAATATATATTTTATAACATTTATAGATGATTATTCAAGGTATACTTATTTATATTTATTGAAATATAAAGATGAGGCATTTAATGCATTTAAGAATTATAAAGCTGAAGTAGAAAATCAATTAGGAAAGAAAATTAAGATCCTAAGAAGTGATAGAGGAGAAGAATACTTTTCTAAAGAATTTAATGCCTTTTGTGAAAAAAAAATAGAATTATTCATGAATGTTTAGTCCTTCAAACTTCTCAACAGAATGGGTTAGCAGAAAGAAAAAATAGGACTTATTTAGAAATGGTTAAAGCTTTGATGTCACATGTTGAATTGTCATTTAACTTGTGGGGTGAAGCACTTCTTGCTACTTATCATATATTAAATATGATTCCTATTAAGAAAAATTAAATCTCTGCATATGAATTATGAAAAGGACAGAAATCCAATATATAATATTTTAAAGTGTGGGGATGTCTTGCATATTATAAGAATAATGATCCAAATCGGACTAATTTGGGTCCTAGAGGAATCGAGTGTGCATTTGTAGGCTATGCTGTAAATAGCAAAGCTTATCGAATTTTAAATATATAATCCAATGTCATTATTGAATATAGAGATGTGAAGTTTTTTTTAGCATTTTCTGACTTCAGGTAAAAGATCTCAATCCTCAACTAGTGATATAACACTTGAAGAGGCATCTCAATGGATTGTTAAGCAACCTAGTTCTCAAGAGGCTGATGAGCAACCTAGTGAACTAAGAAGGAGCACTAGAGATCGAAAGGCTAAAACTCTTGGGTCGGATGAGATAGACTCTCAATATATTTCTTTTTATCTTGTCGAAGGTAATGGAGATACGGTTGTGAGTACAGTTCCAATTATTCTTCAGGTGGAAGATGATCCTAAAACTTATAAAAAAACAATGGCTTCTAGAGATGCACCATTGTGGAAAGAGGTTATTTAAGATGAAATGGATTCAATAATGTCAAATAACACTTGGAAGTTTGTTGATTTGCCTCCAACTTCTAAACTTATAGGTTGTAAGTGGGTGTTTCAAAAAAAGTACCATACCGATGGAACTCTACATACTTATAAAGCGAGGTTGGTAGCTAAAAGCTTTCGACAAAAGCAATGTATTGACTATTTTGATATATATGCACCAGTAGCAAGAATTATTTATGTCTGACTTATGTTTGCTTTAGTATCAATCTATGACCTATATGGACATCAAATGAATATTAAAATGACCTTCTTAAATAGAGATCTTGATGAGGAAATTTATATAGAACAACCCGAATGTTTTGTTCTACCAGGAAATGAACATAAAGTTTGTTAGCTAGTTAAATCTTTGTATGGACTAAAACAAGCACATAAATAATGAAATGAAAAATTTGATAAAGAAATTTTGTCATTTGATTTCACACACAATGTAGCTGATAAATGTATTTATACTAAAGTAAGTAGTAATTATTTTGTGTTAGTTTGTCTGTATGTTGATGATATGTTGATTATAAGCAATGATATGAATGGCATAATAGAAATGAAGACGTTTCTATCTTCCACATTCAAAAGGAAGGATCTTGGACAAGTTGATACCATACTAGGTATCAAGATTAGAAGAAAAAATAGGGGAATATGCATTGAGTCAATCTCATTATATTGAAAAATTATTGAATAAATTCAGTCGCTTAGAAATAAAAGGAGCAAATACCCCATTTGATCTAAGCATCAAGTTAAATAAAAATGATGGAAGAGTAATGGCTCAACTTGAATATGCAAGTGTTATTAGGAGTCTTATGTGTGCTACACAATGCATAAGACCAGAAATAACATTTACAGTTAGTAAATTGAGTAGATTTACTAGCAATTCGAGTACTGATCATTGGAAGGCTGTTAGTCGAGTTCTTGGGTTTCTTAAGAAGACTAAGAACGCAAGTTGGATATTTAGTTTGGGAGACAACAAATCTATTACAGGCTGGGTGTTTATCTTAGGAGGAGGTGCTATTTCTTGGAAATTCAAGAAACAAACTTGTATAACACATTCAATTATGGAGTCAAAATTTATTGCATTAGCAAAATGAGTGGTTGTGGGATTTTCATTTAGAAATTCCATTGATTTAAAAAAATGTGAGTTCAGTTTTGATATATTGTGATAGTTAAGCTACTTTAGCTCGAGCATATAGTAATATCTATAATGGAAAATCAAGACACATAAGTCTTCGACATGATTATGTGAGAAAGTTAATTAAAGATGGAATTATCTCTCTCACATTTGTGAAGTCAAATAGAAATTTGGCTGATCCATTTACTAAACATCTTTCAAGAGATATAATGAAAACAACCTCTTACTTAATTGGGTTAAAACTCCTCAATTAGATCCATTAATGATGGCAACCCTAGCCAACACTATGAAATGAGTAGTTTTAGGTTCAAAGGGTAACAACAAGTCATTGACAAGTGGATGTTTCAGTACTTATGTGAGTAGGATATTGAGGTTGTGGAATAAGTACCGATTTTCATAATTAAGAGGGTTTTTAATACTCTTAATAAGGTTCAATTATGAGAACAAGTGTCTCAAATGTGACAAGGACACTGAAAGAACTTCACCTATATGAACATAGAAGTGGTGCCGCTTCGATTGGTGGTTTGAAGTTGCTCTCATAAATATTCATGAATTTGGATAGCAATTTGCCATAAAAGTGCTAAGCGAATGTTTATGTGGAAAGAAATGATAAAATATTTAGTGTATAAGTGTTACCGATATTATCACAAAAAATAACATATTCAAAGCTTTTATGCTACATGGGATTTGATTTCATCTTGTGATATTTATACTAAGGTAATGTTCAAATTAAAAGATACATTACTTTATGCATAAGCATTATTTGATCTTTTATTTTAATTTAAACAAGTGGAGGATTATTAGAATTTGTTTAAATTGAAAAAAAAAAAACTTATTAAAGGGTTATGTCCTAAATGAAAGGTTATGTTTCAATGAAGAGATATGCCTTTCCATTTAATAACTACCAATAACTACTTTTTCACATTAAGTTAATTTTTGGGTTTTACAACATCTAAGAAAAAAATTCCAGCAGCCCCTTAATTGAATTTTATGTTCTAAAGTTGTATTTCTTTATAAAAACTTATTGATAAAAGATCAATTTAATTTCTTGCTTGTCTACTTGAATTTCTCCACTTTTTACTTAGTGTAGAAACTTTAAAGCTTGTCTTATCCACTAAAACTATTGACAATTAACCCCACGGCAATCACAAGAGTAAGAGGGAGCAAATATCGCTTTTAAAAAAGCGTGTTCAAGGTTGTTAAAGCATATACTTCATATTACTATTCAAACAATTAGCTGCAAAAGGAGTTCAACAAAATATAAAAGCTAATAGAAAATTTATTTCATAACATTTAAAAATAAAAATCTTATTATGATATTTTCTTATATAAAAAATTATATATTTATTAAATATAGTATTTAGCATATTATGTTGTAAAAAATAAAAAATATAAACAAAACTTTTATGAGTTAAAAAGTAATTATAGATAAAAAAATAAAAACATATGGAAATTAAGTCCTTTTTTTTTTATGAAAATTATAAATTAAATGCAATATAATAATCAAATTTTAATAAGAAAAAAAAAAACAAAAATGAAAGCGGCAGAAATTTAAAGTGGAGAGTGATATGGTACCCTTAAAATTTTTAAAATCTGAGAGTGACGGCCAATTAATAATTTGGACTATATTAAGAGATATTTGGAAGACAATTCTCTTTAATAAAAAAAAACTATTAAATTAAGATATAATTTATATTATCAGAAAAAGATAAATGAATAAAAAAAATTCAATTTTGACTTGGAAGACTTCCAAGCTTAAAAATAAATTATGAATATTTAAAAAATATTTTAGAGGTACAAAAAGAAAAAAAAAAGAGTATTAATGGAGTATTCATAAAGATTTCCAGGAACTTTCAGCCTCCATTAATTTATAGTCTTCTCTAAAGTCTAAACTCCTTCAGTCAGCTTTAGCCGTGAACTATGGCCTGTTGTGTTTCATGCATTGAAAGCAACTCAAAATTCAATTTGGATTTGTTTATTGAAGATTAGTAATCTTTTATTAATAAGAAAAGAAAATCAAAATTTTAATTAAATTAAAAATAAATAAAAAATAATAGAATTTCTTAAAAATTCTCCAAAAAATAAAAATATTTTAAAATACTCATTTTTCCTTTTGTTTTAAAAATATCCACTTTTCAATTTTTAATTTTTATTTGAAATATATATATCTATTATATATATATATTTAATATATTAATATATAAAAATATGTAGAGTATTTAAAATATTAAAAAAATGACATATAATGTAATTTCTCAAAAATAAAATTTAGAATAAGAAAAACATAAAGCAACTAAAACACATACTAAAAATATTAAAATATTATATTTAAAAAATTAAGTATAATTATAATATTTTGAAAAAAATTATATTAACTATTAGTTTCTTTTGTGCATAGGGAGAAATGAACTTTTGAGTGAATTTCATAAAAGAGTATAAGCTATATATGAAATTGTATTCATGGCTGGTGCCATGCCAGCTTCTTGATGATTTATATGGCTAAATATATATGTAATTTTTTAAATTTATAGTATAAAATCTGTTTATTTTTAAAATTTTAATTTAATTATATAATTTTTAAATTTATATTTTTTTAATTTATAAATATAAATACGTTAAGTTATGGTAAAATATTAATATATTTATTTAATATAAAATATATAAATATACTAAATTTATATTTTTATTAATTTATAAATATAAATTTATTAAGTTAATATATTTATTTAATATAAAATATATAAATATAATAAAATAAAATGATTATATTCCTCTATATAAATATTTTTAATAAAAAATAGATAAATATAGAAATAAAATAATTAAAATGTATACTTAAAAACGAAAAGGCTAAAGATTTTAAATACAGAAAGTTACATATCCATCTGGCCTTATATTATTGCTTTGCGAGCTTTCAGATTCCACGATAACTGGACCATCAACTGCTGATTATCAATCACAAATTATAACTTTTAGTGATTTATAATTAAAATAATCACAATAAAATATTATATTTCTCAGTAATTTTAATAATCTTTCGCAATCTGTCAACTAAATAAGGCCACTCATAGTCAAATAATTAAGCTTTAATTAGTGTGAAGCCGCCCAATTGAGGCGGCGAATACATAATTCTGAAACCAAATATTGGAATTCTAATATTATCAGCAACAATATATATATATATATATATATCAATTTAATAATTCATTTTATTATTATTTTTTTAATACAAAGGAGGTGATACTCAATTACACCCTTATGACACGAGGCCAAACAATTTGCTGGCTATCTACTTCCAAATCATCACGAACTACAGAAGGAGGGACGACCAAAGACTCATCAACCTGTGTTGACCTTACCGCAAGGTTAGCAAGAGTGTCAGCCACCTTGTTTCCTTCCCTGAAGACATGCAACAATTTAACCTCCCAACTCATATTAATCAGCAAATTAATCTGACCAAGAAAATTGGCAAACCTGAGAATGAAATCACCACAATCAGAGGCCATTCTAAGGCAATCCGCCGAATCCATCTCAACCACAACCCTCCTATGACCTTGCTGCCAAGCAAGTTGTAAACCAAAGACAAGAGCATTCAGCTCTGCAATCATGGAAGAACAGATGCCAAGATGTACAATACGCCCACACAACCATCTTCCAAGATAATCACGAATAACAACTCCCGCACCACTAAGACCAAGATTACTCTTAGAAGCACCATCAACATTAACCTTCATCCAAGAATCCGGTGGTGGAGACCAAGAAATAAAAGAAATAACATTCCTCGTAGGACTGACATTATGCCTATTGAACCAAGCAACATGATTTGCCTTGACCCAATACAAGACCTGATGTTTAAAGGCATGTGGAGACAGAACATCCACCTGAAACACCTTTTCATTACGCCATTTCCAAATATACCAAAGTCCAATAGCAAAAACAGCCATAGAATCACAATCAAGCAGTAGAGGAAAGCATAATTTAGAGGACAAAGCTATCCACTTATCTGCTGGGTATAATCGGAACAAATGCCAAGATGACACATCAAGAAAATCCCTCCAAAAAGCAGATGCATCAGGACAATCTCGAAAGAGATGTTTTATAGATTCTTCCCTATCACAAGACACACAAGAATTATCATTAGTAAAGCCCCGTTTCTGCCGCTCCACATTAGTCATTAGTTTCCGCAATTGGAACAACCACAAGAAACTTCGAATCCTTTGAGGTACCTGGATTTTCCACAACACAGACCAATCTATACCCAGAACAGAAGGGGCATTAGAAACTTGCAAACCATAAGCCGAGGCAACACTAAACTTACCACTGGAGGTGGCGGACCATGCTATAGAATCAGAAGCAAGATCGGTAGCAGTAAGCCGTATTGCCAACAGCGAAAGTAATATATCATTCGGCAAAAATAGGTGGAGGGCATCAAAATTCCAACCACAGCCATTCCAATACTCTACAACATAATGGTCTAGATACTCCTCCGGGACTGAAAAAATAGCATGACTAATTAAAGGCATATCTCCAATCCACCAATCAGTCCAAAAACGAATAGACAATACAAGCCACATGTTGCAAGCCTTTCTTCAAAATAGGGATTGCACTAAGAATACCCCTCCAAAATGATAACATAGAAGACTTCCTCTTCCAATTATTAATCAATGGAGCCCCTGTGACATATTTAGCATTAAGAACTTGCTTCCATAAAGCATCTGCATCAGCCATGAGTCTCTAACCCGACTTCGCAAAGAAAGCTTTATTCATGTCAACACAGGAAGAGGAAGATGACCCTGGGTGTCCTACGATTGTTCTGTCCAGAGAGGAGAAGCGAAAGCTACGTGAACCTTGGAGGATCACTCTGATCGTTAAAGTTCTTGGCCGTTCGGTTGGTTACAACTATCTATTGCGTCGGATGAAGACTATGTGGAGCCTTGGCTGTTCTTTTGATCTCATTGATCTGGAGAATGGTTATTACATGGTCCGGTTCCCGAAAAAAGTTACGTTTGATCAAGTTCTCTATGGTGGACCTTGGATGGTGGCTGGTCACTATCTGACTGTCAGGAAATGGCAGCCTAACTTTGATCATACTTCTGCTACGATCGATAAAGCTATGGTTTGGGTCCGTGTTCCATTGCTCCCTATAGAATATTATGATAAGATATTCTTACAAAGACTTGCAGCAAAGATTGGAAAACCTTTGAGGATTGATGAGAATACTTTGGAAACTATGCAGGGCAAGTATGCACGTATGGCTATAGAGGTTGATCTTTCCAAACCTTTATTATCCAAATTTCGTTTCCGGCGGAAGGTGCGAAGGCTTGAGTATGAAGGGTTGCAGATGATTTATTTTTCTTGTGGGTGTTTCAGACACAGGAATGAGAATTGTCCTGCTAATAATGGTCCTGGGAACCAAGGAACTACAGAGGTAGCAGGTATCTCAAGTGATAAGCCAATGAAGGCAGTGGAAGAATTAGTTCCTGCGGAGGTGTTGGAACCATACGGTCTATGGATGGTGGCTAAGAAACCGGGTCGGAGGCAAACCCGCAAGTCCTACTCGGGCAAGGGAGCTAAGGAGTTTGAGTTGGACAAGAATGCATAGTTACCGCCGAATATTCTGAAGGGATCTTCTAGCAGGTCAACTGGTAACATGTTTACGGCGTTGAATGAGCAATCTCCGCATAATGAAGGTGATGAGGTTTTTGCTTTGCCTAAGATTCCCACAGATAATGATACGTCTGCTCAATGGGTCCCTATAATTAGTCAATCAAAATCTAAAAATCAATCCAACGCACTTGTTCCTCATGACTTGGCCTAAAAGGGTCCCAGCTCTAATACCCGGCCTGTTAAAGATATGGTTATGTCCACTTCTCATCCTCTTAATATGTTAAGCCCAAAAGTGGTGCCTGCCCATAATCAAGTGAATTTGGCTGTTCAAGATAATAAATTGGTGGTTTTAAAAAATAATTTTCAGGCACGTGGATCTAGAATTGCAGCGGCTCAAGATAGTCATACGGTGGTTTCGGGTGGAGCTATCGATGATAAAATTTGTTCTGCAGTAGTGTCTGATGAGGTTGAGGTCTTGGATCCTGGTGATAGAGAGATTTCGGTGCTTTCTCATCAAAATGGTTTTGCAAGGGATAGGACCAAAGAGGTTTTTCAAGCTATTCACGCAGAGGATTGTGAGGCCATGGAAGATGATGCCGATGTGTCGGATCAAGACCGTTAATACGGTTTGGTTCTCTCTTTGTCTCTTCGTTATTATGATTTTTGTCTGGAATGTTATGGGTGCTGCTGGGAAGAGAAGACAGAAAGCTCTCAGGGAGTATTGCAGAATTCATAAGCCTTCTATTTTGATTATTGTTGAGCCTAGAATTTCTGGGCATGGTGCTGATATTGTTGTCTCTAATCTGGGTTTTCAACACTGGGCTAGAGTTGAATCAGTTGGCTTTAGTGGTGGCATTTGGGTCTTGTGGAATTCAGGTTTTATTTCTGTACTGCGCACTAATTCCCAATTTGTTCATTGCTTGGTGGAAGATAGTGTGGGTCCTTCTTGGGATTTCTTTGCCATTTATGCTAGTCCTAATGAGCAGTGTCGTATACGTTTATTGAGAAATTTATCTCTTTTACTGCGTCGTGCTCATCGCCTGTCTTGTTGGCTGGGGATTTTAATATGGTTATGCATTTTGAAGAAACCACTAGTGTTTGTCCTAGCAGATATCAATGCACATGGAATTCCAATATTTTAATTTTAACTCTTGTTAAATAATGCTTGCTATATGAAATTTAATATAATAAAAAATAATTAAAAACATAAATAAATAAGGTGCATTGAGAATCTTGAGAAGTGATGAAATTTTAATTTATATATTTAGTTTTGTATTGTTTTTAATTATGTCCTATGTTGTCAATATTGTATATACATATGGGCATATGGTCATTGTCTTAAAGACACAGACTTAATTTTTATAGTAATGAAAATGCATTTATATAAAAAAATAATTATTAAAAAGTTGTAATCCAGTTTAGGAAAATTATTACAAATGTTTTTAATATATTAAAAAAGTAAATATATTAATTTATGCATAATTTTCAACAAAAATGTAATATAATTGGCAACATAAATATTTTTTTTTAAAATTGACTAATAACCACTTAGAAAAAATTTACCATAGAAAAAACACATGCATAATGTTGCATGCATAAATAAATATACAAGAAATTAATAAGCTACAAAAAATACAAGCCCACGTTTTACTTTCTTGGAAAAAGCATCTCTGTAATTTTCCAAACTATAATATAGAAAAATCAAACGGTCTTAATGACGCGCTCAATAGTAATACCAAAGAAAATATAACAATAAATTAATACAAATATATAAACCAAAGCCAAAGTATAATTGGACACACTAAAGTCCAAAACAATATTAAAATGAATAATCAGAAGCCATAGTCTTAGCACCCTAACTTTGAATTCTTTCTCCATCTTCTTCTTTATAAATTTTCAATAACTTCTCACCCTCTCAACAGCACTCCACCAAGAACAAAAACAACATCAAGTTCTTCAGATTCTTGAACTATGGCCTTCTCTACAACAATCCCCACTTCTGAAAATTCACTTCTTCTCAAGAAATCCACCTTCAATGCTCTCAAGAACCATCCCAAACTCCACCTCAATTTCTTTGTTCCTATGAAAATGAAATCCACCACCAGTTCCACCATCACAAGGATGGTGGCGCAACCACTTGAAGCAGCCGCCACCGCCTCCACTACCCAAAAATTATCAATTTCACACACACCAAAGATTCCTCTCCCTGATTTCCCATTTGAACAGTACATGGGAACCAAAGCCAAGAATGTAAATAAAGCATTAGATGAGGCAATACCTCTACAACATCCATTAAAGATCCATGAAGCAATGAGATACTCTCTTCTCGCTGGTGGGAAGCGTGTCCGGCCAGTTTTATGCATTGCTGCTTGTGAATTAGTTGGTGGGGATGAAGCAACAGCTATGCCAGCAGCTTGTGCAATGGAAATGATTCATACTATGTCTTTAATCCATGATGATCTACCTTGTATGGATAATGATGATCTCCGGCGAGGAAAACCTACAAATCATAAGAAATTTGGCGAAGAAACTGCAATTCTTGCCGGTGATGCAATGCTTTCATTTTCATTTGAACATGTAGCTAGAGCTACCAAGAACACTTCGCCTGAGCGAGTGATTCGTGCTATAGCAGAGATGGGTTCTGCAGTTGGATCAGAAGGGTTAGTAGCCGGACAAATAGTGGATATTTGCAGTGAAGGTAAAGAAGTGAGCTTAAAAGATTTGGAATATATTCATATCCATAAGACGGCCAAGCTTTTGGAAGCAGCGGTTGTCTGTGGAGCCATATTAGGTGGCGCCGACGATGAGAATGTAGAAAGAGTTAGAAAATATGCAAGATGTATAGGGTTATTATTCCAAGTGGTGGATGATATTTTAGATGTGACAAAGTCATCAGAGGAGCTCGGAAAAACTGCCGGAAAAGATTTGGTAAGTGATAAAGCAACGTATCCTAAGCTTATAGGAATTGATGAGGCTAAGAAACTAGCGGCTAAATTGGTTGATCAAGCTAATCAAGAACTTGGTTTTTTTAATGCTGCTAAGGCTGCTCCCTTGTACCATTTTGCTAATTACATTGCTAGTAGACAAAATTAAATTAGTGAGTTTTGTTAATTAGTTATTGTTATTATTTGTTACTAATTGTTGTTGTTATTGTTGCTATCATTATTATACAAAATATCATCAATATCTTTGTATGTTGATTTATTTATTAGAGATTTTTATATAAAGAGGGGAATCTCTATCATTGTTAATCTTAATTTTTCTTATTGACGAGAGAGTTAAGGAAAAAGTCTCCTTTACATCAACTTGATAAATTTTATAAAGTTTAATGTTGTTTTAATATATATATATATATATAGAGAGAGAGAGAGAGAGAGAGAGAGAGAGAGAGAGAGAGAGAGAGAGAGAGAGAATGTTTAAACCCCTAAATATAATTTTGTAAAAGACAAATTGGCGGGATAGTGCATTTTTTTTTCAATTTAATCTGAAATAAAAGTTTAGTAATTTGGAAAAGAGGTAGATTCAAAACTTTTTGTTTAAAAGTAATTTATTTGTTATTTTTATTTATTATACATTGGTGCATTAAAAAATACTTGCAAAAAAATAGTAAAATATATTTTTCAAAATTAAGGCTAATTGAAGAAAATGGAAAATCTAACTTCATTTAGGCATAATGAGTTCTAATTGCAATTTTTCTTTTTATTTTTGAGGTTTTCAATTTTGTATTTTACCTGTTAATTAAACAGAAAAGAATAAAAGAATTGAATTTGATTTACAATTAAATAATATTACACTCATCATATTATAACATAAACATACAAACAAACAAATACTTCATTAATTAAATACAGAGCATATAATACTTTGTTTGGATGACTGACACAGTAATTTAATAATATATATTATTGTGTAGTATCATATGGTATGATATTGTAAATAATATTTATTACGTTTAGAAAGATAGTATGATATGATATGACATAGCTAAATAAAAATATTTTTATTTAATCTTATGATATTTTTAAAATTTTAAAATTTTATGAAGATGAAAAATTATTTATTAATATATATTTAATATTTAAAATATTTATTTTGAATCTTTTTAAAAGTTAAAATTATAAAATTACTCAAAATCAATAAATTTATGGCTTAAAAATTTATAATTTTAAAACTATGAGATTATCATATAAAACTAATTAATATATATATATATATATATATCTCGTGTAAGTCAGAACAAACAAAAAAAAATATCATATCACATCATGAAATAAATGAACTAAGAGCTCAAATAGTAAGACAAAAATGACCTTATATTAAAAAGAAATTACAATTCAATATAAAAATTATGTTATTCTAAAAACGTACATATAAAAGAAAATATATGAGCAAAAAAAACTCTTCAATAGCTTCTTGTAAATAAAACGCATGCATTAATATAAAAAATCAGCAATATAATAAATGAAGAAAGACAAAAACAAAATAAACCAAATAGTGAATTTAATCTTTCAATTTAATCTTTAAAATGTGGCTATTACCATTATGGATTTGTATAAACAAGCAAATATAAATTATTATAGTATTTTTTTTTCTTTTTGGTGGCTTCGAAATTATTATAGCATTTTCTTGGATCTTCTTTAATCTCTTGAGAGACTAAAAAAACAATTTATTGTGGCTAAATCTTTTGCAGAAATTGAGTATGGAAGCATGGTTTTTACTGTGTGTGAGTTGCAATTTATTTTATACTTGATGAAGGATTTTCAGTTGACTGTTTCTTTGCCTATTAATTATATTTATTATTAATTATAATTATATTATTATTAATTATATTTGGGCCCCAGTAATTAATAAATTATAGAAAAAAATTATACCATCTATTATTTTTTTATAATTTTTTTTATTATTAAAGATATTTTAGTTATTTTATAATAAACTTAAAATTTATAATAAATACAAAATAAACTATGTAAACTCATAATAAACCTATAATAAACTCATAATAAATAACGTAAATATGATATTTTGGTAAACTAATCATAAATTTTTATAAATCTGAACATATTTTAAAAATATGGTAAATTAGAAGTGTTTTAATTTTTTTTTGACATTTTTATCAAAACCCTTAATTATATTCCCTAATATAATGGGACTTTTTCAAAAATACCTTAAAAAATAAAAATATTTTTTCAATTTCAATTTCAAAAATATCATTTTTTTAACTTTTAATTTCAAAAATATCTATATTTTTAATATGCATTTGGTATATTAAAGGTATACTCTATTTTTAAAAATATATGTTAAATATATATTTAATATATTAAAAATATACTAAAAATATATAACATTTTTTTTAAAAAAAGTTAAAAATATGCTATAGGGTATAGTTTTATCTAATATAATTATATTGAGCCCAAATAATTAATAACATTTGTTGCTCTTATAATTATTTTTTCTTTTAATAATTATTAATTGTTATATCAGTTTATTGGTCAAATGATAGATTTGGAAGTTATATTAAAGTTTTTCAATTTTTTAAGGAAATTATATTAAAGTTTGCTACTTATCATGAATTAAAAATTTGTGATAAAGTTGAAAAAACTGATAAAATGTATATATGTATTTTTAGTAATAGTGTATAAATGTACTTTTAGTAATTTGTTGTTATTAATAATTACCATTATAAAGTGTGTTTTTAAACCCGTTTAAAGAGAAATTTAATTCCTAATCAAACTAAATTCAAGGAAACTTGCAAAGAAAGATGTAATAGTTTGATAAAAGTTGTATTGTCTGAGCATATAAATCAATATGAAATACTGTTCTCCTTTAATCAAAAGTCTCAAATTTAATTTCTTAAATATGCAGCTACGTTAAAATTCAATAATGACATAATCAAGAGTTTAACAAAAAGAGTTAATTTAAAAAAAAATTACTGACGAATTAAAAATAAAATTTAATATTTAATATTATAATAAAATTTCAATTTTATTAAAATATCTTTCATCAAAATTTTATATTATTTATTAAATTCTAAAATTTTATTAAAATTTTTAACTGTATTTTTATTTAATTCTTGGATCTAATAATTTATTTATAATTTTTTAAAAATTAAAAATATTAATATTTAAAAAATATTAATATATATAATCATATATACTTATAATTGAAAATGATATATTAAAATTATATAATTTTATAAAAAAGAGTATATATATATATATATATATACATATAACACAGCACCATCGGTTTGAAAGAACCACCGCTGAACGTGAGGTTTGACTCCACATGACTCCACCAATTTTCGCCTCTAAAATTCAATAAAAAGAGCCTCATGATTTGTGAAAAAAAAAAAAAGAGTTTGTATTGTCTGACCTAGGGCACTCAAAAACCGCACACCAAATTGGGCCATTAATATAAAATATACACAAATAAAATACTTTTTTATTTGAATTATAAAAGATATAAAATAGAGAGGAAATGACATTCACTTGAATATAATCTGGTCCAATCTAATTATTTGAATTTACCTTTACTCTTTCATTTCCATCATTCTTTCAATTTTGTCCAATTTTTTTTTTATGTAATTAGTGGCAATGACATTCAGTACTGAAAATTTTGAGTAATTAATTATTTAATAGCATTTGTCATAAAAGTTACAATTAAATTATTTAGTTTTCAATTTTATTAAAAATTTAACTAATACTTATTAACTAATAATATATATATATATATATTTTATTTAGTTGGAAAAGTTGACTGCTCCAAGTCAGGAATAATTTTATTAAATATTATTTATTTTTCACAATTTTGACATTTTTCTAAACTCAAATTCAATAAGAACTAGCTGTGAGTGGAGCGTCATTTGAGATGAAGCCAGTTTTACAGCCAATTTACAATTTCAACTAGTTCTATATTCCACACAAACCTTGTATGAACCCTAGGAAAAAAGAATGTACATACCTCTATTGATTTGCTTTCTAGGAGATAATAAACAGCAGCATCACATTTTGACACATGGGTTCAGATTATACAACATTTTGGAAGTAAAGTAGAAGCCACAAAAGAAAGGGGGAAGTTTCATATTTGGTTTTCATCCTAAATACATGTCAAGGAAAACCAATGGATCTAACCTGTTTTGGCTATTTTTATGAACAGTATAGATGCCAGTAGATTTCCTCGAGCAAAGCAGCAGCGAAGAAACTTTAACCCATGACTTTTTGTCGCCAACCAGCAATTACATCATCTGGGAGAGCTCGTGTTTTTGTGAACGAATCCAGTGAGAAAATTGCCTGAATAGAAGAAAGTTCAGCATGATGAGAAACTAACACCATCGTACAAAATAGAAACTGGCTACATTTTTAGTAAACTAAAATCTGAATTAAGGATATTCTTATGTAGACACGTCAAATTTGAAAACAATCCAAATCAACATGGTGTGGGGAAATCATTGGTTTCAGAGTAACAAGTTGCTAAAGCATATCAAGTGCAATTACTTAGCATGTTGAAAGGGTGTGTTCTTACGACACTATTCCACATATGGACCAGCAACTGCATCATAGGTTCAGTAAATGGGAAAGGGGCAACATCAGCTGAAACTCAAGCTTATAGGTGAACATGGAAGGATCACTGCTAGGCAGCTATTTCCTTTTATCTTGCTTTAAATTTTTTAGTTTGTTAATTACGTAATGCAACTACCACTTGTCCAAACATGGAGCAGTTTCTTATGTAATGTGTTGTAAGTTCCTTCTAT
This sequence comes from Garcia nutans, assembly GCA_947685225.1. NCBI lineage: Eukaryota > Viridiplantae > Streptophyta > Magnoliopsida > Malpighiales > Euphorbiaceae > Garcia > Garcia nutans. The sequence continues at coordinate 57,572,533 of CANTUV010000008.1, forward strand.
GTTAACTTGGTGAATTAAAGAGGCAGGTATTTATGAATTAAAGAGGCAGGTATTTATTCGCAAATCTATGAGCTTTTTGAGACAGGAGAGTCCTCTCTAATGCACCCTTCAACCAAAAATCACAAAGAAAAACCAACAAAGTCAAACTTCCCCTTAAATCCAAACTTCAATTTTACCCTCAACAGACCCCTAACCATATAACAGATATGAATCATCAGTGTGTGCTAGGGAAGGCTGCATATATTTGCCGGCCCTCCATTGAGGTTGCCCATTTAGAATATCAGTTCATCAACTTGAGCACTATAGGGCAAAAGACCACCGTCAAGTCCATCACATTCTGCAAAGTGCGATTCTTATAAATGTAATGTAAATGTATAAAAGCCTCATTCCTCTAGGACATACCTTCATGTAAGATTTGACATAGGGAAGTGAATCTGGAACAGACCATTTCTTATAATGTCCCAAAGCAATCTCTAGATGGTACAGCTTTGGTCCAAGTGACAAATCAGGTCCAGAAACCTTTTCTCCATTGATAAAAGGGCCCTATAAAAGATAAAATAAAGATAAATATTGCCATATAATTCTGTCAAAATTATGAAATTCCAAAATTTAACATGCATTCTGGGAACAGTTCAAACAAAAAAAGCTACAAATATTGAAGGCAAAAGGATCTTTGGTTTTGTTTGAGTTATTGAGAATTTTGCTTAAAATCAACGAAAAATAATAAAAAAAAGAAGAATGGTTGTCCTTGTTTTAAAGAAAAGAAGTATGGGTTTTGTGTAGGTTAGTTATTGACTAAGTTGACTAAGAAGTCATGTTTTTGGCTATAAAAAGGAGAGAAAATGCAGCAAATCTGTAATCAAGAAGAGAGAAAAATCATGGTAAAAATGAAGAAGAAAAAGAAGAAATTTGTGTTGTGAATGCTTTGTTTTAGAGCTGGAAATTTGTAGTTTTTGTTCTATGTTAATGTTTAATATCAGTTTATGTTTATGTCTTCATGAATGTTCTTCATCAATTTGTTAAATTCTTGTTTATATTGCCATTCTCTCTCTTTTCTCTCTTTAATCAATTTTCCAACAGATTTAATGGCGTTGATCATGGCAGTGGAGTATTTCTTAGATAGGACAAAAATTGGAAGTTACATCTTACATGTGCCCGAAATGGGTAGTGTTTAAAAATTATGGTTCCAAGTTACCTATTACGTGATAAAACAGTGGTTGTCAAATAGTGGTTGTTGACATCTTAGGACATCAAAAAGAACAAGATTTTTCCATGTAGGATGAAAAAATAAATAAATAAAAATGAAGAGCAATTTATGCACCTCAGAGGAGAAAGGGAGAGAGAAACTAGATATGCATGCCCTCAAAATCAACTTTAGAACATTTATAACCAGCAAAGATTAGGGCATTTGGATCTCAACACCAGCCTATCCTAAATGAAATAGTGTTGTGGATGCCTTTGTAGGGAAGGCTTATGGTAGGCGTAACAAAACAACGGCAGTTTAAGGAAAGTTGTGACAGGGCTAAATCTCACTAATTTGGGTTCCTAACTAGTGTAGGATTTTTCTATTTTTTAGTGGCTGATATTTTAGTTGATTTCCTTAATAGTTATTTCCTAAATAAAGACTTGTAACCTCTATTTAAGAGGTATCTCAGCTATGAATAAAGTTAAGTCTGAAATTTATTCCTTAAGAGATTTGGGTCTCTCTCTAAAGAGTCCTAAGGTGGCAAGCTCCCTTAGATGAGTTTATGTGTGTCAAGATAGGTCGTAACAAGAACAAGAATAAGGGTAATAATCCCTTGTGTGGGAAAGACTTTGTAGTCAACCGTCCGGTGACAAGATCTTGGGCTAGGGAACATAACAACTTGGTATCAGAGCAAGGCACCATGGGTGACCGAAGTCTGTGAGAAGAATTGCGAAATCTGGAAACTCGAATGACAGCATCCGAGGTTGCAACAAAGGAGAGCCTACGCCAAATCACGCAACAATTGGAGCTCCTTCTCAACAAGACTGTTCGACTACATGAAAAAGAGCCAATTGGTGACACCGAAACAGAAAACGGAAGTTCAGTTCAAGGAGGAGAAAGACGGAATAACAGGTCAGGGCGGGAGGAATCATCTGGTGGCTCCCAAAACAGTGGAATGGTCCCCCGTTATACAAAGCTAGATTTTCCAACTTATGATGGGACGGATGACCCATTAGCTTGGCTTCACCATTGTGAACAATTTTTCATCAACCAGAGAACATCCAACAATGACAAGGTTGGGCTGGCAGCATTTCATATGTTGGGGATGCTCAGCTTTGGTACTATAAATTACAGCAGGAGGAGGCAGAATTGACATGGAAACAGTTTGTTGACCTTTGCACCTTACGCTTTCATCCTCCCCTTCAAAGCAACTCATTGGGGCAGCTCATCAATCTAAAACAAACGAGTACAGTGGAAGACTACATCAGGCAATTTCAGAAATTGTTGGCACGTGCCACTAAAGTACGACGGGACCAGCAAGTTGACATGTTTACTGCAGGTCTGATGGATCATATATGACTAGAGGTAGAGATGCAGGCACCTGCTACCCTTTCACATGCTATGAGTTCAGCTCGAGCCTATGAAAAGAAGCAGCAACTTCCACCACTTAACGGGCGCAATTTTCAACTTCATGTCTCGTCAAAAACTAACAATTTGACTCCCAAACCAACTCAATCAGCAAGCAACAACATTCCTACCCAATCTAGTGCTTCTTCTCCAACTATCAAAAGACTAACAAGGGCTGAAATGGCAGAAAGGTGGGCAAAGGGGCAGTGCTTTAATTGTGATGAACCATTTGTTTTGGGGCATCAGTGCAAAAGATTGTTTTGGCTTGTACTCGACGGGGAAGTAGATTCTGAACAGCCAGATTTCGAAGAGGAACCAGCCATATCCTTGCATGCACTTACTGGTACTCAAGGGCCCAATACAATGCAACTTCAGGTGCACATTGCAGGAGAAAATCTGACCAGCTTGGTAGATTCAGGGAGTACTCATAACTTCATCAGTTTACATGCAGCGCGATGCTTGGGCTTAACCATTCCAACACAACCCGCTCTCATAGTTTCAGTAACTAACCGCGAAAAAATTGCTTGCTTTGGCATTCACACAGCCTTGCAATTTACTATTGCTAACCATACATTTACTACTGAATTTTTTGTTATCCCTTCGGATGGTTTCGATGTTGTTTTAGGGATTTTCTGGCTAAGGACTTTGGGGCCAATACTTTGGGACTTTGATGCATTGACAATGGAGTTTGCAGAAAGGGGATCACAATTATTGCTTTATGGACAGCACTCTCCGTACCAAGCTAAGTTGCATTCCCTACACGTCGACCTTCCATAACACCAGCTTGCACAACTATTGGAAGACTTTGCTGACCTTTTCCATGAGCCAAAGGGTCTGCCACCAGTCTGCAACTGTGATCACAGGATCTGTTTGCAACCAGAGTTCGAACCAGAGGTTGTTCGGCCTTATCGCTACCCCCATTTACAGAAAAATGAGATAGAATGCCAGTGTGAAGAAATGTTGCAGCAAGGCATTATTCGCCCAAGTACATCTCCTTTCTCATCACCAGTCCTACTTGTCCGCAAACATGACGACAGTTGGCGATTTTGTATTGACTACCATGCCCTGAACGCACGCACCATAAAAGACAAATTCCCGATTCCGGTAGTAGAAGAATTGCTAGATGAACTCCATGGGGGCACAATTTTTCACCAAACTAGACTTACGGTCAGGATATTTCCAAGTGCGCATGGATGCCAGGGATATAGAAAAGACTGCTTTCCGAACACACCATGGACATTTTGAATTTCTAGTCATGCCCTTCGGCTTTGTTATGGAAAGTGAATATTGTAAATATAGGAAGTCAATATTTAGATTTCTTCTTCCTATTTAGTCTCTAGTTTCTTGTATATATATAGGGTTGTATATTGAGCTAATAGAAAATAAATAAGAGTTTTTCTCTGAATATCAATCTACATGGTATCAGAGCCTTAAATTCCTCTGTTTTTCTTCTGTTTTTCTTCTCCTTCTGTGCTGGGTTTGAATTTTTCTGGAGGGTTTTCTACTGCTTCAGGAGCAGTCTGTCTAGGTCACATACTTAGACAGTTTGGTTTGCGTCACAGCCAGCACAGGGAGGAGCCTCAGCCGCCGACCGGCAGTTCCTGGAGTCCGGCAGCCTAGAAGTCCGCGCGTGACCCTCACGTGCCACCTGAAGATCTGCTCCGTTCCACGCGCCAGCGCGTGTGGGAGCGTGAGGCGTTTCCGGTGACCGTCCGGTGACCGTGCTTCCTTTTCTGGTGTCGTTTTGCTCTCTACTCTTCATTCCAGCAGTCCTTTTCTGGTTTTTCAGAGGTCAGTGGGTTGGCTCCCTTTCGTTTTGTTCCCTATTCTGCATTCCAGCAGTCCGAAGGTCAGTTTGTGTCAGTTTGTTGGCTCACTTTTATTTGACAGTTTATTCATATTGGTTTATTCATCATGCCTGATACTAAGACCATTGTTAGTGATATTATTCCGATGGTTAATAGAATTACAGAACATAAGTTGAATGAAAATAATTTTTTATATTGGAGCAAGACTATTAGAATTTATTTGAGGAGTGTTGATAAAGATGATCATTTGACTAATGATCCACCTACTGGTGAAGCTGGAAAGCTTTGGGTAAGAGAAGATGCAAGATTATTCTTGCAAATAAAAAACTGTATTGGTAGTGATATGGTTGGTTTCATAGGTCATTGTGAGTTTGTCAAAGATTTAATGGAATATCTTGAATTTTTGTATTCGGGCAAAGGAAATTTGAACAGGGTGTATGATGCGTGTAAGGCATTATATCGTGTTGAGCAGCAAGATAGGCCTCTTAAAGTGTATTTCTCGGAGGTAAAAAAGATTTATGAAGAACTTAATGTCCTTATGCCTTTCAGTTCTGACATTAAGGTTCAACAGACCCAACGGGAACAGATGGTGGTCATGAGTTTTCTTGCAGGATTATCCCCTGTTTTTGACACTGCAAAATCCCAAATTCTTTCTGGTAGTGAATTTCCTAATCTGACAGAGGCTTTCTCTCGAGTACTACGCAATGAAGGTTCTAGTTCAAGCACCTCCCTACCTTCTGTTCAGAGTGCTCTTGTCAGTCGTGATTCGGGACAACAAGGAAACCACCAGGGTAAAGGAGGCAATAATCGTGGTAGTACCAACCGGGATTCAGGTATTGTTTGCTATTACTGTCATGAACCAGGTCATACTAAACGATTCTGCAAGAATCTATTGAACAAACAACAGAGAGCAAATATGGCTAGTCAGGAGCCAGTGATCGCTCCTTCAGATAATACAGTGACTATTTCTGCTGCAGAATATGCTGAACTTTCTCAATACCGTTCATCTAAGTCTGTTGATTCTTCTGTTGTGGCTGCTGCTGCCAATACAGGTACATCTAACACATGTCTTATGTCTGCCTCTTCAAAATGGGTCATTGATTCAGGTTGCACAGATCACATGACAGGTACTCCTAGTCTCATCCTCTTTAAAAGAACCTGATAAGTTTCGTAGGGATGTTACATTAGCTGATGGTTCTAAAACTATTGTCACTAGTATTGGTATCGCTAATCCCACTCCTTCCCTTCCTTTAGATAAAGTCTTATGCTTGCCTAAATTTTCGTTTAATCTTTTATCTGTCAGTAAAATCACTCGAACATTAAATTGTTGTGTCTCATTCTTCCCTTCTCATTGTATATTTCAGGATCTTTTGACGAAGCAGATTATTGGTAGAGGACGTGAGTCAGATGGACTATATCTCTTAGATGACCAGATCTCCACATCTCTAGCATGTGCTGGTGTTATTTCTCCTTTTGAAGTCCATTGTCGCCTTGGTCACCCCTCCTTATCTTCCTTAAAGAAGCTATATCCACAATTTCAATCTTTGTCTGTTTTAAATTGAGTCATGTCAGTTTGCTAAACATCATCGTTCGCATTTAGTTTCTCGAGTCAATAAACGGGCTTCGTCCCCTTTTGAGATAGTTCATTCAGATGTTTGGGGTCCTTGTCCTGTTACTTCTCAAACTGGTTTTAAATATTTTGTTACTTTTGTGGATGATTATTCTCATATTACTTGGCTTTTCTTAATGAAAAATCGTTCTGAGATATATTCTATATTTTGTTCTTTTTGTGCTGAAATTAAAACTCAGTTTCAAAAGTCTATTCGTATTTTACAAAGTGACAATGCAAAGGAATATTTGTCTGGCCTATTTCAATCCTATATGTCACAAAATGGTATCATTCATCAAACCTCTTGTGTCGATACACCCTCTCAAAATGGGGTTGCAGAACGGAAAAATAGACATCTCCTTGAAGTTTCTAAAGCATTACTTTTTCAAATGAAGGTACCTAAACAATTTTGGGCTGATGCTGTTTCTACTGCATGTTTTCTTATTAATCGTATGCCTTCCGCTGTTCTTAATGGTGCAATCCCATATCATTGTTTGTTTCCTTCTAAAGCTTTGTTTCCCATTAGTCCTCGTATTTTCGGGTGCACTTGTTTTGTGCGAGATGTTCGTCCCCAGGTTACCAAATTAGATCCCAAATCTCTTCGTTGTGTATTTCTTGGATATTCTCGTCAACAAAAAGGATACCTTGTCTCTATAGATGTTACCTTCTTTGAACAAACTCCATTTTTTTCTTCTCCTTCTACGTATGCAGGTCAGGGGGAGGAAGATGATCTTTTAGTTTATACTGTGCATCAGCATCTTGAGTCTACTCCTACACCTGCTCAAGTTTCAGATTCTGCTCCTACTTTTGTTCCATCCCCAGTCCCTTCTCGTCCTCGTTTTGATCAGGTTTATTCTAGAAGATTGGTTGTTACTGACTCTCATCCTCCACCAGTTGCTTCGGCAGAAGTTCCGACACCTTCACTAGTGTCTACTGAGTCCAATCTTGATCTTCCTATTGCTGTTCGGAAAGGTAAACGTTTCTGTACTTATCCCATTTCTTCTTGTGTGAGTTATGACCATTTGTCTTCTTCCTCTCGTTGTTTTGTGAGTAATCTAGATTCGGTTTCCATCCCTACCACTGTTGCCCAAGCTTTATCTCATTCTGGTTGGCAAGCAGCTATGGCCGAAGAAATGGCAGCCTTGGATGCCAATGGTACTTGGGATCTTGTGCCTCTTCCTGCAGGAAAAAAGGCTATTGGATGTAAATGGGTGTTCACTGTTAAAGTTAATCCTGATGGGTCTATTGCTCGGCTTAAGGCCCGATTAGTTGCCAAGGGATATGCTCAGGTTTATGGGATTGATTATTCTGACACTTTCTCTCCAGTAGCCAAATTGTCTTCTGTTCGATTGTTTATTTCTCTTGCAGCTACTTTTGACTGGCCTTTACACCAGTTGGATGTTAAGAATGCCTTTCTTCATGGTGATCTTCAAGAAGAGGTTTATATGGAGCAACCGCCTGGTTTCGTTGCTCAGGGGGAGAAGGGTAAAGTCTGCAAACTTCGCAAGTCTCTTTATGGCCTAAAGCAAAGTCCTCGAGCATGGTTTGGGAGGTTTTGTGATGTAATACAAAAGTTTGGCATGAGGAAGAGTATTGTTGATCATTCTGTGTTTTTTAGAAGTTCAGATGTTGGGATAATTTTGCTTGTTGTGTATGTTGATGATATTGTTATTACAGGAAGTGACTCAACCGGTATATCATCACTTAAGTCATATCTTCAGTCTCAGTTCCAAACAAAAGATTTGGGTTTGTTGAAGTATTTTTTGGGAATTGAGGTATCCCGATGTAAGAAAGGAATATCTCTGTCACAAAGGAAATATGTTCTTGATCTTTTGAAGGAGACTGGAAAGTTGGGTGTTAAGCCTTGTAGTGCTCCAATGATTCCCAACATACAGCTCACTACTGAAGGGGAGTTGTTTTCTGATCCTGAGATGTATAGAAGGTTAATTGGCAAGTTGAACTACTTAACAGTGACACGTCCAGATATTGCTTACTCAGTGAGTGTTTTAAGTAAGTTTTTGTCTTCTCCTACTATTTCTCACTGGGAAGCGTTAGGACAAATCCTATGCTATTTAAAAGGTTCTCCAGGGCGTGGTCTTCTCTACAGTAACCATGGACATGTGAACATTGAGTGTTTTTCTGATGCAGACTGGGCAGGCTCAAAGGTTGATAGAAGATCGACTACAGGTTATTGTGTTTTTGTGGGAGGAAACTTGATATCTTGGAAAAGTAAGAAGCAAAGTGTAGTATCTCGTTCTAGTGCTGAAACTGAATATCGAGCTATGGCTCAATGCACTTGTGAAATTATTTGGGTCCGTCAGTTATTAGAAGAGATCGGTTTCAAGACATCCTCTCCGGCAAGGTTATGGTGCGATAATCGAGCTGCTCTCCATATCGCTTCAAATCCGGTGTTCCATGAGCGCACTAAACATATTGAGATAGATTGCCATTTTATTCGAGAAAAATTACAACATGGTGTTATATCTACCGAGTATGTCAAGACAGGCGAGCAACTTGGGGATATTTTCACCAAACCTCTTAATAGTTCTCGGGTTGATTATCTATGTAACAAGTTGGGCATGATAGATATATATGCTCCAACTTGAGGGGGAGTGTTATGGAAAGTGAATATTGTAAATATAGGAAGTCAATATTTAGATTTCTTCTTCCTATTTAGTCTCTAGTTTCTTGTATATATATAGGGTTGTATATTGAGCTAATAGAAAATAAATAAGAGTTTTTCTCTGAATATCAATCTACAGGCTTGACAAACGCGCCTTCCACTTTTCAGGCACTTATGAATGAGGTATTCCGTAAATACTTGCGTCAATTCGTACTTGTTTTCTTTGACGACATTTTAATATACAGTAAAACATGGACGGAGCACATGGAACACTTAAGGATTGTATTTGATCTTTTAAGAAGTCAACAGCTGTACCTTAAGAAGACCAAATGTTCTTTTGGTCAGCCAAAGGTAGCTTATCTAGGCCATATAATTTCAGCAGATGGGGTCGCAGCTGATCCGTCCAAAATCCAAGCGGTGGTAGACTGGCTGGAGCCTCAATCCGTGACTGCCCTGCGAGGTTTCCTTGGGCAGAATTCTGCTACAACAAATCATTCCACATGGCATTGCGGATGTCACCCTTCCAGGTGGTGTACGATCGCCCACCTCTGTCCTTACTGCCATATACTGCTGGTGTTGCAAAGGTGGATGCTGTTGACCGTTCTTTGCAAGACCGTGATGAAGTTTTGCTGCTGATTCGACACCGCTTACAGCAAGCTCAACATCGCATGAAGACGGCCTATGATAAGGATCATCGTGACATTTCCTATCAGCCGGGTGACTTTGTGTGGTTGCGTCTCCATCCTTATAGACAACAATCACTTCGCGGTCCATCTTTTCATAAATTTGCTCCAAAATACTACGGTCCATTTGCAATTACTCAACGCATTGGCTCTGTTGCCTACCAATTAGATTTGCCTTCTGATTGTCGCTTGCATAATGTGTTTCATGTTTCCCTACTCAAACCTTTCAAAGGAGACCCTCCAGCAGCACCCGCACAATTACCTCCTATCACTGATGGCAGAATTGAATTCCAGCCCCATTCTATCATCCGCAAGAGGGTTAACCGTGGTCAGACCGAACTGTTGGTGCAATGGACCGGTCTCTCCCTTGATGATGCCACTTGGGTAGACTTGGTTCAATTTCAGACATCCTACCCATATTTCCAGCTTGAGGACAAGCTTGTTGTCCAGGAGGGGAGTAATGTTGTGGATGCCTTTGTAGGGAAGGCTTATGGTAGGCGTAACAAAATAATGGCAGTTTAAGGAAAGTTGTGACAGGGCTAAATCTCACTAATTTGGGTTCCTAATTAGTGTAGGATTTTTCTATTTTTTAGTGGCTGATATTTTAGTTGATTTACTTAATAGTTATTTCCTAAATAAAGACTTGTAACCTCTATTTAAGAGGTATCTTAGCTATGAATAAAGTTAAGTCTGAAATTTATTCCTTAAGAGATTTGGGTCTCTCTCTAAAGAGTCCTCAGGTGGCAAGCTCCCTTAGATGAGTTTGTGTGTGTCAAGATAGGTCGTAACAAGAACAAGAATAAGGGTAATAATTCCTTGTGTGGGAAAGACTTTGTAGTCAACCATCCGGTGACAAGATCTTGGGCTAGGGAACATAACAAATAGACAACTATTAAGGAAGCTAAGTAAGAAGCATAAATTGTAGTAGCTTGGACCTGAAGGAAATAATGCCTCAAACTCTTGTAACTTCCAACTCCAGACTGAACTTTATAAGTATTATCAGGGTATTGCAATTCTCAAAAAGGATCAGCTTAATAATTTGTTAGTGAACCAAAATAGCCCATAGCTTAAATAAAGTCCAAATTCACAACATATCCTAAGTCCTAAACTAGAAAGGGCTCTACCAAACTTATAAAAACTGCATAGTACCACACCATGTTGCCTCCTTAATAAAACAACATGTTTCTTACTGGTCCCATACTAGTAAACTCCAAATTTGCCAAAATGAAAAATTACATGAACATCATTATTTTTCTTGGGTTTAGGAATAATCAGGCTCGAACTGATAACTTCCACCACGTCGAGGTGACACTCTACTGCTGAGTTATATCCCTCTATTTTCCTCCATCGAGGAAGAGAACTGACTAATACTAAGGCAAAAGATCGAAAAACCCAACGCCACTATTCTTAAACAACTTGGAGTTGGGCCTTCTTTTCTCACTATTTCGGATATGAAAATAATGTGAAAAACTGGATTCAATTGTCAACTACTCTTATCGGAAGGACTTACTACGAATTCAAGCCATAGCACATGATTTCATAAAAGCGTATGATTTTTACGACTTAAATAATGAAAGTCTTACATGAAGAAGATTTGGCTCAGCACGTTCTATTCCCAATTCGATATTCTTACAAAAATAGAGAAATTAGAACTAAGTCAAGATGATATGGATCAATCCCTTCTTTTTGCGCCAAAGACCTTACCATTTTCGAAGGAATTGGAGTTCCATCTCTTTTCTATTTCCATTCAAGAGTTGTTATGTGTTTCATACCCCTTTGAGACCCCGAAAATAAAATGGACAAATTCCTTTTCTTAGGAACACATACAAGATTCGACACTACAACAAGGATAATGGTAACCTCACCATTAATATCTATCCCACCGTCTCTTGTTCTATTCATACCTATTTTTTTCGACTATAGCCATTCCACCCATTTAGTCAAGATAAACACGACGTATTCTATCATGGCCCTCTTCTGCCAATAAAAAAAGTGCAACGTCGATAAATTCTTGTAATATAATTTGTAAAATGGCTCCACTAAGTTCCATATCACTTATAGAGCAAATCCATATAATTATAAAACCCATATGAGATACAGAAGAATAGACTTTTTTTTTAAATTCCATTGACCGGGAGATGTTGAAGCTCAGAGATGTCGAAGTTCATTTTAACTATTGCTGTCATTCTACCTGATTATTATAACATTGATATCAAAGCAGTCTCAGACTAGGAAAAAATTTAATTAGAAATCAGCAGACTAGGAAAAACGGGCACACAAGCTCAGATGCTGAAGATACTGAAATAGAAGAAACAGAAGAGCAAGAAAAACTCACCATGTTCTAAAGCAATATCAGTTGAGGTTTGAAGCCTTACAAAAGGAGCAACAAGCTGCAGGGCCAAACAACAACAAACTTATGACCAACTTCGCTCGGAACAACTCAAACTCGGTATCTAGTTCAACCAAATGATGGAGATGTTGCGAAATTTAAACGAAGATAAAGAGCCAATGTGAGAGGAAACCCCACCAGCAGCGAGACAGATCCTACCTACCCCAAGAGTCGATGAGATTGATGAGTTAAGGGTGAGAAATTTGGATGACTAAGCCCGGCTACCTAAACAAGCTGCTACCGAAAATGGATCTTTTATTATTTGAAGGAACAGGGCCACAGTCATGGTTTTGGAAGTGCAACAAATATTTCTAGATCTATGAGGTCCCAAAGGAGAGAAAAATGGAACTAGGTCCAATATATCTCATTGGGAAAGCTGAGGCGTGGTATTTGGGATGGATCAAAATACACGAGCACGCTAGCTGGGAAGAATTTCCAAATGCCCTAATACTAAGGTCTCGAGACTCTCATGTAAAGATGTGGTAATGGAGTTCAATAAACTCAAGCAAAAAGGATCGGTGATGGAGTTTCAAGAAGAGTTAGGAAAAGACGATGAAATCAAGCAGCAGAACCCTTATCTCATCGATGCCTACTTTGTTTCTAGTTTTATCGGTGCACTGAAGAAGGAGATAGGAGCTGGAGTTCGAATGTTTAAACTGGACTCCCTTCACCAAGCTTTTGAGCAAGCCTGCCTCCAGGAGATGGTGTTAGAGGCGACTCACAAGGTTTGTCGGGTCAATCCCCAAACTCATTCATCTTACCCAGACCTCTCAACATCGTCGCCTCCAAAATCACGCTAAATCCCAAAAAAACACCCTAGTCCGCCTAAACAATCCAAAGATAAATTCCAATCATTGTTTTCAATGTGGTGACCAATTTTTTCCTAGTCACTGTTGCTAAACCAAAAGTATGATGACTTTGCATGGCCAAGAAAATGAAGAGTTTGAGGAAGGACGAGACAAGTAGCAAGCCATTGATGATAAAAGTGAAGAGAAAAAATTTGTGAATGGGTTGAGTTATCCTTGCACGCCATCGACGACAGTCTGTAATAATCCAACACTCAAACAGAGCAAGGTTAGGAGAATAGAAAGCAGAAGAAGAGAAAAGAAGAGAAGGAGAGAAGAGCAGAGAAAGAAATAGAGAGAATAGGAGAGAAATATTAGATATTCATTCATAAAATGTTGGCAATTTGTTACAGCCTAATTAATAGCAGAAATTGTACTAAAGGACAAATGATAAGGGAAATCTATTTATTCCACCTGCTGACCACATTCTAATATTTATTCCTTTGGCCCACACTCCTAATCATCAACTAATCACCTTACTCACTCACATTTACCTTCCTACCCTTTTTTCTCCTCGAGTATGTGACAATACCTTCCCCTTTAAGCCATTCTTATCCCCAAGAATGCATGGATAAAGGAATTGATGAGCAATGAAGCTACGGTCCTCCCAAGTAGCATCAATGGTAGGTAAGTTGAGTCACTTAACCAAAACCTGTTGAATGTGTTGGTTGCCTCAAAGAATGACCCTTGAATTCAAAAATTTCTCTGGACCAACAAGTATTTCCCCTGCCTTTGTGTCTAGCAATTCCATTATTAGTACTACATGTGATCCCACCTTCTTTAGTAATGGGACATGGAAGACTGGGTGAACTCTAGAGTGTGCTGTTAATTTCAATTTGTAAGCCATTTCTCTTATCCTTTCCAAGACCTCAAAAGGCCCATCGTACTTTGCTGACAGCTTAATATTCTTCCTTAAAGCAATGCAAGTTTGTCTATATGGCTGCAACTTCAAATACACAAAATCTCCCACTTCAAAAACTCTCTCAGTTCTTCTTCTATCAGCATACATCTTCTCCATCCTCTCTTGAGCTTTTTGCAAATTTTCTTTTGAGTAAATTTGAACATGTGCACGTTCCAGCAACAAGTCTTCCACTGCTGCTACCTCAGTTTGAATGTTAAGCAGGGGTGGTGGAGTAGGAGCATACCCATACAAGGCCTTGAATGGTGTTATCCGTATGGCCGAATAGTAGGTTGTATTATACCACCATTCAGCCAATGGCAACCAATCAGCCCACTTTTTAGGGTGCAGATGAGACATGCATCTTAAATAAGTCTCCAATGTTCTGTTCAATCACTTAGACTAGCCATCAATTTGAGGATGATACGTAAAACTCGTGGAGCTGGACTCCAAGAATCTTAAACAACTCTTTCCAAAACAAGCTTATAAAAATCTTCTCTATCAAATACAATCACTTGTGGTAATCCATGAAGTTTACCAATGTGATTGAAGAATTGTTTGACTACTGTAACAACTGAGTAGGGGTGAGTAAGGGGAATGAAATGGGCTGATTTGGTTAGGTTGTCCACCACTACTACAATAGTTCATAGCCTTTAGATTTTGATAATTTTTCTATGAAATCCATACTAATCAATGACCAAGCAGTAGATGGAATGGGCAGAGGTTGGAGCAACCCAGTGTATAGACAAGTTTTCGACTTACATTTAATGCAAATGTCACTATGATACTCAATCAGTAACACTTTTCTTTAGATTAGGCCAGTAGAAATGAGCTTTTAGCTTGTTATATGTTACCTGGATACCAGAGTATCCTCCTAATAGACTATCATGGAATTGTGCTAGCATTTTGCTTCTCAAGTCAGATGAGTTGCCTATAAAGAGTCTCCCTTTATATCTTAATATGCCCTGCTGAAGTGAGTACTAGGGAACCATTGTTGGGGTCATGACAGTGGCTATAATGAGTTCTTGAGCCTGCTGGTCATCTTTATAGGAGTGTTCAACTTCAGACACCCATGCTGGAACCACTGCTGAAGCAAAAAGAATTCCTTCACTATCCTCCTTTCTAGATAATGCATCAGCTGCCCTATTCTCCTTGCCCTTCTTGTAGTGTATCTTATATTCCAGCCCCAAGAGTTTAGTGATTCCCCTTTGCTGAACATATGTATGAAGCTTTTGTTCTAGCAAATGCTTTATGCTTTGCTGATCAGTGTTGATGATGAACTTTCCCTGCTCCAAGTAATGTCGCCATTTGGTGACAACAAAGATAATATCAAGTAGTTCACGTTCATAAGCTGATAAGCCTTGATTCCTCGAGCTCAACTGCTTGGATATGAATGCAATGGGTCTGACCTCTTGCATAAGTACTGCCCCTATACCAGCACCACTTGCATCACACTCTAGGACAAATGGTTTAGCAAAATTAGGTAAAGCTAAGATTGGAGCAGTAGCCATAACCTGCTTCAAATGGTCAAAAGCAAGTTGTGCTTCAGAATTCCAGTGAAAGGTTTGCTTCTTCAAAAGTGTATTTAGAGGTTTGCAAATAATTTCATAAGCCTTGATGAACCTCCTACAATATCCAGTTAAACCCAAAAATCCTCTAAGCTACTTAAGGGTTTTTGGAATAGGCCAATCCACCATAGCTTAGATTTTAGACCTATTAGTTGAAACTCCCTCTGCAAAGATGATGTACCCCAAATATTCTACTAATTCATAGCCAAAGACACATTTCTCCTTCTTGGCAAACAATTTCTGCTCACACAGGATTTGGAATACAGTTTCCAAATGACTTAGGTGCTCCTCCTTACTCCTACTATAAACAAGGATATCATCAAAGAAAACTAATACAAACTGTCTCAAATATGGCTGGAATATTTGGTTCATTAAGGCTTGAAAGGTGGCTGAAGCGTTGGTTAGCCCAAAGGGCATAACCTTGAATTCAAAGGCCCTTCTCGATAATGCCGTTCAATTCAACAGCCTTGCCATCCTTCTTAAATAATAGCTTGCAACCCACAAAATTTAGAGTGATTGGATTATAAGTTCTCATCCAATCCATCCCAAGCACTACATCATATTTTCCAAGCTCCAGTACCCTCAAGTCAAACTGAAATTTTATCCCCTTCATCACCCATCCACACTCCAAACATTTTGTTTTGACCATTAATTTCCTACCATCAGCTACTGTGACTGCCATAGGGTTGATTGTAACAGTAGCAAGCTTCAATTCCTCCACCAACTTCGGATCGATGAAGCTATGTGAGCTGCCAAAATCAATTAGAATGACGATGGCCTTATTTTTTATTTGCCCTCGTATTCTAATGGTATTATCAATCTGACTTCTATCAATTAAGTGGAGAGAGAGTTGACCCTGTTCAACTGGTTCATGACTAACCACATCTTCTTCAACTTCCTGCCAATCGTCACCTCCACGATCGATACCTTCATCTTCATCGATTCCCTGAAACATCATCACTTGCTTCACCGCACAATTGTATCCAGGGAAATACCAATCACCGCATTTGTAGCAAACATTCGATCCTCGTTTATTTGGGATATAAGGAGTTTGGTATTTGAGTATTTTGTTGTGATTTAGGGTTGTAGGAGTTGACTGGTTTTGGGGTCGATATAGTCGGGTTAGGAAGTTGGGTCATGGGTTTGGTTGTTTGGGCTTGGGTCTGGGCAAATGATGAGTGGTTATGCGGTGCGTTTTGTGAACGGTAAGTTTTTTGTGAAGCTTCAATCACTATCTCCTGAAGCCTCGCCTGCTCAAAAGCAGCATTCAACGTCGATGGTTGTAACATCCTCACCATCGCCCCCACTTCTTCCTTTAACCCACCCAGAAAACTCGAGAGATAATAAGAGTCGGAGAGATTTGGACTTACCCTCCCAACCTTTGCTTTAATCTCTTCGAAAGCTTCCTGGTAATCCTTCACCAATCCTGTTTGCCAAAGTCTATAGAAATCCAACACCACATCATCTATCGGAGAATCATGAAACCTTTGGAGCAAGGCATTTGAATGGGTTTGTACCCAACCCCAATACCATCTCTTTGCAACATCAAAAAGATACAGAGTAGCCAATTCCACTTTTTGCTCCTCAGGATCATAGATTCTAAAGTATTTCCTACATTTCCACAGCCAAGATTGAGAATCCTTCCCTTCAAAGATGGGTAAATCCATATTTGGAAGCAGTCGATTATAATACCCACGGCCCCCTCCATCTGAGCCAAACCAACGAACAACTGCTCAATCTCATCAGTCCTTTCACCCACTACTGTACCTTCTGGCTCACAAAACTTCAAATGTAGATTTGGTAACAATCCTTTGGTAGGGGCCAGTAAGCTCCTCAACTATTGGTTCCTTCCCTTTGTCCTACAGATTCATAAGAATTTGCATCATTTGACCCATCTGGTTACTCAGCTTAAGCTGCTCTCCACGTAATTTATCAAAATTGCGATGTTGTTCCCTACGCAGTTGATCAAAATTGCGATGATATTCCCTCTGCATTGTTTCCATCTTGAGATTCATCTCATTCTGGAGAGAGGAGATCCGATCAACCTCCATTGTTTCTTCTCCCTCATTAGAGGTTTCTTCAGTACAGATATTTCTGGGTTTCCTTAGCTTACTCATGATAAGTATGGATATGGATATTAGGTCGAGGATAGATGGCTCTGATGCCAATTTGTAACAATATAATACTCAAACAGAGCAAGGTTAGGAGAATAAAAAGCAGAAGAAGGAGAGAAGAGCAGAGAAAAAAAATACAGAGAATAGGAGAGAAATATTAGATATTCATTCATAAAACGTTGGCAATCTATTACATCCTAATTAATAGTAGAAATTGTACTAAAGGGCAAATGATAAGGGAAATCTATCTATTCCACCTGCTGACCACATTCTGTTATTTATTCCTTTGGCCCACACTCCTAATCACAGCTAATCACCTTACTCACATTTACCTTCCTACCCTTCTTCCCCCCTCGAGTATGTGGCACAATCTCACTGATAATACCATCAAATTAAAGAGAAATATCAAGAACAAGAACCTCTTCATCCTAATCAATAGTGGGAGTACCCATGGCTTTATTAACACCAAAGTGGTTGAGGAGCTGAAATAACCGGCAGTGCAAGTAAAACTTGTGACAGTCACCTTGGCTAATGGCAAAAAATTGCAAGTTAGGCCAAAATGCTTTGGCTGCACTGAAACCATGCAGAGTAATAAGTACAGTTTGGCGTTCGAGTTTTAGAAATTGGGGATTATGATGGTTTTTTTGGAGTGGATTGGATGAAGTCCTATACTCCAGTCACTTGCGATTTTGAAGGTTACAAGTTGATATTTCAAAAGGATGGCAAAATGATCGAGCTCAAAGAGGTTACTAATGCTACTACCATGAAAGTGATGATTGGAAATGAACTTAGCTCATTCAAGGTAGCTAAAATGAAATATCAAAACATCTTGACACTGAACCTCAATTTCAGAGCTCCATTCAATCCCTCCTCAATAAATATCAATTCTTGTTCCAAAAACCAAAATCTCTACTTCCCTTTCGTAGCATCAACCATATAATCCCTTTAAAACCAAATGCTCAACCAGTAAATACTCAAACCTTACTGTTACCCTCACTTTCAAAAAGAGGAAATAGAGAAGTTGGTTCAAGAGATGCTTGGCTCAATGGTCATACAACCTAGCAGAAGCCCCTTTGCCTCTCTTGCACTCTTAGTCAAGAAAAAAGATGGAAGTTGGCGTTCTTTTGGATTACAAGGAATTGAATGAGCTTACAGTTAAAGATAAATTTTCAATTCCCATTATTAAGGATCTTCTGGACGAATTACATATAAGGTTGTGCTATTCTACAAAATAGACCCCAAAGCAAGGTATCACCAAATAAGAATGGAGTCTGAGGATATAAACAAACCAACCTTTAAGACACATCCAGGGCATTTTGAATTCCAAGCGATGTCTTTCGACTTCACAAATGCTCTTGCCACTTTCCTAACCCTAATGAACAATATATTCAAACCATACCTCAAAAGGTTTGTCTTGATGTTTTTTTATAATATACTGGTCTTTCGTAACTCATATAAGCTGCACTTTAATAGTCTTGAGTTGGTTTTTGAAATTTTAGTATCTAAACAACTTGTAGCAAAATGAAGAAATGTGTGTTGGGTTGTTTACCTATAGAGTATATGGGGGAACATCATATTACCAGAAGGGTTTGCTACAGACCAATCTAAAATTCAGGATATGCTCAATTGGACAACTCCAAGCACTCAAGCAATCCAGAGGTCTATTGGGACTAACAAGCTATTATCAAAGGTTTATAAGGCATTATGGACTTCTAAGTCAGCCCTTAATTACTAAAAAAAAGATGCATTCCATTAGAATATAAAAGCATAATTAGCTTTCCGAAAGCTAAAAGAAGCTATCATGACAGCTCTAGTATTAGCTTTGCCTAATTTTTCAGAGCCTTTTATCCTAGAATGTGATGCTAGCATCGGTAGAATTGGTGCAATTTTAATGCAAAATGGAAGATCCATTGCTTACCTCTCTAAGCCCTTAAGTACTAGAAATTAGATGTTCTCACCCTATGAAAGAGAATTATTGGTAATCATTTTCACTGTTACGAAATGGAAGCATTAACTTCAATAGGGACAAACCTTCATCAAGAAAGACCAAGAAAACATTAAACACTTCTTAGAATAGAGACTACACACTTATATCCAGCAAAAGGGATCACAAAATTGCTTGAGCTAGATTATAGAATTTTATATAAAAGAGATCAAAGAACAAGGCAACAGATGCCCTCTCCAAGAAGTTTGACAAGGAAGGCAGCTGCTTTCTCATGACCTCATCTGTTGTTCCAACTTGGAAATTAAAAGTAGAGAAAAAATACAAGCAAGATCCACAAGCTCAAGAATTAATTGCGGCTGCTACAACAAGCACATCTTCACAGACTACTTATTCCTTCCAAGGAGGCATACTCAAATACAAGGGAAGAGTCTTCATTAGCAGAGGTATTGAGTTGAGATCGAAATTATTGACCCAGTTCCATAATTCAACCTTAAGGGGCAAACTATAACACATTAAAAGCTGCTTCTATTGGCCTCAAATGCAACAATTAGTAAAAGAATGGGTGTTTATTTGTAATGCATGTAGCAGGTGTAAATCAGAAACTTGCCCCTATCCTAGCCTACTCAACCATTACCTATATACCTTTTGTAGCATGACACACCATCAACATGAATTTCATACAAAGATTGCCAATATATAAGGGGTGTGACACATTCTAGTGGTGGTAGACAGCTTTACTAAGTCATCACACTTTATTCCTCTAACTCATCCTTTCCCAGTAGCTGTAGTAGCTCAGAAATTCTTTAGATCACAGCTGTAAGCTTCATGGTCTTCCTCAATCTATTATCTTAGATAGAGATAAGATCTTCAACAGCTTAGTTTGAAAGAACTCTTCAAGCTCTTAAGGGTTAAATTGTACTTGAGTTCAACCTACCATCCTAAAACGGATGAGTAAATTGAGAGGCACGATCCTCAAACGGATGAATAAACTACGAGGCAAGATAGAACCATGGAGGGATACTTAAGATGTATGTGTCACCTCAATCCAAGGAGATGGAATGAATGGTTGAGCTCTACTGAATGGTGGTACAACACCTCCTTTCATACAACAATCAAAATTACTCCTTTCAAGACTCTATATGGCTATGAACCTCCCAACCCTCCTACAACTCTATAACTCAGTAGCTGAAGTGGGTGATATTATCCAGCAAAGAGTGACTCAATACTCAATTAAAATAACAATTGCGCCTAACTCAACAAAGAATGAAGTTCTATGTTGATTAGCACAAAAGTGAGCGCGAATTTGTTGTTGGTGATATGATGTACCTAAAACTACTGCCTTATAGACAAACTTCTTTAACGCTATGAAGAAGTTCCAAACTTGCTGCAGAATATTATGGACCTTACAAAATTATAGAGAAGGTTAGTGTTGTATCGTACAACTTCTTTTGCTCCAACTTCTAAATTACACCCTATCTTTCATGTCTCTCTATTTAAAAAGAAGATAAGTGCTAAGGAAGTGCTTATAACACAATTATCTAATGAGCACGAAGACAATTTTGTCACCGGTCCTGAAAAGATCATTAATTCTCGAATTATATTAAGAGCGAGTAGCCATGTCCAACAAATCTTGATCAAGTGGATCAACTTGCCTAGCATAGATTCCACTTGTCAGCTTCATTGAGCAATAGTTCCCTGAGTTCTTTCATTCTTTGGGACAAGAATGGCTTCAAGAGAGGGTATTATTATATATAAGAGGAGGAAAGAGCAAAAGGGAATGTTAAGAATAAGAAAAGTGAGGATAGGCCTTGATGAAAAAATCATGAGCTATAGATAACAAATTTAGTACAATAGAATTAGGATAGTAGTGAGTGAAATAGTGTTAACAAAATTTGCATTTTAGCTGCTAGTGTCTATAAGAGAATGGTGTTGATGTGATTATGAATTATGTTGAACGAAATCAAATTATTCCTCATTCTCATCTTTGTCTTCCTATTTTGTCTCTATATTCTCTACCTCTCCATTCTAATTTCTATAAATCTCTCTCTTCAATTCCTATTTTGCTACAATTCATTCTAACTATTGTTGTCATTCTACCTAATTATTATAACAAAAGTCTACACCAAATTGCATTGGCAAATTAGTCAATATTGTCACTCCCAATTTTGCATACAATGTTTTGGAATGAAGCTCAACATTCAAGTCCAACTCTAATTATGATATAACTGAAAGTGGGTAAGAAAAACAATTTTTGAGTTTGGGTTGCACAATTTAGAACAATGGAAATTGAATTATTACCTAAACAGACAAAACTTCCTACTATATCAAATTCATCACTATCTATCTATTATAGTATCTAGCTAGTGACAAAATAGACTGGAAAATGAAGAAGAGATTGGCAGAAAATTAAAGTAGGGAGATGGAAGAATACAAAAAGAGTAGGATGAGAGAGGTAGAATAGAAAAGTGAGGGCAGAAGGATGGGGAATAATGCAGGTGAGGGTAGAAGGATGGGGAATAATCAGTCATTCATTCAAGATAATCATTGATAACATCAAAACTTATTCTTATAGGCGCACACTAGCAAAATTACAAATTCAGAGAGTAATACCTCACTCACTACTAACTAATTCTATTATGCTATTTTTGTCCTATCTATAACTAATAATTCCCTCATCACAAACACTATTCATTTATCCCTTTCTCAACATTCTCATTTACCCTTCTTTTCCTTTTCTTCTTCTTATAAATAACAATGCCCCTCTCTTGAAGCCATTTTGTCCCCAAGAGTGGAAAAACTCAAAAATTTGTTGCTTAATGAAGCTGACATCTTCCCATGTTGAGTCTATGCTTGGCAAGTTGATCCACTTGATAAGAATCAGCTGAACATGGGTGCCTCCTCCTAATATGACTCTAAAATTGATGTTGTTTTATGGACCAATGACAAATTCTCCCTATTGCTCTTTAGATGATTGGGTTATAGGCACTTTCATAGTACCAATCTTCTTGTTCAACAAGCACACATGGAAGATTGGGTGTAATTTGGAAGTAGGGGTAAAAGAAATTTGTAGGCTACAACACTAACCTTTTCTACAATTTGGTAAAGCACATAAAACTTTGAAGCAGCTTGAGAATTCTTAGAGCTAATGAAGTTTGTCTATAGGGTTGTAGCTTAAGATACATCATATCACGCAAAGCAAACTCCCTCTCACTTCTATGTTGATTAGCGTAAAACTTCATTCGTTGCTAAGTCGAGAACAATTATTCTTTCATTTGAGCATTGAGATTCTCTCTATACTGAACTAGAGAGTGTTGAGAGGGTTAAGAGGTTCAAAGCCATATAGAACCTTAAAAGGAGTCATTTTAATTGTTGTGTAAAAAGAGGTATTGTACTACCATTCATCAGAGCTCAGTCATTCACTCAATCTCCTTGGATTGAGGTAACATATACATCTTAAGTAGTCCTCTAGAGTTATGTTCAGCCTCTCAGTTTGTCCATTTGTTCGAGGATAGTAGACTGAGCTTAAGTGCAATTTAACCCAAAGTTTGAAGAGTTCTCTCCAAAATAAGTTGGTGAATATTTTGTCTCTACCTGAAATAATTGATTAAGGAAGACCGTGAAGCTTGCATATGTGATTCAAGAATTTTTTAGCTACCACAGCTACTATGAAATGATGAGCTACAGGGAATAAAATGTGCAGACTTAGTGAACCTGTCTACCACTACTGAAATTATGTCAAACCCCTTAGCTTTAGGTAGTCTCTCTATGAAATCCATATTGATGGTGTGCCAAGCAGCAGGAAATATAGGCAATGCCTGGAGTAAGCTAGGATGGGGACAAGCTTTTAACTGACAACTGCTGCAAACATCACAACTAGACACCCAATCTTTTATAGATAGCTGCATTTGAGGCCAAAAGAAATACCCTCTTAATATGTTATAGGTGGCCTGAATACCAGAATGACCCCTAAGATTTAATTATGGGATCGGCGCAATAATTTTGACCTCAATTTAGCATCTCTGCCAATGCAAATTTTCCTTTTGTATACGAGTATGCCTCCTTGAAAGGAATAATTATTCTCTAAAATGTTGCCTGCTAAGAATGAATTATGGCATTGGCACAATAATTTTGACCTCAATTTAGTACCTTGGCCAATGGAAAATTTCCCTTTGTATATGAGCATGTCTCCTTGCAAGAAATAATTATTCTCTGAAGTGGTGGTTGTTGTAGCAGTTATAATTAGGTTTTCAACTTGCAGATCTTATTTATAGTTTTCTTCCACTTTTAGTATCCATGTTGGAACCATAGAGGAGGTAATCATATTGCAGCTGGCTTCATTTTCAAATTTCTTGAAGAAAGCATTTGCTGCTCCGTTTCTATACAAAATTTTAACCCAAGCAACTTCGCGATCCTTTTGCTGAATATAAGTGTGTAACCTCTGTTCTAAGAAGTGTTTACTACTCTCTTGGTTGGTCTTGACGAAGAATTACCCTTGCTGAATATAATGCTTCCATTTTGTTACAGCTAAAATGATTGCCAATAATTCTCTCATAGAAATATAGCATCTGATTTCTTGGGCTCAATGGCTTAGAGAGGTAAGCAACGAGTTTGTCATTTTGCATCAGGATTATACTAATTATAGTGCTGCTTACATCACATTCTAGGACAAAAGTCTTTAAAAAATTAGATAGAGCTAACACTGGAGTAGTAACCACGACTTCCTTCCGTTTGTGAAAACCACTCCTAATTTTTTATTCCAGTGAAAGGCATCTTTTTTTAGTAGTTGAGTCAAGAACTGACTGAAAAGACCATAGTGCCTTATAAATCTTCTATAGTAGCCTGTGAGTTCTAAAAAACCATTGAGCTGCTTGAGGTTGGTCAGAATTGGCCAATCGAGCATGTCTTGGATCATAGATTGGTATGTATTCTGTAGCAACCCCTTTTGCAGATATGATGTGCCCTAGGTATTCTACAGATAAGCAACCAAAAACACATTTTTTTACTAGTTTATATGCTAAAATTTCAAAGACCAATTCCAAATGCACTAAGTGTCTCTCAAATGAGTTACTGAAGACCAGTATATCATCAAAAAATACAAAGAAAAATCTTTTGAGTTATGGTTTGAATATGTTGTTCATCAAAACTTGGACGGTGGCAGGAGCATTTGTGAGGCCAAAAGGCATTACTTAAAATTTAAAATGTCTTCGGGGTGTGTTCCCAGTCATCACCTTCATTACAATAACATCAGTTACCCCTTTAAGCTTAATCATTGTCATACTTCCAAAAAATCAACTTGTAGCCTTCAAAATCAAAAGTCACCTGCATCTAGTCCATTCCTAAGACCATATTATAGTCCCCAATTTCTAAACCTCACACATCAAACTAGAACTTACAACCTTGCATGGTCTAGGTGCAACTGAAGCATTTTGACCTCACAACAATATTTCTATCATCAACTATGGTAATCACCACTAAGTTAACTTGCACCACCGGTAATTTTAGTTCTTCAGCTACCTTGAAGACGATGAAGTTGTATGCACTCCCACTATTGATTAGGATGACGAGATTCATATTCTTAATCTGCCCTTTAATAGTATTGTCGGTGAGGATAGCTTCTCCATTTCACAAACCTCTTCCTCCTCATCTTTCTCATCAATCACTTGCCAATCGTTCTCCGTTTTCTCACCTTCTTCATCTTCTTAGCCGTGTAGAGCCATCATATTCTTGGGTTGGCAACAATTACCAAGAAAATATCTTTCACCACACGTAAAGCATTGATTAGAATTTTTCTTTTGGTTGTTGAAGGGGCATTCTTTTGGGGATTGGGTTATGATTTAGGGGTGACAACGGTGAGTACCATTGTTTGCTATCCCCAATTACCCACTCTCACATGCAATATAGGGTGCTTTAAGAATTGAAAATGTGAAGATTGATTATATAGCAATACCATCTTTGTTAACTAAGAAATTGAAATAAGACGTCTTCCCACAACAAAATCAAGTTTTTGGCCAAAATACCCTAGAGGCCTCTACCACAATTCTGCTAACCACTCTTAAATGAATCTTTGCAAGCTAAAAGTGATGGATAAGCATTGATTGTTACTATAAGCAAAACAAGAATCCATGCATTTTAAGACACAATTGAGGATAAGAACTTGTTGTGGCATCAAAATGATACTAACAGGGGTTTCAAAATTATGGATTGGAAAAGCATTATTATCCCACATGCATGTGTATGCAAGAACTTACGAACTCGAGGAATTTTAAATTGCAAAATAGGAAAAAAAAAAAAAAGGATTTTTAAGGTCTGCAAGTAATAGAGCAACAGGAAGGGATGGAGGGCAGGAAAGCCAATAACATTTAGATGCTAATAGTGAAAATTGGGGAATGGGATTCCTTTCATGTACCACAGACATCAAAGCAAGATTTTTATATCATTACCATTGCCAGCACAAAATCATTGCCCAAATTTTTGCACCAAATACCAATCAAGCCTAGGTTACTCTAGTGCTCTTCTAAGTCCAACAATCATTTACTATATAACATGCATAGCGTATGCCTTCTTGTTCCTCCTAAGGCCTTCTTTGGGAGTTCTTTCGCACAAGAAAATAAAAGATAATCTTCGATCCATAGGACAGAAAAAGAAAAGAAAATAAATGATTAATAAATTCTTGTATGGAAATTTAAGGAATAAAGAAGGATATTAGTTAGTAAGCATAAATAGTATTACTAAAAAGATAATTTTAGTAATATGCATAAGAATATCTTATTCCCTCAATTTCTGATGGAAAAGAAATACAGGTTTCAAGAGATAACTAATCTCTTAATATTGTTTTCTTATCAAACTAATTTAACTCCCAAACAATGGATTATTCTTATCCCAACCTGTGTTCCTTCCTTTTCCTTTCTTATTTCAACTCCCAAAGAGGGCCTAAAGCTCTTCTAAAGGTAGACAGAAACCCCACCCACTTTTGCACATATATTATTCCCACGACATTCTTAAATAGAAAAATGCAATGAGAGACACAACTATAGAAGACACTAATGATTGTAGGAAATTACCAAGCCCAAATAAAACAAATGGATACATGTGAATATGGATATTGATTGTCAAACTAATTACCACCATATCTATGATTCTAAATCTTTTCATACAAAAGCTACATGCCATCAAGCAATATCAAGAATGCAAAGTATGCTCTGAACACCAAGTGACTATTACTCTTAGGGCTAGTTTGCGACTATTTTTGCAAAAATATGATTTTGGGTCAAAAACAAGGAAGAAATCTCATATACCAATGGATAATAGCTACTTGTCCTTTGTTTCTTATGAGCCCAAAGTTGATTTTGGACAAAGCTCATATTTAAAGTTATATCTCAAATTGGTCTTAAACCCATAAAAACCAAAGGACAAGTAGTAAATGTCTACCGGCCCATGAGATTTTTCCCTTATTTTTTGTCCAAAATCAACTTTGTGAAAAAGCAATACCAAACTGGGTGTTAGTCTTTTAATGGACTTTACTCTCATGATAAATTAAGAAAACTTTGACTCCTATAACAAATTTGAGGAAATGTTGCTAATGGACTTCCATATCAAACAATCAAAATAAAACATTTGAAAAGTCTGCTCAAATGGTGTGTGACAAACATGCTATCCATGCAATAAACCTCAATCATGCAACAAAGTTTAAGACAGTATGATATTAGGATTTTTTTTCTTTTGTTCTGCTGCAGCTGAAACATATTTAAATGAATATTGAAAGTAATTCAGATCTATAGAACCTGAGATAAAAAATTTATATTGCTAATCGTTTAGCTAAAATAGTTCATAACATTTCTCCCAACAATAATGAAATTGTTGACCACAAAAGTTGGAGTAAGATGAAAAACTCACATTTTCTTTGATATAATCATTAAAAGCACTAAGCTCATTGAGTAATGCCTGCTCTGTCCCATCACTGGCATCTTTGCTTTTAAGAAAACCAATAAATGAGGAGAAGATCTTCAAGCCACTACATGAAGAAATTGAAATAGTTTAACCAAATAAACCATTATCCATAATCCATGAAGATATGAAAATATTAAATATGAACGAAACACAAAACAACAATGTTATCGTGGACCAAAGAAAAAATAATGACATTATATTCATTAAGCCCAAAATTTTTTTAGAAGCTTAAGTCTCAATTTAATATGCTAGCATCTAATTCTTGAATACAAGTCCCTTGCAAATGGGAAACAGTTGTAAACAAATAGATGGATAATCAGAAAGAATGCTAGCAATTTCAGCATGCTAGCAATTTCACCATTTCCCATTGCCCAATTTTTATGCAAATTCCAATTAATAAAAAGAATATTCAATGCAACTTTAAGTTTTGAATAACAGTTGCCAAAACCTCAGAATACAATTTGCGGCTATATGATGGAAGATTATCCACTATAAATATTTTACAAAATGCTATTCAGAATGAAATTATCAACAGGAAATTTCACAATAACAAAAAGAACTAAAACAATTGATTGACCATGAATTATAACTAACATTAGATATCTCAAACTTAATAATGAGAATATATCATACATTGAAGCTTTCTCAGGTGGGGCTCCTAATGGCGGATCAGGAAACTTTTCTTCTAGTGATTGTGTGATAACATCCGAGTCTGGAACCCACTTCTCCTCAAATTTTATCACAGGAACTTTACCTTCTGGGCTTATTTTCAAGAACCTGAATACCAGGGGAAAAAAAAAGCAATATGAATCAAGAAGCCTAAGCAAAACAAGATGTTATCACTGTCATGATCTGTTTTGCTGATTGCTGAGGGTGATCTTTAATCAATTACAAAAAAGATAGGAAATAGACTTCCAAAGAGATAACTTCAAAATAATCACCATTCTGGCTTGTTTCCCAAATCTACCAACTTCATATCATAAGGGAGATGCTTTTCTTCCATAGTTAACAGTACCCTTTGGCAAAATGGGCCTGAAAATAAATTTGAATTTACTTTCATATTCATATTAGCAAACCATATTGTGTGGTTTAAAAACTAAATCAACTGATTTGTAGATTATTCTGTCAATCACCCCAAAGAACTATATTGAATAGAGCAAAATAATTTATGATTATAAATTTTAAAAATAAATAAATAATTCTCACAGTCGCCGAGCTTGTTGGGTACAGTAGTGGAGGCTTTAACACAGACTTCGAGAGGATTGGAGAGGGTAGACATTGCAATAACAGAGAGGTTCCTTCTGAGTCGGTGGCGTCCAGAAACGGCGTTGTTTCGAGGAAGACGAAGAGTGAAACCAAGGGGGTGCTTGATTGTAGAGGAGAAAGCACAAGCTACCGATGCCGCTGCTATGGCCGTCGACATTTTGCGGTGTGGCTATGTGAGTGAGTGACAGCGATGAGGTTCAGTTCTTTCCTTGCTTGTGTAATATACCTTTTTTTATTTTTATAATTTCAAAATTAAAAATGTTATTTTTTTTTTTGCTATTTATTATTTAAATATTTTGAGAAATTAATAAAGTATTTTGCTAATTTATAGACCATAGTACTATTAATGTTAAATTTATTGGAATTAAAATGCAATGTAACTTAAGAATTAAAGTGGTAAAAAAAATAGATAATTTGTTAATAAAACAACTTAATTGTTAATCATTAACAAATTTAGAAGCACACTCACACATAATATAGTAATAAAAAATATATTTTTTTATAATAGATTCAGAATTAATTTTTTCTACCTTAATATAATATTAAAAAAATTAAAAAAAGAAAAGTCTAACCTTAAGGGTATCATCATATTTAGAACCTCTTTCTTTGATTTGAAAGCACATCAATTATGAGCTGTGAGTTGTATTGGCAGTTAGGCAGTTAGTAGTTATTCACAATTAGCATTGAAAATGATTTTATAGGAATTAAGAGTCAATTACATCATTGAAGTATAGCGAAAAAATCACTTAAATACTTTTAAAAAAAAATTGATCGATTGATGCTTTTTTGTTTTGGTTAAAAACGGTTCAAATGCACCTCCAATGTAATGACAGTTTATTTTGCTGTAAAAAAATGCCTTGGATTATAAGAGTCTAAGCAACATTGGTTGTAAAAAAGTAAAATAAAATAATTTAATTTAATTTTTAATCAAGTTTCTAACCCTAATTTCCCTTTTCCTTTTTTTTCTTGAACCTTTCAATAGAATCCTTCAAATTTACTCAAGTCTTTCTTTAACATCTCAACCACTCTA
This sequence comes from Garcia nutans, assembly GCA_947685225.1. Taxonomy (NCBI): domain Eukaryota; kingdom Viridiplantae; phylum Streptophyta; class Magnoliopsida; order Malpighiales; family Euphorbiaceae; genus Garcia; species Garcia nutans. Next base: position 57,601,851 of record CANTUV010000008.1, read on the forward strand.
TCATGCCATTTCTCAAGATAAAAAATTCATCTTTTAGCCTCTTCTCTTCTCCTCTCTCCATTTTCTTTCTCTTCACTTCACTAACTAACAATTCTCCATCCTTCTGCATCTCTACTCTTGTTTCTCCCTTTTTCATTGTGACACTCTACATCTTGCCTTTCTTTTCAAGCAAATTATCAAACACATGTGGTTTCTTGATGTCAATTCAAGGTTTAGTTCTTATGATACCTTTAATGGTAATTGGATTTTTTTTTAATTTTGATCCAATTTACCCACCTGGGTCTAGTGGTGGATCTTGTGTTGTATTACTAGGGTTCATGGATTTCAACTAATTTTAACACAAATAAAATAAAGGTATAGGCTTTTAATCTTTGAACCCCAATTAAATAAAAGGTTGAACCCCAACTAAAGAAAAATTGAACTCTAACTCAAAAAAAAATTGAAAACCTAATTAATTTTATAAACACAACTTATACAATCTTAAATTACACCTAACTAATTAAATCTAATTAGTGTTCTTTTGTCATTCAAGAGAAACAACATTATCACTTCTTATCTTCTACTATAATGGTTTACAAGATCAAAGTAAAAGATTATTAATGTATTTGGTTTCTAATTTTTACTATATTTATGTATAAATATATTGCCATATATTTAAATTCATCATATGGACCCCCAACTAATTTTTTTTTTTTCTGAATTTGTCACTGCGTGGGTCTTGCCCATTTATTGATGATTCTTTTAATTACTTCAAGAATAGAAGTCTTGATATGAGTTATCTTAGATTCCAATGGAAATCACAAGGGTGTGGAATTCCAATGTCGAATAATAATTCTTTTTTATTCAATTTTCTTTTTAAGTTGATTTTGGGAGTTTTAGTTATTTCTTGATTTGGATTGTGTAGATTTGATGGTGAAAGATGTTGGATACTTTTTTATTTTTCAATTTCAATTGAACTTGAAGTTGTAAACTTTTTTTTTTAATTTTCTCTCGTTTTTTTGACTGCCAAACATAATATTTTTCCCTCTGAGATTTGTTTTTTTTTTCCCTCTAAGATATTGAAGTTTCAATTGTTTAGTATTCTAAATGCCTAAATTATTATTTTTTTTCTAATTTTTGTTTTCAATTATTTGCATTTGATTTTTCTGTGTGTGAAATTTTATTTTATTTTCAATTTATGCATTTGATTTTTTAGGACTATGATAGAGAGAGAGGCAGGGACAAATAAATGATGAAGAAGATGTGGAGGGGTTGAATCGAGTTAGGATAGAGTGCCACGTGAGCGAAATTTAGCATCAAAATAAATTGCTGCTAGGTTACGTGGGCATTTGAACCGATATTAACAAAAAAAAAGTATTAATAGATAAAAATAACTTTGAGTGTTTGAGTGAGATTTTTGGTGTAGTTTAGGAGTGTAATTGACTCATTTCTGTAAATTTAAAAATAAATTATATTAAAATACATAATTATTTTTGGTAAAATATTTTATATGTTAAAATTATTAATTTTTATATTTAAAATTTCATTATATATATAAAATATTATATTTATCCTTATTTTATAATTTAACTTTAATTTAGTGGTTGAATTCTCAAATACTTTAATATAATTTATTTTTGAATTTACATAAATATTAAAATACATAATAACCAAAAAAACATATATATATTTAATTAATCGTAAGTATTTTTTAATTATTTTAAATTTAATGAAAATTTTAAAGAAAATATAGCTATTAGTTATAAATTTTAAAAGGATAGGGGCACTTGTTAAGTATCATTAAATAAAAAGATTAAATTTATTTTATTAATTATTTTTGTTACTAAAATGGCAAATTATTAATGTTTACAAACTTAATAAAATTAATTTCCTTACATGAATTTAAAACGTTGACTTTTATTAAATAAGGAAATTAAATCTTTTTATATTATTTAATTTCTTAAACTTTATATTTGATCAGCACTCATATCGAGAGAGAAAATCAAGAATTGGATAAAAAGAGGCAATTTTTTCAGGTCAAAAAAATTACAAGTGAATCAAAGATTAAATTAAATATTTAATATTATAGTAAAATTTAGATTTTCATTATAAATTTTTATTTAAAAAAATTTCTATCAAGAAATTTTATTATTTATTAAATTTTAAAATTTTATTGAATTTTTTACACGTCTTTTCATTTTAATTCTTAGATTTATTAATTTACTTATACAATTTTATTAAATTAAATTTTATAAAAAAAATACTATTTTAAATGAGAATATTAATTTTATCTTATTCATAATCAAATTGCAAAATTCTAGCATTAACTTAAATATCCAATTAAAAATTTTTAAATATTCACTAATTAAAATTAAATATATATATATATATGGTGCAAAAAAATTAATAATTTATATATATAATTTATATAATTATAAATATATATATATATATATATTATTACTATATATATGTGGGGTGGAAGGGGGGAGGGGTCTATTGTCCATCAAGGACCCTAGACAATAGTTAATGAATAGCAATCTAGAAATGAATCAAAAAGCAAAAGAGAGACAAAAGGCAATGGAGAGAGGAGAAACCAAATAAAAAATAGAAAGCAAATAAAGAGGCAATGTCTAAAAGCTCATGAACACAGAGGTAATCTAGCCTAACCAAGAACTTGATTTGATACAAGCGAGCAGTAGCATTCATCAAGCCCCAACCATCTGCGGATTGTGGTGTTTAAATGAAACTTGGTTCAACAGAAATATTTTGGTAGAGCCAACAAATAGATGTATGATTTTCAATATTGATATTTGTTAATTCGATGGATTATTATTTATTTTAAGACATTACAAATTTATTTGTTTCATCATTTTGATTTGTTTTATTAAATACTGAAACCTTAGTTTGCATAATCTAGATCATGATTTTACATATCAAGTAATAGTTTTAGGATTAAAACCCAATTTTGTAAATCAAAACTTTACTGCATGCTAAAACCCTAATTTATCACCGAAATCTTAATTTTATAATTCAAAACCTTAAAATCCTAGTTCAAAGATTTAAACCCTAATTTGGCATGTTAAACTCTAGTTTAGGTTAAGAACCCTAATTCCATAACAAAACCTTATCTTGTAAATCGTTTACCTTTAAGGGGCACTTCCTCCTTTACCTCTACCTACTAACCGACTAGTGAGACCGTTGTGTGCGTTACGCACTATAATTCGTTAAGGGTTTAATATTAAGATTTACTTGTGGATTGCAATTTTTATGGTTGATCTTAATTTCGTTAGTTTAGCCATTATTTTATAATTCTTTGTATGTTTATGAATTGTAATTTATTATTATTAATAATTTTGAGATTGTAAAAGGCACATTTCTACTTATAGTAGGTGCCTTAGTTTATTTAAATTGTTTCTTTTGTTATGTTGCTTATTTAATTTATTTTTGGTACAATTATAAGGGGCATATTTTCACTTTTTAGGGGTGTCATATTTTATTTGTATTTTGAACTTAGATATTGTAAGGACATGTTTCCATCTAGTATGGGTGCCCGTTTTATTTGTTTCACCAATGGTATGATGTTATTTATTTTAATTGCTTGTAATGTGAATAATATAATAATAATTTAATAATTTAATAATATTTAAATCTGAAAAGGAGATAAGTTCTAATAAACCGGGCATTATGAAAGGATTTGAGAGAATTTTGGAGGTTTTATGATTAGGAGTTTTGAAAGAGAAGTTAGGAATGTGAGAGAGAGAAAGAGATAAGTGAGGAAGGAGGAAAGAGGAGGAGAGTTGGGCTGATTGGGTTTATTTTATTATTATTATTTATAACTAGCCTATCTCGGTTGTGACAGTGGCTTGCCTTCTTCACAGCACGCTCACACTGCTCGCAATGGGGGACTTGGTCCTCCTTCTGTCGTGATTGCGCAGAATGGCATGATCACGACTGAACTTTGCTATATGCTCGTGCCATCTTGTTGTCCATTTGTCGAGATCACGACAATTACTCATGCTGCTGGGTGTTACTATCATGCCATCTTGGGTGATCCCGAGATTTTTCATTTTTTTTTTCAAACTCACCTTTTCTTGCTCTTTCATCTCCCACTTTTGCTATTTCCTTAGCAACAAAAGTAAAACATTAAATAACATAACAAAATTCAAATGTTAAAAACTTGTTAAATTATAATCTAACTAATAAAATAAAATTAAAAGAAAATCACTTGAGTTGCCTCTCAAGAAGTGCTTTCTTATAGTCATTAGCTTGACATTTCAGTTAATTGCATCAAGAAAGTAAAATAATGGATTTGAATGACTCAAATCCATTTTCATTGTATGGTTAAAGGCGATGACCATTTACTTTAAATTTACAGTCATGACTTTAAAGCTTCATTGCACCATAAGAAAAAATCTTAGAAATTGTAAAAGGGTATGACCATCTAGATTTTAACTTGCCATGAAATAATTTAAGTCTTGAATTAAATAATAAAACTTTTTTATCCTCATGAAAATTTTGCCTTTTTATATGCTTATCATGCCGTATTTTAGTTCTTTCTTTATAAATTTTAGCATTTTCGTAAGCATGTAGGCGTAATTCATCTAACTCATTCAATTGCAATAATCTTTTCTTACCAATAACATCTCATTGAAAATTTAAGAATTTATTTGCCCAATAAGCTTTATGATCTATCTCCATCGGTAAATGACAAGCTTTTTTAAATATAATTTGATAAGTAGACATACCTACAGGTGTTTTGAAAGTTGTTCTATATGCCTATAGAGCATCATCAAGCTTACTTAACCAGTTTTTTCTTGAAAAATTAACTGTGGCTTTTAGTATTCACTTCAACTCACGATTTGAGATTTTCACTTGTCCACTAGTTTGAGGATGATATATGATACTTACACGATGAGAAATACCATATTTAGCTAATAATGCATCAAAATAATGATTACAAAAAGGCTTGTCTCTATCACTAATAATTGTCCTAGGGACACCAAAATGGGTAAAAATATTTTTTTTTCAAAAATTTTACAATATGTTTTGACTCATTTGATGGTAAGGCAATCACTTCCACCCATTTAGATACATAATCCACTGCAACCAATATATATTGATTCCCATACGAAGATGAAAATGGTCCCATGAAATTTATTCCCCTTACATCAAAAAGTTCAACCTCTAAAATGTTTATTAAAGGCATTTCATTCCTTTTGGAAATATTACCAATTCTTTGACATTTGTCACAGCTAGACACAAATTTATGGGCATCCTTAAACAATGTAGGCCAATAGAATCTATATTAAAGCACTTTGGCAGCTGCCCGAGAAGATCCAAAATGAACCCCGTATTCTAGAGCATGGCAATGACTCAATATACTATGAATTTCATCCTCTTTCACACATCTTCTAATCATTTGGTCAGAACAATATTTATATAAATATGGATCATCCCAAAAATAATATCGCATATCATAAAAAAAACTTCTTTTTCTGTTGATAAGTTAAATTACCAGGGGGCATTTTACATGCCAAATAATTAGCAAAATCAGCAGACCAAGAAAATTTGGAAGTAAGATAATCAGATATCACAAAGAGTTGTTCATCGGAAAAGTATTCATTGATAGCTGGTTGAGCGTCATCATCCTTCAATTGTTTCATTCTCAACAAGTGATCAGCAACTGAATTTTCAGCTCCCTTCTTATCCTTAATCTCTAGATCAAATTTCTGCAAAAGAAAAATCCAACGAATTAGTCTAGGCTTTACATTTTTCTTTGCAAGAAGATATTTAATAGAAGCATGATTAGTATAAACAGTAGTTTTTGCTCTCATTAGATATGATCTAAATTTATCAAAAACAAAAAAGATAGCTAAAAGTTCTTTCTCGGTAGTGGCATAATTGAGTTGTTCTTCATTGAGAGTTCTACTCGCATAAGCAATGACATGCAACTTCTTATCCTTTCTTTGACCAAGAACTGCTCCCACTACATAATCACTTGTATTGCACATAGGCTCAAAAGGTAGATTCCAATCTGAGGTTGCTATGATTGGGGCAGATGTCAATTTCTTTTTAAGTCAGTTAAAAGCCTTTAAACATTCTTGATCAAACTGAAACGATACATCTTTAGTCAAAAGATTACAAAGAGGTTAGTAATCTTTGAGAAGTCCTTAATAAATTTTCTATAAAAACATGCATGACTTAGAAAGCTTCTCACTCCTTTTATCGATGTGGGAGGTGAAAGTTTATCAATCACCACAATTTTTGCCCTATCTACCTCAATACCCTTAGCTGAAATTTTATGTCCAAGCCAATTTTTTCTTGAACCATAAAATGACACTTTTCTAATTCAAAACAAGGTTAGTTTCTTAACATCTCTGCAAAACTTGGAAAAAATTAGCTAAGCAATGATCAAACGAAGAACCAAAGATAGAAAAATCATTCATGAATACTTCAATATATTTTTTAATCATATCATAAAAGATTGCCTACATACACCTTTGAAAAGTTGCAAGTACATTACATAAACCAAAAGATATTATTCTATATGCAAAAGTACATATAGACAAGTAAATGTAGTTTTCTCTTAATCTTGAGGTGCAATAGGTATTTGACTATATCCTCAATATCCATCTAAAAAATAATAATAAGCATATACAGCAAGTCTTTCAAGCATTTGATCTATAAAAGGTAAATAAAAGTGATCTTTTCGGGTGGCAGTATTTAGCTTCCTATAATTTATACACTAGGGGTGGAACAACTATGGAGTCGTATAGGGTCACACGACCCCCTTTCACTGGCAGCCATAAAGAGGAGGGAACTTATGCTAGCTGCCAATGATAGTAAACTTAGCCCCCCATTAAAGGGGGCTCAGTTAAATGGCGATGCAACGAGGGGTAGATGAACCCTTCGATGCAAATTTTTTATTTTTTTTTTATAATTTAGCCTCTAGCGAAATGGCGTCGTTTCGCCAAGGGCTAATTTTTTTATAAAATGACCCATGGTGAAACGGCGCGTTTCGCCAAGGGTCATTTTAAAAAAAAAATACCGCCCCAATAAAACAATATCGTTTCGTTGGGGCGAGTTTAAAAAAATAAAGGGGGCTGCGTTGTAGCCCCCTCCTCCCCTCTCCCTCTTCTCTTCTTCCCTTTCCCCATCCCAGTAGGCAGCAACCAAGCAGAAGCCAAGCCCACCTCCAACAACACTAGCCGACCCACCTCCAACAGCACCAGCCAAGAGCCACCGCCGGCCACCGCTCCTCACGCCGCCGATCTGCAAGAGGTAGGCAGCATAGAGGTATTTTTTTGTCTAAATTTTTTTAATAATATTTTATTTAATAAATATTGATTTTGTGTATTTTTGTATTGTGTTTTGTATTTTGTAGTTTTTTTGTTTAATTAGATTGATGCATGTTAAATTTTTTTTTAAAATATTGTTTATTAATAATATGGTATTTGTAATTTAGGGTTTATTTGAAAATTGAAATGTTGTTTTGTGAATTGTTGATTTTTTTAATTTTAGCTTTATTTGATTTTATTAATGTAATTTTGAGATTTATTTTAAAAATATATAATAAGATAAGATTTATTAAAAATTATATATAATTTATTTAATAATTGTTGATTTTTAAAATTTTTTATTTGATTTTATTAATGTAATTTTGAGATTTTTTTTAGAAATATATAATAGGATAAGATTTATTAAAAATTCTATATAGTTTATTTAATAATTGTTGATTTGTTTTAGTTTTTTTATTTGATTTTTTTTATTGTAATTTGACATCTTTTTTAGAAATATATGATGGGATAAAATTTATTAAAAATTATATATAGTTTATTTAATAATTATTGATTTTTTAATTTGGTTTTATTTAATTTTATTATTGTAATTTGAGATTTTTTTTAGAAATATACATTAGAGTTTAATTTATTATAAATTATATATAGTTTATTTAATAATTGTGATTTTTTTTATTAATTTGATTTTGTTATATATTATTGATTAGGTTAAACTAATTTATTTCTTTTTTTAATATACACTCATTATAAATTAAAACAGAAATGGATAAATTTTTAATCAAGACAAAGAGAGTGCGGAATGAATGTGGTGAATCCTTAAATATCCCTAAACCAATTTCAACATCAAGCAGTCATGCAATTAGCGAAGAAATTAGCAATAAAAAAAGGCGTTAAGAGTTTATTTTTGATGATATTATTAGCGACCCCACATTGCGTAAACTCATTGATGAGTTTGATATTAGGATTAGAGATGATGCTAGGAGATAATATCTGATTAAAGGACATTGTCAATCACATGGCCATAATTTTCTGCAAACAGAATTTCAGAAATTATGAGGAGTTTTAGATATCACTGGTTCTCTAAATACGAGTGGTTGGAATATAGTATTTCTAAAGATGCGACATTTTATTTCTGGTGTTATCTTTTTAGCTCAAATAGAGGCTCTAAGAGTGGGGATAATATTTTTATAAAAATTGGATTTTGCAATTGGAAAAAAGCAATGGAGAGGTTTAATGAACATGTTGGGAGTCTAAATAGTTCACACAATTATGCTAGAATGCAATATGTTGGTTTTAAAAACCAGAGACAAAGTGTGTCTCATGTCTTATCTTCTCATAGTCATAAGATTAAGATGACTTACCGCACCCGTTTGACCGCTATTGTTGATTGTATTTGTTTTCTTCTAGTTCAAGAGTTGGCTTTTCAAGGGCATGATAAGTCAATGAATTCAACAAATCGAGGTAACAACGAACGCAATGTTTATGTTAGGAATTTAATTAACTCAAATACTCCTGGTAATAATCAACTCACTACTCCATTAATCCAGAAGTAAATAGTGAGTGCTTGTGTTATGGAGACGACACTAGCCATTATTAATGATATTGAAGATGACTTCTACTCCTTATTAATTGATGAGGCTTGAGATAATTCAGTGAAAGAGCAAATGGCATGGTATTGAGATATGTTAACAAATTGGGACAAGTGGTGGAGCAATTAATTGGAGTAGTACACGTGAGTGATACATCTGTTTTGTCTTTGAAAAGTGCACTTGATGATTTCTTAGCGAAACATGGGTTGACAATAAGTAGAGTTAGAGGTCAGGGTTATGATGAAGCTTCTAATATGTGAGGTGAATTCAACGAGTTAAAGACTCTCATTTTAAATGAAAATTCCTCGGTAAGGTACATTCATTGCTTCACTCATCAGCTCCAATTAGTACTTGTTGCAACAATAAGGAGCAATAGATTTGTAAGTAATTTTTTTTATTATATTGCAATGATTGCAAATATTGTTGGAGTTTCATGTAAAAGGAGGGATGCTCTCCGTAAAAAACAACATGATAAAGTAGTTCGGCGTCTAGAAAGTGATGATATTCAAACTAGAAGAGACTTGCATCAAGAAACAAATTTAACTTGATCTGGTAACACGCGATAGGGTTCTCATTATAAAATAAGTGTGCATCTTCTCTCTATGTGGTCACCTGTGAAAGAGGTTCTTAAGAATATTTTTTAGGATGGTTCTGATCTGAGAAATCGAGGGGCAATTATGGGATTGCTTAATAAAATGGGAAGTTATGAATTTATTTTCATTGCTTTCTTAATGAGAAAAATTTTAGGAATGACAAATGATCTATCTCAAGCCTTATAAAGAAATGATCAAAGTATTGTTAAGGCAATTCATTTAATTGCAACTATTAAACATGCATTGCAAAGCTTCAGGGAGGATGGATGGGATAAATTATTGGAAGTTGTTAATGACTTTTGTATAGATCATGATGTTACAGTGCCTAATATGGAAGATAAGGTAGGTTATCTAAGATCTAAGTGTGTTGGTACTTCAATTACTTATTACCATCACTTTCGAGTGAAAATATTTTGTAGGGTACTACTTTTTTAATAATAATATATTTAATTTTTTATTATGTTATAACCTAATTTTATTTCATTCAAATTATAGGTTATTGATTTCATTACTCAAGAATAAAAAATCGCTTTACAGAATCAAGTACGAAATTGCTTTCATGAATTGCTTGTCTTTCTCCTATAAACTCATTTTCCAACTTTCAGCTATCCAAATTACTTCATCTCTTTGAATTATATTCATATGATTTCTCGATCACCGATCGAATGATACTTGAAGATCAACTTGAGACCTACATTGCTGATGCAAGAAGAAATGTTGTTTTCTCTAACCTAGATTATATTAGAGCTCTTACTCAAAAACTGGTTGAGACAGGTTATGACACTATATTTTCTTTGGTATATCTGCTTATCAAGTTAGCTTTAGTCTTACCTGTTGCAACTGCTACTGTCGAAAGAGTTTTTTCAACAATGAACATTATTAAGACGGATTTGCGCTATAAGATGGGAGATGAATTTTTGACCGACTGCTTGGTTTGTTATGTGGAGAGAGAGATTTTTTAAAAAAAATTAAAAATGAGGTTGTTATGCAATGTTTTTAAAAAATACAGACTCATAGGATACAATTATTTTTTCTTAGTCGTAGTCAATCTAATAGTATAAATTAATTATTGAACTATTGACACTATAATATTAAATATTCAATTTTATTGTGAACTCATCTGTAATTTTTATTTTGTATAATTTTTTACTCTCCCTCATTAAATTCCTGGTTCCGCCACTGCTATACACACACGCCAACCCGTTACCTTCCTAGTTGGGATTAATTCATTGTTTTCATTTTCAATTAAAGTTATTCCCCCTTTCTTAGGCACAACTTGTAAATTACTCACCCATTTGCTATGAGATATTTGATATAAAATACAATAAAATCTACTGAAAATATGAATTTACCTACTTTTACCAATACATCTTCAATGACTCCTTGTGGATAGATAACAAATTTGTCAACCAATTATAATGAAATTGTTATAGACTTCATTCCTTTCATATTAAGCTTCTTATAAATAGACAACGGCATTAAATTAATACTAGCACCAAAATCACAACGAGCATTACCAAATTCATGGTCTCCAATCTTGTATGGTATAGTAAAATTTTCAGGATCTTTCATTTTTTGAGGTAGCTTCCTTTGGATAATTGCACTACATTCTTCAGTTAGCATTATCGTTCCATAATTCTACATCTTCCTCTTGTTATAAATAATTTTCTTCAAGTACTTGGCATATTTAGGCATTTGATATAAAGTTAAGGAAATTTATTTAGGCATTTAATATAAAGTTTCTTAAATATATCAAGAAATTTAAGGAAATTTTTCTCATCATTAGCTTTATAAAGATGTTGAGGAAAAAGAATCTTAGGCTGATATGGCTTCAATTATTCTATCTCCTTCTTATTTTGGGGCTGCTTCTCTTCAATATCTTCTTTAATAGACTCTTTCTTGGTTGGCTTCTTGGGTAATGGTTTCTCTAATTACTTTCCACTCTTCAAGGTGATTGCCTTTGCTTGTTCTTTAGGATTAACAATAATATTGTTAGGCAATATTCCTTGGGCTCTATTATTCACTATGTCTGCTAATTTACTAATTTAAGTCTCCAACTCCAAATTCTTGATAGAAGCTTGTTGATTTTGAAGATATGAATCTATTTTAGCCATATAAGAAACAAACATCTCCTCCACGGATGGTTTCTTCTCTTCATTTTGAAATCTTAGTGGTTGTCTCATAGCATTGTGATTGTTCCATTAGAAATTTAGATGATTCCTCAACCTGGATTGTCAGTATTAGAGTAAGGATTGTTTTGTTGTCATCCTTGGTTAGCAACATTATTCACTTATTCCAAATCTTGGCTTAAATTAGCATTGTTTATTCCATACCCATTTGTAGCATGTTTTTCAGCATAAATCTCATAAACAGCTTGGCTTTGAAGTGAATTGGCACTCATTTGGTCCATTCTTTTAACCAAAGTATTAATTTTAGCATTAATGGTTGTCAAAGCATCAATTTCATGCACACCAACAGGTCTTCTATGGATGCTTCTATCTGTATTCCACTATAGTTGTTGGTTACCATCAACTCTAAAATCATAAGCTTCTCCAGGATTCTTTGCATTAAAACACCCTCCAGTTGCTGCATCAAGCATTAATCTTATGGAACCATTTAAACCAGTATAGAAAGTTTAAACAATTAACCATTCAGGTCTACTATGATGTGGGCACTTCCTAAGCAAATCCTTGTACCTCTCCCAAGCTTCATAAAGATTCTCCATATCATATTGAGAAAAAGTTGTAATGTCATTCCTTAATTTGGTTATTTTAGAAGGTGGAAAGAATTTTTCCTAAAATTTCTATGCCAAGTCATCCCATGTTGTAACAGTTCCACTTGGTATGGATTTCAACCAGATTTTAGCTTTATCTTTCAAAGAAAATGGAAACAATCCCAAGTAGATTGCATCCCTTGACAACCCATTCATCTTGAAAGTATCACACATCTCTAAGAAACTAGTGATATGAGTATGAGGATCATCACTTGGAAATGCACCAAAATGAAGTGTATTTTGAATCATTTGGATGAAAGCTAGCTTAATTTTAAAGTTATTAGCTTCAACATTCGGTCTAGCAATCCTTGAAACTGCTCCATCAAGAGTGGGCATAGCATAATCTCATAATGATTTATTTTCATCACCCATGTTATCTTCCACAATCAAAGCTTCAAAATCTAGATAAAAGTTTTCTTGTTCTTCTTCCAACTGCAATCACCTTTGTGCTCTTTCTTGTGTAATTCTTTCCTTCTGCTGCTTGTTTAGATTTCTACAGGTTCTTTTAATCTCTAGATTAAATGGCAATAACTCTTGATCTTTTGATCTTCGCATAAACTTGTGCAAATCTCAACAGTACCTATAAAAATAAAAATGCTAAAATTAGTATTCAAGTTAATTGATATTGATATTAATAAATTCACTCCTCAGCAACAGCGCCAAAAACCTTGATATGCAAAATATGTAAGGGCGTAGAATCATATTCAAGTAATATAGTTAAGAAATAAGATATCGTTCCCGCAGAGAGAGTTTACTAATTACCAACCAAAATCAATTTAATTACTATTTAGGCAATCGAATAATGAACAGAATAAAAAAGAAAATAATTTAAATCTAATTTATTTACCAGTAATTTACTTAATAACGATAACAATCAAACAAACTACCTAGAATATTGAATTCATGTGATAATCGAATGATAATTTCTTGTATCTATTAATTCAAGTTTAATTATTTAAGTTATGAACAAATAATTCTTAAATAATTACTACTCTTTCTCAAGACATAATAACATATCAATTATAAATCATTAATCTATTTCTCAATAGCCTTAACAACCTATAATCAATTCATTAAGAGTCAATCATTCATATAATTCCATACAAATCAAATTAAATACTCTCATATCAATTATTTTATTGTGATTCTATTAGCTAATTTTAATCAATGAATATTCTTCTCAGACTTATTCACTAATCTAAAATCATATAATTGATGGCCAAATAATTACAAGCGTTAGGCTCAATAATAGAATTAACATGAATAAAGAAAAATAGATCACAATCATATATCAAACAATTAATCACACTTCATCAACATTCTAGATAACGAATTTAGCCACTCATACTAATTGGATAACACATCATATTAATTAAATTACACATAGTAAACATAAATTAAAACTGAAAATAGAATTGATTAAAGGAAGTGAAGAGAAAAACTCTTTTAATTGAATTGTAGATCAACTCCAATCTCTTGGTGTATCTCTCTACAATCTCTTCTCTAGAATTTTTCTTTGTAACATTAAAACCCTAAAAATATTATTTCTAGACCTCCTTTTTCATTCTCAGTCTGATCCCTTTTATAAAAAAATATTTCAATTGTTTAACACTGTCAAACTACCTAAAAACAGACTCCTAGTTGCACTCTACTTCTATAGAATTTGAGTTGTATATTTCAAGCCAATTTTCTATCAGATAACACCCTTATCTCAATCTGACTCCTGCATCAAAGTTGTAGATCTTGAAGTTTATATGATTTTAGGCTTTTGAATCACATTAATTAGTCTTCAAAAGCCCAAGATATAATCCAATTACTCTTAATGGTTCGGACATAAATTCTACTTTAGCATCTTAGGCCTATTTTTGACTTATTATTTGGAGGCATAAGTGATCTTGGATTTTAATGAACTAGACCTATATGGAAATCTTGAGATGTCCTATTCAAACTTGATGAAGACAATTTTTTTCAATATCAAAATCTTTCATCACTAAAATCTTTATTGAAGCTTTAAAGGTACAATATGCCTAAATCTCTATTTACAAATGTCCTACAAGAAATTAATCCAAGCTAAGCTCTACTAAAAAATAATGAAATTAGAACTCATAAATAAGCTTAGAATAAATTAATTCAACCTAATTCCATGCTAAAACTGATAGAAAAATATGTTCAATATACACTTATCATGTTGCCGGTAAGGGTCCTCAGCTCCTGTTTGGGCGGCAGGTACGGCTCGGTCTAGTGGACGTTCAGGGCAAATCATATTGTGTTGGTAAGCTTGTTGAGTAGCTTTCATGATGGCCAGTCCATGTTCGTTGGCAGTGACCAGAAGGCAGTGAACAGAGGCAAAAACTCTCATTGTCTCTTTTCTTTATTTCTATTTGGCTCTCTCTCTCTCTCTCTCTCTCTCTCTCTCTCTCTCTTCTTTTTGAAATGTATTAGTCCATTAATCACTCCTTACACATGTTTTTAATACACTAGCCTTTAATTATTCATTATTTTATCATTTTTTTTTCAGATTTCTTTTCCTTTGCAAACCAAATGCATACCCATTTCTTTTTTTTAAATTTAATCATCATCTCACCTACCCTCACCTACTTTATAATTTTAATATTTAGACGCATGTTTTTTTGCCTACTTTTATTATTATTATTATTATTTATTTTTTCAACTAACGCTAATTTTTTCCTTCTTAATAGTTGTCTCTCCAACAATTACTTTAACATTATTATTATTTTATTATTATTATTATTATTATTATTATTATTATTATTATTACTACTACTACTACAAGGTATTACATTCTTTCCCTCTTAAAGAAAATTCATCCTTAAATTTTTACTAATTGTTAGGTGAAAATAAATGAGGATACCGAGCAAGTATATCTTGCTCTCTCTCCCACGTTGCTTCTTTTTTTGAATGATTATTCCATAAGCTTTCACCAAATGAATAACTTTATTCTTTAAAACTTTTTCTTCTCGCGTTAAAATAATAACTGGTTCTTTTTCATAAGTTAAATCTTCTCGTAATTCTACTGGTTGTCTCTGGAGTATATGTGAAGGATCACTTATATATTTCCTCAACATAGATACATGAAAGATATCATGTATTTGTGATAATTCTGGTGACAGTGCAAGTTTATAAGCAACAGGGCCAGTCTTTTCCATAATCTCATAAAGTTCAATAAAACGAGGACTCAACTTTCTACGTTTACTAAATCACACTACAAATTTTCATTGAGAGATTTTTAAAAGCACTTTGTCTCTTACATTATACTCAATATCCTTCCTCTTTAAATTCCCAAAACTCTTATTTCTATCTTGTAACACTTTTAATCTGTCTCTAATTAGTTGAATTTTATTAGTAGTTATTTGAACCAATTCTGGACCTACCAATTTTTCTTCTCCAACTTTATTCCAACACAGTGGAGTTATGCATTTCTTCCTTATAATATTTCATAAGGTGCAAAGCCAATACTTGAATAAAAACTGTTATTGTAAGTAAACTCCATCAATGGTATATGTTTATCCCAACTTCCTTTAAATTCCATGACACATGCTCTAAACATATCCTCTAAGGTTTGAATGGTGCATTTTAATTGACCATTAGTTTGTGGGTGAAAAGAAGTACAGAACTTTACCTTTGTACTCAATGCATTCTACAAATTAGACTAAAATCTGAAAGTAAATCATGGATCTATGTCTGATACTATAGATACCGAAGCACTATGCAATCTCATAATCTCTTTCACATACATTTCTGCAAGTTTATCTAATGATAAATCCATCCTGATAGGCAGAAAGTGAGATGACTTTGTCAATATGTCTACAATCACCCAAATAGCATCATGACCCTGTTGAGTACCAGAAAAACTAAAGACAAAGTATATAGTAATAATCTCCCATTTTCATTAAAAAATCAAAAGAGATTGCAGAAGTTCTGAAGGATGTCGATGTTCTGCCTTAACTTGTTGGCATACCAAATATTTTGCTACAAAGTCAGCTGCATCCTTTTTCAAACCATCAATAATTCTCCTTAAGTGTTATATATATCTTTGTACTACCCGAATGTATGGAATATGCAAAACACTGGGCTTCTTCCATTATCTCTCTTTTTAAAGTATCAATATTAGGTACACATAATCTACCACCTAGCACCAAAGTATCATCTTCTTTAAGAGATTAGTCTGTATGAGTACTTACTTTCACACCATCAATTATCTTTTTCATTTCCTCATCTAGAACTTGAGCTTCTCTAACACTTTCCACCAAGATCGGTCTAACTTTGAAAGTTGCTAATAATACTCTAGAATTATTCATCATCAACTCCACTCCTAAAGATCGTAGATCCAATAAACCATCTTGATATAGAAAAGACTATCATGAGATTTTTGACTTAGAGCATCAACTACAACATTAGCTTTCCTAGGGTGATACTCAATAATGCAATCATAATCTTTTAGCAACTTAATCCATCGCCTCTGTCCCAAATTCAACTCCATCTGAGAAAGAAGAAATTTTAAACTCTTGTGGTCTGTGAATATCTAGCACTTTTCTCCGTAAATATAATGCCTCTAAATTTTTAAAGCAAAAATCACCGCTGCAAGTTCCAGATCACGAGTAGGATAATTTAATTCATGAGGCCGAAGTTGTCTTAATGCATAAGCTATCATCTTCCTATGCTACATCAAGACACACACCAAACCTTTCGTAAAGCATCACTATACATCATATAACCATCATTGCCTGAAGGAAGAGTAAGAATAGAAGCATAAGTCAAACAAGCTTTTAGTTTTTCAAAGCTCTAATGACATTCGTCAATCCAGTTAAACTTCTCATTCTTCGTTAGCAGTTTTGTCAATGGTGATGCAATGATATAGAATTCCTGAACAAAATGACTATAATATCTTTACCTCTCTAAGATTAGTTGGCGATTCCTAGTTCATCACCGCCTCTGTCTTTTTAGGATCAACTTCTGATGATATAACATGACCCAAAAATACTACTCTATCTAGAAAAAAACTCACATTTACTAAGCTTGGCATACAAGGCTTATTCATCAAGGTTTATAATACAATTCTTAAGTGTTCCTTGTGCTCCTTTCTACTTTGAGAATATATTAGAATATCATCTATAAATACAATTTCAAATCTATCTAGATAAGGATGGCACTCAGTTCATAAGATTCATAAAAGCAGTTGGGGCATTGGTTAACCCGAATGACATTACTAAGAATTCGTAATGCCCATAATGAGTTCTAAAGGCTGTTTTAGGTACATCCAACTCTTTTATTTTTAACTGATGATACTCCAATCGCAAGTCTATTTTAGAAAAAAATTTAGTACCTTGAAGTTGATCAAAACGATCATAAATATGAGGCAAAAGGTATTTATTTTGAATAGTGACTTAATTTAGCTGCCAATAATCAATACACAATCGCATGGAGTTGTATTTCTTTTTAATAAATAACATAGGAGCTCCTCAAGGTGAAACACTAGGTCTAATAAATCTCTTATCTAACAATTCGTATAATTGCGTCTTCAACTTCTTTAACTCCACAAGAGCCATTTTGTAAGGAGCCTAGGAAATAAGAGTTATACCAGGCTGAGTATCAATACAAAATTCAATCTCTCTATCAGGAGGTAAACCTGGAAGCTCTTCTAGAAATACTTCTGAAAATTCACATACTATAAAAATATCCTCCAATTTAGGTTCTTATAACTGTGTGTCAATCACATGTGCTAAATATACTTGACAACCATTTTTAAGAAATTTTCTGATTGTCATAGTAGAAATAATACAAGATGGAAGAAATTTTTGCTTACCACAAAATTAAAGATTAGGATTTTTTAGTCATACTAAAAATCACATTTTCTCATAGCAATCCATAGTAGCATGGTGGCGAGATAGTCAATCCATCCCTAAAATAACATCGAACTTCTATATGCTTAATGGTATAAGGTCTGCCAGTAGCTAAAATTTGCCTAACTTGGCTACTAAATTCTTATACATATGTTCACACTTCATGGATGTCCCAACTGAAAAACTTACTACTAACCCATTATCTAAGAAACTCAATTTTCCCTCCGTATATGTGGCAAATGCATGCGACATGAATGAATGAGTGGAACCATAATCAATAAGAACATGGGCACATCTACCAAAAATAATCAATGTACTAGTAACCGCTTTAGGTGAGGCTACTGCTTCTTGTTGAGTGACAGTAAAAACCCTAGCTTGTGCAGGAGGTCTACCTATTTGATTGGATGATATGACCCCATCATATCTACTAATACTATTGTTGTTTCCTCTACTACCTCCTCTGCCCTGTAACTGAGTTCTGCCCCTCTCTGAGGCACAAATGTTAATGATGCTTGGACAGACTCACTTAGTCTTAGTAACATTGGACAATCCCTCTTGAAGTGTCTCATATCACCACATTAATAACATCCTCTAACATTTTCTTTGCACTCTTCGGTGTGAAATTTTTCACAAATGGAACATAAGGGTTGTGGTCTTTGAATACTTCCTATATTGTTACTCTATCCCACTCTAGGTGTACTCGTAAAGTTACCCACAAATTATCTCATTGAGTTCTAACTGACCTAGGTTCAATTTACTTATTTTCTTGATCTCACAAAATGACTTCTACTACTCTCAGGATAAAATCTGGTCTGTGAGCTGCCTCCCCTCTTAATCTGTCTATTTATGAACCCCTGAAAAGAACTGTAGGTATGCTTTCGCTTTTTGTTCTCAAACTCTGATTCTTCTTTCAATAATTTCTCATTTTCTAGTGCAACATCAACCAAAGCATGAAAAGTAGTGCCATGTTCTCGAGACAACCCTTTGCGAATACTGATATGCAATCCTTCATAAAACCTATTGCATTTTTCTTCTTCCTTAGATATCATATGATCCACATATTAAAGGACTGTTATACTACTTTGTTTTAGTTGGAAGAACATACTCTCCTCCCTCCTATAATTACTAATAATGTATTGTTTATAGAATTCAATTTCAAAAATATCCTAAGTCAAATCAGCACCTCGGGATTTCACCAGTCTGTCATAAAATTTTCGGGCACACTTTCCAAGAAAGCTTAAACATATTTTAACTTTTCAACATCTGAAATACCCCCCGAGAGAGAATAAGCTTTCTTTAATTTTCTTAATCACTCGTCTGCCTTTTTAGAATCCAAGGTACCATCAAAATTTTCTGCTCCACAATTTTGACAATGGGAAATAACAACCCAAGGCGACTGTTGTTGATCTCTTGCAGCTATAACTGTTGTAATAGCCTGTGCAAAGACGACACCTAATTCGGCATCAACCTAAACAGAAGGTGGAACAGGTGGGGCATGAGGTGGAGTAGGTGGATTAACTCTAGATGACTCCTCTTGTGAAATAGTATTAGTATTTTATTCATTACTATTGGATACCTCATAATCAATAGACTCATCGGAAGAAGGAAGTAGGTCCCAATGAGGTTGGCCAATATTTTCTAATCTAATTACTCAATATCTTCAGCCAATGTTTCTACCATGGCCTCTACCACCTCGTATTTTTAGCGGCATTTTTCTACAAAAATAAATAAATATATAACTGTGAACACTCGAATTTTGAGGCTCGAGAAGCCAATTTTCTCAGACTGCGGACAACCGAGCCGGACCGAAGGTCCGCGGTAAAGTTCACCAGAAATATATCGATATGGTACTTGAAATGTCCGGGACCACGTGAGGATCACAGATATGGTCCCGGAATAATTTTTGGAGGTCTCTAGCTCCCGAAAAATCAGTTTGAGCGAAAACCGGACGAAACCGGTGGCCCAGCCACCGTGACCCCAGCGGCTCGGCCGCCGTGACCGTTGGTTCAGCCGCCGTGGACGGCGGCCCGGCCGCCGTCCAGCCCGATTTTGCCTATAAATTGCCTTCAGGTGTTCAGAAAAAAGGGTTGGCTTTTGGAGACTCCGGGCCTCATGCTGACGAATTTAATCCGTAATCAAGAATCATAATCCAAGGTCCAAGAAAACGAGATCTGGAGCTTCGAAGTGGAAAAATCCTAAGCAAGGTAATATCCTAATTCATCATTTGTCAATTTAAGCATGTCATAAGCATTCCATCTTCTTCTTAATTTCTTTCGGTCAAAGACCTAATCCTTTTAGGTCTAATGGCCTAATGGACAAATCAATCCACATTTCGGCATTAAGCCGTGAATCAATCAATCTTTTTGGCACGGAGCCTAAATCGCATCCTTTTGGTACAAAGTACCTAAATTTCACAGTTAAAATCAACCTTTTGGCACGAAGCCTAAATTGTCTCACTTTGGTACGAAGTACCTAAATTTCACAATCAATCAATCTTTTGGCATGAAGCATATTGCACTCTTTTGGTACAAAGTACCTAAATTTCACCATTTAGCACTAAGTGCTAAATCTCACAAATTTGGCAAAAAGCCCGACAATGCAGGCCAAAGGCCTAAAATTTGCATCTTTTTGGTACAAAGTACCTAAATTTCACCATTTAGCACTAAGTGCTAAATCTCACCAATTTGGCAGAAAGCCCGACAAATGCACGAAGCATACACACACACATGCATGAAGCATAAATTTCATCGCCTTTAAATAGGCTTTTCCGAACTACATGGGCTTTGATCTCCCATTCAAACGGGAGTATGTAGGCATATTTGGGATTCACCCCAAATAGCAAGTCCACAATTTACCAACAATCAGTCTTTTTTCTTTTCTTCATCCCTTTTATATTTACTTCTTTTTATTGTCAAGTTAGTCAAATGCATGACATAGTCCCCGAATCCTCCTTGGGTTTGCAGACTAGAAGCCTTTACATTGGATGCATTATTGGAGTCAAACAAGGGTTTTCTTAGTTTTTCCCTTCGAACAAAATAAACTGAGTGGCGACTCCCGACAACAAGTGAACGTTTGCCCGAATCCTTTTCGGGCGAAATCCGAGGTTCACAATAACATAAGTCTACTAAGTGATATTCTTATAACATATTCTCTTAAATAACAATACATAGGTATCTATATATTAGTGCATCCTAACAAATCTCTCTAATTCTTAGGTAATTATTTATAAAAATTTAAATACTTTTAATTATGTATGGCTATGATGAAATCATGAATGAAATAATATGTAAATGCAAATTAAATTTAAAACTTCATTTGATTTATGTATATTTCTCCCCAATATGAAACATTAAAAGAATCTTGCTCTTGAATTTGAGAAATTTGACTGATACACTAACAATTAAAATAAGTCTCACTCCTAATCACCTAAATTTAAATTTTTAAATATTATCTCATGTTGGTCTACATAATCTATAATCTATTTTCTGATACCATAAAATGTCATACCCCGCTCTTATAATACTAGGAGTGGCCTTAACATATAATATGGCAACTTCATCTAAAATCTTGAGAAAATTTCAATATTAAAACTTGCTACAAATATCAATTTCTGATATGGATATTTAATATTTTCTTATACTTATGAATATAACATTATTATTCAAAAGTTATACTATCAATGTTAAATACATAACAATGTTATTCACTCAAATCATCACACAGAAACTTCAAACATTATTAAAAAATAATTATGTTGGCTCAACCTCTTTTACAAGCTGGTGAAAATAAAATGTGAGGTATTATACTGGATTATTCTCCAATATATGAAATATTAATATATTAAGGGGTGAGTCCAACTACTCAGTGAATAGATAAATAAATAATAAGGGAGAACAAATAAGATTTAAATAATATATGTATATATATAAATATTTAAATAAATCATCATTACTCAGCTAGATAAATAAAATTTGAAATCTCAAATATAACCTTCAGACATTTCTTAATTCTATGAATAATATAAATATTTCAGTTCAAACATCATTTGTATATACTCAAATATAATTATCTACTGATCCAACTTCAATCCAAGGGTATATGATGACATATCTCGCAAGCCCAAGGAGAAATAACTTCAATACACATATGCAGAGCAAAACCCCCCAAAGCGTAAACCACTCAATATTTACCCCCCAAAGACTATATTATACCAAACGTTTTTCCTAAAGAATAGTATTTATAATTCTATAAACACCTGTCATCAAGACATGATCATATAGAATTATAGCAAGAGTGTATATAATTATTTATCTTGCAAATATAATTAATCAGTCATATATATAAAAAATTTAAACTACCATTATTTGTACTCAATTTATAAGAAAATAAATAATATTCAAAAATAAATAATCACTTTGAATTTATAAATTATTTTTCTTAAAATCATATATATATATGACTTTTTGAAATACAATATTATATATTTATCTACTCACCTGGGCCAAATATTGTATACGCCTACCCAACAAGATCATCTTTAAATTCCATTCTTGAAGTCAAAATTATTCCTAAATTTTATAAAAATATTATTTAATTTAAAGGATACTCTAGCTACTATATATGTATGCTATAAAAATAACGGTTCGATTCTTAAATTCTAACAATATTTTGGATAAAATAGTATTTTCTAAAATTTCTAAAATAATACTCCAATGAGTATTATCAAAATTTTTAAGTCAATTTTCTATCTAATTTCCCAATAATATTTTCAATGGTTCAATATAATTTGTTTAGATGTCAAAATTTATTAAGTATTTATAATATTTCAATGTACAACTAAATTATATTAATTTTGTTTATTTATTTTAATTGTTACAACAATAATGATAATATTTATATTATGAACTAATTCATTCATTTGTGTTTAAATACTATTTATTAAATTTTTGGCATAAAAATGCGATCTTATATTTATTTTCAAATAAATTAATACATATAAAATATTCAAATTTATTTAACTTATTTTTTAAAATAGGTTTGTGTTGATAATAATAGCAATAAAGATAATATAATATAGTGAAGAATTTATTAAAATAATAATAATATCATTAACTTTAAATTTTTCTTATTTTGACTATAATACTATTAATAATATTTACTTAAATATTAATATTATTTGATTAATTCTTATTATTTAAAATAATTATTTAATTATCTTTATCCATAATAATTTACATTAAGTTTAATAGTAAAAATAATAATATTATTAATATACAATATATTTACTTTTTAATACTTTACTTTTATTTTCCAATAATATCTTATAACAAAGTCAATAAATTTTTATAATAATAACAACATTATTTACGTAATTAAAAGTAATTATTTAATTATCTTATTTCGATCTTAATAATTTATGTTAAATTTAATATTAGATAATAATAATAATAATAACAATATTAATTATTAAAATAAATCTATAATAGACTTAAGCAATACATATAATATACTAGTAGAATTTAAGATAATAATAGTAAATAAATATGATAACAGTAA
This sequence comes from Garcia nutans, assembly GCA_947685225.1. Lineage (NCBI taxonomy): Eukaryota > Viridiplantae > Streptophyta > Magnoliopsida > Malpighiales > Euphorbiaceae > Garcia > Garcia nutans. The sequence goes on from CANTUV010000008.1 coordinate 57,625,503, forward strand.
CACTAAAATTGAAAATCACTTGTAATAATTATAATAAATTTATTGATTAATAGTAATACTTCATAATAATAACAATATTGATATTTAACTATTACTTGGCATTAATTATATTTTAACAATTATTATTATGAATTCTTAAATAATAAAAACTTAAATTAATATAAACCATTCATTTCTTCACATCTTTTAAGAACCTATTCTAAATTCTACAGGCAACTACCAAAAGTAAAACCATATACAGTAAAATTATTTATGAAAATCTTCACTATATATTCTACTGTGTCAGAAAATATAGCCATCATACATCTTTAAAAAGTGACTAGTGCATTACATAATCCAAAAAGCATTCTTCTATCTGCAAATGTTCCACAAGGACAAGTGAATGTGGTCTGCTCTTGATCATCAGGTGCTATAGGAATTTGAAAATAGCTAGAGTATCCATCTAATAAGCAAAAGTAAGCATTACTCGCAAGTCTTTTAAGCATTTTATCAATAAAAGGTAAAAGAAAGTGATCCTTATGAGTGACTTTATTAAACTTCCTATAGCCAATACATACACGCCAACTAGTGACTATTAGCGAGGAAATTAATTCATTGTTATCATTTATTATTACAGTCATCCCTCCATTTTTAGGTACTACATGCATAGAACTTACCCATGAACTATTAGAAATTGTGTAGATAATTCTTGCATCTAAAAGTTTAATCGTTTCGGTTTTAACTGTCTATTTCATATTAGGACTTAACCTCCTTTGTTAGTCTATTACAGGTTTAGAATTATCTTTCAATAATATTGTATGCTTACAAATTGAGGGGATAATTCCTTTAATATCAGATAAAGTCCAACCTATTGCCTTTTTATAATTTCCAGTTAAATCCAAGGTTTTACTTAATTGATTTTCAGTTAAATTAGCATTTACAATTATAAGCAAAGAATTATTGGGACTAAGAAAAACATGCCTTAGATGATTAGGAAGAAGTTTTAACTCCAAGTTAGGAGCCTGTACAAGAGAAAAAGGGGGAAGTGGGTTACCTTTTCCAAGTTCTTTGAAGTGTAGAAAAGGTACTGTTTGAGTTTCTTCTAAGGCTAAAGCAAAGACAACAACTTTTTCATCTTCATCATTTGGAGTTGAACTATGTGTGAGTCATGCTTCTAATAGGTCTTCAATGAACTTCTTTTCAAACACCTCTTGCATGCATTCATCAATAATATCAATTCTGAAGTAGTCATCCATAAAAAATAAGGTTTTTTTTATAGCTTTTTCTAGGTTGAACTTAACTTTCTTATCTCTTACTTGAAGGGTGAGCTTGGCGCCATGAACATCAATTATTACTCTAGTTGTGGCCAAGAATGGCCTTCTAAGAATAAGTGGAATATCCAAGTCTATATCCATATCAAGCATTATAAAATCCATAGGAATATAAGCTTTTCCACTTTCATAAGAACATATTTAATTATTCCAATTGGATATTTGATTAAGCGATCTGCTAGTTGAAGAGACATCCTTCTTGGTTTGAGGTTGGTAAAGCCAGGTTTCTTGCAAATTGTATTAGATATCAAGCTTACACTTGCACATAATTCATATAAAGCTTTATAAAATTCAACTTCTCCAATTGTATAAGGAATTGAAAAACTCTCAGGATCTTTCAGCTTTAAAGGAAGCTTATATTGAATTACAGCAATGCAATCTTCAGTAAGTGCAATCTTTGTTTTATCTTCAAGCTTCCTCTTGTTGAATAGCAACTCCTTGAGGAACTTCACATAAGTAGCCATCTGTGCAAGTGCATTTGCAAAAAGTATATTAATGTGAAGTTGTTTAAAAATTTCTAAAAAAATTCCGTAATGCTTATCCAACATTTGCTTTTTCAGTCTTTAAGGAAATGAGATTGGAGGCTCATATAGTTTAGTCGCTTCTTGTAATGCCTTTTTTTCTTCAGCTTTTCTTACTTTTCCTCTTCTTTAGAAAAGTGTACATCAGAAGGTGTAGTCTTCTTCATGGGGGGCTTTTCAAGTTGCTTTCCACTTCTCAATACCACAGGTTTGCATTACTCCCTTGGATTTACTTTAGTTTGGCTTAGTAAAGCTCCTTGGTTGCGAGAGTTAAGTGAACTTGTTATTTGCCCCACTTGGATTTAAGGTTTCTGTTCTGTACTGCAAGCTGTTCCGTCCTTGATTCAATCTTCTCACATTTCTTTTCAATCTTATCAAAGCGTTCAAAGGTTACTCCAATGAACTTTTCCAAGGCAACCTTGTAAGATGACTTTTCAGTTTATGGCACTTGATTTTGGTTCCTCATAAGGGTTGATAAGGTTCCTTTTGATTGTTTTGATTCCCCCAAGCTAGGTTTGGATGATTTCTCCAAGAGGGCTTATGGTTGTTACCTTTAAGATTATTGAAACCTATATTTTGATTTCCCATATACTGTACTTGCTCCATGATTCTACAATAAGCAATGTCATGGTTTCCTTCACAACCTTTACAAATTAATGTTAGAGATGCCAGTTTAACTTGGTTCTAGTTGTTTGGTGAGTACATCTACCTTGGTTGCAAGCAAGGAGTAGTTGTCAACTTAATGAAGGTTAGCAACTTCTCTTGTAATGTTCCTTTCTAAAGACCAATGATAGTTATTAGATGCAATCTCTTCAATCAATTCATAAGCATCTGCAAGCACGTTGTTCATGACAGTACCTCTTGTTGCTACATCAATTATACTCTTGATAGAAGGTAGGAGCCCATTGTAGAATGTTTGAATCAAGAGCCAATCCAGTACTCCATGGTGGAGAATCTCCTTTGAAGATCTTTGAACATTTTCCAAGCTTCGTATAGAGTTTCTCCATCAAATTGAATGAAGCTGGAAATGTTGTTTTTCAGTTTAACAGTTTTAGATGGTAGGAAATTTTTACCAAGAAACCTAAGGCTAGTTGATCCCAAGTTCTGAATGTATCTGGTGCTATGGAGAGGAGCCATCTCTTTATTTTATCTTTTAGTGAGATAGGGAAGAGCCTAAGATGAATGACATCATCGTCATTAATTTTAAAGTTATCGCACATCTCTAAGAAGTTAGCTATGTGAGTATAGGCATCTTCATTGTCTAATCCATAAAAAGTCTATTGTTGAATTAAATTGATCATTGATGGTTCAAGGTTGAAATTGTTAGCTGGTATAGATGGTCTTGTTATATTGGATCCAATATTAGCAATGGGTAGAGCATGGTATTTCATAGTTCTAGGTGCTCTATTGTTACCACCTTATCCGTTTCCTCCTTTTGCCATGTTTCCTTCTTCTTCAGATGAATAAAGAGGGTTGTCAATAGAGATTTCAACTGAAGTTCCTTCCATTTCCTTTTTAAGTTTTTCCTTCTCTTCCTTACGTTGCTTGCGGCAAAATCTTTCAATTTCAGGATTATATGGCATGAGTTGTGTATTTGGATTACTTTGCATATAAACCTAGAATATGAAAGAAAGGAAAGAAAGAAAAAAATCAGATTAAAAATGAAAAATAAAATATCTAAAATAATTATAATTTAATATTATTAAAATTAGAATTATGTCTTCCTCGGCAATAGTGCCAAAAATTTGTTAAGGCCCAACCTAGTTATCTGCAAGTGCACAAGTCATAATTAAATAATAAAGTGGAGAATAGAGTATCATTCTCACGAGAAAGGGTATCCTAAGTACTAAATAATTAAACTATTTATTATTTGGATAGTAAATTGATGTGAATTAAGAACTAAGTTAACTAAATTAAAGTTGAACCAAATTTTGGAATTAAATATAATATTTTTGGCATTAAGGTTAAACTTATCCTTCATTGACTATTTATGTATTTCCTAAAGAATTGATTCAATCTTAATCTACTCTCAATTTATTGGTTGAGTCCTTTGAAATTAAGACTTAGTCTCTCTAGTACTAAATCTAATATTGAATTTAAGTTTGCATCTATTCTCGTTATCACAAGTAATTTAAGCCAATTCATTAGGTTTTATGAATAACCTTTGTATCAACTTTTTAAGTGTTTACTATATCTCTAGATGCAAACTTAAGTGCCACCTCTGTAACTCTTAATAGCCTTTGTAAATCCCACAGTTATGGCCTTTAAGTGCTACGGTTGTGGCTTTTGAATCTTTACTGGAACTTCTGCTCTTTTCTTCAAGGCTTCTAGGCAATGTCTGATCTTATTCCACGGTCATGGCTCTTGAAATGCCACAGTCGTGGCTTCCATTTATCTTATAGACCTCTATTTTACACTCTCTTATAATTTTGGCATATTCATTTTTTATCCTATGGGTATAGCCCTTGAGTGTCACGAGCGTGGTAAAAGTAATAGTAAAAGTAAAAAAATAAAAAAAATATATAATAATAAAATTAAATAAATAAAAATTAAATTATTTTTGGTGGTATAGGAAATTTTGTTTTTTAATAATTAATTAATTAATTAAATTATTATTATATATATATAGATAGGAAATAACAAAAAAAATTAAAAGTCCAATTTTGAGTCATCTTCTTCCTCTTCTTCCTTAGCCTTGGCCAAACTCCATAGATGAACAAAGGGGAAATTTTCTTTTTCTATATATCAAATACTACAAGAATTTCCAAGGATTAAGGATAGTTTTGGTGAACTTTCAAGCAAGAGGTAACCTTTCTTTAGTTTTTAGGAAGCTTTTCTTAAATTGTTAATTATGTGGAATTTTGATTTTTGAAGGAGGATATTGTAATTATTTAAATGGTATAGGATGATGTTATTTTGATATGTAAATAAAGATTTTAAGGTTGGATGATTAAAATGGTTAGGTTTGGTGATAATTTGGAAGAAGAAGAGAGTGAACTAAGATTTTGATGGGAAATTATAAAGAATTATTGTATATAGAATTTAATTGAAAAAAAAGGTCTTATAATGGGTCTCTAATGTTATTTTTGAACTTAAAATTTGGTTAGGAATTGGTTATAAGGGTTGTCCAAAATTAAATTATGTTAGAGTAATTAATGAAAATAAGTATAATTGTAATAATCAAAGTTTGATTTATTAAAGTGAGTAGAATTATATTTTTAATGAATTTTTTAAACTCATAATGTGGCTAGAAATTGAGTAATATGAGATTGCCCAATCCAAGAGGTGAAGAGCATTTTAGTAAAGTGAATGAAAGAAAGTGAACTTGGCTTGGAAGTTTCCATAAGAGAAAGTTAGTACATACTTTGGTAATTATGCATTAAATTGCATTATTGACATGCTACATTGAATGTTAATGCTTGTGTTATGCTACTTTAATGTGAATATTCACATGCAAAGTGAATAATTATGTGTTAAAAAGTTGGATATGCATAATGTATGAATTGTTAAGCCATTAAAAAATGGCTAATGGCATTGTTGTGTGTGAATGTGAGAAATTGGGTTTTATGCCATATAAGGTGTAGAACTCGGCCACATTATAGAAGTGGCAAAGAATGTGATTTTTAGGGTTGAAAATGTGGAAATTGAGAAATACGATGAAAAAGTATTGAAAGATGAAATAATGAAATTGGTTGAGATTAAATTATGATATAATGTATGTTTTCCTCATATAATATTCTATTTCAGAGTGTTGTGTTTGTTAATATGGTTATGGCATGCCTATTATATGATTTGTCTTCAAAACTAGACGATGGGCTTTACTTATGATATTACATGCCTTTGAGGTTAGACACTGGCTGTTATTATTTATAATATTATTTGCCTTCGGGGCTAGACACAGAGGTGTCATGATAGATTAAAATAATTTCTCTGGAAATTGAGTATTATTTTGGGTATTTGGGTCCAATGCATGTGATTGCAATATTTTAATGAAATCTGTGAAAGTGTGTGCATGTAAAAGCATTAGTCATGATATTTCTGAAAGAAGTTTGTATTGCACTGTATTTAAATTATTTTATTATCAAAGTATGTATAACTAAACTAGTAGTTTAGCGTAATTGAATTTCGTCGCGCAAGTGACAGGGTAAATTCAAAGTGTTATGCTAAATCTGACTAGCTCTAGATTTTGAATTTTGTACTAGAAGTTTAATGTTTGCCGCAAGACTAGAGTTTGACAGCATATCATGTAATTTTTTATTTTGTAACTCATTATGCTCACATGTTATTTTACTATGTATTAATGTTATAAACTTAAGGTTTGTTTAAGTAATCTAAATATTAAAATACATTTTTTTAAATATAAAATGGTCATGTGATTTAGAGACTTTGGTTGTGCGGATGATATTGAAGAATTGAATGAATGAAAGAGAATATATTCTGGGAGTGTAAATTTTTATGCAGGTTGAGTTTGTTGATTTGGAAAATATCTAAATTACAGATAAAACTCTGACGAATTTTTTCTAGAGATTTTCCTTAAATTTTGTATTTTTAACAATTAATTACTAATATATACATATATATTTACCTATTAAATTATTTTACTAAGCTATTTTACTAAAATTATGGAGAATTTTATGAAATTAAGAATGATGTCATTCTTATATTCTGTATACGTATTTTACACATATGAGGTGTATGTATTTTATATAGGGTATAAGGATATTGCATATAATGATCCAAAATATTAGTCAAAATACGACTTTATCATATAACTATGAGAGGCAGGGGTAGACCCAAACTAATTTGGTCAAAAGTGATTCAAAATAATCTTATAATTTTACATATATTAAAAGAGATAACCCTAAATCGAATTGAGTGGAAAAGAAGAATCCATATAACCAACTTTAATTAACTTGAGATTAAGACTTTATTGAGTTGAGTTGAGGTTTAAAAATCAACAATGAACTAAATTTCAAGTCAACGGTTAGATGGAATGATATCTAGTTTTCATTGTAAAAAAAAAAAAATGGAAGACCCCCCGGTAGGCAAAATCCATCCCTTCTGATGCTTTATGGTTGGATTGGCTAATTAATCATCCACTTGAATCACATACTCTTTTATATGATGATTTAGTAGATAATCCAAGATAATTTTCTTCTGATAAAAAAAAGTTTCAATACTACAAGAAACATGCGATTTACTGAGAGAAAAAATATATTTCTGACTACCGAGTAAATACCGACCAATGAGAAGGAAAAATAGAAAAACTAAGAGGTTGTTTAGTTATAGAAAATAATTCCTTTTTTCTAGAAATTTTTTTGAAAAAATATAGATAATAAAGTTTGTTGTTTAATTAGAAATATTTTCCATATGGAAAATTAAAAATTAATTTTCTATATTTATTAGTTAATTGAGTTTTAAAAAACTATTTAAAGTTATTTTCTAAATAGAAAACAAGAAGTCTCAAAAAAATCAGCATTTGTTTCCTACTTTAATTCAAACTACTTTTTTATTCTTATTTTGTATATTTTTATTTTATAATAATTTAAATTTTTATTTTACTTAAAAATATTATTTAATTATTATTGCATTTTTAAATTAAATTTTTTTTTATAAATATTTAGATTATGAAAATTTTAATTTAATTATATGTTTATATAAAAATATTTTAAAATGAAAGTTATTTATATATTATATAAAAATATAAAATAGAAAAATAAGATTACGTAAACATGTTTTTCATTTTTTTAATTTCTCATTGGAAAAATAATTTGAAAATACAAATTTGAAAATTTAAGAAACAGAAAATGAAAACTAGAAAATGAAAATGAAAAATATTTTCTCCAACTAAATAATCCCTAATTATCGACAATTTAAAATTTGAATACCAATCGAAAGTTTATCTAGAAATCAATCTCATAGATAAATATGGTGCAAAAAGATAACACCAAAGTGTAACGACTAAAATTACAGATAGAGAAGTATATTGATCAGTAATGTGGCACCAAAACATGGCGGGATCATCTTTCCTTTAATTTATTGACCAAAAGCATATTAGCTTATGAAACATTTGCCGTGAGATATTAGATACCAGTTGCTATTATCAAGAGATAAGAATATCAATCGGTAAATATTAAATTAATAATAAATGAGTAGCAATTTAAGCGCTGCACTTGCTGAAGAGATTATGCAATGGTTGGGAAACAATTGCTATATTTACTACCTTTGCCAGGAGATGTTAAATATCGGTCGGTATTATCGAAAGATAATAGGTATTAATCGATAAATATTAAATCAATAAAATTTTGAGTGACAATTTAAACACCTCACTTGCTGAGAAATTTTGTTGTGGTCGAGAAACTGTTGCTCTATTTACTACATTTGCTGCCGAGAGGTGTTGGATATCAATCGATATTGCCAAAAGATAATGGGTATCAATCGGTAAATATTAAATAATTAAATAAGGAGTTGCTGACTTGTTGATTGCTTATTCATGGGTTGCTTGTTCTTCATCGTTAACTTCAATGCTCTTTTGCTGAGGTAAATATTTTTTGCCTCTTTTTCAGTGTGTATTTATTTTTCTTAATTTTTTTATAATTTCTGCATATTGTTGGGTTGTTGAGATAAATTTTAGGGCTGTTTGAATATGTTGTCTTGTTTGACATGATTTTTATAGATTTTTTTTAAAAAAATTATTAATATTAATTTTATGTAGAAATGTGGTGCATAATGTTGAGTTTTTTTTTTTACTTGTGTTTATCTCGAATTATTTTCATAGTTTTCTTTTTTTTCTAAATACACAAAAATGCCCTTAAAATTTGCACGAATATGCGGATTGACACTGAAAGATTTTTTTCTTTGTTTATTTATATATTTAAAGTGTTAAAAAACTGATAAATTAGTCACTTTTTAATAAAAAAAAATTAACCATTGTTAACATTTTGGTTAGTTAATGAGAGAAAATATAAATATACTTTTTGAGTTTGAGAGAAAATACAAATTGCTACTGAATTTTTTTTTACTCAATTATTTATTAAAATAATATTTTTATCTATTTATAAATGAATTAAACATATTTACAAGTATTTTATATTAAATAATATTTTAAATAAAATTATTATTCAATATTTGTTCTAATGAACTTTAAAATCACTTTTGATTAAAATTATTTTTTATTTTAAAAATATTATTTTTTTAATTATCTTTAAAAATATATATTATAATTAATCAATTAAAATTATTTTTTATTTTAAAAATATTAATTTTTAATTAGCTTTAAAAATATACCCTATAATTAATCAATTGAAATTAATTTTTATTTTAAGTTTTTTTACTTGTGTTTTTCTCAATTAAGTTTTTTTTTTACTTGTGTTTATCTCGAATTATTTTCATAGTTTTCTTTTTTTTTTTTTCTAAATATACAAAAATGCCCTTAAAATTTGCAAGAATATACATATTGACACTGAAAGATTTTTTCTTTGTTCATTTATATATTTAAAGTGTTAAAAAGCTGATAAATTAGTCACTTTTTAATAAAAAAATTAACCGTTAATAATTTAGTTAGTTAATGAGAGAAAATACAAATATGCTCGTTGAGTTTGTGAGAAAGTACGGATTGCTATTGAATTATTTTTTTACTCAATTGTATACTAAAATAATACTTTTACCTATTTATAAATGAATTAAACATATTTACAAGCATTTTATACTAAATAATATTTTGAATAAAATTATTATTTAATACTTGTTCTAATGAACTTTAAATTCACTTTTGATTAAAATTATTTTTTATTTTAAAAATATTAATTTTTAATTATTTTTAAAAATATATCCTATAATTAATCAATTAAAATTATTTTTTATTTTAAAAATATTAATTTTTAATTAGCTTTAAAAATATACCCTATAAATAATTAGTTAAAATTATTTTTTATTTTAAAAATATTAATTTTTAATTGATCTTAATTTTTATTTTAAAAATATTAATTTTTAATTAATATTAAAAATATATAATTAATCAATTGTTAATTAGCTTTAAAAGCAGTTTTTTATAATATATATATATATATTTTAAAATTTTTTATTTTTTTTATTTTGATATTTTTGAAAAAAAAATTTTAATATATCATCATAATGACATAACACATTTAATGCAATATGTATATATATAATATGAATTAACATATTTAAAAGTTGATTAGAAGAAATACTAAATAATAATTTGAACAAAATATTATTTAACATAAAATACTCTTAAATATGTTTAAATCATTTATAAATATGCAAAAATATTATTTAGTGCATTATTGAGTAAAAAAAATTATGTGTCTATTTGTATTTTTATGCAAATTTAAGAGAAATATTTTCACATTATCTTGCTAATTAATTAAATAGTTAATGGCAGTTTATTTTCTGTTGAAAAAATAAGCTAATTTATTAACTTTTTAACACTTAAATATGCGTAAAAAAAATTTAGTGCCAATTCATACATTCTCACAAATTTCAATAGTATTTTTGCACTCTCTTTTTTTTCATTGATAGAATTTTTTATTAATTTGCTGGAATTTTAAGTTTTTTTATGTTATTAATTTTTATTTTAGTTTTAAATTTTCTGTGTAAAAGAATATTTAGGGATAATTTTCTCTTTTTTAAATTTGCTAGAATTTTTTATTAATTTGCTGGAACTTCCATGATTAATTGGCTGGAAGTTTTGTGTTTTTTATGTTATTAATTTTTAATTTGGTTTGTAATTTTCCGAGTGAAAGAATATTTAGGGGTATTTTTCTTTTCTTTTTTTTATAATTTTTCTGGAATTTTTTATTAATTTTCTGAAATTTTCATGATTAATTTATTGGAATTTTTAGTGTTTTTTATTTTATTAATTTGGTTTTTAGTTTTGTATATAAAATAATATGTATTAATTTATTGAATGAAATAATTAAATCTTCGAAGAGCGATGGACTGGCTAATTTGTCAGGTGGAAATTAAATTTCATATACTAATTGGTTGGTTTCTAAAAAGATAAAATTTATGAATTAAATCAAACATGAAATAATAATTTAAGGTTTTTTTTATATATGCTTCACTGAATTTTCATAAGTTTCAATTAAAATAATTTATACCTTTCAGGTCTTCTTTTTATTATTATTCTTCAATTGATAAACATATGTACTAAATTTATAGCTCATTACTTTTTTATATTAATATTGAAGACTATCCAAAAAAAACTTATTCTGATAAAATATTTAGAAATATACAAATTAAATAAAAAAAAAGGATAAAAATTTAAGTGCATTTTTACCTCTAATTTTAATTGAATGATAAATTTATACTTAATTTATCGATAATCAATTATATTTTTTGTGTTATATGAATTTAGAAAATATTAAAATTTTATAAAATGTATATAAATTAAAGAGGAATTTATATCATTTACGTTGACACAGTGTTTTCTTTTCAAAGTTACGCAGCTGGGCCCCTTTTTCTTTTTTCAAAACAAAAATTTTCGCTTTTTTTATGGGAAAATTATAGTGATTTTTTTTTTCTGTTTTATTTTTTAATTTTTGTATATTTTATTTTTTTATGTTATTCTTATTCATAATTTTTTTTAATTTTCACTGTATGCATATAAAATATACAAACATGTATATAATATATATACAATAAATAGAGACATACACAAAATATATACACAATATTTATATAATATATTTAACTTTATTTTTATGTTTATAATATATAAATTTTTTTAAAAATAAAATTAATGATTTTGTTAATATATTTTTATATATTTTACTGTTTATACTATTTTTCTTAGCATTATTTTTTATTTATAATCAAAATTAAATTTTTTTATAAAAAATTAATATATTTTATTTGTCAAAAATATAATTTAAATATTAATATTTATTATTTTATTTGAATATATTTATTTGATAGTAAAATTTAAAAAAATAAAAATTAAAGTAAAATATTATTTGTATTGAGAGATGAAATATTTTATTATTTGTATTAAGAGATGAAATATTTTTGAAAAAAAATATTTTATAAAAATTAAGGTATTTTTAAAAATTTTGACAAAATTTTTTTAAGTGTTAATATTTTTTGCAATATTTTTTTAAAAAAAATTATTTTTATAAATAAATTTGTAAAAATCCCTTAAAATAACTTTAAAAAAATCTGGGCCTTGCTTGGAACCCATGTCTGACAAATTACACAGGCCTTTGTTTGGGCTTTTGCATCTCAAAAACAACACAATAAGCACAAATAGGGCCGTACAGACAAAAAAAAAGGTGCAAATTACATCAAACAAGCTGAAATGCCTACAGCAGGTTATTGCGGCAATTAATACTATTATATTGATAATCAGAAAAATAAATAATATATATTAAATAATATAATATAATATATATATATATATAATATACAAAACGTATATACAAAAATATAACAATAGTGCATTTTAAAAAAAATGTTTTTAAAATCCATCGATGAAACATTAAATATAAAGTAAAAAAGTAAAAAATAATTTATTTGCAAAGAATACAAGAAAAGTGAATTTAATCAAAAGTAAATCGTGTTTTACGTTTAAGATAATATATACACAATATAATGTATATGTAACTAGTAAAAATATAATAATACCTAATATAGAAAGATAATAAATAATTAAGTCAACAATTTTTTTAAGTCTCAATTTTATTCTTATTATTAAATAAAGTGTTTTTAACATATATTTGATAATTAAAACTTTCAAGGTAATTTTTAATTTTAATATTTAACTTGCCTAATCAAAATATTGAAACTCTAAATTTATAATATTTATTAATTAAATTATAATTTTTAAAATTTTCATCTGAAAATGTAATTTTTAAAAACTTTTCAAGCATTGAGAATGGAAATTTTAATATTGACATGATTTGAATTATAATATTTATTTTTAAATAAGTTGAAATTATCATTGAGTGTAAATATAAAACTCTATTTAAAAATGAGTTAAAATTTTATTTTAAAAACTCAAATTATATAAAATTATAAATCCAAATATAATTAGTAAAATTTTTATTTTTAAATTATTTCTAAGATAATTAAATTTATATTGCCAATTTAAAAGTTTTAATAAAATAATAAAAAATAAAAATATGGAAATTCATTATTTCTAAATATTATGAATAATAAAATTCATTAAAAATAAAAATAAAAATTTGAGAAGCAGGATAATAATAATAAAAAAGTAAAATTATAAAAGAGAAAAATAAAAAAAGGAAAAAAACGTAAAAGAAAAAGGAATTCGTTAAAAAACGATTGATGATAATTTTATTCACTAACATACGATTATTTGTCAATGGCTTTTCACTGTCTTTATTGACTTATTTCTTGGAGGATTAGAAGCTGCCATGGCAGCATTTTCTCTCCTTTTTTGATAATTACTATACTATTAGATATTTTAATAACTTATCTTTAGTGTATTAATTTTAGAAATTGAATTATAATCTAAGAAATATAAGATAAAGTAAAATGACTTGTATTAGCATGTTTACTCATGTATATATATATAAATATATAAATATATATATCATATGAACCATAAAAGAAATGTACAAAACTTTGATATAAAGAAGTCAAAACAGAAGTTAATAAAATGACTTGTATTAATTTTTCTTTTCTTTTTTATATCTAAAAGGTGATTTTTTCTTATTTTTCTATTTTATTTTATTCATTTTATTTTTTTTATTTAAAATTTTTCATTCATAAATAATTTTTTAATATTGTATTATCACAAATAAATTATATACACATAACATCTATTAAATATATAATGAATATAAATAAAACATCTACTAAATATACACAAAATACTGACAAACATCTATATAATTTATTTAATTTTTTTTAACTTTATTTTTTAAATTTTATATACACACGATATACACATCTATATAATATACATACTACATATACAATACATATATAATATATACATAATATCTACTAAAAATTTTATAATATGTAAATAATATCTATATAGCGTATACAAAGCATATATGCAATATTTAGATAATAAAATTAATTTTTTTAACTTTTTTATATATATAATATGTAAAATTTATTTAAAAATAAATTTAATAATTTTTATTAATATATTTTTATATTTGTTACTTTTTTATATTTTTCATGAGTGCTATTTATTATTTAAAATTAAAATTATTTTTTTTCTTTATAAAAATTAATTTTTTATGCTAAAAATATAATTTAAAATTATAATTTTTATTATTTTATTAAAATATATTTATTTAATAGTAAAATTTGAAAAAATGATGAAAATTAAAGTAAAATATTATTTGTAGTGAGAGAATATGTATTTTTGAAAAAAAATCTTATTAAGTTGGGTATTTTTAAAAATTTGCTCTAATTTTTTTATAAAATTATTAAGCTGATAATTTATTTAAAACTAAAATTATATGTTGGTCATTTTTAGGATTTTATACCAAATACATTATTTCCGTATCCCGTTTTCATTTATTTGGCAATTAACCTTTTTTATTTCTATGGTTTTTTTTATGGTAAAATGATGCTGCTTTTTCTGTTCTATTTTTTTGTTTTTATATTTATATTTTTTATTCATAAACAATTTTTTTTATTTTTATATTCACAACATACACAAGCATATATATAATATACATATAATATATATAATACACATATAATAAACATAGGCATACATACAATATGCATATAATATATAACAATATACACATAATATATATACAATATATCTAATATTAGTTAACTTTATTTTTTTAATTTTTTATGCATACAACATACACACAATATGTAAATAATATATACAAGAAATACATAACAGATATATAATATATACACAATATCATATACGATGTTTATCTAATATATATACAATATATACTCAACATATATAAGATAAAATTAATATTTTTAACTTTTTATTATGTAATATATAAATTTTATTTTAGAATAATTAAATAAAAATATTTTAAAATATTTGTATATATTTTACTTTTTAATATAATTTTGGTGAGTGTTATTTCTTATTTGGAATTAAAATTTATATTTTTTCTTTATAAAAACTAATATATTTTATATGCTAAAAATGTAGTTTAAAATATTAATTTTTATTATTTTTATTGGAATATAGTAAGAAATAAATATTGATTGAAATAAGAGATGGGGTATTTTTAAAAAGAAAAAAAACTTTGTTTTAGTGTGGAACAAAATATTTTTGTAAAAATATATTGCTTGAAATATTTATGAAATTTTTTTTTTGAAGGTATATTAATTTTGAAAATGAAATTTTTTAAAGGAAATTTTTTTAAATATTCCTTTTTAAAAAATAAATAAATAATCTGAATTTTTATTTGGGATGTAATTTAATAAAATTTCAAATCATAATAATCTGAATCGGCCTGAAGTACTATATGTATATATAAATACATTATAAATTTTAGTTTAAAGGCCAACAGTCAACAACTAATAATTATAAATTTTAATTTTTAGAATTTCACATATAATTATAAAAGTTTAAAATATTATTTCAAAGCATTGAGTTTGTCAAATGCCTTTGTGATTGAAAACTCAAATATATCAAACAGTAGCTCCCAATTTCTTATCTAATTGACCCCAAATTACCTTACTCATCGTTTCAATTTTCATGCTTATCTAATTGACCCTACTCATTGTTTCAATTTTCTTCCAAGTTTCAAGTATATATTTTATTAAATGAAATTGTGCACAAAAAAAAAAAGAGGGCAAATCAAGCAAATGAGCCTGGAATTAATATTCATTAATAGTGGTTTCATGTTCACTTTTAAACTATAGGATATAGATGTTACCATTAATAGTTTTATAAATATAAAATAAAAATAAAAACTACAATATTTATTATGCAAATAATTATTTTCATTTAATTGATAATTAGGTGTGACCTCGAGCTTTGCTAGTTTTTAAGTAGTAATTTTTTTAACATATATTAATTATTATTATTATTTAATTAAATTTAAATATTATCTTTTAATAATCACCGAAATATAGTCTGGTGATAAAAAATGTGAGTTGCTTCTTAGATTCGAGTTATAGTTGTACTTTCCTCATATATAATTAATAAAAAAATATTTTCTTTTAATAATTTTGGATGATAAAAAAATTATATACATATTGGTATATATATTAGAACCTATAAAATATGACCATCAAAAATTAATTTCAAAATTTAAGGCACTCCATGTGATGGAAAGTTGTAGTTAATAATTTTTTGACTCACGAATATATATATATATATATATATATATATATCAAGACTTATTTATCTAATAATTTAAAATTTTAAAAAATAAAATAAATTGCACGTATTAGTCTATGCTATGAAATTATATTTATTTTTTACCTTTCTAACTCATTGCCGCATTTTTATTTTTATTTTTAATTTTTGTGGTCATTGTCCAAAGAATGGAAAGTGAGAATGATATAAAGAAAGCAGCCAATTGGCTGTGGTCTGATTGGTTTTAATGATATGTATAGGGAAAATAGAGGGAGTGAAATTAATTTCTTTTATATATTTGAAAAGAGTAGAAAGTGAATGATAAAGAAGGATTGGTAGAGAAATTAAGGGATTGCCGCTTTTTTTCCCCCTATTTCTTCTATCTATAAAGAGTTGGAAGTGATGATTAAAAAATTAAGAATAATAATTAAAAAAAAAAGACAAAGGAATTAAGATATTTTTTAAAGTTAAAGAAGAGATTTTATGTTCTAAAACAATTTTAATATCACTAAATAATGATTGATAAATTAAAATGATTATATAACATTTTGTATGTGTGTGTATACATAGACATACACTTTTGTCTTATAAAATATTTATTTTACTATGTATTTAGATGTAAACTTATAAAAATAGTTTCACCTGAAACTTTGAGGTATTTATAGAAACATTTACAAAATTACTTTAAAAAATAAATTTTATTTCAAAAGTACTATAAAAAATTTATATTTTTGGACAAAGTTAAAGTAAATTTTTAAAAATAACTTACTCTTCATAAAAATAAGTTTTTTTTTTTAAATATATTTTCTTGCACTACAATTAATATTTTACTTCAATTTTTATCTTTTTTTTTAAATTTCACTATTAAATAAAAATTTTCAATAAAATAATAAAATTAGTATTTTAAATTATATTTTTAACATATAAAATATATTAATATGTATAACGGAAAAAATTTTAATTTTGATTACAGATAAAATAAACACTCACAAAAAATATATAAAAAGAAAAATATATAAAAATATATTAATAAAAATTATTAATTTTATTTTGAAATAATTTTTACATATTATAGGCATAAAAAATAAATTTTTAAAAAAATTAATTTTGTTATATTAATATTGTGTAGATGTTACGTATATATTTTGTGTATGTTGTATAGATATTTAATAGATGTTATGTGTATATTATCCATTTGATATGTATATTGTATATATGTTATGCATATGTTGCGTAAATATTATGTGTCTATTATATAAATATAAAATTAAAAGAAATAAAATTTAAAAAATATTAAAAATATTCTATAGATGTTTGATACATATTTAATAGATGTTTAGTATATATGGTAAATATTTGGTGTATGTTGTATAGATGTTGAATTTATTATATATGTATTTTATATATATTGTGTGTATATATATATTGTGTATATTGATAATCAGG
This sequence comes from Garcia nutans, assembly GCA_947685225.1. NCBI lineage: Eukaryota > Viridiplantae > Streptophyta > Magnoliopsida > Malpighiales > Euphorbiaceae > Garcia > Garcia nutans. The sequence goes on from CANTUV010000008.1 coordinate 57,643,073, forward strand.
GGTGGAGGCAGGTGGGGTCGAGTGGGGGTTGACGACCCCCCTGCCGGCCGCCGGACGTGAAGATCTTCAGCCCTCAGCCTCAGCCTCCTCAGCCCCTAGCAGCTCAGCCCTCAGCCTCAGCCTCTCAGCAGCTCAGCCCTCAGCCTCAGCCCCCCTCTCTCAGCCCTCAGCCCCCCCTTCTCAGCCCTCCTGGCTTCGCCACTGTTGATAATCGATATAAAAAATTATTTATAAATAAAAAAAGAAATAAACACAAAAAATAGAAAAAAAAATTTAAAAAAAACATCTAAAAAAAGTAAAAACGAAAATATAGCATTGAAAAAAAAATTTTGGGCCGCATTTTTTGAAAAAGGAAATCATATTACATATATATGGCGTAATTTTTTATTTCTATCCGTTTCAAAAAAATAATTTATACTAAAAATATATATTTTCATTTAAAATGGTCTTTGGTTTTATGATATATATTTGAAAAAGGGTATGTCAAGAACATACCATACAGATAATGATTTCTTCTAAACTAAAAGCAAATAAGATAATTAACTAGAAATGCTTTTTTTTTTAATACTTTTTAAAATATATCCATTATTATTTAATTGTGTTCATGCTTGATGTTGGTTCAACTGATGTATCCTCGATTATCTTTACCTTACGACTAACTAAAAACATTCAAGTTGCAGTGGGAGAAGCACATTAATTTGTCATATCTTTTCATTATCACTTTATTAGTTTTAAGTAATTATGTGATGTGAAATGTCTTAATTATATATATCCCTCTAGATATAGAGTTAATTAAAAATATCTAATTAAGGAAAAAATAATACCCAATATAGCAAAAATGCACTAAGAAAAAATCTAAAATAACTTAAATACTTTCATAATAATTCATTTCAAAAATAAATTAATCATATTTAATAAACCATAATATAATTTGTATTTAAATTAGGGTTGTTTAGCCGGCCCATAAATCCGCCTGACCCGGCCCTATCCGACCGATTTGGGCTGGGTTTCAAAGATTCTAAGGTCGAGTCTCGGACTTTTTATATAAAATTCTAGATATTTCGAGTCGGGCCGGATTGGACTGAGGTAATTTATTATATATACTGCAGTGTATACTACATAATACATACAATATATAGTATACATACAATAAATATATCGTAGTATATGCAATACATACTACAGCGGTATATGTACTGCAGTTGCAGTATATATTATACACTATATATATATATGCAGTATACTGTAAAAAAATATAAAAAAATGTATAAAAAAAAAAGCCTGACAGGCCCTTCCCATTGGCCGGGCCAACTCTTAGCAGCCTAGCCCTTTGGTTAGGGTCAGACTGCGACTATTTTTTTTAACCCGAAATATTTTCAAACCGAACCTCAGACTAAAAGTAAATTCGGTCCAATCCGGCATGCGAATACTCCTAATTTAAATGGTAAACCTGAATCCATTGCATATTGTTCCATAAAAGGCAATTGTGAAGGGAAACACAGTGGTTGATGATTTTGATATAATTAATTAAGTTGTTGTATAATGTATTGAAGAAAAGAGGATATCCATTTTTTAGCTGTTATGAACAAACAAAGTATGTGACCTCAATTAAGCTTTCCAATTCTTTCAAAAAAAAAATTAAGCTTCCAATATGCACCACATACTAATTTATTCATACTATTTTTTAAAGATTTGAAGAATTCTTTTCTTGAATTAATGTTTTGTATGGGCTTATGGACTACATGCACATGAAATCTCTCTTTCTTTTGTTTTTCATTGTACCTCAAGCCATAAAATTATAGGATTTGTCCAAAAAATATGCTAAAGAATAAAAATATTTTCAAAAGTAGGCAGTTTTACTTTAAAAATACCTACTTTTTAATTTTTAATTTTAAAAATATTTTATTTTCAGATATACATACATAATATATATCTAATATATTAAAGATATAAAAGTATGCACAAAAGTATGCAAAAACTCTAAGATATTTAAAAAAAATTATAAAAATATATATAGTGTAATTTTCTCTGAAATCATCTCTACATTACTATTTCAATATATATATAAATGTATTTGAATATATATATATATAAACTAAAACTAAGGAAAAAAAAAATTGGGGTGAAGATATTGAAACCTTAATGATATATATATATATATATATATATTAGAATGAATGCTACTTGAATTTCAATCCAAGTAGCCATTACCAACCTTTTTAGTTTCTTCCTATGTTCGTAAACCTTTTTCAAATTTTTTGTACTAACAACTTTTTGCTATGTGATTGAGTGAGAAATAAAAACTATTTTTTTTTCATTTCAGTTTATTAGCGAAGATGCACCAACTTCAATTATTTATAAAAATTATAAAAAGACTTAATTATAAAAAAACCTAAATTTTATAATTTTTATAAAATTTATTACATTCTCTGAAATTTGATAATTTCTAACATAAACTAATTAAGCAAAGCTCATAAACTTATTAAGCAATAAACTTATTAAGCAAAGAATTATAGTTTCATAATATCTAATTATAGTGAAAATAGAGAATGATAGTTGATCCCAGGGGTATTCACCGTTTAGTCAATTAAACTATTAGTAATAATAAAAAAATTAAGCAATCGATTTTGGTTTAGAAAAATCTTAAACTGAAATCGAACTATTATTGAAATTGATTAGCCGTATAAAATATATGGTTAATTGGTAGTTTTAATTTTTAATTGTTCCACTATATATATATAGTGAAAAGATAAAATTTAACAAAAATAGTAAATTTTACACACAATCAAAATATACAATACATATTTTAAATTTAAATGTAATCCAATAAAATGAATAAATAATAATTATAGCATAAACTTACAATAAAAATACATAAAATTTATTTAAAATCTAAGGACAATAAAAGCAACATAATAAATATAAAAATCAACTCACTTCTTAATCATTAATATTGCTTAAATGATGATTTTTAGTCACACAAGACAATTCTATAAACGCCAAAAATAAATAAAATATAAGTTAGAATGTAGTAATACAATCTTATTTAAATAAACTCAATGTAGTAATACAAACTTATTTAAATAAACTCAAAAAAGTAAAAAAAAAAAAGTTATTTTATATTATTTCAAGTTCTTACATGCAATGTTCAATATAAATTCTTTCCTTTGGAAACAACAAACAATCTTGTACGAATTAGAGCTGCAAGAAAAATATCCTTATTAGTGACGGTGAAAAATTCATTGCTAAATAGCAATAAGTATGTGATTTAATTAATGATAAAATGTATTAGAATAAAGATCTGTTTATCTTTGATTTTTTCAGAAAGTGAAGCTCAAGAAATCAAAACCATTCCAGTGCTGAAAATGATAAATTAATATGGTATTTTGATAGAAAGGGTAGTATTTCTGTTAAGTCAGTTAATCATTTTTTTTAATATAATTCTTGGAGAAACCCTTCAAGTCCTATCGTTGAATGCTCGTCTACAAGCCTGGAAATTCGGAAAATTGTATGGAAGATGCCTATTCTGTCCAAAATACAATGTTTTATATGGAGCTTGTATACTAATTTTGAAGTATTTTAGCATAAGAAAATGGTTATTTGCTTAAAATTATTATAAATTTTAAATTTTATATATATATATATTGAATAAAAATACTCGTAATATCACATGAGAACTTTTTTAGTTTCTTTCTATGTTTGTAAAAGGAAGTTGAGCAATTCTAATCTATGTCCACTTTGCAGGGATAAAGAAGAAATAATTTTGCGTATGATTCTTTTTTGTGAACATGCTCGAGATTCATGGATTAGATTAGATTTTGGTATTCTCCCTAATGCTTTAAATGCCATATCATTTTTTTTATTGGTGGAATTAATTGATGCATGCCCTTAAATTTGCTGATAAGAACATTTTATTAGCTAAAAATAACTTATTTGTGCTGGAATATTTGGAAATCCAAGAACGATTATTGCTTTAAAGCTATCCATCTAGATCCTAAATGCACAATAGCTAATTAAAGCTTATGAAATCTTTTCGTCTTTTGAAGCTGTTCAGCAAATAAAGGCAACTCAAGTCTGTTTTTCAAATTTTAGCTCAATGCTCCTCTAGAGTACAAAATAAGATAGCAAAGTATGGTTCCCTTCTCCTAAAGGTTGGATTGTGATTAACGTAAGTGCAAATTTCAGAAACAATTATAAAGGGGAACTTATTGATGGCATTGTTTCTCATTGATTTCTACTCTCCATTGAGAAACGAAATACAAGCAATTTTCAGTACAAATTTTATATTTTTGTAGCTGATAATCTGCTGGTGATTCAAGCTATTAACGACCGTTCAAGCGGTCCTTAAGATATTGAGCCTATTATTATTTTGAACATTATTAGGATTGCTAATGGTTTTGTTGCCTATAATTTTTCTTTTGTTCATAAAGAAGGAAACCAAGTAGTATATTAGGTTGCATCTGCTATATCCAAAGCTGAACTCTGAAGTGATTGGATTGCAAATCACCAAAAAAAAAATGATATATTGTTATAAAAAGATTTTCCTTAATATATTACACTTTTTCTACTAAAAAAAGTTAAATTAAGAGAATCATATTTAAATAAAATCAATGAGTTAAACTTATATATTGACCCTCAATAAGATTTCATAATTTTGAGATATTTTTTATTTCATATAAATTTGAGCATATTTGAATTGAATTTATTGATGGGATCAAATTTATTATTTTTATATTTATTATTTTAAAATTTATCTCAAATATAATTTTTAAAAAATAGGTACTTTTTTTTTGAAAGAAAAAAAATATAGATACTTAATATGTTGATATGGTACCCAGCCAAACCCAAAAGTTAACTAACTTGTCTTCAAAGTGGGCACAATTTGATACTAGTAAGTTAAAGTCATGTATGGCCTACATGAGCCTTTTTATAGCCATTAATAGGACTAAGGACACCAAAGGTGCCCTAAGTCACATGGAATTGCATGTGGGAGAAACAATAAGTGCCCTCCAAAATAGATCCACTTTCTTTTTTTTTTCTTTTCTTCCTACTTGCGTCAACGGCACCAACAGTAACAAAATATTTTTGAAGGGTTGGGTCCCCAAAATTATAGGGCATAGAAAAATGAAAAAAAAAAAAAAACAGGTTTCAAGATTTCAATTGATGCTTGTACTAAGAGAATATAAATGGGAAGCATTATGCACATGGGAGAGATTGTGCCTTAAATTTTTATTTTATTTTTTTTGGGGAGGGGGACTATGGCCCTACAAGCAGCATGTTTATGGGCTAAAGAGGCTTGGCAGATGGGTGACAGGAAAGGCCACGTTTGATGGTGTAGGTGACCAAATTCCAAATTGAAGGACAATTTGAAGGGAAATTATTTGGTCTTTTTTTTAATTTTATCCTCTTTCATATTTTTTTTTTGTTGCCCAAGCTGATGCTATGTACATTTTCCTATAAAAAGGAAATTTTTGAAAAGTTTTGACATGTTTTGTTCTTACAAGCAAATTTAAACTTGGTCCTCATATTTGGACTATATTTTGAAACGATATTGCTATAATGCTATGTATTTATATATATGTTCAAATTTTAATGGGAAATAAGTTGAAATGTTATGTGTTTCAATTTAGGATGAAATTTTATTTAGTTATTTTTAAAATAATATTTTATTTTTTATGGACATGAGGAGATCATATTTTTAATGGAATGAAGAGATCTATCAACTTAAATTTGATTAACACTTAATTATTAATTTAAAATTCTTAAATTTGTATTGTGTGATTGTTTTATTAATTTGCAAACTGAAATTTACGTACAAATTGTGTGAATTTTCCCTTTTAACTTTTAAGATTATAAAACATATGAAAGCGATTTTTTTTTTTTGCAAAAAAAGAAAAACAAAATGGGCAAATAATAAAAATTTTCAATTCAAGGTCAAGTTGAGCTAATTACAAGCCATCAATTAAAATAGTTTTGAAACATTGAATTCCAAGTTTGGAAATGACTATAATTAGGTTGAAGTGGCCATGAACCTACCAATTATTCATTTAAGCTTTTGATGTTTCACCTCCCACGACATGCAATTGATTCATCTATCTATATCTAATTAGATTACATCTATACCGAAATATAATCCAGTAATAAATATAACTCTTTTAGATAGTTTTGGATCTAATTTCCTTCTTGCGTGTTGTAATACTAAAAAAAAGAATACATCTTTAAATTCTGCCGAGAAAATTTTTTTTAAAAAAAGAATTGAATCAAAATTCTTTAATATTTCATTTATATGTGAAATAATAGAATAGTGGAAATCAATAATTTATATAATTTTTATGTGTATAAAAATATTTATTAATATAAGTATAATTATTATTTAAATAATTTTAATAAAAATATTAAAAATTATATTTTATCAATTAAAATTAGGCCAAAGGACCAATCACTCCCTATACTAATTAAAGTATCACCTAGACACTTCAAGTTTTTTTTTTTTTTTATCATGAAGGCCCTTTTTTTTTTGTTAAAAGCCTGCCAATTAAAAAATACAAAAAAAATATCACCCCATCATATTTTTAAAAATTTTTATTAATTTATCAGAAGTATTTTAATTATTTTATTTTAAACTCATTATAAACTATATAAAATTTATAAACTCATTATAAATTCATTATAAACTAATTATAAATTTATTATAAATATAAATTAATAAACATATGATATTTTGATAAATATTTTATAAATTTTAATATTTTAATAAATATTTTATAAATATAATAAATTTAAAATTATTTTAATTTTTTTTGTCTTTTTATCAAAACCCTAAAAAAATAAACTCACCCTCACAAACCCGTTAACTCTCCCATCCAGGGCATGTGGGTCTTCTTTTTTAAATATGTCCCAATATCATTGGTTTTGTAAAAAAAATATAATAATAAATTATTAAAATAAAAATAAAAAATTATTGCCATCTTCTTCTTCGTTCCATTACCATCCATCAAAATCTAAAGTCTAAAAACCCAAATCAACCAGTGAAGTGAATGATTATATCTGCATATAAATCTAAAAATCTATAATCCAAAAACCCAAATCACTTATGAATGATATGTGAGGGTATAAAGTTTGAAATGTCTCAAAATCTAAAATCTAAAAACCCAAATTACCCACTGAATGATTATGCTTCAGCCTGCCTACAAATCTAAAAATGCCTTTTAGAAATCCATACCCAGTGAATGATTATACTAATTTTTTTTTTAAACTGAAATGATTATGCTAAATTCTTGAACTTCGACTTTGGCACATAGTTACAAACATAGTGAATCAAAACAAAACCGGAAAAATTTTTCAAACTTTCCAAAAAAAAAGCCAACACTAATAAATCAAATATGATCAACCATTTTCTTCATATATTACAACCATCTAGACATATATTCTATAAAAATATCAAAAACCCACAAACTTAGCAGCTGCTAACAATTATATAAATTCCAGATGAAGAGTTTAGATAAAGTGCGTTGTTTGCATATGGTGATGGTGCTGGCTGTTGGAGAATATAAATGAATCTCACATCTGAAAAGTACAATAAAATACAATGACATATAAGGTGGTGTAAATTGGGTCTTAACACAAACCAATTGGTTTTGTATTGAGATGAGATTCCAAACTATCAGAGCTAACCAGGTAATGGACTAACCGCCAGATAATCATGGACTACGTTGTTAACCTAGGGCCTCAGTGAAAATAAGCCTAGGCAATTTGTGATGAATCTAAAAAAAATAGATTGTCATCCATGTTTGGCAAGTGACAATTGAGCTAGACCTAGTTGCACTTGAGGGAGAGTGTTGGAGAATAAAAATGAATCTCACATCTGAAAAGTATAATAAAATACAATGACATATAAGGTGGTGTAGATTGGGCCTTCACACAAACCAATTGATTTTGTGTTGAGATGAAGCTCCAAACCCATTTATATAGTCAATGTATATTTGGCTCAAGACTTACAGAGCCCATGTAATTTTTACGCTGACGATGGCGTTCTTAGACTGCTGGTGAGCTGGACGGCAGTTGCTGTTGGCTGCGATGATGGTGAAGTGGGTGACAGGCGCCGCTTGAGTTCGTCTATTCATTCATTCATAGCTTCGCTCGACGGTGATGACATGTTTCTATTTACGTGCTGATTGATGGTAAAGAGGAAAAAAATATTTTTATTTTGTTATTATTTTATTATTTAAAATTTTTAATATTGTTTAATATTGTATATTATTTTAAAATCACTTTTAAAATCGGCTCCAAATTTTTTAATTTTTTAATTTTATTTCCAACCAATAAGACCGTGACACGTATTAAAGGCCAAGTCTACAGAGCCATATCACGGTTGTTAACGGATTTGTGACGGTGAGTGTTTTTTTTTTTTATCGGACGGTGAGTGTTTAATTAGGTGGCTTTTAACAAAATAAGGGCTTTAATGATCAAAAAATAAAAAATAAAAAATTTAAGTGTCTAAGTTATACTTTCATTATAGTATAGGGGTGTGATTGACCTTTGGCCATTAGAATTATAAATAACTTGTTACTTAATTTATTAAAATATTAATTGACTAAAAATTAATTATTTCACTTATTTTGGTTATTACTTTTATGATAATTAAATCCATAAACGAAAATTATTTTTTAATTATTAATTAATTTGAAATAAAATTTTAGTTCCTCAGTTATTGCAATTTGTTTAATTATTTATATTTTGGGTTTTTTTAATTAGTAGAGAATGTGTGCTTTAGAAATTTTTATTTTTCTTCAAGGAGACGTAAGCTTCTAATTACAAGATATAATTATACACAAACAATTCTGCTTATAAGGGACTTAAACATTTAAATTATAACTAAAATAGACTTTCTGTGGTAATTGATATTTTTTTTTAAAAAAAATATCTATGGCTATGCTAAATTAGTTGATGAATAGATTTGTTAATTGCGATTTAATTTTACATGCCAACCTCAAAAAAAAATTTTGGTACATAAACCTCTAAATTTTTTTTTAATATGTAGATTAATATGAGTATTTTAGTAGATTTACTCCAAAAGAAAACATAATCTAGATAAATATAAGAGTTGAAAATTAATAAAAAAATCTAATATATTTACAAATTAAAAATATTTCTTTTTTAAATATAATTTAATCAGAAATTTGATAAGACACTCACTAAGAACTAAATTTCCTTAAATAAAAATAAAAAAACACATGATTTGAGATAAGGCAACATGAAAATACTGGGGTTGTTTAATTGTCCAAACCAATATCAGTTTTTCAAAAAAAATTCTAAAAAATTTGAAAAATAGAATTTATTGTTTAGTTAAAAATATTTTTATTTAGAAAATTAGAAAATAATTTTCTATATTTATTAGCTAGTAATTAAATTTTAAAAAATTATTTTTAGTTATTTTCTAGAGTGTGATGGGAATGAATTTTTTTTTTCATTTTAGCTTTTTTAAAAAAACAAAATATGTTATGTAATATCATTTAATTTTAGATTTTTGTGATTAAATAAAAATTATTTTAGGCTAAATACATAATCTATAAAATATAATTTTGAAAGTTTTAGGTTTTAGAAAACATTATATATTAATAAAACTCTTTTTCTAATATATGACATTTTATACTAATAAAACTCTTTTCTTTTACAGTAAAAATTTGATGTTATTTTTTTTAAAAAAAATTATTTTTTATAATTATGATATATAGTTTTTTAAAACATAAAAAATATTTTTAACAAATATAAAACAAAAACTAAAAACATTTTTTTGTTTAAAAAAATAAAAATAAAAAATTTACAATCTAAACGAGTACACCCTAAATAGAAAATATACTCTTAAAAAAATAGGAGTTTATTTCTTCTTTCTATTTTTATATATTTCTTTTTTATTTTTATTTTTATTTTTATTTTTATCTTTTTATTTATAAAACAGTTAGAGAATGAAAATTTAAAAATTAGAAAAATTAGAAAATAGAAAAGAAAATTAGAAAATAAAAATACAATTGAAAAATATTTTTCATAACTAAACATCCCATTAATATTATCTCGATTGCATATTATTAATTTAATTTCAGTTTAATAGTTCAATAATTTTATTATTAATTTTTTAAAATCTTACATTTTTTAATTAATAAATAAAGACTATACTTAATTAGTAAGTTGTAACTTGATAATTAAGAATGTGAATTGCTCTCGTTTAAATTTAAAATTTGAGTCCGAAATGCTTTTTTTTTCCATGGAGTAAAATTTCAAATAAGCCTCTTGATGTATTACAATTATCCCACTCAACCCCTTAAGTTTTTTTGAACTATTTGTTTTTGGTTAAAAAGGAATTATTTAGACCCATGTTGTTAGAGAAAAATTATCTTGCTATTAAAATGTTGAGATGACACTATGTAATCTATTTTATTTACTTCATATTTTTTAAATAATTTAAAATGTTAGAAAATATATTTTTCAAATAATTAAAAATATTAAACAATATATTTATAAAAATATTAAACAATATTTTTTAAAAAATTAAATAATATGAAGCAAAATAAAAATAAAAGATTGATACATAATAATTATATATTAAAAAAATTCAAATAAGAAAAAAGTTTATTTTTATTAAAATTGAAAGCATTTATACATCATAATTTTTTTTTATTTTGCGACTGAGACAAAAAGAATTATAATCTACTTATCAACATTTAATAATTTATAAAAAAAAATCAAAATTTAATAAATATCATATGATAAATTAAAATTATAAAAATTATTTTTTATCATATAGAAATTATTATTAATAAAAATCATTATTTGTGATTTTGATTTTTTAAAATATGATGTAGAGTATAAATTTTTTTTATTTTATAATATATAAAAATTATTATTTTTGAAAAATATATTTTAATTTTTAATTATTTAAAAATATATTTTTAAACTATTTTATAAATATAAAGTGAATAAAATAGATTCTATGGTGCCAACTTAGCACTTTAAGTTTAATAACAAGGTAACTTTCTTCCAAAGGGCAACGGTCTAAATGGACTTTTCAAACAGAAAATGGCATATAAGGTCTAAAAAAATTTTAGGAATTGAAAAGAAAATGATAATATTTCTAACACTCATTTAAATCTTTGACCTCATATATAATTATTAAACACTAAAGCATGTAGTTATTACTTTTAAAAAAGCAAAAAAAAAAAATGAAGTGTATTATAATAAAATCCCAAATATTTTTTATAATACAAGTCAACATAAAAAGAAAATTATTCGATAACACCATTTGTACTTTTCTGTTTCATCTACACTCTTCCATTTTTACGTTCATGTTCTTTGAAATAGGTTCAATACTCTTTTATTTTTTCCTTCTTCTTAACAAATGATGCGACTATTTTTGGAGTGATTTTATATCAAATAATAGTAAAGTAATTCAAAAAAAAAAATTATAAATGCGTGGATGTTGAGTTTACATAAATTAATTGGTTTTAGAAATTTCTTTAAAAATATTATAAAAATAAAAAATAATTTTAAAAAATGGCTTTTTAAAAAAACACCTATTTTTAAATTTTCAATTTTAAAGTACCTCGAATTTAAAGATATATATTTAATATATTAAAAATATTGCATCTCACTTTCAAAAATATACATTTAATATACCTATATATATATATTGTAAAATCATTTAAAAATAAAATTAAAAGAATGACATATAGTGTAATTTTTATTTGATTGTATGATATAATTAGAAAAAATTATACCCTCCACTACTTTTTTTATAAAATTTTATTTTTTTATAAGAGGTGATTTAGTCATTTTATAATAAACTCATAATAAATCTATAATAAATTCATGATTAATTATTTAAATTTATGAACTCATAATAAATTTATAATAAATAAAAATATAATATTTTAATAAACTAATTATAAATTCTTGTAAATTTGAACATATTTTAAAAATATGATAAATTTAAATTAGAGAAAATTGTACCTTTGATTATTTTTTATAAAATTTTTATTTTTTTATTAGAAGTAGTTTAGTCATTTTATAATAAATTTATAATAAACTTATGATAAATTATTTAAATTTATAAACTCATAAAAAATTCATAATAAACTATAAAAATATGGTATTTTAATAAATTAATTATAAATTTTTATAAATTTAAATATATTTTAAAAATATAATAAATTTAATTTTTTTTATTTTTCCTAGTATTTTTATCAAATGCCTTATAAATTACGACACTTATATACAATAGGGAAAATTATATTGGGTTCTATTTTTTATTTTGCGTTTTCGTTTATACGGGACGGAAGCTTTTCTTTTCATTAATTCGACTTTAGCTTCTTTTTATATAAATTAGCTTTCCCACGTTCTTTTTTCTTTTTTATATTTTTTATAATTTTTTATTTTCAATTTTTTATAATTTTATTTTATTTATATTTTTATTTAAAAAATTTTTTAATATCATATTTTTAATATACACATAAAGAAATATAAATATATAAAATACTAATCTAATAATATAAATTACATCTATAATACGTCTATATAATATTTTTAATATTTATTTAATTTTATTTTTAAATTTTTTATTCTAATAACATATATACAATATTTAATAACTTTTATATAAAATATATACAACTTAAATAATAAATAATATATATATAACATTTACAAAATATGCCTAAAATATCTATCAAATATTTATATAATAAAATAAAAATAAAAATTTTTATTTAATAATAAATTTAAAAAAATATTGAAATAAAATATTAATTTTAATAAAAGAAATTTTTTTTTAAAAAAAATATTTTATTAAAAAATAATATATTTTTAAAATTTTACTTTAATTTTTATAAAAATAAAAATATTTTTTAATTTTTATAATATTAATTTTTAAAATAAAAATTATATTTTTTAAATAGTTATAGAAATGTCCCTGTCCAGTAATAGAAAGTAGAAATCTTTGAATTTTGCTTGTCAGTTTAATTTTCTACTTTTTATAACTGTTTGTTATGATTGTCGATGTGAGATTCATATCTCAAAAAATGGTACGAATAAAATCGGCCCCCCAGGCCTGAGACAAATACGATCCCATACCATTAAGAGAAAATGATGTCATCTGCGCTTTTTTTCCTACTTTAATTTTTATTTTTTATTAAAAATATTTTAATTATTTTATTATAAAATTATAATAAATTTATTATAAACTACGTAAAATTTATAAATTTATAATAAATTTATTATAAATTCCTTATAAATTAATAAAAATATAATAATTTAATGAATATTTTATAAATTATAATATTTTAATAAATATTTTATAAATATAATAAATTTAAAATTATTTTTAATTTTTATTATATTTCCATGAAAAGTCCTGCCATTAAACCAGCCCATATATATAACATCACATGCGTTTACCGCCTTATGATGGGCTCATTTTCATGTGGGCCCTACTTTCTAATTTCTGAATTTGTACAATAGCCTACATTATGGGTAGGGGTCCGCCTTCCTTCCCAAGCAACGTTTTTTTTTTTTTCGTAAAATTAATTCTTAAATAATTTTTTATATATATAAAAAATAGAAAGGAAGTCGGACTTTTTTAGTAAATATGAGTAAAATAAAATATTATATATATTTATTAAAAATAACATAAATTTAAAGAGGGACAATTAAATATTTAAAAATTTTAATAATATATATATATTTATATATATAAAAAAATTTTAAAAAAGTTGTCTCCCTTCTCATATAAGTATCATCGCCCCTAATAAAAAGGTAGCAATCTCACAGAAAGAGTTAGGGATGTAATTGAGTCGAGTCAAGTCTTGAAAAGCTCAAACTCGACTCATTATAAAATAGTCGAGTTTAAACTCGAATCGAGCTCGAACGTAGTCTAAACTTATATCGAGCCAACTCATATATTATATATCTCGAGCTTGATTTAAATAAGTTTAACGAACTCAGTTATCTTATTTCACTTTTCATTTTTCTATATTTTCATAAAAAAAATGTATTGAAATTTATATTTTTATAAAAGATGAACAATTTGAATATATATAATCAAAAATAAAATATTATATTAGTATAATTTTATATTTTACTATAAATTATTAAGCTATTTTATATTATATATTATTTAATTTATTTATCATATATACCATATATTAATAAATTATATTAATCACACTACAAAAAAAATGGATTTACAACTACAAAACTTATTGTAGCTAAAGATAAATATTTTGTGGATAGTAGTTTTTCCCGTAGCATGCCGTAGCTAAAACTTAGCTACAGGATTTTACTAAATTGTAGCTGTAATTATTATATGTAGCCATATTTTGTTAATAAATATAGCTAAGCAGGTTTTTTTAAGAAAAATGAAGCTAAATGGTTGAAGATATTTTGTTACAAGAAAATAAAATTGTGGCAAATTATTAGCCACAGTAATAATGTAGTATAGCCAACTTTCTTCTTTTTAGCTATACTTAATTTATATGTAACAAAAGTCTATATGATTTTGCCACAAATGTAATGATATGGCAATTAAATTCACGTTTAGCCACAAACATAATAGTATAATAAATAAGTTCTAATTTTAGCTATAATATAATGATATAGCAAGTACTTTTACATTTAGCCACTACTATATTAGTGTAGCAATTTTATATATAGTGAGCCACCCTTTTATTTTTTTTGTAACTAAGAATGAAATAAATAGCTACAAAAATATTTACACGGCAATTACTTTTATGTTTAGCCACATAATAAATTTAGTTGGTAAAAAATATATTATATTGCCACAAGTGTAATAAAGTGGCAATTATTTATATATTTAGCTACGGAGTATATTAGTTTTGTAACTATATATATAACATATTGCTACGTACAAATTTATAAAAAAGTGAAAATCAAAAGCAATAATTATTAATAATAATTCAAATAAATAATAAATAGAGTAAAATAAAAAAAAATTAATTCAATCCATGTGACAATATTAATTACATATACGAAATAAAATTGTTCCTACAAAAAGAACATAAATAGCGTTTAAAATAACAATATCTAATATGCAAAAAAGGTAGAAGGCTGCTTTCATGTGAATTTTAAATCACTTTCTAATCTGATTATTTCGTTAACGTCCAATAAGCTGCAATAAGAAAGTAAAATAAAATTTATGAGAAAATTAATTTTTTATTTGATACTTATAAATAGCTATTATTTTAAATTAAAAAGTACTATAACACTTTACTATATGCAATGTATGCATAATAATGATATATTTTATTTAAAAATTAATTTACTATATAATTTAATCATGCATAATAATGACACCTTTGATAATAAAAATAATTACTTACCTATAAAGCTGAATTATCATGTACTTGTTGGGAGTTCATAGTCTTTTCCAACAACATTTTGAATTTTTCTTCCCACTTTTTATTCATCTCTACTAGTTGTTCATCCATTTGTTTTTTCATTTCATTTACTTGCTCACTCGCTTCTTTCTGAACTTGTTCCACACGTTCACTTGCTTCTTTTCTAGCAACATCAAGTTGTCTTAGAAGTTCTACCTTTGTAGGTCTAACACCAAAATATTCAGTCACGTTTTTTCCAGGACCATAACCACGTTCGTAACCATTTTTTTCCGGTCCAAGAACATCAGCAAATATATCATCATCAGTTAATGAAATTTGTCCTTCTTCTTGTTGTTTTTTTAATTGTGTTAATTTTTCCTATATCAAAAACAATACTTTTAGTTAAAATAATAATTAAATATACATATATAAAATAAAAATAAATTAAATTCTCAATATAAAGACATTACAATGGCCTCTTGAGATATAGGATCAACTTCCTTTCCTTGCTTCCTTTTATGGGATTCAATAAAAACTTCAACTCGAGTAGGTATCTTTCCACTTTTGATTTTCTATTAAAATAAAAATAACAAAGCTTGTAACAATTAAAAATGTATGCTTAACAAATTTAAAAGAACACTTCACAAGATATCAAAATAATAATTGGTGTGCTTAGAAGATGTAAAAGAATTAGTGCTGCCTCCATGCTAAGAATAAAAAAGAAAAATAGATGGCAAAAATGCAGTAAAGAAACATGAATAGCAATCTGTCTTACTACAATCACCTTGAGCTGAGAAAACATGCATGGAAAATAAGAAAATACAAAAATAGAATATCATTCTAAGATATATGATTACCGCCATAAGATGAATCCATAAAATAGGAAAAAAGAATTGGAGCAACACTGAAAGAAGGCAAGTGTGGTACTCACCATTTATATAATTAGATCTTTGAATTTAAAAATAAAATTCATACCATTTGGTGTCTAAGTCGAGCAAAAATTTTTGTTCCCGTGTATGGAGGCATCGAACGCTTTGATCCAATTGTCTTATTTTTCATGCTTCTCTCCTACATAAAATAGAATACTATTATGAAAAATATTGAAAATTTATAAAATTTTACATACATTTTTTAATTACCTGAAATTTGGCATCAGTCCATAAGTTAACCAAATATTTCCAATCATTTGCATCCATATCTTTAGGCTTATTTCGTAGACGAAGTGCGTAAGTTGTTTTTGTATCAAAGTATTTTTTCTTCAATTTGTGTCTATAATCTCTGTATAAAGCATTCATATGACCCAATATAGCTCCTTTTCTTACATCAGAATATTCAAATGTGAATTTTTCCTAGAAAAATAAACTAAATATTGTTACATATAATCATTTTAAAATTATCAAAATAAAATAAAACTAATTAATAATTATATTAAATTAAAAATTAGTTAAATCATCAAGTCATCTTACCAATATGGTTAACCACATATGATCAAAATCTTTAGTGCTAATCTCATTTCATCTTGTCACTTGTAATGGGCAACATGATTTACTTCTTACCGTTTGGCCTAAGAACCAAACAAATGCAGTTGCATTATCACTTATAACTTGATCATCCTCATCAAATTCTAAAGGTAGTTTTTGTCCAGCCTCTAATTCTGTGATCTTCAAGCATCGTGTCGGACCTCTTTTTTTCCTTTTTTTCACATTGGGACCTATTGAAAATAAAAACACAACCAAATAAAAATTGGTGATTCATAATAATCTTGACTAATTTTGTAAAAATGAAAATAATAAAAACAAACCTGAAGTATTTTGAGGTTCGATATTCTCGAACAGATAATCATTTGCAACAGCATCGACACCATCATTTTCAATTGGAAAAATATCATCACTTTCCATTACACAATAAATATCAATTGGTTTTCCATTGCTCTTCTTATAATCATCAAGCATGTTTTTCAGATCAGTGTCATCATTAATTTCTACTGACCCATCAAGATCACTAAGAGTAGTAATTGACTTTAAATAATAAAATCTATCACCTCTGATAACATCAAACATGCATTCTTTTTTCAAATCATCTAATATATCAAAGTAAGAAATGAAATCAACGTCAAGATTAGGTTTCTCATTTAATTTCCCATTCTCATATACTCTGCGAGGTGAAAAACTGAAATAACCTCCATAATGATACCTAATTGTTTTTTGAAAGTTGTTTCCTGATAAAAAAAAAAGTTAGTCATACTAATAAATTAATATTTTTGAAAATCAAATAAATATAAATTAAATTTTACCATGAAAATTGATCGATTCATTTTCATGTGACTGTTCAGGTTCTTCAATTGCATGTGAAACACTATTTTCAACATCATTTCGCTTGTCATTGTTGTTCAATTTTCTAAGTTTTCGAGCACCACATCTTCTACCCATAATTTATTTTTGTCCTACAGTTAAAATATATAACAAAAACAATATTAGTAATCATAATAGTACAAAGAATATTTTCTTGAGAGAGCAAGATTTCAAGTCATACAGTACAAAATTTTAACACTAAGCAATTAATTTGGAAAATACTAATCATTATCCTAATGATTAAAAAATTAAATTATTCTTTTCTGAACGCAAACAAGAATTGAATACTAAATGAAATCCAAAAGCCATTATCATTATTTCGTAATTTAACAATAAGAAATTCTTAGGGTTTCTAATTCAGCACTGGAACTGATCAAAAAGCTGATGATAAATAAAAATTCAGCACTGGAACACATCAAAATGACACAATAAATAAATATATTATATATAAAAAACTGAAATAATATACTATAAGCACACAACGAATCTATCAAGCACAAGGTCAAATAGAACTCACTTGTATGAAATCAAAGGCCGCCGAACAAATTGATGGATTCGATTGGAAGGAAAGAGAGAAATCTAAAAATTTCAAATGGAAGAAAATTGGAGTAGAACAAAATAGAAATACGTATATATGCATTTTGGAACGAAAAATTTCAATAATTGGAGGGAATAAAATTTTTGGAGCCATTGATCTCCCTCCAATGAAAACAAAAATATAACCGCTTAGGAATTTGAAACTTGCAGCTAAATTTGGTTATTAGATATCCTTAGGGTTTCTATTTTCTATTTTATTTACTTGTAACTTAAATTTAATTGGAGCTAAAAATTCAATTTAAAATTTAATTAAAAAAAATATCTAACACAACTGTTGATACATAACGTCTTTGCAACATAGAATTATTAAGTTATTAAGGGAATATTATTATTATTATTATTATTATTATTATTATTATTATTATTATTATTATTTAAATTTAAAAATTTATTTTGTGGTTAAAATTCATTATTTATAATCGTATAGGAAACTGAACCGAAACTGGGACCAGTATATAAAGAATTAATAATATATGTGTATTTTCAAAATTGATAATGCACAAATAATATATTTAGCTAGAACCGTAACAAAAATGGCTGAAATTAAATCCGCTAAAAAATATCAAACTGGAGCCGAAAACCGAACTGCACTTCCATAATTCTGAGTAACACAAGAGTGCCTCGGCTTATTTGGATTTTAAAAAATTTAATCAAGCTGAGTTATGAGTAGTTTTCAAGTGGCTCGACTCATTTAATATGGGGTGGAAAAGCCAAAATAAATGATTTTATTAGCCCTTATAAAAGGAAAACTGATTATTGAGAACCCCTTACACGATCACGTCACGTCAAGATACTGCAAAAGGAAAAACCACAAAAGCTGATCCAATTTTTCGTACTCAATTAGTTAACATGTTGGTTAACCATATTCTGAAAAAAAAAACATTGGCTTATCAAACTATCTATTGAGCCATGAAAAAGATTCAACAAAAGGAAATCAAATCCACTATCTATTTTACATCAAGCAATACGTGGAGTAACTCCTGATATAGCAGTAAAAGCAAGGCATGCAGGCTGATCGACTCATCAAGTTTCCATTTGAAATATCTAGTTTTTATGTTTTGACTGTCACATCCCAAATCTTCAAAATTGGAACAGTGAAACTGTTGACGCTTAAAAATATGTAATAGACGATGCTTATAATAAACTAAAAAGGGGTTACTTCATAAGTTTTAAATTAAATATGGTAAGTAGTGGTCAATAAATAAGTAAAAAAAAATTATATGCTTGAGATAAAAGGTAAATAATATGTATAAAGGATAATCTAAATAGTTTATAATATAAATGAGAATAATGATTAAAGAGGAGTAGTTTTAATACTTATAATTTATAAAAAAAATAGTATTCAGTATAAGTAATTAAATCATACTAAAAAAAGAAAGAGTAGAATAAATTATATATATATATATAGATATATTTGATTACATTAGAAACTGAGATTATAAATATGATTGTTATAAATAAAATAAAATAAAATAAATTGGAGTGTAAGCCAAAAGAATGAGAAAATTGGCAATTTGGGAGACGAAATAAAATAAAAATCCAAAAAGAAAAGGGACTATGAGGAACTGTCTAGAAGTGGAAAGGGAGGAAGAAAACCGACTCGAAGGTGGTATAAAAAGGAAACGAGGGACTGAAATGCACTTTCGTCTCTGAATTCGAATTTGAATTCAGGAATAAAACTAAATCAAAAATCATTATTTTTTGGGAAATAAACCGAAGAAAAATCCGGTTATATATTCACCATCCGGCCACCGAAATTGCCAATTTAGACTAGAAAACACATGTTCATGCTCCGGAGGTGAGGAAGGAAACCAACAACCAGCCGAAGCCTCACCGGAACACCAAAACCCGTCCGGATCCAAGAAGACCCAGTCGGGTCTGGTCGGGATCCAAACAAAACAACAAGGTCTTCCGGTCATCGGACGACCAAATTTTCGCCGGCAACTGACGGGATTTGACGAGAGGAAGAGATGGATATGCATTTTGGCAATTATAATTATCGGAATAGAGAGCGGGTACCCGGAGTCGGGTTCAGGTCTCAAACCCGTTGTTCCTGCTGAGCCGGGAGAAGAAGAAGCACAGTGAACGAGTTCAGTCCCTGTAGTTTCTGCCGGTTTTCTAAAATGTCCAAAAATATCAGATAAGCCCCTGAACTTTATGTGACTTTTCAGAAATATACAACAGGTTTATTTATTCATAACTTATACTTTATTTGGTGAAGATAATTAATAAAAGGGTAATTTAATTAAATAAAAATATTATTTAGGCTGGAAATAGTTTAATCTAAGGCGCAAATTAATTAATGGGTATTATAAATGATGAATGAAGGATTTTAGTTAGATTAAGAAAAATATGGTTGTTTAATAAATAGAGTATAAATTAATACAGAGGTAGTTTAAATAATCGTTTGTGAATTTAAAATTTGAATAATGAAATTACTATAACTTAGTAAATAAAAATATATATATAGAAGGAAAATTATATGTTGCTATGATGATTGACTATTAAGTATGAATATTAGTCTAGATAAATAATAGGGAATAAATATGAGAAAGTTGTATAATTAAAATCGTTATATATGAGCGTTAGTTAAACAATGGAAATATATACATGTGTATACCTAAATGAATAAATAGATTAATTAGATTAGAATTTAATATTAAATTGAAATTTTATTTTGGGAAATTTACTTATTCAAGGTGTATGTATATTGGATGCAATATGACTATTTAGTGAATAATTAGGTAGATAAGGGAACCGTATACGATATGAATTGATTATGTAGCTTAGGAATTGTAATTAAGTTAAAAAGGGTTAGGAATATCATACAAATAAAAAGGAAATTATATGTGTTGATGGAATATAACACAAGTATGTTCATGGACAACACAATTGTTCTCCACTTCTCTACAATTCCTTACATAATAAGCTTACATGTGTGTGATGTATTCTTAATTATTTAAATTACTTATTTTTACTAAAACTTCAACTTACCATATTATTGATCTATTTTTGTACACCACAAACTTTTGGATAAATACACAATATTTTAATTTTTATAATAAATATGGCATAATTCGTAAAGTTCAATGAAATTGCACTAATAATAAATTTTTTGATCAAATTGAACCCAATTTTTTCGGTTCAACCGAAAAACTTAAACACACCGTTTTGCATTCAAAAAACCTAACATAAAATCCTATTTCTTATTTGTTTCGTTCTTTTCCTTGTCCATCCATAAGTCACGACTAACTTGTTTCTTCTTTCATCCCTTTCTTCATCCAACTCCACCACCTGCATCAACCACCAACCACCGCTGGCACCATCTCCCACTGGCACGGACGGCAGCTCCTTAAGCTTGAGGTAAGTCGACCACTCTCTTTTTTTTTTAATAAATTTAGATGCTACAGCTGGTAAGGTTTATAGAGATAGAAAATCTGTTGTATATGGTTCTGTTGATTTTACTTGGAATTAGACTTATAAGCGTTGTCTTAGCCTTGCTTCTGATTTAACCCAATTGGGATTTCCAAAGATGATGTGGTGATTTGCTTTTTATTAGCTGCATTTTCCCACTAGTTTATGAAGCAAATTTCTCTTCTGGGTTTGCTTTAATTAATGTAAAGATTTTGATTTTGATTGCTTTTTCTTAAGTTCTTTCTAGATTTTTTTACTTCATATTTAGTTTCTTCTATTTTTGATTGGTTTGTAAGATAAATTTTTATATGTTATATGAACATTGGCAATTAGATATGATAAGAATGTTTGAATCTTTGACACATTCAACCCATTTGAGATAATGGTTTTTAATTTTGCTTATTGGGTTCTGAATTTAAACTGTATTCTGTTGACTGAGTTAGAATTTAACTATTTTGGTAAGGTCATTCTTAATCTATGATGTCTAATTTTCTCAAGGAAAAAGCTCATTCTTGATTTGCACAGTGTAAACGTTTGCTAAAATCTTTGAATTGTTTTGCAACTATTGAATGTTGATATGGAATCTGCAATTTTTGATTTTGTATATACCAATATTTTGTTAAAAATATTTTGCTTTCTAAGAGAATACAATTATATAAATGTACTATACATTTGGATAAATGTATTATGTGGTAAAAGACAATATTTGATGACTCATTTTATTTACCCTTTTATATTTCTAGCAAATGACGGCAATCTTTGTTTTTTTTTTGGTATGTTGCTTTGTTGCTTTTCAATTGGTAAGTTTATTGCTAGTTATGCCATTATGGTGTGATTTTTATTCCATTTTCTGAAACCATCTATTTCTGCCCCTCTTAACATTTGATTAATCAATTTCTTATTATTGCAGATTTTTATAATGGAGAGACAATGGATGCAATGTACCAATAGGTTGAGTACAAAATATATAGAAGGAGTTGAGGACTTTCTTAATTTTGCTTTTACACAGTCAAGATTAGAAGGTACTATTCCTTGCCCTTGCATTAAGTGTAATAACTTCAAAAATGGAAGTAAAGATGAGGTTAGAGATCATTTATTGATGTTTGGAATTGTGAAAGGATATACTCATTGGTTATATCATGGGGAAACTGTTGCCATGGACACACACATTGTTAGGGAAGTAAGGAAGGAGAGTAATGATGATATAATAGACATGATTCATGATGTAGCTGGACCTGAAATTATGGATTCAATATTAGAAGATGCTTTTGAGAATCAAACTGATGAGACTGCTGACCCTAATGTTATGGAACTTAGGGGTAATACTCTTCAACAACATGAATATAGTAAAGAAGCTTCTAAATTTTTTAAATTGTTAGAAGATGCCCAACAAAATCTTTATCCTGGTTGTGAAAATTTTTCAAAATTATCATTGATTGTGAAATTATTTCAAATTAAATGCATTTTTTGGTTTGAGTGATAAAGCAATTAATAGTATAATGCAGTTGTTTAAAGAAGTGCTTCCTGTTGGTGAAACTTTACCTAAAACCTTTTATGAAGCTAGAAAAATCATTCGAGATTTAGGCCTACATTATTAAAAATTAGATGCTTGTATTAATGATTGCATGTTGTTTTGGAAGAAGCATAAAATGGCAGAAAGTTGTTTAGTTTGTGGTGAGTCTAGATGGAAAACAAAAGACGACCATTCAACTAGTAAGGCCACTCATAAGCAAAATGGTAAAAGAGTACCAAGGAAAGTTTTGCGTTATTTTCCTTTGAAACCCAGACTTCAAAGGCTGTTTATGTCATCAAAGACAACTTCAGACATGACATGGCATCTTGATCAGCGTACTAAAGATGGAGTTTTAAGACATCCTGCAGACTCTAATGCTTGGAAATCTTTTGATGAGTTAAACCCGGGTTTTTCGAAAGAGCCTCGCAATGTTAGACTTGGTTTAGCAACTGATGGAGTTAATCCTTTTGGCAACATGAGTGTTTCCCATAGTACTTGGCCAGTAGTTGTTACAGTTTATAACTTACCTCCTTGACTGTGTATAAAACAATCATATTGTATATTATCTTTATTAATACCTGGACCAAGAGCTCCTGGAAATGATATTGATGTGTACTTACAACCACTGATAGAGGAGTTACAAGAGCTATGGTATTATGGAGTTGATACTTATGATGCTTCTAAGAAAGAGAATTTTTGCATGCGTGCTGCCCTTTTTTGGACTATAAATGATTTTCCCGCATTGGCTAACTTGTCAGGTTGGAGTACAAAAGGAGCTATGGCTTGCCCTACATGTAATAAGGAAACTCCTTCTTTTCGATTGAAATTTGGTCGCAGGTTTTCTTATATGGGTACTCGTCGTTTTCTCCCTGTTAATCATAAGTGGCGATTTAATAAACGCTCTTTTGATGGAACAGTGGAGAAAAGAACGCCACCAAGAAGGTTGTCTGAAAATGATGTGTTAAGTCAATTACATGCTCTTCAAAATGTCACTTTTGGTAAGATGGCAAATACGAGAAAAAATGGTTATGACAAAGATAATCTCAATTGGAGGAAGCATAGCATTTTTTTCAAACTTCCGTATTGGAAAAATAATTTACTACATCACAACCTTGATGTAATGCATATTGAGAAAAATATATGCGATAACCTTCTTAGCACTTTATTAGATGTTGACGGAAAATCCAGGGACAATTTGAATACTCGGCATGATTTGAAAGAGATGGGCATAAGAAAAGATTTGCATCCAATTATGAAAGATGGAAAGTGGTCTTACCCAGCTGCATGCTATACTTTATCAAGAGCTAAAAAGCGTAAATTATGTACGTTTTTGAAGAAAGCAAAGCTTCCAGATGGCTATTCTTCTAATATATCACGTTGTGTAAACCTAAAAGATTGTAAGATTTTTGGGCTTAAGAGTCATGATTGTCATATTTTATTAGAGCAGCTGCTTCCATTGGCAATTCGGGGGATAGTTCCGAATAATGTTTATGATGCTATCATTGAGTTAAGTATATTTTTCAAAGAATTATGTTCAAAAGTGTTAAGAAAAGATGTGTTGGAACAACTTGAGGCTAAGATACCAATAACTTTATGCAAGTTAGAAAAGATATTTCCACCATCATTTTTTACTGTTATAGTACACTTAGCAATTCATTTAGCAACGGAAGCTAAATTAGCTGGTCTTGTGCAATATAGATGGATGTATCCTATAGAAAGGTAAAGTTTTATGATTTTATTATTCTCTATAATTTCTAATTATTTGTGTATATACTTATAATTTGATCATAAATAATGTATATTTACCTTTATGCAGATTTTTGCGAGTATTAAAATGTTATGTGCGTAATAAGAGTCATCCTGAAGGTTCTATTGCAAAAGGTTATATTGTTGAAGAAAGTTTGATATTTTGCTCTAGATATTTGCAGAACATTGACACTAAGTTTAACCAAGTGAAAAGAAATTCAGAAGGTAATCAAGACAGTAATAATCAATTATCTGTGTTTGCACAAAATGGTTATCCTTTGTCTAAGGATAAATCTAGATTTCTTGATGAAGCTGAGCGAAAGAGAGCTCACCTTTATGTGTTGAAAAATTGCGAAGAAGTACAACCATTTTTACAATAAGCCTTTTTACTTATCGTTTTTAATATATATAAATGTCATATTTAATATCATATCTTATTATTATATATTTTTCTACCTTAGTGAATATGAACAAGCTATGGAAGCTATGGAGTTTGATGATTGGTTATATCATCGAGTAAGTATCAAAACTTAATGTCATATTGTATATTGTTTATATTTCTATTTTCAGTTTATTAATTAATAGGTTTATTTTAATTTTTAATAAAAATATATTGTATTAGATTGTTCGATTGCAAAATGAACAGGATGATGATGCCACAAAAGAATTATTGTCTTTGGCCAGAGGTCCTTCAAATGGCATTCGATGATTTTCAGGATATATCATAAATGGGTTTAGGTTTCATACTAAACAACTCCAAGAAAAAAGAGTGAGGCAAAATAGTGGTGTTTTGGTGAAAGGAGATTTGGGAAATAAACATCTTGATTATTTTGGAGTTTTAACAGAAATAATAGAACTTCAATATTTACAGGAGAAACGAGTTGTTTTATTTAAATGTGATTGGTGGGATGTACATGCCACTGGAAGGGGTGTGAAGATAGATAAGCATGGTGTTGTTAGCATAAATACTATGAGAAAACTAGTTACCAATGAGCCATTTGTGCTTGCATCCCAAGCAACCCAAGTTTTTTATGTTGAAGATGGTTTCAATTCTAATTGGTTAGTTGTTATGAAAGGGCATTCTGAAAATTTTATTGATCTTCCATCAGATGATGCAAATAATGAAAGGATTATCTGTGATGAAGAAGCATTTCAGCTAGGTGGTTCACAAATTTATGATGACTTTTCTACTATAATTGAAGAAGATGACAATTTTATAAATTGGAAGAGAAATGATATTGATGCTATTAATACTGAGATAGCCGTTGGTAATGATGCTATTGAAAATTCAGATTCTGATATTGAAACTCATGATGATGATTTATTACTATAGACAATTTTATTTTATAAAATAATGGTAGACAGAAATAAGAAATCAAATTCATTACATTTTATTTTCATTATTGAAATTAATTTTCATTATAACATATTTTATTAGGATACCATATATTAATTTTTTTTTTATTTGATGTCTGAAGGAGGTGATCATGAGTTTGTATCTATAGCTGCAAAATTATCTAAAATTGAGTTGGATCATTCATAACTTTAATCATGCCTTTCCTTTACAGTTTTATGAGCATTGTAGATTTACTATTGTAAGCTATTAATTTAGATTGTTTCTCATTGAAATGAATGGATTAAGGTCAAGGAGAAAGATAAATACTCTATTTGGTAATTTTTTTTTATGTAAACTCAAGCTTTGCATTTAGAAGAATTAATTGCATTTGCTTTTCTCTTTTAATTGATAATTCTTTTTATTTAAAATTATTTATGTTAGTCTGTTTCTCTTTTGTTTTGCTTTATTTCAATGAATGATCTGGTTGTATGAATAATCTATACCATATAAAATAAGTTCATTTTAGTATATTTAAAGATAAACTTGTTAAAATAAAATTTTCATTTTATATTTTTTTTAAAAATTACCTCAATAACTCTAATCATGTTTCTAAAGGGGGAAAAATTTCCTAATAAAATAAAGTTACAGAAAATTATAAAATTATATTTAGTAGGCAAATTTAATTTTTTTTGTAGAAATTTCAATCTAACATACACATACACAAATATATATATATATATATATATATTGGGTATTGGGACTAGTTTGCTATCAATAGCCATAACCATTTTATGTTGCTATTAAAACGTGGCTAAAATTTTAATTATTGCTAATAATGAATAAAATCATGGCTAATATTCTTATATTAGTTACAAATAATTTATTATAACTAATTAGTTGTAGATAACACACTAATTATTGCTATAACTATGTTAAACATGTGGCTATAATATATTATTAGTTATGATATTTTTATATAGCAAAAAAATTGTGGCTAATGATTCGTTATTGCTACAAAAAAATAGAGACATAACAAGTCTTTTAATTTAGTTTTAATATTTTATTGTAGCTATTTAATTGTAGCCATTTGATTAGAAATTGCTACAGTAATATTAATTTTTGAGCAATTATAAAAATTAGCTATGACTTTCTTTCATAACTAAAAGTTATTGTAGCTAATTATCAAAATTTTGCTATGATATATTAAAGTTAAAGCAACATTGATATATTAGCTATAATATTTAAACTTAGTAGCTACAAGTTCTTTTTTGTTGTAACTATAAATATGTATTAGCTACAATATTTACTTTTATAGCAATTTATTGTAGCTAGAGATGCATTTTGTTGTAGTGTCAAAAAATAATATATTCACATATATAATTTAATATATATAAATTAAATTATATATATTTTTAATCCAATATACTAAAAGAGCTAGCTTACGAGTTTAATTCACGAGTTTTTTAAATGAGTCAGCTCGCAAGCTAATGAGCTGAGTATTTCTTAGTTTGAGCTTAGCTCGTTTAACAAATGAGTAGTTCGAGCTCGAATTTAATGAGTATTTTTCGAGCCGAGATCCAAGCTGAGCTCGAATAGCTCAGCTCATTTACAGCCTTAAGAAAGACCAAACTAACGGATATAGGAATTTTTTTAAATAAAATTTTATTTAATATTAAATTTTTATTTTGTCTTTATAACACAAAATATATAAAAAAAATAATTAGTAAGTTGGTAATGGGAAATACAATGCAAAGCGCCAAAGACAGTCGAGGGAAATAAAATGTTTTAAACAACCAAGATGTAGTTTAATGACCCCAATATTTATTATCTGCATTTAAATTTTAAGCTCAAATTATAATTATCCCTTCCCTCATATGTAATTAATTAAAAAATAAAAATTTTTGATATTTAATCATTGATGAGTTTTGTTCAAAAACTTCAATTAAATTAAAATTTATACCGAACACATATAAATTATTGAACTTTTTAATATTTTTATAATTAAAAAATTATTTTTAATACTTCAAATTCAATATTTAAGGTTATGTTGGTTTAAATTGTAGATTTTTATATTTTTCAAATAAAATTTATTTTTCATTTTATATTTTTAAAAAATTATTTTACATTTTTAAAAGCAAAAAGTATATGAGAAAAAAATTTATAAATTATGATGAACAGAGAAAAAAATTATAATAAAATAAAGTTTTATTAATATAAAATATCTTCTTAAAATTAAAACTCTTAAAATCATATAAAAATATCAAAATGGGTTGACGGGTCGTATTTACGTCAGATTGATCTACTATAGTGACATAATTAAGATTAGCACGAACATAACTCATTTATTAATTTTGTCAATATAAACATGATATAAAAATTAAACAGATTGCATGAATACGATACGTATAATATATTTATTTAAATAGATTATATATTGATCACATAGCTTGACACGACATGTTTAATCCATATAATATTTTTAATTTAAAATAATTTTTTATTCTTAAATAGTCCATTAAAAATTTATTCATATAATAAAATTATGATTAACATAATTCTAAAATATAAATGTATTAAATTTTTTTAAAATATATAAAAAATAAAATATATAATACAATTAAAATAAAATAAATGACGAGTGTGTATTATATTTTAATTTTAGAACTTAGTAAGAAAATAAAAATTAAGGAGATAATATATAGTTGTCAATACAAATTTTAAAATAAAATTTGTTAAAAATGTTATTTTATTTTCTATATATTTTTTATTCTATTTTTTTATAAATTATATTCTAAATTCTAAATTGAAAATGTTATTTGATATAAAATATAAAATATTATATTATTTAAATCATAAAATTATTTAATATTTATCATTTGATTTGAGAAAATAATTTTTAAATTTTTTAAAGAATTAAATTTAAATTAATTACTAATTAAATTAAAAAAATAATTAAAAATTTAGTAATTAGATAATATTAATAACTTTTTAATATAATAATTAAAAAATTAAATAAATTATTTCTAAATAAATAATAATACATCATATAATAATAAAAATATAATAATATAATAAACATATAATAGTTATTTTTATTTTTTTAGAGTAAATTATAATAAAATGATATGGGGAGACTAGGGTTTCGGCTCTCCTTATTCCACATTGGTAAGTTAAATATGTGTGTGTTGGGATATATAGATTAGCACGTTAATATAAAATCGTTATGGCTTTGTGGTGAAGTGTGTCTTATCTCTGTCCCTTTATAACGTCAAAAAAAAATAATAAAATGATATGATTTTAAGTTTTATAGAACTACGTCGTTTTATTTAAATGAATTATAGCGGATTCGAGTGATAACCTGCCATACGACTCATTTAAAATTATGTCACACATGGATTGACTCATTTATGGTATTAATTTGTTTAAGGTCAATATAAATTCACTAATTATATATATTTTATGTGTCGTATTTATGTATTATGATCCATTTTAATACCTTTAAAATCATATTTTAGATTTTATATTTAGAATGAAAATAGTTTTATTTAATTAGAAAAATCTAAAACTTAATTCTATTGACTAATACATTTTAATTTAAAATAACTAAAATCAAAAAATAAAAGTCATCCCAAACACCATACATTACTACTACATCAAACATTTTTAATTCTTTCCTTTTGTTATCCAAAGAAAGTTTTTTTTATTACAATAAAAAAAAGTACATAAGGAAAAACAATGTTAATAGCATTTTACAAATTATTAAAAAATTATATCATTTAACATACAGTATTGCTTCAAAAAAAAAACATACCGTATTTGAAAATATAGAAGCACAACTTTTTTAATATAATTTTAGAAATTTCAGTGATTAAAATAAAAAATAATTTTTAATTAAAAGGTATTCAAACTCTTTTTTCTTTTTCATAATTTTCATTATATATACATATTCAATTTTTAATATTTCCAAGTTATTCTTAAATTTCACACTAATTTCATTTTTATTTTAACAAATGAAATATAAAACAATTCAAATTTAGAGATTTAACAGATAAAACATGATTTTTGGAAGTGTCTCGAAATAGTTTTCTTACTTTAATAAAATATTTAGTACAAAGGAATTATAATGAAATCATGTGTATTATATTAAAAAATACGTAGACATTTTTTTAATTACTTGAAGTATGAAACAATAACTACAACAGAATGTTTAATTGATCTTTGAATATTTATCAACTACTTTTTATCAGTATTAAGACTTTAATACGGTGAGCAAGAGAATATACTCATGAATTTATGATTCGATAACTTAATTCGGTACATTAATTTACTTCTTTAGTAATTATTATTTATGGCTATTTAAATTTTTAAATCTTTATATATATTATCATTATTTATATTTTTAATTCATTCTAATATTATTTTTAAAAATTATAATATTATTAGATTTTATAATTTTATATTATTTTCTTTTATAAATTAATAATACTTAGTTTTATCTAAAAATGTTTTATTATTTTTTATTTTTTGCAAATCATAATTTATTAAAAGAAATAGAAAAAAATATAAATAATCTAAATATAACTTTGAAAAGTAAATTTAAATGTAATGCCGTGGACTCCTTTGGGAATAAAGCAAAATCTTCGAGAAAACTCTATTGATGGGCAACGGTCCGATTTTTCTTTTTTCTTTTTTCTTTTTTTTTTTTAATTTGAGAGATGGTTGTAGTTAGTTTATTAACAGATAACAGCTCGGTTTATTTTTATTTTTCTTAAATATTATGTTTTTTTTTATTTTATATATTTTTATTATATGATTTGTTTTCAAAATATTTTTAGATAAATATAGATATGAGATTTAGTATTTATTCTTATTTTATTTTATTTTATATTTTATAATAAAATTGATTGCAAACTAATTTTTATTGCGATGTTTTATCCTACTTTTATTTTAAAATTTTGTATCATGTATAAATGGAGGTGTATCTTTCTCTAATGTATATTGTTCATCATTCTCTAATAAAAATATTATTTTTAATGTATATTATATATGATAGATGAAATAAATATTCTATTAAAAATTAAATTATTTAAAATATATTATTATTATTTACTATTTACATCGAATAAATTTATAAAATTTAAGGAGATTTAAAAATTTTATTAGTTATTTGTGTATTATTACTTTAAAATTATATAATTTTATTTGTAATTTATTGTTGTATTGTTTGATTTATTAATAAAATTTTATTTTGCATAAAAAAAATCATCTTAGAGAATTGTAACTGGTTGGTGTTTAGGTTAAATGTAGACTTGCATTTAATTGATCGACTTTATCATCAACCAATTGCATAATGCTAATTATAATTTTATTATACGAAATTACTATATTTACATGTATTTTGTTTCATTTAACCAAACCAATGGTTGAAAAATACAATTATTTAATAAAATTTTATTTATTATTTAAATATTAAATGATAATTAAAATAATTATTTTAACATTTTATTATTTATTTATTTTTTATATATAGCCACAATAATGAAATTAAAAGTTAAAAATCATATCTAATTATTTTGTTTTAAACATTAGTATAAAATTATTTATGATATTTTAATAATTTTTTATTATTAATGATATTTTTGTTAAATTAATCTTAATTAGTTATGAGTTGATGGAAAAAAATTGCAAATTTTTCTTTTTTCATCTTCCACTGATGATGTTTCTTTTTTTCTTTTTATTTTTTTTAATAAATCTCCTTTTATTTTCAAACTGATCAAGTTGTCCATAGTTAATTATTATTATTATTTTTAAATATATATATATATATACATTCACTTGCTCAGGATTCAGGAACATGTGGGGCTTTGATTCAAATTAAGATTTAGATTAAGATATTAATTATTATTAAACTATTTAATTCTTAATAAAATCTTGTCTGGCAGCCTCCTCCTGTGGGAGTTTTGAAAATAAATGTTGATGCCTCTCTAGATAATGTGACCAACTCTGTTGGCCTTGGATTAGTGGCTCGTGATGCGGGAGGTTTGTTCATAGGGGCTGCTAGTGTCAGTTGTTCGAGTTGCATAGATGTGCGAGCAGGGGCGAAACCAGAACACCAGCGAAGGGGGGCAAAATTTTCAAGCAAAAAAAAATACATACGAATTTATATTCAATTTTATTTTCATATTAAAAAATTAATATAAATAATTAGTATTAATATTTGTATTCAATTTTATTTTTATATTAAATAATAAACTATTGAAATTTTTATTATTTTTATTTCAATATCTAAATTTTATTTTCAAAAATTACATAATATATATTATTTTTTAAATAATATTTATATATATTTTGAGATATTTTTAAAAAAATATTTAAACTAATTATTTTTGATAAATTTATATGATAGAATATTTTTTATAAAATAATTAACTTAATCACAAAACTTAAACCCAATTCATAACCAAATTGTAAAATAATTAACCTAATAATAAAATTTTAAATTCTCATTTCATATCATAGTCAAATTATAAAATAAGTAACCTAATAATCAAAACTTAAATTCTAATTCATAATCAAATTCTAAAATAATTAATCTAATCATTAAAACTATACACTAAAACTAAAAAATTAAACTTTAAATTAAAAAATAATTATAATAATAACATTATCAAAACAATAAATTAAAAACTAAAAATTAATCTTAAAGAAAAAAAAATATACATACACACACAAATATATATTACTATATATTATATTATATTATAAATTAATTTTATATTATAAATTATATCTATATATATATATATATAGAGGAACCAAGGGGGGGCCAAAAATAATATATATTATGTAATTATTTTTGAGATATTTTTAAAAAAATATTTAAACTAATTATTTTTGATAAATTTATATGATAGAATATTTTTTATAAAATAATTAACTTAATCACAAAACTTTAAACCCAATTCATAACCAAATTGTAAAATAATTAACCTAATAATAAAATTTTAAATTCTCATTTCATATCATAGTCAAATTATAAAATAAGTAACCTAATAATCAAAACTTAAATTCTAATTCATAATCAAATTCTAAAATAATTAATCTAATCATTAAAACTATACACTAAAACTAAAAAATTAAACTTTAAATTAAAAAATAATTATAATAATAACATTATCAAAACAATAAATTAAAAACTAAAAATTAATCTTAAAGAAAAAAAAATATACATACACACACAAATATATATTACTATATATTATATTATATTATAAATTAATTTTATATTATAAATTATATCTATATATATATATATATATATATAGAGGAACCAAGGGGGGGCCATAGACCCCCCATGCCCCTCCCCCCCCCCCCCCCCCCCTGGTTCCGCCCTTGTGTGCGAGTTGCGAAAGCTTTGGGTATTCATGAAGCTTTAAGTTGGATTAAGCGTCATGGATGGAGCAATGTCATTGTCAAGTCTGACGCCAAATTAGTGGTGAATGCTATTAATGGAAATATTATCAATGATTTCTCCTCGTTTGGTTTACTTGTTGAGGAGTTGAAGTCTCTTAGTTTGGAGACAAACTATGTGAAGTTTGATTTTATTCCTCGTTCTGCGAATGTGATTGCTGATAAGTTAGCACGGGTATCATATTTAGAGTCAGAATTTAAGAAGTGGTTTGTAGATCCTCCTACCAGTATTGCTTCTTATTTTGAGTTTTAATGAAATTTTCCTTTCTTCAAAAAAAAAAAAGAGCTTCAACTGTTAATAATATTATTTAAAATAATTTATAATAATGTCTCATGGACCTAGATTGATAATAATAATAATTTTAAAAAATGATTAATATTAAACAATTGGAGGATTAACGTAAGAAGACAACAGAGTATCCATCTGATAAGATGTTAAATTAGAGCTAAGGAATCAAATATTGACTTCTATTTGAACTCTCTCTCTCTCTCTCTGCATATATATATATATATATATATATATATAAGAAAATTTATACTTTTTCTTAACAGAAGAAATGGAAATGACAACTAAGAAAAAAAAATAAAAGAAAATTAAAAAAAATGATAGAACATGGCATGTGTTACAAGTAGACAAGCATGTGATGATGTTTGGATTGAGATGGACAAGTGCTGTAGGTCTTAATTATAAGATGATTTTGACATTTCTTTCTAATTATTTTTTATGTTTTATTTGAATCAATGAGTTTATGCTTATTATATCATCAAATAGTTATTTGGAATAATTTTCAAGTTAGTTCAGTTAGTATATACCTTAATAAATAATTTTTCTCTTTTTTTTTAATTGTTGCATGTATAAAAAAATATTTTTCATTTTACATTCTAAATCGTAATTATTACATTCAGGAATTAAAATAATAAACAAGTGGTTAAGGTGATGTTTGATCATACTCTATCCATTTCAAATCAATAGTCACATATTATACTTTACAAAAATTAAATTAATTATTTTTTATTGAAAATATATATTTATATGTATTTCTTGTTATGTTCTTGCTAATATGAAATACACTTATTAAATATTTTTAATAAAATAATATTAGATATGATTACAAATAAATATTTAACTTATTAATTAACTTATTAAATAATAAATAAATTATAATTTGATAAAATAAAAAAATAAAATTATATCTATCAATTTAGTATGAACAAGGTATCATTTAACACTTAAAATTTTTAACATTTAAATTAATGGTTTTAAATTATCTAGTAACAAGTGTTTTAAAAAATTGAATTAAATTAAAAATATATTTAAAATAATAAGTAAAAATTTTTAATTTAAAATATATATTAATACAACATTTAATTAGATTTATCTTCTGCTATTTAAAAATTATATCATTTTAAACTATTCAATATATAATTTTTTTTATTAATTATATATAAGAACGAAAAATGCTTAAGATACTCGAATTTAAAATTTAAGCGAAAATAACATGTATTTCTAATCACCAAGCTACACTTCAGTGGTTATTCAATATATAAAATTTTTAATTTTACTAAATACCATCTAAATTTTACTTTTTTAACACTAAAAATAAAATAAAATAAAACTTAACCCTAATAGCGAATTGAAAAATGGAACTGAGTTCTGCAAGGAAGTGAGATTTATTAATTCTATATTGCACGTGTTTATAAAGATTTTAAGACACAACAGTTATCATTTGTCCTCTAAATAACTGCCAAATGCCAATGTCAAATTTTTATGTATAAATATGTCAATTTAGTAACTCCTCCAACTTACATTTTAATTTAGTTTTACAAATTTGAACTGTATGTTCCCATGCCATTATTTATATTCAAATTCATGTTAATATTTTTTTAATCTATTTTTTTAATATTTTATTATATCTTTTAAATTAAATAATATAATTTTTTTATATAGAATATAATTTCAATAATATATCTCTATAAAATATATTTTTAATAATTTATTAAATATACTGTGTGATTAAATAAAGTTAAAATTAATAACTATATTAGTCAAACATTACATTATTGTAGGTTTTAAAAGAAACTTAATTAAAACTAATCCAACATTTAAAAGAATAACTATTTCCCAATTGATGTATTCCTTCCTTGTCATTTAAGTACCTATTATTTCCTTTTTTTTTAAAAAAAATAATAATAAGTAAAAACTAAAAGATAACAGCAGTAAATATAAAAAAAAGAGAGATTAAAATTTGGAAAGGGTAAAAATGAAACAAAAAAGGAGGTGAAGGTGATGGATGGGAAATGGTGGAGTGGGGGAGGGGACCACCATTTGATGAGAATCTGAACGTGGCAGAATCACATGCTAATGGGCCAACATGAGAGTTGAAGCTGCCAGTGCTGTTTCTCCTCCCTCGTTTTAATTTTTTTCTTTTTTTCTTCTTTCTTTTCCTTTCTTTTTAATTTTTTTTTACAAAATTTTAATAAAAACAATTAAAATAAAAACTCAATTTTTAGTTTTTTACACTCCTCATACTTGAATAATAATTTGCGGTATTTTCATAAGGTATAATAAGATTTAACTTTTTATTTTATTTTTATTTTTATGATACAAATTAATTTTAATTAATTTCTCAAATCATTAAATTTAGTAATTTCATTTTGCTCAAAATTTTATCTGGAAAAAATTTTCAATATATCCAATTTATCCTTATAATTTATTTTTTATTTTCATAATATATTAAAATCTCATAAAATATTAAAATATCATTAAATCTAACAAAAAATTATTTAATCATACTATACTATACCATTTCTCTAAACATTAAAAACAATTCTTACTGTGCTATATTATAAAGTAATATAAAATATTATAGACTATTAAATTATAGGATTAGTTATCAAAACAAAACCTAATTTTTTTAGAAGAGATAAAAAAATAATTAAAGCATAACTATCAATTATGAAATTCCAATTATAATTCAAAGTTTGAGTTTATTATAATTCAATGTTCGAGTTTATCTCCTCCAGTGCCAAAAGAAAAAAAAAGAAGACATACTAAAGATTTAAATACAAAAATATATTTAATATATTATACTCTTTCTGTCAAATTAATTTATATAATTATTTAAAAATAAAAATATATAATTTATTATATTACTAATAAATAATATGATTTTACACTAAAAATATACTTGAAATTTTTGATAGAATTAGTAACTTTAAAAATATAGATTAATTATTAAAAATATAAAAATACTTTTCCATGAATCACTAATTAATATATTTTAAACTAAATAGAATTGATTTATTTGATTAGTACTGATAATTATATTTGAAATTGAGCCCCCTTTAATAGCATTATTAATTAGTTTTAGGTGTAAATAGTAACTTCTCCCGAGCAATTGAAATATTCACTTTTGAAAAATAAAAATTAAAAATTACCCCATTAAAATTATCACTTTTATAAAATTTTTTTAATTATAGTTTTATTGTTAATGGATTGTTTAATATAATAAGAATATAATAATCTTAATATCAATAACTTTATGAAAATTATTTTAATCTATGTAAAATAATTTTTTTATAAAATTAATATATATATATAATAACTATCTTTTAACAACATATTATGAACCCTTGATTATTTTAACTTAAAAAATATTGATAGCTAATCTTAAAACTATTAAAAGTAGAAATTAAAGAATAAAAAAGTGCATTATTTTTCAAGAATTAAATAATTTTATAAATAAAACTAACAATATTTTTTTTCTTAAATTCAATAATATAATGTATAATTTTGAGTATTTAATGAGATAAACCAAAAAGTAACTAATGAAGAATGTATAATAGCACAACTAAAGGAAACAAACTTATAAAACTAAATATCAAAACGGTCATATACTCGATTATTCTTAATAATAATAATAGTAATAATAATAATAACAACACTTACTCAGGCCGAATTAAAAAGCTAAAAATGGTACATAACGTCACGTTTCACAGAGTCCATCCTACAACAAGCATGTTCCTCATAACGCCGTTATCTTTTTTAAGCCTGAATTTCCGTAACTTTGAGTGGGTCCCACCAGCGGTGTGTATGTGAGGTGGTCCTAAAATCAAAGTTAACGTCTGAATTCCCTCCATCAGATCTCAACTGTGGGCCCCCTTCAATTTTCTAAAAATAAATTATATAAAAAAAAAAGAATACTACTCTGATTACTTTCTTTTTTAATATTTCGTGCCCGCAATGAGAATAGCGTGAACCCACGTAACATTAATGGACTACCACGTGGCTCCATTTGGACGCTAAGCTTTCTCTGATTGGGTTTTGTTAATACGATGCGTTTAATTTAAAGTTGACCATGGATCCACATTCATGTCATGTGGTCCTGTACGACGTAAAAATTGGTCTCCCCCTCTTCGTTTTTGAGGCGCGTGCGTTTCAGACCCCAATTTCTCTCGGCCTTTTCGATCTAGCTGCCCGGGGGATGTAGGAACCTTAATTTATGAAAAATATTACATATAATTAATATTTTTCTTATAAAATATAAAATAAAAATACCATATAATATGAAAACACGTTTAAAAATTTAGGAAAAAAAATATAATTGAAAGGGACGTGTGTAAAATAATTTCTTTTTGTTAATAATTGCCTATTAAGTTTGAGATAAAATAAAATATTATTGTTTTGTAGTTATACCAATCCTTCTTTATTTTCTATAATTAATCTTTTATTTTCTATAATCTTTTAATATATGTATATAAATATAATATAATATAATTTCCTGTGAGGTTTGCATATTAGGATTCGTAGTTGTAGACATGTGAGCGAGTCTAAAATATCCCGATAATTCTGCTTGAAAAGGGTTACTTTTTATTATTAAATTTAATGGTAACATTTTTTATTGTCATGTTGCATTTAAAAATATCTTCATGCCTTATCTTCTTCCATTTTTAAAATAAAATATTTATAAATTATCTAACAAAAAAATTAAATTAAAATAATAAATCAATGAGTTTTGTTTCATTGATATTGGAAGCCTTTTTAGAGTAACTCTGCCATACCATATCCCTATTAAATCAAAACTAATTTATAAAATTCATTAATTAAATATACTTGCAATATAATGATACACAATTTTAAAATCAAAATATAATTAATTAATTTAAAATTTTCTATTATTATTATATTTATTAATTTTAATTAGTACAAGAGCAAATTATTTATTTATTTTATCAAAACAAGGATTGAGTCTTTAACAAAAATGGACCTTAGAGAAATTACAAAAGTTTGCCTATGAACAACAAGAGCTTACATGATTTCATCGTATAACTTTTGTCGATTTTTTTTGTTATAAATATTTATGTTGAATGAAGGGGAGCATTAGTGCAACGGTAAATATTATCATCGTGTCACTTAAAGTCACAAGTTCAAATAGTGAAAACAACCTCTTACAATTGTAAAAAAAGGTTGTGTACAAAGTTCCAGTGTGTAATATCCCAAACTAGACTCTAAAATTTTTGAAATGATTATTGTTGAAATTGGATTAAATGAGATAAAGTATAAATGTTTAAGTGGGAAGATAAGAAAGGAAAGAGAAGTGTGTATATGTTGTATATATAGAGATATATACAACATATACAAGTCAACTTTTATTTAAAGGTCAAATGAGATTTATTAAATTATTTTAAATGGGAAATTATGTAATAGTGGAAGATGATATTTTGGGTAATTACTATAAGTGGATAATGATATTTATTATTATAATATATAATTGCTTGGTTGAGATTTAAAGAGAGCTCGAGTGGTTATTAAAGGTTGACTTTGTTCTTCTTTCTTCATCTTCTTCTTTCTTCTTTTGGGTTAGCCGGCCACCACTATTGACAAGAGGGAAAGAGAAATTTTTTTCTTCCAAACTCAAGATTTGAAGGTGTTTTAAGAGATCAAGTTGGATTTTGAAGGATTTTCATCATTTTGGGTAAGTTTCCAACTTGTTTCTTTAGTTTTCTTTTGAGTTTGTGAATTGAGTTTGGTGAATGGTTGTTGATGATATGTGTATGTTTGGTTGTGGTGTGTTTGAGAGTGTTTGGTCTTATTGACTTTGATTTTGAGGTTGCATTCAAGAGAGAAAATGTTAAGTTTGGTGTTGGAAAGCAAATATTGTGGGTTGTGTATGTGTTGAATTGTGAAGATGGTTGTGATTGTGTTTTGGTGTATGTATTGAGTTGTTTTGGTGTTTATGCAATTCTAGTATGGTTTATTGATGGTTTTGGGTAAGATAGTTTGGAGTGGAAAAGGGTTAAGTATGATGTTTGTTGGATGTGGTGTTGTTGGTGTCGGAATCAAAATTTTTGGCCTGACACGCCCATGAACACGGCCAAGTCTTTGGACGTATTAATGGTTCTGTTTTCTAGATGGATGACACGACCAGTGACACGCCCATATCACTGAGTGTGTCACAGCTTCTGTGTTGGAGTAGTATTGACACGTCCAGTGACACGCTCATGTCACTGAGCGTGTCATAGCTATTGTGTTGTTGGTGGATTGACATGTACAGTGACACGCCCATGTCACTGAGCGTGTCATAGCCACTGTGTTGGGGGGAGGATTGACATGGCCAGTGATAGACCCATGTTACTGAGCGTGTCAAAGTTTCTGTGTTGTGGGTTTAGGGCACGGTCAGGGATATGCCCGTGTTGTTGAGCGTGTCATGTGTAGCGTTTGCCTTAGTTGGTTCTTATCCTTATTATCTTATGTGTATATCTAAGTGAGTATGTATAATCACTTTTGGATTAGGTTTTGAAGA
Source organism: Garcia nutans (assembly GCA_947685225.1). Classification (NCBI taxonomy): domain Eukaryota; kingdom Viridiplantae; phylum Streptophyta; class Magnoliopsida; order Malpighiales; family Euphorbiaceae; genus Garcia; species Garcia nutans. Next base: position 57,683,686 of record CANTUV010000008.1, read on the forward strand.
GTTTGAGTTGCCCTATTCCAAGTGTTGAAGGATTCTTGGAAGAGGAAGTGGTTAGATTGGTGTGAGTTGCTCTGAAAGTAAGTACAAACCTTACATGAATTTGAGACTTAACACATTTGGTTGTAAATGTGTTAAGAAATCTATTATATTGTTGATACAATTGATTAATGCTATGAGTTGCATAATGTGAAAGATAAAATGATCATTCAAAATGTATGTACAATGTAATTGGTTATGTATACCCTAATGATGAGATGTGAAGCTATTGTTGTTGGCTATAATGATGCAAATGAAATAATTGGGGCATGGTTTCCTAGTTGATTACAAGAAAATGAGAATGGATTTGATAATGAAATAATAAAAGAATTGTGTGCCTAATATGTTATTCAATTTTCAGAGTTTTATTATTGGTGGCATGCCTAAAAGTAACACTCCCTTGAAGCTGGGTTGGGCTTGGTCCTTGAAGCCAAGTTGGGTTGATGCTTAGCTCCCCTTGAAGCTTGGTTAGGCCTAGTCTTTGAAGCTTAGTTGGGATGTTACATATGAGATGTTTCTCATTGTGATAATGATTCACCTACAGGCTTGATAAATGTGATTATTGAACCAAAACAGTAACTCTGAAATTTGAATGACATATTAGTTTCTTTTGGGCCCATGCTTGTCTTTTCTTAAATGTGAATCATGAATGATGAAACAATCGAATAATATAATGAAATGTAATGTTAAGAAATATGATATTCTTGTGTATTGTTTCTAATTCTTGAAAGCATGACATTGGCATTACATTAAAGCATATTGTTATCATGGTTTGTACCACTAAGCCGTAGGCTTAGAGCGATTGTGGTTCATTGCACAGGTGACAGGGTAGATCCTGTTGAACCGGAGAGTTCAGCTAGACCGAGTCGAGTCTAGGCTTGTGATCCTTTGTGAAGAGTTGAGTTTTGGACTTTAAAATCAGAGACAAACTGCCAAGCATGTATAATTCTATATTTTTGTAACTGTGAATTTTGATGTATATATATGTATGTATATGCTGCTACATTTTTCGCTGCTTAATAAATAAATGTTTTATCTATTATGTTTTATACTAAAACTTAAATGTTTTAAGTTTTCTCATATTTCTAAAATGAAAGATTGATTTGTTTAATTTAAACCGTGACATTCCTGTATCCGGTATACGTATATTACAGATGTGGTTGTATGTAGTGTGCATATATGGGGTATAGGGGTGTTACACAGTGAATCTGAACTTTTTTCTAACCTTGCATATAGTGGAAGCATTTATATACTAGACTGTCTTTTTTTTTTAAAAAAAATATTTGACTTGAATATCATCATGGTCCTCACTATTATCCTCATAAGAAATCACCAAACTTAAAATCATATTTAAATGCTTCACAGTTCATTTCATTTATATGCAAAAGATTTATATTTCCCTCTACAGGTTCTAATTCTTGTAAGGAATCGAGTCCCACTATGCCTTTTCATCTAGGTCTATTAGATTATGCTAGATCATTACTCTAATAACCAAATATTTACGCTTCTTTATTAACGGTAAATATGGCCATAGACTTATTAATCCGAATCACTGATTCCAATTAACCAACCATGGTTAATCTTAACCTTAAAGGTTCAAGTCTTTTGAGGGTGGGCTAATTTCGGTTCAGATTCTAGTTTGGCAGTTCAAACCAATTTTCTTTTTTTTTTAGTTCATGTTTTTTATAAAAAAAAATCACCTTTATTAATAATATTTTTTAATGAGATTGAACACTTAATTTACAAATTTGATAATATTAATTAAGTTAAACTAAATAATTATTAATTGTTAAAAATAATAACTAATTAACAATAATTATAAATAACAAGTTAAGTCAATTAATAAAATATTATAAGTATATAATAAACAATATTATTAATAGCAATAGTGATAAATAAAAATGACAAATTTTTACAAATATAATTTTCTCATTATAAGTATATTAATTATATTTACCTGCATAATTATAAGTAATTAATATTACATATTCAAGTGTAAGGAAAAAAAAGTTTTAACTTAATTACCAAGAATTAATTACATAATTATAAATATTTAACATTAGAATTGAAATATAAGAAAAAAAATTTTAAAAAAAGGTTTGAGCTTAATTACAAAGAATTAGCTACATAGTTGTAAAATATTCAATATTACAATTAAAATAAAAAATAAAAAAGGGCTTGAATTTAATTACAAAAGAATAAGTTGATTATGTGTCTTTTTAGGGTTTAAAGAAATTAAAGTTAACACATAGTTCTCTTACCTTAGATTTGATAGTGTTCGTTAGTTGCTTCCTCCATTTTCACTTATACTACCGGCTATACTTTTTTCGGTTGCATCATAATCTAAACATTGGTCATCATCATCATTGTACTTTAAAATTTTGTGCATGCATTGATGCCTTAGACCAATTGTTAATGAATATTTGAGCTTTGCAATGAGTGGGATGTTACTCTTAATCGACAATCATCCAACACACTATATGAATATTTGCTCCATCTCTATTGTTGAGGCTAGAGAACTAAATTTTTTTTTAGCCAAGATAGATAATACTGCAAATTTTTTTGTATGGCTCCATCATTGCAAAATAGAAAACTTATAATTTTTAATTATATAATCAAACTCAAAGCTAGATAATAAATATATATCAAGTTCAGTATTACTTAATCTAATAATCATAGATCTCTTATGTCATTCTATAAAAAATCTACCAGCTTTACTTACCACTAGTTAATGAATCTATATCATCACTATGACACCAATATGATGTAGAGATCATTGATGCATATATTATCTCATTTTCTCTATAAAATTTTGAAATATTTCTTTGGCCCCCATCAATTATTCTAATAATATTAACATCTTTAAATTAAGGAGAAGATAATAATTGCTTGAATAATCAGTTAAAATTTTAATTTGCACATGAGGATTCAACACACAAGCAATAAGATTAAGAACATGAAAATCTTTAAAATAATTAGACTATTTTCTCTTCATTGCAATAACTAATTAGGCCATTTTCTCTTCATTGCAATAACATTTTCTCTCCATTGTTATATTCATTAAAAACAATGACAATATTTAAAGTTTCAAATAATACTAAAAGACATGTAGATAAAAAAATACCCAAAAAAAATTTAGTAGTATTACTAAAAACTTTTAAAAGATCAATCTTTTTTTTATAACAATTCCATTGAGTATGATGTAATATAATAGGTGCAAAAATAAGTTCAAAAATTCTATATAATAAATCAAGATGTAGAAAAGAAATCACAAAATAATTCATAAGTAGAATTCCAATAGGTTAGAACATACCTTTGAAACATTTGGAAGGCATACCTTGTTGCTTATAAAATTTATCCTAATTTTTATATAATTGAGGATGAGACCACAGATAAGTTAATGCAATTTTAGTTTGATCGTACAAAAAAGTTTAAAGTCCTCAAGCCATTTTGAACACACAAATTTATAGCATGATATACGTATCTAACATAAAAAAATTTACCTTCTAAATTTATTCTATAAATTTGTTCTAAATCATTAATAAAAATAATATTTGCATAAGCATTATCAAAAGAAATTGCAAAATTTTTTTGAAGTAAATTGTACTCTTCCAAAATAGTGTTTATCATTTTATATATGCTATATATATAGCCCCCTAAACTTATAGTATTTAGTTAGTTTGCTCTTTGAACTTTCAATTTAATCATATAACTTCATAAACTCATTTTTTTCTTAACTTATAAATATAAATTCATTGAGTTATGTTGAGACATGCCAAATTACTAATATATATATTTGGTACAAAATATAGAAATAAAAGGGGTTTAAGTGACCAGTATATGTTAAAATAAATGTATGTTAGTAAAAAGTAGACAAATATATTGGGTAAAGTGGTTAAAATAAAAGTCTAGAGAGAAAAGTGATTAAACACTGTAAGTCCAAGAGGTTACATATGCATTTAGCCTTTTTATATATATTATCGACAATATGTCTATTTTTAAAAAGTCGAAATATAAGTAATCTTTTTTTTTCATTGATCATCAACCTGATGATATGTAAAATCCATATATGAATGTGATTGCCAATGATACTCTAAATATCACTACAAATTAAGAGATGAAAATACCATTTTGAAAATAATATATAAGTCTTTTTTTTTTAACCATAAAGCTTACGCAATGTATGTATTAGAATTGAGCGTGGAACATGTTGATAAGTAGGATTCATAGATTTTTGAATAAAAGTAGTAAATCTTAATTTTTCACCAAAATTAAAAGATAATTCATTAATAAAAATGTACCTTGCTAATCCTCCATGACCACTTTTTTTCGTAGTGAAAAAGGCTTTCTTTTTTAGGAGGTTCGAATGATGAGCCTGCTTACACAAAACTCATCATTTGTTCAACTACTATCTATATCCACCTGAATAGGATTTTTTTTTTTGAGAAGTGTCCATAATGTTCCATAGCCTCCTTTATCTATCCATTTAAATGAGGTGGTGCAATAGTTGGAATGGGTTCTCCTTTTGCTTTCTGCATGTTCTTGTTTAATAAAATGTAAAATAGAATGTTAGATTTTAATTTTTTTGTTGTACTTAGTTGGCTTTGATAAATTATTTCTTATTCTTGGCAATCTATTTCTTTTTCTTCATCCATAATATAAATGTGATCTTGTGGGATTTGCTCTTCACCACTTATATTTTAAAAATGACTAGAACTTATTATTTTAATATAAATTGGTAATAACAATAACAACAAATATAATAATAAATAATAATAATAATAATAACAATAATAATAATTAACAACAAATAATTATAATAATGTGAATAATAATAATAAATAAATAATAGTAATGACAATAATAATATAATAGTAATAATAATAAAATAAATACCAACAATAATAACACTAAAAATGACTAGTTGTGAGAGTTGGAGAATTGAGAGTTAGATAGCTGAAATTTGAGAGTTGAGAGAAATTAAAGATCTTATGTACAAATTATAAAATGAAATGAAATGGAAAGCATATATAGATTTTTTGAATTTTTTATTTTCATAAAATAACCCTCAAGGTTTTTTTTGTTAATAGAGGTAAAATAAATATTTCAAATTATTCAAAATTTTAAATAATCTATTATAATTTTAAGAAAAAGAATGATCAACGGCACACTGTAACTTCTGGCAAGTGGTAGCAGTAGGCCTAGCAGACTCCTGCATGGCCATGTAGCAAGCTAGGCATATTATATGCTACATAGTAAGAAACAATTCCTTAATGTGTGGCATGCAACACAACAATAATATATATATATATTATTTTTAAATTTGTGGTTTGCGCTTGAAACTATTGATCTGAGCCCAGTTCAATATATAAGGGATTAAGATTAAACCCTTATAGGACAATCCTAATTTCGAGTTTGGATAAATTTTTCTAGGCCACGATTAAGGACTGACTTAGGGGAGTCGTGACGGGCCAAATGACCCCCTCGTCGACAGCCAGAAGTACATTTAGAGGGGTGTGCTTCTGGCCACCGATGTGTGAGGGGTTCACGTGTTTCTTTTTTTTTACAAAAATGCCCCTAGCTGAAATAACATTGTTTCAGCCAGGGGTTATATATATATATATATATATATTTCAATACTTATGAGTGAAACGACGTCATTTCACTCATAAGGTATTAAAAAAATAAAGAGAGGAGTTGCGCCATGCAACTCCTTTGTGTTGCGAGAGAGGCAGAGAGCCAGAGATTAGAGGGCAGAGAGGGAGAGCCGGAGAGGGACAAGCGGGAACGACGCAGGTGGCGGCTGGCACTGGCACCGGAGAACGGACAACAGGAGCGGCTGACACCGGAGACTTCAACAGGTATTTTTTTTTCTTTTTTTAAATTGATTTTAGGGGTTATTTTGTTTAAGATTAGATTTTAGGATTTTTTGGTAAAAAAAAATAGGATTTTTTTTAAAAAAAATTAAAAAATGTAGTTTGTTTGAAGTTCAAATAATTATTTTGATTTATTTAAAATAATTTTTAATGTGATTATGTTGAATTTCTTTGTGTTATTTGTGGTTAGAGTTTTAGGTGAAATTTAAAATTTTATTTTTTGTTATAAAATTTGATTTATTTTGATGATTAACCAAGTATAATAATTTAATTAAAATATTTTGTATCGTGATTGGTTGAATAATAATTTGATTTAGTATTTTAAATTTTAGGTTAAATTAATTATAATTATAAATTAAAATGTTGGATATAAAAAATTAATATAAAATGTGATTAGGTTAATAAAATTTAAAAATAAAATTTGATTAGGTTAATAACATTAGAACTATAAATTTATAAATTAAGTACTTAATAAACTAAACCAATAATAAATTGAACCTAAACAAATTAGTTTATATTGTGAATATAAAATAATTAATAGTTAAATATAAATTGAATATAAACTAAGTATACATTTAATATAAAATACTTATAAAATGAAAAATATGAACTAAACTCTAAAATTAACCAAAAGTAAACTAATTATATTTAGAATAAAAACTAAAATAGATATGGATAAATTTGTGATAAAGACTAAGAGATTGCAGACTGAACATGGTGAATCTTTAAATATTTCGACTCTGACACCAATACAGACATTAAGTAATTATGTAAGTGTTAGAGAAACTAGTGATACAATGGGGTATACAGAGTGTAGTTTTGGTGATATTGTGGGTGATCCAGCATTGCCTAAACCAATTGATGAATTTGATGTTGGAATTCAGGATGATATTAGAAGAAAATATGTGGTTAAAGGACCTTGCTAATCATATGACCACAAATTTTCTCAAACAGAATTTGAAAAAATTATGAGGAGTTTTAGAGATGTTTGGTTCTCTAAATTTGAGTAGTTGGAATATAGTATTTTCAAAGATGCAGCATTTTATTTATGGTGTTATCTTTTTAGTTCGAATAGAGAATCTAAGTGGGGGAATAATGTCTTCACAGAAGTCAAATTTCATAATTGGAAAAAAGCTATAGAGAAGTTTAATGAACATATTGGTGGTCCAAGTAGTCCACACAATAATGCTAGAATGTTATATATTAGTTTTAAAAATAAAAAATAAAGTGTATCTCACGTCCTATCTTCTCACAACCAAGAGCGCAAGAAGCTTATTACCGGACACGTTTGATATCTATTGTTGAATGTATTCGTTTTCTTTTAGCAAATGTGTTGGCTTTTCGAAGAAATGATGAGTCAGAAAACTCATTTAGCCGGGATCATTTTCTTGAACTTCTCAATTGTTATAGTCAAAACAGTATTAAAGTTGAGAATGTAGTTAATTCAAATGCTCTTAAAAATAATCAACTCACTTCTCTACGTATCCAAAAGCAAATAGTTAGTGCTTGTGCTTTAGAGATGACACTAGCTATTATTAAGGATATTGGAAATAATTTTTACTCTCTAGTAATTAATGAGGCTCGAGATAATTCAGTAAAGGAGGAAATGACTGTGGTATTGAGATATGTTAACAAGTTAGGACAAGTGGTTGAGCGATTAATTGGAGCGGCACATGTGAGTGACACATCTGGTTTATTTTTAAAAAGTGCACTTGATGATTTCCTAGCCAAACATAGGTTGTCTCTAAATAGAGTTAGATGTCAAGGTTATAATGGGGCTTCTAATATGCGAGATAAATTCAATGGGTTAAATACCCTCATTTTAAATGAAAATCCCTCGGCTATGTACACTTATTATTTCGCTCATCAACTCCAATTAGTGCTTGTTGCAATAGCAGAGAATAATAGATTTGTGAGTAATTTTTTTATTATGTTGCAATAATTGTGAATATTGTTGGAGCTTCATGTAAAAGGAGGGATGCTCTCCCTAAAAAATAATGTGATGATGTAGTTCAACGCCTAGAGAGAAATGATATTCAAAGTGGAAGAGGCTTGCATCATGAAACAAATTTAACTCGACCTAGAGACATGCGATGGGGTTCTCATTATAAAACAATTATGCGTCTACTTTCTATGTGGTCACCAGTGAAAGAGGTTCTTATGAATATTTATGAGGATGGCAGTGAACAAAGAAATCGAGAGGCAGTTGTGGGCTTGATTGATAAAATAAAAAGTTATGAATTTATTTTCATTGCTTTCTTAATGAGAAAACTTTTAGAAATGACAAATGATCCATTTCAAGTTTTGCAATAAAGGATCAAAATATTGGTAATGCGATTCATTTGATTGCAACTATTAAATAAGAATTGCAAAGCTTCAGGGAGAATTGATGGGATAGAATGTTAAAAGCTGTTAATGACTTTTGTATAGATCATGATGTCACAGTGTCTAATATAGAAGATAATGTAGGTTATCTGCATTCCAAGTGTGTTGATTTTCCTATCACTTATTACCACAACTTTCAAGTGAAAATATTTTGTCAAGTACTCTTTTATCTTCTTATTATCATACTTAATTATTTATTATGTTACAACCTAATTTTTGTTCATTCAATTCTAGGTTATTGATTTCATTGCTCAAGAAATGAAAAATCACTTTATAGAATCAAGTACTGAATTATTTTCATGCATTGCTTGTCTTTCTCCTAAAAACTCATTCTCCAATTTTGAACTATCTAAATTACTTCGTCTTGCTAAACTATATCCATATGATTTTTTCATCACCGATCGGATGATATTTGAAGATCAACTTAATACCTAAATTACTGATGTAAAAAGGAATGTAGCTTTCTTTAACCTAGATAACATTGGAGCTCTTGCTCAAAAAATGGTTGAGACAAGTTATGACACTGTATTTTTTTTGGTATATTTGCTAATCAAGTTAGTTTTATTCTTACCTGTTGCAACTGCAACCGTTGAGAGAGCTTTTTCAGCAATGAACATTATCAAGAAGGATTTGCGAAACAGGATGGGAGATGATTTTTTGACAGACTGCTTGGTGTGTTAAGTGGAAAAAGACATTTTAAAAAAAAATTAAAAATGAAGCTATTATGCAACATTTTCAAAATATGCAAACTCGTAGGATACAATTGACATCTCTTAGGTATAGTCAATTTAATAATACAAATTAATTGTTGAACTATTGTAATATTAAATGTTTAATTTTATGATAAACTTTTTTAAAAAAAAATTTGTGAAATTTTTGCCCCTCCCATTAGTGATTTTCTAATTCTGTCACTGGCCACGATTTAGGCATGTGAACTAGACTAGAACCACCAAGAGGTTCCAGTCCGGTTTACCAGGCACTTGATCATGGTTGATCAACGATAATAATCAAAAGATGTTTTACTTTATCTTCACTAGAAACGAAAATGAACATCTTAATTAAATTGGTTCCATGGGCATTTTAGAGATAAAACTTTAACATAATACTAGCTTCATTTTCAATATTCGATCTTCTTGCCACCCTTTGCTTCAGATCGATATAACCATGTCTTTATTTACTATCAAGAATTAATCACCCCACCAATTTAATTATATGCTTGTAATCTACCATATAGTACTCCAACAAGTACTTCCATTGTTACAAACAAATTCATGAAAAAAATTTATTAGCAAATGCAGTGAAATTTATATATATGTCATAGCAATTGAATATGATTATTTCCTAATTAAACATGAAAATTTGTAATGTATGTGTGTCATAATAATTATATATGATTTTTTTCTGTTTAGACATGGGCAGTGTGTAGTTTATCTGTGTACTATAATAATTTAACATGGTCGTTAGCTTACTAAACATGACAGTGTTTTTTTTTGTATGTATGTTGTAATGAACTATGACAGTTGTTTTCTTTATAGACATGACACTATGTAATTTAGATGTGTGTCACAACAATCACATATATTTAGACACGACAGTGCGTGCACATATGACTGTGTTCTATTTAGACACGAGGAGTATATAATTATATTTATGTCATAATGAATCCATATGGACATTTAATTTCTAGACACGACTATGGAATTGCATTATAATCCGTCGCATAATACACTATCCCAACAAAACAACAATAAATGCATGTTGCACCCAAACAACCATTTTTTATCCAAAATCCATTTGTGCAAACTGAATACATCTACATTCAAATACAATAAAGGAAAAAAATGGAACTTACTAAAACTGATGCAGAAATTTCAATATTATTTCGAAAACTAGTAGTTGACTTTGAGAGCTTATGCGAAAACATAGAGAATTATAATATAACATATTTATATGTGATCCACCATCTCTCCTGGATTATGTTTCTAGTTTTTAAGTTTTTTATAAATCTGGTTATCTCCTTGTTTAGGCATTCAATGGTTGATTTTGTTTTTCACTCTTAAGAAAGATTGCTATTTTTTTTTTATAGATCTAGCTTCAAAGATTTCGGAGATGATATTTTATTTTTGGCACTTCAAGGATATCCTATCCCCACCAAAAGCTTATCAATCAACCTTGGATTTCTCCGACAAATCTTAAAGAGCTTGTATGTTCCCTAATTTGGATGTGATTTAGTTTACGATAGCGGATGATGGCTGCTTGGTGATTTCGGTAGCCTTTCTTTTTCAGCTCTTTTCCATTATTTTATTTGAGCCACGTCCTTTGCTGCCCTAATTAAGAATGATCTATCCTTTTCTTCCTTCAATCTATTACTTATACTAGAATGTTAAGGGTGTTTGGTCTGTTATGTTTTATATCTTGTTTATTATGAGCTTGTATCTGTTTCCAAGCCTTGTCAAGGCTTTGTTCTTTGATTGTGTTGCTGGCCATATCTCTGTTTCCTTATGACCTTTTCTTACAGGGTTGTTCTGGTTTAGTTCTAGGATTCTTAGAGTTAAGGGGAAGATTGTTTCTTAATGTATACACACACACAGTAGTTATAATAAGATCAGTTATTGTCCAACAAGTTACTAAATTAAGATATCAAGTTTTTTTCCATTACAAAACTAATTTTTTCACTCCTCTTTAGTGCTCCTAATCAAAGTTATATTATTATTTTTTTTATTTGCTCTGAATGTGTTAATCAAATTTAATTCAATTTATCTATCTTATACATAGATATGACAATGTTTTATATAGATATTTATAATAGTTTCAAATTCAGTGGTAGCATCTCAGTAGCCCCATTAATATCTTTAAATTTAATATCTTTGAAATCAATTTATTTATGATTTTTATACAATTTTTTTTTATTAATGTATGTTTATTTATGATTATTATATAATTTTAATTGTAAACTTTAAAAGTTGAATATTATCAAACTAAAATTTAAGAGCTCAATGTTAAAAAAAATTTTGTCAAATATATTATTCCTTTTAATAAGCTGATGTGAAATTTCTACTATATTTATAATAATATGGTGTGAAATTCAAGGCTCCAAAATATATTATTCTTTTTAAAAACCTGATGTGAAATTTTTACTATATTTTTTCAATATTACTTTTTAGAAATATTTAATACATATATTTTATATGAAAAATTAAATATTTTTAATTAAAATAATTATTTTATTTTTAGTTATTGTAAAATAATATATGTTAGGGCTATAATCGAGCAGAATTTTAAAAAATTTAATCTCGGCTCAATATAAAATAGTCGCATTCAAACTCGAAATTGAACTGAGATAGAGCCAAACCCAAACTTATATCGATTCATCTTATATAGTACGTGTCTCGAGTTTGAATCGAGCTCGATTTGACAGAATTTAATAAGCTCAATAAGTTTATTTCAATTTCTATTTGTCATTTATTTTTTCTACATTTTCATATTAAAAATATTAAAATTAATAATTTCATTATGAAGGATAAACAATATTATTATATATTAAAAAATAAAATATACTATAATTTAATATTCTATTATAAATTACTAAATTATTGAATTATTTATATTACTTACATATTGTACTAAATATTTAGTATATACATGTTTTACAAATTTTATATATTTTTTATATTCTATTTTCTTTTATAAACTTTATTCTAAATTATAAATTAAAAAATGTATTTGATATAAAATATAAAATATTATATTATTTAAATAAAAAATTATTTATTTTTAACATTTGATTTAAGAAAATAATTTTTAAAATTCATAAAGAATTAAATTTAAATAAATAAATAATTAAAATTAAAAAAATAATTAAAAAATTTAGTAATTAAATAAAATTAATAATTATTTAATAAAAATAATTTAAAAAATTAAATAAACTATTTCTAAATAAATAATAATACAACATACAATAATAAAATTATAATAATATAAAAAATATATAATAATTATTTTTATTTTATTAGAGTAAATAATAATAAAATAATATAATTTTGAGTTCTATAAAATTATATTATTTTAGTTAAAAAATTATAATAAATTTATGTACTAATTTAATATATTAGTCATTTAAAATTATGTCATAAATAAACTGTCTCATTTATAATATTAACTCATTTAAAATTATTATTAACATTTTAATTTTACATATATTTTGTGTGTGGTTGCTCAAATTTACGTTCTGTCGCATATCAAATACATAAAAACAGTGGGGGCAATAATGTCAATAGAATTATTGGGGTTTTATTATGAGTAATAGGGTTCAATTGGGCCCACTGACATATTGAAATTTGAGAACTTAATTTTAACTGGGTACAAACGGTGAAATTACGGGCTTACGAGTACAGTCAGCCGTACAACAGAAATTGACATTAACATAGTTACCTCTTTTCACAAGTTACTTGTACGGTAACACATTAACTTGTAATAACTGGCAAAAAAAAATAATTAAATTTATTTAAAAAAGAAAAATTAATAAGGGCTAATACCTTAATTATATAATTGGTAGTAAAATTTTAGAGGGGGATTTCTTAAAAGTGAAGCAGATAAAATAAGTTTTGTTTCTGCATAATCCTTCTTCCAAGCGAACGAAATTTAAATTGTTTTATTTTTTTTTTGTCAGAAAAATTTAAATTGTATTATTCAACTTAGGAAAAATACTAATTTCTTGAGATAATATATATATATATATAACAAGACCACATATATGCTAATATATGCAGAAAAAAATCTACATTTCATTAAAAATAAAACTATTATAAATTGAAATGATATAAAATTAATATTATTTTTTATTGCATTAACATTTAAACTAACCATTGTCACTATTTGATTAATCGGAATTACCGATATCGATTTATAATTTTTGTGAACTTTAACCTTAATCGATAAGAGCCGGTTTAGTTAAAATTCAGGTCCTTAAAAATCAGTTCGGTTTCGATTTTAATTTTAGTTTAAACCACCGATTCAAATTAATTTTTTTAAAAATTATATTTAAAAGAAAATACTATTATTAATACATGATAATATTTTTTATGAGATTAAATACTATTTATAAAATTAATAATATTATTTAAGTTAAATCAAATAATATTATTTATAAATATTTAATATTACAATTAAAGTGCAAAAAAATTAAAAAAATATTTGAACATAATTACTAAAAATTAATTAACTACATAAAGTATAATTATAATTATAAATATTTAATATTACATTTGAAATATTCAATAAATACAAATAATGTGTCTTGCACTTGGCAATCTACTTTTTCTTCATCATCCAAAATATTAATATATTATTGTAAAATTTACTCATCATCACTTATATTATCAAAATTACTAGAATTTGTCATTTTAATATATAAATTGATAATAATAATAATAATAATAAATAATATTTTTTAATAATGATAACAATAATAATTAATAACAATAATAATAACAATAACAACAAAATAATAATAATTAACAAATAATAAATATTACTAGCAATACTAATAAATAATACTAATAAAAAATGATAATAATTAAAAAAAACAATAAATATTACTAAAAATAATAACTAATAATAATAAGAATAAATAATAAATATTACTAATAATAATAAATAACAGTAACAAATAATAATAATAAGAATTTAAGAGATTAGAAATTAGAGAATGGAGAGTTAAAAAATTTAGAGTTAAATTGGATAATTAAAATTTAATGATTGAAAAAATTATTTAAAAATTAAAAAATGAATTAAAAAATAGTATATTTATAGATTTTTTAAATTCTTTTATTTTCATAAAATATCCCTAAAATTTATTTTTCTATTATTGGGATAAATTGATAAAATAGATATAAAAAAAAACTGCACATGACAGTTTGCTTGCTAACAAGTGGTCAGCTAGCGCACTTATAACAGGCCTTTTGAACTGCTGTATAGTTTTTTTTTAATTTTTTTTAATTTTTGGATTTTGAATTAGAATTACTAGTTCGGTTCGATTTTGATTCAAATATTTTAAAATTAAAATCAAAATTTTAATGAAAAATTTTAATTTTAATTTTGAATCTTTAATTATGATTTACGGCTCGATTTATTAAATTGAACTAAGAGTCCAATTCAATAGTTTAATAAAACTTTGAGTATGGTTAATTGAAATGATATAAAATTATATTAAAAAATTAAATATATAAATATATTATTCAAGTACTTGTTGTTATATTATTATTATTATATTAAAAATATTATGGAGTAAAAGTTGAGCGTCTACTACGCGCCTCGTAAAAAGGTTGCGTTAGTTGGAAACAAATCTTGCAACTTGATAGGGTACAGCAGTAGCACGGCCGTAAATATTAGTAAATATTTAAAATAAAAATTAACGAAATTAAAAATGAATAAAATTAATTATTTAACATTTTTTAAAAAAATTAAAAAATAATATGTAATGCATCCATAAGTATTATACACTATTGAATTAGTAACTTAGCGGTAGAATTCATCCTATTGAGATAATTATTTATTACAACTTAATTTAAAATATACATAAGAGACTTTGAGAAATTTTTTTATAAATGAAATTCAATCCAAATATTGAATTTAAAATTCTATTAAACTCAAATTTGGATTCAATTTTTTAAAAATCGAATTTAGTAGGTCTAACTAGACATATAGAATTTCAAATTTATTACTTCAACCATCGGATTTCAACCCAATAATTTCAAATTCTATTGGGTTTAAATATGAAGTTGAGTATTTGACTACAAATTTTTTATAAGCTATATAAAACAATAAATTATAATAATTTAATTGAAATTATATCTCAAGTGAATTTCAGTCGATTAAAAAATTAATTTATATATTAACTACTTAATTTATTATTACATCAACATCCTAAATTCATCAAATATATTTTTAATAACTTATTATTTTATTTGATATTAATAAATTATTATCAATATCAAATAGAATATTCTAATAATATTTAAATTTTTTAAATAAATATTTATGACAACTAATTAATTATCTACTTTAATAAATAATAAATTTAATATTTTAAAAACATAATTTAATTTGAAATTCGATATAGATATTTTTAATATTTTAAAAAAACTTAATTTAAAACTCGAAATAGATATTTTTAATATTTTTAAAAAATATAATTTAATTTGAAATTTAATATAACTATTTTTATTATATAATATATAAGTTTAATGTAACATCGAGATTTTATTGTAGTTTTTGAATTGGATTCAAGGAATATTCTAATTATATATATAATTTTATAAAAATTTTAAATAATCATTTTTAATAATTGTCACATATCAACTATATTAATAAGTTAAGTAGATATGAAAAAACAATAATTTGTATTTTTCATATATTTAGATAGAATAAATAAACAAATTAAATCAATTAGATTTAGTAGATATTGTATACCCTTAATTTTTAACTAAATTCAGTCTAAATATTTTAAAACTGTTCCAAATAATTTTTATAGTATTTTAATATTTATTATTTATTTTAATTATATTTTAATAATTTTTATTTTTTATTTTTTAAAATATACTATTTTATTATAATAAAATAATATTTAATATTTAATATTTATTTTATTATTTTAATAATAATATTTTTAATAGTAAAAATAAAAAATATACATATAAAAATGATAAAAAAAATAAAATAAAAAATCAAACGGTCGAATCGGTGTACGCTATGCGGTTGTGGCAAATTGGTTCTTTAGGCCAATTCACCGAGGCAATGCTTGCAGCGAATTGGCATGCCAATAGCCACATGCTTACAGCGAATTGCACCTCGCAGCCCGCAGGCCCATTTGCGCGCTGTCAAATTTGCCAAAATCTTCTTTTACTCGGTTTTAAAGTTTTATTTCCTAAACAATTTTATTTCCTTAACCAATTAGTATTAGATTTTTTATTTTTTTTCTTATAAATATCACATTAAAAGAATGACAAAGGGAGCTTGGACCTTGGGACCTTTTTTGGAGACAGATTATTAAAGTGATTTTTCGGTAGAAGTTAGGAACTCAAAAACCATAGCAATTTTAACAAGAAAACTAAGGCAGCAAGCAAGAAAACAGTGATTGTCTTGATGTTAGCTCATTCTAAATTTTTATTCAACAATTTTAGTGAAGTCTTCAAACATAGGTATTTATATCTAATTTTATTTATAAAAAATTATCATCATCCATTACTCATTGATCATTTAAGATTGATAAATTATAACTTTCAAAATCTAGATAATAAATAATTATGAACATCAAAGGACAAAGTTTTTCTTTATTTTTTTTAAAGATACAGTAGCCATCACTTAAATTTTTAAAAGAAAAATATTATTTTCTAAAAAAACACAGTAGGTATTATTTTTATTTATTCCAAAATTTTTTAACTCTATTTTCATAAAAAGTCAAAACCATAAACCACTTAAAATTGTAAAACCCTAATTAAAACAATTTTCCAAAATCTTCACAGTAGCCCCTTCTTTCAAAAATAAATATGATAGTATTAGTTTTTTTAAAAATTCAAACCTTAATCTATTTTAAAACGCTAATCAATTTTTCAAAACCATCACAGTAGTTTATTCTTTTCAAATATTTAAGTTTTAATCTTATTTTTATAAGTTTGTATCTTATTTACTTAAAATCCTAATTAATTTTTCAAAATCATCACAGCAGCATAATTCTTCTAAAAAATATAAACCTAACAATAATTTTAGTTCTTTAGATTTTAAAACTCTAGCTTTTAGATATAAATTCCAAAATTCTAAATGGTATTTAAGAAACCCTAAGTTGATACATAAACCTAAATTTGCATCTTTATTTGTTTCATTATTAAGTAAGTATTTATTATATATCTTGATTAATGATTCATTTCTATTTTCAATTTATATCATCAATGAATGATTTATTTATGATGAATGGTTAGTTGGTTATTTTTATTGATTTGCTTTGATTTCAAAACATTTTAAGAGATATGTTTTCATATTTTGAGTACCTCATGTATTAAATATTATGTAATTTAATTTATGTTCTAGTTTTATGATTAATGTAAAGGATACGTTTCTACTTTTTGGTGGATATCCTATTTATTTTTAGACATTGGATGATGTAAGGACACGTTTTTATTCTTGGATGAGTGTCCACTTGTTTATTTTGTTTGGACCTTACCATTATTTTTAATAAAATATTTATTTTAATTATTGCATGGAGTATGGATAATATTGTATTAATTAAGAATTTTATAATATTTAGACCTGAAAAAGGGGGCCGCTTCCAATAAACCGGGCATTGTGGGGATGTTGGGTCATTTCTCACATTCCCCACACATACCCAACTTTCCGAACTCATTAGGAGATTGAAAATTTTTTAGGAATCGAGTTATCCATTCCTTTCTTTTTTTCGGCCCGTTCGGATGGCGACTCCATTTTCTTCGAACTTAGACTCGTGTTCTTTAAGGCTCAGAGCTTAAATACTGTTGAAGTCGCAAAAACCATTTCACTGGGAGTGTGGAAAAAAATTTTCGCTCACAGATATAAAAAAATTAATTAATTAATAATTAATTAACAATAAATATATATGCTATCAATTAAAATACTATAATCTTATTTGAAGACTACAAATATATATAATTATTATCAGTATCAAATAAAATATTTTATAATTCTATTTAAATTCTCTAAATAAATATAATTATTATCAATATGAAATAAAATATCTCAATTAGAATTATAAAAATAAATACTTATTATTATAATAATAGATTAATTTAATTTTTTGAGACACATAATATAATATTATATCAATATTATTTATTTTAGTATTATATATCTTACTAGCCTATAAACTATAAATTTGATATTGAATTAAAGTTTTTGGTTGAATTGTATAATTTTTTAATTAACCATCACTTTTTATTGCGGTTATTGTTTTTTTTTTCTTTGATTTGTATTTTGAGCAGACAATAATGTAATTTATGTTGGTTGGTTAATTTAGAAATTGTTTTAAATTATTGGAAAAAAAAATTTAAGGTTGGGATGAAGGTATTTTCGAAATAAAAATTTACTTTTCATTTTTTGAATTGAAAATAAATTACTTATTTTTTTAAAATATATAAATGAAAAAGTTAATTAAATTAAATTTTAAAAATCAAATAATAATTTATAGAATTAAAAAATCCTTAAAATTGTAAATAATAACATAAAAATTTCAGGCTAAATAATTATAAAGTCCATGTGATTTTACATATTATAATAGTCAGTCTCTGTATTTTTAATATCTAATTTTTGTATCCATACATTTTTAAAAATTAAACTATTTAGTCATTTTGTCAATATTTTCATCATAAAATCATTAGTCATCTATTTTAATATTATAAAATAACTTATTATCTTTTTTTATATTTATCTTTGTTATTTATTAAGTTTATTTTATTTTTAATTTTATTTTATATATAGATCGTCTGTAAAATAATAAAAAATATTATTTATATTATTTGAAATTATTTTTTTAGTAATACCTATAAAATTAAAATAAATGATATATATATAAATTATCTGCAAAATAATAAAAGATATTATTCGTATTATTTAAAATTATTTTTTAATAATATTTATAAAATTAAAATAAATTATGTATAAAAAATATAAATAAAATTAAAAATATGTATGAATTAACAAATAACACAAAAATATATATATATAAAAATAAATAAATTATTTTATAATATTAAAATAATTGACTAATATTTTTAAAATAAAAATATTAACAGAATGATAAAATAGTTTAATTTTTAAATATTAAAAAATATAAAAATTAAATATTAAAAATATAAAGACTAACTAATATGATATATAAAATCTCAAAAATTTTATAATTATTTAGCAAAAATTTTATATCACTGTCTTTTTCTTTAATTTTCTTTTTTTTTTTTCAAAATTTATATATAATAAATGATGTTCAAAAAATAAATGGGTAAACAGTGGCGGTATACAATTACCCATCAGAAGGCATCTTTTTCAGCATTGCGGTGCTGCCACGTCTCTTTTCCATTACTTTAACCACTGCCCCCACTCCAATTTTTATGCCTTGCTAATATTATCATTTTCTTTTTAGTTTTTCGTTGTTCAAATTTTTTTTTTTCTAATTTTTACGTAAAATAATATTATAAAAATAACATATGAATTAAATTAATTTAAATTAAAAATATTTTATATATTAATATTAATATAAAATTAAAATAACTATTTTCTAATATAATTAATATATAAAAAATTTTATTCATTTAACGTTACTCATAATATTAATCATAATAAATTATTATACGAATTTTTTATATAAGTAAATAAATATAATATAATATAATTTTCATTTTTATTATTATTATTATCTTCACCACTCCTGCTACAATCTTCCTCCTGTTCCTCCATTGGACTTCTCACCCATCTCTCGTCTTCTCTTTTATCATTCTCTTTCAAATTTCAACTGAATAAGAGATTTACACCCAATTGAATCCGCACGTCTCCTTAATTGGTTTCTACCAGAAAAGAAGAAATTATCAAGAAAAATGAAGAAAAGAGATCACCAAGAAAGCTGTAGTGTTGTTGCTGGAGCCGCCGGTGATATTAACTCCGGTGGTGGTGGTGGTGTTGGTGGTGGTAGTGTTAAAGGTGAAGCTTCTTCAATGGGTAAAGGAAAATTATGGGAGGAAGAGCAAGATACTGGAGGTATGGATGAATTGCTTGCTGCTTTGGGTTATAAAGTACGGTCATCGGACATGGCTGATGTTGCTCAGAAACTTGAACAACTTGAGATGGCAATGGGCACTGCTCAAGAGGATGGGATTTCTCATCTTGCTTATGATACTGTACATATTAATCCATCGGATCTTTTTGGTTGGGTACAGAGTATGCTTACTGAGCTTAATCCTCCTCCTATGGGTTCTCTTTATGCATCTGGTGTGCTTCAAGATCAAGATTCTGTTCTTGGTTCCTCCACAATTAATTTTTCTAATCCTCAATCTGAAATTTTCAGTGATGATTCTGAATATGATCTTAGAGCAATTCCTGGTGTGGCTGCTTACCCGCAGCAATCAGATGAGAGGGAGAATTGTAGGAAGAGAATCAAAACTTCTAATAATTCCAATTCAAATTCTACTCCACCGCCACCACCTCCTCCTCTATTAGCTACTCCATCTTCCTCTTCTTCACCTCCATCAACAATTACTGTTTCGGGTAATTTATCGGAGCCTTCGCGGCCGGTGGTTCTAATTGATTCACAGGAGGCGGGAGTTCGCCTTGTGCACACGCTCTTAGCTTGTGCAGAAGCTGTTCAGCAAGATAATTTGAAATTAGCAGAGGCTCTGGTGAAACATATAGGCTTTCTCGCGGCGTCACAAGCCAGTGCCATGAGAAAAGTGGCGACTTACTTCGCGGAAGCTTTAGCTCGTCGAATTTACAAAATCTACCCTCAAGAATGTCTGGATCCTTCATATTCTGATACTTTAGAGATGCATTTCTATGAAACCTGTCCATACCTCAAATTCGCGCATTTCACAGCCAATCAAGCAATTCTCGAAGCTTTTGCCACTGCAAATCGAGTTCATGTACTTGATTTTGGTCTAAAACAGGGGATGCAGTGGCCGGCGCTTATGCAAGCACTTGCTTTACGGCCAGGTGGACCGCCGGCGTTTCGGTTAACTGGAATTGGCCCACCGCAGCCTAACAACAATGACACTTTACAGCAAGTGGGTTGGAAGTTAGCGCAATTGGCTGAAACTATTGGCGTGGAATTCGAATTCCGCGGCTTCGTCGCCAATAGTTTGGAGGATTTGCAGCCGGATATGCTGGACCTACGCCCTCCTGAGGTGGAGACAGTGGCAGTCAATTCTGTATTCGAGCTTCACCGCCTGCTGGCCCGATCCGGTGGGATTGATAAGGTTCTTTCCTCTATAAAGGCCATGAAGCCCAAGATTGTAACCGTTGTTGAACAAGAAGCTAACCACAACGGCCCGGTTTTAATAGACCGGTTCACAGAAGCGTTGCATTATTATTCCAGTTTGTTCGACTCGTTAGAAGAATCTGGTTCAGCAGTGCCGAGTCAGGACCTGGTTATGTCCGAGTTATACTTAGGAAGGCAGATCTGTAATGTGGTGGCTTGTGAAGGGACGGATAGAGTTGAGAGACACGAGACATTGAATCAGTGGCGAACTCGTATAGAATCAGCTGGGTTTGACCCAGTGCACCTCGGTTCGAACGCTTTTAAACAAGCTAGTATGCTGTTAGCTTTATTTGCTGGTGGTGATGGGTATAGAGTGGAGGAAAATAATGGTTGTTTGATGCTTGGGTGGCATACCAGGCCGTTAATTGCTACATCAGCTTGGAAACTCAGTGGTTCACAGTAACGAGTCAAAACTCAAAGTCTCGCAATTGAGTTGAAGTTAGCGAGTCAGTGAAGCTCAAAACCTGAGGGTGTGAGTGAGACTTGAGCACAAGAGGGTAAAGTAAAAAAAAAACAAATCCAAGTGTGTAATTTTTAGTGTGTGTTTTTTTTACCCCCTCTTGGTCTTTTTTTTCCTTTAATGTATTATTAGATTTTTGTTTTGTGTTTTAATTTTTTTTGTTAATGAGTATCTGTATCTATTTAACTTTTTAAAAAATAAATAAATAAAATTTGGAGTCTTTTTCCTTAGAAGAAACTAAAAATTAGAACATTATTCTAAAATGAGAAGACTAGTTCAATTTTGTGTGCGCATAGTTTGTATGAATATGAATATTCTCTTAGCCTGCAAAATTTGTACCATATATTAAACTTTGATGATGATATAGGATTTCTCATGCTTATGCTAAGCCAAAGCCAAAATAAAATCCTTTCTTTTTCCGCTCATCCTACGTACAATTTCAAATATACTTCTAATTTAGACGTCCAACAAACAATTGTGTTGGTCCATCTGTTAATTCTTTGCGAGATTTTTTTTTATGGATTTAGTAGAACAAATCGATCTTATTAATCTGATTTGATCAGTCTGATTGATCATATGAATTAAAATTGATCAAATTAATTAATTTTAATTTAAAATTTTAATAAATCGATATTATTAATTCAATTTTAACTTGTAAAAATCAATTAAAATAAACTAAATTTAATTTATAATAATCAATTTTATAAATTTTTTTATTTTAAATGGTCAGTTTTGAATAATAAATTTTTTAACTTGACACTGATAATTAACTTGACATATTTTTAAAAATTGAATAAATCGACCGATATACAAACTTAAAATTAATAAAAATTATATATTTATAAATTTAATATTATATTTGAACTTAAACTATAACATAAGGTATCTCATTAAATTTACCTTTTTAAATAAAATTTTTATACTACTTGCGATTTAAATATAATTTATATTTTTTAATTTATCTTACTTGTTTCTCTATATCTATCATTTTATCTTGTAATTGGATATCACCTTAGTTGAGAGGACTTGGCTTGGCAGGTAATTAATGAATTCTCGGTCACTTTTGACAATAATTATATTAGCTGGATTAAGCATTATTTTATCCATTGCATTTAGATGTCATTACTATTATTATTACTCTTACTGCTACTATTATT
The DNA here is from genome assembly GCA_947685225.1 of Garcia nutans. Lineage (NCBI taxonomy): Eukaryota > Viridiplantae > Streptophyta > Magnoliopsida > Malpighiales > Euphorbiaceae > Garcia > Garcia nutans. The sequence continues at coordinate 57,706,645 of CANTUV010000008.1, forward strand.
AGTGGTAGTAGTGTTATTGTTGTTGTTAATACTTAATTATCCAAGATAGCTTATGTTCAATCTTCAAATTCAAAGCATGAAATTTTTTTCTCTTTCAATTTACCAATGCTAATAGTATTCCTAAACCTTAGTTTTTACTTGTAGTCCACACGAATTTTTGATATTTTAGTATGGTTATGAATATTGAGATAAAAAAAATATTTAAAATTGAAAAGATACGTTAACTAATAATTTTCTTTAAACTAAATTATATTAATTTTTATTATATGAAATAGTTCTGGAGATTAAATTATATCTAGATTGAGAATTATATTTAACCGAATCAAATTGAATAAACGAAATAAAAATTGATTTATTACTAATAATATAAAATTATATTTTTTTATATTGATTTATTACTTAATATTTAATATTATATATAATTAAAATTTTTTAATTTAACTAAATTAAATATAAATATAATTAATGGTTATAAATAATTTTTAATTTATTATATAATTAATATTGATTTTCATATTTTATAAGATTATTAAATCAAATTTAAAAATTTTAATTTTCAATAAATTATTAATTAAATATTTTAAATTAAACTAGTATTCAACATGTTTATATAAATAATTGCTACCTAGTAGTTTTCAATAAAATAATGAATATAGGTATTAACAATAATTAGTAGCACTACTAATTATAGAGACACATAAATTATAAATGAATGTGAGAATAACATGAATAATCTAAACACTAATTTAGATATATGTATAATAAACCGTTAATATTTTATAAGATGTATTGAAATTAATTTTCATATGATGCTATATAATATTGTCAGGACTCAACCCGAGGGCACGTGACTGGCACTAGAGAACGGAAAAAGCATGTAGCTTTCAGAACCCATAGTAAGCTTGACAATTCATTTTTCAATAAATATAGATGGTGACAGTAGTTACTATCTCTAGCTGGGTCCACTAGCCTATTAATATTATATTTTAATATAATATTTCATCATCATCATTAGACATTTATTAATAAATATACTTAATTAAACCGCGAAATTAAATGAATAAGAAGATAGACAAGAAAAAAAAATAATGCGGAGTTCTAGAAAATAATTATAACATAATTATACAATAAAACATATACAATTAACACTCCTGCCAAGAAATAAAAAGGCAGAATGATCTGAATAAGCAATACTCATATGCTCAACCTGCAACATGAAAAAAATGATGAAAAAAAATAAGTGTTCAGCTCAATGATCTATATAGTAATTAATATAATACAACTATCACATGCATAACGTGCTTATACAAATATCAATCAACCAACAAATTACATAAGTAAACAAGGATATGAGCAAGTCAATGGGGTCACACTAAACCTCAAATTTGGGAAGCCGGTCCCCCCTATCTAGCTCTTTTTGTCCACACATTTCTCTTAAATTCTAATACATAAAGTCCGCCGTCACAGCCATAGCTAGGGAGCGCTATCCAATTGACAAGCAGCGCTGAGCATGAAAATATCTCCGCCGTCATGTCAGTCCTAATCTTATCATCATATAATATCCTCATACCATAACCCGTATCCCCGATTAAGTGTGATCCCACATAATCCTAACTATATCCGGCTTCACATGTTACATCAAACACAACTAACTCTTTCTCAATACACATTATGTTTATAGTAATAATAACTGTACATATATTGCATAACACAGTCAATGCATTATGCAAATATAATTATAAACATAAATTAGAAGAGCGAGGTATTATATTATTTTATATAACTCACAATAGACGAAATTCAATAACTCTCTTCGATGTACAGACTAAAGGTGAAAGAACACCAATTTCACAGTGAAAAGGAGGTCGAAAAATGGCTGAAAAATTGATCGAAAGGTCACTGTAGTGGTACACCTCCAATTGACTTTGACCGACGAGTGAAAAAAATTCGGCATCGGACGACGACGATTTTGGTAATGTTGGACTCATCGGATGCTAGACTTTCTAACGGTGGGGGGAGGTGTTGATAGTTGATTACTGGATGACGATAGATCTGAGAAAAACCGATCACTGCTCTATTTCTCTCTCCCTCTCTCTTCTTTTCTTCTTTTTTTTTATATTTCTTTTCTTCTCCTTTTTCTTATAAATACAATTATATATATATATTTAAATTTTTTTTTCTTTTTATTGTTAAATCTTAAATATTTAATTAATTAATAATATTATTATTTAAATATTATATTAAAATAATTAAAATTTTAGGTTATTATAAATTTTTCTCTTTATAAAAATTCATCATTGAATTTTCAAACTAAAGTAAACACTCATGTGAAAAATTAAACTCTTCACGCTTCCATGCGCATTCTAATATATATTATTCTAAAAACTAAAACTAATACTCTTGGATTGACTATTTTATCACTTTGAGATTTTACTCAGCTATTACCATAATTTATCTCCAAATATTTGAACAACCATTTTAGACCTTACTCTCATATGTTTACCTCGATATTTCTAATTCTTACAATTTTATAACTCTCATCTCTTGCACACTTTTAAAATATCAATATCATAGTTATTCCTAAATTATAAATCATTATACATACATTTTCTATTCAATCAATTAAAATATCAAATCAAATTCCATATCATCAACTCATCAAAGTCAAATTTTAAAATTTTAATCCATTATTTAATTCATTTAAACCTTATGATAGAAATTAGTCATTCCTACTAAAGATGTTCTTGTTCCATATTGACCATAACTGAATTGATAATACTACTCTCTATATTTATCTAACTAAACTCAAAGGCTCACAATGTTCAATCACTCTCTACCACTTCAACTCACAAGTATACTCTATGCCATTTTCAAAAATGTAAGTATAACCCTAATAACATTATAACTTACATTTATTATCCATTCAAAATATTTTATATCAACTAATAAGTTTATATTCTCATATCACAAATATTTCTATAGTCAAGCTTATCATACACTATCCATTATTGAAATTTAAATTTACTCTGTCTTTATAATTCATAAATTATTATCTATCATTTTATCTAATGGCAAGTCTTAATATTATCCTTGATTTACATATCCAAAACTACTATTTATGCATGTCACAATTATTATTACTTATTAATCTAAATATGCCTAGCTACCCGTTAGCACTAGAAGTGTGGTAAACTCTCCATAAGATTTTAATTACAGATTTCAATCCCTTGGACCAACTCATATATTATAAATATTTCATTATACTCAACCCTTTAGGCTCCACAAGTAAAATCAAACATGCAACAAATGAATGCATCATTCATAATCTAATTATCTCATATGTTATACTTCACATTCGATTTCCCTTCACTTAAATTCTATTTTCTCATCCAATCATCGTTCAAGTAAGAATTTAAATTTATCCTGAATCAATTATCTTATTTTTTAACTTACTAAGTCTGCTTAAAGAGCTACTCACAGTCTAGCATTTTATGCATTCTAGGAAAAATATATAACGTCACGATATACAATCTTTAATACAATCCATACTTTGAAGCCATAAAAGTAGCATAACTCATATCTCATATTAATAAATACATATAACATTCACACACACATATAAAAATAATTAAATTATCACCCACAGATAATGCTGAATTTGAGGCAAATGAAACTCAATCAAGACGGAAAGAAAATCTATACTCTGCATGATATATGAACATAGACAAAATAGAACTCTTTCAACCACAGACATGCTGCCGTCCACAAAATCTTTGCTCTGATGCTAACTTTGTTACGACTCAACCAGAGAGCATGTGACCGGCATTAGGGAACGGGAAAAGTACGTGACTTCTAGATCCCATAGTAAGCCTAACAACTCATTTTTTTGATAAATATAGATGGCGAATCAATCACTATCTCGAACCGGACCCACTAGCCTACTAATATTATACTTTAATATAATATCACATCGTCATCATCGGATATTTATTAACAAATATGTTTAACTAAACCGCAGAACTAAATAAATAAGAAGATAGATAAGAAAAGAAATATCATGCGAAGTTCTAAAAAATAATTATAACATAATTATACAATAAAACAGATATAATTAACACTCATGCTGAGAAATAAAAAGGTAGGATGACCTAAATAAGTATTACTCCTATGCTCAACCTGCAACCTAGAAAAAATGATGAACATGAATGGGCGTTCTTCTCAATAATCTATATAGTAATTAATATAATATAACTATTCCATGCATAACGTGCTCGTATAAATGCTAATCAACCAACAAATCACATAAATAAATAAGGATTTGAGTAAGTCAATGGGGCCACATTACATCTCAAATTTGGGGAGCCGGTCTCCCCTATCTGGCTCTTTTCATCCGCATATTTCTCTTAGATTCTAATACATATGGTCCGCCGCCACAACTATAACCAAGCAGTACTACTCGACTGACAAACAATACTGAGCATGAAAATGCCCCTGCCGTCACATCATTCCTAATCTTATCATCATATAATATCCTCATATCTTAACTTGTATCATCGATCATGTGCGGTCTCATATCATCCTAACTCTATCCGACATCACATGTTACATCAAACACAACCAACTCTTACTCAACACACATTATACTTATAGTGATAATAACTGTACATATGTTGTACAAATAGTCGATGTATTATGCAAATGCAATTATAAATATAAATTAGGGGAGTGAGTATTATATTATTCTATATAACTCACAGTAGATAAAACTCGATAACTCTCTTTGAAGTACAGACTGAAGGTGAAAGAACACTAATTTCGCCGTGAAAGGAGGTCGAAAAGTGGCAAAAAAATTAATCAAAATGTCAATGTAGAGGTACACCTTTGATTGACTTCGACAGGCGAGTGAGAAAAATTTCGGCGTCAGACGGCGACGATTTTGATGTTGTTGGACTCGTCGGATAATAGGCTTTTTAATGGTACGAGAGGTGTTAGTAGTTGATCATCGGATGACGATAGATCTGAAAAAAATCAATCGGTACACTGTTTCTCTTTCCTTCTCCGTTACTTTCTCTCTCTTATTTTCTTCTTCTTTTTTTTTCTGTTTCTTTTCTTCTCATTTTTTTTATAAATACAATTATATATATATATATTTAAATTTAATTTTTTTTCTTTTTCTTTTTAAATCTTAAATATTTAATTAATTAATAATATTATTATTTAAATATCATATTAAAATAATTAAAAATTTGGATTATTATAATTATATTCACTTTGGCATTTATATTATATTATATATATGTGTGTGTGCATAAGTGTATATATGCATTTTAATTTTCTTTATTTTATATTTTATTAATTGAATATATAAATCTCACAAAAATATTTCTACAATACTCATTTCTGAACTATAAAACTATATTTTCAATACTAAATGTTAATTTAAAAGTAAGTAAATAAAAAAAATATAATTAAGTAATTATTTTTCTAATTTAATTACAAAATGAAGTATAAATGTGAATAAAAAATATAAATAATGATTAAATTACATGTAATTAAATTAATTAAAAATATATTAATTTTTTACTAATCAAATTAAATTTATAATTTAATTTAAAAATAAATAAATAATGATAAAATATAATTTATTATTATTTTTAAATATTTAAAAGTTAAAATACAATTTTCGAATCTCCAAGTCTCTAAACCGAATTTCTCTAAAAAATGAGAATGATACAATTCATAATTTTTTAGTTTCAATTAAGTTTTGGAAATGATATTTTAAAAATCTCTAATAGTTGGTTCAGCTCTGATAATTTCTCAATCTTCATATTACTCCGGATTGTGCTTAGCTATAGTCTATACCATATTCTAATCGTAACAATAACAAATTAATAATCCTTAAGGCTCAAACATTTTTTTTGGTTTAACTTGTATATTTTTTTATGCTTTAATAGATGATGGAAGTAATTATTGTTGTTATTATTTTATACTTAAATATCATTTTTTAATAATTGTAAAAATAAATATAGAATATAAATATAATAGTGATAATTATTGAGTATGTATTGATACAAAATTGGCTAAATAATTATTAAGTTTATGAGATTTTGCATATTACACTAGTCAGTCTCTGTATTTTCAACATCTAATTTTTGCATCCTCCTGTTTTCAAAAATTAATCTGTTTAGTCATTCTGTTAATATTTTCATCCTAAAAATATTAGTCAATTACTTTAATATTATAAAATAATTTATTTACTTTTCCTTTTTATATATATATTGTTATTTGTTAAATCATGCTTATTTTTAATTTTATTTATATTTTTTATACATAATTTATTTTAATTTTATAAATATTATTAAAAAATAATTTTAAGAAATATGAATAATATCTTTTATTATTTTTGTTAATATTTTCATCCTAAAAATATTAGTCAATTAATTTAATATTATAAAATAATTTATTTACTTTTTCTTTATATTTATATTTTTTGTTATTTGTTAAATCATGCTTATTTTTAATTTTATTTATATTTCTTACACATAATTTATTTTAATTTTATAAATATTATTAAAAAATAATTTTAAGAAATACGAATAATATCTTTTATTATTTTGCAGACAATCTATATATATCATTTATTTTAATTTTATAGGTATTACTAAAAAAATAATTTTAAATAATACAAATAATGTCTTTTATTATTTTGCAGACGATCTATATATAAAATAAAATTAAAAATGAAATAAACTTAATAAATAACAAAGATAAATATATATAAAGGAAGAACAAATAAGTTATTTTATAATATCAAAGTAGTTGACTAATGATTTTAGGATGAAAATATTGACAAAAAGATTAAACAGTTTAATTTTTATAAATATAAAAATACAAAAATTAGATATTAAAAATACAGGGACTGACCAGTGTAATATATAAAACCACAAAAACTTCATAATTATTTAGCCTAAAAAATTATATTTATTAGCCTTCATGGATTTTAGTTAGAATTTTTAGAAATATAATAATATAAAAAAATTATGTGATGACTTCAAGTAAATCTAAATTGTTCATTTGGTTTTCCTTATTTTTATTTTAAATAAGATATGTTTTAATTTTGATTTTAATACAATTTGATTTATTTGATTCGGTTCATATTGTGTTAATTTTTTTTTAAAAAAATTGAATTGAACAATATATGTATATACATAATTAATTAAAAAATTAACTCAACTGAATTATCAAACTAAAAAAATATCAATATGACTCTATTGAATTCAATTCAATTCCATAAACTTTGTAAAAACACAAGTTGATGTTAATTTTATAAATTAATTCAATTGGATTTTTTAAAATTAAAATTTATTATTAATATTTTATTATTCAAACCAAACGGTCCCAGTGTTCACCCTAATGAAAACCTAGAGGATGAGATGACAGGGACGACAATGACCATGATCAAATAATATTATTAATTTAATTAAAAAGAAATTCTAATAAAAAGTTTAATTAATTAATTAATTAATTAATGTGTATGAAAATGATAATTTTTTTCAAGGGTGATTTTTCAGTAACTGCCATGGACGGCCCGTCGAGTTGTCAACCCAAACATACGCATTGTCAATTCAACTTCCAAATGAATGCGACTTTATCCACTGTTTTTTTGGCCTTTCCATCTCTATTAATATATTCCCCCTTTTAATATTTTTTTTTATTTACGTTCACATTTTTTTATTCTTTCTGAACATATATCATTATAAAAATATATTAAATTATCCATAAAAAAATTTATTAATAATTTTTATTTTTTATTGATAATTAAATTTATCGATAGATTTATGGATAAAAGATTTTTATAATTAGTTTTTTATAAATAATAAAAATATCGATAAAAATAAATATCTATAGATAAATTATCAAAAAAAAAAAATTTCTATTTGTAATATCGATAGAAAATTTTGTTAGTAATACCGATAAAAAATTTTATTTATAAATTATCTAAAGAAAATTTTGTCGATAGTTACCGATAAAAAATTATGTTTGTATATTACCGAGAGAAAATTTAATCGATATTACTTACAGAAAATATAAAAAAATAAATTTTTCGTTAGTTTATTTTTATAATTATAATTTTAAAATTAAATTTATCTAAAATTTTTTAAAAAATAAAAAAATACCCTAAATAAAATCTAACACCCTAAAATATTTTTATTTACCAAAAAATTATTAAAAATATAAAAAAATTAAAATTTCTTAAAATATATTCTATTTAATTAAAAATTTAAAAAATTATTTTTTAAATTATTTTTATTCTAAAATTTATCAAAATAAATAAATTTTAGATAATTTTTTTAAAAAATCATAAAACACCCTAAAATATTTTTATTTATTAAATTTTTTTTAAAAATATAATAAAAAATTTTAAAATTTCGTAAAACATATTGTGTTTAAATAGGTAAATTTAAAAAATTAAATTTTTTATAATTTTTATTTTAAAATTTATAAAATAAATTATTTTTTCTAATTTTTTTAAAAAATTAAAAAAATATTTTAAAAAAAAATCTAACACTCTAAATAATTTTCTAAATACAAAAAACATTTCTAAATATATTATGAAAAATTTTAAAATCGCTAAAATAATATTATGATTAATTAAAATAACCTTAAAAATCAAACAATACGCAACTAAAATATAAATAATCAACTTAAACTAAAACACTCACAAACCCAAAATAAAATATCAAATTCATAAAAATTAAAAAATAAATAAATAAATTTAACATATATTAAACAAAATTATCTAAAATTAAAAAATTAAAATAAATACCTTATTTTTCTTCTTCATCTTCATCTTCTTTTTCTTATTCTTCTTCTCCTACAAGCAAAAAAAAAAAATACATAGAAAATTTGAACAGAGATAGATAGAGGGAGAGAAGCAATGAAAAAAATAGGAGATGATTAACAGAAATGGGAGATGAGAGAAAAAATATATTTTTTTATAAAAAAAAATTATCGAGAAAATTAAGTATCTGTCGGTAAAATAACCGAGAAAAAATATATTATGTCTGTATTACCTATAAAAAATATTTATCGGTAATTTTACTTACAGAAAATATGTTCTCTTGGTATTACCGACATAAAATATTTTCTCTCAGTAATTTTATCGACAGAAAAATATTTTTTCTCGGTAAATATCTCGAATAATGGAGGTAAAATTTTCGTCAATTAATTGGATTGCGACTATTTATTTATCGAGAGAACTTTTTTTTCGGTAAAATTACCTACATAATATATTTTCTGTCGGTAATACCTACAGAATATATATTCTGCCGGTAATTTTACCTACAGAAAATATATTTTCTCAGTATTACCTATAAAATATTTTCTCTTAGTAATTTTACCGACAGAGAAATACTTTTTATCGGTAAATGTCTCAAATAATGTCGGTAAAATTTTTGTTCAATTAATTAAGTTGTAATTATTTATTAACCGAGAGAATGTATTTTCTGTTGGTAGTACCGACAAAATATATTTTCTATTGGTAATTTTACTTATAAAAAATATATTCTCTCGGTATTACCGATAGAAAATATTTTTTCTTGGTGATTTTATCGAAAAAAATATATTCTGTCGGTATTACCTACTAATTGGATTGCGACTATTTATTTACTGAGAGAATAGTTTTATGTCTAAGAATTACCAAAAGAAACTATTTTCTATAGGTATTACTTACAGAAAATATTTTTTCTCGGTAATTTTACCTATAAAAATATATTCTCTTGGTATTACCGACAGAAAATATTTTCACTCGGTAATTTTATCGATAGAAAATAAATTTTATTGGTAAATTTATCTATAAAAAATATTTCTGTCGGTAATTTTACTTACAGAAAATATTTTTATAGGTAAAATCTATCGGTAATTGTTGGCGCCATTATTGTAGATAAAATAGTTGTCTGTAAATTTTTTTATTGGTATTCTGTCGGTAAATTTTTTAATTTATTTTTTTAATCATTTCTCTCGGTATTTTATATGTGTTACTAATAAAAAAAATTTTATCAGTAAATTTTTGTTAGTTATCCGATATATTCTTATAGTGATAAAAGTTTCGACAGGAGGAAATGACAGCCAAAGTGGAAGATAATATCCAAGTGGTTAAGTAATAAATAAAAATGTATATTAAATAAAAAATATTAATAGAATATATTAAATTGAATAAATATATTATATACATATATAAAAGAATAGATAATTTTAAAAGAATATTTATAGAAGAATAAATAATGATTTTTTTATGGAAAAAATAAATAATGATTTACTTTCTATTATACCAAAAACAAAAAATTAATATATATATATATATATATATGATTTTCACCAAAGATTTACTAACTTCATTCACTAAATTTAGAAATTATTTTGGAAGTCTACATTCTTGGAAGTCATTTTCATCTTATAATCAATAGTAGAGAATGAATTTATTTTATTTTTAATTTCAGTGACTGGTTTTTCACCATGTGTAAGCACTTCGAGTAAAAAATAAGATAAATTCCTAAATAACGTCAATTATTCACTTTTTTTTTATATTAAAAATGGATAAAGGACTGTCATAATATATATCTCTCTATTAATTTTATTTTATATGATATAAGCAATATTCGATTACTAATCTGTTAATTAAGCGAATTTTTTAAATACTTCAATTTGTGATTTGTTTTTGGTTGAATGACATCTTTAGCAGTTAGTATTTGTAACGGACAAGGATATAATGCAATGACAAAAAAAAAATCATAAGACAAATCCGAATTAGTAAGGTGAAAGATCGAAAACTAAGGTTGCATTATTCAATTTCTCTCGACTCACTTGAGATAATTTCTAATGCTCTACGTTATTTATACATATAGTGCATATAGTAGATTATTGAAAAAATTGATTACTAAGAATATATTTTATAAAAATATATTACTGAAATTATATTTTATTAGAAAATATTATATTATCTTATTTGAAAGATGTAATAAAATATTAAAAATATATTAAAAAAATTAATTTATTTAATTATAATTTAATTTTACTGAAAAATATTAAATAATACCTAAAATACATTTTTAACATCTCTTTCTCATTTATTTGGATTATGTGTGAAATTAGATAATTAAAATAAGTATAATTATCTTTTGAGCATTATATAGTCAATCTTCTTAAGGATTATGGTGCAACCAAGCTCACTATTACTCTTTATTTGCAATGATAGTTTATCATGATTTTATAATACATGATATAATTTAATTTTTTATAATAATTTCATATTTTAAAAATTATGAATTTCAATTTTTTTTAAAATCACCAATTTAGTGATTTTATTTTATTCTAAAATTATTTTAAAATTATATTCAACAAAATTTTCAATGTTAAATATATCTTTATATCATAACACATTTAAAATCTTATAAAATATTATTAAATTAAATAGAAAAATTTATTTAACTATATTATATCATCTCTCTAAATATGATTACACTTATAATATTATAAATATAATATCATATAGTACTAAAGCATAGGATCATTAATTCAAACGAAGTCTTAATATACACGTTAATATAGTAAGATAAAAATATAAGAAATAGAAAAAGAATATCGATATTAATTTATTGAGAAAAAAAATGAAAAAGTCATATTAACTAAAATATCTTATTATATTATTTATTGATAAATAGTTTGAGTATTTAAGATAAGACTATATGAATATGGAACTTTTTTCACTTGTGAAGTTTTTTCTCTCTCTATCTATAGAGCTTCCTTTCTCTTTTCCAGCCCTGGATCTTTTATTCTTTTACCTATTTTTCTTTAGTTTTTGCATATACCTTAGTTTTTTTTAGTTTTTTTTAATGATCTAGGTGATTTCTTCCCAGATCGACCAACAAGAGCATCTTTGTTCAAATTTTCCAAAATTGAAAGCCTTTAACTTAGTTGCTAGATGCATGTTTTTGATGTTTGGGGATCTTTTGAAGTCAATAATTATGTTTGATTTGTTTAATTTTTAGCGTTATAACGAAATATTGTAGAAGTGATCCAATCATTTCTCTGCAATTCATATGTATCATGGAACTCAGGTTTTTTCCACTCAAGTATTTCTTGCTTTATCTCTGAGGATGGTGTTTTTATGGCTATAGTTGTTACCCCCTTCAAATAAGCTCATTTCCAAAGATTTATTTGAGCTTTTTACCCAAAGCCCCTTGATGAGGGTGCTTTGATTTTTTTTTCTTTCCTTATTTTTCGTTGTTTTTATATATGAGGTTGAGTGGAAACAGTGGCTTAAGAATTTTTTGTCTCTTCCCTATCCTTGGTTTTAAGCGGACGAATCAAACGGTGATTTTCCCTCCTACTTGCCTTGTAGGCCTTATTGATTTATTTTTCATGGCCTTCAGTCGTTTATGTGATTTGTTTATTTGAGCTTTTGTTGTGCCATCTCTAGCAGAGATTGATATGCTTTTGGCTTTCATTTGCTGTTTTAATGGTTTCTCTAAATCATTTGGTGTTTTAATGGGTCTTTTTCAGATGTCTTATCCTATTGTGGTAGTTTTTTTTGGCTAACACAAATTCGGGGTAAGGAGCAGTGGTGTTTAAAAAGTCCACGGCCCTAAAAATTCTGTCCGAAGCCCGAACTCTTAATAGGATTGGGTAACAGGATGCCAAGTCAGACTCAAGCTATGCTCGAGTTAGACTTTGGGTGATAGTTAAAAACTCTTGGATCAGGCTGAGGTTTAATTTTTATATATATATATTTTTTATAATTGATTGAAAATATATACTTTAATAATTTAAATTTTATATAAAAGGTTTTGGAAGCTCCATCATCTATTCATATTGATTATCATAATTTATATTTTTTAATAGTTACTAATGAATATCAAATTAAATTAGGTGAAAAAAATTCAAGATTAAATAATGAAATAGCAAAATAATTAAATATTTTTATTATCCTAAATATTGATATACTAATTATATATTATTAAATATAATTTGGTATAATATTTTTTAAAGCAATATATACAGATAAATTTTATTAGAATTTAAAAATTTTAAATTTAAAAAATTAAAAATCTACTGGGTTGGCCTGACTCTAAGCTCAACCCGATCAGGTTTGAAGTGGCTCGGCTCGATTTGGTTTATGATCGGGCCATGTGCTACTAAAAATAATTTTCGAGTCGCGTTGTGGTAAAACTTGGCCCAGCCCGACTAGAGAGCACCCATAGTAAGGAGCGAAACATTGTATGTGTAGAATGATGGTTCACCATTTCTAGTGTTGGTTTTCTTGTTCCTCTTCTTGACGAAGAGATTATGGTTTTCAAAAGGCAATTTGAAGGTCTTGTGGAGAAAATAGATTCTTCGACTACGTCTCTTCATTCTGGGAGTTATTGTGTCTCTAATGATTCAAGATTTGGTATCAGAGGTTTGTTTTTTGGTTTTGCAACTCTGAGCTTTAGTATTGATTTTTTTTAGTTTCTAGCTTATCCATGGCGGATCTAAGGGGGCATGGGATCCATTGTCTCCCCCCTTACACCAAGCTTTGTTTATATAATAATAATAACAACAACAACAATAATAATAATATATCAATTTAATATAATATATAATATATTAAATTTTATAATATATATTAAATTAATAAATCTACTCTACATATTTATTACCTTTAATTATTTTTAATTTGTATTTTAAAATTAATTTTAATAATTATTTTGCAATTATGAATTGAGTTTAGGAATTTTCTAATTAGGTTAATTATTTTATAAAAAAATATTCTATCACATAAATTTATCAAAAAGAATAATTAGTCAATTTTTATAAAAAAAATATTTTAAATACTTTCTTTAAAATATTTTAAAAGTATATAAATATTATTTAAAAATAACATATATTGTATAATTTTTTAAAGTAATAGTTAAATATAATTTTTAAAGTGTATTAATTCTGGTTCCGTCGCTATAACTTTTCTTCTTCCTTGTATTTTGTTTGCATATGTGCTGTCTGAAAATGGCTTCTTTGTATGTTTTTTTTTTAGTAATGAGTCTTTCTATGGAAAAAAGAAAGTTGAAGAGTTGATTGTCAACAGTGTCTCGGTTTTTCCTTTACTTTGGCAACAGAAGGAATAGGAGCTTGAAAACTGGAACACTAAGGTGGTTTAAAGTTAAATCAGATTATTTTAGTTAACTAATAGAAGGGTCAACTGAATATTCTGAAAGAATTAAGACAGCTAAAGTTGAAACTTGAAGCAAATATATTTAAGCTCCAATTAACAGCGGTGGGCATTTTGATTAAATATTTAGTTTGATTAATCCACCATATTAAATTATAATCGTATTAAATTATGGTCAGTTTGATTAAAAAATTTAAATTAATTTAATTTTTAGTCTAGTTAATAATTAATCAATTCAGTTTAGACAGTTAATCGTTAATCGAAATTTTTTTTAAAAAATAATATTTATTTAGTTGTTATTAATTTTTTTATTTAATTCTTTAATTATGTTAATTTTTATTATTAATATAATTTTTTTATTACAAAATAAAATTTTTTTATTTATTTATTTTAATAAATTTTTATTTAGTTATTTAATTATATTAATATTTTATTGTAAATATAAATTTTAGTTTGATTAATTAACTGAACTGATTAATTTAGTTAGGTTAATTGACAGAACTAATTAATTTAGTTTGATTAATCGAATCGGTTAAAATTAAAAATTAGACGAGTTCAGTAAAAAGAATTAAAATTTGAAGAATCATTTAAAATTTGATTAATTGACGAAATGCCCACTCCTAACAATTTGCTGTTTCTTTTAGCAGAAAAAAATGGAAAAATCAGAAAAGGAGATGGAGAGATGGAGAGTGTGGAGGTGGTAATGTCGTTTGAGGGAGCGGTCACCATCGTTTCACGAATTGCTCCAAAAGTAAGGACTGTCGTTTGGTGGATATTGCGTGCGTCAGTCTTTATTTACAGCCCCTCATAGATAATACCCTTCCTCAAATTAAAAAAAAAAAAGAGCGTTGGACTGAATATATAGAGGGAAAAGTTTAAGTTTTACACCAATGTGTTGATGTTCACCGACAAAATTTTAAAAATATTGTTCTTTTGAATTTAATTAGTTATTAAATTAAATCTTCTGACTTGTTTGTCTCTTTTAAGTGTTTCATATCAATGTGTTAAACTGTTAATGTTAATGGAAAAAAAAAATTAAAAATTGTGTTTTTGAATAAAGTTGCTTAAAATACCAGTCTATTAATTGATCCGTTTCTATATTTTGAGAGTTAAAATTTTGACAAAAATTTTTAAAAAATGCTTTTGAATGTAGTTGGTTAATAAATCTGTCTATTGATCCATTTATTATTTTGATTGTTTTAATTGGTTTGATTAAATTACAATTTAGTAATTTTAAAAGTTTTAACATTAAAAAGATTAAATAATATTTGACAACACCATTCACTATTTAAAATTAAAAAAATGATGTCACTTAATTATTTTAAATTATTTGGTAGTATTAGTAGTCTCAATTAAGTTAAAAATTAAAAATTGTATTGAATACAATAAGTCATTAGATTTTTAAGTATTATTAAAAATTTAAAATTATATTTATTTATTTTATTTAATATTTTAAAATTTAGTACTTAAATTTTTAATTTTTAATTTAACAAACATCATCTTAGCAATTTTAAGGTGAAAAATTTATTAAAAAAAATAAAAATAAAAACAAACTGAATCATTATGCTAAATATATAAGTCATTAAATTGATTTTGAATTTAATCAGTAGTCAGTTTGATAGATCAGTAGGATCTGATTCTCAGAACAATAATAAAGAAACATACACTAATATCTCATCAATCTAAATCTAATTAGATCAACGTCCAGATTAATAATTTCTGGCTTAATTATGAAGTTTGAGAAAAGTTAAAGTAAATTAATAGTTGTTCTTTTGTTACTAAAATGATCACTAGAGGATAAGAAACAGCAGCTCAATTTTTAGGTGAATAAAGCAAAGTGAGATAAGGTTAAATGTTAAAAGCTCATTCCTTTTATAAAGACATTCAAGAAAGAGATTAGCCACCTCCCCTCTCTATCTCGTATATAATTAAATATATATATATATATATTTCCTATTTTATATTGCAAAAATTCAATTCAAATAATATATTTTCCTTTTTTTAATAGAAATTATATATATATATATATATATGTAAATAAACATTCATCAAATAGAATTTAGATTAAGTTTTTTTTTTAGTATTATAATTGGGAAAGAGATAAATCAATTCTGAATTTATTATTCAGGAAAAATACACTTACTTTCGTATTTTAGCGTGCTAAATTAAAATTTGAATTATTAGTTAATTATAGTTATTTTTTTAGCATATGAGCTATTTTAACTTTGCTATATTATTTTTATTAATCAAAACTTTATTGGTTAAATTTTTTATACTGAAAAAATTTGATATATTTATTGAGTTAGTTTCGATCCTATTAATTTTAACTATAGTATTTAAAAAACAAATAGTTTCGACTATATTAATTTTAACTCTAGTATTTGAATAACAAAACGAGATTTTATTTATTTATGAAAAGTAAAAATTCAATTTATTTTGAAGTAAGTGAAAATCATACCATTCAATCTTCTTAATCTTTAGAAAATAACTTATATTAGGGAGGCTTATAAAGTTTAAGAAAAGAGATTTTTATAAAATAAAAAATAATGACAATAAATAAAAGGAAGAAATGTGTGGACCTTGACATGACAAGACTATGTTTAGCACTTATGGGAAGGCAAATAATAATATACACAGTCTTATGTTTATATATACTTTCCCAATTAGCCATTAGCCAATTAATGTTGTTTTGAAAATGATATAATATGAATCCATTTTCTTTCACATTATTATATACTAAAATAATATAGTTTTTCACTATCTCATGCCCTATATATATATGTATGGTGCTTTCATTTTTGGTTGATTTATATATATGGCACCATCGCAGAAGCCAAGTCAAACATATGCATTAGTGATTTTAATGAGAATCATTAGCGTACTCTTTATTAAAGCATAAATCACATATTAATGGTTTTATCTGACTATTTTTTTTTATAGTTATCTCAAAAATTCTGAGTTGAAATTTCAATAGTAGGATATAAATATTTAATTATTAGATTCTTAGTTTAATAAATGATTTTTCAATTTTTTAAAATATCATGAATATATAAAATTTAATATTTCTACTTTAATCTTATTTTAAAATTCTTTTGTTAATAAATTTAAAATTTTAAAAATAACTATTTTCAAAAAGTTAAATAATTAACCTCTCATAAAAGTACACTAGCTAGCAATATAAATACTTAAATATCATACTATTAATTCAATAATATTATTTCATAAATTTATGATGTATATATATATATATTTTAAAATGATAAAATAACCATATTATGAAAAAATATATATTTTACTTAAATTTTGGGTTGGTAATAGCCAAATAGCTATCTCATTCTAATAAAAAAAGAAGAATAAAAAGAAAAATCAAAAGAAGCTTTAACTCTTCATATTTACGTAATATAAAATTAAAGTAGAAGTGCTAGTTGATTGGTTGATGAGTCAAAATCACTGTCAATTAGTTCAGCAAACAATTTTATGGTGTTGGGGAGTTTGATTTTGACTAAAGGCATGATATTGATACTGACATTCTCCACCAACAACTTCCCATTACATAAATTTGAAAATTATCTATGAGAAGAAAAAGCTTTTCAAAACCTACTTATTCTAAAATCTTCCTTTTTTCCATTAGTGCTTTGTGGAAACACTTTCTCCAATAATCTTCGTTAGCAACACAAAGATATATAAATTTTTTTTTTAAGCTTTTAATTAAATTTGTACTCATTATTCATTCACGCTCTCCTCTACCATTGGAAAGCTTTGCAATCATTACTGTAAACCCATTTGCTTACCAAAAGGAGTATGCCATGTCTAATAATAATAATAATAATAATAATAATAATACTTTGGGTTGATTTTGACAGTAATCAAATGTGAGCATTGAGGTGGAATTGCCTTGCAAGAAATTGAATTGGGTTTTATTAAAATCCTCCTAAATATTTCATTAAATTTGACTTGGGGGATTCAACCATTTATTTTGATTTTTTTGAATTTGTCTATTAATTAAGGGTATTTGTAGCTTATCATTAAGCAAAATAATAAAAAAAGAATGTCGCTTTAGTTAGTAAAATTAATTTATTCACATAATTAACTCTATTACTTTTTTAAAAAATTCACTGTTTTATAATTATTATTAAAATTTTAAATAATTACATGAAAATATAAACATATATATACACTAATATCAATAAAATTCTAATTTAACCATCAAATATTTGATAATAAAAGATTACAGAATAATATGAATTTATACTGAATAAACTTTTTGTTGATTATCCCACATCACTTAAATATAATAATTGTGTTCTTTTTATAGTAGTTTGGATAATTTTTATCTAATGAGTTAGTTTTTGAGAATAAATTAGGCTCAAGTTTATTTTTTTAGGTGATATTAGAGTCACTCATTCAATATTTTATATACTCTATATTTTTTGCATGTATTTGATCTTGAACATAAAGAAAAGAAGGTGTGTTGAGTGGCAACTTTTTTGAGAAGGAGGGAATATTATTTTGGGGGTTGGAGTTGTAGGGCTGCTGGCCGCTTTTAATTGCTATTGTTTATGAATGGAAAAGGTCAAAGAAAACAAATCTCAAACAATTGAAATTTGCTTTTGGACTTAAATTAACAGTTTTCAATGCATCTGAAGTCGCTACTCCTACATGTCCTTTTAACCATATTTTTAAACCTTCACATTACAACGTAATCTCTCATTACGTTAGAATGTTCAAAAGGGTATCTTGACATGTATAAATAATATTTATTCAAATTCACAAATATTATCAAATTTCATAATTTCTAACTTCAAATTAAATATAAAACATTTTAATTAATTTATTTCTTTTTTGAGGAAGAAATCAATATTATTAAATCAAGCAATAGAGTCTACATAAGGCAATGTGGGTAAACATCTCAATATTTAAAACTAGCATGAAATAAGGAAGCCCTAGAGCTAAGAGATGAGCTTCTTTATTTACTTGTCTATGAGAAAGTAAATCACAAGAGTCTTGAATAATTATACCAAATTCAGCAACAGAATTACAACTTACTGACTGAACAATCGTGAAAGCATCAATAAAAATAAACATTCTAATTTATTACTACCAACGTGGTATTATCAGTAATTAAATTTATTTTTATTTATATTTAAAAGGTCCATTTAATTATGTGAATGATTAGAAATTAATATTTAATCTTTGAACTTCTAACTAGTAAATTTTGTATTTTAGATATTATTTTATAATCCAATAATTCACAATTCAAAATTACAACTGAAATATTAAAAAGTGCTCATTCTGTTTTAAAATAATAGGGACATTTTTTATCTCATACATATTAAAAAAAATTAGATTATTTAGTTAATAAATAAAATTTTTTCTATAATCTATTCATTTTACCCTTTATTTATACTAAATAGCTATTGGTTATTACAAAAATTAAAAATTAAAATAGCTATTGATTGGGTCAATGTAATTATAATTTAGAAAATATAAATAATTAAATATAATATTATTGATTACAAAATATTTAAATATGAGTGTAATGGTTAATTTATAATATAATCATAATCTAAATAATTTATGGGATTTAACCTAGAAAATACCCTCTTACATTATGTTAATATATTCTAAACTCTCCTAATCTTAAATAGATAATGATTTACCATAATACCCTTAAATTTAAGTAAAAAAGAATTTTTTTTTCTTCTCTCTCTCTCTCTCTCTCTCTCTTCGTCTCTCTCTCCCTTCCTTTTCTCTTTCTTTTTCTTTCTCTAATCACATATCTCCTCCCTTCTTTTTTCTCTCTAATCGTAAAATCTAAAACTCCACTCATCTGTAACTTTAACTCTATTGTTATCTCGTTCATTATATTTTTCCTTCGATTATAACATCCAAAATACCATATTTGAAGCTTTCTCCAATATCAAGGGGAATTAATATTGCAGTACGTTAATTTTATTTTTCTGTTAAACTCAAGTTTTATAAGGAAATGAGAGATTTTAAAAACTGAATGCATATATATTTTAAATATTTTCTATAGTTGATTTTATTTTATTTCTCCATGGATTTGAATCTACTCCTTTGTTTAGTCTTTCATTTTAATTTCTGGATTCATAAAAAGTTAAATAAAGTGTTATAGATTATATGTGAAGCAATAATATGTATTGTTGGAAGCTAGTATGGGCTGTTAGTAGGTTATTAGGGGCTGATATGGTCTGACAGGGGGTTGTAATATGTTGATAGGGCTATAATGCAGTGTTATGAACTTTATATATAACAGTACTGTATAGTGGTTTAGTCTGATATAGGGTGTTAAGAGCCTTTTGGTGTGTTAGGAGTTGATACGAGCTACTAGACTCTGATAGGGGATGTTAGGGGGCTGATAAGGGCTATTAGACATTGGTAGGAGCTGTTAGGGGCTATTAAAGGTTGTTAGTTAATGATAGAGACTGTTATAGGATGATAGGGGATGTTAGAGGCTGTCAGCCTCTAACAGCCCCTACCAGCCTCTAATAGTCCTAAACATCCCATAATAATCCCCTATGATTCTCCTATTAGTCTCTAAAAGCCCCTAACAGCCTCTAATAGCCCCTAACAATCCCTACCAGTGTCTACCAATGTTTAATAGCCCTTATCAGATTCTAACAACCCTACCAGCGTCTAGTAGCCTCTATCAGCCCCTAACACATCTAAAGTCCCTTAACACCCCATACTAGACTGAAATACTACACAATATTGCTACACATAAATTTCATAACATTGCCAGCCCTTAACAACCTATTACAGCCCCTATCAGACCATATTAACCCCTGACAATATATTAACTGGCCATAATAGCCTGCATCACATGAAATCCAAAACAAAATAGTAGATTCAAAAATTATGTAAAAATAAAAAAATAATCAACTATATCTATCATTGAAAAACAGTTAAGACGTATGTAATTGCAAGTTGTTATGGTTTATATGAATTATGGTGTGAGTATTTTTTATTTTTGTACTTGTAGGGTATTGATGGATATATTCAAACTAATCGGCGGACAAATTCATTTAATAAAAGAAATTATAATTCTCATCTAATATGACGGTAAATTTGATGTGAACATTGGTAAGTATGTTGGTAGAGGTGCTAAATATATTTTCTTGAATAGAATGACTGATTTTAATGAGCTTAAGAAATCAATATCTGAAGCACTTCATATTGACAATACATCAAAAGTTGAATTCAAATTTATTACTGGTCATGATAAACATCTGCTTTATGATATTGTAGATGATATATCACTTAGGATATTCATGGCCATTGCTATGGAAGATAGACTTAAACATCCATTGATTATTAGTATTGAAGAAGGTGAATATAAATCCGAACATGATAGTAATGATCCTCAAGGTGTGAAAAATATTATTCAAGTAGAAGTACTGGATCTTAATTTAATACCATAAGATGCAGATGTAAGGTTTTCACCGGTGACTGAATCTATTCATGTAGGCACAAAATATAATAAAAAAGAGTATTATGTGCCTAATTCATATGCAGAGGAATGGAAAAACTATAATATCCCAAAATTTTAAAAATTTTAATTTTTGAAAATTTAACAAATAATTTAAAATTATATATATATAATTAAGTGAAAAAGAAAAATGTATATATGATATATATATGTAGATATGCATAATATATACAAGTCAATATTTTAATATGGGTCAAATATTATTTTAATTATTAAAATATTAATTAAGTGGTTAGTAAAAGATGACTTTTTATATATTAATTAAGTAATATATTGTGCTTGGAGGAGAGTGAAAGTGGGATATTTGTATGGTTAAAAGGAGATTAATTGGATTGAGTTGAGTGGATCATTATCTTCATCTTCTTCTTTCTCCATTGAAGCCAGCTACCTCCATCAAAGGAAAGGAGAAATTTGCTTCTTGTAAGCTCAAGTAATTGAAGGATTTCAAGTGTTCAAGTTGGAGTTTTGAGGATTTTCTCCATATTCGATAAGTTTTCAACTTGTTTTCTTGATTTTTCTATAAAAGTTTGTATATGTGTGAATTGGATATTTGGTGTAGTATATGTTCATGGTTGGTATTGGTATGTATGGAGTTTCTTTTGAGTAGTTAACTATGAATTTTGGGTTGGATTGAAGATATGGTTAAGTTTTGTGAAGAGAATAAGAGTTTTGGGTTGTGTAACTTTTGAGTTGTGAAGTCATAGTTGTAATTGTGTATTTTGCTTTTAATTGAGTTGTTGTAATGTATATACAAATATTTTGTGGTATAATGATGGATTTGGTTGAGTTTGTATAGAGTTGAAAAGGGTAAAGAAAGATAAGTTTGGACGTGACAATTATGTGTTGATATTAGGATTTTGGCCTGACATGCCAAGTGACAAGACCATGTCTTTGGGCATGTCGATGATTTTGTTTTTAGTGTTGGTGACATGTGAAGTGACACGCCCATGTCACTGAGCGTGTCACAGCTTCTGTAAAGTTATAGTATTAAAACGTGCAGTGACACACCTATGTCACTAAGCATGTCATAGCTATTGTGTTGTAGGAGTTTTGGCACGGGTAGGGACACGTCCATGTCTCTGGACATATATTATCTACTATAATACAGACCTTAGGACACGGTCATTAATACACCCATGTCACTGAGTGTGTTAAAGCTTCTATGTTGTGGGTTTAGGGCACGGTCACTGACACGCCTGTGTTGTTGAGCGTGTCATGTATAGATTTTGCCCTATATAGTTCTTTTTCTTATTTTCCTTTGTGTATCTTATCCTTGTGTTGAGAGGTTTTGTATATGCCTATAAGTGTGTTACTAAGTGATTATTTATAATCACATTTAATTTAGGCTTTGAAGAGACTTGAATTACCTAATCCAAGTATTGAGGGATATCTTGGAAGAGGAGGTTGAAAGTAGTGTTTGAGCTTGTTTTGTTGCTTTTAGAGGTAAGTAAAAACTTTGAATAATTGCTTATATATGCATAGCATTTGGACTTAACGCATTTGGTTGGAGAATGTGTTAAGTTACTTACTACATTGTTGGTACATGAGTAATATGTTATGATTTGTATAATGTCACAAATGCATTATATGTAATGTAAACTATGTGCAAAATATGATGATGACCCAAAATATATAGGAAATACAAATTGTTATGTATACATTAAAGATGGTATGTAAAGCCATTGGTGATAGCTATATTGATATAAATGAGATAATTGAGGCTTTGTGCATACTTGATCTTGAGATAATGAGAAAGATATTAAAAATGGAATTATAAAAGAATTGTGTGCCTAGTATGTTATTCAATTTTCAGAGTTTTATGTTTGACGGCATGCCTAAAATGTAACAGTCTCTTGAAGCTAGGTTGAGCTTGGTCCTTAAAGACTAGTTGGGAAGTAATATGATGTAGCAGTCCCTTGAAGTTGGGTTGGGCCTAGTCCTTGAAGCCTAGTTGGGATGTTACATATGAGGTTATCCTCATTATGATTATGATTTACCTTTGGGGCTAGACACATGGTGTCATCTTGGACCAAAGCAGTAACTTTGGGATTTGAATAGCATATTAGATCCTTTTGGGCCCATGTTTGTATTTGTTTTTATGTGAATTATGAATTATGGAATAATTGAACAATATATTAAGATATAATGTTATGAGATATAATATCCTTATGCATTATGCATTGGCATTGCATTTGAACTTTATTGTTATCAAAGTTTGTATTACTAGGCTTTTGGTTTAGCGCGATTGTGATTCATCGCACACAGGTGACAGGGTAGATCCGGTTGAGCCGGAGTGTTTGTCTAGACCGAGCCAAGTCTAGGCTTGAGATCCTAAGTGCAAAGTTGATTGTTGGACATTAAGATCAGAAACAAACTGCCATCATATACATAATTTATACTTTTGTATATTTTAACTTCATGTATATGATGTTATATTTTGATGTATATATATGTATATATCACAAACTATCAAAAATGTTTTGGATAATCATTTGGTAGTGAAGTTAGCAAGTACTGTTTTAGCAAGTAATGTTTTATCTATTATTTACATTATATCACTTAAATGATTTAAATTTATACATATTCAAAAAGTAAGAGTTTATTTTATTAAAATGGGTTGTGGTATTCTTGTATCGTATAAGGGTGTTACATTTGTTTTTGTATCAGAGCCTAGGTTTGAGGTTCTCAACCTAGGTGGGTTGTAAGAGAAAGAAAATGATAATTTTTTTAAATATGGTTTTTTTATATGATACATGCATTGGCACTGGCAGTTTCTGATCTCTGATGTGGCAATTTCTG
Source organism: Garcia nutans (assembly GCA_947685225.1). Classification (NCBI taxonomy): domain Eukaryota; kingdom Viridiplantae; phylum Streptophyta; class Magnoliopsida; order Malpighiales; family Euphorbiaceae; genus Garcia; species Garcia nutans. Next base: position 57,731,157 of record CANTUV010000008.1, read on the forward strand.
CTGTGTTTGCAGATATAGGTAGTTATGGCGTCTCAGACGCATCAGTCTGCATAGGGTAGTGTAGAGAGTATGGCTCTTGTTGAGGGTAGAGATGGAGCTAGAATTGAGATTGATGGAGAGGCAGTTGATGAGATTTCATCGGGCTAGGTACAACATATGGTGGAGCTGTTGAGGTAGGCTCCAATTCAGTAGCTGCCGCTATCGCAGCCGCAGTCACAGTTGCTGACAAGGAAATATGGTAAGCTGAGAAAGTTTAGAGCTGAGGTCTTTATTAGTACTACAGACCCTGCTATAGCAGAGTAGTGGCTAGACAGAGTTCAAAGAGTGTTCATCCAGCTGCAGGCTAATGCAAAGGAAAAGTTTGATTATGCTAGATCTCTTTTGCAGAGGGATGCGTGTGATTAGTGAAAGATGGTTCCACATGCTCTGGATAATCCATCAGTCCTGACCTATGGCAATTTTTTACGAGAGTTCGAGCAGAAGTATACTCCGAGGGAGTATAAGGATGCAAAGAAGATAGAGTTCTTGAATTTGAGGCAGGATATCAGGTCAGTGTCGGAGTATGAGATAGAGTTTATCCGACTGAGTCAATATGCTGGTGGGATCATTTCTGATGAGATTGACCGGTGTTGGAGGTTTGAGAAGGGGTTGAGATCCTCTATTATGTGCATTATCGTAGGCTCTCGATATCAAGATTTTTTCCAGTTAGTTGCAGCTACTAAGAGTGTTGAGAGAGTACAGGATCTTGCAGTAGCTGCTAGGGATGAGGATACCCAAGCTAGGAGATCCCAGAGTGAGGGAAGGTCTTCATCTGTGAAGAGAGGCTGAGAAGGATATTTTTAGAGATTTAGTAGGAGCCAGAGGCAGTCTGGTAGGTCAGTACAGCAGCAGAGATAGAGATCGAGAACTACAGTCTTAGTGACTAGTGCTCCGACCCCAGCAGTTCATAGGCCAGTTCCATAGACTTGTGTCCATTTGTGGTAAGGCACACGGGGGTGCCTGTTGGAAGACAGGTGGACTATCAGTGTATTATAAATGTGGGTCACCAGATCACTTCTTCAGAGATTGCCCAGAGTCACCAGAGGTTAGACAGACTGATACTGCGGCTTCTAGACCTAATGTTAGAGGGGGTCATGGTGGCAAAGGTTTAGTAGAGGGGGTCGGACATAGTCTGGACAGAGAGGAGATTCTACAGTTGGAGGTAGATCAGATGAGACAGGGCCATCATAGTGGTATATGTGATGCAGAGGCAGCCAGATGCTTCATCCGTTATTGCTGGTACTTTTTCTTTATTTGATACTTCAGTTCTTACTTTGATAGACTCTAGATCAACTCATTCATACATTAGTGCATCCATCTTGCCTATGAATGATTTGCATTCAGAGTCCGTAGGATTTGATGTTTTGGTGATAAATCCTTTAGGGTATAGTGTTGTGGTTAGCAGGATGCACCGAGATAGTCTGGTTGCGGTTCGGGATGAGAAATTTCTTGGTGACCTGATTGAGATGCCTTTCAGGGAGTATGACTTAATTTTAGGCATGGATTGGTTATCCAAACATGGGGCTGTGGTAGATTGTCAGCAAAAGTGTGTTACCCTGAGAACCTGTGATGGTAGAAATGTGATGGTATCTAGTGAGCAGAAACATCTTTCATCCATGTTTGATGTGAGGCTTATCTTGCTCATGTTGTAGATACCAGAGTAGTGGGTTTCCAGCTTGACAGTATATCTACAGTTGCCGAATTTCTAGATATTTTTTCTGAGGAGTTGCCAGGGATACCCCCTGAGAGAGAGGTTAAGTTTGGTATCGATTTGTTGCCTGGTACCACTCCCATCTCTATTACTTCTTATCGTATAACACCTATGACACTTGCTGAGTTGAGAGAGTTGAAGATGCCATTGTAAGAATTGTTGGATAAAGGGTTCATTCGCCCTAGCATGTCCTCGTGGGGAGTGCCCATTTTATTTGTGAAGAAGAAGGATGATACCTTAAGATTGTGTATTGATTACCATCAGTTGAATAAGTTGACCATCAAGAACAAGTATCCATTACCTCGGATATATAAACTTTTTGATCAGTTGAAGAGAGCAGCAATATTCTCTAAGATTGACTTGAGAGTCAGAGATGACGATGTATCTAAGACAGCTTTTCGCACAAGGTATGGGCATTATGAGTTTTTGGTGATGCCCTTTGGATTGACGAATGCACCAGCAGCATTTATGGATTTGATGAACATGGTATTCAAACCCTATCTAGATCAATTTGTGGTGGTTTTCAACAATGATATTTTGGTTTATTCATGTAATGAGGAGGATCATGATAAGCATTTGTAGATTGTATTGCAGACTTTGAGAGAGAAGCAGTTGTACGCTAAGCTGTCTAAATGTGAGTTTTGGCTTGATCAAGTGACTTTTCTCGGTCATGTGATTTCAGTAGAGGGTATTAGAGTTTATTCGAGTAAAGTTGAGGCTATCTTGAATTGGAGTCCACCGAAGACTGTGACAGAGGTTAGAAGTTTTCTGGGTTTGGCAGGCTATTATCAATGGTTTGCGAAATATTTTTCTATGATAGCTACTCTACTCACCATATTACTTCGGAAGGGAGTTAGATTTGTGCGGACAGATCGGTGTTAGGCGAGTTTTGAGCAGTTGAGGGAGATGTTGACTCAGGCTCCTATCCTTACCCTGCCTGTGGAAGGTAAACCTTATGCGATTTATAGTGATGCTTCACTTCATATAGTGGTTTAGGTTGTGTTCTGATGCAGGAGGATAGAGTTATTGCTTATGCCTCTCGACAGTTGAAGCTGCATGAGCTGAATTACCTGACACATGATTTGGGGTTAGCAGCTATAGTTTTTTCTTTAAAGATTTCGCGACATTACTTGTATGAGGAGAATTGTTTCATTTATACGGATCACAAGAGTTTAAAATATCTGAGTGTTCAGAGAGAGCTAAATCTTCGACAGAGATGATGGTTGGAATTGATTAAAGACAATGACTATTTAATTGATTATCATCTTGGTAAGGCAAATTTTATTGCTGATGTCTTGAGTCGGAAGTCTCTAGCAAGTTTGACATCTTATTCGCTCTTGTTGCTTATTGAGTTGAGAGCGTTGCATGCCAGATTTCAGTCTTGTGATGATGGTGCTTTGATGGCTCAGTTGCAGTTGAGGATAGTGTTATTGGATTAGATTAGGGAGACTCAATTGATAGATGAGAAAATTCAGAAAATTTTATTGGATTGCCAAAAGGGGGGGAGTCGAGACTTTCGAATGAGAAGTGATGGCAGTTTGTGGTACAAAGATAGGTTGTGATTTCTTGATGATGCAGGACTAAAAAGGGTAATTTTGGAGGAAGCACATAAGCCAGCTTATGCTATGCACCTGGGGGTACCAAGATATATTAAGATTTGAAGCGGTATTATTGGTGGTCAGGTATGAAGAGGGACATAACAGAGTTTGTATCCAGATGTCTCACTTGTCAAAAAGTGAAGGCTGAGCACCAAGTTCCTTTAGGATTGCTTCAGCCATTATCAGTGCTAGATTGGAAATGGGAGCAAGTGACGATAGACTTTGTGACTGGATTGCCTTTGACTTAGACGAAGCATGATGCGATCTGGGTGATAGTTAATCGAATGATGAAGACAGCTCATTTTCTTTCAATTTGGATGGATTTTTCTCTTGAGAGATTGGCTGAAATTTATATCAGTGAGATAGTGAGGTTACATGGAGTCCTAATTTCTTTGGTATCTGATCAAGATCCTCGATTTACATTGAGATTATGGAGAAGTTTGCATGATGCTTTAGGCTCACGGTTACATTTTAGTACTGCTTTCCATCCTCAGACAGATGGGCAGTCAGAGAGAGTGATATAAATTTTAGAGGACATGTTGAGGAGCTGTATCATGGATTTCACTGGGAGCTGGGACAGATTCTTACCACTGATTGAGTTTGCTTATAACAACAGTCATCAGTCCAGTATTGGGATGACACCTTATGAGACATTGTATGTTAGGAGATGAGGTTCGAGAAGGTAAGTTGATTGGTCCCAATTTGATTAAGAAAACATAAGAGAAAGTAAAGGTGATTAGAAATTGTCTGAAAGCAGCCTCAGACTGACATAAATCATATTCAGATTTAAAAAGAAGAGACATAGAGTTCACCGTGGGAGATAAGGTACTTTTGAAGGTATCTCCTTGGAAGAAAATTTTAAGATTTAGCCGCAAAGGGAAGTTGAGTCCTCATTCTATAGGACCTTATGAGGTACTGGAGAGAGTTGGACTAGTGGCCTATAGGCTGGCTTTGCCGTCTGAATTGGATCAAATTCACAATGTCTTCCATGTCTCTATGCTTTAGAGGTACATGTTAAACCCATCTCACATTTTGTTAGTAGAGTCGATTGAGGTAAATCCAGATCTGACTTATGAGGAAGGACCAGTGACTATTTTGGCACGTGAAGTGAAGGAGTTGAGAAATAAGAAGGTGCCACTTGTGAAAGTTCTTTGAAAGAATCATGCCACTGAGGAGGCAACATGGGAGAGTGAGCAGATGATGCTGAATCAGTATTTCCAGTTGTTCCAGACTTGAGAACATGTAATTTCGAGGACGAAATTTATTTGTAGAGGGGGAGAATGATATATATATATATATATATAATTAAGTAAAAAAAGAAAAATGTGTATATGATATATATATGTAGATATACATAATATATACAAGTCAACATTTTAATATGGGTCAAATGTTATTTTAATTATTAAAATATTAATTAAGTGGTTAGTGGAAGATGACTTTTTATATATTAATTAAGTAATATATTGTGCTTGGTGGAGAGTGAAAGTGAGATATTTGTGTGGTTAAAAAGAGATTAGTTGGATTAAGTTGAGTGGATCATTATCTTCATCTTCTTCTTTCTCTATTGAAGCCGGCTACCTCCATCAAAGGAAAGGAGATATTTGCTTCTTGTAAGCTCAAGTAATTGAAGGATTTCAAGTGTTCAAGTTGGAGTTTTGAGGATTTTCTCCATATTTAGTAAGTTTTTAACTTGTTTCCTTGATTTTTCTATGGAAGTTTGTATATGTGTGAATTGGATATTTGGTGTAATATGTTTTAATGGTTGGTATTGGTATATATGGAGTTTCTTTTGAGTAGTTCACTATGAATTTAGGGTTGGATTGGAGATATGGTTAAGTTTGGTGAAGAGAATAAGAGTTTTGGATTGTGTAACTTTTGAGTTGTGAAGTCATGGTTGTAATTATGTATTTTGCTTTTAATTAAGTTGTTGTGATGTATATACAAATATTTTGTGGTAAATTGATGAATTTGGTTGAGTTTGTATAGAGTTGAAAAGGATAAAGAAAGATAAGTTTGGACGTGATAATTATGTGTTGATATCAGAATTTTGGCCTGATACGCTAGGTGACACGGCCATGTCTTTGGGCGTGTTGATGGTTTTATTTTCAGTATTGGTAAAACGTGAAGTGACACACTCATGTCACTGAGCGTGCCACAGCTTCTGTAATGTTATAGTATTGACACGTGCAGTGACACGCTCATGTCACTAAGCATGTCATAGCTGTTGTGTTGTAGGAGTTTTGGCACGGGCAGGGACATGCCCATGTCTCTGGACGTGTCTTATCTACTGTAATACAGAGCTTAGGACATGGTCATTAATACGCCTTTGTCACTGAGCATGTCCAAGCTTCTGTGTTGTGGGTTTAGGGTACGGTCATTGACACACCCGTGTTGTTGAGCGTGTCATGTGTAGATTTTGCCCTGGATAGTTTTTTTTCCTTATTTTCTTTTGTGTTTCTTATCCTTGTGTTGAGAGGTTTTGTATATGCCTATAAGTGTGTTACTAAGTGATTATTTATAATCACATTTAGTTTAGGCTTTGAAGAGACTTGAGTTACCTAATCCAAGTGTTGAGGGATATCTTGGAAGAGGAGGTTGAAAGTGGTGTGTTGAGCTTGTTTTGTTGCTTTTAGAGATAAGTATAAACTTTGAATAATTGCTTATATATGCATAAAATTTGGACTTAACACATTTGGTTGAAAAATGTGTTAAGTTACTTACTACATTATTGGTGTGTGAGTAATATACTATGATTTGTATAATGTCACAAATGCATTATATGTAATGTAAACTATGTACAAAATATGATGATGACCCAAAATGTATGGGAAATGCAAATTGTTATGTATACATTAAAGATGGTATGTAAAGCCATTGGTGATGGCTATATTGATATAAATGAGATAATTGAGGCTTTGTGCATAGCTTGATCTTGAGATAATGAGAAATATATTAAAAATGGCATTATAAAAGAATTGTGTTCCTAGTATGTTATTCAATTTTTAGAGTTTTGTGTTTGGCGGCATGCCTAAAACGTAACAGTCCCTTGAAGCTAGGTTGGGCTAGGTCCTTGAAGCCTAGTTGGAAAGTTACATGATGTAGCAGTCCCTTGAAGCTGGGTTGAGCCTAGTCCTTGAAGCCTAGTTGGGATGTTACATATGAGGTTATTCTCATTGTGATTATGATTTGCCTTCGGGGCTAGACACATGGTGTCATCTTGGACCAAAGCAATAACTCTGGGATTTGAGTAGCATGGTCGATCCTTTTGGACCCATTTTTGTGTTTATTTTTATGTGAATTATGAATTGTGGAACAATTGTGTAATATATTAAGATATAGTGTTATGAGATATAATATCCTTATGCACTATGCATTGACATTGCATTTGAACTTTATTATTATCAATGTTTGTATTACTAAGCTTTTGGCTTAGTGCAATTGTGATTCATTGTGCAGGTGACATGGTAGATCCGGTTGAGCCGGAGAGTTCGTTTAGACCGAGTCGAGTCTAGGTTTGAGTTCTTGAGTGCATAGTTTATTTTATTAAAATGGGTCGTGGCATTCTTGTATCATATATTCATATATTACATATGTTGGGTGTATGTATTGTATGTGTATAGGGTATAAGGGTGTTACAAAAATATAATGATGACATTTCGAAAGAACATACTATAGACAATGAAAAAACTGTAACAGACTTATTTGCATCTAGAAGCAATCCAGAGTTGTTAGGTAAAAGTTGTATATCTGAAAAAATTAAGAAGGGAAAAATATTTAAATCAAAGAATGATATTAAGACACTCGTGTCACTCATTGAAATTAGGGAGACGTTCTAGTTTAAGGTCTTCAAGTCCAATACCTCTTTCTTTGCCGTGTGCTGTATTAATAAAACTTGTACATAGAAATTGAGAGCAAAAAGTCTTGAAGGCCCAAAGGGTTATTAGATGGTGACAAAATATGTGTCACAATATACATGTCTGACTGATTTTAAATAGACTAGACAAAGAAGCAATTCAGAAATCCCTGGAGGGTTTTCAAACCAAAGGATGTGATTGATGACATGCGTAATAAATTTGGTATTGAGATTAGTTATTCTGTCAGATGGAGGGGACGAGAGTATGCATATGAGAATATCAAATTGGATACTCTAGAATAATCTTTCTTAATTCTGTCTGCATATTTTCATATGCTAGGCGAAACAAATCCCGGTACGGTTATACGTGTACAATATAGTGATGATAATAGATTTTTTTTATCTTTTCTTCGCTTTTAATGCTTCAATAAAAGGATTTAAACATTGTAGACCTATAGTTACTATTGATGACACTCATTTGAAAGGAAAGTATTGATGTGTGCTTTTTACTGTCGTTTATCATGATGCAAACCAACAGATATTCCCTTTGGCATTTGGGATTGGTGATTCAAAAAATTACACATCATGGACATGGTTTCTTATAAGGTTGATGGAACCTTTTGGTGAAAGACCGGATCATGTCATTATTTTTTATAGACACCAAAACATTCAGAAGGCTAAAGCAGATATTTTTTCAAATGCATTTCATGAGATTTGCATGTATCACTTGCTAAACAACGTGAAGTGCAAATTTAAATATATTACCAAAGACCTTGAGAAGCACTACTACAAAATAGCTAAAGCCTACAAAATATGTGATTTAATCACACTTTTGGGTGGTTTTTGTATTTCTATCCCCGGTGCCAAAGATTATTTAGAAGGTGTTGGGCTTGATAGGTGGATGTGGTCTCATATGATTAGAAGGAGGTATAATATTATGGCGACTAAAATTTTTGAATCAGCCAATGCTACGCTTGTAAAGGCTCGAGACCTTCCAATTACTGCATTTGTCCATGAGGTCAGAAAGATATGCCAAAGATGATTTTATGAACATCGAAGCAAAGCAGAAGACTCCACAGATAAAATAGCAACAGATGTTGAAAAAATTTGAGAAAGAGAATGATGATAGCATAAAAAATGAATGTAAGTTATTTATTTATTCTTCCTCATTTGTCGTTAATTATGATTTTGTTAGCTACCCTTGTTAATGACAATTTACATATGGAGTCTTTTAGCAACAACAAATACGACGTTAAGGACACAAGAAAAAAAATATTATTGATATTAATATGAGGAATTGTTGAAGGAAGTTCTAATTAGATCAACTCCTGTGTGAACATGCTCTTGTGGTTGTTAGAAATAACACCTATGATGCTTATGAGTTGTGTTCTTTGTATTACTCTCATGAGTCTTGGTATGAATTATACGAAGAAGTTATAAATCCAATTCCATATATTACTGATTGGTCTATTCCGGAGCACATTCACAATGTCACCTTGTATCCATCAGATGTGCGCACATCAACTAGCAGGCCAAAAAAATGTCGGATTCCTTTTTTAAGTGAGAAAAAATCTCAACCTAAGTGCAGTCATTGCCGTGAGCGTGGCCACAATAGGTCTACTTGTTAGAATTTCATCTCTTTGCACGCCATGTCAGGATCAACTAGTGTTAAAAATAAACCAATGTGTTTATCATTTGTTGTATTCATAAAATATTTAATAACTAATTATTAAATGTTATTGGTATAAATGACAGATTTTTGAACTATTATGTAACTATTGGATATTTTTGAAATACCATGGCAGGTTGTCGAACTATTGATAAGATTGATATCGATTGATAAGTTTATGCTGTGATATATTTTTAATTGTTCTTGTGCAATAGAATTTTATAAGCTTTCATTATTTACTGTAACTGAATATTAAAATGTATTGGGGCTAGGATTGATATCAATTTTTTTATGGGCTGATAGGATATGATAGGGACTGTTGGAGGCTATTATTGGTGCAGACTCAACATATCCTGATTGCCCCTAACAGTCCCTAACATTATTTAACCATCAACACCGAACCTGATTAGGAAATAAACAATGAATATAAAAAAATGTTAGAGGCTGTTATGGGCTGATAGGGTATGATAGGAACTGTTAGGGGCTATTATTGGTGCAAATCCTAACATACCATGACAACCCATAGCAGCCCATAGCAGATCATAACATGTATCATCCATCAACACCAGACATGAAGAGGCAATAAAAATGAATATAAAAGAGATTCTCTAATCCAAAAATATTTAATACTATTCATCAGCATCACATGTTTCAAAAATAAATTAACAATGAATATCATAACTGTATAGCATTAACATTATTATAAAAGAGACTATTTGACTGCCCAACTATCTTTGAATAATTTATCAATGAAATTTATATACAAAAAAATATATATATAGAAACACAAAATTGCAGTGTTAGGATCAAAATATGAATCACTCGTCATCAGTTGGCAACACAAAACCATAAGCTAACTGTTGTGTAGTATCTCATATCAACCATGTGATCTTGTGTGTAGTTTCAGAAATCAAGTCCATCAGTCATAAAAAAACTTTGTGGATTTGACAACAAAATAACCATAGTCCATTCTATAAGCCAAAGAAATAAGTCATTAAAATGCCTTCATGGAGACCATAACATTTATATAAAACATGAATCTAATACCATATAAAAAATTACTTATTCTATTGTGGACATCTATGATGGTTGAAGATGATTTTAAATTTCTTATTCTTTTTCTTCTCAAGTTCTGGCCTGTGATTGAAGAGGCTAACATAGTCGAGCACTGCGGGAAGCATTTCTGAAATTAGGACCACATATTATAGTCTTGTGCCTTTTTGGTTCGGAGAATAATGTGAGTTAATCACATTAATGTTCTACTTTGTGAACTGAATCTCAATAAGAAACTAATACAAGTTATGTTGGTTTACGGGTAGATAAATAGTGTCTACATTTTGCACAGGCTTTCCATATCGGAGATAACCTCTCAAAAATTTCAATATGTTTTTTAGATGTTCCCAATCTCTTTTTTTCTCCATCTTCTCCTTAAATGCAGCATATTCAGATGTGAAATAATAATTATATAGACAGTCACCGCACATCTTACACTGGTCAAAGGCATCTGGACAATAACGTTACTTTTGCCTAATGTAATATAATAGAATATCGATGTCCTGAAATAAATTTTCAATAAACATTATAGACCTGTACAGATATTATGAATTTAAATAGTATTGCAAATAATTTATATGTTGAATCCTACTTCATTTCTTAGCCAAATGTCACTGGTCTGCATACGATACTAGAAATCTTTTATTGTGACTTTATGTACTGTAAAGTCATATGTCTCCCTTCCGGACAGCGGTTGATCGATATCTTTATCACTGTAATTTATGTAATAACATAACATTAACACAAAAATATTAAGTAAATGGGAATATGGAAGAAAGAATTATAAATATTGTCCTGATAGGACTCGCTATTTGTAATCTTCGAAGTTATTTATCCACCATTCTTCAAAACAAGTATTTCCTTGGTAGACAGAGATTGCAATGGGTTCAATCAAAGCACATGAGTATATAACCTGTCATTTTCCATCTTTCGCACAACTATCTGGGATTTTGTACATCTCTCTCATTTTCTGCAATCGGGCGTCCAAGGACCTCCAATGTATTTGGAATTAGGAAGCTTCTTCCTTTTCTGTCCAACATCTACTTCAAAGGCGGTTTTGTTTACAGTCATAAGTGAATAATCAGCTGTGTCACTTTCGTCGCCATAATCTTTGTTCACCTTGTTGAAATAGTTAAAATATTTATAATATCAATATTGAGAAAATAAACATAAAAAAATTATGTTTTTTTTATAAAAAGAGGTGATGTACTAATACATAAGGAGATTGGGGTGTCTCATGAGGGGTTTTCTGGTGAGAAATATCAAGGGTGAAAATTATATTATCGTTCTCTTTATTTTTGCCCTCAACATTGGTCATTCTCACCATTAAACACTGTATTTCTGCAATGATCTCTTGATTTTAAGCATGCAAGAGGCTATGAAGTTCATCATTTTTCTGTGTTAGTACTTTATTTTCTTTCAAAAGTACTTTATTTTCATCTTTCATTACTTTGCATCGTGCCTCAATAAGAGAAATTTGGTGCAGGATTTTACTCACATCCGATGCAGGAACGCTAGAATATCCAACAGTATGAACATTAATTGTCTGCTTTTGGGTTTCCTCTACCTTTTCATAAGGTAATGTAACGTCCACATTCAAAGATAATCTAACAAAGTCTGGATTACAGGTTTCATTGGTAAACATATGCATTGGAGCCGTCATTAAATACTATTCATACCAAAATTTATTAAGTTTAATAATATAATTCTGCATTTCACATACTTAACTATTTTAACTCAATATATTCAAAACCTATGATAAAAATGAATCAAATCTAATTTTTTTTGACATAAAAAGAGTTTACATCTAATACCTTACTCAAACTTCAATTAATCAAGCTTTCAATCATCACTTATGGCTAAACAACATCAAACTATCCAATTCTTACAAAGATTGAATTAAAAATCATACTCACCACTTATAAGTTCTTTTGATCCACTTTTCACTCATCAATCTATTTAATCAATATTTTTAAGAAATAATTCATTATAAATGACTCAATCAATCAATTCAAATATTAAAACTATAGAAATTTAAATAATTGCAAATTAAAAATACATAAGCACACACATCTTTCAAAATCCTTTTTCTTCTTTAATCACTTGTTGATTATCTCAACCTTTTCAACTTATTCTTCTAAAAACTTATAACTAAATATGATTTCCTCTTAAATTTTAGCTATCCATTAACATACAACTCTCCAAGTCTATCCATTGAATAGTCAACTCGAATGGGAAGGAAATGAGCTGCTTTGGTTAATCGATCAACAATTACCCAAATTGTATCATGCTTCTTTTGGGTGTTTGGAAGACCAGTCACAAAGTCCATGGTGATTCTATCCCACTTCCATTATGGTATTGATATAGGTTGTAAAAGACCCGATGGAACTTGATGTTCTGCTTTGACTTGTTGACACACTAAACATCGAGTAACATATTCAGTAATATCTCTTTTCATACCAGGCCATCAATAATAAGACTTTAAATTCTGGTACATCTTATTGCTTCTAGAACGTACAATATACATAGTATTATGAGCTTTACCAAGAATACACTCCTTTAGTTCCTTCATATCAGGTGCACACAATCGACCTTTATAATATACTCCACTATCTTCTAACACAATATAATCTAGCTTTTCACCTTCATGCACTTGTTTCAACAGTTCTAACAATTTTTGATTTTGTTTCTGAGCTTCTATCACTTTTTGCCTAATGGTTGGTTCAACCCTCAATTCTGCTAACATAACACATGATATCATTTAGTTTATTTAATATATATATATATATAATACTATAATATTCTATATACAACATACCTGCTAAAGTCTTTCAACTTAAAGCATCGGCTACCACATTAGCTTTCCCAGGATGATAGTCGATGATACAATCATAATCCTTAATAAATTCCATCCATCTTCTCTGCCTTAAGTTTAGTTCTTTTTGTGTTGGCAAGTATTTCAAACTTTTATGATTAGTGAATATATAACACCTTTCACCATACAAGTAATGTCGCCAGATCTTAAGAGCAAATACAATGACAGCTAACTTCAAATCATATATAGGGTAATTCAATTCATGATATTTTAATTGCCTGGAAGCATAAGCAATTACCTTACTCTCTTGCATCAATACACAACCAAGTCCTTGATGAGAAGAATCACTATAAATAACATAGTCTTAACCTAGAGTCGGTTGTGTCAAGATAGGTGCTTCAGTTAACATAGCCTTCAATTATTCAAAACTAGTTTGACACTGAGCATTCCACTGAAATTTAGTTTCTTTTCTAAGGAGTTTAGTTAAAGAAAGTGCTATCTTCGAAAATCTTTGCACAAATATTCTATAGTATCCAGCCAACCTAAGGAAACTTCATACTTTTTTTATATTCTTTGGTGGCTGCCAATTCAAGATAGTCTCAATCTTACTTGGATCCATTTGAATACCATTAGCTGTCACTACATGACCTAGAAATACTGCTTCCGTTAACCAAAAATCACACTTCGATAATTTAGCGTATAATTGATTCTCCCTTAGTGTTTGTAGTACAATTCTCAAATGCTTATTATGCTCATCTCTATTTTTGGAATAAACTAGTATATCATCAATGAAAACAACTACAAACTGGTCTAAATATGATTTAAAGACTCGATTCATCAAGTCCATAAAAGCTGCTAGAGCATTAGTTAAACCAAAGGGCATAACCAAAAATTCATAATATGTCTATATCGAGTTCTAAAAGCTATCTTCAAAAATTCTACTCCTTTAATTTTTATCAGATAATAACCCAATTTAAGATCAATCTTAGAGAAAACACCCGCTCCTCTCAACTGATCAAATAAGTCATCAATCCTAGGTAACGGGCACTTATTCTTAATAGTCACTTTATTCAATTATCAATAATCTATACATAATCTTAAGGTACCATCCTTCTTCTTCACAAACAAAATCGGTGCACCCCAAGGTGACACACTAGGTCTTATGAATCCTTTATTAAGCAATTCTTGGAGTTACACTTTTAATTCTTTTAATTTTGGAGATGCCATTCTATAAGGCAGAATATAACCTGGAACTACATCAATAACAAATTCTACCTCTCTCTCTGGTAGTATTCTAGGTAATTCTTCCAAAAAAATATCATAAAACTCACTCACTGTAGGTATGTCTCCCAAAACCTTGCTTGAATGTCGTGTATCATTAACATAAACAAGGTAAGCCTCACACCTCTTCCTAATCAACCTTCTACCATTAGCTGCAGAAATCAATCTAGAAGGATAAAATTATTTTTTTTCCACGAACTACAATTTCACCATAACCTGAAATCTTAAAAGATACAACTTTACTATAGTATTCCTTAACTGCTTGATGTTGGGACAACCAATCCATTCCTGAGATTACATCAAAGTCATGGAATAGAAGTTCAATCAAATCAGTAGGAAGTTTTACATTATGAACTCTAAGTGGACAATTTTGATATACTCTATTTACTTTCACACTATGGCCTAAGAGATTTGTAACTTCTATCTCATAATCAAGTTTATCAACACACATTTTCTTCCCTAAAGCTATAGATGTATAAATATAAGAATGTGTAGAACCAGGATATAATAATGCATACACATCAAGACCAAGTAAAAAAAATTTACCAACTACAATATCAGGAGCATCCTGGTCCTCCACAGCTTTCATGGCATAAGCCCTAGTTGGAGCACTACCTCGAGTCTGAGGTCTATGCACTATTTTAGATCTTCTCTGCTGACTAACACTGGGTTGACCACCTCTACCTGTCCTACGGCTTGACTGAGCCCTTTGTACATAACTATGTCCTTCAACAACTTTTAATTCTTTTATCATTGGACAATCTCTATTCTATGTTCCAAAGAATCACATTTCAAACTAGCAATCTTCACTTGTATGGCCTTTACTACAATATTGACAAGGTGTAGTAACAACCCTTGAGGATGAGCCTGTATCCAGTCCAAACCTACCAGCTCTAAATTTCTGAAAACTAGCTCCACTTTCTCTACCAGACCCCTGAGTTTGGGCTTGAATATTTCTCTGTCTTTTCTGGCCACCCTATTGTTGTTCACTAGAAAATCCATTCTTTAATTGTTGTTTCTTCCTTTCTCTTATTTAATCTCATTTTCTATAGCAACTACCGCATTAACAAGAGTGAAAAACTCTTTAATCCTCATCGCTACTAAATACACCCGAATCTGACTGTTCAAACCCTGCTCAAACCGCTTACACTTCTCTTCCTCAGATACAACTAACTCTGAAAAATATTTGCTGAGGCGAACAAACTACTTCTCATATTCAGACACAGATGATTACCTTTGCTTAAGATATAAAAACTCCCAACGTTTCTCCTCTAAATAAATCTCACTAATATATTCTTTGTTAAATTCTTCTTGGAAAAATGCCCAAGTAAGTCTACCTGTGGATACACCTTTCTTCTTTATATCCCACCAGACATAAGCTTGTTCCTATAATAAGAAAACTGCACACTCTAATATTTTCTCATCAATACAATGCAGAATATCAAAAACTCTCACAATCCTCTCCATCCAATACTCCACTACTGAAGACTCATCAGTATCATGAGCTTTAAATCCTTCTGCTTCCAATTTTCTAATTATCTCTAATAGAGAACTTTGGGACACTAGCGATGGAGGTTGTGCATGAGGAGCAACTCTTATAATTTGCCTTAGAACTTCCCCCATATTTGTCACAAATTGGGGATCTAATAGAATTTGTTCCTCAGAAGGTTTCGATGGTTGCTGATTTACCACACCAGCTTGACTATGTGAGGACGCAACTTATTCCTCTGCACCTTGATGGGATTCAGAGGCCATATTATACCTTTAAACATTAAAAATCAACTGCATGAAATATTTATTCAATTATATAGTTCACATAGCAATGATAATTATACTTCTTTGTTCTTTTAACCCACAACTTAGGACCACCTAAACTTGCTCTGATACCACTAAATGTAACACCTCCTACGTAACTTATACACTTAACTACATAGGAGATGTCACCTAACATTCACACTTGTTCTACATACGTGTCTATGTATGTATTAAAAAAATAAAGACAAAATATTTCTAATTATTAATGCAGTTGTTAAGCTTCCAAAATAACTACTACACCCAATCCCATATTACAAACATATATCTGTTAAATTATAAAGAATTCCTATTAATAACTTATATTAATAAAATTCTCAAACTACTCTCAAACTTGTATAACTGTCATACAAAAGTATAAGGTATTACCATGTAAACTATACAAAATATAATATTTACAATATTATTATTGAGTCTTTATGATGCAGTTGACTAGGGACATAAATCTCTCACTCTGCAGTCTCAACTCTTGTTGTTTGATCTGTCCGTTAGAAAATAATTCTAACACGCTAAGTAAAGCTTAGTGGTGCTTATATATTTACAATATGCAAGAAAATTTAAAGAAAAGAGATCTAAACATTGAATAACTTAGAAACAATGAAAAGTATTACTTTCGGAATGTTAAATAAAGAAATTATTAAATTCATTGAAAATTGAAATACTAAACGAGATTAAATTTAGAATTGATTAATTTATCGATAACCATATAACACATTGTTTTTAATATAGATAACTACTTTAATTATGCCTATACACACTGAACTCAGATTCTAGATTTGGATAATGGGTAATTGTTGGCAATTTATTGCCCACTGTATAGAATTTGGCCAGTGGCCCACTATGACACGAATACCCACTGAGTATGATGACACAGAGTGTCTATGGATGGCACAGAGTGCCCACTATCACTTTGGATATTCTCCCTTTGGCTAGTCATTCAATCCCAAGCTAGATCTAAAATTAGTATATTTTGGGCAATTCATTGGTTTTTAACTAACATTAAATTATGTATAGCACTTTAATTGAACAATTCTTTGATCAATACTTAGTATCACACATATTTATCATATATTCAAAATAAATTTGTCACACTATTTGTTAGGGTTAATTTTAAAAATTCTTTGCACTTTAAGACCTTATATTTATTTAGGTAGAAATCATTGATGAAAGACAAGAAAAAGAGCCATTTTGGGCAAATTTCTTTAAGTAACACACTAAATAACATGGGCGTGACATTTATCCATTTTATAGAAGCTTTGACATACCCAATGACTTGGGCGTGTCAATGGGTGTGTCATTTATTTTGCAATACAGTAGTTACGACATGCCCAGTGACATGGGCGTGTCACTGCCCATGTTAGGCAAAAATTCTACATTTCGCATACTTAACTATTTTAACTCAATATATTCAAAACCTATGATAAAAATGAATTAAATCTATTTTTTTTTTTACATAAAAAGAGTTTACATCTAATACCTTACTAAAACTTCAATTAATCAAGCTTTCAATCATCACTTATGGCTAAACAACATCAAACTATCCAATTCTTATAAAGATTGAATTAAGAATCATACTCACCACATATAAGTTCTTTTGATCTACTTTTCACTCATCAATCCATTTAATCAATATTTTCAAGAAATAATTTATTATAAATGACTCAATCAATCAATTCAAATATTAAAACTCATAGAAATTCAAATAATTGCAAATTAAAAATACATAAGCACATACCTCTTTTAAAATCCTTTTTCTTCTTTAATCACTTTTTAATTATCTCAACTTTTTCAACTTATTATTCTAAAAACTTATAACTAAATATGATTTTCTCTTAAATTTTAGCTAAATTCCTGAAAAGAAGAAAGAAAGGAGGAGCTTTGGTGGTGTTGATGATGATGAACGTGAATGAAGAAGAGAGAAGGAAGGAGAAACTTCTGCATAACACACCTGCCCATCCACATATATATATGGCTTAATCTAGTGTGGTTAATCTCATTTTAACTACGGTACACACTCTTTCTTAATCTTTGATTCTAATTCAATTTTTAGTCTCATAAAACTGTAAAAATAAATAATTTCTTCAGTAAATTTTTGAGATCCACTGTTTACATCACCTATTCATGTCACTTATATCACAGTTTATTATCAATTATTAATATTAAATTAAAGTTTAGTCTTTAAAATTTTTAACATTACACTTCACACCAATGTTATCAACATCTTTTTAATTAGAGGCAAGTTTGTCATCATCATTACTATCATCACTATCTTCATCATGTGATTCTAATCTTGCAAACCTCTTTTTCTTAGTATCCTCTTCTTTTGTTGGCCCCTCAACATTTTTCCGCTTAAGCATTTTATGCTTTGTGGTAGTGGATAAAGCACATGGACTTAAAATTTTAATATCTACTTCTATTTTACAGCAAGAGGAGATTGCTCACTCTACACACTGCTAGAAGGGGAATTTGAAGCCATGTAATCTAGAAAAAAAAATAAAACATTACATCAACTTATAAAAATTAAAATAATAATGATAGAGTTTGATAGGGTCTTATAGGGGTTAATAGGGACTATTAGGATTTGTTATCTGAAACTACCTCTAAAAACTCCTAACAGCCTATAATAACTTATGCTAATATCTGCTCACATTATGTGAATGATTGTTGGTTATTGTTAGGGGATGATAGAAGATGATTGGGTATGTTAGGGGCTGTTACCCTATAACTCCATAAGAGCTCCTATCATCCCCTACTAGTCTCTAACATACTATACAAATCCTTCAAATTATACTTACAAATATAGATATAGATATTGCCATGAAAACTATACAAAATACAATATTTATAATATTGTTATTAAACCTTTATGATGCAGTTGATGAGGAACGTAAATCTCTCACTTCGCAGTCTTAACTCTTCTTGTTTGATCTGCGCATTAGAAAATAATTCTAACACGCTAAGCAAAGCTTAGTGGTGCTTATGTATTTACAATATGCATGAAAATTTAAAGAAAAGAAATCTAAACATTAAATAATTTAGAAACGATGAAAAGTATTACTTTCGGAATGTTAAATAAAGAAATTAATAAATTTATTGAAAATTGAAATACTAAACGCGATTAAATTTTGAATTGATTAATTTATCGATAACCATATAACACATTATTTTCAATATAGATAACTATTTTAATTATGCTCATACACACTGAACTCAGATTTTAGATTTGGATAACGAGTCATTGTTGGTAATTTAATGCCTACTGTATAGAATTTGGCCAATGGCCCACTATGGCACGAATGCCCACTAAGTATTGTGACACAGAGTGTCTATGGATAGTACAGAGTGCCCACTATCACTTTGGATATTCTCCCTTTGGCTAACCATTTAATCCCAAGCTAGATCTAAAATCAGTATGTTTTGGGCAATTCATTGGTTTTTAACTAACATTAAATTATGTATAGCACTTTAATTGAACAATTCTTTGATCAACACTTAGTATCACACATATTTATCATATATTTAAAATAAATTTTCCACACTATTTGTTAGGGTTAATTTCAAAAATTCTTTATATTTTAAGACCTTATATTCATTTGGGCCGAAATTATGGATGAAAGACAAGAAAAAGAGCCATTTTGGGCAAATTTCTTCAAGTGACAGGCCCAGTGACATGCCCAATGACATGGGCGTGTCACTGGGTCTGTCATTTGCCCATTTTATAGAAGCTTTAACACACCCAATGACATGGGCGTGTCACTGGGTGTGTCATTAATTTTGCAATATAGTATTTACGATATGCCCAGTGACATGGGTATATCACTGTCCATGTCAGGCAAAAATTCTGCATTTCGCATACTTAACCATTTTAACTCAATATATTCAAAACTTAAGATAAAAATGAATCAAATCTAATTTTTTTTTACATAAAAAGAGTTTACATCTAATACCTTATTCAAAATTCAATTAATCAAGCTTTCAATCTTCACTTATGGCTAAACAATATCAAACTATCCAATTCTTATAAAGATTGAATTAAGAATCATACTCACCACATATAAGTTTTTTTGATCTACTTTTCACTCATCAATCCATTTAATCAATATTTTCTAGAAATAATTCATTATAAATAACTCAATCAATTAATTCAAACATTAAAACTCATAGAAATTTAAATAATTGCAAATTAAAAATATATAAGCACATACCTCTTTTAAAATCATTTTTCTTCTTTAATCACTTGTTGATTATCTCAACTTTTCTAATCACTTGTTGATTATCTCAACTTTTCTAACTTATTCGTCTAAAAACTTATAACTAAATATGATTTCCTCTTAAATTTTAGCTAAATTCCTGAAAAGAAGAAAGAAAGGAGGAGCTTTAGTGGTGTTGATGATGATGAACTTGAATGAAGAAGAGAGAAGGAAGGAGGAGAAACTTCTACATAACACACCTGTCCATACACATACATATATGGCTTAATCTAGTGTGATCAATCTAATTTTAACTACGGTGCACACTCTTTTTTAACATTTGATTCTAATTTAATTTTTAGTCTCGTAAAACCGTAAAAATAAATAATTTCTTTCGTAAATTTTTGAGATCCTCTATTTACATCACTTATCTATGTCACTTATATTACAATTTATTATCAATTATCAATATTAAATGAAAGTTTATTATTTAAATTTTTTAACATTACACTTCACACCAATCTTATCAGTATTTTCTTCATCAGAGGCAAGTTTGTCATCATCATCACTATCATCACTATCTTCATCACGTGATTCCAATCTTGCAAGCCTCTTTTTCTTAGTATCCTCTTCTTCTGTTGGCCCCTCAATATTTCTCTGCTTAAGCATTATATGCTTTGTGGTAGTGGATAAAGCACATGGACTTAAAATTTTAATATCTACTTCTTTTTTACAGTAAGAGGAGATTGCTCACTCTACCCACTGCCAGAAGGTGAATTTGAAGCCATGTATTCTAGAAAAAAAAAATTAAAACATTACATCAACTTATAAAAATTAAAACTAATAATGATAGAGTTTGATAGGGTCTAATAGGGGTTGATAGGGACTGTTAGGATTTGTTATCCGAAACTGCCTCTAAAAACTCCTAACAGCCTATAACAACTTATGCTAACATCTGCTCACATTATGTGAATGATTATTGGTTATTGTTAGGGGATGATAGGGTATGTTAGGGGCTGGTACACTATAACTGCATAACAGCTCCTATCATTCCCTAATAGCCTCTAACATATCATACAAATCCTTCAAATTATTCTTACAAATGTTGGTATAGGTTGTTATATACGGTTAGGGAGTTGTTAAGGGTTGTTAAGGGATGATAGGGGCTATTGAGGATAAAAGTCCATAACAGCCCCTATCATCCCTTAACAATAACCAACAATCCTTCAAATGGTGCTTGCATATGTTAGTAAGTTGTTATAGGATGCTGAGTTGTGGACTGTTAGGGTAACAAACCCTAACAACTCATAATAGACCGTAACATCTTCTAATAGCCTCGAATATCCTATAACAAGTCATAATATCAACTCGTAGCACCCAACCAAAATGAATGCTATCATTGCTTCTATTAGAAAATTAATATTCAAATCATTGAAAATAATAAAAAAGAAGAATAAGAAGAACTCTCCTAAATCTTAACATGCTATTTTCTCTTTATATTAAGCAAAAATGAAATTAGTATGCCCAGATAGTTGCTCACAAATATTGAAAAACAATTATCCCGTACCTTCAAGAGAAGGCAACTCAATATTGAACTTAAAACCTATATGAATTGTAACCGACCTTATCCATCTAATTTAACCTAGTTCTCCATAGACAAATTTCACATTGTTGGTGAAAATGTTCGTGATACCAACTCATCATTAATAGAACTCTTCATTGTAACTTAAATTTTTTCACCAATATTTTTCACATTACTACTGAAAATCATCATTAAACCACTAATTAGTCAAAATCACAACTAATCCGCTAAAAAAAACAATAATAAACACTGATACAAAGTGTATTCACAAACTAAAACAAAATTACCTTAAGTTTATCTTTCAATTAATGAACATTAGAAACCAAAGCCGTCTTATACGACTCCAAGTTCTCTTTGGGCAAAGATGAAGCCGTAGTACATATCGAATATCTCCTTACAAGCAAAGCAGCTACTCTGTGTTCCTCCGGCTCAAACGATAATGATTAGTTTAGCTTTCTCTATTTAAATTGATTAACCCAAAGAGTTCTGTTTCAAATCGATGGGCTTTGCTTCCAAAATCGACAATTTTTTTTTTACATATAGTTAGGATTTTAGGAAGAAGTAATAAAAAAAGACAGAAGAAACTCTCAATTTGAAATGCCCGATAATTTTTAGCAAGGCAATATGCGCAGGTATTAGGTTTTAGAGGGCATTTTTATAAAAAAGAATCTAGTTAAGATTAAAGAGGTCTAAAATTTCTTAATGGTTTATTTAGGGTTATTTTCTAGAAAAAATCCCATAATTTATAATATTATTATGATCTAAATAAAATGATGAGATTATATTTTGGAATAAATAAAAATAAAAACGTCCTTGTAATTTTGAGATAGAGAAAGTAAAATTTTAAAATTACAAATAAAACACTGAAAATTCAAATTTTTATCTATTAATAATTATTTGGCACTGACTATTAAATGATGGCCGCTAATAACTAACTATAATTATTGGATCAAACATACTCTAAATATTAAATATAATTCTCTAAATATTAAATGTGTCATTAAAATTAATTACAGATTTGGTTTAAAAAAAATTAATTAGAGATTTGGTATAAAGGAAATTTATATTTCATATTTGATTTGACATTCCAATTATAATAAATAAAATTAAGACTCAGTTATCATTTGTGTTAAGTCCTATGATTTTAAAATTAGACTTGTTATCCAACTTAATGTTGGGTAGACTTCAAATTATTTAAAAATTTTATTATTTTCAATTACTTTTATTTTGACAGTTAGATTTTTTAATTGATATTATTTTCTTATTAGAAGTTGATCTTCCTAATTTGATATTATTTAAAAAGATTAATTAGATAAAACTTTTAATTTTTTTATCAAGTAATTAAGATTTTTTTCTTAAATAAAATATATATTCTTCCTATTAAAGTCAAGCACTCATATATATAGTCTTAAGATTAGTTTTTTAGTATAAGCAAAAGATTTAGTCATCTTGTACTTTTTGCTTTATGCTCACATTGTGATTTGTAATTATGGGAGATTGTATGAGGCTTTTAGGTATAATTGGGTTAAGGGTTTTAAGTGTTCTCTTTTGTTATTATACCTTTCACTTTATTAGTAAATTTTGCTCTTCTTTAACTGTGGATGTAGGCTTATGCCGAGTCACATTAAATTTCTGCTTGCTCTTTTATTTATCATTTACTCATTTATTTTTCTTAATTTATATTTCATTATTTATTTATTTGTTCGAATCAAGTCAACCCATATAAATATTTTTCGTGACTCTATTCCCAATAAGTGTTATCAAAACTCTATGTCATTGATTTTCAGAGCTCTATCTTGTTGATTTAATTTTTATTATGGTTTAATTATGATGACGAAAAAATTTAAAATTGAGAAATATGATGACAATATTAAACTTATCCTTTGGCAATTCAAGATGAAGACAATTTTGACGTAGAACATATTGCACAAAATATTATTGGGCAAAGATAAATTACCTGAAAAATTGACTGAGGAGCATAAGTAAGATTTGGAGGAGAAGATAATGACTGCCATTCAATTATGCTTGTCTAATGAGGTTACTAAAGGCTTAAAGAAAATACTGGAGTCTTTGTATGTGAGAAATAATCTCACTAGCAAGTTAGTTGTGAAGCACCCAATGCATATCTTTGAAATCACATATTGATACATTCAATTCTATTCACATGGATTCAGAAATTTTAGATATGAATATTTTGATGAAGGCTCAACAAATTGGTAGATTTTATGTGTTGCAAGGTTTTGTCATTGTGAGTTTAGTTTTAGGTTTGTTTTTCATGTCCAGTTCAGATTTTAGTCGCTTTGTAATTAAGCCTCTTTTGTTAAGTAAGTTCAAGCATTGTTTATGCTGGATTGGTTTTTTGGAAAATTAAGATGCTAGTTTGTTTTAGAGAAGGTGGAGTAAAAATTTAATTTTGTTACAAGAGAATTCAAAGTCAAGGTAAAGAATTACTGGGGTGACTTTAAATTATTTAAAAAATTTTATTATTTCTAATTACTCTTATTTTGAAAGTTGAATTTCTTTATTGGAAATTGATTTTCCTAATTTGATATTATTTAGAAAGACTTGTTGGATAAGACTTCAAATTCTTTTGGACCAAATAATTAGGAATCATTCTTAAATAAGATTTGTATTCTTCTTATTCAAGTCAAGAATTTTGAATATAGACTCAAGATGTAGTTTTTTTTGTGTGAGCAAAAGATGTAGCATCTTGTGATTTTTGCTTTAGGCTCACAATATGACTTGTAATTTTATGATATTGTGTAAGGCTTTTGGATGTTATTGGGCTAAGGATTTTGAGTATTCCATTTTGTTCTTGTACCTTTCGGTTTATTAGTTAATTTTGCCGGTGGACATATGTTTACGCTGAATCACATTAAATTTCTGTTTGCTTATTTATTTTTTATTAATTTATATTTCATTTTTTATTGTGTTGTTCACATTAAGCCAACTCATATAAATATTTTTGTGGCTTTTATTCCTAACACTTAGGATTAGGAATGTTGCAACTTGTATTAGTAGAGAATAAAGAAAATGGACATTTACAAAACTACCAAAAAAAAAACTGTATTTAAAAAATACTAATAAAATAAAAAGTATTTATATTTTTAGAAAAAGTTGAAGCAAAATTTTAAAAATACCTCACTCCTCACTAAAACAAGAGTTTTTTTTCTTCTAAAAAATACATCTTCTCTCACTACAATCAATATTTTACTTCAATTTATATCTTCTTTTTAAACTTTACTATCAAATAAAATATTCTAATTAAATAATAAAAAATAATATTTTAAATAATATTTTTTTGAGGATATAAAATTTATTAATTTTTATAAAGGAAAGGTAATAAGGAAAATTTCTACTCTATCTGGCAAGTTTCGAGTTTGAGTTCTGAGCAAAAAAATTTAATTTTGAATGCAAAAAATAATAAAAAAAACAAAATATATAAAACTAAATTAATAAAAATTATTAAATTTATTTTTAAACAAATTTTACATTTTATACATATAAAAAATAAAGTTAAAAAACATTAATATCGTTATGTAGATATTTAGTAAATATTGTAAATATTTGATAGATATTATGTATATGTTATGTATGAAAAGATACAACCAATATGTCTTGTATGGGATGTGGAGAATTTTGATCCTTTTGTTTTGGGAGCTTTGGTCAGCTAAGCTTACTAACAGAGGTTTCGACTGATGTCTGGTGAGAGGTAGGTTGTACATAATAATATAAATTTTTAACTTCTATTGGTTAGTTTCTGAAAAAATGTCAAAAGAATTCAATTTAACCCCATCTTTGGTATGTACGTTATGCATATTTTATGTAGATGTTGTATAAATATTATGTAAATATTGTGTGGATATTGTGATATTAAAATATTAAAAAAAATAAAATTAAAAAAATCTTAAAAATATTATGTTTGGTAGATATTTAGTAAATATTTTGTGGATATTTGATAGATGTTTGGTCGATTTAGTAGATATAGTTTGTTTTATTGTATGTGCATTATATATATATTGGGTATATATTTATATTTTTATGTGTATATTGAAAATATGATATTAAAAAATTATTTTTGAATAAAATAACATAAATAAAAATAAAAAATAGAAAATAGAAAATAGAAAAAAAAATCACCATTTACAATAATAAAAATGAAAAAAAGTGTCGCTCGTGTCCGTGTTTTGAAAACAAAAATTTTGTACCATAAAAATTAAAAGTAGTTAGCTAAATTTCATGTTCAATGTAAGTTTCTCTTAAAAAAGGGATTTAACTTTAAAATACCCTATTTCTTTCATTTAATATTTTTTAGACCCTATTAATCCTAAATAGACCATTTTAGACCATTTTGCATTTTACCCTAAAAGGTAATAACTCATAGCTCACTCATCCCTTCAGCTCTTTTCTTTTTCAGTTTTACCATTTTTCTCTCTTCTTCACCAAAATTCTGTAAGCTTTAATCTCTATTTTCACCATGATTTTGTTGTTCCTCATTTTTTTATTGCATTTTTTCATTTATTCGTACATTCCATTAATAAGTTATATATATATATATATAAAGTTAATCTATAAAAATGGCCGATCATGATTTTAGCAATGCATGTATGTTTTAGATGTTTTTAATAGCGACTTTGCATTATATTTGAAGAGAAACTTGTTGATTTTGTTGCAGTTGACTATGAGTATGAGTTTTTTCCTTTGTGTACTATAAGATGCTGTTAGAGCTTCTTAGAGGGTCGTTATTAGATGTTGTTCTTATTTGTTGTGGGTTTTTATTAATTATTATCTGTCGTTAGAGACTTTTAATGGATGTTAGAAACTATTAGAGGTTGTTAGCCCCCTAAATGCCACTAACAATCCCTAGCATCCCATAATACAGCTCTAACAACATTATAAAGTAATGCATATTCATCCTTAACCATAAATTGAAAATTAAAAATTAAATTTGGATTGTGCTTGCTGATTTATGTCATAAAAATTGAACATAATCAACTCCTAACACACCTTTAATAGCTCCAACAACCTATTAAAATGCTATATATGCTTCCCTTGCAAACATTGAAACTTAAAAATTGAAATAAGAATAAGTTTTATTGAATGTTATGATAGAACTGCAAAATCCAACTTAAAAAGCTCCTAATTGCCCTTAGCACACCTTTGATAGCCCTTAACAACCTATTAAAATCCTATGTATACTTCGCCTACACATACTAAAAATTAAAAATTGAATTAGGGCTATGTTGTTGAATGTTGTGATGCATTTGTAAAATCTAACTTAAATTGCCCATAATTGCTCTTAACACACGTCTAACAACCTTAACACCTTATTAAAAATACCATATATGCTTCCCTAATAACCATTGAAGCTAAAAATTAAAATAAGAGTATATTTGCTGAATGCTGTGATAGAACTATAAAAAAACTTAAACAACCTCTAACTTCCCTTAACATACTTCTAATATGCTTTAATAACCTAACACTATATGTATTTCCTTTATACACACTGAAAATCAACAATTAAATTAGGATTGTGTTTGCTGAATATTGTGATATATTTATAAAATTCAACTTAAATAGCCACTAACATATCTCTAACAGCCTTTAATAACCTATTAAAACATTATATATGCTTCCTAAATGCACATTGAAAATTAAAATTAGGATCGTGTTTACTGAATGTTGTGATGTAACTATAAAATCCAACTTAAATAACCCTTAATTGCCCCTTAACACACCTCGAATGGCCCCTATCAGCATATTAAAACATTGCATATTACTCCTTAACACCCTCTGAAAATTAAAAATTGAGATTGAAATGTGTTTACTGAATTTTATCTTGCAACTGAAATATTCAACACAAATCACCTCTAACACCCCCTAAACACCCCTAACAAACAACTTATTAAGACACTGTATATAAATTTATGTTGTATTTTTATATTATTATTGACAATTTTTGCTTATTATTTTGATTGCAGGGTATTGATACGAGTGACAAATTCATTATGAATGATGAAGTAATAATCCTCATCCATTATAGTGAGAAATTTGATGTGAACATCTCCAAATATATTGGGGTATACTAAATTTGTTGTGTTAAATAGGGGTTTGTCTCATTTGTTTATTTTGGAGAGTTAATGTATGTTATGCAATATGTTTAATTTTAATATAGTATTAACATGTTGATTTTGAGTTGTTAGAGGTGTGGTAAAAGTAATTAGGGACAATTAGGAGTTATTAGGGGTTTGTCTCCTTTATATATTTTAGAGTGTTAATGTATGATATGCAACATATTTAGTTATGAAATAGTGTTAATATGTCGATTTTGTGCTTTGTAAGTTATATTAGGGACAATTAGAGATAGTTAGGGGTTATTAGGAGTTTGTTTTCTTTGTTTATCTTAGATGTTAATGTATGATGTGCACCATTTTTAGTTATGATATAGTGTTAACACGTTGATTTTGGACTATACGAGTGATGGTAAGAGACAGTTAAGGGATAGTTTAAGACTTTATATATTGCTCAAATCATATATAAATAATTTACTGTACAATAAAAGTTTGTGTCAATCTATAATACGAAAAAATAAATAGTAATAAAATATTTAAATATAAAAAGCTATAAGCAACCATATACCATATACACAAAATTAGTACCTATATCCCAAATTATAATTCATCAAAACTATGATAAGCATCCCTATTCTTATTAGCCACGTAAAACCATAGTAGCATATAGTTGGCTATCTCATTTGCTCCATGTTCTTTTGTTTGTGTTGCCAAATATTACAGTTTGAAGACACAAAAAATTCAATAAATTTTACAACAAACATGTCACAATCCTAATTATGAAGCAAAAATAAAAAAAAATAAAAGTTTTAATAAATTGAATGAATATAAAAGTTTTTGTAATTTTAAAGTGATCATATTTCTTATCCTTCCTGTTATGGATATTTCTTGCATTCATAAATGACTTTTCAATTTCTTGTATTTATTTTTCTCTAGTTCAGGCCGATGGTTAAAGAATCCAATATAATCCATAGTGTATAACAACATTTTTCATATTGGATTTACACATAGCAGTCTATTCATACAGTGGTTGGACATATAGAGTGAATCATACCCATTAAACATACACAATCTTGTTTTAAATTTTAATTTTTATAAAGTGTTAGGGTGTAATATGCAATGTTTTAACATGTAGTTAGGGGATATTATAAGGTTTTTAGGGAAAATTAGGGGCGGTTAGGGCGTTGTTTAAAATTAATTTTTAGAGTTGCATCATAACGTTCAACAAATATAGTCTTAATTCAATTTTTAATTTTCAGTGTGCATTAAGGAAGCATATATAATATTTTAATAGGATGTTAGGGGGGTTGTTACAGGTGTGTTAGGGAAGTTAGAGGCTGTTTAAGTTGGATTTTATAGATGTATCATAACATTTAGCAAACACAATCCTAATTCAATTGCTAATTTTTAGTGTATGTAAGGGAAGCATGTATAGTGTTTTGATATGTTATCAGGAGCTGCTAGAGGTGTGTTAAGGGCAATTGGACGTTGTATAAGTTTAATTTTGTAGTTCCATCACATCATTTAACAAATACATGTCTATTTCAATTTTTAAGTTTCATTGTGCATAAGAAAGCATATATAATGTTTTAGCAGATTGTTAGAGACTGTTAGAGGTGTGTTAGAAGCAATTAAGAGCTATTTAAGTTCAATTTTATAATTTCATCACAATATTCTACAAACACATTCCTATTTCAATTTTTAAGTTCCTGTGTGTGTTAGGGAATAATATATAATAGGGGTTGTTAGAGGTTTATAAAATTAATTAAATAATATTTAATTATTTACTTCAGTTTAAGTTAAAGTACAAAACTATTTGGTTAAAATTAATAATTACATATAACTTAACTATTAATTATATTTTTTTATTTATACTTATATTTATTTTATATAATGATATGGGAAAATAAAATAATACAACTACGAATTTAAATAACTTATCATATGTATTAATTATCACGCGCACACACACATATACACACAAGTATTTTAGAAAGATAAATTTTTTAAATTATTTAAAAATACATATTTTGAGTATAATATGATAGAAAGATCTTTCTACATATATTATTATATTTTTGGATTATTATACAAATTATTTTACTTTAGATTCAATTTTTAGTTATAATTATGATGTTATATACACATATATTCATCATATTTGTATTATTCATGTACTTCTCAAATTCATTCATAATTTATTTCTTATTATTCATATTTATAAAAAAATATATCAATATAATTTATCTCTACTATCACTAGTTGTAGTTATTGTTATTACTCATGCTTATTATTTTTTTGTTCAAAAATAATAATATTAATACAATGAGTTAAAGCATGAATAATAATAATAATAATAATAATAATAATAATAATAATAATAATAATAATAATAATAATAATAATAATAATAATAATAATAATAATTCATATAAACATATCAAATATTGATTTAATTTTAAAATATTATATTATTTAATATCAATCTAAATTTAACACCAATTTAATTTACAAACATTTGATATAAATACAAAATTTATCACAAAGTCAAAACAAGAGCAAAAGAGAAAAATAATATTATGTGCGAATTCATTGGATCATATCAAAATTAATAACAAAGAAATAATTAGTAAAATTAAAGGAGAATCGTCTCACATCCTAACATTGTTAACACCACAAAGAATGCAATATAACATTTTCCCTGTGCTTTGCAGGTTCAAGAATATCATTAACAAGAAATTTAGGTATGAAAGGATAACATTTTCCCTCTAAAATCATACAAAATTCCCATTTTTCATTAACAGCTGAAGATGGAGCATGTAATCACACATGTAACAAAAGATTAACTTTCTGCCATTTTAAGATTTTAATAACCTCAGTAATAAAACCCATTTTAGGAAAAAAAAAACCCTCCATCGCAAGTTTAATGGCTCCCACAGTGGTTAGTAAAAACATGCCTAGCATAGCATAGCAAGCTTTAGAAACTCTCCCTTTTGTTCAAACAAATTGATACCCATATGGCATTTACAACTAGGGAATAATAGGGTCCATGCCACAAATACAACCACAAGCATACATGATAAGACAAACTAGAACCTTCACAATCATATTGGCAACAAATAAACAAAAGTTACCTAAATCAAAATTGTGCATCATGACTTCTGGAATGGCTATCAGTACCTTGGCCTCTTTTAGCTCTAACATGAATAACTTCAACTTTATCTACTTCTTTTTCTTAGTTCTTCGATTTCTTACCTCTGCCTAAGTTTTGAAAACACCAACAACCAATTACCAAAGTAAAAAAAAAGGGTTAAGGTTCAATTACATCCCTTAACTTTAGCAAAAATCTCAGATAAACACTTTAACTTTTTTTGAACTATTGCGCCTCTTTTTTGTTGAATACCACACATTTATGCCCCTGTTATGACGGAACTTGCTTTTGGCCGTTAAGTGTGTCCATCTGTCAATGTGGGACCCATTCTTTACACGTTGTACCTGACGTATAGTTGACCAGCCATTTAAAACAAGTTACTGACATTAAAATCTTCTTCCTTAAATCTAACTTCTCCCCCAAATCTAACTTCTCTTTATTCAAACTAAAATTTCTCCAAAATTCCTCGGTTGAACTTGCTAAGATGGAGCTTTCACCAACCTTGAGACCTTCCTCCTCCAGGAGTAGATACTTTCAGGTTAAAGAAGGGTCTGGGTTATGCAAGTGTGGTTTGCCAGAGAAACTTCGTATTACTTGGACCGATGCAAACCCAAGAAGAAGGTTTATGGGTTGCCGTAATTACTCTGTATGTTGCTTTAAAATCAAATTACTTTGGCATTGGGTTTTCTTAATCAGTAATGTGCTTTTGTAAATCATATATAATGTTTGATTTTTTATGCTCTTGTTGATAAATAGCAATTTTCTACTAAACGTACTTGTATCAGTGACTGTGATCACTTCAAATGGTTCAATTCTGAAATGTCAAAAAGGGCATAGGAAGTTATTAATGATATGAAAACTCAGAAGTGGAACTTAATAGAGGAAAATATTATTCTGAAAAAAAGATACATAATGGATTCTAGGAAAGGTTCAATGTCTAATGATGAAATGAAGGCTAAAATTGATGGGTTGAAAGAAGTTGTGATAAATTTGAAGCTTGAACTGGAGTAGTTGAAATGCATATGTTATGTTATTTTGGCATAATTTTTGTTGTTCATGTGTTGTTAGAAATGTAAATGAATATGTAGTAGCCATAGTTGTAGTGAGGTTTAGTTGTAGAAGGGTTAGTTGTAGAAGGCTTATCTGTCGAAGAAGGCTTATCAGTTTATGGGTAGGTATATGTATTGCAATGACAGTAGCATTGCATTATGTAATGGTTAATGTTTAATGAAGGTTGTACTTGAAATATGTGTTCTATTTGAGAATCCTTGCTTGTTTGAGTATCTATTAAATTTGCTTTTGCAATTTATTAATTTTGTTTGTTAAATGTCACATAGGCATTTGAAAGACATTCAGTCTACATAAAAAAGACATTGAGAATCCTTGCTTGTTTAAGTATCTGTTAAATCTCCAGTGTACATAAAAAAGACATTCAGATAACATAATATGAATTTCCATGGATTGTAAAAGTTAATCAAAATAATATGCAGCCAAATGTTATCCTACATGATATACAATATAAGTTGAGATGTATAGTTCTTGTATCTCAATATCAATAACATCATACAAAATGACACTAGTGAGCAGTTCATTCTATAATCTAGTGCCTAAAACAAAAAATATATATATATATATATATTGTAATGCTAAGTCAAAAACAAAAAAAAAATCTTCTTCATTGCTTGGATATTTGTTCCTTGAGCTTGACTTTCTTTTAAGCTTGCCAACAATTTGCTCAAATTGCTCTTAGAGTTGTCTCTGTGTATAGCAGGGTTGCCCTTGCCATTGCAGTCATGGAGCCTTGAAGGGTAGATCATTTGGTGTATTGCCATCAGAACCATCCCCTGAAAATGTAATTTTCCTTCCACCTTCACTGCTTGTTTGATTGAATCTTTTTGTTTGCCTTATTTCCTTCTCATTTGGTATAGGAAATCTAGTCTCAACATCTGCAATATCAATATTTCTCAAACCTCTATCACTAGCATCTAATGCTCTCTCACCACAAAAGCCAGGCTATATTACAATGTGGATTCAATGTACTATTAACTTATATAAACAACACCATTCAGGATGAAATTATGTTGCAACTATCTTAAACCAGCGAACAAGTGTTTTAAAACTCAACATGAATAACAAATCACATTACAACACATGCATAACAAATTAGGATACCAGAAAATACAAAATTACTCGAACACAAAAACTTCAATTTGAAAGAACACTTATAGAAAACAATAACAACAACAATTTATTTATTCACATTTTATGTCATTCTCCCAGTTGATTCATCTATGAAAATTCCATAACCATGGCTTGGCCCAATTTTTTGTTGTTGATTCTCATTTTTTTTTTTGTATCAGTGACCTTTCTCTTGCCTTTGGCTCTGGATCTGCTGTTGTTGGTTGTACTTTGAGAGGGTACTTCATTTTGATTATAAACAGGTGTAGTAAAGTACACACATTAGAATGAAATATTATTATTCACATCACATGCCATATAAGAAATACTTATTTTTACAAAATTTACTTAGTTTGCTATCCTAGTACAACTTGTTTTATTATGTCCCACTTCCTTACATATGCTGTATTTCATGTTTGTACCTTTCCTTGATAACTTCCCACTAACTCTGCTACTTCCAGGCTCACTTGCTTCTCTGTCTCTCAGCTTTTTTATTCAAATAGGCATTTTAACTTGGGCTGGTGGTTCAATTGGTTTATACTCACTAAATTTCATGAATGCTATCCCTGGCACATGCTGCATTGCATTTTCATATGTTGTAATGTAGCTAGACTTATGGTAATACTGTGAAATCTAAGTCATTGCGTCCATTTTACCATGAGCCAATTCACAAATAGCATAAGGGCATGGAATTCCAGTGAGATCCTATGCTCTACATGTACACAACTGCTTGTCTATAATCATTGTATGTCTATCTCCTCCATCTCTCACTTCATAACCCAAGGCACCATTGAAAACCACTGAACAGCTGAGTGCATTGGCCATATTCTCATGGAATTTATCCAATCACACTGGACTCCATTCACTAACCCAACCGTCAACCATTACTTTGTTAGCAGCAATTCTTACCATTGCTTGCTTACGAATATCCTAAAGTATTGATATAATTGGCTTGTATCTTGCATTAACAATTGTGGCATTGAATGATTCAGTGAGGTTGTTGTCTACTGTGTCTGATTTGCTCCTACCACTAAAGTAGGCTCTGCACCAATTATAAGGAGGGTATTTCATCAAATCTTTTGTAGCTCTCTTGCTTACTTTCCCCAATTTGTTTGGATTGTCCTTGAATTCCTCATGATATGTACTCCAAGCAATATCCATAATTTCTTCTTTAATTATCCCCTCCCTATCTCTTGAACCAGTTAGCATGTATAAGTCTTGCACACCATCATTGTTCAGCTTATGGCAATACATCAATAACTGCTTGCAATACTCCCTACACATAATCAAATTAAAATGTAAAATGTTAAACATGTAATATCCTAAATTAATTGATCATTAAGTATGCCAAATCTCAAATATTATTACCTTTTGTATATCTAACATTACTGTCAGAGTGTTGCCACATCCTAAGTCAAACTCTTTGGCTAACCATTGTAAAATCCACTTTTAATTAGCCTTATTCTCTTTAGAAATGACAACCCATGCAACATGGTATGTTTGTTCATTTGCATCCTTTCCAGCAACAACCAATACTTCACCTTTAACAAATCCCTTTAAGAAACATCCATCCAACCCAACAGTGGTCTACAACATGCTTTCCAACCCTACTTTAATGCATCAAAACATACGGACATTCTCTTGAACACTCTCTCCCCTACTTTCAAAGAATCTTTCCATAACTCTATCTCACACTTGGTTCTTGGATTTCCTGTCTTAATTGTATTGGCATATGCCTCCAAGTAACGAAATTCAGCAAGATAAGACCCTTCAAGCTCATTCATAATAATTTTTTTTTTGCTCTCTTGCACTTAGACATATTAACTTTCAATTTTAATTCATGCTCAGCAAATTCTATTATCTTCTTACATTTTTTTGTGGATTTCTGTACAACTTGTCTTTGAACATATTAACTAGGAATTTCGCAGAAGCTTGAGAATTATTGAATATCCTATAACAATTGTGTTCAAGCCGTAGAATCTTCATATAAAGGCCTTCCTTATCCCTTTCCTTTGAAATAAACAATAAAAAATCACATCCAACCTCCTTACATCATGCTCGTACTCTATGAGGTTCATTAGGTCTTAAATGCAGATCATGACCTTTGGCAATGGCATATTTGACAATAGCTTCTCTAACTTCTAATACAGATTCAAATGACATTCCCAAAGTGAAATGTGGAGTTTCATCATCACCATCATATCTAACTCTCCTCTTCCTCTTCAGCAACACCTCGTTTGGTTGAGAGTCACTAGCAATTTCTTCATCATCTATTATTTCCTCATCCTCAGTGGTGGATTCTTCATCTTCTTCAATATTTGAATATGACTTTGCATATTCATCACTGTGATCATCCTTCTTTTTTGAATCTCCATCTTTTGAAGTAATATCAATACTTATAAAGTCAAAGGAAATTTCTACTACAACTAGTATATCTTGATGATCAACAGTTAAATGATGATTTTCAGGGAAACTTTGAAAGTCATTACCAGTAGCATCTTCCACTTCATGAACAACATCATCTTCAGTTTCATGTATAGCTTCATCTTCAACTTCATGTAAATTATTCTCCTTTCCATATACATCACTGCATTGTATTGTACATTCATTATGATTGTCTGAACCACACAAGAATGCCACTGGTTGTGCAAACTCGGGAACATCTATTTCATGATCAGAATAAAAGTACACTTCCTTTATACTAGCATCATCCATAAGAATTTTTGTAATCTTTCTCACATCTTCATCACCTTGAACCATAAATAGTCCAGTTTCTAGTTTCCCTCCAGATTTTTGAAATTATACAGTGCTCACATTGAAATAACCTAAATTAATCTTGTACTTGTTGATGATGTCAAAATAGAAAAGGAAATCCAGATCAAAAGAGCACACTCTGTTAGTCTTCCCTTCTACATAAGCAAAGATAGGGAGGAACTTTCACTTCCCACCATGGTAAAACACCAAGTTCACAGTTCTCATACTTTACCTAATTTAAGCATTTTTCAACAGAATGATCAGTTGCATTGCATTCAGCATGAATAATAAGTAAAATAGCAGTTTGATTCAATAAAATTCACATCATATGCTTAAGAACCCTAACTCAAACAGATATATCCATAAACCCTAAACAACCAACAAGAATTACAAAAGCTTACTCAAATAAATAATAAGAAATTAACTAACCTTAACTAACTATCAATGTCAGATGCTTCTTTTTTCAACTAATACTTGCCTTTCTTTAACGTTAACATAAAGCCGCTTCAATTTCTTTGCCCTTGAAAATTTCATATCCTAAACTCCTAAGATTTTATTTCTGTTGCACTTCAGAATAGAGATTTCATTTACTTTGACCTAGGGAGTTAGATTATTTAGGGTTTATGGGAGAGAAGAAGAAAAATATGTCGGTAAATTATTTTAATCTAGTATTGGTCAACTACACATCAGTTACAATGTGCTTAAAAATGGGTCCCACATAGATAGATGGACACACTTAATGGGCAAATGCAAATTTCATCACAGCAGGGGCATAGA
Organism: Garcia nutans; assembly: GCA_947685225.1. Taxonomy (NCBI): domain Eukaryota; kingdom Viridiplantae; phylum Streptophyta; class Magnoliopsida; order Malpighiales; family Euphorbiaceae; genus Garcia; species Garcia nutans. The sequence goes on from CANTUV010000008.1 coordinate 57,767,694, forward strand.
TGTATGTTTTCAATAAAAAAAAAGGAGGCGCAATGGCTTAAAAAAAAGTTAAAGTGTTTATCTAAGATTTTTGCTAAAGTTGAGGAGGGTAATTGGATCTTATCCCTTAAAAAAATATTGAGAAGTTCAAAATTAAAATTTAAAGAAGGCCAAATAAAAAAAAAGTTTAGCAATGTTATCTTGAAAAACTATTATAATGATCATAGTTTATTGGAAATTGTATACCTTAGAGATGAATTTGAGGAATTCAGCTCATAGCTCAGCTGTGTCATCTTGCATAGTGTGAGTGGGATTTTCGTCTCCACTCCCGGTGAAATCGTTCTTGCGACTTCGACACTGTTAGGCTCGGTGCCTTAGAGAGCACGGACGTAAACTCAGAGAAATGGAGTGACCACTCGTTCGGGCCGGGAAAGAAATAGAAAGGGGCGATGGCTCAATTTTTAAGGAATCTCTAATCCCCTTATTGGGTTCAGAAAGTTAGGTATGCATGGGGAATGAGAGAATGACCTAGCACTCCAATAACACCTAGTTCATTGGAACCAACCACCTTTTTAAGTCTAGATATTATAAGATTCTTAAATTATTATACCATTATTCATATTATATGGAATTAAAATAAAAGATACCATATTATTAATCAAAAACACATCAAACAAAAAGGATACCATACGAGATGGAAATATACCCTCATAAATGTCCAATTGTTCAAAACACAAATAAAATAGGACACCCACTATAAGATAGAAACATGTCCTTTACAAAGTTTCAAAGTTCATAAAATAGATTACATAATTAAAAATACTAAGGCACCCACAAGTGAAAATATGCCTTTTACATTGTCCTCAAAATCCAAATAATAATAAAATGCAATCTAGATAATAAAGACTGATCATATACATAGTCGTTGAACAATAATAAATTAGGGTTTAAATAAAATGAAATCACAAAAAAAAGTACAATATATGAACAAATCTTTAATATTAACCCTTTAACAAACTATAGTGCGCAACGCCGTCCCGCTAGTCGGTTAGCGGGCAGGGGTTAAGGGGACAGTACTCCCAAAAGGTAAACAATTTACAAATAAAGTTTTCTTGGAGAATTAGGGTTCTTAACCTAAACTAAGGTTTAACATGCCAAATTAGGGCTTAAATCTTTAAACTAGAGTTTTAGGGTTTTGAATTATAAAATTAAGATTTGGGAATGAAAATCAGGATTTTAATTAGAAATTAAGATTTTAAACATGTGAACTCAGTTTTAATCCTAAATCTATGATTTGGTATATAAAATTGGGGTTTAAATCATCAACTAAACTTAGGATTATGGCTACTCGATGAAATTTCTAAAATTACAGTCACTGGATGAGATTTCTAACTTAAATAAAATTTTCCATAATAAACTATAAGTGGAATTCAATTAGGATAAGTTAATAAGTCATACCTCTATTTGTTGGCTCCACCAAAAGAATATTATTGAACAAATCTCTGTCGTTGGTCCTGCCTGGATCAATTAAGATTTTGGTCGAATAATAAATGTTCAATCCTTGCTTCAATGTTCAATCCTTGCTTCTGTTTCTTTTGATTGCTCCCTGTCTCTATTTATCTTTTTCAATTCCTGTGTTTAATCAATTCTTGCTTTTATTACTGATTGTTGCCATTCTTGTAGCTCCCAATTGCCTTGTATTTATAGGCAATATTAGGTCATTAATCCGGACCCCTCTCGGTTAAACAATCCCAATCCACTCTGAAAAGCCTCTCCTTATCCGAGTATTACTTGAGTTTAAGCATATTTAGGATCGATTTTAGGCTAAACCAAGGCGTCATGTCGATTTGGACCACTTCTAAATTGACATGAGCTACTCCATGTCGTTTTGGAATGTCCAAATCTACATGGAGCTAGGCTCATGTCTATTTGGAGGGTCTAAATAGACATGAGTCATGCTCATGTCAATTTGGACTTGGTCTAACACAAATTGAATCTAACTTTTTTAATTCTTAGACCGAACTTGTTTTATAAATTATAACAATTTAATTTGGACATTTATAAATTGGACTGATCTAATTGAAGCATTTAAACTAGGTTTAAGCTCTTTAAAATCTGACCGTATTTTGCTTGGCCTCATTCAATTAAGATTAGCCTTGTTCGGGCCCAAAATTAAAGGTCTAGACATAGTAAACATTTTTCTCTCATACTCTTCTTTCATATTAGCTAACTTTATCTCATAGTTTTCTTACATTTCATTGATAAGATCATTGGTGATTGTTTCATGCAAGCCCACGGTTCTAAATTATAAAGGAATAACATCACTGACCAAGTACTATAAGTAGAACTCATCATTCGGAAAGGATTGAATCCATCAGAAGCTAGGCCAAGCCTAATATTACAAGGATCAGAAGCAAAATCAGGATATCGAACATCAAATTCTTTCCATGCCAATGCATCTGGTAGATATCTTAAAATGCCATCTTTTTTTTTGACCTTCTACGTGCCATCTCATTGAAAATGATATCTTTATTGACATATATAACCTTTTCAATCTTGGTATTATAGGAAAACACTGTAATACTTTAGCAGGCTTTTTCTTATTTGACACAAGATTCTCCTCATTCAATGCATCACCATCATCATCAGCACTCACAGTCCATCTTGAAGATGAACAAACATTATAGCTCTCCATGTTTGTTGCATCACACTAGTATAGCATACAATCATTTGGACAAGAATCTATTTTTTCAAACCCAAGACCTAATGCTTTTACCCATTTTTTAACCTCATAATAAGATGATGGTAAAGAATTCCCATTTGGAAAGGCATATCAAAAGTTCAAGTAATATGGTAAAAGATTTCCTTGACCATCTGATAAGTACACAATTAATGATATTTTATTCCCATTTCTTAATATGATTATTATCAAATTGAGTTTAATTTGTTTGTTTAAAGTGCAATTTAAGAATAATTTCAGGAATTCTCGATAAATTGAGACTTTTGGTCATTTCGGAGCAATTACGGATAAAAGTAGAAGAAAAAAAAAAGCAAAATCAGCCAATGGACACGCCCGCGAACACGGGCGTGTCGTTAGGCGTGCCCCTGTTACTACATTCAGTGGATATGACACGCCCAGTTGCATAGGCATGTCACCAAACGTGCCATTTGTCCAGAGTCACAGTAGCTTTAACACGCCCAGGACCACGGGCGTGCTCATGATCGTGCTATTTACCCAAAGACACAGTAGCTGCGACACGCCCAGGACCACGGGCGTGTCAATGAGCGTGTAATTCATCCAGACTCACAGTAGCTGTCACACGCCCGGGACCACGGGCGTGCCAAGGAACGTGCCTTTTATTCAGACCTACAGTAGCTATGACACGCCCTGGAACACGGGCGTGTCATTGGACGTGCCTTTGGTTCAAGATCACAGTGCCTATAACACGCCCAGGAACACGGGCGTGTCAGTGGTCGTGTCACCTGTCGAAAAGTGAGATTCTTTGCACTGATTGGGGAATAAGTGGGGGACAATAGCTGGCCTCTGTCAAAAAGAAAGAACAAGAAAAGGAGAGCTTGCCTAAATCAGGGAAAAGAGTGATGAACCAAGGGAAAGTGGTAGACAATGGATGGGATTAGTGAGCTGGAAGCATGGGCTAGAGATTTGGAGGAAAATAAAAAGAGAAGAGGGGGAGAAGAACAGCAGTTTTTGCTGGAGCATTGCTGGAAACAGATAAGAAAGAAGAGAAGGAAGAGCCATCTGCTGGAGCAAGGAGAAGGGTCTTGAGCTGAGATTAAAGGAAGAACAACACCATACTCAAGTCCTAAACCAAGAATCAAGAGCTCAAGTGAAGAAATACATATTCACTGCCATGAATTGTTTGGTTTCTCTTACTCATTTATCTTACTCTGTTTTTGTAGCTGTTAATATGAACTAAACCTTTCTCTATCTAGATATTGATGAACCCTAGCCAATTTGTATGAATTAAAACAATTGTATTCAGTTGAATCAATTAATTGAGTTGTTTTATTCTTATGATACTTGTTGTTATTTCCAATTGATAATAGCATGCTTGTTGATTGGTTATTATTTTCATATTATTGACTTGAGAAAGCTTGATGTGAATTGAATACTCATAAGGATTGAGGATTGATTGGGGTGCTAGAGATAGACCTACAAGATCCTTTGGTTTATAGTTCCTAGTCCTTAATGCATGACCTATTTAATTGTGTTTTGAGAAGAGATTCCGGCACTCTACTTAGTAATTAGGGATTAATCCACTCGAGAGAGGCTTTAATCTAAGTTAGAGGAATGCCAATTCAATTTGATTAAACGATTTAGTTGAATGAATTGTTTATAAATATTATTGAGGCTAGGGGGATTCAATATCTGGATAGTTCTATTAATATCAATCTTTTGTGCACAGCATTTAATTTCCTTTCATTTATTAATTAGTTGATTTTAGTTACAACACATCACACAACTATTAATTCACTAAACAACGATTAAGATTTGCACTAGTACTTGGCCTTGTCCCCAAGGAACGACACTCACTCACTACTATATTACTTGAGCGACCCGTGCACTTGCGGTAATTGCATATAGCTAACGGTATGCATCAAGTTTTTGGCGCCGTTGCCGGGGACAACGGTTTCAATATTAGTAATATAATTAAGATTGTTGATTTAGTTTTCTTTTTAATCGTTTTTAATTTTAGTTCTTGCTGGTTTACTATCATTGTAGGTGTTTCTTATTGTTTATGACCAGATCTAGCTCATCCCAACTACTGGAGTTAAACCCAGAACTAGAAAGAACATTGAGGAGAAAGCAAAAGGAAGAAGAGGAGGCAGATCTGGAAGACGTAAGTTCAAGAATCAATCTGGAAATTGAACAAGAAGAAGTGTTCGAAGTGATGGAAGGAGCTGGACCGAGAACAATGCAGGAGTTTGCTAAGCCCAATTTAAATGGGGCTGAATCGAGTATCCGGAGGCCGACAGTTGCTGCAAACAACTTCGAAATAAAGGCGAATGTCATTCAAATGGTGCAGAATACTTGTCAATTCGATGGGTTCCCTGATGAAGATCCTAATGCACATCTTGAGAATTTTCTGGAGATTTGTGACACATTTAAGATAAACAATGTCTCAGAAGATGCAATTAGGCTGAGGTTGTTCCCATTTTCTCTTAGAGACAGACCAAAGAAGTGGCTGAAATCCTTTCCTCCAGGAACTTTTACCACCTGGGCCCAATTGGCAGAGAAGTTTTTAGAGAAATATTTTCCACCATCAAAAACTGCCAAGTTGAGGAATGACATCTCATCCTTTTTGCAACAAGATGGAGAGACTCTTTATGATGCCTGGGAGAGATTCAAAGACTTGCTGAGAAGGTGTCCGCATCATGGACTTCCACTTTGGCTCCAAATTCAAACATTTTACAATGGATTGAATTATGTAAGTAAACAATCCATTAATGCAGCAGCTGGTGGTACCATCAACAACAAGACACCTGAACAAGCAAGGGACTTAATTGAAGATATGGCCATCACCAATTATAATGGCAAGCCCCAAGAGAGCAAGGAAAACTGAAGGCCGTGGGATCACACCAATTAGATCCGGTGGTGGCATTGACAGCCCAATTAGAAGCATTGAAATTTGAAATTTGAACTGGGCACGCCCCCAGGAACACGCCCAGGCTAGTGGGCGTGTAGTTTGAATTAGTGTCACAGAATGAATGACACGCCCATGAACACGCCCGTGTTTATGGGCGTGTAAATTGAAATTTCATCCAGTAGCTATGACACGCCCAAAGACACGCCCGTGTCCAAGAGCGTGTCACGTAAACTGGTTTTTAAATCGAGGGACACGCCCATCAACACGGGCGTGTCTATGGGCGTGTTGACGTTTTCTATATATAGCCCCACGCCCATTTTTCCGAAAAACCAAAAATTTTCTCTCATTCTCTCTCGTTTTCTCTCAAATTTTCTGCGTTTTTCTCGGCTAATTCACACACCCATTCAGTTTTGACCGATTTTTACTCCCGGGCTTGCATTATTTGTGTGTGCTCTCTCGTTTTTCCATCGGATTTGCGATTTCAGGTACGAAATCTAATTTTTTTTCGATTTTTCTTTGTTTTGTTTAGTTTTTCTTTCGTTTTTCATATACATTTCTTGTAATTACTTGTGTTTATCATGAAATTTGAAATTTCGTGAATTGTTTGCTTTATTATGGTGTTTTTCAATTTCTGTGGCGTTTGATTTTCATTGTCGTTTTGAACTACCATTTGATTCGGGATTTGTATGATTTTAGTTTTGTTTTGAATTGTTGTTTCATCAAATAATATGTTGTTTTAATTTTGAATTGTTTTGTTAATTATTCATTTGCGTTATTCCGTTGTGTTATTATTGTGTTGATTAATCAAATGATTGTTTCGATTCTCATTACTTGTGATTTATGAATAATATGTTGATCAAATAATCATTTGTGTCATTTTGTTGTGTTATTTGAAATTGAATAAAATGTTGGTTTTGAAATTGTTTGATTAAAACCAGTTACTTGTGGTTTATGGATAATATGTTGATTTGGTGATTGGCTTTAATGTGTGTTTATCGTTCGGGTTGGTTTATTGCTTGCAATTAATTGAGGTATTTGGTTCTAGCGGATTGCGTTGTTTAGCCTACATGTTGGTATGCTTTCGTTATTGACGAACCATTAAATTTATTCTTGCAGATTTATCGAAAATGGGCCCTCGCAAGCAATCATCGTCACAGCTTCCAGCCAAACGGGCCCGAGGGGAGGGCAGTTCCAGCCAGCCTGCTACCCGCCCAACTTCTAAATTCATGGCGGGACATAAGTGCCTCAAATTCTCCAACAGTGAGGAACGACGACGGTTCGAGTTGTTTGGCAACAAAGAATGGTCGGCATCTCGGTACCTAGACTGGGAGGCTATGGAAATGGTTAATATTGCTGCAGAAGTGAAAGAGATGATTGATCAACCGGGGTGGGGACAACTCTTCTCTATCCACGAGCCTTCATACCGAGAGCTTACACTTGAGTTTTACTGCACCTTTCAGTTCCAGAAGACCAAAATCTCCATCACTGAGCTGACAATTAAATTCCGACTGGGAGGACAGAGGTTCCACATGAGCATAAACGACCTTGGGGTACATCTCGGGTTGTATACTGCAGAGGAGGTCCAAACCACCGATCATCTCAGTTTCGAGGTGGATTTTGCTGAGTATGATGTTGTTCCGCCTCGGATTTGGCATGACTTTGCACCCACTGCAGATGGATATCAGCCTAAGGTCTCCAAAGCATCCAACTTCAGTTCTTTCCCATGCCGGGTGGTGCATAACTTGTTGGTTCACACACTTACAGCCAGATTGAGCAGTACAGGGGTGGTGACCTTGAGGGATCTGTTCTTTCTGCACTGCATGCAACATAAGACCCGGTGCAATGTGGCCCATGCCATCACCCATTTCTTCCATGAGCAGTCTAGGAAGGGAGCTTCAGGTGCTTTACATGGTGGCATGTATGTCACGAGACTTGCTCAACAGCTGGGAGTGTTAGATGGTTGCCTCCCGATGACGGTGGACGGTATGCCCAAGATATTGGGTATGGACACACTAAAGAGGTTGAACAGGGAACAGGTAGCTGGGCTGCGGGCTGCTCCTATGGATTCAGATTTACCAGAGGCAGCTCCTTCCGCTCCTCCCTCCGATATACCACCACCTCCACCGTCGGATTATCCTGCTGGACCTTCTGCTGCTGGACCATCTGATGCTGCTGCACCTTCTTCTTCTGCCGGGCCTTCCTTTGTCCAGCCTCCTGCATTCCGAGATTGGCGCCAGTCAATCAATGAGGAGTGGGATGATGACAGGAAACCCACCGAGTTTGAGCGTCAGATGTGTCGGATGGAAGGTATGATAAACAATATCGCTCTAAACCAGAATATGATTCTAATCCAGCAGGAAGACTTCCAAGCCTAGTTAGATCACGAGATCTTGAGGCGACAGTGGCTAGAGCAATCCATGTTGGAGTTCTGGCGGTATCAGGGATTTCACCCTTCGCAGCCACCACCTCCACCCTATCAGCCACCTGCCCGTGCACCAGCACCTGCACCTACACCTGCACCGGAACCCTCTCCACCAGTTGATGTCTCCGATGATGATGAGACCAGCAGTGATTAGCACATTTTTGTTTTATTTTTATGTCGTCCTTTATTTCTTTACTTATTTAATACGCTTTTTAGTTTTTCTTCTTTTACGTGCTTTTGGAGTAGTATTATTATTATTTTCTTTAGCATTATTTCGTTTCTTTATTTATTTATATATATTAACCTTGTTTTGAGTGCATTGTAGAATACTATTTTGATGCCAATTCTCCTTCACCGCACTCTTGGCACCGTACTCATTTTCATCCACTCATGGACTTGGAAAAGGGCAGTAACTATCTCTCTTCATTGTTTCATGTTTTGCGCACACATTGAGGACAATGTGCATCTTAAGTAAGGGGGAGAGGTATACTTTATTGAAATACTTTATTGAATAAATTTCTACTTCATTTTTTTGATTCATTCGTCTCAATCAATGCCTGCTAAGTAAGCTAAATTGTTATGATAAGTATAATTTGATGTGATTTCCCTTTACATGTTAAACTAATTTGAAATTTCCTAAATGACAATTTCTTGTTGAGGTTAACTTAGTAATTTCGATCAATTATTGAGGATCGATTGTAATGGGTATAGTTAAGTTGTGGATCGATGGAAATTGGAACATTACTAAAATTTGAAACCTTAGTTACATTTTTGAGCATAATACAATTCTGTAGATTCTTGAGTCGGACTTGGTACGACCCTTAAGTTTATAACCCTCGAATAAAAATAAATAATTCTAAGGAGCTTTGAAAATTTTTCTCTGTTCCGCTGATTTTGACTACAAATGAGTTAGAATCATGAATAGTGCTAGTAGCCATTTGAACGGTGATTCTGGCTGAGTAACCGGGGGTCGGCATCACAAATGTTTACCTTCGCGTCAAAATGCTGGTATCAGTTCAAACAAGTCGGGCTCCTTAAAACATATATATATATAAAAAAATAATATAATAATAATAATAATAATAAAAATAAAATAAAAATAAAAATAGAATAATACTAATAAATTTGAGGGTTAGAATGCTTAAGAGAAAACTCACGTTTTTCGCACTTTGTTCATGGCATTTGAATTTGCTGGAATTTTATGCTCAAATTTTTAACTCTGGATTTTTAGGTTTTAGGTATGTGAAATTTTTATTTTGAAACTTCTTGATTCAACTGTTATGATTGTGAATTATGTTGATTGAGAAAGTGAGGTTATCCGATTCGAGTATTGTCAAAACTTTATTTTTCTTTTTGAATATAGAGGGAGTCTGTCATTTATGCTTATTACAGTAATTTAGTTTGCTTGAGGACAAGCAAAAACTCAAGTGTAGGGGAATTTGATAAGTACACAATTAATGATATTTTATTCCCATTTCTTAATATGATTATTATCAAATTGAGTTTAATTTGTTTGTTTAAAGTGCAATTTAAGAATAATTTCAGGAATTCTCGATAAATTGAGGCTTTTGGTCATTTCGGAGCAATTACGGATAAAAGTAGAAGAAAAAAAAAAGCAAAATCAGCCAATGGACACGCCCGCGAACACGGGCGTGTCGTTAGGCGTGCCCCTGTTACTACATTCAGTGGATATGACACGCCCAGTTGCATAGGCGTGTCACCAAACGTGCCATTTGTCCAGAGTCACAGTAGCTTCAACACGCCCAGGACCACGGGCGTGCTCATGATCGTGCTATTTACCCAAAGTCACAGTAGCTGCGACACGCCCAGGACCACGGGCGTGTCAATGAGCGTGTAATTCATCCAGACTCACAGTAGCTGTCACACGCCCGGGACCACGGGCGTGCCAAGGAACGTGCCTTTTATTCAGACCTACAGTAGCTATGACACGCCCTGGAACACGGGCGTGTCATTGGATGTGCCTTTGGTTCAAGATCACAGTGCCTATAACACGCCCAGGAACACGGGCGTGTCAGTGGTCGTGTCACCTGTCGAAAAGTGAGATTCTTTGCACTGATTGGGGAATAAGTGGGGGACAATAGCTGGCCTCTGTCAAAAAGAAAGAACAAGAAAAGGAGAGCTTGCCTAAATCAGGGAAAAGAGTGATGAACCAAGGGAAAGTGGTAGACAATGGATGGGATTAGTGAGCTGGAAGCATGGGCTAGAGATTTGGAGGAAAATAAAAAGAGAAGAGGGGGAGAAGAACAGCAGTTTTTGCTGGAGCATTGCTGGAAACAGATAAGAAAGAAGAGAAGGAAGAGCCATCTGCTGGAGCAAGGAGAAGGGTCTTGAGCTGAGATTAAAGGAAGAACAACACCATACTCAAGTCCTAAACCAAGAATCAAGAGCTCAAGTGAAGAAATACATATTCACTGCCATGAATTGTTTGGTTTCTCTTACTCATTTATCTTACTCTGTTTTTGTAGCTGTTAATATGAACTAAACCTTTCTCTATCTAGATATTGATGAACCCTAGCCAATTTGTATGAATTAAAACAATTGTATTCAGTTGAATCAATTAATTGAGTTGTTTTATTCTTATGATACTTGTTGTTATTTCCAATTGATAATAGCATGCTTGTTGATTGGTTATTATTTTCATATTATTGACTTGAGAAAGCTTGATGTGAATTGAATACTCATAAGGATTGAGGATTGATTGGGGTGCTAGAGATAGACCTACAAGATCCTTTGGTTTATAGTTCCTAGTCCTTAATGCATGACCTATTTAATTGTGTTTTGAGAAGAGATTCCGGCACTCTACTTAGTAATTAGGGATTAATCCACTCGAGAGAGGCTTTAATCTAAGTTAGAGGAATGCCAATTCAATTTGATTAAACGATTTAGTTGAATGAATTGTTTATAAATATTATTGAGGCTAGGGGGATTCAATATCTGGATAGTTCTATTAATATCATTATAAATCTTTTGTGCACAGCATTTAATTTCCTTTCATTTATTAATTAGTTGATTTTAGTTACAACACATCACACAACTATTAATTCACTAAACAACGATTAAGATTTGCACTAGTACTTGGCCTTGTCCCCAAGGAACGACACTCACTCACTACTATATTACTTGAGCGACCCGTGCACTTGCGGTAATTGCATATAGCTAACGGTACGCATCACCATCCATACAAGCACTTTAGGTTATAGAGATGCAGAAGAAATGACATCTTTGAAAATTTGGTGCACCTTGGATAAGGTTCATGCTCAGAATCATCAACCAAAATTTGATATTGAGTTCTATCATCATCATGAATGGCATGTTGCCCATCGTTGCTTGCATCTCCATACAATCTCACTACCTAATGATCCAAATACATATTGAAGTAACCCATGCATGTCATTTATTTCCACAACATCATTCCCCTCAATATAAGGAGACTCAAGAAAATTAAAACACAGAAGGCATTATCATGAGAAGTTGTTAAAGATTCCCCATGCAAAATCCAATCAGTGTATCCTAATAATATGCCATTACATCTCAAGTGTTCTTCAACCGCTTTTGGATCTAATGCAAACTTATTGTAACACTTCAGGCATGGACAAAATATATTTACATCCCTATGTCTATTCTAATAGCAAATTCAATGAAGTTTTGAAACACCATTTGCATATTCTATGCTAGATCTTGACTTGTTCATGCAACTCTTATCCATGATTCGATAAAATTTTCAAACTATAAAATAAATAAAGATATCATAATAACAAATTTATCAAATGCGCGGGAAGGAAATCTAAACAAACTTTACCATAATTGTACAAAAATAAGAAGTTTCTTTCTACTGAGAGAGAGAGAGAAGAGAAGATAGATTTGGAAACAAGAACAAGAAGTGCAAAGCGAAGGCTCGATTCCCTTAGGTTATAAAGCATAGATAGCCTGTGTTTGTGAGTTCCTCCTTGTGCATATGAATTTGTTTTCTTGTCCTAATTGTTCATTGTTCCTTTCTATATATTACATTGTTTTATCTCATTTTGCATTATGGATTTTGACATTTAGCTTTCTGGACTAGATAGATTTCTATTCTTGATCCTGTCATTCAAAGATGCGTACAATGCAAATTCTAGAAACTGGGAGTTGAAAATTTTTTTGAAAAGAAAATTAAAAAAGTCACATACTATATATATGGTACATACTGGCTTACTATCCATAACTTCAACCTTTTGGAAATCAACATGAGAGTCATGAAACTTAAAAAAAAAGAAAAGAAAAAAACAACTCAAAGGCTGCTCAAAAATTTCTGTGCATTGACATAACAAATATAAATGCTTCTTTTAAATTTACATTACAAATAAAGAAGATGAAAAATACTTCTGCACCAAATAGAACTTGTTTGCTGGAAAATGAAATCAATAACTAGAGCTCCTAGTGAGCTAAACTCAATTCTTATTATTTCGAAAGAAACAAGAACACAAGGATACATAGTCTCAGAGTCTGAGAAGGATAAGTAGCAAGTATTTTTTATCTTCTATGATATTTTTTTCTACTAATCATCTCTTATCATGGCTATAGATATCAAATCTCTAGTTCAATAATCCCTATCATCAGTTCAATAATTCAGTATTTCACTCTTGCCCAAAGCATCTAAAATTGTTTTTCATTTTGTGCCTGAAACAAAAATCAAATTGCAGTCGATAATTCTTACTTAAGTTTTGCCTAAAACTCAATTAATACTTATTATTTAGAAATAAATCGACTATTTTCTCAATCCAGTACAATTTAAGAGGACATGATTAGAATATTGATAACCATAATACTCACAGTTCATCTGATATAATAAACTCTATTGCAACTACTGGATATTAGATATATATTACATAACCATTAGCTTGTATAAACCCTAATAATCTACAAATGAGAGATGTGTTTGCGGAAAAATACTTAGATATTGATTGAGAAACAGAGATCCAACACAACGAAGTATAATGGAGATCAGCGATAATGGACGGCTAATGAGATTGAGCGGGGACTACGAAGAGGAGAACTTGCGACATTTTTAGTTTGAGTTGAGAGCTTAAGGTTACCTTCTCTGCTCAAATAAACAGATTGTATAACTAATTTGGGCTTCTGAAATTATTTATGTCCAAATATAATGGGTGCCAACCCAATTTAAAAGCAACGGTCCACAAACATATGAAAGTTAAAGTGCCGACTCTCTATAATTCTGACCCAATGAAAAGGTGGGTGAAAATTTATTTTGTTGTAGTGCATTGATTTTGCGATAAATTAAGAATTATACACAACCATTAAATATATGTTTTTACATTTATATTTATTCTATGTTTTAGGTAAATTATGAAATTACTTTTATTATTTGCATAATATTAAATATAAAGTAATAAATTAATATAATAAAATATAATTTTAAATTATCAGTAATAAATTGGTTATTTAGTTTGGTATAACATAATTTTTAATATAGATATAACTTAATATTTAAAATTATTCTATATTATAAAAAATCGGTATACTACATCGGAGAAAGTAAAAAAATTAATAGAATCTTTTGATTTTAAATATTTTAATTGAGGTATATAAATCGTCCAACGATTTCTATAATCCGTGCACAGCATTGCTTTGAGCAATATAATATGACAGAGAGCCTACTAGCCGAGATAGGACCATCGCATTGCACCGTTGCCATGATAAGTGCAGAGGGTCATTTCCATTTGGAATAAGCAACTATAGAGATCCGCAAGTTGAAATTTGAAATCCAACAATAGAAAATTATTTTGAGAAATTTTCAATATTTTAAATATTCTACAATTTTTATAATATATTTTTTCTTCACTAAATGTCTACCAAATGTCTACATTTTAAAGTGGCACATATAATTCTTGGAAGTGATATATATATATATATATATCTTTCATATATTAGATATAAAATGTTTTTTGAAATGTTTTTAAAGAAATTCAAATTCTATTTACAAATAAAAGACGAAATCCAACCAATTAATTAATCAAGAATACATATAAAACCTCACATTTCGTTGCAAATAGACTAGACAATTATTGCTTCATAATTATGAAGGTTTTTCTTTGTATACGAAGGCTGTTTTCTTAATTAGTTTATATATATGCTTTCTCATTTAAAATGTTGCATGCATGATTAAAGAATTAATTTTATCTTAAATTTATTTATAATGAACTTATGATTGTGCAGCGGGTGTTAATAACATAAATTATTTGCTATTATATAATTAAATAGCATATGAAATATTGTACTAAAAATAAATACTAAGAAAATTTTCAAAAAAGGTTTGAGGGGTCACAGACGATCCCACTTAAAACTCAATATCCTTAAACAGAATTTTACTCGGATAATTAATAGCACAATATAACAAAATAACTACACTTGATAATAGCTTTAAAATTAAGATAAAAATAGCACACCAAATTTGATGTGGTTTACCTTTTAATTTGGGCTACGTCCACTGGATAAACTCTGAATAATTTTCTTCCACTAATAAATAGTATAATTACAAGAGAGATTTTTCTAGAAATATATTCTAGAAGTATAATACTCACAATTGAGATAAATATAAAATAGTGGTAAATATTTTCTAAACATCCAAATTAAAACCTCACTAGTTTGCCACTCACAAAAATTATTATCTCATATAAATAATTTTCTCTCTTAAAATTTACTCTCTCTCTCTATTTGTTTCTTTTAAAATGGTTATATATATTAATTGGGGGAGAGAAGGCCTATTTATAGGGCCTTCCCTCTCCCCTTACATGGTTATAGCTTGCATTTGCAAGCCTTTTTTTTTTTTTTAACTTATGAGAGTGAAATATCACCACAAATCTTCCTCTCACACTCAAGTGGGTGGGACTTCCATACTAGCAATCTTCTTACAAGTAACTAGCTTCTTAGTGGGTAGAGCTTTAGTAATCATATTAGAGCCGTTATCATTTGTATGAACCTTTTCAAGCTGAAAATGCTTCATCTCTAGTGCATCTCGAATCCAGTGATATCTCACATCAATATGCTTTGATCATGAGTAAAAAGTAGAGTTGTTACCGAAATGAATGATGCTCTAACTGTCACAGTATAATACATACTTCTCTTGCTCAAAACTCATTTCTTGCAGAAACTTTTTCATCCATAGTAACTCCTTACATGCTTCAGCTATTGTAATATATTTAGCCTTAGTGGTGGGTAAAGCAATACATTTTTTTAACTTTGATTGTCAAGAAATAGCCCCCCTGCAAAATTAATCATAGATCCAGAAGTGAATTTTCTAAAATCAATGTCACCAGCCATATCTGCATTTATGTATCCATCCAACATAGGTTTCCCTTCACTAAAGCAAAAAACAAATTCTGGAGGTGCCTCTAAGATACCTTAGAATCTATTTTACTGCTAACCAATGATTTTTTCTAGGATTAGAAAGGAATCTACTTACAACTCCAACAACATGAGCAATATCGGGTCTTATGCAAACCATAACATATATTAAGCTGCCAACTGTAAAAGCATAAGACACTTTCTTCATTTCTTGTCACGACCCAACTAGGGACCGTGACCGGCGTACAGTTACACTCACGTGTAACTATACAAGCCTAAGACAACAATAGTTAGATCATGCCTTAAAGGAAAATAGTGTAAGTTATGCTCATAAATTCAATTATTAGTCTAAAGCAATATATAAAGTGTTCCAATTATTCAATGCCAACACAATACCGTCTAACTGAAAATGGTCAAATGTTTAAATCTCATTATTACAAGGAAACGGGTTCAGACTCAGTCTGCCCTTAGGTTATCCAGAAATCTATAAAGGAAGAAACATCTCCACTAACCTACTAGCTTTAGGATTCCAAAGAATGAAAGAATGGAAATAAACAACTGATGCTACCAGTGGACCTCAACCTGCAAAATCAGTCTATAGGGGTGTGAGCGTTATATATATAGGCGCTCAGTAAGTTCATGTGAGGCAGAGAAACACAACTATATAAGCAGTTTATAAATATCAAGTAACTCAAATACAATTAATTCAATCAAGGTGGTATGTCGGGGTCTACCAATATCAATAATTCATCCTCCCTTATTCCTCCTCAATAACAGTTACAGTATCAGTAATAATTAACAATAACAATCCACCCTTATAACAACCTCAGTATCAATATCAGTACAGTGGAGGTTTTTAACCTCATAAACAAATGCAATAATAGTTACAGTATTTCCACAATTGATCCTCCGTCCCCGTATGACATACCACCACACAACACAAGAAAAGTTTCAACAACATAATATTCACAATATTAGCATTCACAAGCACGTTCCTCTGTCTCCCAAACATTCATATAAAGGCTCGGGTATTGAAGGAATATAATATCAAAGAGAAAGAATAGTATATAAGAAGGGCTTAATATATATATATATATATACATTTGTTAGTCAAACATCAGCACATCACAAACAAACAATCACACCCATGAACTTACCTGATATGCAGACTTATTGAGATAAGCAAACTCCTCGATCCTATTGATCCCGAGGACCGACCTGATTATCACCTAAGTATACGATTCAACAATATCATTCATCAGAATCCGTCTCACTCACATGAAGTGTAATGTATGCCATGTATGCCATGAATAACAGTCAATCGAGTATTATTCAATAAAATGACCATTTTACCCCTAATGCATTTTCCTAACCAATTGACCATTTAATCAACCAACATACAACTCATGATTTAATTTAAATTTGCGGACCATACTCATGCAAAAACATTCACCCCTAAGTCTTACGTAAACGTAGCAAAGTGTTTCTAAAAGCGAAACTTAGTTTTTTTCCACAATATCGATGTATTTAGTGAAATAAGGGTAATTTTGGAAATTTCATATAAATTAATCCTGCTGTTAAACAATTTTGGAAAAATTCCAGAAGGTCCCTCACCCTTCCAGAGACCTCCGTACAAAATTTCAGGTCCATACAAAATGATTTAGTCCCCCAAAATCGATTTGCGATATACTGCCCGATCCATAACTACTAAAATGGGCAGTAGGATACACATGCATAAATACATACACAAAATTATATAAAAATTCCCCAAATATTTTTAACATTAAATTTACTTCATAAAATACAACATATCCAAATTTTGTAAATATCCAGTACGTAAAAAGCCCTCAAACAATTAACCCAACATGGACTGACCAGTAGATCCATTCTGGTAGTGACCAGGTCTATGATTTATTTACCCAACAAATATTATGATTCTGGATCTACAAAAATTACCATATGTAAATAACATCTGAGTACAGAACATACTAAAATTTCAGACTTATACCCATCACCTACGATTTATAAAAATTCATCAAAGTTTCTGGAATTTTCAGTAATTCCAAACAGCAAATTATACCAATTCAAAATTTAATTAAAAATAAAATACGAATCCTAAAAATATAAAATAAATATACAGGCATCCCTTAGAAACCCTAGAAAAAGATACAATAAATTTTAGGCATGATCTATTACTGTAAGTATGTTAATTAAATCAAAAATCGTTAAATCTATCAAAAACACTTACAGATTTTTCCCACTTTGAAAATTAATTAAAAATAGAAAATAAATTTAAATCCGATGCAAAATATGTTTTATCAAACCTAAAAACACCCTAGAATGTGATTGTGGAAAAAGATCGAATTAGAATTGAAGAGAAATAAATGAAAAACCTTAAAAATGAAAGAAACGTTGAAAACTAAAACTGAAGCCAGGCAAAACGGCAGGTCGAGAACCAGTGGCCACACGCCGAACGACGCACGCAGCACGCCGAACGACAGGAGGCTTCGCTCGCGTGGCTCGCCGAACGACCGATGCTCACTCGCCGAATGACAATGGCTTCCTCGGGCGGCTGGATCAAAACGACGGTGCTACGAATTTTGCTCTAAAATTCTCTTAAATTGAATACCCGATTTTGTGAGTGTCTCCAACTCTAAACCTAGCTGATTAGGGTCTATTTATAACACAAACACTTCCTAAAATTGTGTTTTAACCCCACTTCAATTTATTTTATTTAAATTAACCTCAAATATCAATTTAACCATTAAAAATCACCCCCAAACTTAAAACTCACAATTAAATCCCTCTTCACTAAATTTAACACAAAATAGATTTCAGTATTTATTTTTAAAATAAAAAAAATATTTTTATTCCATTTAAACACCGTAATTATTTTAAATGACCAAAATGCCCCCGAACACAAAAATACAATATTATACTCAAAACGACCGTCACATCGTCCCGAGTATCAAACAGAGCACCAAATCACCCAAATACGTTCAAACAAAATATAAGGGTGCAAAATGACCATTTTGCCCCTCAAGCGCAAAATTACCATTTTGCCCCTCAAGCGCAAAATTACCATTTTGCCCCCGGATTCAAATATTATAAAACCGAGGGGTTTTACAATCTTACCCCCTTAATAAAATTTCGTCCTCGAAATTTCAAAACAAAATAACCACAAGACAACCCTTATCACTTCGGTTTTACACAAAACTGGAAAGCATCGACTACCTGATACATGTTGTTATGGTTGGCCAGACCATAACCACACAATACCAAGCACTAAAGGCTATTCCAGCTTTGCTCCTGTTAAGTTCATTATGACATTAAGACACAATTTCCAAAACCAAATAAAATATCACGACCAATAACAATATTAATACTATGTAAACAATATACATAACTCGATCAACCTGCTATTCAATTCGTCATTACCCAACTCAATCAATGTCAAATCAATCGATATCAGTCAGACAACTCAATCAATAGCAATATCAACAGTCCAAAGTCCAAAATGCAAAAATGCATCAATAGTCAAAAATACAAAAATGCCATGCACAACTATGATGTTATGACAATGCTTATGTATGTTAATGTTTATGTATACTATGCATTCTATCACTCCAATATATACATTCTACCCCCCTTTAAGAATTTCGCCCACGAAATTTAGAAAATACCTGAGGATTCAAACAAATGAGGGTATGTAGATTTCACAGTTTCCTCCAATTCCCAGGTGCACTCATCAATAGAGTGATTACGCCATAAAACCTTTACAGATACTACATCTTTGTTGCGCAGTCGTTTCACTTGACGATCTAAGATTTTAACAGGTTGTTCTTTATAGGAACAATCATTACTGATCTCTATCGTCTCTGGAGCCAACACATGCTCAGGATTTGCAACATATTTCCTCAGCATAGAGACATGAAAAGTCGGATGGACCGCTTCTAATGTTGGTGGTAATGCCAATCTATATGCCACTTCTCCCACACGCTCCAACACCTCATACGGACCGATAAATCGCGGAGCTAGCTTACCCTTTTTACCAAATCTCATAACTCCCTTGAAAGGTGACACTTTAAGAAACACCTTATCTCCTGCAGCAAATTCTAAATGTCTCCTCTTAAGGTCTGCATAGCTCTTTTGCCTACTGAAAGCAGTTCGAATACGGCTCTGGATGACTGGCACTTTCTCTGAACTATACTGTAAAATCTCTGGGCCTTCAATTCTTCTATCGCCTACTTTCTCCCAGTACAAAGGAGTTCTGCACCTCCTACCATACAAAGCTTCAAAAGGCGCCATACCAATACTAGCTTGGTAGCTATTATTATATGCAAACTCAACCAATGGAAGATGATCCGCCCAACTACCACCAAAATCCAATACACACAACCGCAACATATCCTCCAAAGTTTGAATAGTTCTTTCTGACTGCCCATCTCTCTGTGGGTGAAAAGCTGTGCTGAGATGTTGAACGGTACCTAACCCTTCCTGAAATTTCTGCCAAAACCTCGATGTGAACTGAGTACCTCTGTCAGAAACAATAGAGACTGGGATCCCATGAAGACTCACTATACGATTGAGGTATAACTTTGCATACTGCGCTGCTGTATACTTGGTACTCACAGGTAGAAAATGTGCTGAATTTGTCAACCTATCAACAATAACCCAAATAGAATCATAGCCACCTGGTGTCTTTGGCAAACCAACCACAAAATCCATTGTCACCCTCTCCCACTTCCACTCGGGTAGTGGTAGCTCCTTTAGCAATCCTGCTGGTTTGTGGTGCTCGTACTTAACCTGCTGACAAGGCAAACACTGAGATACAAAGGTCGCAATATCATTCTTCATTCCTTTCCACCAATATAATTGCTTCAAGTCATGATACATCTTTGTGGAGCCGGGATGTACTGTATACCTTGAAGAGTGAGCTTCTTTCAAGATACTCTCCCTCAGATCATCAATCATGGGCACACACAACCTAGATCCAAACCTCAATACCCCTTGCTCATCAATACGAAACTCCTTATCTTCACCTTTCAGTACCCTTTGTCGAATAGTTTCTAATTCTGTATCTTTGATCTGAGTTGAGACAATCCTGTCAAGAAAACTCGGTCTAGCAACCAGATTAGCTAAAAACACCCCTGTATGTCCAACCACTTCCTTATTTGACAAAAGGAAAATCCAACCATCACCAATCAACTGATGAATATCCGAAATCAACGGCCTTCTGTGTGCAGATATATGAGATAAACTACCCAAAGATTTACGGCTCAAAGCATCAGCTACAACATTTGCTTTCCCAGGGTGATACTGAATGCTATAATCATAATCTTCAAGAAATTCCACCCATCTCCTCTGCCTTAAATTCAAATCTTTCTGGGCGTATACATACTTGAGATTCTTGTGATCAGTGAATATCTCGCATGTGACACCATACAGGTAATGCCTCCAGATTTTTAGCGCAAACACAACTGCCGCCATTTCCAAATCATGAGTAGGATAGTTAACCTCATGCTTCTTAAGCTGTCTTGAAGCATAGGCAACTACTCTGCCATGCTGCATCAAAACACAACCCAAACCAATACCTGATGCATCACAGTATACAGCATAACCTTCCGTGCCTTCGGGTAAAATAAGTACTGGTGCTGTAGTCAATCTCTCCTTAAGTGTTGTAAAACTCTCCTCACAGGTGTCATCCCAAACAAACTTTACACCTTTGCGAGTTAGCTTCGTCAATGGTGCAGCAATTCTGGAAAAATCCTTCACAAACCTTCTGTAGTAGCCTGCTAAACCGAGAAAACTCCGTATATCAGTAACCGTTTTAGGTCTAGGCCAGTCCATAACTGCTTCCACTTTCTTGGGGTCGACTTGCACACCTTCTGCCGAAATCACATGTCCCAAGAACACTACTCGATCCAACCAGAACTCACATTTGGAAAACTTAGCATATAACTGATGTTCCCTCAATGTCTGTAAAACTGACCTTAAGTGTTGTTCATGCTCCTCCTTGGTTCTCGAGTAAATCAAGATATCATCAATGAATACAACAACAAACCGATCAAGGTAAGGACTAAACACCCTGTTCATCAGGTCCATAAAAGCTGCAGGTGCATTAGTGAGTCCAAAGGACATAACAAGAAATTCATAATGCCCATACCTTGTTCGGAAAGCAGTCTTTGGTATATCTTCCTTTCTCACCGTCAACTGATGGTAGCCAGACCTAAGATCAATTTTAGAGAAGAAACAGGCTCCTTGCAGTTGGTCAAACAAATCATCAATCCGAGGTAGCGGGTACCTATTCTTCACTGTCACTTTGTTCAGTTGTCGGTAGTCAATACATAGTCTCATTGTACCATCTTTCTTTTTCACAAAAAGCACCGGAGCTCCCCAAGGTGAAATACTCGGTCGGATGTACCCTTTCTGCAACAGGTCATTTAACTGCTCCCTCAATTCCTTCAGTTCGGCAGGTGCCATTCTATAAGGAGGCATAGAAATGGGATTTGTTCCAGGTACAAGATCAATAAAAAATTCAATTTCTCTTTCCGGAGGTAAACCGGGCAAATCATCCGGAAACACATCCACAAAGTCTCGCGCTACCGGAACTTCTTCAAGCTTTGCTTCCTCTTTTCTTACATCTCGGATAGATACTAGGTAAGCATCACATCCTTTCCTCATTAACTTCCTGGCCCTCAAGGAAGAAATCAGTCGACTAGGCCTATCTATCTTTGAACCAACAAAAGTCACTGACTTACCTTCTTCATAGTCAAACATAACAGTTTTATTCCTATAATCCATCTTTCCTCCATGTTTAGCTAACCAATCCATTCCCAATATAACATCAAAATCAATCACATCTAGAATAACTAGGTCTGCTGGCAAATTCACATCTCTCACTTGAACCATACAACCCTTATAAACATTGACAGACTCAACTTCTTCCCCCAAGGGTGTATGAACAAGTAAAGGCATATCCATAGTTTCAGGTGTAATACTCAATCTAGATGCAAAACTAGGTGATATGAAAGAATGTGTAGCACCAGGGTCCATTAAAATATGAGCATCAAAAGAACAAATAGAAAGAGTACCTTGCACCACATTATTATCAGTCTGGGCTTGCTGGTTGTTCAAATTAAACACACGAGCATAATTCTGGTTCTGCCCTTGGTTCTGATTCTGATTCTGATTATTCCCTTGCCCAGCTGGCTGCACTGCGCTAGCATTCTGACCTTGATTGTTTTGCTGGTTTCCGTTGTTTGCAGCACCATAACCACGGCCTTGCTGATACTGATATCCCTGATAACCTCGGCCCTGTTGGCCCTGATATCCTCGGCCCTGCTGGCCATAGAAACCTCGGCCCTGCTGGCCATTACCTCGACCTCCGTGATAGCCTCGGCCGCCATAGTTACCACGTCCACCATATCCTCTTCCATTGCCATTTCCGTTCTGATTATGTCCATAGTACCCCTGATTGCCTACTTGCCTTTGTGTTTGTTGTCCAGCTTGATTCTGATTCCTTCTAGAATTAGGACAATCCTTCACTTGATGATCTTTCTGACCACAGCTCAGGCATGCACCAATCATTTTCCAACACTCACCTCCATGTCGGTTACCACAAAAATCACAAATAGGAGCTTTGTGCCCCTGCTGTTGATGTTGAAATCGGCCTCCTCCATTGCTACCTCTGTGGCCTTGATACTGCCCCTGATAATTCATTTGATCATTAGGCCTATTCCTCTTCCTGCTAGGCTCAGCCATATCAGTTTTTCTATCAGGTTTTCTTCTGTTTTCCATACCAATAGCTGCATTGACTGCCAGATGAAGCTCCTTGTAGTTATGGCTAGCAATCACATCATAATACCTGTCATCCAACCCCTCAACAAATCGTTCCGTCATAACTTCCTCTTCTTGCAGCAAGTGTGTAGCATAGGGTTTCAACTCCTGGAATTTCTCCCAGTATTCAGCAACAGTCTTGCTTCCCTGTTTGAGCATCTCAAAGTCTCTAGCCTTGGCCTTCAAAATATTCTTAGGTAGGAAGGTTTGTGTGAATCTCAGCTTGAAGTCCTCCCAGGTATGTACTCGATCAACTATCTGGCTATCAAACCAAACCCTAGCAGCCTTTTTCATTTGGTGACCTGCCAACTCAATAGATCTTTCTTCTGAACAATGCAAGGCGTTACATATTCTCTTGACCTCATCAATAAACAACATTGGGTTTTCTGTCGCAACATTTGAAAACTCTGGTGGGTCAACCCTGATAAACTCATGTAGTTTAACATATCCTGGCACTCCCGCCTGTGGTGCGTTGTCCTGCCCATTGTTCTGCCCCATATTCTGGACAAGTTGGGTAAATCCAGCTGCAAGTGCTCCCATAGTCTGACTGAAGGTTGCCATGGTGGCCATGAATTGCTCCTGACTCACTGGAGCTGCTGTTGTACCCTCAGGTACAGGCTCATTCCTTAGAGTTGGTGGTGGATCTCTGACATCATCCTCCGGTATGTCCTCAAAGTTTTCATTATTGGATGGTAGATCTTGGTTCTGCTGACCCTGTCCACCTCTGTCCACCACTCTGCGTGGTCTTCCTCGCCCCCTAGGCAAAGGTTGCTCCCGAACACTTCCAATTGGATCCTCTCCACTGTTCCTTGCCCCTTGGGCATTACTAGCTTCGCCAGTTAAAAGAAGACGTGTGCCTCTACGAGACATTGCACCTGATATGGAGGGCAATTGATTAACGCTGAAAGAAAACAAGAAAAACTTAAGAATACCCTAATGATTTCTGGATAACACAAATATCAAAACCGGGCTCTGATACCACTTTTGTCACGACCCAACTAGGGACCGTGACCGGCGTACAGTTACACTCACGTGTAACTATACAAGCCTAAGACAACAATAGTTAGATCATGCCTTAAAGGAAAATAGTGTAAGTTATGCTCATAAATTCAATTATTAGTCTAAAGCAATATATAAAGTGTTCCAATTATTCAATGCCAACACAATACCGTCTAACTGAAAATGGTCAAATGTTTAAATCTCATTATTACAAGGAAACGGGTTCAGACTCAGTCTGCCCTTAGGTTATCCAGAAATCTATAAAGGAAGAAACATCTCCACTAACCTACTAGCTTTAGGATTCCAAAGAACGAAAGAATGGAAATAAACAACTGATGCTACCAGTGGACCTCAACCTGCAAAATCAGTCTATAGGGGTGTGAGCGTTATATATATAGGCGCTCAGTAAGTTCATGTGAGGCAGAGAAACACAACTATATAAGCAGTTTATAAATATCAAGTAACTCAAATACAATTAATTCAATCAAGGTGGTATGTCGGGGTCTACCAATATCAATAATTCATCCTCCCTTATTCCTCCTCAATAACAGTTACAGTATCAGTAATAATTAACAATAACAATCCACCCTTATAACAACCTCAGTATCAATATCAGTACAGTGGAGGTTTTTAACCTCATAAACAAATGCAATAATAGTTACAGTATTTCCACAATTGATCCTCCGTCCCCGTATGACATACCACCACACAACACAAGAAAAGTTTCAACAACATAATATTCACAATATTAGCATTCACAAGCACGTTCCTCTGTCTCCCAAACATTCATATAAAGGCTCGGGTATTGAAGGAATATAATACCAAAGAGAAAGAATAGTATATAAGAAGGGCTTAATATATATATATATATACATTTGTTAGTCAAACATCAGCATATCACAAACAAACAATCACACCCATGAACTTACCTGATATGCAGACTTATTGAGATAAGCAAACTCCTCGATCCTATTGATCCCGAGGACCGACCTGATTATCACCTAAGTATACGATTCAACAATATCATTCATCAGAATCCGTCTCACTCACATGAAGTGTAATGTATGCCATGTATGCCATGAATAACAGTCAATCGAGTATTATTCAATAAAATGACCATTTTACCCCTAATGCATTTTCCTAACCAATTGACCATTTAATCAACCAACATACAACTCATGATTTAATTTAAATTTGCGGACCATACTCATGCAAAAACATTCACCCCTAAGTCTTACGTAAACATAGCAAAGTGTTTCCAAAAGCGAAACTTAGTTTTTTTCCACAATATCGATGTATTTAGTGAAATAAGGGTAATTTTGGAAATTTCATATAAATTAATCCTGCTGTTAAAAAATTTTGGAAAAATTCCAGAAGGTCCCTCACCCTTCCAGAGACCCCCGTACAAAATTTCAGGTCCATAAAAAATGATTTAGTCCCCCAAAATCGATTTGCGATATACTGCCCGATCCATAACTACTAAAATGGGCAGTAGGATACACATGCATAAATACATACACAAAATTATATAAAAATTCCCCAAATATTTTTAACATTAAATTTACTTCATAAAATACAACATACCCAAATTTTGTAAATATCCAGTACGTAAAAAGCCCTCAAACAATTAACCCAACATGGACTGACCAGTAGATCCATTCTGGTAGTGACCAGGTCTATGATTTATTTACCCAACAAATATTATGATTCTGGATCTACAAAAATTACCATATGTAAATAACATCTGAATACAGAACATACTAAAATTTCAGACTTATACCCATCACCTACGATTTATAAAAATTCATCAAATTTTCTGGAATTTTCAGTAATTCCAGACAGCAAATTATACCAATTCAAAATTTAATTAAAAATAAAATACGAATCCTAAAAATATAAAATAAATATACAGGCATCCCTTAGAAACCCTAGAAAAAGATACAATAAATTTTAGGCGTGATCTATTACTGTAAGTATGTTAATTAAATCAAAAATTGTTAAATCTATCAAAAACACTTACAGATTTTTCCCACTTTGAAAATTAATTAAAAATAGAAAATAAATTTAAATCCGATGCAAAATATGTTTTATCAGACCTAAAAACACCCTAGAATGTGATTGTGGAAAAAGATCGAATTAGAATTGAAGAGAAATAAATGAAAAACCTTAAAAATGAAAGAAACGTTGAAAACTAAAACTGAAGCCAGGCAAAACGGCAGGCCGAGAACCAGTGGCCACACGCCGAACGACGCACGCAGCACGCCGAACGACAGGAGGCTTCGCTCGCGTGGCTCGCCGAACGACCGATGCTCACTCGCCGAACGACAATGGCTTCCTCGGGCGGCTGGATCAAAATGACGGTGCTACGAATTTTGCTCTAAAATTCTCTTAAATTGAATACCCGATTTTGTGAGTGTCTCCAACTCTAAACCTAGCTGATTAGGGTCTATTTATAACACAAACACTTCCTAAAATTGTGTTTTAACCCCACTTCAATTTATTTTATTTAAATTAACCTCAAATATCAATTTAACCATTAAAAATCACCCCCAAACTTAAAACTCACAATTAAATCCCTCTTCACTAAATTTAACACAAAATAGATTTCAGTATTTATTTTTAAAATAAAAAAATAAAAAAAAATATTTTTATTCCATTTAAACACCGTAATTATTTTAAATGACCAAAATGCCCCCGAACACAAAAATACAATATTATACTCAAAACGACCGTCACATCGTCCCGAGTATCAAACAGAGCACCAAATCACCCAAATACGTTCAAACAAAATATAAGGGTGCAAAATGACCATTTTGCCCCCTCAAGCGCAAAATTACCATTTTGCCCCCGGATTCAAATATTATAAAACCGAGGGGTTTTACATTTCTTCTTTGTCATTCTTACTTGAAGGACATTATTTGAAACTCAACTTGAAATGACCTGTAAGTAGAGAGCAAACTAGTTTTGCCTTGCTCATGTTGAACCCGTCAAGAACTTTCTCAATGTATATTTCTTAAGATAGCCACAATTTTTTTCTCTTCCAATCTGGAGTAATTTTCATCCCCAGAATTTGCTTGGCAGATCCCAAATCCTTCAGTAGTTTGATACTCAAAGAACACCACATCTCTACTTCTAATGATTTTCTTATTAACAGGATCCCAAAGCCTGTAACCAAATACTTCATGAACATAAACTAAGAAGATGCATTCTTTAGCCTTGGAGTTAATCTTGGATCTCTCATCTTTTGGAATGTGAACAAATTCCCTGCATCAAAAAATCATAAATGTTCATATGAAACATCTTTCCCCCTCCATTCTCTTTCTAGAATATCTTCATCAAGAGGAATTGAAGGAGAAAGGTTAATCAGGTTGACTACAGTTCTCATTGTTTTACCCCAAAAGGACTTAGGGAGTTTAGCATGAAAGAGCATACATCGAATCCTCTCCGTGATGGTTCTGTTCATTCTCTCAACAACACCATTTTGCTGAGGTATTTTTGGAATTGTCTTTTACCAAGCGAATGTCGTGCTCTTTGCAATACATCTCAAATGGACCCATGTATTCTCATTATTATTTGCACGAACATATTTCAACTACCTTCCTGTTTCTCTTTCAACACTGATATGAAAATGTTTGAACACATCCAGCACTCGATCTTTGACTTTTAGAGCAAAAAGCCCACACATTTCTAGAGTGATCGACAATAAAAGTCACAAAATATGAAGCACCGCCAAGTGTTTTATCACTCATAAAACAAACATCAGTTTGAACTAAATCAAGAATATTTAATCTTCTTGGAGAGTAAGATCTCTGGAATACAACTTTATATTGTTTTCCTACCAAAAATTTAGTATAAGATTCTAAATGTATACCTGTCAAGGGTAGAAATTTCTTTCTAGTGAGAACACTAATTTTTTTATCACTTAGGTGACCAAGCCTTTTATGCCATAAATTTGATGAAGTATCTGCTTCTGCATTCACCTCTCCTTTGTATATTTTGGGTTATGCAAAGCATAAAGTATCTTATCTGCTTCTTTTAACCAATATAAGACTTCATTTTGTAATTTTGCAATTCATCAGCAAGAGTATCAGAAAAAATAAGATTGAGTAGCATCTTAGGAACATGCCTGACATTATGAGTCATAACTTACACGTGGTATTAGTATTTAAGCATACAGTACCTATGCCAATAACCTTAGTGAAGCTTTATTTTCCATTCTAACTTAGCCAAAGTCACACTTGGTATATGATGTAAAAAATCATGTTTAGTAGATACGTGATTGAAGCTCTAGATCAACAATCCAAGAGATTTTATGGCCATCAAGATACGGACAATTGTCTCCAGTAGAAATGACATGAAGCTGTACCTTCTTTTTCTTTATTTTTGTCTTTTGCCTGCTCCTTTTCAACTGCCTACTAAATAAATCTTTTCACATATCTTGGCTTGCCACAATGATAGCAAGTGATATATTTTCTCGACTTGGATCTACTTCTTGACTTGTCAGGATTGTCTGACGGCTTGTCTGCATTTTGAAAATTTTTAGTTTTGCTTCTACCATGCCTTTCAGTAACTAATGATTTTGAGTGGATAGAAGAGCCTTGATATTTTCTTTTGGTTTCTTCATTTGACAAACTTTCACAAACTGCATCCATAGACAGTTTGCCTTCAGGAGCTGAATTACTCAAGGCAACTATTAAAGTCTTCCAGCTGTCAGGCAAAGTATCAAAAAATAAACAAGCCTGCAGTTCATCAGATAATACAACTTTTATATTAGTTAAGTGATTTACAATATTTTTAAAATTTCTCAAGTGTTTAGTCATACTGCTCTTATCTTTAAATCTCATATGGACGAGTTTTATAATAAGAAAAATCATGTTTTGTGGTGATTTTCTTTTGTACAAATTTGCAAGTTTCTTCCACAAGGCCTCAACATTATTCTCCTGTGCTATATGATGATATACACTATTATCTATCCATTGCCTAATTGTATCCATAGACTTTCTATTCATTTTCCCCAATTCTGGTTTGATTTATTTGCTGGTTTGCCCTTATCACCTTCAATATGATCATAAAGATCCTTGCAAATCAAAAAATCTTTCATTCTAGACTATCAAATGGAATAATTTGAAGAATTTAATTTGAATATACTGCTAGACTCTTCTATTTTAAATTGCACAGGCAATAGTCAACCAGGCTTTAATACTAGTTATTATACAGTAAGTGTTAATAACACATAAATTACTTGCTATTATACAAGTAAATAACATATGAAATATTGTACTAAAAATAAATATAAAAAAAATTCTCGAAAAGGCTAGCTGGGTTACATACGGTCTCACTTAAAATCTAGTCTTCTTAGATATAATTTTATTCGGATAATTAATAACATAATATAACAAAACTACTACATTTGATAATAACTCTAAAATTGAGACAAAAATAGCACACCAAATTTGACATGGTTTACCCTTTAATTTAGACTACATTCACGAGACAAACTTCAAGTAATTTTCTTCTACTAATAAATAGTAAAATTATAAGAAAGACTTTTCTAAAAATATATTCTAAAAATATAACACTCACAAATAAGATATGCTTAAAATAATAATAAATATTTTCTAATTATCCAAAATAAAATTTCACTATTTTATCACACACAAGAATTATTATTTCACTTAAATAATTCTCTTTTAAAATTTACTCTCTCTATTTTTTTTCCCTTTAAAATGGTTATATATATTAGTTGGAGGGAAGCCCGTGTTACACGGTTACAGCTTGCATTTGCAAGCTTTTGTTTATTTATTTTTAACTTGTGGGTCTCTTTAGTGGGACATCACCACACATATATATAATTTAATTTTTTTATCTTTAAAATTTTAATCCTTTTAATTAAATCCTGATTTCGCTGCGTGAGAAGAAACAAATATGATTATCTGTTATTTATCATGTGAGCATGCTACTGCTATAAACAAGAGGAAATTGTAACCGTTATGCTGCGTCAGCTAATGTGTACTAACAACTCTTGCAGAAAGTTGTTATTTACAGATAAGACTGTTAATTTAGTTGTCCTA
Organism: Garcia nutans; assembly: GCA_947685225.1. Classification (NCBI taxonomy): domain Eukaryota; kingdom Viridiplantae; phylum Streptophyta; class Magnoliopsida; order Malpighiales; family Euphorbiaceae; genus Garcia; species Garcia nutans. Next base: position 57,797,975 of record CANTUV010000008.1, read on the forward strand.
TGGTAAATAGACTCCACCAATTGAAATTCTTTGCTCCATTGCTGCTTTTATTAATGTAATCAATTATATAAATGTTTAATTAATTTATAGTTTCTATTTAATTTATTTTATATTTATAATTTTATTTTTACATATCGTATATTTGTATATATATATATTATAAAATATTGAATAAAAACAAATAAATTGAGAATGTCCAAACTTATTCACAGGTTTGACAACTCACTTGACTCGCCCATCAAAAGAAAAAAGTCAGGTTTGGCGAAGGACTTCTCCCCCTATAAATGGAGAATCGTTTAATTACTAAACAATTTAAGTAATTTTGTTAAGTTTATGGTAAATATATTTATATCTTTAACAAGTTTTCCACTAAAGTTTTCTATTTAAATTTAGTATAGAATATATCTATTTTTATAGTTTTTATTATTCAATTGTCTACCAAATTATTAGTAAAATTATATTTTCTCGTACATTAATTTGAATTGGATATCATATGCTCTTTTCATCCCATTTTTATAGTACAGTAATTATTTTATATATATTAATACAGTATGGTTAAGTTAATTAGGAATTGATTTTTTTCTAATATATCCTCATTAAATATAATACATTTTTTAAATAATTTTTAATGCTATTTGTAATTATTGTAAGAAAATTTTTATTAAATGAAAATATAATAGTAAAATAATAACTTTATTTATAGTAAGTGGACTATATTTTGGGACATTCAAAAATAATATAATCGACTATAAAAATGAACGAATGAGTAAATTTTAAAAAATTAAAAGGAAATCTATTAATTGTTTTATTAAAATTTAACGGCCAACATTATTAATTGTTATTTATAGATATCATATATATTGACGACATATTATTTGACTCAAACATTTCTAATTATTATAAATAAATAAAAAAATCATTTATTTCGTGGATCACCACAAGATTCTAACTTTTATACAACTTTTGGTTTGTTACACCTTAATTAATGTATGAGAAGAAATTCTGAAAGATTACAAGAAAAATATTATTTCTTATTTTTATTTTCTGTAATTATATAATTTAATTCAATGAAAATTGCTTACAAAAGAAAATCAAATCATCTTCTTTTACGTTTATTTTCGTATGATCATTATAACTAAATTCGTTCTTACCCCATATAATTTATGATGGGATGCGATGAAAATGGAATAAATTTTATGGGATGTAATGGTATATGAAAACTTGTTAAGTTACTTGGATGTGGCTAGCTATTTGATGTAAATGAGTTCATTAAGACCAAGAAAGACTCCTAAAGAAAAATTGAGAAGTTTAAACGAAGATTCGTTTATAGACGAAAATCTTTTCCTGTGTTTCATCCAAGAACACCGTTGAATTTAGAGGTTTTCCATATAAGATTTTGATGATAATAAAAAGTTAGTTGAGCTACTAATTATTTTTCAAATATTTGTTCAATTAATACTCTCCGTCCCATTGAAATTATCACTTTTATAAAAAATTTGACCCTCTTAAATTGTCACTTTATAAAATAAAAAAAAAATTAATTAATTTTTTTTCAACTATATCTTTATCATTAATAACTTAATTAATGAGGTAAGAGTACAATATTAATAAATTAATAGACAGTAATTTACTTATTTAGTCCATTCAAAATAATTTTGTATAATATTTAAAGAATTTAGTGATTTTCTTAATAGATATGCATAAACTGAATGCGACGATTTCACTGAGACGGAAAAGGTATAAAATACTCGTGTTCCAATATTTTAGAATTTAAAGAAACTCATGGAAGTTTGGATCTTTGAGAATGTTTGGTTTAGTTTAAAAAAATTATTTTATAGGCACGAAAGTGCTCAAAGGCTAATATGAGCTTATATATATTTAAAATTTTAAGTAGTTATATATTTAATTTGAGTGGTTAATAAATACCTAAAATATTTGATAAAAAATAATTAATAAGTACATTTAGTGTTAAAATAATTAAAAGTGATATGAAATGATATTATTAAGAGGATTTATTGAAATAAATAGAGAGAATATAATATGTTAAACTAGCTTATATGCCAAGTACTTATAAGCACAAAAAATAAAACTGTTACCTATTTTTTTTTAAATTTATAAACTCAACTTATAAACTCATAAAATAATTTAAATAAATATATGAAGTTAAATTTATAGATATAAGGTAGTTTGATAAGCTTATAAGTGGCAAAATACTCTCTTAATGTTAAAACTTAAAGTTGGGAAAAAAAAAAAAAAAGAAGAAAACCACACAAGTTGAAGGGCCTTTTATGTCTAATTTGTAATTTTCATTTGTTTCTCTTTTCTGTGTAACTCTAACTATTTTGGGATTTATAAATCTCGGTTTATTACTACTTCAGTTTGGATATTCAAATCTTTATTGATTCATGTTTAAAATCATTAGGTTCCTAGGAAATCATCCCTACTAAAATCTTTTGGATTTTTTTTTTGGAATTCTAGCAAATCATCTCAAGACCCTCTTTTCAGAATTTAGCAATTAGCAGTGGACTAGAACACAATCGATACCCTGTCATTACTTGAGAAATTGCAGCTGAAATCCTTCCAATACTTGTAAAGTTCAGAATCTTACAATATTTGAGCAGGACCCTTCAAAGGGTAGAAGTTTATTCAAAAGCCCACACCTCACAATATATGTGCAGTGTAGAAGTAGATTATTCCTATCAGTAACCATATAAAACCAGCCAGCTATCATAGTATTACGCCACCATTCTTGCTGTATTGCAGACGAGCAAATCCCCACATACAATTTATCAAAACTGCAGAGTAACTAACAAAGCCCGAATTAACTATGACCCGAATTAAATGTGAAAGAAAGTGTTTCCAAATCATTTTTTTTTCAATCTAGATTCAAACATAAAATTTTGATAACAAATTGTTTTATGATTAAAAAATGTTTTCAGTTACATTCCTTGTTTATCACGATTTTAATGGCAGGAAATCTATTCATAATTAGATGGTGGCGGCATAAATTAACTCTGTGGTTTTCAGCTTGAAGTTGAACCTTTGATACTTCCTGTTTAAAGACTTGGAACGAATCCTGTGAATTAGAGGTATGCTATTGCCTATTGGTTAGATGTCACTTCTCCATTGTCATATTTTGAAATGAATTTGTCAACTTGTTATGACTTGCTGAACGCTGAATTAGTAGAACTGACTATCCATTTCATCCAGTCATTGCGCCTTCTCACTTTGTCATCTTGCACTTCCAGAACAGTTGAAGTCCTCAACGAGTCCAAAATTAACTAGGTGTCCTTTGTCATACTCTTAACTCGATTAAAGCCTGCTATTAAAGCAACTGAGACCCAGCCCTGATCGTCCATATTTGACTTCAAAAAATAATCACCAATTAAGTTAGCATCACTGAAATAATATTCTATCTGATGGATTAACATGGCAGGCAAAGAAGGTTCATGAACAGGGACAATCATTGCAGGTGCTGCTGCATGTGCCATTGAAGGAACACCCCTAAAGGGCTCCATCGCCAAAGTCGGTGTATATAACAAATCAGGAAAACCGAAGGGATTTGCGAAGGATCTCACAGGCTGGGGTTGAACAAATACGGCAGTATTAGGGGGAGGAGGCCTAACAAAAGCCATATGAGATCTTTGTGGTTGCACTGGCGGATCTTTGATATTTCCATAATGTCCTCTGTCCTGACATCGCCTACCCATAAAATTATTATGGTAGGAGCTCTCTCCACGTAGTCCAAAGTTGCCTCTGCAAGAAGAATGTCTGTTATCATTAACCACAGCTTGTTGAGGCAAAAATTCACTAACTGTTTCAGGTTCCCAGTTATTGTTGCCCCTATATGGAGGCTCTCTTGGAGATTGATCAGGCACTGCTGGTATCAGATTCCCATAACTATTGGGTTGTTGGGTTTGGGTTCCCTCCTATGTGGTAAAACCCACATATTTTGTAGTCCACTTAAATTAGCCCATTGGGGCTATTTTTGTTATTTTCAAAAACACACCAACAGCTAATATGAGGGCTGGCCGTGTATTGTTGATTGTATTCTTCATTTTTCATTTTGAAAGAAAAAGAAAAGAGAGAGAGAGGAGAGAAGAGCTCAGTTTTTTTTAGGTCTTCCGCCAGTCTGCTTGATTTGCAAATCAGACTGTGATTTTGTGTCCGATCAGGCTGAATTTTGGAGGACAGTTAGAAGACATCTTGTTCTTGCTTCTGGACGGTGGAGATCTGGTTTGAAGGTCTGGAAGTGGAGGTTCTTCCTCAAACTCTTTGCTGCCCTGTTTTGATTCCAACAGAGTCGTGTTTCACCATTCTGAACTGATGGACAGTCATCCTTTGTCCAATTGAACTGATTTTTGGTGATCAAGTTCCTGACTCATGGTTCTTCATTCTGAACGGTGGAGATGTATTTTGGAGGTCTGAAAGGTTAGGTTCTACTGCCCAACTTTGAGTTGTTTTGAGCTGTTCTGTTTTACTTTCCAGCAGTATCGTGTTTTACCATTTTCAACGGATGGACAGCCATCCTTTGTCCAATTGATCTGAAATTTGGTGGGCATGTTTATGACTCATTGTTCTTGATTCTGAACGGTGGAGATTGTATTTGGAAGGTGGGAACATTTTCTTTTTGGCTCATTTCAGTAGCACTAGAAACGGATTACTCCATCTGTGTATTTTCTACTTGTTTATGGTTGTATGTGGTTGAGCCCCTTATTTTCAGTGATTGAGGGCTACTGAATTTGTAAGACAACATTTTTTATAGTGGATTTGTTTGCTTGGATCAGCGAAGAGGTCCCGTGGTTTTTTATCCTTCACACCGAATGAGTTTTTTGCCACGTTAAAGAAATTCGGTGTTATTGTGTTGAATGATTTTATTTGTGCATTGTGGCAGCATATTGATTTATATTGTTGCTGGAAATTTTGTTCATTTATCCCCTAATAGATTCATGCAAGTGGGAAAGATTTATGATTAGTGTGTTGTGATCATTGCATTCCCATCACAGTGGTATCAGAGCTTCCGGTTTATTTGTTGATTGGGTTGCTTTACTTGCTTGAATAATGGAGGTAAATTTGAATAAAATGATTTGTTTAGATGGCACAAATTATCATAGTTGGAAAGGAAAGATGAGGGATATCCTTAATCTTAAAAAGTTACACCTGCCTGTATTTTCTACTCGTAAGCCTGAGTCTAAAACAGATGAAGAATGGGAATTTGAGCATTTACAAGTTTGTGGTTTTATTCGACAGTGAGTTGAAGACAATGTGTTGAATCATATTACAAATGAGACTCATGCCAAAACTTTGTGGGAGAAACTTGAATCTTTATATGCTTCTAAGAGTGGTAACAACAAGTTATTCTTGCTTAAACAAGCTACACGTCTACAGTACAAAGAAGGCACTCCAATACTTGATCATGTAAATGAATTTCAGGGCATCTTTGATCGATTATTCAGTATGGGTGTCAAATTTGATGAAGAAATTATGGGACTTTGGTTGTTGAATACACTTCCTGACTCTTGGGAGAACTTTAGGGTATCTCTAACTAATTCTGCTCCTGATGGTGTTGTAAACATGCAGTATGTGAAGAGTGGTATCTTGAATGAAGAAGTGAGAAGAAAAACTCAAGTGGCTTCCACATCACAGTCAGATGCATTTGTTGTACAAAGCAGGGGGAGAAGTAAAAACAAAAATGAAGATCACAGTAAGAGAGGCAAGAGCAGGAGTAAATCAAAGTCAAAGTAGAAGAATCTCGAATGCCACCATTGTGGTAAACCGGGGCATATTAAGAAGTACTGTTACAAGTGGAAAAAGGAGAATAAAGCTAACAAAGGCGACAAAGGTAAGCAGGAAAAGAAGGGCAATGATGATGATAATGATCGGGTTGCTGTTGTTACTTCAATTGATTTGGCAATTGTTACTGATGAAGATATGATTAATGTTGTTGGTAATGAGATATTTTGGGTAATGGATAGTGGTGCTGCACACCATGTTGTTTCAAGAAGGGAATTCTTCTCATCCTACACTCCAGGTGATTTTGGAATTGTGCGGATGGGTAATGAAACTGTATCCAAAGTCATGGGCATTGGCAATGTGATAGTCGAGACCAACCTTGGAATGAAGATAATGCTTAAAAATGTCAAACATGCACTAGATATAAGATTGAATTTGATGTCTTGTTAAAAATTATATAAAGCTGGATATGGCACCAATTTGTTTGAGTACGGCACTGTTTACAAAGGATCATTAGTAGTGGCTAGAGGGTTCAGAGCTTCAGCTTATATTGGCTACAAACTGCACTTCCTTCAGATCTTGTGAATGCAGTTGAGAATGAGAACTCTTCAGAATTATGGCACAAGAGGTTGAGTCATATTAGTGAGAAGGGTCTTAATATTCTAGCTAAAAAGAATTTTCTTTCCGGGTTGAAAGGTGGAGAGCTGGATATTTGTTCTCATTGCATGGCTGGAAAACAGAAAAGAGTCTCCTTCAAGCACCATCCTCCTTCTAGAAAGAAAGAATTGCTTTAGTTGGTACACTCAGATGTGTGTGGTCCTTTAAAAGATAAGTCACTCGGTGGTGCACAGTATTTTGTGACTTTCATTGATGATCACTCAAGAAAGCTTTGGGTTCGTGTCTTGAAGTCAAAGGATCAAGTCCTTAGTGCATTCAAAGAATTTCATGCTTATGTTGAGAGAGAAACAGGTAAGAAGCTGAAATGTGTTCGCTCTGATAATGGAGGTGAATATTGTGGCCCATTTGATGCATATTGTAGAGAGCAGGGTATTGTACACTAGAAGACACCTCCTAAGACTCCTCAGTTGAATGGCTTGGCAGAAAGGATGAACAGAACTTTAATGGAGAGAGTTAGATGTGTGCTTTCTGATGCTAAACTACCTAATTCTTTTTGGGGTGAGGCATTATATATTGTTACACATGTTATCAATCTTACTCCTACTATTCCTTTGCAGAATGATGTTCCTAATAGTTTTTGGTGTGGGAGAAAGCCTTCCTATAACCATCTACGGGTGTTTGGCTGTAAGTGTTTTGTTCATGTTCCTAAAGATGAGAGGTCCAAGCTGGATGCCAAGACAAGACAATGTATTTTTATTGGCTATGGTCAAGATGAGTTTGGCTATCGGTGTTATGATCCCATTGAAAAGAAAGTTGTCAGAAGTCGTGATGTGGTCTTTATAGAAGATCAAACTATTGAAGATATTGGCAAGGTGGAGAAGCAAAAGCCTCAGATTGACAGCTTGATTGATCTAGATACAGTTCCTTCAACTCCTACACCTGATACAGTTGATGTTGAAAATCAGGTTGAACTTCAAGAAAATACTCAAGATACAGATGAGGTGGATATTCCTGAAGATGAGGTAGTTGATGATCAGTATGGGGATCTTGGGGAGCAACAAGAAGTTCCACTTAGAAGGTCTACCAGAGATCGTGTTCCATCTACTAGGTATTCACCTAATGATTATGTGCTATTGACAGATGCAGAGGAGCTAGAATGCTATGAAGAAGCTATTGAGAGTGAAGAGAAGGAAAAATGGGTTACAAGGTGAAGCAAGAAGAGAATTCATCATCTCCCAGGTATAAAGCTCGATTAGTTGTCAGAGCATTCAGTCAGAAGAAGGGAATTGATTTTGAGGAGATATTCTCACCAGTGGTCAAGATGTCTTCGATCCGAGTTATTTTGGGTTTGGCTGTTACTCTTGATTTAGAGATTAAGCAGATGGATGTAAAAACTGCTTTTCTCCATGGTGATTTAGAGGAGGAGATCTATATGGAGCAACCTGAAGGCTTTGCGGTGAAGGGCAAAGAAAACTATGTTTGCAAGTTGAAGAAAAGCTTGTATGGTTTGAAACAGGCACCGAGACAATGGTATAAGAAGTTTGAGTCTGTCATGGTTCAGCAAGGCTACAAGAAGACTACTTCTGATCATTGTGTTTTTGTCCAAAAACTTTTTGACAATGACTTCATCATCTTGTTACTGTATGTTGATGACATGCTCATTGTAGGTCCCAACTCTTCCACGATTGTGGATTTGAAGAAAGAGTTGAGCAAGTCCTTTGCCATGAAGGATTTGGGACCAGCGAAGCAAATTCTTGGCATAAGAATCACTCGTGACAGAAAATGCAAGAAGTTATGGCTTTCATAGGAGAAGTACATTGAGAAGGTGCTACTCCGGTTTAATATGGCTAACGCAAAACTTGTAAGAACACCTCTTCCCACATCTCTTAGATTGAGTATTAACCAGTCTCCTTCTAATGAGCAAGATAAAGAATACATGAAAAAAGTTCCTTATGCTTCTGCAGTAGGAAGTTTGATGTATGCTATGGTTTGCACTAGACCAGATATAGCTCATGCAGTTGGTACAGTAAGTAGATTTCTCTCAAATCCAGGAAAAGAGCATTGGAATACAGTAAAGTGGATTTTGAGATATCTCCGTGGCACTTCAAGTATGAAGTTGTGTTTTGGGTCTGAAAAATCTATGTTGTGTGGTTATACAGATTCTGATATGGCTGGAGATATTGATTCAAGAAAGTTTACTTCGGGTTACTTGATAACTTATTCAGGGGGAGCTATTGCATGGCAATCCAGATTGCAAAAGTGCATTGCTTTGTCTACTACAGAGGCTGAATTCATTGCAGCCACTGAAGCATGCAAAGAATTGCTATGGATGAAAAAGTTTATCAGTGAGCTTGGATTTACTCAGAAGAGGTATGTTCTATTTTGTGACAATCAAAGTGCGATTCATCTTGGTAAGAATCCTACATTTCATGGTAGATCCAAACATATTGATGTAAGGTACCATTGGATTCGTGATGTTTTGGATTCTAAGTTAGTTGAGCTTGAAAAGGTATATACAGATGATAACGGTGCTGATATGTGTACAAAAGCTCTACCAAGAATGAAACTTGAAGCATGTTGCTTGAATGTCGGTTTGGCATCCTCCTCCACATAGTCGAGAAGGGGGAGAATTGTTGGGTTTGGGTTCCCTCCTATGTGGTAAAACCCACATATTTTGTAGTCCACTTAAATTAACCCATTGGGGCTATTTTTGTCATTTTCAAAAACACACCAACAGCTAATATGAGGGCTGGCCGTGTATGGTTGATTGTATTCTTCATTTTTCATTTTGAAAGAAAAAGAAAAGAGAGAGAGAGGAGAGAAGAGCTCAGTTTTTTTAGGTCTTCCGCCAGTCTGCTTGATTTGCAAATCCGACGGTGATTTTGTGTCCGATCAGGCTGGTTTTTGGAGGACAGTTAGAAGACATCTTGTTCTTGCTTCTGGACGGTGGAGATCTGGTTTGAAGGTCTGGAAGTGGAGGTTCTTCCTCAAACTCTTTGCTGCCCTGTTTTGATTCCAACAGAGTCGTGTTTCACCATTCTGAACTGATGGACAGTCATCCTTTGTCCAATTGAACTGATTTTTGGTGATCAAGTTCCTGACTCATGGTTCTTCATTCTGAACGGTGGAGATGTATTTTGGAGGTCTGAAAGGTTAGGTTCTACTGCCCAACTTTGAGTTGTTTTGAGCTGTTCTGTTTTACTTTCCAGCAGTATCGTGTTTTACCATTTTCAACGGATGGACAACCATCCTTTGTCCAATTGATCTGAAATTTGGTAGGAATGTTTATGACTCATTGTTCTTGATTATGAACAGTGGAGATTGTATTTGGAAGGTGGGAACATTTTCGTTTTGGCTCATTTCAGTAGCACTAGAAACATATTACTCCATTTGTGTATTTTCTACTTGTTTATGGTTGTATGTGGTTGAGCCCCTTATTTTCAGTGATTGAGGGCTACTGAATTTGTAAGACAACATTTTTGATAGTGGATTTGTTTGCTTGGATCAGCGAAGAGGCCCCGTGGTTTTTTATCCTTCACACCGAAGGAGTTTTTTGCCACGTTAAAGAAATTCGGTGTTATTGTGTTGAATGATTTTATTTGTGCATTGTGGCAGCATATTGATTTATATTGTTGCTGGAAATTTTGTTCATTTATCCCCTAATAGATTCATGCAAGTGGGAAAGATTTATGATTAGTGTGTTATGATCATTGCCTTCCCATCATGGGTGGCATTGCGAAAATATGAAAAGGAGCTCGTAGAGGCGGCGAAGTGGAATGGGTGAAGCTGCTTTGAGTTTGCGCACGCCCAGAGCTATTGCCTCCACTACCAGCACCACGCTTCATCCACCTTTGTCGAACAGGCATCGTTTTCGCTTGCTTCTGAGATGTTTGAGTTGTGATATATCCCTGATTAGTGGGCATTGATTCATCAGGAGAAACAACAATCTTAGCAGGAGAAACAGGAGGAGAAAAATCATTCGTTGTTGTTGCCGTTGATGATAATTTAGGGGAAGGTTTTGTAGATTCAGATAATGAAGGCCATGAAACAGTTCCCATCACAGGACTAATATCTAGTCCATTGGACGGCTTCTTCCATGTTGGCTTTTTTGAGATAACAGCATTGACACGATTATTTTCCAAAGTCTCCATAACTAACGAAGAGTTGTCCATTGGCTATGAAGAAATCGGCGAGCAACCAAAAAAAGAAGATTGTTTTGAAGAAATTTGGTTACGACGTGAGCAATCAGAAAAAGAAGATTGGTCACCCAAAGGATGGCAATGGAATTGAATTCTCGCAGGACAAAGCCTATGGAGAAGGAAAATTCTTAGGCACCTGACGAGATATTAATATACAGTGTCCCATCCAAATCCCAATCCATCTAGGAAGTGGCAACCCAAGATATGTGGATTTCCTTTTTAATTCAGGAAAGTAAAGAGTTAACTACGCTGGAGCTGTATATCTTCATGAAGATTTGTCGAACTCTTTCTTTCTCAATACTGTTATAATAATTGTAATTATCAGTAACATCTTAAGTTAATATAAAACATATCCAAAACTGAAAATTTTAAATTTAAATTATTTAAGTTATACAATTGTTTTTTGAAATATTAAGTTATATAATTTTTAAAAAATTTGAAAATATTTAAAATTATAATTTATGTATTTTAAAGTAACTGAATGTAAAAAAACAATAAAAAATAAATATCAAATTATGTGGTTACATACTATTTAAATTTTAATTAATCTTATTAATATTTAAAAGACACGCATAAAAATTGATATAACATCTTAAATTTGTATTTTGGTTTAAGTAAGAGAGAAGTAAGAAAAAATTATTAACACAGTTTATTATTTAAAATTTTATTAAATTTTATAAAAATTAATGTTATTCTTACTTTATTAAATTAATATTTTAAAAATCCCAAAACTGATTATTAATAAAAAAGAATAGTGAAAATTTCTTAATTTTTGTTAATAATCAATGATCATATAAATTCAAAATAATGATTCTAATTAATTTATTTTCATTAAAATATTTTTTTATTTTTATTACTCTACAATGCAATTTTACTTTTTGATTAAAATTAAAAGAATTATATTATATTAATTCTAAGTTAAGGAGGATGTCTATCCTTACTCCAAGTCACATTTGGCTCTGCCATTTATTGATGAGGAACCAAATATATCGTTACCTAGCTGATAGAGTGGACAGTAGCTCTCAGATACTTGAGTCTACTGCCCCAACTCAATTCCTTGATTATACTTGCAGTAATTCAACCCCTCATGCTCAATTTTTTTTTTATAAAAGTATATATTTATTTTATTATATTATTTAATGGAAAAAATATATTTATGAGATGTAAATTACCAAAAAAAAAAAACTAAGGACCCAATAATATACCCAGCCTATTATCATCTCAAAATATGTGAAAATACCCCCTCGTACTCACTCACATATCCCCAAACATCCACCCGTCACCAACTAACATACACTTATACCAGAAACAAATAATTAATAACACTATAATAAGAAGGCCACGGGCTTGGTTTTCAGATTTTTTCATTAACTTAGTAACTTCTCCTTTCAAAACACAAGACTCATCAGATTCTTTTAACCCATATATTGTTCCTGCATATCCCTTTACCAAATACTCATGTTTTTCAACCTCCCATCTGAATTACCTGAACAAGATTGATCATATACAAGAACCTACTGCTACTTCCTATGCTGAAGCTAAACAACATCCTAAATGGGTGGAAGCTATGCAACCTGAATTGTATGCTTTGGAATAAAATCAGACATGGGATCTGGTTCCTCTCCCACAAGACAAGAAGCCCATTGGCTCAAAATGGGTATACAAACTTAAAATGACACTAGAAGAGAAGATTGACAAATTTAAAGCTAGGTTAGTAGCTAAATGCTACAACCAAGTGGAAAAGCGTTTATTGCACATAAAGATTTACACCTGTAGCAAAAATGCAACTGTTAGAGTAATTTTGGCATTGTTAACTGCAAAGAATTGGCCTCCTTTTCAACTAGATATCAATAATGTCTTTCTCAATAGGTATATAGACGAGGAAGTTTATATGGAGCCTTCTCAAGGCTACTTGAACTCTTAAAGGTTGTTCGGGGGCAGATTTGTAGGTTGATATGATTCTTATATGGTTTGAAGCAGGCATCTCTCCCATGGAACACTGAATTCATCACCACACAATTGCATAAACTTGGCTTTCTTCAATTTTAAACCAATTATTTTTTATTCACTTACTCATTTGCTAATCAGTTTATGGTTATAATTGTTTATGTTGATGATGTATTGGTACTTTTGAGTTGTTGATAAACCAAGTTAAAAAGAGCCTTCATTCTGCATCACCATAAAAGATTTGGGCATGGGCAAATACTTTCTGGGGCTTGACATAGCAAGGTCTCCTGAAGGTCTTTATGTGTGCCAGAGAAAATATGCCTTAGACTTGATATCAAATGCCGGTCTCCTTGGAGCTAGACCAGCCACCACCCCTTACCAAAGGGATTGCATTTATATGCTTATGCAGGAACTCAGTTGAAAGATCCTTCGAAATTTAGAAGATTGACTGGGAGACTTCTTCATCTAAATTTCACTAGACTAGATGTGATTTATGTTGTACAATAGCTAAGTAAATTTGTTCAAGCTCAAACTAATTCTTACATGGCTGCTGCTTTACACAGAGTGAGATATTTGAAAGGATGTCCTGCTATTGGTTTGTTCTTTTCCTCTAAGAACAACTTTATTCTAGAAGCTTATAGTGATGCATATATTGGGCAGCTTGTAGAAACACCGGAAGGTCCATCACTGGCTACTGCTTGTTTCTTAGATCTTCTTTGAGTTCCTAGAAATCCAAGAAACAAAACATTGTTGAGAATTGATAAACTCAATTTACATATTTTACATGTGCACTATCCATGCACGTAAATGGGAATGTTTAACTTAATGTTAAACATGTGCACCAGCCATATACATAAATAACAATGTTTTATTTAGTGTGAAGAATGTGCACCGTCCAAATTTGGTCAAAATAATAGGCACCATTCATATTAAAAATAATTAGATTTAGAAATTTGTCAAAAATAGTAGGCTAATATTTGCTATATAAATGGCCATTAGGCATTTGGAGATATGTAGATTTGAGAGAAGAAAAAGATAAGAGAAAAAGAGTGAGTGGAGAGAAAAAAACATGTGTTTTGTGAGATTGTCATCTTTTGTAAGAGTGGTTTAATATTTTCGAATACGAGAAGTTTGAGTTTTTTTTTTATTTTATTTGTCTCAAATTAAACTTTGATTCCATATATTTTTCTACAAATTGGTATCAGAGCCATGGCAAATTCAGGAAGCTCTTTGGGGCAAATACCTCTGCCATGTCTTACAAAGTTAAATTATGACAATTGGAGCATACAAATGCTAGCACTACTAGGCGCACAAGATGTGTGGGAGATAGTTGAGATAGACTTTACTGAGCCAATAGATACTGCAGGCATGACTGCAAACCAACTAAAGGCGTTAAAAGAGACACGAGCAAAAGATAAAACTGCTCTCTATCTACTATTCCAAGCAGTGGATGAGTTGGGCTTTGAGAAGATTGCCGGTACGACAACTTCAAAAGAAGCGTGGGATACTTTGGACAAAGCATTCAAAGGAGCTAATCGTGTCAAGCAAGTCCACCTCCAAACCCTTCAGGGTGAGCTTGAAGGCACGAAGATGAAGGAGTCAGAAGGTGTATCAGCTTACATCACACGCGTTCAAATCGTGGTGAATCAACTCAAGCAAAATGGTGAGACATTAAATGATTTGCGAGTTGTGGAGAAGATACTGCGATCATTGACAGATAGATTTGAAAATGTTGTGTGAGCTATCGAAGAGTAAAAGGATCTCACCACATTAACAGTCGATGAGGTCGCTGGTTCTCTTGAAGCACATGAACAATTTAAGAAGAAAAAGAAGGAGGAGACTCTTGAAGAGGCTCTTCAAACAAAGGCAACAATTATAGATGAAAAAACACTTTATTCTCAAAACTCTCGAGGAAGAGGATGCGGTAGAAGAGGTCGTGGAAATGGTCGTGGTGGTAGAGGTCGTGGTCAAAATGACTATCATGGAGGAAATGGGCAGACAAGCCAACAAAATTGGAGAGGCCGAGGCCGAGTACGTGGTAGAGGTGGTCAGATAAATCACTCGAATATTGAGTGTTACAAATGTGGCAAGCCTGGTCACTATGTAAAGGATTGTAACTCTGATAGTTGTTATAACTGTGGCAAGTTTGGGCACTATGCAAAAGAGTGCTATGCTGATAAGAAAGTTGAAGAAAACACTAATTTGGTCACAGAAGAAGGATCCAATGATGGGCTTCTCATGATGACCCATGATAATGAGAATACCAATAATGAGACAATATGGTATCTCGACACTGTTGCAAGTAATCATATGTGTGGACACAACCATTTTTTCACAGAAATGCAAATTATTGATGGGCACATTTCATTTGGAGATAAGTCCAAAATCCAGGTGAAAGGTCGAGGCATAATATCCTATCGACAAAAGAATGGTCTAAAAGGATTAATTCAGAATGTCTATTATGTACCTGACCTCAAAAGTAATATTTTGAGCATGGGACAACTCATGGAGAAAGGATACTTAGTGTTGATGAAAGGTCGAGATCTTCAACGAAAAGACAAAAATGGTCATCTAGTTGCACGAGTCGAGATGGCAA
This sequence comes from Garcia nutans, assembly GCA_947685225.1. NCBI lineage: Eukaryota > Viridiplantae > Streptophyta > Magnoliopsida > Malpighiales > Euphorbiaceae > Garcia > Garcia nutans. The sequence continues at coordinate 57,813,068 of CANTUV010000008.1, forward strand.
GGAATCGGATGTACAAAATCAACCTTATGATTGTCAAAGAAAGATGCATGCAAATTAATGTTGATGACAAATCTTCTTTATGGCATTTGTGATTTGGTCATTTGCATAATGGTGGATTACAAAAGTTGTCAAAGAAAGAGATGGTGCATGGATTACCAAATATAGACTATATAGAGAAGTTCTGCGAGGAATGTGTTTTTGGAAAACATGCAAGGAACTCATTTCAGAAGAAGGCAGAATATCAAGCAAAAGCTCTTCTTGAAGTAATTCACACTAATATTTGTGGGCCAATCACTCCGAAGTCATTTAGTGGCAAAAAATACTTCATTACTTTTATTGATGATTTCTCCAGAAAAACTTGGGTCTATTTTTTGAAAGAAAAATCAGAGGCATTTGAGGTGTTCAAAAGGTTTAAGATCATGGTAGAGAAGGCAACTGGCAAGTTTATTAAAGTATTACGATCTGATAGAGGTGGCGAATACAATTCAACAAATTTTGTGAGCTATTGCGAGGAGTATGGAATAAGAAGGCTGCTAACTGCACCTTATACTCCACAATAAAATGGCGTGGCAGAGAGAAAGAATCAGACTATTCTTGACATGGTTTGGTCAATGTTGAAAAGTAAGAAGATGCCAAAAGAATTCTGGGGAGAAGCCGTACAGTGTGCAATTTATGTGCAGAACAGATGTCCACATGCGAAGTTGGAAGATAAAACTCCACAAGAAGTTTGGAGTGGCCAAAAGCCAACAGTTTAACACTTTAAAATTTTTGGTAGTGTGGCCTATGCACATGTGCCAGATCAACGACATACAAAGTTAGAAGACAAGAGCAAGAAATTTGTGTTCATTGGCTACGACGAGAAAGCCAAAGGCTACAAATTACTTGATCCAATAAATCAAAAGGTAATGGTAAGTCGAGATGTTTAGGTGAATGAAGCAAGCAATTGGGATTGGAATAAATCTACGAAAATAGCAGTGGAGACAGAAGAATCATTAAGCATTCCATTATCGAGTTCTCAAATGAGGAGATCTTCTCTAGAAGAAATGAGTCCACAAGCGACTGATGATGAAGAGGAACCACTTGAGCCAAGGATGCGAAGTCTGCGTGATCTATATGATTGCACAACATAAGTATATCTTGTATGTCTTTTGACAGATGCTGAAAGTATAAGCTTTGAAGAAGCAGTAAAGAATGAGAAATGGCGAGCAGCTATGAATGAAGAGATCAAATCAATCGAGCAAAACAAGACATGAGAGCTCACAGATTTGCCAAAGGGAAGCAAGCCCATTGGAGTAAAATGGGTATACAAGAAGAAAATGAATGCTCAAGGAAAGATTGAGCAATATAAGACACGGCCTATTGCAAAGGGCTACATACAAAAGGCAGGAATTGACTATGATGAAGTCTTCGCACCAATTGCAAGAATGGAGACAGTTCGACTTCTCATCTCTCAAGCAGCACAATTTGAATTGCCAATATTTCAAATGGATGTCAAATCAGCTTTTCTGAATGGTGTGCTAGAAGAGGAAGTCTATCTTGAACAACCACCTGGTTACACTATAATTAGAAAGGAGCAAAAGGTGTTGAAATTGAAAAAGGCACTTTAAGGGTTAAAGCAAGCACCTCGAGCTTGGAATACTCGCATCGATATGAATTTCAAGGAGAAACATGTTCATCCAATGTCCGTATGAACATGCACTATATGTGAAGAAAGAAAAAGACAAATTGATGTTTGTTGCTCTATATGTTGATGACCTCATCTTTATGGGGAACAATGGAGAGATGATTAAAAGTTTCAAGGAGGAGATGAAGCGAGAATTTGACATGACAGATTTGGGTTTAATGAAGTATTTTCTTGGTCTGGAAGTTAGGCAAGGAAAGACAGTAATCTTTGTGTCACAAGAAGCATATCAAAGGATGTCCTACAGAGGAACAACATGGCGAATTGCAATCCAGTCTCGACATCAATGGAACCAGGTGCAAAACTCTCAAAGTTTGATGGTGGAGATCAAGTAGATACAACAAAATATCGAAGTCTTGTGGGAAGCCTTCGTTACCTTACATGCACAAGGCCAGATATATCCTATAGTACTGGAGTAGTAAGTCGATTCATGGAAGAACCAGTTTACACACACTGGAAAGCATTGAAGAGAATTCTCAGATATATTCAAGGAACACAATCACTCGGATTATTTTACTCAAAGACAAGAGAATATAAATTGGTGGGATATTTGGATAGTGATTGGTGTGGAGACATAGATGATCGAAAGAGTACATCGTGATATGTATTTTTTATGGGAGACACAACATTCACATGGAAATCAAAGAGGCAACCAATTGTGACATTATCAACGTGTGAAGTAGAATATGTGGCAGCATCATGGTGCGTGTGTCATGCAGTTTGGCTTAGAAATCTATTATATGAACTGAATCTCCAACAACAGGAAGCAATAGATATTCGAGTTGATAATAAGTCAGCAATTGAGTTAGCAAAGAATCCTGTTCATCACGAAAGAAGCAAGCACATTGATGTTAGGTTTCACTAAATTCGAGAACAAGTGAAAAAAGGACGAGTAAGAATGAGTCACATTGTGAGTCATGATCAAGTGACTGACATTTTTACAAAACCACCACCGACTGTTCTACTCGAAAAATGTAAAGTGGCAATTGGGATGAAAGATGGAAGAGAATTGAGTTTAAAGGGGGGATTTGTTGAAAATTGATAAACTCAATTTACATATTTTACATGTGCACTATCCATGCACGTAAATGGGAATGTTTAACTTAATGTTAAACATGTGCACCAACCATATACATAAATAACAATGTTTTATTTAGTGTGAAGAATGTGCATCGAACAAACTTGGTCAAAATAATAGGCATCATTCATATTAAAAATAATTAGATTTAGAAATTTGTCAAAAATAGTAGGCTGATATTTGCTATATAAATGGCCATTAGGCATTTGGACATATGTAGATTTGAGAGAAGAAAAAGATAAGAGAAAAAGAATGAGTGGAGAGAAATAAACGTGTTTTTTGTGAGATTGTCATCTTTTGTAAGAGTGATTTAATATTTTTGAATTAATACAAGAAGTTTGAGTTTTTTTTTATTATTTTATTTGTCTCAAATTAAACTTTAATTCCATATATTTTTCTACAAACATCATATCCTGATCCTCTGCAGAAGCAAAGTATACAAGTCTTGCAACTACTGTTTGTGAGATTCAATGGGTGCATGACTTCTCTGCTGCATGATTCCCATACCATTATGGTATGATAATAAAGCAGTCATTCACATTTCTCAAAATCCCAGTGTTCTATAAAAGTGTTAATGGTTATGAATAGAACTCTCAATGACATTCTCATTGATGTAAACATATTTATAATACACTCTTGTACAGCAGATAAATATGATGTACAGTAGATAAATATGAAAAATATACAACCTAATCTACAACATAACAACCGGATAGATAATATCCTAATACCCCCCCTCAATCGATGCGTGGTTGAACGCAAAGATTGCTTCTTATGAACTGAAATCTGCTGCTAGAAAGACCTTTTGTAAAAATGTCTACTGTCTGCTCTTTAGTTGAGATATGATGAACATTCAAATGACCTGCACTCACTTTTTCTCTTACAAAATGTATGTCTAGTTCAATATGTTTTGTTCTTGCATGTTGAATGGGATTAGAAGCCATGTAAGTAGAACTAATGTTATCACAAAAAACCTCCGGTTTTCCTTCTAAAGCAACCTGTAATTCATGCAGTAAGTATCTTATCCATGTTAATTCAGCAACATAGCTGGCCATAGCCCTATATTCCGCCTCAGTACTCGATCTAGACACTGTGGCTTGCTTCTTTGCAGACCATGACACCAAATTTCGCCCAAAAAATACACAATAGCCTGTTGTCGATCGTCGAGTGTCATGGCAGTCTGCCCAGTCGGAATCTGAATATGCAAACAAAGTTGTTGTTCCTCCTCTGTAGATTTGTATTCCATAATGAACAGTTCCTTTAATGTACCTCAAGATACGTTTCACGGCTTGCATATGTTTCTCTCGAGGATTTTGCATAAATTGACAAACTTGGTTGACCGCAAAAGCGATGTCCGGCCTAGTGAACGTCAAATACCGGAGAGCTCCCACAAAGCTTCTATATTTCTGTGGATCCGAAACTAATGGACTATCTTGCGAAGAATACAACATTTCATTAATTGAAGCTGGTGTAGACACATGTTTAACATTTTCCATCCCTGCACGTTTCAGCAAACTAACTGCATATTTTGTTTGATGTAGCAACATACCATCTTTGTTCTTTGAAGTAGCCACGCCTAAAAAGTAATGCATATCCCCAAGATCATTCATTGCAAATTCAATCTTCAACCATTGTAAAATATCTGATAACAACATAGCAGTAGATGCAGTTAATAAAATATCATCAACATAAAGTAGTAAAACTGCCATAGGTGTTCCATGTCGCAAGATAAACATTGAAGAATCTGCTATACTTGACTGAAAACCCAATCTCTTTAAGAAATCGGTAAATCGTGCAAACCACGCCCTTGGCGCTTGCTTAAGTCCATATAACGCCTTCTTTAATTTACACACAAAATCTGGATAATCAGGATGAACAAAACCCCGCGGTTGCTTCATATAAACATCTTCATTTAAAATACCGTGCAAAAATGCATTCTTCACGTCTAATTGACGAATAGACCAACCTTTCGAAACAGCTAATGAAATGACAGTCCGAATTGTAGATGGTTTAACCACAGGACTATAAGTTTCATCATAATCAAGTCCTGCCTTTTGAGCATACCCTTGAGCAACCAACCGAGCTTTGTACCGCTCCAAACTTCCATCTGCTTTTAACTTCACCTTGTAAATCCATTTTGAACCAATAATATTAACATTATTTGGTCTAGGAACAAGTTGCCAAGTCTGGTTAGCTAACAACGCATCATATTCGGCCGACATTGCTTGTCTCCACTCAACAAACTTATTTGCTTCTGTAAATGATAATGGTTCAGACAAAATTAGTGATGAATTTTGAAAAGCTGTAAGAGAAAGTGGGTGTCTAGGCTTTCGAATCCCTGCCTTTAATCTTGTAACCATAGAATGTGTATTTGATGGCCGTTGAATAATCTGTAGAGAGGCTGAATTCTGATTTGTATTCTGATCTGCATGATTTTCGACCGAAATTGGTGGAGCAGAAGAAACATCATCTTGCTGTGAAACTAGATTATGTGTCAAACTATCAACACGCAAAAGAGCATCTGTTGTTGGGACAGTTTGAGGCTGAGTTGCAGACCTCAGTCATATAATCTCTTGTGGAAAATCCGGCAAAGATAATCGAAAATCATGTAAGGAGAGTGTAGAACCTGCTGCTGCAATCAAAGAATTGTATGGAAACTGATTTTCATCAAATGTAACATGTCTGGAAATTATAACCTTCTTTGTAAGGGGATCATAACAACGATATCCCTTATAATTCGCTGGAAAACCCAAGAAGACACAATGTATAGACCTCGGCACCAACTTGTGTGGAGTTGTAGCTGCAATGTTAGGAAAACAAGAACAACCAAAAACTCTAACATGATCATACACAGGTGGTGCATTCTTCAACTTTTCAAAAGGAGAAATAAAATCCAATATAAATGAAGGCACAATATTATAAAGATAAACAACCATATGTAAGGCTTCAACCCAAAATTTTAATGGCAAAGTGGATTGTGTTAATAATGTTCGAACCACATTAATTAACGTATGATGAATGCGTTTAGCTGCACCGTTTTGTTGCGGCGTATACGGACAAGAATATTGTATATGAATGCCATTAGCTGCAACAAAGTCTTGAAATTGCTTACTTGTATACTCTCCTCCGCCATCACACTGCAAAGTCTTAATTAAACAATTAAATTGAGTCTTAACAAATTGTGTAAATTTTGCAAAAATCTGAAATACCTCACTTTTACGTTTTAAAGGATATACCCACACAAATCGAGAGAAATCATTCATAAACACAACATAGTATTTAAAACCACTACAAGATTCAAGAGGAGATGTCCAAACATCAGAATGTATTAATTGAAAAGCAGCAGAAGCTCGTACATGAGAACTAGAAAACGATAACCTGGAGTGCTTGCCTAAATGACAAGCATTACATGAGATTTTACTGAAACTAGAAGACTGAAACAATCGAGACAAAATAGCAGAATTAAAATGCCCTAAACGACGATGCCACAAAACTGGAGAATGTTGCAAAGCTAGACGACTGGACGGACCTGAAGCAGTCAACAAAGAAGTTGGAAATTCATAAAGATCTCCAGGACTACTGCAACTGAGAAGAAGTTTCCACGTCCGAAGGTCCTTTACAGAAAACCCAAAAGGATCAAACTCAACAGAACAAGAATTATCTCGAGTAAATTTCTTGACAGAAATAAGATTATTTGTTAAAGAGGGAACGACAAGAACATTATGCAAATTAAACGAACCAGAAGGATAAGACATGTTTTTATGACCAATAACAGTAATAGGCAGATATGAACCATTGCCAAACATGATGGAATCATTACCCCTATAGGAACGAACACTAGATAAAATACCTGGATTAGACACCATATGAGAGGAAGCACCTGTGTCAGGCATCCAAGAATTCTGAACAGGTTCTTGGAGATGGAGAGCTGCATATGAACAATTGAAAGAATCACCTTGCGGATAAGCTACAGACGAAGGTGTTTGAAAAGCCCGCAAAAAATATGGACAATCACGAGCGATATGACTGCCATTAGAACATATTTGACACTGAACAACTGGAGATGGAGTGGCTGGATGAACACCAAGAATTCCTTGTGAATTGAAATTATTTTGATAATAGCGACCTTGATAGAAAGAATTATTCCGACCTCGTCCACGGCCACGTCCTCGCCCAGAAAAATAATTATTTTGATAAGAATCTGAATTGTAGGAAGAAGAACGTCCTTGGTTAGAATTACGACCTCCACGACCCCTATAATGCTGAGGCTAGGAACGTTCAGTAGTAACCAATGTAGTTTGTGAATTTGTAGAGCTTGTATTTGTAAAGGAAGAACGTTTGGATCGAGTTTGCAAACGTAATTCTTGAAGATATAAAGCGGTTCTGACCTCTACAAAAGAAGGTAGAGATTTTTGACTGCTCAAGCTTATCACAACATTCTCATATTCAGCCGGTAAACCATCTAACACTTGCATAACCAGATCATCTTCACTAAGCTTGTGCCCAATAGAAACCAACGAATCATATATAGTCTTTAACTTCTGCAAATATTCATCAATGGTGGAACTGTCTTTAATTGTACTGTAAAATTCAGCCTTCAATTGAAGAAGCTCAGCATGGGCTTGATCTTTGAATAACGTCTCAATAGATGTCCAAGCTTGACGAGTAGACAACGTTACATCCGGCTTAATAAGACTACGAAGAACATCTGTACTCACAGTGGCCTGTATCCATGATAAAACAAGAGAATCAATACGCTTCCAAATTAAGTATTCTGGATTTGTAGTAGTGGCACCATCAGAAGAAACTATCGTCTCAGATGGAGACAAAACAGATCCATCAACATGTCCATAAACATCAAAACCTTGTAAGACTGGTATAATCAAGGATCGCCATAATAAATAGTTGGTAAAGGTAAGTATCTCTCCAACATAATTCTTAATGTTTGAAATAGCAAAAGAAGGATGAGAAGAATGTTATCCTGATACAGAACTACCAGGATGAGAGGGGGAAGAAGACCTAGATGTGGTTTCGGTAGACATATAAACTGACGAGAAGAACAACGAAAGAATCAAAGATGCGAAGAGGAAAGGAAAACGAAAAGAGAGAAAGAAGGAAGAATCATATAGTAGCTCTGATACCATGTTAATGGTTATGAATAGAACTCTCAATGATATTCTCATTGATGTAAACATATTTATAATACACTCTTGTACAACAGATAAATATGATGTACAGTAGATAAATATGAAAAATATACAACCTAATCTACAGCATAACAACCGGATAGATAATATCCTAATAAAAAGAACCAAGCACTTAGAAATTGATTACCATTTGGTTCTGGATAAGTATAAAGCTGGGTTCATTGACCTCAAACATGTTGCTTCTCATCTAAAAGCTGCTGATATATTCACTAAGTTTCTCTCTACTCCACAATTTGATCATTTACTGTCCAAGTTGGGCTTGTTGCATTTCAACAAGGCTCCAACTTGAGGAGGGGGATGTAGAAGATATTTATTCTGGGCTTAGCTAACTAGTTGTTGTGGTATTTTTGTAAAAAAGTAATGTAGTAGTCTGTTAGTTACAGTTGTATTTGTTAGTTAGTTTTTAGCTGACAAGTCTATATAAACTTTGTTACTCTATTTTTCAATCTTCAATGAGAAGTTACAGATTCTTGATCACCTGCTAGAACTGATTTCTTCACTTTTAAAAATGTAAAAATTAATATTAAAATGTCAAAAACCACTAGAATATCCGCACTTGTACAAACTTTAATAAATTAAGTACAATCATAATTAGTTTTAGTATTATTATTTTAATTGAAAATTTTGAAGATGAATATATTTTTATTGGTAATCATTATTATTTTTTTACAAATATATTTTAGTCCTCCAAAATCAAATAATTAGATCCTTCGAACTTGATAATATAAACAAGGGTAAAATCTATGTTTGGTAGATCAGAATGCAATGAAATGTGATCAAATGCATTTTTGTAAAAATTATATTATAAATATATTTAATTATATTATATGATGACTTACCAAATGTACTTTCCATAACGGTTTCTCTCTCACTAAAAATATAATTAATTATATTATATAGACGCAGCTTATGCCACGCCTAGACGGCGGCAAATTATTGACTTAAAAAAAGAGGGAACCTCATCACTCTAATCTCTGCTCTGCAATATAAAAATCCAAACTTTCTTGTTCACTTTCCAGGAAACTTCATTTCTCCAATTCCCTTCAATAAGAAAAAAAGAGTATATTGAAGAAATGGAAAAGAAGAGGATGATGAAGAGAAGTGAGAGTGAGAAAATGAAGTTAGAAAAGCATAGAAAGAAAAGTGATTACAAGAAAAAGAAGTTCTTGATAACTGTAAATTTTCTAGGAAGTGCAGATCCTATAAGGTTTATAGTTACTGAAGATAATCATATTGTTGATGTTATTGCAACTTCTTTAAAGATTTATTCTGCAGAAGCCAGACTTCCAATTCTTTCCTCCATTGATCCCAGCAACTTCTTTCTCTACTCCCCAAATTCTGGCCCAGATGAAAGAGGAAGAAAACCTGATTCCCCTAAAACCTAAAATATGCATAGATCACTAGATTATTCAAATTAAATTGCAAATGGTAGAATTGCATACCTGACATCATCGTATGTTGATGCTGAAGACGATTTTGGGGTTTGTCGCCTTCCAGGGGATACACACTTTAGGTTTAGCGGAAGCACTACTGAAGGAACGTAATGTTCTCTCTTAATTGTTATGTTCCCCCGGAGACCACGACCCCTTATTTATAACTGATGATGATGATTAATTTCTATTTTGGTCCTTCAACAAAATAGAAATTCTTAACGGTCTCTACACTTATAATCCTATTACGAGTAGGACACCTCAATAGTCAACAATCCTAATTTGATCAAAACTATAACTTGACTATCTTAATTTGACTGCAATACACATTCAATATTTAAATATATTTAGCCCACATTTAGGATTAATTTTAATCAATATAAAATTAATTCCAACAATCTCCCACTTGGGCTAACATATATTAAATGTAAATGTATATACCTTAATGAGCTCATAAAAAGCAGTCATATTGAAGGTGCCTCAAACAATCTCGTCCATTGATTATATCGATAAAGGACTGAAGGGCCAGTCGCCACATTCATCGTGACTCAAACCACCATCAATCACATTACCAATACTCTCAAATGACATAGATCAATAATAGGAGTGTAGCATGGAAACTACATGTAATGTGATCTAATCATGCCTGTTTCCAACTGGTCATACTTTAGTGAGATCAATCAATAATAATACAGAGTGTAACAAAATAAATACTTTATTTTCTGCAGAAACTGAGTATTAATAACATAATATATCCATTACAAAACAGAGTATACACAAATATAATGTAACCATAATGAACAAACTCCCACTGAAACTAAATAGTCTCAAATAATGTGACACCCATATGAGCAGTGTGCTCATGAAAAACTTTCGGTATCACAGCCTTAGTGAGCGGATCCTCAATCATGGAGTTCGTTCCAATATGCTCTATGGATATCTGTCCACTCTGTACTCTCTCCCTCACAGCTAGAAACTTTATCCCAATGTGTCTCGATCGAGAAGAGCTTCTGTTGTTGTTGGAGAATAAAACCGCTGAGTTATTATCACAGTATAACTTTAATGGCCTTTCAATGTCATTCACAATGCGCAGCCCTGTGACAAAGTTCCTCAGCCAGATTGCCTGATTGGATGCCTCGTAGCTTGCTACAAATTCTGCTTCCATGGTGGAGGTAGCTACTAGAGTTTGTTTCACACTCTTCCAAGAAATAGCACCGCCAGCCAAGAGATATATGTAGCCTGAAGTGGATTTTCGACTGTCTTGGCATCCCACGAAATCAGAATCAGTATACCCAATGATCTCAAGCTGATCTGATCGCCTGTATGTGAGCATATGTCCCTTAGTTCTCTGAAGATATCTCAAGACTCTTTTGGCTGCTTTCCAATGATCCATTCCTGGATTGCTGAGATATCGTCCTAACATGCCAACTATGAATAAAATATCTGGACGAGTGCAAACTTGAGCATACATCAAACTCCCAACTGCAGACGCATAAGGAATCTTCTGCATCTCCTGAATCTCAAGTTCACCCTTTGGACACTGATCAAGACTGAATTTATCTCCTTTAGCAACTGGGGTATCAATTGGTCTACTGTTGTGCATACTAAATCTCTTGAGCACTTTCTCAATATAGCCCTTTTGTGATAATCCAAGAATACCTCGAGTACGGTCTCGATGTATTTGAATCCCTAATATAAAAGAGGCTTCACCTAAATCTTTCATCTCAAAGTGTTTTGAGAGAAAGACTTTAGTCTCGTGCAGCAAGTCCTTACAGTTAGTAGCAAGCAATATGTCATCCACATATAAGACCAAAAAGATAAACCTACTCCCACTGAACTTGTGATACACACAATCTTCCACAGCATTTGTCTCAAAACCAAAAGAGACAACTACTTCATGGAACTTGAAGTACCACTGATGAGAAGCTTGCTTGAGTCCATAAATGGATTTCTTTAATCTGCATACCAGTCGTTTTGGGTCTCCAGACACAAAGTTTTCTGGCTGCACCATATAGATGGTTTCATCAATGTCTCCATTGAGAAACACAGTCTTCACATCCATTTGATGTAACTCAAGATCAAAATGTGCAACTAGAGCCATGATTGTCCTAAAAGAGTCCTTCGATGAAACCGAAGAGAAGGTCTCTTTATAGTCAATCCCTTCTTTCTGAGTGAAGCCTTTAGCTACAAGATGTGCCTTATATCTTTCCACATTACCTTTAGAATCCCTCTTGGTTTTAAATATCCATTTGCAACCAATGAGTTTCTTTCCTTCAGGTAATGGAACAAGATCCCAAACTTGATTGTCTTGCATAGATTTATATTCTTCACTCATTGCCTCAATCCACTTATGAGAGTTGGAATCCTGCATGACATGATGAAAGCTGATTGGATCATCTTTCACCATGTCTACAGTGTCCTCATGTTCCTGAAGATATACTACATAGTCATCCGGAATAACATTTATTCTTTCTCTAGTGGACCTTCTTAAAGGCACAGGTTCTGGCTCAAATTCTTGAGGTTGTTGAGCTTGTACTTGAGGAAGAACAACTTCTTCATCCTGATGGGGAAGTTGATCAACATTGTCTTGTATTGGATCCGGAATTGCTTCTGGGATATTAACAATTCTAAGAACCTGAACAGTCCCAGGAGCAAAGATAGAAATCGACATTGAGTGTTCCTGACTCGATCCCTCCTCAAAGACAATGTTTCTAACCTTATTTCTCCCCCCAAACTCAACATCCTCAAAGAATGTTGCAATTCCCGTCTCAAAAATAGATCTGGAAGTAGGATTATAAAACTTAAAAACCCCAAGATCGCTCAGAATAACCAACAAAGTAGCTAATAACAGTTTTGGAGTCCAATTTTGTCTCATTAGGCCTATAAGGCCTAGCCTCAGCAGGACATCCCCAAACATGAAGGTGCTTTAGACTGGGCTTGCGTCCAGTCCAAAGCTCATAAGGTGTTTTTGTAGCTGCTTTAGTTGGTACTCTGTTAAGAAAATAGACTGCTGTCTTTAATGTTTCTCCCCACAGAGACTCAGGTAAAGAAGAATGACTAATCATACTTCTAACCATATCCATAATAGTCATGTTACGTCTCTCAGATACACAATTCATGCTGGGTGTACCAGGCATGGTGTATTGAGGGACTATACCACAGTCCTGCAGGAAAATAGCAAATGACCCTGGACGTTGTTTACCTGAACCGTCATATCTGCCATAGTACTCACCTCCACGGTCAGATCTAACAGATTTAATCTTCTTTCTGAGTTGATTTTCAACTTCGGCCTTATAAGATTTGAAAACGTCCAGAGACTCAGATTTCTCATGAATGAGATATAGGTACCCATAACGTGAGTAATCGTCTATGAATGATATAAAGTATCTTTGACCATTCCTAGTTGCTGTAGGGAATGGGCCACAAATGTCTGTATGTATCAACTCTAAGACGTTTGATGACTTATTGGTACCTAATCTCTTTTGTTTAGTCTGTTTACCTTTAATACACTCAACACAGGAGTCCAAATCTGTGAAATCAAGTGTATTTATGATACCATCTGACACAAGACGCTCTATTCTAGATTTGGATATGTGACCCAAACGTCTGTGCCATAGAGCAACTGAGTTATCCATATTCAGCTTCCTTTTGATACCTATAGTACTAACTTGCAGGGTCTCATTATAAGAGGCATCGATATCTAACATATATAGATTATGAAGTGCATACAAGAAACCAGTACCTAAAATTTTTGAATCCATAGATAAAGTAACTTTATTGTTTCCAAATGAACAAGTAAAACCAGATTTGTCCAAATGGGAAACAAAAATTAAATTCCGTCTAAAAGACGGAATAACAAAAATATCTACTAGATCCAAAAAATTTCCAGTTCTTAAATGTAATCTAAAATGACCTATCGCCTCTACTTCAACCAGTTCACCAGTTCCCATATAAACGTATCTTTCACCGTCAGTTGGCTTTCGGTAACTTAGGCAACCCTGCATTGAAACACTTATGTGACTAGTAGCACCAGAATCTATCCACCAAGTGTTTCTAGGTACCGAAGTTAAATTAACTTCAGAACAGACTAAAATCAAATATTTTCCCTTATCAGCAGTCTTATTACCAGTATTTTTATTCATAGGGACAAAGTTAGGATTACACTGCATGCTAGCTGAATTCAGAGAAAATAAATAACACAATCCACAAAAAATTGAAACAAATCACAGAAGTAGAGTTCAAATATTGGAAACAAGATACCGGACACAACATTAATATTCTCATCTTTGGACATAAAATATTAACTGTAATTGGTATCTCAACGCAGTAATCAAATATTGATAATTCAGTCCTGTCAAATAATAAACCTTCCTTTGGGCCGATTTATTATCCACATGGATGAACACATAATAATTATCACATATTTATTACCGCAATGTATTCTCAATTCAGCCAGATAGCAACCTTCCTTTGGGCCGGTATGCTACCCGCAATGAATTTTAATACACCTGTCTAATATCCCAAAAAAATCAATTTACACAATAGAGGTCACTTTGGTGACTTTTTGCTTCAATTAATTTATTATTAAAAATATTAAACACAATCAGGACTAAAATACCAAAATTTAAACTCAGTTGAATTAAATTTTAAATTACAATCAAAATTGCAATTTTAAAATTAAATGAATTTTTTTTAAATAAAAAAATGAAAAGGAGTAAGGTAAAAAAAAATTTTAAAATGTTTACTGTGTTCTTTTAAACCAAAACGAAGAACAAAAAATTTTTTTTTAATTAATTAACTAAATTAATTAATTCCAGAAAAAATCACAAACCCAAAATTGAAGTCTAAAAAATTCGATTTTTCCAGAATTAATTAAATAATCTCAGTAATTTAATCCAAAAAACAAATCAAACCAAAATTGATTTCAGATTACTAATTTTGATTCCAAATAAATTCTAGAAAATTACAATCACCGAATTAATTTTCTAGAATCAAAACAATAATCAATACCGCAATTTAATCGAAAAATCTAGCAACCTAGCATAGGGCTCTGATACCAATTGAAAGGGGGAGAAACCTGATTCCCCTAAATGAAAGGGGAAGAAAACTTAATTCCCCTAAAACCTAAAATATGCATAGATCACTAGATTATTCAAATTAAATTGCAAATGGTAGAATTGCATACCTGACATTATCGTATGTTGATGCTGAAGACGATTTTGGGGGTTGTCTCCTTCCAGGGGATACACATTTTAGGTTTAGCGGAAGTACTACTGAATGAACGTAATGTTCTCTTTTAATTGTTATGTTCCCCCGGAGACCACAACCCTTTATTTATAACTGATGATGATGATTAATTTCTATTTTAGCCCTTCAACAAAATAGAAATTCTTAACGGTCTCTACACTTATAATCCTATTACGAGTAGGACACCTCAATAGTCAATAATCTTAATTTGATCAAAACTATAACTTGACTATCTTAATTTGACTGCAATACACATTCAATATTTAAATATATTTAGCCCACATTTAAGATTAATTTTAATCAATATAAAATTAATTCCAACACCAGATGGTATATGTTATCATTTCCTTCTCTTTAATTTTTTTGCATAATTTCTTCAGATTTTTGCTGATCTAATTACTGCTTCTCTATCTCTCTCTCTATATGTTTATATATTATATTTTTTCTTGATTATTGTTTTTAATTTTATCTATATTGAGCTTGTTTATAATCTAATTGAACTGCTTCTCACCAAGAAAAACACTATTTCAGATGTTGGAAATAATAGTTTGATTGTTTCGTTTTGAAAATTTTTTAGTAGAACGTATGGGATGTACTTTAAAAATAAAGTTTTAACTGTAAATTTACAATTATAAGGTCTATTGGCTTGAAATATGTTAAGTATTTAGTTTTTGCTCTTATATACCACTAGAAAAGAAAAAAAAATAAAAAAATAATTTGACTAAAAGATATAACTATGAATAATTAAAAACTTGTGGTATCATAATTTATTATCATATGATATAAAAGTCAAAAGTTTAATGTATTTTAAACTAACAATTCAACCTATTTATAATATAATATATAATATTTTTTAAAAAGAACAATCATTCAAATGATAATGCTAAACAAAACCCATTGACTGACTTTTGTAAATGGTATGATATAGTTAATTTGTACAAAGTGGAATATGTAATTCCAAGTAAAAAAATTTTAATTCATAAATTCATTAATAAATAATTTGATTCAATTAAATTTATTGGTGGACGTAGCTCTGAATCCATGGGAACCAATAGGAAGTAGAGGGGAAAGGAACTTCATGGTATGCAAGAAGCAGAAACCACAAATTACAGAAACAAGGCAAGAGATGATAACTCGAAAGAAATCTGGTTGGAAGTCTTGGCTTAACAAGTCCTTCAGTTTTCATAAGATTTTGTCTTATTGACACAAACTCATCTCCATATCAATGATATGTAGTAGTGATCTTCTATAGATCACTTTCAATTATTATATGTTTAAATATATCTGAAGTGACCTTTTGTGGTGTACTTTGATGGCTGGGAGCGTATATTGCTTTCACTTAAATTTCAGGCTCGAGTTTTAGGCGTTTCTCCTTTCCCACGTATACTTAATAAAAAAAATATGTATATCTAAAGCATGTAAATATCACACAATAAAAAACGGGGTATTAGGCCAATATAGAATAATATATGAATATATATCACACAATAAAAAACGGGGTATTAGGCCAATATATGTTTGAATGGCCGTCATTTGTCTGTGAACTATGATAAATTGTCATTAATTTGAGGCTGTCTCTTCTTAATTGGCATGCATGTATGGCTTGCCCCTTGCCTTTTGCCCCTTCTGTTTATATTAGTTTTAATACAATTATGTTACAATTTTTATTATTATTATTATTATTATTATTATTATTATTATTATTATTATTATTATTATTATTATATATGTAATCAATAAAACAAAGGGTAAACATATATGCATGTTCTTTGCTATTATTTGATTGTTTTTAAATCTATATACTATTTATTTTGAAAGGGACTGTGATACAAAAGGAATTGCGTCAGACAGGGAAATTTTACATATTTTTATGTGATTAGAAAATAAGAATATGACTTTATTATTACCAAAAGTAGGGGCTGAGTTTCAAAGGTTGTGTAAATTATTAAATTTGATCTCTTAAAATAATAGGGATTAGTTGAAGATGGCATCTTAATAAATTGCTTTATCATTAATGTGAGGTAGTAGTTGATGCTCAAGATTTTACCGATGCAGGCGTACCATAATTTGCTAATAGGTGGCTGGTCACTAGTTTAAGCATATATAGTAGTTTTAGTTCAGTGATAAGAGATTAATTACAATTTAAAATTTGATATTTTAATAAAATAAACAATGAATTTAATATATTAAAAAATTATATTTAAATAAAAATAAATATTTACCATTAAATCTTTAATTGAGTAGCATAAACTTAGATTATTTTTAGAATTGAAATATTTCAAAATCAAACTCCAATTATTATCAAATTTTTCAAAGAAGAAAATTACATTTTAGACCTTATCATAAAAAAAAATGATTTTAAGGTATTTCTTTAATAGTTTTAAGGGGTTTACAATTTTTATTTCCTTAGTTTCTTTATGAATTTTTAATAATTTGGATAATAATAGAAAGAAGAAAGCATATATTTGCATAGTAGCTAAAATTATAAAAAAATTATGATTAATTATTTGGTACTTAAAATATATTTTCTTGTAAAATGATATTCAACTCACTATTATATTACTTGTTCACGGTCTATGCACTTGCAGATAATTAGACTAGAATCCTAACAACATTTTTAAAAAATTGAAAAAATGAATGTGTATTAAAATATTATTAGACTAGTAACTTAGTATTCAATGCTTGTACTAATATAAAGTTGTGAAGAGAGAGAGAGAGAGAGAGATCCGTTATACATACGTAGACATATATATATATATATATATATA
Source organism: Garcia nutans (assembly GCA_947685225.1). NCBI lineage: Eukaryota > Viridiplantae > Streptophyta > Magnoliopsida > Malpighiales > Euphorbiaceae > Garcia > Garcia nutans. Next base: position 57,830,479 of record CANTUV010000008.1, read on the forward strand.
TATTCAATGCTTGTGCTTATATAAAGTTATGGGAAAAAGAGAGAGAGAGAGAGATATTTGTTATACATACACACACACACAAGGCTTGTACTTATATAAAGTTATTGGAAAAAGAGAGAGAGAGAGAGATGTTACACATACATACACACACATATAAGGAAAATAGCTACCACGTCATGCATATATATAATATAAAAAAGATAAAAATAATATTTATTAGTGTTTATAAAAAAAAAAGAGTGACACATTTTTTGTGGTTATATATAAAAATTAATATATGAAGATAAAATATCATATATTCAATAAATTATTAATAAAAAATATCAATTGAAAATATTAATATTTTAATATTGAAGGTCATATATTTAATAAATTATTAAAGATTAATAGACCTTTTGACTAAAACTTTAATACATGAAGATAAAATATCATATATTTAATAAATTATTAATAAATTAAAAATTATTAATAATTAATGCTAATAATTATAAATAAAATTTTTAATTGAAAATATTAATATATGATGATAAAAGATCAAATATTTAATGAATTATTATTTTAAACTATTAATAAAAAATAAGAATTTTTATCCTTAATATATTTTACTAAATTATTATTAAAAGTTTGTTAACAGAAAAATATTAATATATGATGATCGAAAGTGATATATTTAATAAATTATTAATAAAATTTTTAACTAAAATTATTAATTTATGAAGATAAAAGACTATATATTTAATAACTATTAATAAATTAATTATTTTTTATAATTAAAAATTAAAAATTATTATTAAATTCTTTAATTGAAATTATTAATATATGAAAATGAAAGTTCATATATTTAATAAATTAGTAATATATCAAAATGAAATGTCTTACATATAGTAATTATTGACTGAAATAAAAAAATTAGACTATCACGCAATATATATATACAATACCAAAATATTATATATTAATGATATTTATCAAAAATATCACATGTTAATGATATTTATCTCTCTTTATATTATTTGTGTCCCATAATTTTTTAATTAAAACTATGCATATGTAAAGATAGAAAATTAGTTCCCGCTTCAATTTTATTTTTCATAACTATAATAATAATTATTAATTACATTAAATTCAAGATTTAGTGACTAAAACTATTAATATACGAAGATAAATGTTATTTATTTGATAAATTATTAATATATGAATATAATAGGTCTTATATATCGTAAATTTATTTATTAAAATTATTATGTAGTATAAATGATTTAAAATAAATAATTTAAAATTTTATATTTATAGTAGGGTTATATATTTAATATTAAAATTATTATGTAGTATAAATGATTTAAAATTTTATATTTATAGTAGGGTTATATATTTAATTTCAATATTTCTTCATAATATATATATTTTTTGTTACCCATCTAGTATTCAAAATATTGTCCGGCAAATCTGAATTCGAGTACTGTCGGATTCCGAATGAGATGGCTCTTCCAGTAAAATTTTTTTTATTCATGAGACTTGAACATGAAATTTTACTTAAAGGACAACAAGTCTCTTATTATTTATACCAACTCACGTTGGTAGTTCATAATATTTTTTTAATACAATAAAAGAGCACATCCGCGCAAATACATATTAAAATCAATGAGATATTGACATTAGTTAAAACAAAACAAAAATGAGTCAACTATATATAATAGATGAAATTAAGTTTTATTCTTGCTGTGTGGCATTCTGTCTTCTATGTATAGAGAAGTCCCCAAAATATACCCCAACATGTGCAGAAAAAAAAAGCTTCAAGAGATAACAAAAACACCTTACAATTGTATCGCTCTGTGCTATGTGCTGTAACAATATATAAAAGCCCTAACTAACACTCTCATTCTTCTTTGTCTCTCTCACTTCCCTGTTCAGTTTATATAATATTCCTTTCTCCAAAAAGAAAAACCCCAATCCTTTTTGTCTCTTCTCTATTTTCATCAACACCTTTCTCTTTCTCCGAGTGCTGCTTATAAAACCTATTTATCATTTCATGCACTTTCTCCTTCTTCTTTCATTTTCTCAAAATCCATCAGCGCTCGTGGATTTCACTCTCTATTTGTTTCGGAGATCATAGGAGAAGATGATGAAGAAAGATGTGGGTGAGAAGTTAATGTTACATAGGCAAAAGAAGGAAAAGGAAAGTAATAATAATGATGAGGAGAAGAAGAAAATTAATAGGTTCTTGATAAGTATAAATGTTGTTGGAAGTGCTGGGCCATTGAGGTTTGTGGTTAAAGAAGACGATGTTGTTGCTTCTGTTATTGACATTGCTTTGAAGATTTATTCTCGTGAAGGTCGTCTTCCTGTTCTTGGCTCTGATGTTAACAATTTCCTTCTCTATTGTGCAAATGCTGGTTCTGATGGTAATAATCAAATTATGGTATAAAATTAATTAATGACTTTTTTATGTATGTCAATAATATTGAATTCTTTCTTTACATACATTTTCTTGAAACATTGTTTCCTGAGATTTTGATTTGATTTTTTTTTTTGGGGTATATAATCCTTTATGGGTTTTGATCTTCCTTTCTTGTTCTAAGGTTCTTGTTTCTTGATTGTAGCAGAATTATAAGTGTATATCTTGCAATACAACAATCTTGCAAGATTGTATAACTCATAAACTAATTAATGTATTAAATAAAAGAAAAAGGAAAGTTGGTTTATTAATTGTAAGTTATATGTTAATTAAGAAATAAACATAATCTTGTGTTGATATTTTTGTTATAAATATTAATCATTTTGATATTTTGGTATGTATATAGCTATGAACCCATGGGAAGCAATAGGATGTAGTGGAGGAAGGAACTTTGTGCTTTGCAAGAAACAAAGGCAACCACTAGAAGAGAGGTCAGAGATGATAGGAAACAAAGCATCTAGATGGAAGGCATGGCTCAACAAATCCTTTAATTTCAAAATATTGTCTCACTGAGGACTTTATATATATATATATATATTCATATCTTAATGTCTCAGCTTTCATATCAATTTCAGCACAAATCATCCGTGCACGCCTCTGTAATTGGTGTCCAATATAAAAATATAGAAATACAAATATTAATGAATAAATTAGCTATATGGAAAAATACATTGTAACTAGAAAGTCAAGCATATCTTCTCTGCTTGTCTATGATTGGAATAATATATATCCACGTATATATACATATCAAACAATTAATATCTCTTTCATATTTTTTTAGCTCTTATTATATTCTGGTTCTTGTTGACTATTGAGTTTTGGTTTTTTTCTTTTTTATGTATGTATTTGAATCTATATATATTACGTAATTTTGAAGGACTATATATTAATTGGACAAACAAATCTTGTGGTGAGATAGAGAAGCCGTGTGGTATTATTATGTGCCTTCGTTAGAGGAATAAAACTTCATTAAAATTACAGGCTGAGATTCAAATTAAAGATGTACAATAGCACTACATTTGTGCATTTATTTAACACTGACAAAATTCAATAGGAATAGTAGAAATTTAATTAGTTGCCACGAAAATACCTATTACTTTATCATTCATGTGGTTCAATTCTAAAGGGATTACTATTTTCCCTTGTACCAGTTTCAATTATTTAGAAAAATTGGCAGTTAATGGAGGTCATTAAATTCCTAGGAAATAATCATATAAATAACTAGTTGTACATCTATCCAACTTTATAGTATTAATTAAAAATTCAATAATAAATATCGCCATAAACGTGTAACTACAACATTTTTATTAGGGTTATGTTTCAAAACCTTAATATGATTTGGAACAATATCTTTTCAATATGGTATATGAGAAATATTTCTGAAAGATTATTTTTTTACATAAGATAGATTTTCTATTTTCATAACATTATTTTAGTTGAGTGAGGATCTTTATTGTGCTAGGATTAACAGCGAATAATATTATAAATAGGATCATTACAGGAGATATTCTTTAAGGATATTTATGTAATTATGTAATTATATTTTATCCAATATTTGAATAAGTGTTATGTATTAGAGAGAATTTATTAAGAGTGCTTTGTGATTTTGTATTAGGCTCACAGTATGACTTATAATTCTATGGAATTGTGTGAGCACATCGGATAAATTTAGAGTAAGAATTTGAGTGTTATTTCATTTTCTAGAGAATTTGAGCGTTATTTCATTTTCTAGATTTTGCATCTTTCTCTAATTTGATCAGTGAATTTATTTTTTCTTTCCTTCGCTTGCAGATGTAGGATTATGCTGAACCATGTAAAATTTATTATCTTATATATTTTCTTTTATTTTGCCATTTCATTTGTTATATAGTTTTCAAATTAAAGTTTGAATCTATTATAATAAGTGGTATTAAAGTCTAATTAATTTGTTTGGAATTAGTTATGATTATGACAAAATTTGATATTGAGAAAATCAAGTCATTGAAAGTTTAATGGAGAATGATGAAAAAATTCTTGAAGATTTAAAGGCTTAATGGAGAAGGTAGAGAAAAATTCTACTAATTTATTAAAGAATTGTCAAATTGAATACTTTAAAGATTTGAAGATTACATAGTCCTTCAATTTAAGTCAAGACAAATATTATTGATAAGTTGTTGATAATTACATGATTACGAAACTTTGAGTAAAGTAGAGATGGTTAAGATTGTGTCTCAAAATCTTAATATGATTTAGAACAAGACTTTTTCTCATTTACTATGTGAGAAATATTCCTAAATTGAATGAAAAATTATTTTCTACGTAAGGTGAAATTCATATTTTAATGTTATTCATAGTTGAGTGAGTATTCTTATTAAGTTAGGATTAATAGCAAATAATATTATAAGTACAATTATTATAGAAGAGTCTCTTTAAAGACATTTGTTTAATAATATAATTATCTTTTACCTAATATTTGAGTAAGAATTATGTATTAAAGAGAATTCATTAAGAGTGCTTTCTGATTTTGTCTTAAGTTTGAGTGTTATTTTTTTTAAAATTTTATATTTCTCTAATTTGATTAGTGAATTTTTTTTTCTTCCATTTACTTTTAGATGTAAGCTTATACCGAACTATGTAAAATTTATTATCTTTTCTATTTTCTTTTATTTCACTATTATATCTTTTATATAATTTTCAAATTAAATTTTGATTCAATTCTAACACTTGTTTAAAATTTCCATTATAATTTTTTTATTAGTTATCAATTCAAGGATAAAGTTATTTTATTTAAAATTAATCTAAAACAATAAATTAACGCAATTTATAATATAAATGATATATAGCGTAATTTAGAAAAAAAAATAATTTTCTTTTAGAACTAATTCTCTCAAGTTAACATATGCTCAGAAATAACTTTGAAAGAAAATTGTTTTATACTGTAAAATTATAATTGCGAACTAATTTATTAGAACTAAAAAAAATTGAAAATGTATTTGCTCTAATACTTATTTAATTTTATTTTTAATAAACGGGCTAGCTCAATTATGAATAATGTCATATACACTTAATTTTATATTATTTATTTAATTTGAACGTAATGATATATTTTATTATATCTATTCACTATAAAAATAAAAAGAAAGTTGATAATATAATTCATTAAACAGAAAGTATTAAAAAAATATGATTTTATATTTTGATCTTTTACATTTTTATTTTTGACTTATAGAACTTCTAAACATTTATTTTCTATAATGAATAGGTTATTTTATTAATGAATCATGTGAAAAATAGTTATTATTTTAATTTGAATTTTTGAAGTTGTATTTTATTATTAATTATCGGAAAGAATCTTCATAGCTATTTTTTTCCATCAATTTTATCCTACGCAAGTTAGGCAGAATTAGGGGATGAACATCGATTGGTTTAGTTAATTAATTAATTAAATTGATCGGTTAACCGAATTGATTTTTTTAAAATTTTTAACCGAGCAGACCGAATTTCTATTTTGGTCGGTTCGGTTAATTAATTAAGCCAAATTGATCTGTTCGGTTAATTAACCGAACCGACCAATTTTTTAAAAAATTTTATAATAAAAATTTTATTTAGAATAAAAATTAATATAATTAAATAACTAAATAAAACTTATTAAAAACTAAAAAATAACTTTATTTTGCAATAAAAGTTTACATTTATAGTAAAAAAATTAATATAATTAAAGAATTAAATAAAATAATAACTAAATATTTTTTTTAAAAAGGAGATTGGGTTAACTGTTAACCAATCAAACCGAACCGGTTAACCATTAACTAAATTGAAAACTAAATTTATATAAATTCTTCGACCAAATTATTCTAAATTTGATTAACTGAATTAAATTTTTAGTCGATTAATCGAATTTTGCCTACCCCTAAGCAGAATCTCAAAAACCTAGGTGATGTGATAACATGGAAGGTACAAAACGAAATTTGCTGAAGGATAAAATGCAACTATTGAAGCTGTATAGAGAAAATCATATCCTTCTATCTCTTTCTTTCATCTTTAATTTCTTGTTAGTTAAAATTAAAAAAAAAACTCAAATTAGAATAATCAGTTCTCTATTACATCAAACACCTATCAAATACGATATCCACCACATGAAGATATCAAAACGGGCTAATGGATCATATTTGTATCAAGTTGATCTACTTTGGTGATACGATTAAAGTCAAAACGAGCACGACCTATTTATTAATCATGTGGACATGAGCAAGACATATAAATTAAATGGATTACAGAGTACGATATATATAATATGTTTATTTAAATAAGTTATATGCGGATTACATAATCTGACACGATCCTTTTAACTCATGTAATATTTTTAATTTAAAATAATTTTATATTCTTAAATAATCAATTAAAAATTATTCATATAATAAAATTACGTTCAAATAATTTTAAAATATAAATATATTAAAATTTTCTTAAAAATTTCATAAAAATAAAATATATAATACAATTAATATGAAATAAGTGGTGAGTGTTTTATATATTTTAGTATTAGAACTTAATTACTAAGAAAAAAATGAGGAGATAATATATTATTGTCAATATAAATTTTGCAATAATTTTTTTTGAAAATTTATTTTATTTTTATTTATTTATTTTATTCTATTTTCTTTTATAAATTTTATTCTAAGTTAAAAAAGTTATTTGATATAAAATATAAAAGATAGATTATTTTAGTTCATAAAAATTATTTAATTTGTAACATTTGATTTAGAAAAATGATTTCTAAAATTCATAAAGAATTATATTTAAATTAATTAACTATTAAATTAATGAAATAATTAAAAATAATAAATCAGTTTGATAAAATTAATAAATTTTTAATAAGAAGAATTAAAATTTTAAATAAATTATTTCTAAATAAATAATAATATACCATACAATAATAGAATTATAATAATATAATAAATATATAACACTTATTTTTATTTTTTAGAGAAAATAATAATAAAATGACGTAATTTTGAATTCTACTAAAACAATATCATTTTAGTTAAATAAATTATAGCGGGTTCGTATATCAACCCGCTATATGACCTATTTAAAGTCTATCATAAACAGAATTTGCTCGTTTTTTATACTAACTCATTTAAGGTCAATATTAATTCACTAATTTTACATATTTTGCGTATCATGTTCGCGTGCTATGACTCATTTTGACACCTCTATCATTTTCATCAAAATCTAACCTCCCACATTTTTAAAATTTTAAATTAATTAATGCATAAATGAATATGAGTTTGTTAATTTTCAATTTCAATTTAAGGCTTGAATTATTTTAAATTTTCAGTCAATGATTTTCGGTCAATATAAGTTTGTTAGTAGAATCGATAATATTGTTGTAATGATACTCATGTTAATTTGGATTTGGTCTCTTCAATTTCCTCTTTTATTTTAGCCAAGAAAATAATACCAAAACCAATAGTTGCAACTCCACCCTCTTCACCCTTAATAGCCATCATAAAATGACAAGCCATTCATATAATTGAGAGTTTTTATGATGGCTTAGGCATTGGTAATGTTAATAGAGTGGTAACGACTAAGCTGCAAATAGTAATAGTGGTAATATGATGCCTACTGTGTAAGTTGGTTCTGCTAGATGGTTGGCAACGATAATGACGCTTGTTAAAGAGAGATAAGTTATATGATAGTGTTTTGGATCAAACGAAGTGTTTCTGATTTAAAATACAAAGCATATCATTTTCATTTAAAGGGAAAACAACTAATGAAGGGTAAACGATTAGTATTGAAAGAAAGGAAATTAGTTGCAAAAAGTAGCGAGAAAATTAGTTTAATTCAATTACAGTAGTTAAACAACTATAGAGAATGAGCTGGAGTTAATTCCAAATCTTTCTTCTTCTTTTTTAATTTTCCACTCTCTTGTATATCTGTTCTCTCCTTGTAACAGATTAGTTACAAGTAATGAGATATTTTTTCATTCTGATCATGGTATCAGAACTACTGGTTTGAGAGTGCACTCTGTCTTTTTCTTACTTTGAAGATTTCTTATGAGGGAGAATGTGGAAAATGCTAGTGGTCAGAATAATCGAAGGCAGGAGGAAGTTATGATTCTTCCAAATATCGGTCCTCTACAATTACAAACCTCAAATAACCCAGGAATGATCCGAGTATCAAACCTTTTAGATGGAAACACTACTTAACATGGAGTCATCCCATGAAGATTACTTTGAAGGCCAAAAACAAACTGAGTTTTGTTGATGGCACATGCACAATACCTAATGAGAATTCTTCATATTTTCAACAATGTAGTAGGACTAATTCTATGGTAATATCATGGATATTGAATGTGACAACTAATGAATTTGCAGAAGCTTTTATATATATTGCTTCAACCAGAGATCTGTGGATAGAAGAAAATATTACAAAATGCAATGGTCCTTAGATTTACCAAATGTAGAGAGAAATATTGTTTGTAAAACAAGGTAATCAATTTGTTAATACTTATCATACTAATCAGAGAAAGTTGTGGGGTCAATTGAATATGTTGAGTCCAAATCCACATTGTACATGTGGGAAGTGTAAGTGTGGAGCGAGCAGGTTAATGGAAGAATCAGCTTCTCTAAATAGGTTAATGTAATTTCTTATAGGGCTAAATGAGGGATTTGATAGTGCTAGAAACTAGATCCTTATGCAAGATCCCCTTCCTTCAGTAAGTTAGGCGCACTCACTGGTTTTAAGGATTGAAAGATAAACAATGGCAAATTTAAATTTATTAGAAGAAATTAAGGGTAATTGAGTGATGTTGGCTAGACTAGTAGGGAATGAAAGACAAGGATATGGAAGAAGCAATAATTTTACAAGGGATTTTGGAAAAAATGAAGAGAAAATTTGTGGCTATTGCAAGAGTTTTGGTCATTTTAGAGAAACATGCTTTAAACAAATAGGAATACCATAAAGGTATAATGATTTGAGGCAAGGAGACAAAGAGAACAATGTAAGAATAAAGTGAACTTGGCTAAGGGAGAAACTAAGATATGCACTGTTAGTGAAACAGCTAATGCAGCAGAGATCAATATTGGAGAATGCAAAAAGGGATTATAGATATAATAAAAAAGAGATGTCAAAATACATAAGAAGAGAAATTAGAATATTGCATATAGCTATACAAATTTTTTGTGGATAGAAGATTTTGCAAGCTGTGCTTTTGAATTTAAAAATAAGACTTTTACTTCTTGGATCATTGATAGTAGAGCCTCTAATCACATATGTGCTATCTAACCACATATGTGCTAACAAGAGAATGTTCAGTGAGATTAGGCTCATTTCACTTACCAAATGGAACTTTTGTAAATGTCAATAAAGTTGGTGCCATACCTTTATTGGATTATCTGAAGCTAATCTATGTACTTTACATACCAAAATTTCATTATAACCTTTTGTCAGTTACCATACGAACCCAACAAAATCCTGTTTAAGTATTTTTTTCACTTATAATGGTTGTGTTTTCCAGGACCTGAAGAGTGAAAGAATTATAGCTACTAGAAAGGTTATGGGAAATTTGTATGTGTTGGACAAACTTTCTTTCAATAAGATTGTTGATACCTTTATGGCATTAGTACCTTTTTCAAATATAAAAGTAGATAATATGTTATGTGAAAATCCATCATATGGCCAAGCCAGTGAGAAAACCATTTCCAGTTAGTAATACCAAAAGTTCATCACTATTTAAATTACTACACAAATATTTGGGGCCCCAATGCTCAGAAAGCTACTAATGGCTCATATTATTTCTTGACCCTAGTTAATGATTTTAGTTGGGTAGTATTGGTATATATGATGAATAATAAAGCATAAGTGGTACCTTTACTTACAAAATACTTCAAAATGGTAGAAACACAATTTTGGGCCAGATTTAAAACACTTAGGTCAGACAATGGAAAAGAATTCTTAAGCTAACAATGTCAAGGCTTACTGTCATCTTATGGAACCCTACATAATAGATGTTGTCATTAAACCCCTCAACAGAATGGGGTGGTTGAAAGAAAGCATAGGCATAATGTTCAAATAACAAGAGTTCTTCTTCTACAATCTGGTTTGTCTATGGGGTTCTGGGGTAAGGCTATACTCCATGCAACTTTCTTATTAACTTTCTACTATTGTGCTTAGATGGAAAACTCCCTTTGAAATTCTTTTTTCCAAAAACCCATATTACATCATTCTTCAAAATTTTGTATGTTTGGACTTTGCTAAAAATAACTCTCCTTACAAAAACAAAAAAATTGAACAAAGATTCATTAAAAGTATATATGTTAGCCAATCTGCAAGTTAGAAAGCTTTTAAACATCTTGATTTACATACCAAAACTATATTTGTTTCTAAAGATGTAGATTTCCATGAAGATGTATATCCTTTTAAAATAAATAAATCTCATTCTTCTTCAAACATTTCTCTACCTTTATCCATTGCAGAATTATCTCTAAATAACTTACATTTTTCTAATACTTCAATACCTAGACCTATTATTGATACTCATACAACTTTTGAGTCATTACAACCTTCTCAACCTATTAGCTCCTCTACACACCAAGATATCCATCCTAATTTCCCAAATCCTAGAAAAAGTAATAGAATCACATTCCCTTCCTACATGGCTCAATGATTTTGAAACAAACCAATGCAATACAACTTCACCTACTTCCACTAATCACCTTTAGTCTATTAGTATTGGACATTTTAATGTTTCACACGTGTTTTTTTGGCTAAACTTTCATATGTTTAGGAACCTAGGTCTTATTCAGAAGCAATCCAATACAAAGAGTGGGTTCAAGCCATATGAATCAAGAACAGAAGGCCCTTAAAAGGAATCAAACTTGTGTTCTCACTTCACTCCCTCCAAACAAGAAATCCATTGAATCAAAATGGGTTTACAAGCTCAAATTGAAAGACAATGGCTCCATTAATCCTTATAAAGTATGTCTAGTTGCCAAAGGCTATAACCAAATTGAATGTGTTGATTTTCACAAAAGCTTCTCCCTTATAGCAAAGACATTAATTGTCAAATTGGTTTTAGTTTTAGCAATAGCTAGGACTTGGCCTCTCTGCCAACTCAATATCAATAATGTGTTTTTACATGGCTTCGTTGATGAGGATTTATGTATGATGCCTCCTAGTGGTTATACCAAGGTTAAGAAACGACATGTCTATAAATTGATGAGATCTCTACATGGTTTAAAACAAGCTTTATATACTTGACTTGGTTACCAATGTTGGCCTATTGAATTCAAAAGTTGTGGCAAATCTAATAACAAAAGAAACTTTGTTTAGAGCAAATTTAGATTCTTTATTATTTGACCCCCCCCCCCCCCCAGCCATATTAAAGATTGATTGGTCGTTGTCTATATGCTACTTTCACTCTGCCTATTGATATTACTTATGTTGTACAATAATTGAGTCAATATGTTTAAGCTCCATGAAACAATCACTAGAAAGGGATTCCAGATAGAGGACTTTTTATCCCAGTTCCAATTCATTTCAGTTATAGATATTCAGTGACGCTGATTAGGCAATTTGCAGAGATACTAGAAGATCTATAACATGTTATTGCATTTTCATGAGAGTTGCTCTTATCTCCTGAAAAACTAAGAAATAAAGCACAGTTTCTCATTCTTCAACTGAGGTCGAGTACATGAGTATAGTCAGCATAATTTGTGAGCTTCAATGGATAACTTATTTATTTAAAGAGTTGCAAATTCTCATTTCCTTACCCATTCCACTATAGTGTGGCATCCAAGTAGCTCTCCACATCACAACTAATCCAGTCTTCCATGAATGCACAAAACACATTGATATTGACTGCCATTTAGTTCAAGAGAAGTATAAATTAGGCTTTATTTATCTGCAACATATTTCTTCAATGCATCAGTTCGAGAATTCACCAAATCGCCAGTTGCTTCACAATTTGACAGATTTGTCTTCAAGTTGGGCTTGTTGACTTTGCAATAAGCACCATCTTGAGGGAGCAGGGTGGGGGCATGAAGAGAGATAAGTTATAGGATAGTGTTTTGACTCAAACAATGTGTTTCTCATTTAAAATACAAAACACATCATTTTCACTTAAAGAGAAAACAACTAATGAAGGTTAAATGGTTCGTATTGAAAGGAAGGAAAAATATGTTCTCTCTTAGTAACAAATTAGTTACGAGTAATGAGATACTTTTAAATTTTGATTACTTATTAGATGGATGGCAAGCTCTATGGTGCTGCTAGTGGGTGACAGTGATGCTGCTGGGTTTCTACATACAAAAGAAGAAGAAGAAGAAGAAAACACATACTTTATTCATACCCATTTATTTGGCACATATGAAGAAATTAATGGAGAAGAGAAGAAATATTTTTAAAATATGTAAAGTGTTTGTTAAATGTCATGGTCAAAGTTTCCAAAAAATAAGAAAACAAGAAAATAATAAATTTTAAAAGAGAATACGAGAACAAGAGAATTTCTTTTTATGGTTCTTGAAATTTTGAGTTTTTTATTTTAAATAACAAAAAAGAGAAAGAAGCAAAAAAAAAAAAGAGAGAAAGAGAGGGAGGATATGGATTTCTACATATAGCTCTTTGCTAAAATGGTATATTTTATCCTCCAGCACATTCAACTTATACTTATTATGTCAGCACATCATGGAAGTTCAAGATTGTTAAGACTCTCCAAAAAATAAGAAAAAAATGCATATTTTGGCCCCTCAACTTTAGATCAATTGTAAATTAAACTCTTCAACTTCTATCTGGTTAAATTAAGCCCGTAAACTATTCGGGATAGTTAAATTGATCCCTTATTTGACACCAGTTAAATGCGTGTGGCTCAAACCTCGTTAATTCGGGATAGTAGGATCGTCGTGCATGTTGGCACTATAATTTGTCAGGGGATTAATATTAAGATATGATTATGGATTTTAATTTTTATGATGAACTATATACTTAGATTACATATTTAATTATGGATGATTAAACCATGTTAATATTTATTTATTGGTCGTATTTTTAAAAGATGTAAAATACATGCTTTCACTTGGTGGGTGTCTTATTTTGATTATGTAACTTAATTTATTTTAAGAATTTTAGGACTATTATAAGAGACACATTTTTACCTATGGTGGGTGCCTTATTTTATTTATTTATTTTTTGTGGACATTGAACTTTGTAAGGGTATATTTTCATCCTTGAAGGTACCTATTTTATTTATTTTATTTTAATAATATGATGAATAATTTATTTCTTTAAATTACATGTAATATGAATAATATGATAATAATAATAAAAAATTTAATAATATCTAGACCTAAAAAGAATGTCGGTTTCAATAAAAAATTTAATAATATTTAGACCGGGCATTATGAGAGTACTGGGTCATTCTCATATTCCCTATGCATACCCAATTTTTCGAGCCCAATAGAGGATTAGGAATTCTTTAGGAATCGAGTCATCCACCCCTTTCTTTTCTTTTCCGGCCTGTCCGGGTGGCAACTCAATTTCTCCGAATTTAGGCCCATGTTCTCTGAAGCCCCGAGCCTAACAATATCGAAGTTACAAGAACCATTCCATTGGAAGTAGGGATAAAAATCCCCGCTTACACCAAGGTTTTCAAAAGAAGGATTAGATTTCAATATGATATAAGATTGAAGGATTTGAGAGAATTGCAAGGATTGATTTGAAGCTTAATGTTAGTTGTAGTGTTGTAAGAAGTGCAAAGAAAAAAGTGATTAATGAGCTTATTGGTGATTGCAAAATTGAGCATGCATTGTTGCATGATTATGTAGCTGAGATTAACAGATCTAATCCTGGAAGTACTTGCATTGTGAAGACTATTTGTGATGATAGGGATCAAAGGCCTCTTTTTACTATATTTTATGTCTGTTTTTGAAGCCTGTATGAAGGGATGGGTAGCTGGTTGCAGGAGAATCATAGGGGTTGATGGTTGTTTTCTTAAAGGTGTTTGTAAGGTTCAATTATTATGTGTTGTGGGAAGAGATGGAAATAATCAAATGTTTCCTATAACATGGGGTGTAGTTAGGGTTGAATGCAAGAGTACATGGACATGATTTCTAAGATGTTTGCAGCACGACCTTTTACTTAGAGAAGGAGATGGATTGACTATTATTTCTGACATGCAAAAGGTATGTGTTATATTCTTATTTGTAATTTTACATCCAAATATATTTAATCAATATTTTAGCTACTAATACAAGTGTTCATTTTGATTTGGTTTAGAGAGTGCAATTTCAGAATTTCTTCTAAGGGTAGAGCATAAAATGTGTGCAAGACACATTTATGCAAATTGTACAAAGTAATATAAGGGAGAGGAGAGGAGCATTGCATTCTGGAATGTTGTCAAGTCTACATATGTGGTTGATGCTAAGAAGAATATGAAAACTTTAGGAGAACTTGGGGAAGGTTATGTGGAGCATGCACTAACATATGAAATTGAGAGATGGTGCAAGGTTTTTTTTAACACATATGTTAAATGTGATGCGGTTGACAACAACTTGAGTGAAACCTTCAATGGTTGGATACTTGAGCCAAGATGTAAGACAATCATAACAATGTTGGAGGACATTCGAATTCAGGTGATGAACAAGATTTGGAGTAAAAGGAACAGTGCACGGACTTAGATTTGAAATATTTCTCCAAAAGCAATGGATAGACTGAAGAAAAATAAGGTAAAGTCTTATGATTTGGTTATGGAATGGGATGGGGATAAGGGTTATGAAGTAACAAGAGAATATCCAACAACAATTGCAATTTTCTCGAATTACAAAAAAACATAATACCTACAAAATAGTCAAAACCTGCAAGAGTTTGTTATCAGTTGTGTTTTTTAACATATTCCTAACCAACATTACATGAAGCTATAAATTTAGCTACCACAAAATCACCTACCACCAATAAATAATACCTAAGACCTGTAAATAACATAAAGACACCAAAAGAAGCCAATGTCGGAAGCTTATATGCTGTTCACCTAGCTTTCATTTCTTGCAACTTATCTTTAAGTTCAACAATTTCAGCCCTTAATTCTTGCTCATACACTATCCTTGCATGAACTACAGCCTCTGCTTCTGGAACATTGTTTCTTTCAATTACTAACTCCTCAATTGTGTTTCATATCACATTCAACAATAGCTCCACATACTCAGGTCATTTATCATCAACCCACTTGAAATAATCACAAACTGGACCCTGCATTATTCAAAAAGTCAAATAATGATTTTCAACAAATAACAATCTACATATTCAACTTCATCTACAAAAAATTACAACAAATACAAGATAGCTAAAACCCAAGAGAAAGAGAGAGAGAGAGAGAGAGAGAGAGAGATAGCAAATTTAAAGATTTGCGACAATGAATGAATTCGAAATTACACTTCAATAATTATCAATCAACTTTGTATTTAACTTACCTTTATTAAGGAGCAACCCCAAAAATGTCTACCTGAGTTTCTAACTATCCAAGACATCCTCATAACAGGCATCCTACCACATTTGCAAAGCTCATTCGAATAGGCAAATACGAATCTTTGAGGTAGACTTCGCATTGATGAGAGTTTATCTCGCAATAATTGTTCGTTTCTTATCTCTATTTGATGAGCCAAAGTCGACCCATTGTCATTTGCTTCACTCGACATTGTTACTCTTAGTTCGATCTTAGGTGGGTGGGTGCTTCTTCCTTCAACCTCAGTAGCATCTTCCACAAAAGAAGTTAGGGATTGAATTGTTAAATTTGGGGATTTTATCTCTGTTTTGTCTAACTCAAAACAAAAGACACCAGTTTCATTTGAAGATTGAAACTCTACATTTTAATTACTTGTCACTAACGCGGCATATTTAATGTTTCATTCGATTTTAACGAGATTTGAGCCACACGCATTTAACTGGTGTCAAATAAAGAGTCAATTTCACCATCCCGAATAGTTTAGAAGCTTAATTTAACTAAATAAAAATTAAGGGGCTTAAGTTACAACTGACCTAAAGTTGAGGGGCCAAAATATATATTTTTTCAAAAAAAAAACAATTCAAACTAATGAACTAATTATAGGAAATTCTACATCAACAAACAAATTAATATAAAAATAGGCTCTCTAATCTTAATAATTAGCTTTTAAGATTAACACTCCCAAATCTATATTAAAAAAATAAAAACTAATATTTAAAGATTCTCCATAACTTGCGTTGGATGAAATCGAAACGAAAAAGAAATTTGTTTAATTGATAAAATTTAAAGAAAAGGATTATGCGATTATGCTGAACAAATGTGATATGTGGTAGATTAAATTGATGGTTCGACCAATTATATATTTATAAAGAAACAATTACTTTTCTATGTGAAATATGTGCACGTGGTTTTGTTTCTCTTGCTACAAATTTCATTGCTCATTGCAAAATGGCCAACCAACATAAAATTTCCTTTGCTTACTTTGCTGGTATGTTACTTCGATAGAATAATATCTACAGTGTAATAGCTTATAATTAACACTTAACAGGATATGTCATTTGTCTTTTTTATTTCTATAAGGGCATTTTTGGTATGATGATTGTCACCCTTAGTATTTTTATATAGGGCATAGATAATTATTCAACTTTTTGTTCTTAATTTGTAATTTAATATTGTTTTAAAATATATATATATATATAATTTCTAAAATTATAAACTTCTATGCTTTGATAACAAGAAAAAATCATGTATAAATATATAAATCAAATAATATCTTAATACTAATATCATAAGAAATAATCATATGCATAATATGTCAAGTTGTGGTTTGGCCAGTAAAAGTGAAATTTTATTAGAAAAAAAAACAAACCCAAAAGGTTCATTAAAATCTTCACTCATCTTACAACAGAAGCACAGAATTACTGATCTACAACAAAAGCCATATAACTAGCAAGAGAAAAACGGAGAAAAGAAAAGATAGCTAGTCAGGAGAGCATCATAACAACAAATTCTTGCAAAAAAACAAGAAGTTGCCCCAAAGGGGTATCAACCGAACAAGCACGGATCAATCCACAAGGAGCATCGCCTTAAACAAACAAGAGGAGCCACATTAATATTCTAAGGAGTTGTGTGATGTTGATAGGCAGATAAAACTTGAGATTGCCCTTAAAGCTCCTCAAGATTGGAAGATGCCAAAATCTCTGTCATAAGAGAAAAAAAAATGAAAAGAGCTTACTCACTAATAAGCATATGTTGAAACAGTAGCTGAGCTTCAATCAAAATAGTGTTCGCATAATCTTAGCTAAGTAGACGACAAAACCAAAGAAATAGGAAGCCAGACATCATTGTCAGGAAATAAGATAAATGAAGTTAAAGGCCTTCCACAAAAGGAAAAAATGATTTAGATCCACAGTTTTTTTTATGCCACTGGCAAAAAAAAGGATGAGAATAAATATCAACTAGAAGAAAAAAAAAGGTGGAAAACAAGAAAGAAGAAGAAGAAAATCTAATTGCGGTAGCCCTGTATCTGGGGCAAAAAATAATGGGGCAAGCACTATCGAGAGAGAGAGAGAGAGGAACATTCACTAGGAAGGGGAAAAGTTCTCATCGAATAATATGTTAAGTTGATTTCTTATAGAAAGATAATCAAAATAAGGTTTTTTTTTTTTTATTACAAGGGAAAAATAAATAAACAGAGGAGCCTGCGTGCTCATATTCTTTGGACAAGAGATACCGATAATATCATGAACTATCCAACATGCCGCTTCTTTCGGAGGTCTGGTTAGCTCATGGACACCCATAAGGTAGTTTATGGCTAAATTTGCCAAATGATAAGCTAATTTGTTAGCTTCTCTGTAAATATGTTGCACTGTAATTTTCTAATTTCTGGACAGTAGATCTCTAATATTATGGATGATATACTGTCCATGTCTAATATTAACATAAAATTAAAAAAGTTGAAACAAAATAATATAAAGTTGTTATGAATTTAGATCATTTAGCCCTTTACTTAGACAATAATGTGCATCAGAATGAAGATATTGACCTTAATTATAATTCGAAGTCTAATAATAATAATACGCCACACTATATATGATATGTGATATTGATGTGTAATTTTTTTTTTCAGTTATTGAATTTATATTATCATTAGAAGTTAGAAGAAGTAAGTTTATTATGCCTAGCACTCACATGCAATATAAAATGTATAAATTGTTAGGTGGAAAAATTAATATGTATGTCAAAACTCTAATAATACACCATATAAAATTAGTTTAGTCACACTTCAGCTCTACCCTTGATTATTTTATTGGATTGGATTGATAGTTTACTCATTTAATGTAATAATAATAATAATAATAATAATAATAATAATAATTTTAAACGATCATTCAAAAAATTCATTTTCTCCTTTCAATATTTCTTAATGACAAATGCACCAAATAAACTTCTGTCACTCAGTTTTGCATTTTTTTTAAAGGAAAAATGTGCAAATATGATCTTAATATTTAAGCTCAGGGGCACAAATGCATTTTTTTTTTGTCTCAAAATATATAGAAAGTTGGAAAAATATATAAATATTATATTTATGTTCAAGAGCATATATACACCTCATGTTTTTTTTATCTAAAAAATATAAAGCAAATTTGTAAAATAGAGCAAATATGCACAAAAATTAAGAGATAATTGCATAAAATACTACTTTTTCTTCAAAATTTCATTTTTACTATATTTTTTTAATTTATAAAAATACTATTTTTTTTTAAAAAAAAATTTACATTTTTAAGACATATACCAAAAATATAATCAACATGTACTAAAAATATACATACTATGAAATTAAAATTTTAATAATTATGATATAATTTTAAAAAATATAAAATAGGTTTCTAAAAAATATAAAACAACAATTGTAAAAAAAATTTTAATTTTAAAAAATTAAAAATTAAAAATCTAAATAAATTCAATTGTTTTTTTTTTCTATTATCATTCCTTCATCGATTTAAGTAATACCTTGACTGGCTTGTTAAAATGGTTTACTAGTAGCAACATTTAATTGAATTACCTTTTCCTTAAGTTGATTTCTTTAAGCGTCGAAATAAAATTCTATCTGTCACATTATAACAATGTACGCCAACCCAGCGAACCACTAATTATTATCTCAACAATCTTTCAAGGAATCATAATTCATAAACAATGAAAAGAAAGAAGTTTTTATAACAGCGTTGAAAGATTAAAATTTACTAATTCCACAGATTTTTAACTTCTTTTTTACTAACCGAAAAATGGATTTTGACGTAATCCATGAATTTTCTGAAATCCAAAATGTCCTTAGCCTTTGCTTGTTTTGAGCGATCATGGTGCCTTTGCCGTTTGGTCTGAGAAAATTTTCCTTGAAATTTTTCTTTATTTACACTTTATTTTTATTGTTTCAAAAATAAAAATGTTGATGAACTAACATGTTTTATAATTTAATATTTTAGGGACTAAAGTGCATTTAATTTTAAACATTAAACTACACTATAATTGAAATATGACAATTTTATAATCAAAAACAAAAATGTTGAGCCATTAACAAACCTTAAGCTATAAAATTGCTAATTTTGAAATAGCAAGGACCAAAGTGATAAACAACAAGGAGTATTTTGTTATTAACCTCGTAATAAAAAGATGAACTGTTTAGTTTATATAATATCGACTCTAAAATCCCAATTGACTTATTAAAATTTAATAAAAATAAGTTTTCCTATTTCCAGAAAGAGTAATTTTTACACCAAGTGACAGGATTTTATTATGAAGACACATGCTAAACATTAACCTGAAAAATTATATTATTCTTCACATTTATTCTATGCAAGAAAATTGCACAAAATTTTCAGTTGTGAAGATTGAAAATCAGCTGCAAGTTCACGGGGAGTATATTGAACAAACTGTTCCTTAAGCTAAACTCTAAATTCTCTATATATTTCACTCAACAATTAACAAGTTATTTTTGGTTACTCCCTCACCAATAGTAGGAAATTCTGGGGATAGTTGCCACTCTCCATCTACCAAGAATTTGATCTCATACCTTTTTCACAGAATAAAAATGATGGTTAGGAAAGATGAAAAATGACTACCCAACTAAATAGAATTATAATTATTTACCGTCCAGGTCTAAGTATGAATGCTGTCGTGAACTTGGTGAAGGAACCATCATACTCTGGTGATAAATGCTCTCCTTGACTCCAACCATCAAAGCTGCCCATTACTTGTACACTCTGAAAATTATAGCAGTTTCTCATTACAGTTAAAATTAACCTCTTTTAAGTATTTTAGCATCGTACCAAGTGCATCCAAAAATGGAATCCAGAGACCACAAAATATTGTATCTTTCATCTTCATAAAAGTGAGAATTCCTCTTTCATGGTTCATTTCAGGAGGAGAACAGTACATAGCAATCAGAAATTCTACGTCACTTTTTATAATAATATTATGCTGGTCTGCTCTCAAGAAGTCCTTGAAGGGATGACTGGTTAATATTTTGTTAGGCCTAGCAGATCTGTATCTGTGATCTTCTGGTTTTCTTTGTTTGTTATCTACCTAACAAAAAATTTTAATATTTTTTTATAATGTAACCACTCAGTCATTCCGGAGGACATTCAATTTACAACCTAAAGTACTATCAATGCTAAAGAACAGTTCCTTTATATGATCACTTGGGAAAGAAGAGAGTTTTTTCAAGACCTTGATTAACCAAAAACAGGAATAAGGTTTTAGGGCCTCAGAAACTAGTCTTGAACAATTTCATGTGACAATTTGGTAATGTTAAAGTTCAAGGTTACTTTATTATGCAAAATGAAAGTGAACAAAGGTGCAAGGTAAAAAGGAGTTAAAGTACCCGACGGCAGGGATGACAACTTAGGCTTTTGACTAGGAGATCAGTCTCAAATATGACAAATAACCAAAGTGAAGTGCTTTGAAGGATGGAAAAATGGTGAAACTCTACATAGTATGGCCATGGCCTAATGAAACTTTTACTGATTTTTTTTTTTTATAAAAAGGGCAAAATACATATGTAACCCCTTGAGCTTGTGGAGTTTAATCACTTTGTCCCTTTGAACTTTCAATTTAACCATATAATGCCCCTAAACTCGTAGTTTTTTTAATTTATAAACACAAACTCACTGAGTTACTAAAGTATTTATTTGGTACAAAATATATAAATATAAAAGGCAAAGTGAGTATTTGTTAATATAGGTATCTGATAGTACAATATAGACAAGTATAAGGGGGCAAAATGATTAAAATAAAAATTTATGAGACAAAATGATTAAACACTACAAATCCAAGGAGTTACATATATATTTGGCAAAAAATTAAATAAATAAAAAGAGAGAAAGAGAGAGGTATATAAGCACACATCATCATTGTCAATTTGATCTGTGATTTTCACCCAATGTCATCAAATTACAAATGGGCTGAAAGCCAGAGGCGCAATTCAGGTCAATATGATTGGAAAAAAAAAAGCCATAAACTATTATTATACAGACCAATCCTTTCCTATCCAATATAAGCACACAGTTCAAGTTGATAATTTATTATTTTTGGGCAAGAGGAAAAACAGTTCAAGTTGATATATTATTAGAGAAAAAAAAAGGATCCAAGATATTATTTGAAAAAAAGGAAAGGCCCAAGATAGCATTATATAGAGTCATCCTTACATATCCCATGCCTGTGCATCACTAAAAGAATATTTTAAGTCAATTTGATTATGACATAATTTTTTATGAATTATGTGAGAGAAATATTACTAATGCCTAAGTAGGTATATTCTTACATGCTTACCTCTGCCATGCCACACCAGAATAAGTGAACCTCCTTGGCTTGTGCAGCATCAACGCCCTTTATTTGTTCCTTCAATTTTTCATGGACAGCTTTACAATGACAATGAAGGAATTAATTTACTGTCAGGTAAACAATGGAAAAAGGTAATTGCTTTAGAATTTCAAACAAAATTGCTGGACTTGACCCATAATGTCAAAAAAGTAGAGATATTTATAACCCCAAAAGGCCACACCAACACTTTGGTTGTAGTTTCTCCTTGGCTTAGAAAATTTTCAGCACATTTATGACAATTCTATCATTTATATCTTGGAAGGTAAGAAATTCATCGAAAAAAATTGCAAGCAAAAACAATTTTACCTTCTAAGCGTGAAAGAAGGTAAGATTGAATGTATTTTCCATTTATCTTTCTTGAAGCTTCTGAAACGCCAGATTGTGCTATTTCTTCTGCCAGTGCAACTAAAGTCTGCATATACAAACCAAATCAAGGAACTAGGTATAGAACTTAAACGTCGTTACATGGTAAATGCATGCAGATCAGATGCTTTAACTTGATGCGAGATCACAGAACATGAGAAAACTACCCGACATACATTAATTAGCCAGACATACAGATCAATTTCAAAAATCAACTGCAATTTTTTTGAATAATAGAAAGAAAAGAAAAAAAAAGCCTTGGACTATATTCTCGAAAAATGAAATCAACATAAACAGAAACTGCATCATCCATTGTGACTAAAGATGCTATCAGATGTGGATCATTCTTGTTATGGAATTTAATTTCTAGTGTTCCTGAGGATATCATGGAAGATATTGTTACTTGATGCTAAATTATCAAAAGATTAATTGAGAGGTTGCTCCCTTCACATTAGTAGCACTGAAGTTTGAATAAACCTAATGCAGCATTCTGGTTTTCCCAAGTTAGACGATGCATATGACATTTGCTATAGTATTCAAATACACTTTTTTTTTCTTTACAAGTTTAAAATGCAATGTGTAATCAATGTGATAAGGTTTAGAAGTCCAAAACGAGCAGAGCCCACCCATATCCATGAAGAACTTATGGAACCAACAGTAATCATGGCTCCAAACCAAATGGTAATATATCCATATAGGGGTCAACCAATTCCTGACCAATCCATCTATGTAAGAGCGCCTGAGCTCAGCAACTGTAACATGTGATTCCATCTCCGGAGAAGATGGTGAAAATTTAGGAAACTACATCATAGAGGCAGTTATCCAGTTTAGTGGAACTTCTAGAAGGATCTTCTTATCCCAATCTGCGTAAAACCTTATATATAGAAGGGAGGATCCTCATCAAGAAGGAAGGTTTTCTCTCCATTGAATATAAACTCTTCTACAAAAATTGAACTTCCTTGCTGGAGTGGGATCGTCAAAACAATTATAGCCCCTCATTCTGACCTTTCCTTCAATATTGCTGTAGGATTCTTGGAGGAATAATCAGAACACTAGCAATTTCATTCCAAATTTCAGACCAAAAGATTATATTTAACTGCATTGTCACTCAAACATTACATGAGAAGGTTATCCTGCTCCAAATTTAATTTGTTCTTGGGAACATGCAGCACAATCCTCCAACTGGATTCTCTGCAATGCATGGCATGGATCTAAAGACAATTATATAACTTATTATGTCCACAAAACATCATTTGAATACCCATTTGCTTGCCAAGGGAAATGGCAAGAAGCCAACACAGAGCCAGTGTTATCTAATATGTGCAATAAATGTTCAGTCACTAGCCCTTTACACAAGGATTTCTTCCATTTGCACATTTTTCGACCTTCTAGACACAATGTACCAAAGCATTCCGATGGCCAAGGTGGTTTCACTAGCTCTAGCAATGGCATTTTGTGACATCGTATGATAATTGATAAGAGGGTCATACTGACATTGAAAGAGCTGCTGTTTGTCCTCGATTAAACTTTGATGCAATCATGAGTCTTAAAACTCAAAATAACGCTGATAAAGAAAAATCTGCTACTGATTTTTATACAATGAAAGTGGTCAGCTATTGTCTACTCATTGTCATCCATTTTTTCTATTCCAATACAACTTATCCATTTGCATCTACCACTTTTTACTGAAAAATATGGCCTAATTTGGTTTCTGATGAAGCAAAATTATCTCAGATATAAGTAATATTTTGGCCAGTAATGAATTATATCATTGCAGAATTGCACACAAATAAAACATTCTAGTTCATGTGGAACTAATTTCAGTTTCGTGAAAACAGAGGAAATGTTCTTACATGGTTCATCTTTGCCCATGGTACAACTAAGATGGTGTTGGCTTAGTTTATAAGTTGGTCAAATCAGCTTAGATAACTATAAATTTAAGCTAACGTGTTTATCAGACAATTTTATGTGTTTATAAGCGCAGCTTAAAAACTAAAATAAATAAGTTAAGGGATACCGACTTATTATTTTGGTGCTCATAAGCACTTGACTTATAAGCTAATTTGACCAAACAATTCACTATATTGTCCCTATTTATTTAAATAAAATATTAATGATATTATAACTTTTTATCATTTTTAGTAATTTTAACAATAAATATACTATAAGCTATTTTTTACCAAACATATCAGGTGTTTATCAGACACTTATA
Source organism: Garcia nutans (assembly GCA_947685225.1). NCBI lineage: Eukaryota > Viridiplantae > Streptophyta > Magnoliopsida > Malpighiales > Euphorbiaceae > Garcia > Garcia nutans. The sequence continues at coordinate 57,855,364 of CANTUV010000008.1, forward strand.
AGCATTCAAACAAACATGCAACTATTTAAAATTTTAAAATTTTAAATGTTTATAAACTCATATTAGCTTATAAGTATCAGCACTTGGTGCTTATAAAATAATTTTTATAAGCTAAGTCAAATACCCTCTAACTAAAGTTCATGGATTAAGTTAGTAAAGATATTTAATGTCCCAACAATTAGAAATATAGAAACGGAGGAGAAACAGAGAGGAAGGGAGAGAATCAGGAGAAGAGAGAGCAGAAATTAGGAAGAGGAGAGAAGAGAAAGAAAGGAAATAGGAGTAATTCTGATATTGATAATTGATATCCTTCTTTAGCATATGTACAACCTATATGATAACCATATTTAGCTAGAGACAAAAAAAGTGACATCATAGCACACCCTCAATTCTATTCCTACACTGCATTCTATTATTATTGTCCAGCAAGGACTGATCCTAATAATTACTCGCTCATGAATTCCGCTACTGATTCCTTTATCATCATATCATCATTCCCCTGTATCAATTACTTTGTTACCCTTCTTCCTTCTCCTATATGTGACAATTCCCTTCCCTTCAAATCATTCTTGTCCCCAAGAATGCATGATGTTAGGAAATTGAGTTGAATGAAATTCAAGGCCTCCCAAGTGGCATCATTTGATGGAAGGTTGATCCATTTCACTAACAACTGGTGAATATATTGATTGTCTCTTAAAATAACTCCAGAATTTAGAAATTTCTCGAGTCCAACGATCAATTCCTCCTTGTGAAAGTCAGGTAGTTGCGAAATAGGGACTACATTAGATCTAACCTTCTTCTTTAACAAGTAGACATGGAATAAAGGATTAACTCCTGATTCTACAAGCAACTTTAGCTTATAGGCAACAGACCCCACTCTTTCAATGATTTCAAAAGGTTCATAGTACCTTGCAAGCTTCAATTGTCTGTTGAGTGTCATGGATGTCAGCCTTTGTGGTTTTAATTTTAAACAAACCATGTCATAATCCCCTAATTCCAACACTCAAACATCAAATTGGAACTTCAACTCATGCATCAACCAGCTACAATCAGGGCATTTCAGCCTCATTGTTAATTTCCTTCCATTGGCTACAGTAACAGCCATGGGATTCAAGCACGAAGCCACGTGAATGGTGGGTGGGGCCTTGGCCCTTCCCAATTTTTTATTTTCTTTGTATATATATATTATTAAATTTTAAAATGAACTTCTTCCATTGCATGAAGTCTTTTTATATAAATTTGGTCTAAGTCTAAAATTTTAATCCAAATATATTTAATTGGCCTAAAATTAAATATATACTAGCACAAAATTAAATTTTTATTTTATAAAAATAAAAAAATAAAAAATTTGTAGGATAAATTCACTATTTTTCACTCTACTTTTTACTCTCACAAATTGAAAATTGAGCAATTCCATCATTATAGGTAAATATTTTTTTATTTGCTTTTATTTTCTTTACTTTTTTTTATCAACTAGGCTTTTCTTTACTTAAAACTTGATATTAGCTTCAAATAGCTATAATTTAAGTTTTTTTTCCTATTTTTTTCTATAATTATTTAAAATTCTTCTCTTTAGTTCCTAATCACTTAAAGTAAGACATTATTATTTATAATTTTTCTTAAAATTAAGGTTTAGGATTAATTATATTTTATTTTTATTTTTTTTAATTTAATTTAATTGTTGATAATATATATCAAACTTTAATTTATTTGTATTTTCTTAAAGTTGTTAAAACAAAAAATTATGTTTTTTAAATTGTTTCCTGAGTTATAATTACTCATTATTGATTGTTTACCAATTATAATTAGTGATTTTTTTCAAAATAAAAAGTTTTTTAAGAAAAAATATTATGACTATTTATCTGGGCTGGTTGGCCCCACTTAATACTTTATTCTGACTCCGTCCCTGATGGGATTAACAATTACAGTAGCTATCTTCAATTAACTTCGGATCAATGAAGTTGTGAGAACCCCCGAGGCAGTGCAGATAACTATGGCCTTATTCTTGATTTGCCTTTTTAATTTGAGAATGTTATCAAATTGATTGCCATCCTTCGAGTGTAGGGAGAGTTGGGCTTGTTTAACTGGTTCGTCATCATGACAAGTGCTTGCAACATCAACCAACTTTGGTAAGGACTTATCACAAAAGTTTTGTTGTTCAAGCTCCATTGAACAATGATTGATAGAATCAAGCTCATCCTTTTTTATCATGGAACTATGGTCATCATTCTTAGGATTGATAGCTCCAAGATTTTCCTTCAAGCTTGTAGTAGCGGTTTCACAGACCAAGTTACTTGTTGTTGAACAAGTACTATCATATTCGGAACTTACTTCACTAATCTCAGAATCAGACTCTGGAATCTACTCTTCTATTTGGCAGGGATTTTTTACTTGGTCTGGATCCTCTTTGGAATCCGTGTCAGGGAATGAAGTTATACGAAGAGTGATTCGAAATTTGGTTTCTTTTCAATTTCCAAAACCATTGTGATATGTGGAAGAATTATTGTCAACTATAGTGGCTTGTGAAGAAGCAACTGCATCAAAACTCGGACTTGTTTCAGCTTCTGGTAATGGAACAGTTTCAAATGCTTGAACAAGCAAGGCTACTTTTCTTTTCTGGGCAGAAGCTAACGTAGAAATAACTTGTTGAAGTTCATAATGAAGTATCCACTGCTAAGATTTTTTTCTTTCTTTTGTGGTCTAATGGCGTGGATGAATCTTCTCTACTTCAGGTTTAGGTTGCACTAGTAGATACAATGGCTTACATGGATTGAAGTTCTTCACCTTTCCTAATGCCTTAACGAATCTCTTGAGGATAATTATTTTTTTCAAATTACTCTAGCTCTTGGGTGCTTGCTGATTAGACTTGTTTTCCCTTAGTTCTGCTTTCTCTCCTTCTGACCCATTATTTGCTTTGAGCCTTATTTCTTCAAGAACAGTCACCATGTTGTCTCTACTTGAATTAAAGGAAATTGAGATGTTCAAACCACCACCTTCGCCATGATTCTCTTCAGCAAGTTCCCTTTTTGTAGTGATGTCACTATTAATTGATTGATCATCAGATTACTAATCTAGAATTTCATAAAAGATTTTATCAAATGCTGCCTGTACCAACTTAATGGCATTCTGTTGATAAAACTGAATCCTAAGGCCATCCTTTTCATGATCATCCAAACCTCCCACTGCTTGCCATCCTCTCATTAAAATCGATTTCTTCTAGCTCTTCTACCCCATAAAGGGTTCTCATTTACCTCGACGCACAACGATGGCTTGATACATACCACTCTCCACAAAGAAAACAAGAGTTGGAAGAGTTGTATTCTTTCTTGTTTGTATTGTAGAGAGTTAGGGATCTCTGGACGTAGTTTTGTTGTGATTTTGGTGAGTCGGAGCTATTGGTTTTTGGGTTGACAGATGATGGGTTAAGTGTTTGGGTCACAAGTTTGTAATTTTGGGCCTGGGTTTGGGTGTTTGCTGCTTTAGAAAATAATGCATTTCGGAAGCGGTAGTTTCTTTGGGAAGCTTCAAGAACCACTTCATGTAGAAGAGCTTGATCGAAGGCAATGCTCAGAGAAGAAGGTTGGAGCATCCTTATCTTCATGTTGATCTACTCTTCCAAACCCCCTAAAAATCCCGAAAAATAGTAAAATTCAAAGAGATAAGAGTTTACCCATTCAACCTTTACTTTAGACTCCTCAAACACCTCTTGGTAGCTCTTCACACTCCTTATCTGCCGAAGTTGGTGGAATTCAGCCAATACATCTTCGATTGGGAAATCAGGCAACCTATTTTGGATCTGACCAGCAAAAAGGGCCTCTGTTTCGCCAGCTCTTGTCAGGTTTACGAATCCGAAGATGTGGGTTGGGCAAAATTCCTTTACCCATTACATTGGCCTCCTTTACCAAGGTTTCTTTTCCCTTGTCTTGTAGATTCATAAGAAGTCACATCACCTGACCCAACTGATTTCCAAGCTTGAGTTGTTCACCCCTCAACTAATTGTAGTTACAACATTGTTTCTTCTAGAATGTCTCAAGCTTGCAATTCATCTCAATTTGAAGCGAGGTAAACCTTTCTTGTTCTTCCCCTTCTTTAATTACTATTTCTTCTGAACCAATAGTTTTACCACCTCTTGTAGTCTTTTTCTTTTCCTTCTCTTGATACTTATCACAGATCAAGAGTGGCTTTGATACCAATTTGTAATGTCCCAACTGTTAGAAATATAGAAAAGAGGGAGGAAGAAACAAAGAGGAAGGGAGAGAATCAAGGGAAGAGAGTAGAAATCAAGAAGAGGAGAGAAGAGAAGAGGAGAGGAAAAGGAAATAGAATGAGTAATTCTGCTATTGATAATTGATATCCTTAGCATTTGTACAACCTATATAATAACCATATTTACCTAGAGACAAAAAGGTGATATCATAGCACACCCTCAATTCTATTCCTAAGCTGCATTCTGTTATTCTTGTCTAGCAAGGACTGATTCTAATCATTACTCACTCATCAATTCCACTACTGATTTCATTATCATCAAATCATCATTCCCCTACGTCAATTACTTTGTTACCCTTCTTCCTTCTCCTATATGTGACAAGGTATGGATAAAAGGTCTTGCCAAAACTACAAAAAGGATCATGTAAAAATATAGGAATTATTTAGGAACCTCCTGGATTTGTTGTTCAAGGGGAGTCTACATTGGTTTGTAGACTACAGCGGTTGTTATATGGCTTGAAACAACCTCCAAAAGCATGGTTCGGACTCTTTAGCTTAGAAATCTAGGAATCTAGCATGACTCGATGTCAATATGATCATTCAGTGTTCTTTCGGCAAAGTGATCAAGGGAAATGTATCTACTTGGTTGTTTATTTGGATGACATTGTTATAATAGGAAGTGATCATGATGAGATCTCTCAGTTGAAAGAACATCTATGAAATCATTTCTAGACTAAAGATTTGAGAAAATTGAAATACTTCCTCGACATTGAAATAGCACAATCAAAAGCACAGATCATAATATCAAAAAAGAAAGTATGTGTTGGATCTATTAGAAGAGACAGGCATGTTAGATTATAAACTCGTAGATACTCTCATGGATCCTAATGTTAAACTTATTCCGGGATAGCCCCGAAAAATATCGAAGGTTAGTTGGGAGGCTAAATTATCTGACACTCACACAACCAGATGTTTCTTTTATAGTTAGTGTGATTAGCCAGTTTCTCCAAACTCCTTATAGGGGAGCACTAGGATGTAGTGATTCGAATTCTTGGATATCTTAAAGGGCTCCAGCACATGGATTGTTATATGAGAATAAGGGTCATTATTATATTGTTGGATACTGTGATGCTAATTGGGCAGACTCTCCTTTAGAAAGACGGTCTACTTTGAGATATTGTGTTTTGATTGGAGGTAATCTGATTTCTTGGAAAAATAAAAAGCAAGATGTGATTGTCAAATCAAGTGCTGAGGCAGAATACTAGGCCATGTCCCTAGCAACTTGCGAACTTATCTGGTTGAAACAACTTTTTCAAGAATTAAAAAGGAAAGAAGCCGGAAGCATGAAGTTGATATGTGACAATCAAGCTGCATTTCACATTGCATCTATTCCAGTATTTCATGAGAGAACCAAACATATAAAAGTCAATTGTCACTTTATCAAGCAAAAGATAAAAGTCAAGAAGTATTACCACAGAGTTCGTTAATTTGAATGATCCGCCAGCAAATATATTCACAAAGTCTCTTAGAGGGTCAAGAATCAAATATATTTGTAACAAGCTTGGAGTGTACGATTTGTACGCTCCAGCTTGAGGGAGAGTGTAAAGATATAGGAATTATTTAGAAAGATTGTGCTGTGATTCATGTTGTAATATTGGGATTTAGAAAATCTAGCTTCCCAATTTAGATGTAGAGTTGTGTATATAAATAACTCTGTGTATATGATGTAATGACAAGAAATCAAATTTTACAGATCAAAAGCCATTGATCATCATCATCATCAAAATGAAGGTTGCCTTTATTTCAATAGAGTTGGCATGATTACCCCAGGTTCAAAGGACTGACACAGCTTTATTAGCTCAAAAGTACGAAATGATTCATGTTGATGCAAAAGTGTGTGGAATGAGGTAAATGAGATTATTAGCTAGAACAAGATAGATAACAAGCAGAAATGCAGAACACCGGAGACATGATAAATATAAGAAATATAAAACAACATGAAATTTGTAATAGAAGTATGATAAATAATATTTGGTAGGAACTAAGTTGACAAAAACTCATGCCACTTGATAAATGAAATATGATATCCAATATGCTCCATGTGGGTATTTTGACAAGAGTTCAGTTTTATGACCAATGTCTTTAACTCATTGGCTTCATCCAGAGCCCCATTAGGAAAGGTCAAGAGATGTTAACCCTTGCTTGACAGGCTTTGCTTCATACTGTCAAGGATTTTAACTACAACCTTGCCACTAGTTCAAAATAAATCCTTATTACCATGATAATTGAGACATTGATGTATGAATATTTTTTTAATATAAACATTTTTTATGCATCTACAAATTGTTTATATCATAGATGACATTGGCATTGATAAGGAAATTATTGCGAAAAAAAGTAAAGAGTGAACCTGGATTTCAAGTTCCATTGCAGCAAGTTCACTTTTCCAGTCAACAAGATCATCTTCCTTTGCATGCAGCTGTGGAGAAGAGGGACAAAAATAAGATGTCAGTCTTGAGGGTTTTATCCTAATGCAAAATGTTCTACACATGCAGCATCAGTAAGAATGCATTCATCCATGACTTGTTGAATGCCATATCATTCTACTTAAAATCACATGAATCCAGTTGACTCAAGTACTATTCCTTTTTATATATCTCAATGAAGTCGGATTACTTATATATTACATTAATACAGTCAAAGGGATCAAATTACCCATGATAAGGAACAAAACTAAACGTTTCAAAAATACTTTGGGGGGGGGGGGGGGGGGAGGGCTTACTTGAGGTTTTAGCCATCATCTCTTTCCTTCCTTTGTGGGGGAAACAACATTGTTTTCTTTTTTCTATTTTCTTTTTTCTTTTTTCTCAAATGCCAATAGTTGTAAAAGAAAATTTGCATGCACATGAAAGCACTACAATGGTCGAAGTATACAATGTGGAAAATTTTCCACAACAAAGTGAACTATAAATGTAATTCTCACGACAAATCTTGTCAACAAAAGTAATAGAATACAACAAAAGCTAGTATCATATTTACATTAAAAATCACTGAAGAAGCTTAAGAATACACAATTTTAACAGATTTTACTTAAGATTAATAGTTAAAAGCATATAAAAATTTCAGCATATACAAACCTGTCTCTTCAGAAACCTACTATGTTGATTGGCTTCGCTTAGCTTTCTAATGAGCTTTTGTCTTTCCGAATCAGCTAGCAGTGACTTCAACTGTTAGAAATGTACAGAATATTCATTTCAGAATTGAGGAAAAGCTACATGCAATGCATATAACAGCTACAATCAGTGGCTAACATTTAATGGGCTTCTATCCTTAACAGTGCAAAAAAAGGAGAACATAAAAATAAACTTGTATTCCATGATTGTTGCCCCATCAGAGTTTAACAAGCAAATGCTTAATCGAATAAATAAGGACGAAATTCATGCCCTTGAAGTACAATGGATGTCAATCTATTCCAAAAAGTTATGCATGAGTGCTCGTGTTTTCTCTTAATGCATCCCTTGCCCTTTTCTTTTCAAGTATAGCTCATACATCATGCAATTAAGAAATCATCAAAAATTAATATTTTGTGGCCTACTAGTTCATTAAAAGTGATTATGGCAGGGAATCATGTGCTTGCCTTTGTTAATAGACAAAGAGTGGGAAGTCAAGATACTTTCCTCTCATGCTACCTGAGCATCAGCTCATTTGACATAGTGGAAGATAACTGGATATAACATATATAAATGTAGTTCACATCACTGAATGCACAATCAGAATTTTAGGATATTCCAGTAAGTGAAGTCTCTTATGCCTTTTGCATTCTTATTCCCTTGTTTTTCCAATGTAGGGCTTACGTGTCTTGCACTTAAGAACTCGATAGAGATTGGATTGTGGTCTTCTCTCGAAAGATTATTTTTGTCTTACTTCTTCACTGCATTATAAAAGAAACGCCAGTATGCATAAATTGATCTATAACTCCTGAAATCGTAACTATTTCTGTCATTTAGCATGCTCTAGTCAATAGATATGGAAGTCTCTTTTTCTCTAGCACTGTATTTTCCATCTCATCAAACAATATCCAACATGTCCTAGTATCTCCATATCAAATTTACAGGACATAATAGATTATGCATTTGATGTCAATAAGAAAGATAATAGAAAACACAAGCTCACCTCATCACCGCTCAGTGGTTGTGCAAGAAGGTCGTCCTCAGGTGAATCATTCTCTTCTCCATCTTCTGATTGCATCGATGAAGAATCCTGCAAACTAATTGGCACGGCATATGTTCTCCATGATTCATTGTTCATCAAATGCTTTGTTGAAGAACCTAGATGAGGATGAAACAACCTTGGATATTTCATCTTTACATTACAACCAATAACACTGTAATGAAGCTTATGAATACTTCTCCAATCTAACGAAAACCATGGTACTTGTCTTCCGATACAACACCTATGGTGATCATAACAAAGTATTCAATCATGCAGTATGTAAAGTTTCTTAACTAATTCAACCCATTTGAATATTACCAACAGGAATCAAATTACAAAAAGTTTAGCATGAGCAATTATATTAAAAAAAATCAACTAATCAAAGCCCCTTAATATTATCACAAGATCAAGTTAAGCTAATAAAATTACATTCTAGAAAAAAGTAATAATAATAAATATGTGTGTGAGGGATGCTTACCCAGTAGTACCAATTTCCATATTGATGGGTCCTTTTAGCAAAATAACATTAAAAAAAAAACCTAAAAACAGCAAATAAATATGCAGTTGTTTACGAATTGCAAAGGAGAGAAAATTTGTGAGAAATGCAGTATGCAGCTAGAGAAAATTCAATTATTCACGCCCAAAAAACCATTGGTTTCAATACAAAACATGAACTAAAATTTCAGGGGAAAAAATTCATTGTTTGATAAAGTAGAATTATGAATAAAACAAAACAAACCCAATTTCAAAAAAAAAATAGAAAGCAATAGAAGTAGGGATTGTTTTGTTGGAGACTTGCAAAAGCAAAATCAGTATGGGGTGTCTAGAGAGAGCAGAGAGAGGAGAGAATTTTTTTTTTTTTTTCGAGTTGAGGTATTGACTCTAGTGAGCGAGGGTGAGGTGAGGATTTTGTGTAGAGTTTTTCAACGTGGCGGATTATAAAAGATGGGAAATTTTGGCTCACAGGGCACTCTTGAGATGGGAAGACAGACCATAGCACCTGCTGACTGTGCTCCATCCACTTTTCATTTTCGGCTCCAGTTCCAAATTAATATAAGCCGAATTTATTAGACTTGCTTATTTTTAAAATATTTATTTATTTATTAAGTTTAAACTAAAAAAGTTAAACAACTTGAGTTTGAATTAAGGGATTTAACAAAATATATATATATATATATATCCTCGTACTAAACATCAAATAGACCATTTTGCACAAAATTATCCTTTTAACCTAAAAAAAAATTTAAAAGGTGTTTCTCAAAACTGGAGCTTTTTAGCTTATCATGAATAAGTGATTTTTAGATAATAATCAGATTAAAAATAAGCAGTTAAGCGTTTCTGTAAACTAGTTAATAATCAGCTGATAATCAGTTTATAATAATTTAGTATTTATGTAAAATCAGCTTATAATCAGTTTTTAATTGCAGAAACTGTCAAAATGACCAAAATGTCCCTGAGTTTATTTATTGTATAAAAATAATTTTTTAAATGTCAATTCAAAATTTATTTTGCAATAATAATAATAATAATAAAATTTATTTAATAATAATAATAATAATATTGGTGTTATCAATAAATTATACAAATAAAAAACTACCATGTAAATATTACCAAATTAATTAAAATCCTAAAAATATTTTTAATTAGACAATGAGAGTGGACATTGTATAGAGTGGGAAAATTTAGAATATTGAAGATTAGGTAGGGATAGTATGATTTTTTACTTGGTCAAAACTGTTTAAAAAATAAGTGCTTAAAAAAAGTAACAAAACCTAACTTTTAAAAAACTGATTAAAATCAGATTATAATCTACTATTTAAGTTTTCAGAAACACTTAAATAAACAACTTATAATCTAAAAACTGCTTATAATCAGTTTTGACCAGCTTTTAAGTTTTGAGAAACACCCTCTTAACCTCATACTCTTTTTTTTCCTAATCACACATTTTTTTTCTTCTCCTTTCTATCAACTCTTCTCTCCGTCTCTTTCTCTCTCTATTTTCACTACGAATTGAAGCTTTCCTTTTATTGACAATTGAGATTAAAATATGTAAGTTTAATTTACTTTTTATATTTTTTTCTCCCTTGAAATATTTATAGTTGTGTGTCGAAGTATCTCTTAAACTAGTCTTTTACTTAAACAGTGAATGTAAGGATTTTTTTATGCATTTTATTTTTTTTAAGAGAATGATAAAAAAAATATCAATTTATCTTCAATATTCTTCAATTATCAATTTTTTTGATATCTTATGGTTGAGTAATGTTATATAAATAATTAGTTATTATTCTCATAAAGGTTTTTTTTTGTTTCTAGCACTATTATTATTATTTTATTGATTTTTATTGATGTTTAAGGATTGTCATAGGGCGTTAGGTTAGAAAATGTTGATTTTCAGTTTATATATTTTAGTAAATGTTATGGAATATTATAAATGGTTATGATATACGTTATTCAGAAGTTGATATGAATTTATATGAAGTTGATATGAGATTGATATAAGTTTAATATGAGTTTGATATGAGTTGACATGAGTTAGTATTAGTGATATGAGTTTGATATGAGTTAGTATTAGTGATATGAGTTAGTGTGAGTTTGATATGAATTGATATGAGTTAGTATGAGTTTGATATGAGTTAGTATTAGTGATATGAGTTTGATATGAGCTAGTATGAGTTGATATGAGTTAATATTAATAATATGAGTTGATATAAGTTAGTATAAATTTAATATGAATTAGCATTAGTGATATGAGTTAATCTGAGTTTAATATGAGTTAGTATTAGTGATAAGAGTTTATATGAGTTTAATATGAGTTGATTTGAGTTTGATATGAGTTGATATTAGAGATATTAGTTTAATATTTGTTTATATGAGTTTGATATAAGTTAACATGAGTTTGATATGAGTTATTATTAGTGATATGAGTTTGGTATGAGTTTGATATGAATTAATATTATTGATATAAGTTTGATATGAGTTAGTATTAGTGATATGAGTTAGTATTAGTTTGATATGAGAGTTAATATGATTTTGATATAAGTTAGTATTAGTTATATGAGTTTATTTGAGTCAATATTTGAGTTAATATGAGTTTGATATAAGTTGATATTAGTAATATGAGTTCATATGAGTTAGTATTAGTGATATGAGTTCGATATGAGTTATTTGAGATTGACATAAGTTAGTATTAGTGATACGAGTTGATCTGAGTTAATTTGAGTTTGATATGAATTAGTATTAATGATATGAGTTGATTTGAATTTGATATATTTTTGTGTTTGATATGAGTTAATATTAGTGATATGAGTTTGATATTTGTTGATATGAGTTTGATATTTGTTGATATCAGTTAGTATTAGTGATATGTGTTTAATATGAGTTGATATGAGTCAACTCATATCAATATACTGCATCCTATATTCTCATATGAGTTGATATGAATATATATGAGTTAATTTGTGTTTTACAATTGAGTGATATGTTTCAATATAGGTTATTATGAAATTATATGTTGACTTTATACAAGATATACATAACTGATGAAGTTAATGGATCTCTTTGAAATTCTTCAATGCAAACATTAAATAATGGTAAAATGTCATAGGCAATTTGGCTTTCAGCGGAATACTCATTCCATCTGTCATCTATAGAAAGGACATCTCTATTTGAAAATAAAAATACCCTACATTAGAGAAAGACAAACCTATATTAGAAAAGAAAAAATCTCTATTTGAAGAGGACATATAACCTTCAAATAAAGAATGCCAAAATTACATAACAAAAATGTAATATAATATCCAAAATAATAATAATAATAATAATAATAATAACAACAACAACAACAACAATAGTTGAGGGAGAAGAATGATTTTGAAATTTGAAAAAAGGTGAAAGTAAGAAAGATTTGAAATATTTATGAAGAGGGAAAAGTTGATTTAAAATAAAATAAATATAATAATAAATATAATATAATATAATATAATATAAAAATGTAAGAAAGGTTATTTAATTGGTTAGTATGTTGAGAGTGAAAGTATCGGGAAAAGAAAAGGAAAAAAAAAAAGAAAGAAACAGAGAGAGAGAGAGAGTGAAAGGAGAGAGAAAAGGCAGACAACACACAGTCCAAACTCCCTTAAAACAAACACAATACATAGAAATAAAACACAAAAAGTAAAAAAGTAAAAAATTCTAATTAAATTTGAAAGAGGAAGAAAACTCACAAACTCTCAGTTCGATGGAGAGATTGAGAATGAATTGAGATAGACTGAGAGAGTGAAAGTTAGTTTCTAAGATAAATAGAAAGAAAAAGAAATGAGAGAGATCAGAGAAGTGAGTGAGAGAGCTTAGAAGAATTTTCTAGAAAAGAAAGAAATATCTAATCTAAAGTCAAAATGGGAGGCTCTAGAAACTTAAGGTTTCCTTTAGGATGCTTATATAAACATTACAAAGCGACGTTGTTCTATATTAAAAAAAACATTATATTATATATGTGAAAATAATCGGTCTGATGCGGGTTTACTCAAGATAAATATTTCTAATCTGACCGAATACTGATATTGAAAAAATATTAATATCTCATCCATTGTTGTCTGAAGCAAACTTTTGAACAAATCGAACCCATGTAAAAATATGTTGTAAACACTTAATTTTGGCCTAGTATAAATTTAGTTCTAATTAAAAGGGGCTAAATTAAATTTGGTTTCAATTTTAAAAGATTGAATTAAGTCTGGTTCAATTTTAACAAATCCAAGCTAAGTCCGGTCTGATCCTAATAAGCCCAAATCGAGCCAAAAGCCACCACATAGCGAATTGGCCTAGCCAATTTCGCTATGAGGCCACCTCATAGTGAATTGGTCTCGGTGAATTTGTTATAAGGTCTTGGCCAATTCACTATGAGTCTTAAACTCCGGCTTTAATTCAATTTTCATACAAAATTAGACATCCTAATTAGGTTTGAACTCAAAAGCCTTCAAATAAGCAGAGGGGTTTTTGATGAGATTAAGATTGATGAGCTAAAAGTCGCCCTAATTGCTACTTATAAATAAGAAGCTACAATCAACAGAGGGGGGATTCGGCCACCATTAGAAAATTTAGGAGCAAGAGACAGAGAGCAAATGACAGAACTAAAAGAAAAGAAAAACAATAGCAACAACAATTAAGCAATAGCTAAACAATTTGCAAATCGTTTAAGTTCGGTCAAGAAATCAATTGATCCAGGCTATCTAACCATTTAAATAATGAGCATGGACTAATAAATTTACCTTGGTAGAGCCAACAACGCAGGTATGAACTTACTAAATCATTTTAATTAAGTTCCAGTAATCTTCTTCATTGTTTAATATCATAAAATTTAGTATGGTTTATCCGATTTTTAAATTATGTGTAACAAATCGTAGCTTTAGGTTTAAGTATAATATTAATTGCATATTAGTTTTACAATCTAGAACCCTAATCTTGCATATTGAATCTTAGATTTAGAATTAAAATCCTAGTCTGTATGCTAAAACCCTAAATTTTGTGATAAAACCCTAATTCTACAATTTTTTATTAGTTTTTATTATAGATTTGTGTCTTGTTTATTATGATAATTATTGTTTTATTTAGGCATTTTGTTAGTTTTTATCGGTTTGTTTTGTGTTTTTATTAATTTTGGTATTTTAGTTTATTTCAGTGTTTATGTTATTTTTGATCTAGTTTTTAGTCTGTGTTTATGTTTTGTTGGTTATTTGTCTATTTATTTATTATTTAAAGTTTTGTTGCAAGTATTGTGTTAGGTTAAAAAAGGCAAGGAAACAAATTGTAGGAGAAAGGGGCAGTGGCTGACACAGGCAGAGGACACGGCCAAGTTAGTGGCCGTGTCCATCCAATGAAGCCCAGACACGGCTAAGTCACCTTCACTTGGCCGTGTCTCACTTAGTTCCAAAGCAAAAGAGAATTACATCTTCACAGAAGCAAACACAGGCAAGGGACACAGCCAAGTCAGTGGCCGTGTCCCTCCAAAATAGTCCAACACGGCCAAGTCAAGCTTCAACTGGCCGTGTCACTCAATCCAAGAAGAAAAGAAGAAATTCTGAGACAGAAGCGGACACATGCAAGGGACACGGCCTCCAAAGAGCACTCACACAGCCAAGTCACATGCAACTTGGCCGTGTCTCTCATGAACCAAAGCCGTAGCGAGTTTTTAAAGCGGACGATTCATATAAAAAAAAAAGAGAAGCTAGGGTTTGGGACTGTTGGTGATTTTGAGAGAGAATTGAGCCATTCAAGAGATTAGGGTTTTGTTAACTTTGTTTTTCTTTGATTTTGATTAAACTTTGGATAAAAACTAGCTTAGATTAGATTGTTCATGCCATTGATTCATTCTTCTTGCAAGATTTGAACAAGAGATTCTTCAGAAGCTTCAAGGAGTTTATAACTTGGTTTTGTTCTCAAACTTATTCTCTTTATTTTCATTGAAATTGTATTAATGGATATTATCATGTCTAATTTGATTTCTTTGAACATTAATGAGATGAGTATGTTTGATAGCATGTTGAACTAATTTGATCTAGTCTAGGGTTTGTATGGATCTGCTATGATTGTATGAATTGGTTATTCTCTTAGCTAATAATTTCTTTAGCCTTGATTGAATGGAATATTGTTAATATATAATTGATTGGCCACCAATTATGTGTTTTAGGTATTAGATGATGGATTGAGAGATGAAGTCTAATGCTGGAACAATTCAATTAGGGACTTAGGTGAATTAGAGATATAACCTATTAAAAAGATTGTTTCAATTATAACAAGATTAGTTGTAAGAGGTTTGAATGCGAGAGCTTATTTCCTTGACTCAATTAATTAAGTTGTTTGAGATTTAATCTTTGAAATTAAATTAGTTAAGAGGAATAACCGTTCATACATGTAAGTAGTAGAGAAGTGCAAACCCTAGACCTTTCTATCCAGTGAATCAATACATCAGTTTTAGTTTACTTTTATTTGTTTTAAACTTTAATCAATCTTCTTCATTATTTAGCAATTTAAATTTCTTTAATTACTTGTTATTTATAATCTGATAATCAATTAGCCACTTTAGCTTCCTTGTGAGACGACCTTGGGGCGATCACCTTTGCTACAGCTACCTCGTATACTTGCGAGTGACGCTTTGTGGTAGAGTTAATTCGAGCGCAACAACAATCAAACCCTAATTCCACAACCAAATTATAATTCCACAATAAAAACTCCATCTTATAAATCATTTATCTTTCAGAGGCATTGCCCCCTTGAACCCCACCCGCTAACTGGCTAGTAAGACCACCGTGTGCGTTGTGCACTATATTTCGTTAAGGGTTAATATTAAGATTTGCATTGTGGATTGCAATTTTTGATTAATTTTAATTTCCTTTTAGTTTAGCACTAATTTTATAATTTTTTGTATGATGATTTATATATTTGATTACAATTTTTATATGGATTTTAAGGATATAAAGACATATTTCTACTTTGTGGGTATCTTGTTTATTTACTTATTTATTTTAATTTTAAGGATTTTCGACCATTATAAAGGACATATTTCCATCAATTGGTGGGTGTCCTATTTTATTTATTTATATAGATATTGAGACATTATAAGGGCATATTTCTATCTTTATATGAGTGCCCATTTTATTTATTTGTTTGTTTGCTTAGTCTATAATATGATGATTATTTATTTTTCATAATTGCATGTAATATGAATATTTTTATAATAATGTAAGAATTTAATAACATTTAGACCTGAAAAGGAGGCTGGTTCCAATGAACCTGGCGTTATAGGAGTGCTGGGTCATTCTCACATTTTCCATGCGTACTCAACTTTCCGAACTCAGTAGGAATTAGAGATTTCTTAGGAATCGAGTCATCCACCTATTTCTATCTTCTCGGCCCATATGGGTGGCGACCTTTATTATGCGGGTTTAGGTCTGTATTCTCTAAAGCCTAGAGCCTAATAGTGCCGAAGACATAAGAACCATTTCACTGGGAATGGAAAAAAAAATCTCCGCTCATACATGTAGATCAGATGGGTTCGGTTATTCCTTCATTTCTGCACAACCCTACTAGAAAGGTTAAAGCTGTTACAAATTGGTCGCAGCCTACAAAAGTTACCGAGGTTCATTGTTTTCTAAGACTAGCAGGATATTATAATCTCTTTGTTCAAGATTTATCAAGGATAACAACTCTTTTAACTCGGTTAACTCACAAGAATGCCAAGTTTATGTGGACTAAAGCATGTGAGGAAAGTTTTAGAAACTAAAGGATTGTCTTACTTATGCTATAGTGTTAGCCTTACCTTCTAGAATCGGTGGTTATACCATTTATTGTGATGCTTCTAGAGTTAGTCTTAGGTGTGTACTAATGCAATATGGAAAAGTAATTGCATTTGCCTCTCGTCAATTGAAGAAATATGAGCAAAATTATCCTACTCATGACCTGGAAATGGCATCAATAATCTTTGCATTGAAAATTTGAAGACATTACTTATATGGTGAAACTTGTGAAATATACACATATCATAAAAGCCTGAAGTATATCTTTAATCAAAGGGATTTAAATATGAGTCCTCGAAGATGGATGAAACTTCTGAAGGATTATGATTGTACTATCATCTATCATCATGATAAAGCAAATATAGTGGTTGATGCTTTGAGTAGAAAATCTTCTGATAGCCTAGCTCACATTGTGGTGGAAAGATGATCTATTATTAAGGAGCTGATATAGTTACTTGATGAGGGGTTATAGCTTGAAATAAAGGACTTAGGTGTACTATTGGAACATTTTTAGGTATGTTCAATACTACTATATCGAATCAAGGTGGCTTAGAGACGGGACCCATAATTATGCTAAGTCATGAAAGAAGTACAATATGGTAACTCTAAGGACTTTGTGATTGATGAAAAATGTGTACTTTGACATGGTTCAAGGATATGTGTTCTAGATGTAGATAATTTGAGAAAGGAGATATTGAAAAAGGCACACCTTGCAGCTTACAATGTGCATCCAGATTTCACTAAGATGTATCGAGATTTGAAAGCTATATATTGGTGGAACAATATGAAGAAAGATATTGCAAAGTTTATTTCTAGATGCCTTACTTGTCAACATGTAAAGTTAGTATATCAGAAGCCTTCTGGGTCGTTGTAGTCACTTCTTATCCCTAAGTAGAAGTGAGAAAGGATTACTATAGACTTTGTGACTGGATTACATAAAACCACTTTAGGGCATGATTCCCTATGGGTTATCGTAGATCGATTAACTAAGTCAGCATATTTTATCCTAGTAAAAGTAAATTATTATGTGGCTAAGTATGTTAAGCTATATGTGGAGAAGATAGTTTGTCTATATAGAGTCTTGGTTTCTATTATGTCAGATAGATGGCCCCAGTTCACTTTTAGATTTTAGAGATCATTACAAGATGCTTTAGGTACAAGAGTAAATTTCAGTATAGCTTTTCACCCTCAAATTAATAGTCAATCTGAGAGGACTATTCAAACCCTAGAGGATACGCTTCGAATGTGTATGCTTGATTTTGGGAGCCATTGGGATTAGCATCTACAATTAATCGAGTTTGCTTATAATAACAGTTACCATGCTAGCATTGAGATGACACCTTATGAGGCTCTTTATGGTAAGAAATGTAAATCTCTAATCTATTGGGAGGAAGTTAGGGAGAGACAACTAGAATAACCTGACCTAGTCCAAATCACTTCTGATAAAATTCATATTATTCAGGAACGACCAAAAACTATAGCAAAGAGTTATGCAGACCTTAGACGTAGATATGTATCTTTCGTTGTGAGTGATCTAGTATTCTTAAAAGTTTCTTCTATGAGAGAGGGTGATGAGATTTGGTAAGAAGGGAAAGTAGACACCAAGGTACATTGGATCTTATATGATTATTGAGAGAGTTAGAGCAGTTGTATATCGATTGGATTTGTCATCAAATCTCTTCCACATTCATCCAGTGTTTCATATCTCAATATTGAGGAAGTATATTCCTGATCATTCACACATACTACAACCACAAGAAGTTTAGATTTGTGGGAATGTATCTTATAAGGAGGGCAGTTGTAGCCATTATAGTCTCTCATAATCGGAAATTACACTAAAGAAATTTCTATAGTAAAGGTGTTGTGGCTCAATCATACCACTGAAGAGTGTATAGGGAAAATAGAAGTTGATATGAGAGATAAATATTTGTATTTATTTGTAACAAATTAAAACACTTCATGAATGGAAAAAAAATCAATTAATTGCATGCTAGTCAACTTTTGTATAATTGGGATTGTGATGGGTTATTAATTGCACTATTAAATTTGAGGACGAATTTAATTTAACGGGAGGAGATTGTAATATCCAAATAATAATAATAATTGAGGGAGAAGAATGATTTTGAAATTTGAAAAAAAGTGAAAGTAAGAAATATTTGAAATTTTTATGAAAAGGGAAAAAGTTGATTTAAAATAAAATAAAATAAAAATAGATAAATATAATATAATATAAAAATGTAATGAAGATTATTTAATTGGTTGGGATGTTGAGAGTGGAAGCATCGAGAAGAGAAAAGAAAAAAAAAGAGAGATAGAGGAGAGAGGAGAGAGAAAAAGACAGAAAAATTAGAAAGGAGAGAAAAGAGAACGATAGAAAATTTGACCAGTCATATCTTTGTCATCTTAACTCTAATCACAGTCACTCGCCCACCATTGGATTCATTTATAGACTACGAATCCAGAGAGTGATGACTCATGATCAACCAACGTCGGAGGAAACTGCACCTCCCATCCAAAGTTAGTGCCTTCACTAGCTTTCGAGCAATTTTTCGGCCAACTCCAACCCCCTTTCTTAAAGAGATAGGTACCATTGGACTCCTCTCTTCTTAAGCTTTCATTTGATACCTCATTTGTAATTTTTGGACTAACTTAAATGTTGGCCGAAATTCGGCTAAGACAGTAGCTTCCGATACTATTTCCAGCGAATTTATGGCGAGTGAGGAAGAGTGACATATATTTTTGGACTCCTCTCTCTGAGATGAATGTGTGAGTACCTAATTTGCCATTGTAATCTTCCGATAAAAATTTTTCGACGAAACTCCGACGAGAGACTGGTGAGTACATCCAAAGAAATTTATTGTGTGTTAAATATTTAATTTTATCGACCATGAAATTATAAAATTTATGAAGATAATATTTAAAATTTCAATGTCCAATTCTAATTTATTAAATTAATTGACTGATATTAATTATGTCAATTGTCTGCACTTTCAGAGACTAATTAAGAATAAATTATATTGAATTTCAGTCAAATTTTTTAATAATAAAATTTATATTTTTAGAGTTTGAAATTATTATCGTAATATTTTTTACGACATTTTATTTCGTAAATAGTTCAGTATCAGACCCTACCACTATCGGACCAAGTCATTGACTAAGTCAAATTTCTTCACTTAAACTGTGAGTGATACTTTCTAATATATTTTTCTATATTTCATGCATTCACATATAATGTATGTGTATATTATTATTATTATTATTATTATTATTATTATTATTATTATTATAATAAGCAGCACTTAGCATAAGAAATTTTTCGCCATCATGCCAGTCCTAAACTTATAATCAAAATATCATATCATATGAATTAATTAAATATGTAGTTTATTATGCATTGTATTGTATTTCTACTTTAGAAACTCCATAAATTTCATACTGTTGATATTATTTGACTTAGTATTGTATTTTGGATGATTGATGTGATGATTCAAATATTTTTATAGTTATGATGGTTCAAGTTGACTGAGGGGTCTGGTGTCTCGAGTTTTTTCACCCCTTAGCGTTGATCACGTGCACCTGGGTTTAGGTAGTGACATATAAATTGCATTCAATTTTATTTTAAAAGATAAAGAAACGAAAAAATAAAAACAAATACTAAATTTAATATATTGATTTAAAAATTATTTTTTTGAATAAAGCATAAATAAAATACACAAAACTAAAAAAAATGATAACACATAATAATCAAAGATAAAGAAATACGAAAATAAAAATAAATGTTAAATTTTAAATCTATGTTGATCTGAAAATTATTTTGAGAATAAAAAAAATTCATAAAGTTAAAAAGGCAATAATACAAAATAAATAATAGACAAGAAAGAAAAGTGAAAAAAGATAAAGGGTCTACCGCCCGTTAATAACCTAATGGCAGTCTCACCCTTAAATTAGAAGGAGAAAAAACATATGAAAATTTAGAAAAGCAAGCACAAAAAAAATAATACACAAGAAAAAAAAGTGAAATAAGATAAAGGGGCTATCGTCTGTCAATAAACTAATGACAATCTCAAATATATGAAAATTTGGGAAAAAGATACTAGGATTTCTTTTTCATACATTCTTTTATATAAACTTTTAATAATTGATTAAACTCGTCAAATAAATTTATGGCTTCAACTATTTGAGTTTGAACTAAAATTTTAATATTTTATGAATCGAGTTTGAATAATTCATCCATAATCATACTCCTTTGTGTTCTATCCGATTCAAGAATTTTAATGTTTCGTGCTAATCACCCAATGAAAGTGCTTAATTTTTAATCGACCCATAAATTAATATCATAATACACATTAATAAAAAAAACATTATTATTATTAAATGTGTTTTTTCTTTGAAAGAAATCACTAAATTATGTTTGAAAATATAAAATTTGAATATAAGATTTGAGTGTATGATATTTGATTTATGTTTCTAGAATCAAAAAAATATAGCCATAAGAGATTAATGAAAATATAATAGTGTACTTTATTGATTGGTGAAAAAATTGATTACTAAAAATATGATTTGCAGATATATATTACTGAAATTATATTTTACTTTGAAGGATTACATTATCATGTTTGGAAGATGAAACAAAATACTAAAAATGTAAAAAAAAATATTATACAATCCAACTTTATTGAAAACGTTTGAATAATATCTAAATTATCATGAAAATGTCTCTTTCTTGTTTATTTGGGTTATGCATGAAATTGAAAAATTAAAATAAGGATTGTCTTTTGATATGGGATCCTTCAATCCTCTTTCTCGGTAAAATATTCTTTTCTACCTCCCTCTATATAAAATATTTTATCAACTGGTTCGTAAAGTTTAGCGAGGCAAATATTTTATTTTATATGAATTGTTTACAAAACAAATATGATACTATTATTTAAAGAGCATTATATAGTCAACTTTTTAAGAATTATGGTGGAACTAAACGCACTATAATTAATGGTGAAGATTACTGAGTTTGATTGAGAATTGAGTATATACTTTGTAATATAAAAATATTAAATATATATTAACAAATTTTTAGCTTAAAAAAGAAAATTATGTAATAAAGAAAATGTTATAAGCTTTGAAAACTTCTAATATATGAAATCAAGAAAAAGAACATGTAATAGGAAAATGGCTTTTATTGCATTATGCATATTTCAAGCTTCAAACATAAACTTGATAGTTATAAAAGGAAGAGTTTTGTAAAACATATCTAAAAAATAAAATTATTTTTATTTTTTTAATATTCATTTTTAATTCTTAATTTTAAAAATATTACTTTTAAAAATATATATTTAATATAAATCTAATACATCAAAGGTATAATATATATTTTAAAGAATATCTTTGAAAATTTTTAAAATTATAAATTAATTTATAAAAAAATTAACAAAGGTGGCATATCACATAATTTTCTCTAAATTAAATGTATTAGATTTACATTTATAAGAGGACTAAATGGGCCATCTGTGATCCAGAAAATATTGCTTACAAGCTCAAAGACTAGCTATTGTGAACTTTTTGCATATGACTTAAATCAGAATATCCATTTTGACTTAAATTAGAATATCAATTCTTAACCAGCGTATTGACCAAGGTCCTGGGTGGCTGGTGGCCATCTTTGGATCGTAGCAACCCCAAATCCTTCTCTCTTTCTTAGATTTATTTAGGTTTTATAGTTTTTTTTAGTAGATCTACCAATATTAGCTTCATACTTGGTTTTATGTTGTTCCTTGCTTCTTTATCCTTCTCCCTACCAGAAACTTTAGATCCTTGCATAAGTATCTCGTTTCATCTTTTTTGGTGGTCTTTCTTTAAAGTCAGAAGGATATTTTGGTCTTACAAGCTTTATGATCATATCTTGCTCCATGGATCTCAGAGAAGGTTTTCTCTTTTTGGCATTTTCACCTGCATGTATGCACCTTCTCCTTTTGTTATTTGGGCATGTTTGCTCCACGGATAGCTATGCCCATAGCTAAGGATCCAACAGAATCTGTTCAATTTGGTTCAATGTGTATTGTTGTTTATTACTACTGTTACAAGAATGACAAACACTCTCAGATGCTTGACACTAAAGACGGCTTGATGTATATCTAGGGTACCCGTTTATTCGCACTATTCAAGATTTCATCCATATCTCTTTTATCCCATCAATTTCTTTATTTATCCGCTGATGGCCTGGTGGTTTCATAGCACAAGTCTTGAAGATCAAGACATCTCTCTTCTTTCTCCATTAGGATAACTGGTTTTTTAGGCCCTTTGTAGGTCAATATTATGGTTGGATCGCTCTTAAGCGAAGAGAGATCTGTGTTTGTCCAGGTGGTTTTCATCTTTGTTTGATTGTCTGTTCTTGGCTGTTTGCTTGTTTTAGATTGTTGTACTAGTGCTTCTCGTGCTCTTTGTACCTTGTTGGACTCCCCGACCCAAGGGGCTCTATTACTCTTTTCTTTTAACTAATGCATTTCACTTTTCATGATAAAAAAAAAAAAAAAAACAGCGTACTGTTTCGAAAGAAACAATAATCAATATACACAAACACAGACTCCTTTTTCAAATTCTCATACTAATGAAATAATTATTTAATGAATTTTAACAAAAATATCAGAAAAAATAAAAAAAAATTAAATTTATTATATTTTTAAAATATATATAGATTTATAAAAATTTATGGTTAGTTTACTGAAATACTAGATTTATATAGTTTATTATGAGTTTATGAATTTATGTAGTTTATTATGAATTTATTATAAAATTACTAAAATGCTTCTGATAAAAATAAAAAAATTTATAAAAAATATTGAAGGGTGTAATTTTTTTTTATTTGATTGATGTGAAATAGATTTTAAGTAAAAAAATATTAAGAAATTTTTTAGGTCTAAGAATAATATTTTTTTGTGATTTCATTTTTGTGAGTATAAACGTTAGAAGTGTTCATTTGTTTATTTTTTTTAACAATTACTTTTATATTTATAAAAATCAAACAAAAAAGCTATTATAAATTATTTAAAGTATTCCTGCGAATTTTTAACTTAAAAAAGGCAATTAAGAATTAATAATGTGAAATTAGCCTTTCACACTAGCTAGTGGGTAAAAATATATTTTTTTAATAATTAACAACACATCATGCATTTTTTAATCACACCACTTGATATTATTTTATTGAATTTTTCATATATCACATCTCAATTATTAAATAATTGTTTTTGGCTGTTTCCATAAAATGATAAAAGGGTCAAGATGATAATATCTTTCACAAAAGGGACTCACGTGGCATTGTGTTTGAGAATGACAAAATATTTTTAAATTACTTTCTTCAAAATAATAATATTATTATTTACATCTTATTATTTATAAATTTATGAAAGAAAAAAATTTTATACTTATGATTCTAAAATTTTAATTTTAATTAATAAAATTAGAAGTAATATTAAATAATACATGGATGACTACTTATTAGATTAATTTTATTCTATTAAGATTATAATTAGTTTTCTCCTATTCAAATTAGAATTTAATTGTATTCTTTTCTTCTCATCTAAGTTCTACTTATACCATTATAAATACTCAATTATAAATAGTTCATTATATACAGTTTATAATAAAAAGATTCCTCTAAATTTTCATTATCTATTTATCTTCCTTTATTTACAATACGTTATCAGCACAATAGTCTCTACAAGTTATAATAGTGAAGGGAGAAAGATTTATTTTTCTAATCTACAAGAGAATTTTTATTTTCTTTTTTAAAAATTCATCATAGATTAAGGTACACTTTCTATAATATTTTTATTTTTTTAATTATTCTATATAGAGGATCTAATATGTTTTTGGGATAATTAAAATTATGACTTGATTGATACGTATTTAAGATTTATTTGATTAATGATAATTATATGATTTTCTATAATGTTTCCTGTTTTAATATCACATACCGTAGTAATCTCATTCTTTTATTATAAACTAATAAAACTGTAATTATTAGCTATGAATTAAAACATCATACCGAATATATTAATTACAAAGCTAACTATTTGAATTGAATTAATATGTCCACTGGCTTTGATGTTCATGTTTATATGTGAGAAATTAAATAAATAGAAAATTGATGTGATTGATTGTGCCATCGTCAACCGTGGAGAATATTTTTTTAGTTAGTGTAAACATACTAAAATCTGTTATAAACAATCTATTTACCATAAACATGGATAGGCCAGCAGTATTATCATTTTTTTCAATTAAATCGAAAAATAATGTACAAAATAATTAATGTTTGTATATATGAGTTTGGTGCCTTCAACATGGATTCAATTTTTAATCAATTTGCTTAGATGTTATAGTGATAAGTTTGCATTGATTTTTATGACCAATTAATTTTCAGATATCACTTGATCTATTATGTATTGCACCAATTTTTTAAGTTGTTATACTTATATGTATGGCTCTTGATTAGACATATATATTAATTGGTTTTTGGGAATACTGAGTATATATTGAATCAAGGATTATATATATTTTGATGATACTTTTTGGATTTATTTTAAGTATCTCAATTTATTTATTTGTTGTACCTATCTAATTTTAGGCTCTTCTTTTTAAATATAGAGTCTTTATAACGTAAAACCTTATAAAGTTTGAATTTGTTGCCCTCGATATTTTCGAAAAAAATTATTTATCATGAGTATTTGATGTTGAGATTTATCTTAATGCTATGAATCTTAGAAATATTATTAAGGAAGGAAACAAAGCATCCCTGCAGGATTGAGCAAAAGCTATAATTTTTTTTCGACATCATTTACATGAAGAATTAAAAATTGAGTACCTTACTATTAAGGACCCATTAGCCATTTGGAATTCTTTAAAAGAAAGATATGAACACCAAAAAACGGTGATTCTTTCAAAAGCTCAATATGAATAAATTTACTTACGATTGCAAGATTTTTAAACTGTAAGTAAATATAATTCAACCTTATTTAAGATTAGCTCTCAATTGAAATTATATGGAGAAAAATTATTAATAAAGATTTGTTAGAAAAAAATATATTCAACATTTCATGCCTTGAATGTGCTCTTGCAACAGTAATATTGAGAGAGCTGATTTAAAAAATATTCTTAGCTAATCTCTTATTTACTTGTAGCTGAACAAAACAATGGGCTTTTAATGAAAAATCATCAAACTCGTCCTACTGGCTCAACACCATTTCCTGAAGTGAATATAATATTTTTTCAAGGCCGTATGCGGGGTCGTAGTAAAAGAGATTGTGGTAGAAGAAATTTCTCAACCAATTATGAAAGTAAATGTGCTGAAAAGAATAAAATAAAATGGGTCATGAATGAAGAACTTCCTGAAAGAAAGGTACAAAATAATGACACTACTTATTATAGATATGGAACAAAGAGTCATTGGTCAAAAATATTTCGTACTCCAAAACATTCAGTCGATCTTTACAAATCATCACTAAAGAGAAGGGAAAAAATATTGAAATAAATTTTTCTGAAGCTATAGACCCTTCTAGTAATGATGTGCATCCTTTAAATATTGATTTTAATATTTTTTATTTTTTTTGAAGATAAGGATGACAAGATTGATCATTTGATAGGAGATGAAAATGTTAATTATTAGAATATATTTTTCATAGTTATGTTATTTTTTCTATTTTTCTTTTATAAGTCATGTTATTTGTTTCTCAAAAATTATAATAAGACTAGACTTTATTTTTAATATAATTATTTTTGTTTACTAGATAAAGTATAGTAAACTTGAAATTACGGAGGACGACATATGTTTGGTTGACAGTGGTACAACTCACACAATTCTTTGAGATAAGAAATATTTTTTACAATTAATATTAGCTGAAATTAATGTTAATACAATATATAGTATTACAAATATAATTGAAGGCTCTGGAAGAGTCCATCTTATGTTCTTAAAGTTAAATGGAACAAAGTTATATATGAATGATATATTATATTCTAGTAGATCCCAAAGAAATCTATTGAGTTTTAAATATATATATCGTAATGGATATCATATTGAAATAAAGAATGATGATGATATTGAATTTTTATATATCACTACTACTAATTTGAACCAGAAGTTCATATTAGAAAATTTTTCAAGTTTATCAATTGGATTATACTATACAAAAATAAAGATGGTTTAGATGTACTATATGCACTAGAAGTGCACAGATCCTAAAATTTTTATACTTTGACATGATCGTCTTAGTCATTCTAGTTCAAATATGATGCGACGTATTGTTGAGAATATAAATGAACATCCATTGAAAAATCAAAAAATTCTTTTGTCTGATGATTATTTTTGTGCTTCTTATGCTCAAAGTAAATTAATTGTGAGACTCTCACCATCTAAATTACATTTGGAGTCTCCTAAATTTCTGCAAAGAATACATGGAGATAATTATAGCCTTATTCATCCATCTTGTGGACCATTTGAATACTGTATAATTTTAATTAATATTTCAACTCGACGGTCACATGTTTGTCTATTGTCAACATATAATATTATTTTTGCTAAATTTTTTACTCAAATTATATAGTTAAGGTCATTGTTTACTGATCATTCTATTAAGACAGTTCGTCTAGATAATGCATATGAGTTCACTTCAAAATTATTTTACGATTATTGCATGTTAATAGGAATTATTGTTGAACATTCTGTTGCGTATGTTCACTCTCAAAATGGTTTAGTTGAATCTTTTATAAAGTGTTTGCAATTAATTGCTAGACCTATGCTTATGAAATTAAAACTTTCAACATTTTTTGGAGATATGCTATAGTTCATGCTGAATCTTTAGTTCGTATTCGACCATCTTCATATCATAAGTTTTCACATTTACAACTTGTGTTTGACCAATGTGAACACTCGAATTTTGAGGCTCGGAAAGCCGATTTTCTCAAACCGCAGACAACTGAGCCGGACCGGAGGTCCACGGTAAAGTTCACCGGAAATATATCAATATGATACTTGAAATGTCCGGGACGACGTGAGGATCACGGATATGGTCCCGGAATAATTTTTGGAGGTCTTTAGCTCCCGAAAAATCAGTTTGAGCGAAAACCGGACAAAACCGGCGGCCCAGCCGCCAAAACTTTCCGTCTTTTCGGCTTGTCACATCCACGGCGGCCCGGCCGCCGAGACCGGCGGTTCAGCCGCAGTGGACGGCGGCCCGGCCGCCGTCCAGCCCGATTTTGCCTATAAATTGCCTTCAGGGGTTCAGAAAAATGGGTTGGCTTTTGGAGACTCCGGGCCTCATGCTGACGAATTTAATCCGTAATCAAAAATCATAATCAAAAGTCCAAGAAAACGAGATCTGGAACTTCGAAGCGGGAAAATCCTAAGTAAGGTAATATTCTAATCCATCATTTGTCAATTTAAACATTTCATAAGCATTCCATCTTCTTCTCAATTTCTTCTTGGTCAAAGACCTAATCCTTTTAGGTCTAAGGCCTAATGGACTAATTAATCAATCTGTTGGCACGAAGCCCAAATTACATCTTTCCGGTACAAAGTACCTAAATTTCACAATTAAAATCAACTTTTTGGCACGGAGCCTAAATCGCACATTTTTCGGTACCAAGTACCTAAATTTCACATTTAGCACTAAGTGCTAAAACTCACCATTTTGGCATGAAGCCCGACAATGCAGGCCAAAGGCCCAAAAATTGCATTCTTTTGGTACAAAATACCTAAAATTGCACCATTTAGCACTAAGTGCTAAATTTCACAAATTTGGCAAAAAGCCCGATCAATACTTGGCATGAAGCCCGACACCAGCACGAAGCACTAAGTGCTCAAAATCTCACATTTGGCATGAAGCCTAAATTGCACTCATTTGGTACAAAGTACCTAAATTTCACCATTTAGCACTAAGTGCTAAATCTCTCAATCATTGGCATGAAACCCGACAAATGCACGAAGCATACACACACATGCATGAAGCATAATTTTTATCGCCTTTAAATAGGCTTTTCCGAACTACATGGGCTTTAATCTTCCATTCAAACGGGAGTATGTAGGCATATTTGGGATTCACCCCAAGTAGCAAGTCCGCTATTTATTAACAATCTGTTTGTTTTTCTTTCCTCCATCCCTTTTGTGTTTATTTTCTTTTTTTTATTATTATTACAAAGTTAGTCGAAATACATGACATAGTCCCCGAATCCTCCTTGGGTTCGCAGACTAAAAACCTTTACATTGGACAAGTTATTGGAGTCAAACAAGGGTTTTCTTAGTTTTTCCATTCGAACAAAATAAACTGAGTGGCGACTCCCGACAACGAGTGAACTTTCGTCCGGATCCTTTTCGGGCGGAAAACCGAGGTTCACAATTTGGCGACTCCACTGGGGACCATAAAAATGATTTATGGGATCTTAGTGGACTACAATTGTTTATTTGCCTAACTTGCCATTCTTTATGGTGCTTTTATTTATTTTGCAGGGTACCTTAGCAATGATTATCCTTTCTTTAAGGATATTGGAATTGAAAGTTGACAAAAGAAATCTTTCTAGGGACCATAAAAAATAATTTATGGGACTCTAGTAGACTACTATTGTTTATTTGACTAACTTGCCCTTCTTTAGGGTACGTTTATTTGTTTTGCAGGGTACCTTAGCAATATATATCCTTCCTTTAAGGATATTGGACTGAAGATTGAAGAAAGGAATCTTTTTCCTTTGATGGATCTATTGTTTGACTACTTGTGCATTTATTTTGTCATTCAGAGAATCTTTTTCTCTTGCATATATGGGGGAATCATTTTCCTCCATTGCATAAAAAATTGTTTTCAAATGAATTTCTTCTCTTTCTGTTCAAAGTTCTGAGTCTGGATAGCAAGTAGCGCTGACCGGCAGGTCTCCTTGATTATGCCGGCGGACAGCCAAAGCGTCCTCCCTGTTGTCGCAAACCATTCCAATCCTTTTGGAGTGGCCCATGAGTAATCGTACTGTTGGACCCACGCGAAACTCCTTGTTTCACATGTGGTTAGGTATATCTTACTCAAGACTCAAGGGTCCCTATGATAAGCCGATTCTCTATTTTTCACATAACAATAGAACCTTCCTTTAGGTTGTATGTACCCAATGATAGTACTGCATTCCATTAAAATGAATTATGATGTGATGAGGTGCATTCATGCAACATAACAACACGGTTTTGGGGAAAATCTTTTGATATGTACAAGTGGACCCAGAGTTCTTCCTACCCTACACACTACCCTGATCCTTTACCCTTAACCTGTGCAGGTACCCACTGTCCGTGTGCCTTCACCTACATCAGATACACCAATACCAACTGTGCTATCCCCTACAAGTTCTACTACCCCAACTTCACCAACTGCTCCAATTACTGAAATGGCCACAATTGAACAGATTAAGGCTTTGCTGGATGGTCAGGTTAAGGAAATTGAAGCTAGAATGCAAGAAAAAATTGATGAAGCTTTAGCCGCCCAAAGGGTAGCCATCCTGGCTGAGTTAGAAGGAGCACCAAAGACAGTCCCTATTCCTGAAAATTTGGGGAAGGAACCCATTGTGGGACAAACTAGTACCCCCCATGACTGCTCAGAATACCCCTATCATCAATTTGGAGGATCCACCCTCTAAGAATGTCACTGAAACTGATGAATTGAAAAGAAAACTCGAATTGCTGAAAAGGTCAATCACTGCAATGAAAACTCATAAAGAGGTGGTAGACATGGATTCCTTATCCTTGTTTCCCCAAGCTAGATTGCCTCCAAAATTCAAGATGCCTGGGATGGACAGATTTGATGGGACTACTTGCCCTAAAACTCACCTCAAGATGTATGTGGGGGCATTAAGCCCTTGGGGTTTAAATGATGAGCTCTTTGCTCAATTATTCCAACAATCTTTGACTGGTGCTGCCCTCAAGTGGTTTGTAAGCCTGGACCATGCCAAGATTAAGACCTGGGAAGACATCTGCAATGCATTTAACTCTCAATACCACTATAATATTGAGGTGGATGTCACCAGAAGGGAACTTGAGACTACCAAGCAGAATAACAATGAACCCTTCTCCTCGTTCCTTACGAGGTGGAGTGCAAAGGCGTCCCAAATGATCAATCGCCCTTCTGAACAAGAGCAGATTGATATCATAATCAGAAATTTAAGGCCTACATATCAAGCCCAACTGCAAACCCAATACCTACCTACTTTCAAATCGCTCATTGCGACTGCAACCAAGGTAGAAGATCTGATACAATTGGGTAAGATAGTAGATGAAGAAGCTATCTCAAAGTATAAAAAACAAGGCCAAGCTGCTTCCTCAAGCTAAGTAAATGAAGTGGCCAATATTGCCCCTGCGAATCCTTTACGTGTGGGCAATCTTGGGCAGAGAAATCAGCCAAGAAGGCAATATACCGACCTTGGGATGCCCCTTCATCTAGTGTTTAAAAAGGCCGTGGAAGGGAAATATTTGAAGCCTTTGGACCCAAGGCCTCCTCCAAACCCATTACCCTCCAATTACAGGGCCAATGAGTACTGTGAGTACCACCAAGGAAATGGGCACAAAACAGATGCTTGCTGGACTTTGAAAAACCGCATCCAGGATTTGGTGGATAGTGGTGATATCATTCCTCTCAGGAGGCAACCAAACATTAACACTAACCCCTTGCCCAATCATTCCATCAATGCCATCACTGTGGAAGATTTCATGCAACTTAGTCTCTTTGATGAGGATGCTATGATAACCAATGTCGAAGACAAAAGGGACTTCACAAAGCTGATCAAGACAACAGATGGACCACTGATGAACTGGTATGTCGAGGAGGGACAAGCTGCTGTAGACAAAACTAGTCCAGTGTCACACCTTGAACCCGAGTCTTGTACCAAGTCAAATTCTGAGTCAAACACCAAGCTAGAGTCTAGTTCTGAGTCCTCTATAGCTTCAGATTTAGAGAACCCAAATGTCACATTTAATGTAATCTTGGAGAATGACTCCACCATTATCAATGAAACTCTTCAAATTCTTGGTTACCCTGTGTCTTTTGTTTTCCAAGTATTATCTAGCAAAAATGATATAAATGAAATAAAAGAAATAAATGAAAAGATAATAATTGGCAAAGAAAATGACCATACATACATTGCATGTGATTGTGTGAATAAGGAACAGGTTCTTGAGGGCATCAGAAAGTATGCCGACTGCTTCATGTGGAAGACAAGTGATGTAACGGGAATAGACCCAGCCATAGCAGTTCACAAGATTCCGCTATATCCCGATGCAAAGCCGGTTAAGCAGAAACTGAGAAGAATGAAGCCAGAATGGTCTTTGAAAATTAAAGAGGAGATTGCCGAACAACTGGACAATAAGTTCATAGAA
Organism: Garcia nutans; assembly: GCA_947685225.1. Lineage (NCBI taxonomy): Eukaryota > Viridiplantae > Streptophyta > Magnoliopsida > Malpighiales > Euphorbiaceae > Garcia > Garcia nutans. Next base: position 57,887,452 of record CANTUV010000008.1, read on the forward strand.
CCAATTGCCTACCCTTCCCGGTTAGCAAACATTGTACCGGTCCCGAAGAAAGATGGAAAGGTCAGGATGTGTGTTGACTACAGAGATCTGAATAAAGCTTGTCCCAAGGACGATTTCCTGCTACCACACATCGATTTGCTAATAGACGGGATGGCAACGACAATCTTTCATGACATGATTTACAAAGAAGCAAAAGTGTATGTTGATGATATGATTGTCAAGTCAAAATCTCCAGAAGAGCACGTCTAAGCACTTGAGAAGTTCTTCCTTGGACTTCGCAAGTACAATTTGAAGCTTAAATCCTGCAAAGTGACTCTTTGGTGTAACATCAGGCCAATTTGGGATATTATTGGTCCACCATGAACACAGACTGTGTGGCATTTGTGCAAGGATGTCATCAGTGCCAAATATTTGCTAAGCTACAGAAGCAACCTCCTGTCGCCCTGAATCCAATCACTTCTCCATGGCCCTTCGCTACTTGGGGAATTGATATAATTGGCAAAATACATCCAGAAGCATCAAATGGACATCAGTTTATCTTGGTAGCAGTGGATTACTTCACAAAGTGGGTTGAAGCAGCTTCCTATGCAGAATTAGACGCCAAAAAGGCAGCACAGTTTGTCCGAACCAACATCCTTTGTCGGTACGGAACACCATTCGAGATTATCACAGATAATGGAACTCATTTCCAAGCAGAATTTGCTAAACTCTTGCAGGATAAGAAAATCCAACATCATAAGTCCTCTCCTTATAGACCCCAAACAAATGGAGCTGTAGAAGCAGCGAACAAGTCTATAAAGGTGATCATACAAAAAATGATCAAGGAACATAGGCGTTGGCATGAGAAGTTACCACTGGCTTTGTGGGGATACAGAACATCAGTTAGAACTCCTACTGGGGCAACCCCGTATTCACTGGTATACGGAATGGAAGCAGTACTCCCCATTGAACTAGAAGTTTAATCGGCGAGGATAATTCAAGAAAGTCAGATAAATGAAGCTGAATGGATCAGCAATTATCATCATCAGTTGTTGAGTTTGGATGAAAAAAGACTTCAAGCTCTACATCAGATTCAAGGGTATCAAAGGCGAATGGCCAGACATTTCAACAAAAAGGTCAAAGATCAAAAGTTGGAAGAAGGTTGTTTTGTCCTGAAAGAGATCAGAACACCTGTTACAGATCCTCGTGGGAAGTTCCGTCCTCATTGGGCGGGACCCTACATTTTAAAGAAAATACTTTCCGGCGGAGCCGTCATCTTGTCTGATTTGGATGGTCTGGAGTTCACAAACCCATGCAATCTGGATCAACTGAAGAAATATTATGTATGATCATGCATTCCAAAAGGAACTACATTAGACCTGATTCTCGCAAACTAATTCGAGATATGTAGGCAGCTCTCCTTGAGCACGGTCTAAATTTTAATAAAAATCATTCATTCATCTTTCTTTTGCCAAGAAAAAAAAAACAAAACAACAAAAACAAAAAAAAAAAAGACAAAAGATCCCGCTAAGCCGAAAACCCACAAAGGGCGGCTTAGGCAATAGTGGGGCCCACTAAGCTGAAAACCCGCAAAGGGCGGCTTAGGCAAGAATGGGTAAGAGCTCGCTAAGTTGAAAATCTTAGGCAAAAATAAGAGCAAATAAATAAAGTAGATAATGCTTGGAAAGCAAACAAAAGGGTCATTCATCCTAAGAAGGGTCATTCATTCCAAAAAAGAGTCATTCATTCCATGAAATATCAAACCCATCAAAAGTGTCAAACCATAAGTCCAAAATGTTAAAAAAAAAGAAAAAAAAGTCAACCCTAGAGTCTAAATCCTGCGTCTCCTACGTGGGGCAGAGTCTTCGGTATCTTCCTTAGTTCCGAAACTCTCTGCAGCGTCTGCCTTCTCCTCGTTAAGAGGAACCACCTCATTTCCCTCCAGTTCCTGCAACAATGCAAGCCTCCTTGGCTTTTTAATTGGCCAAACTTTAGCTATAAACCAAGTTCTGTACTCGGGAGTAGTCTGAACAAGGGAAGGCTCTGCAAAAAGCCTGATCATCTGATGGTCCCTAACTTAAGTTTGAAGAACAGCTCGAGTAACTCCGGGAATAATTTGGGGGCAACTTCAGAAAAATTCAAGTTCCTCCCCCAATGGAGTTGGACTTCCTAGAGGGTTATTTCTAAGTTCTTTACTAGAAATAATTACTGATAGCTTGAGCTTGAGGCCTTGTAAAGTTGAAAAGCCTCTGAAAAGCCCCAAATAGCCAATTTGAACCTCATGCCTTACAAGGGGGGAGGGGGTGGGGGGGGGGGGGGGGGGGGCATTTGAGTCACATCCAATTATTGAGCAGAATTCCTCAAAAAGAGGACACATCTCGTCCATCCGGGCACCAAACCTAAAGACGTGAGCTTGCGGAATCCAAAATTTGGTACAAGCGTGCAAGAAATCCCAATCCACCAATATCTCTCTAAGAGTAGCAACAACTTTCAATCCATATCTTTCCATATTGATCCTTTCAACCTTATGGAGACTCTTGGTCCAGTTGTGCATACAACGGTTGTAAAAAAAAAAAAACCTTTTTGAAAAATAGAAGGGGACATCATGCATACATATGTACTGTTTGTGCTTAACAAAAGTGCAGGTATAGAAAAATCAGAAATGTTGCAAGCAATCGGAAATGCCAAAAGGTTGATCTTTTTACCCCTCGCTCAAAATTCGCTCTTTAGAAGACCACTGGGCTCCATAAATCATTTTTATTGACCCCAGTGGGGGCAATTGTGAACACTCGAATTTTGAGACTCGGAAAGCCGATTTTCTCAAACCGCAGACAACTGAGCCGGACCGGAGGTCCACGGTAAAGTTCATCGGAAATATATCAATATGGTACTTGAAATGTCCGGGACGACGTGAGGATCACGAATATGGTCCTGGAATAATTTTTGGAGGTCTCTAGCTCCCGAAAAATCAGTTTGAGCGAAAATCGGACAAAATCGGCGGCCCAGCTGCCAAAACCGACGGATCAGCCGCCAAAACTTTCCGTCTTTTCGGCTTGTCACATCCACGGCGGCCCGGCCGCCGTCCAGCCCGATTTTGCCTATAAATTGCCTTCAGGGGTTCAGAAAAACGAGTTGGCTTTTGGAGACTCCGGGCCTCATGCTGACTAATTTAATCCGTAATCAAAAATCATAATCAAAAGTCCAAGAAAACGAGATCTGGAACTTCGAAGCGGGAAAATCCTAAGTAAGGTAATATTCTAATCCATCATTTGTCAATTTAAACATTTCATAAGCATTCCATCTTCTTCTCAATTTCTTCTTGGTCAAAGACCTAATCCTTTTAGGTCTAAGGCCTAATGGACTAATTAATCAATCTGTTGGCACGAAGCCCAAATTACATCTTTCCGGTACAAAGTACCTAAATTTCACAATTAAAATCAACTTTTTGGCACGGAGCCTAAATCGCACCTTTTTCGGTACCAAGTACCTAAATTTCACATTTAGCACTAAGTGCTAAAACTCACCATTTTGGCATGAAGCCCGACAATGCAGGCCAAAGGCCCAAAAATTGCATTCTTTTGGTACAAAGTACCTAAAATTGCACCATTTAGCACTAAGTGCTAAATTTCACAAATTTGGCAAAAAGCCCGATCAATACTTGGCATGAAGCCCGACACCAGCACGAAGCACTAAGTGCTCAAAATCTCACATTTGGCATGAAGCCTAAATTGCACTCCTTTGGTACAAAGTACCTAAATTTCACCATTTAGCACTAAGTGCTAAATCTCTCAATCCTTGGCATGAAACCCGACAAATGCACGAAGCATACACACACACATGCATGAAGCATAATTTTTATCGCCTTTAAATAGGCTTTTCTAAACTACATGGGCTTTGATCTTCCATTCAAACGGGAGTATGTAGGCATATTTGGGATTCACCCCAAGTAGTAAGTCCGCTATTTATTAACAATCTGTTTGTTTTTCTTTCCTCCATCCCTTTTGTGTTTATTTTCTTTTTTTTATTATTATTACAAAGTTAGTCGAATACATGACATAGTCCCCGAATCCTCCTTGGGTTCGCAGACTAGAAACCTTTACATTGGACAAGTTATTGGAGTCAAACAAGGATTTTCTTAGTTTTTCCCTTCGAACAAAATAAACTGAGTGGCGACTCCCGACAACGAGTGAACTTTCGCCCGGATCCTTTTCGGGCGGAAAACCGAGGTTCACAACCAACAACCAAATATATCTCATCTTAGAATTTTTGATTTTGTGGTATATGTCGCTATAGCACCTCCCTAAAAAACAAAAATGGGTCTCCAACATAATCTTGGTATCTATGTGAGTTTTGATTCTCCTTCTATTATTAGATAACTTGAACCTTTAATAATTTATCTTTTTAGAGCAATATTTTTATATTGTCAATTTAATGAGTCAGTCTTCTCACCATTAGGGGAAGATAAAAGTAAAGGACCGAAAGCACAAGAGATTAGTTGGAATACACCAACTTTATCCAATTTTGATACACACACAAATCAATGTGAGCTAGAAGTTCAAAGAATAATTCATTTGCAGAATATTACAAATCAATTATCAAATATCTTTACAAACACCTAGAATGTGTGTAAATTACATGTTTCAGTTGCTAATACTCCTACTCGATTAATTGTCCATGTATGATATCCTATTAGAATGACAGCTAATGAATCTAATACACACCTGAAGCATGGTAGACCAATTAGTTCAAAAGAAGTTGTTCCCCGAAAAAAGAAGGGAAATAAAAATTTTACAAAATGACACTCCTGAATAGGTCCAAACTAACATAAATCAACAACTTCATATTTCTGGAGAAGTAACTCCAGAAGTAGTTTCGGTACAGAAAAATTATGAGATCTTATTGAAATATGAAAATATGTGGGAAAGAGATGACATTGATGTTGATTATGTGTTTGTATATGTTGTTGCTTATGAAATAATTAATGATGATGAACTTGAGCTTAAAAATATTAAAGAATGTCAATATAGAAATGATTGGCCAAAATAAAAAGAGGTTATTCAGGCCAAGCTAGATTCATTATCTAAGCACAAAGTATTTGGGTAAATAGTTTTGACAACATAAGATGTCAGCCCTATTAGATACAAATGAGTATTTGTCCGTAAGAGAAATAAATTAAATGAAATTGTGAGATATACAACATGACTTGTGGCATAAAGATTCTCATAAAGACCTGAGGTAGATTATGATGAGACATATTCTCCTGTTATGGATGCTATTATTTTTACATTTTTAATCAGTTTGGTAGTCTCTGAATGGCTTGACATATATTTGATGGATGTTGTGACAACTTACTTATATTTTTCATCGAATAATGACATATATATATTTCAGAAGAATTTAAGATGTCTGAGGCATATAATCCAAAATCTAGATAAATGTACTCTATTAAACTCCAAAGATCCTTGTATGAGATAAAGCAATCTGGGCGAATATGGTATAATCGCCTCAGTGAATACTTAGTAAATAATGGATATGAAAATAATCTTCTTTGTCCATATATTTTTATCAAAAAGATAAATTCATGATTTGCTATAGTTGCAGTTTATGCTGATGATTCAAATATAGTGAGAACTCCAAAAGAGATCTCAATTACTGCAGACTATTTGAGAAAGAAATTTGAAATGAAGGATCTTGAAAAAATAAAATTTTGTCTTGGATTCTAAGTTGAGTATTTGTCAAATGAAATTCTTCTCCATCAATCATCATATATTGAAAATATCTTGAAACAATTTTATACAGATAAATCTTATTTATTAAGTACTCCAATGGTTGTTCGTTCTCTTGATGTAAAAACAGATCATTTTCACCATTGAGAAGATCATGAAGAGATTCTTGGTCTTAAAGTATTATATCTCAGTGCAATAGGGACGCTTTTATATCTTGCTAACAATATAAGGCCATATATTATTTTTGCAGTTGACTTGCTTACAAGGTTTAGTTCAGCTCCTGCTAGAAGACATTGGAATGGAGTGAAACATGTTCTACGCTACCTACGTGGCACATCCGATATGGGTTTATTTTTTCAGAAAGAAATAAAGTCTGAATTGGTAGGATATGCTGATGCTAGATATCTTTCTTATTCTCATAAAACTCAGTCCCAAACAAATTATATCTTCACATGTAATAATACTGATATTTTATGACAATATATGAAGTAAACAATCACCGCTACTTCATCAAATTATTCAGAGTTATTAGTTATTCATGAAAATAGTCGTGAATGTATATGTTTGAGAAGCTTAATTGAACATATTAGAAGAGCATGTGGATTATCTATAGAAAGTAACCAACCGACAATATTACATGAAGATAATGTAGCATGTATTATACAAATCAAGGAATGCTACATAAAAGGTGATAAAACTAAACATATATCACCAAAATTCTTTTATACTCATGAACTCATGAAGGAAAAAAAAATAGATATTTGTAAAGTTCGTTCAAGTGATAATCCAACAGATTTATTCACAAAGGCATTTCCAACATCAATTTTTTAAAAATATGTGCATAATATTGGTATGCATTCAGTTAAAAATATATCTTAGTCAGTTGTATTTTTTAGAAAAAGTTATCTATGAATATTATTTTTTTTCCTTCGCTAAATTTTTATCCCACTGAATTTTTTTTAACAAGATTTTAACGAGTCATATTCATAAGATAGTCATCCAAGAAAAATTATTAAATAATAAATGGATAACTACTTATTAGATTAATCTTATCCTATTAAGATTATGATTAATTTTATCCTATTCAAATTAAAATTTAATAATAATCTTTTCTTTTCATATAAGTTCTATTTATACCACTATAAATACCACATTATAGATGATTCATTATATATAATTTATAATAAAGAGATTTTTTTAATTTTTTATTCTCTATCTATCTTTTTTTTTATTTACAAGAAGTAAATTTAAATAGTTATTTTTATTTCAGTTTTTCTCTTTTTTTTTTTAAATGAATGATGGATATAATGAAAATATATTTTGCTGGGTCATTCGTTTTATGAAATTTGACTGGGTCCAATATATTGACTGTTTCGTCGCCAACTCTAAACTTCCCAGTTCCCAATATATAAACTATTAATTAACTAATTATTGGGTCCAAAATGTCTTATATTTCACATATGGAATGAAATGCACAAATAATAAATGAGTCTTTGGCCTTCTAATTAATTGGTAAGGTTGAACCATTCATTAATAATTTTGAGTCAATGGACTATATGTGATGATATATAGAAGGTAAATTATTATTTCATCATTAAAATTTAATTTAATTTTGTAACAAAAAATAATAATTTAATTTATCAAAATAGATTATGAATTTTGTTTTTTGTTAATACTTTATTTGTTTTATTCAGTTTTTTGTAAAATTCGATTAAAAATAAATAAATAAATAATAAAATATAATTTTGTACCTAAAATACCTAATATATATTTAATTATATTTTTATTTTGGTTAGTTTAGATTTATAATTCCATAGTTGTGAAATTGACTCTAATATCTTAATAAATTAAATACTCGTTAGTTTATTTTCTATTTTCCTCCTTTGACAAGGACTGAAATTCTAAATAGAAAAACCATTTAAGAACTCTTCAAATAACTAAAAAACAAAGTACATTCTCTTAATAGGTTTAAATTGTGAAAACGTTTTCTTTAATGTTAAAACTATTTTAAAAAGGTTTTGATGATTTATTTTCGATTAAACTTTCTTTCATATCACTACAAAGCAGATACTGAATAATCAATTGAGTAATAAATTTTAACTAAAATCGTGCATAGAAAGTTGGGAACTTTCTGTCGAGAAAAGTAGAGCCAAAAAGAATGATATGTTATTATTATGAATTACTATACGTTAGGATTTTGCATTTCAAAAAAATTATTATGGCAGATTAACTATGATTCCCTCTTATTTTAAATATTATATATGAATATTATCATGTTCTTTATATGATGAAAATTCAATTTATATTGTGAAGTCAATGAATGTGAATGAAATTTAATTATTCTTAAGATGTAACCCCCACAACAAATTTTTTTTATTTTATAAAATGGCATTGACCCAATTGCTGGTTGCTGAAGAGTCATTTTCATAATAATAAAAAAATTCACCAAAAAATAAGCGGATAATTTTGTGCAATTAAATCAATGTCATTTTCATAATAATAAAAAAAATTCACCAAAAATATAAGCGGACAATTATGTGCAATGAAATCAATGTCAATCTCTATATATAAACATATATACATATATACATGCACACGGGGCAAAATCAGGCTTTGGAATAAAGGGGGGCGAATTTTTTTTTACAAATTTTAGCTTCTTCGTAATTATTTATCTCTCATTTTATTTTAATATTATTTTATAAATTTATTAATAATATATTTTTATTATTAAAAAATTAATTAATAAAAAAATATTAATATATATGTACAGAATTTTAAATTTATAAAATTTTTCATAATAAAAATAAAATAAAGAGAAAAAAATTAAATAATAAATATAATTTCTTAAAAATAATTAAAATAAATGAGTTCTTTAATTTATTAAATGTGTTCAAATTAATTTAGTTAAAAAATTTATAAATGTGTTCAAATTAATTTAGTTGAAAAATTTATCATTTTCTTTATTTTTTTTTGCATTTGTATATTATTAATATTTTGTCAATTTTTTAAATGAGAACTATTGCTATAGAATAAATAATTTATTATATTTTTTTTTACTTCTTGTAAAAATTTAAAAAAAAAAGAGGGCAATTTAAATTTTTTTTAAAAAATTAATAAATAATTTAAAAAATCTTAAAAAATATTATATATATATAAATTTTCAAAAAGGGAAGGGGGCAGCAACGTGCCTTCGCCCACGCATGCACACATTTGTATTTCTTTGACAGAAACTCTCAAATTCTAAATTCTCTGAAAAAATAAGCGATATTTTTTTGGGGATTTCAGTAAAGAAAACATTGCATATGTAAACTGAGGAAAAATTAAATGAGAGGAGCAGAACAATTACTTCTATTCTTCAGTCTTTATCGCCATTAATACTCTAAAAAAGCTTGAGTAGAGAAAGCCTATTTGTTATAGAATCGCCGCCATCGTCATTCTAGATCACCTTAGCCGCTGCCGCTGCCGCTGTCGAGCTTCTATTGACCTAACTACTGCAGAAGGAGTGTCCAGATCGCAGAAGCCGTTCACCAGATTTCTTCACCGGAAATCATCTCCACTAGCCAGAGTCCACCAGATATCTTCTCCAGCCATTCTCCATCAAGGCTCTTCGCTGCTAAAAATATTCGCCATTCGTGGTGGTTTTCTAGCTTCTTGGTGGGTGGGTTTTCAACTGAAAAGTGAAATTCTCATCTGAGTTCAGGTACTAATTAATTATTATGCCTTCATAAATCTGCGTTACCTTTTGGACTTGATTGTCTGATTTGGGGAGAGTATTATTAGCTCAATTGACCGTTCCAAGCTTCAGATCGTTTAATATATATATATATATATATTGCCCATAAAGTGTTTGATTTATTGCCTACAAGAGGACTATATATTTTGGGTCAGTGTTTTAGTATGTGAATATTATACTCCGCTTGACCGCCACGGATCCTGTCGCTTCATCTCTGGCCACCCGTAATGGGTCGGTTGGTCGGTCGTTTATCGATGCTCTCAAACAGGGCGTGGTTCCCAATCCCATCAATCGTTCTTTTATGGATGCTTCTAAAGATTTTCCTCAAATAGCCAATAAACAACCTTCAAAGCACAGAGGCATTCCTGCAATTTCTTTCTCGGATGAAGAGATTGGTCTTCTGTCACATCCTTTTAGATATGCTTTGATTGGATTCTTTAACTCTGGTAGACCTAATATGAAGGCTTTACACAATGTTCTTGAGGCTGTGGCCTTTAAAGGGAAATTCACATTGGGTTTACTTGACTCTCAACATGTTCTTATAAATTTTAGCCTGGAGGAAGATTTTTTGAGATGTTGACTTCGTCAATTATGGTCTTTCTATGGATTTGAGATGAAAGTCTTTAAATGGTCCCCAGATTTCCAACCATATGTTGATAATCCAATCTTTCCTGCTTGGATTTTGTTGAAGGGACTGCCTATTCATTTTTTCCATAAGGCTGCCCTGTTTTCTATTGCTAGTTTGATTGGTTCCCCTTTGATGGTAGATGCTGCTACAGCTACCTTGATTAGGCCATCTGTTGCTTGAGTGTGTGTTGAAATTGATCTCTCCAAGGAGTTACCTGAGAGAATATGGATAGGTAATAGTGAGAAAGGCTTTTTTTTAGGCCGTGGAATACGAAAATCTTCCCTCATATTGTCAAGAATGTTATAAGTTGGGTCATGCTTTTCAATCTTGTAGACTTAAGAATAAGCCTACCCTCAATGATCAGAATAACAATGAAACTGCTGCACTTAATTTAGAAAATCTTTCTGCCCCAGTTTCTAAAGTTTGGGTTCCAAAAGATCATGTTATGGCTTCAAATGCTTCTTTTAATGATAATCCCTCTATCCTCAATAACAAGAAATCAGCTCGGACTCAGAACTATGCTCATATTTCGAACCCTGCTACTACAACTTCTACTGCTGCACCAAATCTTGCTACAATTGATGAAATTATGGAAATCATCGGGAAAGATATTAACTCAGTTCCGGACGCAGCAATTAAATCAGTACCAGATAGGGTGCAAAACTCTTACTGTGTTGCAGAAATTGGTCCATCTAATCTTAAAGTTCAGGATGATGTCTCAATGCATGAAACTCGTGCTGAGCTGGAATACCAGGCTTCTACAGCTTCTATAGTTGACAATGTTGGCCTCACTAATCATATTGATCAAAGGAACAAAGCGGTAACTGAATCAAGCACTCAGCTAAATGACACAGTAAAGCAGCATACTTCTCCTAAACCTTTGGACCAAGCAACCATAAGCCCCAATATAGATTCTCCAAAAACTGCTGCCACCAATCTCCAATCTACAAAGAAATCAAGATATAAGGATTACTCTTCATTAGAAGAATTTAAAAAAGACCTCAAACTTTCCCAACAACTTATAAATCAATCTTTGGCTGCCATTGAAGCTAAAAGAATCCCTGCAGCCTCAACTTCCAATTCTCCTCTTCCAACCCCTATAGTAGATGATGAAGACATCAGGGAGATAGAAGCTAATGATCTTGAATATCCAATTGAAGATGATTTCACACTGGTAACCTTAAAGAAAAAGAACAAGAAGAACAAGGAAATCAATCAGATCGAGACTAGAAAAATGGTCACCCGAGGAATTAAAAAAGTTATATCTAGTCTCTTTTGTTTCTAATTTATCGGAAATTTTATTTTTATATTTGTGCTATTACGTAGTAGCCCTGCAATAGTTTATTTCTTTGTTGCATAATGCTTATGTTGTAACCTTTTTTATCATATTTTAATAAAAATCTATTGCTTAATAAATAAATATATATATATATATACATGCACACACATTAATAGAAATTGTATACAACTCACTGATGAATCTGCGACAACTCACTGATGGAAGAAGGAAGAATGTCGAAAAACTATCACTAATTTTTTATGCCAATTTAGTGCAGAATTTAACAACAGATCTCAACCTGGGTATGTTGAATTCATTGCTAAATTAGGGTACTAATTTTTTACGACAAAAAGTGGCAGTTACATTGTGACAAGTTAGCGGGGAATTACTAATCATCATTGTTCTTTTGAAGATATGATAGGAGTAGTTATGAATTGGCGATATCGTCATTATGTTTGTCACTAATTAGTGATGGAGGAACATGACGCAAAATAGAGACGAATCGAAAACCGTCATTGGTCTTACAAAGAAAAATTCTATAATTTGAATTTTGCAATATGTCTCACGTGACCATCGCTATATTAGCAATAGATAGGTGACGCATGTCGCTATATTAGTTTTAAGACGATTTAACGACAAATATCATGTCTTTCACTAATCGATTATAATATAACCAACAATCTTCTTTTTCATTTTCTTCTTCTTCCTCCTCTTTTTTCTTCCAATCCAACATTGCCTTTCTTATCGTTGACAAGGAACTAATTTTAGGGAAAGGTTTTACAAAGAGAATCTTGTTTTTATTCATCCTTTTTGCTTGGTTGAATTTGCTATTAGGTTAAAGTTAACATTTTTATTTTTTTTATTTTTCTCTAATTTGTTATTTTAATGTTTGAAATTGGTTAATATTTTGTCTATTTTGTAATGTGTAGCAGATTTTGAATTAGGTTATTTGGTTAAAGTTATAAATTGCGGTTAGTTTTTTTTCTTTAATTATTTAGGGTTTAGGGTCATTTTTTTTATTTTTAGTTAATTTAGTTAATTTGTATAATTATTCTATAGTTTGGTTGATTTGGTTAACTTGTTTAGTCTTTTAATTTTTTTTTCTATACTTTATATATTTGTTACTTTATTTGTATAGTTAATTTTTGTGGTTATTTTTTATTAGTTAATAATTTTTTAAATTAAAAAGATATATTTTGTATTAAGTAAATTAAAAAATATATTATTTGAATAATATATTAACTAAAATTATGTTTGGTACTTATATTGAGATATAGAATATATAGTAGATTTTGTTAGCTTATTAAAAATGATGTCTATAATTCAATAAAATGTAAAATATGAAATTATCTTAAAACCAAATATATCCATATTCTAGGAGACAAAAAGCATAATAAACACTAATATACTTGGTGCATGATAAAATTTTTAACTACAAAATCAAAAAATTACGTAATAATTAAATAAAGTATTTTTTGTTTAAATTATTTGTCCAATATTAAAGAATAAAACATGCTAGGGAACTCCTTGTGTAATATGATTATTAATATTTTTGCTGGTCAAAGGATTCCTACAGGAACAAATAACACTCTTTTAGTTCTCATTCCTAAGTTTGAGGTGACAAGGTGATAAGAATAATGAAGTGATAAAAATAAGTATATGTTAGATAACTACTAGATTGGTCAGTTGTTGTATAGGACTCAACTCTCTTAATTGGCTTTATACTATATATACCGTACTCTTCAATGATTAATATAATATAAAACATTTAACCTTTTTATGGTATCAGACCTAAACGATCCGTTTCTTTTTTTTTTCCTAATTATTCTCTTTCATCACGGCCAACATCTCTCAAACTATAACTGATATAGTCACACCACCCCTATCCAATATAGTCCCCAATACATCTTTAGCCTTTCCTTTCCCATCTAATGCTGCCGCTCTTCTTCCTTTAAAGTTGACGTTTATAAACTATTTGTTATGGCAAACACAACTCTCTCCTCTCTTAAGGACATACAACCTTGTGTCTCATATTGATGATTCCATACAACGTCCTCTTCAAACCCTCTCTGATGGTGCATCAAATCTGGCCTATAACAAATGGTTCAGTGAGGATCAGATAGTGCTTAGTTGGATAATTTCTAGCTTAACCAAACAAATTCTTCAACAGGTTGTTGCTGTTCAATCCCTGCCCAAGCATGGCATAAACTCTCTTCAGCTTTTGGCACAGGTTCTCGGACACAAATCAGACATCTCAAAAGTGAGCTTCACAAACTTCAGCGTAATACTGATTATATTACCACTTACATGCAGCGTGCAAAGCTTTTGTTTGATCAGCTTGCTTTGCTTAACTCTCCAATCTATGAGGATGATCTAGTTGATGCCATTCTTGCTGGTCCGTATCGTCCCTTAACCAGGGCTCTGGATGCTTGTCTACAATCTATTTCCTATGATAACTTGTATGGACTTCTTCTTTCTGAAGAAATTCAGCTCAAATCTGATTCTGAAAAGCCTTCTCTTGAACAACCTACAACTCAGGTTGCCTCGATATCTCGTGGTAGGGGATCTGGTCGTTTTTCTCGTGGTCGAGGTGGTTGTGGATCTAATCGTTCCCAAGGATGAGGAGCTAGTCGTTACTCTTTTTGTAATTCTAGTCTCTTCTAGCCACAACTAATGCATAATAACAGTATTGTGACATGTTACAATTGTAATGGAATCAACCATTTATCATCTGAGTGCTCTTCTCCTCGAATGGACAGAAACAGTCACATTTTGAATCCAGTAAATAATGTTGCTGCCCACCACCTTTCCCGCAGATCCATGGATTGTCGATAGAGGAGCCACTCATCATGTAACTTCAAATCTGGAAAACCTTCACATCAAAGACACTTATACAGGCCCTGATGAGGTTGCAGTTGGCAATGGTAATACCCTTTCAATCTCTCATGTTGGTTCTTCTTCTATTTCTAATAATGATCATTCGTATAATTTATCTAATGTTATTTTTGTTTCTAGTGCCAAAAGTAATCTTCTTTCAATCAGCTCTTTTACATGTGATAATGATGTTTCCATTGAGTTTTATCCTATGTTTTTCTTGTCAAGGATATCAGCACTAAGAAAATTCTCCACGTCGGCCAGAATGACAAAAGGCTTTATCGTTGGGCTTCGGGTTCATCTCCTTCACACCAGTCTATTCAGATCAAGTCTACTTCATTATCCACTTGGCTTTCTCGTCTTGCTTGTGCCAATTTTTACACTGTTCAAACTGCCCTTCGTCTTTCTCATATTCCATTTAGAAATTCTAGCTCTAATAATGGATTGTGTAATGCAAGTTCTTTAAGTAAAATTCATAAATACCTTTTCCTGTTTCTACTTTTATGGCTAAAGGACCTTTGGACCTTATTTGTTCAGACCTCTCGGGACCAGCTCCTTATGTTTCACATTATGGTTATTTATATTATTTGACCTATTTTTTAAAGCGCAAATATGATGTTCTAAATATCTTCATTAAATTCAAACATCTCCTTGAAAAATTCTTTTCTTGACTGATTAATACCCCTGAATAAAATTTTTGTGTTGAACGAAAACACAGTCACATTGTTGAAACAGGTTTAGCTCTATTATTTCATTCTCACATTCTTGTAAAATTTTGGACGTATGCATTTGATACTGCTTTTTATGTTATTAATCCCCTGCCTACTTCACTTCTAGCTAATTCCACTCCGTTTCAAGTGTTGTTCCAAGAAAAACTGATTATAATTTTTTGAAAGTCTTTGGTTATAGGTGTTACCCATGGCTTCGACCATATACTCGAAACAAATTGGAAGCTCGTTCTAAATCTTGTGTATTTCTTGGATATAGTAAAGTTCATAAAGGGTATAAATGCTTTGATCCGATTGCTAATCACCTTTATATCTCACGTAATGTGCTTTTTGATGAGCAGGATTTTCCTTTTCACAAGTTACATGATTCTCGAGCCCCTTCTGTACAATCTGTGGACTCTACAGTTGCTCATCTCTCCATGGGTACTCGGCCTATCCCTCTAAGGCATAATGAGCCTGGTATTTTGACTTTGCCAAAGTCATCTTCTAACAGTGCACCTGTAACTTGTCCAATTCCTACTCCATCAACAATCTTACACTCTCCACCACAGAATCGCACGAGCAACACAAGCTCGCCTGCTCCTCTTGTTCCGCCTGCTGTCACAGATTCCTCATTACCATCACCTGATCTGTCCGAACAACTAGTGGTTGATGTTGGTACAAAGGCTACCCCTCAACGAACCCATTCCATGGTAACTCGCTCTCAACATGGCATTTTTAAGCCTAAACTAGTCCTGGCCAGTTTAGTGCCATCAGAGACTGAACCAACTTGTTATACTCAAGCTATGAAATTTTCACACTGGCGTCGTGCAATGAATGAAGAATTTCAAGCACTTTTATCAAGTGGCACGTGGGATTTGGTACCACACACTTCTAATATGAACATTATTGAATGCAAATGGGTTTTTCGATTCAAACGCAAACCAGATGGTATGGACTATGTTGAGACTTTTAGCCCAGTTATCAAACCTGCAATAATTCGCCTAATTCTATCTTTAGCTATCTCTTATGGCTGGCACATTGAACAATTGGATGTTTCTAATGTCTTTCTTTATTGCAAATTAAATGAAGTTGTTTTTATGGAGCAACCTCCTAGTTTTACTAATTAAACATATCATGATGCTGTTTGCAAATTGAAAAAGTTTCTTTATGGGCTCAAGCAAGCTTCTCGTGTATGGTTTGATTGCCTTACATCCTATCTTCAGCAACTTAGGTTTAAAGGACCCAAAAAGATTCCTCGCTTTATTTTATTCCTCTGGAGATATTGTTGTATATTTTCTTATCTATATTGATGACATCATCTTTACATGCAATAATAAGCTGTTTTTGTCTAAGGTTCTTGCTGAATTGCAGCGACAATTTTCCATAAAAACTTTAGGAAAATTGTCATATTTCCTTGGTGTTGAGGTTGTCTCGACTTCTAAAGGGTTATTGTTACATCGGACTAAGTATATTAGAGACTTGTTAAATAAATATATGACTGGTTGCTACAAAATCTCTACGCCAGCCTGCACATCCACAAAGCTCTTTCTCAATGACAGAACCTCTTTTACAGATCCCCACTTATTTCTCACCATAGTTGGTGGTGTTCAATACCTTGCTATAACAAGGCCGGATATTTCTTACTCCGTCAATAAAGTTTCTCAATACATGCAAACTGTTGTCTTTGGCCTTTTTTTTTTAAATCCCACATCATTAGATGTGGGATATGGGGAGGGATTTATTGGTTATAAATAAGACTCCTCTCCCCTTTGTTATAATCATCCTAAAAATTATTAAGCATTCTCATTTTAAGGCTTAATAATTTTATCTCTTCTCTCTTTTTTGTATATCTTCTTTGAAAGTAATATTATTTTGGTGGTGTATGAGGATGTAGGCAAAATTGGTTGAACCTCATTAAATTTGGTGTTCTCTTTTTTAATTATTTAATAGCTATTCTTGGTATAGTTATGGTAGCATTTTGTGCTAGTGATTATATGTCTAGGAAAATTCTGTCTAAGAAAAGACTTGGTATTTAAGAGTGTCCATTGTGATCCTTCTCTTTCCTAAATTTTTTTTGGGTATAATTATTGGTGCAATTGTTCACACGCTATATATATTATTGGTGAAAAATTAATTCAATTTCCACAACAATTGGTATCAGAGCCAAGATTTTCTGAGTATGCTCTGTGGTTGCAGCCTAGTCTGATCTTCCACATCAGAAAAGATTTTCTTTGATTATTTGTATTCTGCATTTGTTAGATATTAAATAATTTTTGAAGCAGAAATGACAGACGACTCAGACAAATCATCCACTCCAAAGGAGGCAATATCCACTTCGTCAATTTGATCAAGGACTGCTGTGTCAAATGCTAGATTTGCAGTGGATATTTTTAATGGTACGGGTCATTTTGATATGTGGCAAAGTGAGGTTCTAGATGCTCTCTTTCAGCAAGGTTTAGGAATTACTATTGAAGAAGAGAAACCAAAAGACATTGATGAAAAAAATTGGAAAGTCATCAATCGTGTGGCTTGTGATATAATTCGATCATGCATTTCTAGAGAACAGAAGTATGCGTTCTCTAAGGAAGTTTCGACAAGTAAATTGTGTAAGGCATTGGAGAATTTATTTTTTGAAGAAAAACAGTCAGAATAAGCTTCATATGAAGAAGAGATTGTTTCGCTTTACTTATATTCCAGGTACCACTATGAATGAACACATCACTAATTTTAATCAGTTGGTAGCTGATTTGATGAATTTGGATGTGACTTTCAAAGATGAAGATTTGGCTTTGATGCTTTTAGGGTCTCTTCCAGAGGAGTTTGAGTTTCTTGAAATAACTTTACTCCATGGGAAGGCTGAAGTGACTCTCTCTAAAGTAACTGCTGCACTATACAATTACAAACTACGAAAGAAACACAAGAAAGAGAGTTCAAGTGGAACAACAGAAGCATTGATTGTGAGATGTCGCTTTCAAAGCAAGAAGAGAAAAAAGAAAGGGAGATCAAAATCTAGACCAGCTAAAGATGAATGTACCTTTTGCCGGGAGAAAGGGCATTGGAAGATAAATTGTCCCAAGCTGAGTAATAAAAGCAAATCTGATAAAGGGAAAGTTGTCGTGAATTCAAATGTAGCTGAGTGTGAGGATGAAGACTTAGACTTTTCATTAGCTATTGTGTCATCAACAAGCTCTTCTAGTATATGGCTACTTGATTCTGGTTGTAGTCATCATATGTGTCCCAATCGGGATTGATTCTTTGACTTTAGAGAACTAGAAGGAGCAACTGTTTATACAATAAATGACGGTCCATGTATGATTAAAGGAATTGGTTCAATCCAATTGAGGAATCATGATGGATCAATCAGAACACTATCAAATGTCCGATATGTACCGAGTTTGAAGAAGAATCTCATCTCTGTGGAAGTCCTAGAAGCAAAGGGCTTCATTGTAAATGCAGCAGATGGAGTAATGAAAATCATCTCTGGTGCACTGGTGATAATGAAAGGATTAAGAAAGGCTAATAACTTGTATTACTATCAGGGTAATACACTTATTGGGACAGCAATAGTAGCTTTCAGTAATGGTCAAGAGTTGAAAGCAACCAGATTATAACATATGCGCTTGGGACATGCTAATGATAAATTCTTGAAACTGTTGTTAGTTCAAGGATTATTGAAAGGAGTGCAACCCTAAAAGTTAGATTTCTGTGAGCATTGTGTCAAAGGCAAGCAGACTAGAGTGAAATTTAGTACTGAAATCCATGATACCAAGGGTATTTTGGACTATATTTACTCAGATGTGTGGGGTCCTTCCACGACAGCTTCAATGGGAGGAAAGCACTGCTTTTTAACATTTATTAATGATTTCTCTCGGAGAGTATGGGTGTATACTATAAAGAAGAAGGATAAAGTGTTGAGAGTTTTCCTCATATGAAAAAAGATGATGGAAACTCAAACGGGCAAAAAAGTCAAATGTCTCTACACAGATAATGGTAGAGAGTATAAAAGTGATCCATTTTTAAAATTCTGCCAAGTTGAATGTATTATTAGACAATTCACAGTTAGAGATACATCACAACAGAATGGGATGGCAGAACGCATGAACCAAGCATTGGTGGAGAAAGTTTAGTATATGTTATCCAATGTTGGGTTGGGCAGATAATTTTAGGCTGAGGTTGTGACATATGCATGTCATCTCGTTGATCGCTTACCATCAGCTACTATTGGTGGTAAAACACCTTTGGAGATGTGGTCTGGAAAACCTGCTACTGATTATGATTCCTTACGAGTGTTTGATTCCACTGCATACTTCCATGTTAAGGAATCAAAGTTAGATCCGAGGGCAAAGAAAGTGCTCTTTATAAGGATCACCACTAGTGTGAAAGGACTTCGCTTTCGGTGTCCAGAGACAAAGAAGATAGTCTTTAGCAGCGATGCTACCTTTGATGAGTCTACCGTGTTAAAAAAGGTAACAAATAAAATTTTACAGCAAACAGATGGTACTCCGCAGCAGGTGGAGTTTGAAAGAAAAATTGTTGACCCAACAAATAAAACAGATGAAAATACTCCTATGATAGAAGTGAGTCAGATGAAGAAGAGGTTCTAACCCAAGAACCTCCACAGCAACAAGAATCTATTACAATAAATTGGCCACGACGAGAGATTCGCAAACTTGCTCGATTTGATGATATGGTGGCTTATGCATCTCTAATTGGAAATGATGGCATTCTTAACACTTATGGTGAAGCTGTCCAAAGTTCAGAAAAGGATAAGTGGAGGAAAGCCATGGATGATGGAATGAAGTCCCTTGGAAAGAATCACATATGGAAGCTAGCTAATCTTCCAAAGGGAAAGAAGGCAATTGGATGCAAATGAGTATTTACAAAGAAAGAAGAATTTTCTGATAAGAACGATGTGCACTTTAAGGCAAGGCTGGTAGCTAAAGGCTATGCTCAGATGAAGGGAATTGATTATAATGAAGTATTTTCTCCAGTTGTAAAACATTCATCCATTAGAATTTTATTGGCCTTGGTAGTATAATTAGATTTAAAACTCGTTCAACTTGAAGTAAAAACTGCATTTCTACATAAAGACTTAGAAGATAAAATCTATATGACTCAGCCAGAAGGGTTCAAAGTTGCTCGAGAAGAAAAATGGGTATGTAAATTGGAAAAATCATTGTACGGATTGAAACAATCTCCAAGATATTGGTACAAATGATTTGACAATTTTATGATGAGGCAAAAGTACACAAGGAGCAAATACGACCATGTATGTATTTGCGCAAGCTACAAAATGGATCTTTCATATATCTTCTTCTGTATATTGATGATATGTTGATAGCTTCAAAGAATCTAGAAGAAATTGAGAAATTAAAGACTCAGCTAAATCAGGAGTTTGAAATGAAAGACTTGGGAGAAGCAAAGAAAATTTTAGGCATGGAGATATGCAGAGATAGGAAGAGAGGGAAGCTTTGTTTGAATCAGAAATATTATCTAAAGAAGGTACTACAGCTTTTTGGACTGAATGAAAAGTCAAAACCTATAAGTACACCGCTTGCACCTCATATGAAGCTCAGTTCATCTTCATCTCCTAAAAATGAAATGGAACGTGAGTACATGTCTAAGGTTCCATATGCAAATGCTGTTGGTAGCTTGATGTATGCTATGGTGTGTACAAGGCCAGATATTTCACAAGTAGTTAGAGTTATGAGCAGGTACATGTATGATCCTGGTAATGAGCATTGACAAGCTGTGAAATGGATTTTGCGGTATATTCTGAACACCGTACATGTTGGATTGATATTTGAGCAGGATGAGAAAGATGATCAATGTGCAGTTGGATATTGTGATTTCGATTATGCTAGTGATTTGGATAAACGTCGATCAACTACTGGTTATGTGTTTACACTTGCTAAGGGGTCGGTTAGTTGGAAGTTTACATTACAGTCAACAGTTAACTTGTCCACTATGGAAGCAAAGTACATGGCAGTATCAGAGGCTGTTAAAGAAGTAGTTTGGCTTCAAGGGTTGCTTGGTGAACTGAGAGTTAGACAAAAGCGCATTAAAGTGTATTGTGATAGCCAAAGTGCTATTCATTTAGCAAAGAACTAAGTTTATCACGCAAGAATGAAGCACATCAATATTCAGTATCACTTTGTACATGATATTTTAGAGAAAGGTAAAATATTACTTCAGAAAATTCGGATCACTGATAATCCCGCAGACATATTGATAAAGGTGCTGACAGTTGTCAAGTTCAACCATTGTGTTAAACTTGATTAATGTTTTGAGAAATTGAAGATGAGCGCTATACAGCGCATGTGAAGATACCACTGAAATAGTTTTTTTTTTTTTTATAAAAGAAGATTTGAAGATTGTAAATGAAAAAAAATAGCCAAGGTAGATATTTATTGTCTTTGGCCTTTTTTTTTAAATCCCACATCATTAGATGTGGGATATGGGGAGGGGCTTGTTGGTTATAAATAAGACCCCTCCCCCCTTTGTTATAATCATCCCAAAAATTATTAAGCATTCTCATTTTAAGGCTTAATAATTTTATCTCTTCTCTCTTTTTTGTATTTCTTATTTGAAAGTAATATTATTTTGGTGGTGTTTGAGGATGTAGGCAAAATTGGCAGAACCTCGTTAAATTTGGTGTTCTCTTTATTAATTATTTAATAGCTATTTTTGGTATAGTTGTGGTGGTATTTTGTGCTAGTGATTATATGTCTAGAAAAATTATGTCTAAGGAAAGACTTAGTATTTAAGAGTGTCCATTGTGACCCACCTCTCTTTCCTGAAAATTTTTCTTGTATAATTGTTAGTGCAATTGTTCACACGCTATACATATTATTGGTGAAAAATTAATCCAATTTCTACAACATGCACTCCCTATCTGACTGTCAATGGCAAGCAATCAAAAGAATTCTCCGTTATCTTCATTCCACCATTGATTATGGTCTTCACATTACACCATCCTTAACTTTCAATATTCATGCTTTGACTGATGCTAATTGGGGTAGGTGTTTGGATGACCGCAAGTCGACCACAAGTTATGTTATTTATTTAGGAGATAATTTGGTTATTTGAAGCTTTAAAAAGCAACAAACTGTATCTCGCTCCTCTACTGAATCTGAATATCATGTTTTGGCCTTGACCACTAATGATATTCACTGGCTTTCATCTTTATTGCGTGAAATTGGCCATCCAATCAAACACCCCCCAAAGCTATGGTGTGATGACATTAGTGCCACATTCTTGACCACTAATCCGATGTTTCTCCACTAATAGACCAAGCTAAATAAAGGAAAATCAAAAGAACTTTAATAGGCTTGTAATGGGGTCTATAATGGTGAGGGCTAACATAAGGTTTAAATGAATTTGGTTAAGTGTCTTTCAAAAATTTCTCTTACATGTAGCTTGTGTAGAGGATTCTTTGGATCTTTGCTCCTTTCTTGACTCTTTTCTTTTCTCTAAGGAATATATTATTTTATTTTATTTTATCTTATTAATTTTTTATTTTATTTTATTTTATATATTTTTTAATGTATATATATTTATACATTCCCCCAAACTTTAAATTTAGGAGTCTATTATTGTAATAAATGAGCAATATTTATTTTTGAGAAATTTACCAAAAAATAAATAATCTTGAAAAGGATAGTTAATTTGGGCTATTAAATAAAAAAAAAAAAACTCAAGCTGAAGTTTATTTTAGGTTCAAAAAGGGATACTAATGACAATGTTTAAAATTGGTGGGTATAAGGACTTGGTTTCACAAACAATGCCTAAATCAGTTTCTCCTTTATTTAGCAATATTCAATTTTGCCTTAAAAGCTCTTTTAAACATATTTTAGGCCTAGGCAAAAAATAATATGAAAGAATATATACTTAGTCTAAAATTCAAGAACATGAGGTACAATTATTCTACCAAATTTTGACCTTAAATTTTTAAAATTTTAATTGAAAAAATTTATCATATAAAATAACATATAAGAAATCTAAGATAAAAACAAAACTTAATATATAATAACAATCCAAATTTCAAACCATAATTAATTCAAAACAAAACATAATCTTAAAATAAAACCATAAATATTCAAAATTATCATAAAATAAATTTAAAGTACCAAATTTTGCAAAATCTTCTATTGAGGAATTTCTCCCAAACTTGAAATACCACTGTCCTTAGTGGTGTCCAGTACCAAGTGGAGGGCGCTGTTTTGTCGGATCATAATGGAGTCCAAAATGGGCAAACAATGTGTTGAACTGCTCACTAATTTTGGTAATTTGATTGAAAATAGTCTGGACCTCATGTTCAACTCCTCCAAACCATTGCTCCATGTTGTCAAAGCGTTGCTCCCAAGCTTCATTCCTAGAGTTCATCTCATTTTTAAAAGAATTAAGCATGTTAGAAATATAATCAAATGTATTTGGAGGTTAAGCATGGAGAACTACGGGTGCATTATATATCATCCCAAGCTCAAGTTGCTTATCTCTTTACAAAGCCATTGTCCAAACAGACTTTTTAGAAATTTTGAGACAAGTTGAACATTTACTCCCATGTTCAACTTGAGGGAGGGTGATAAGCACTACAAAAAAACACGCTATCTGCAACGGACAAAATCCGTCGCAGATCCGTCACAAATCCATCGCAAATCAAGTCTTGCGACCGATCTGCGACGGATACGATCCGTTAATAAAAAAGGTGTCGTAATTTTAAATTTTGCGACAGGCCGTCGCAGATTGCGACGGATTTGCAACCACTCGGCGGTTGCAAATCTCGCGCTTAAAATTTTGCGGGTAAAGGGCAGCCGTCGCAGATTTCGTCGCAGATTCTGCAGCAGAATGCCGTCGCAGATTCCGTCGCAGATTTTCGTTGCAAATTCGTTGCAGATTCCGTCGCAGATTCCGTCATAGATTTCAGATATCCGTCACAGATTCGTAGCAAATCCGTAACAATTTAATAATGATTTTTATTGGAACTATTTGTATTATCAATTAATTTTATGAGAACTTTATAAATACATTTGGAACATTTAAACACAATCTAAAAAAAACACTAATTACATTGATAAAAATAATTATTTTATTAATCTTCAATATAATAAAATATTTTACAATTTAATTATGCATGTGTTAAGAACACTACTACAAATAATCTATCTTGAAAATAACAATATTTGGGAAAAAGTAACACAAGTGTCTCACAATATAGAACTCAAAACAAATCAAACTCTAAATCCTCTGCTGTTCCTCCTTCCTCTAGCTCTCTCAAACTTTCTTCCCTTTGATCGCACATAGGGTTTAGTATGGCTGTGTGGCACACCAGGAGCTGGGCCAAAGTGTTTCACAGCTTCACGGGCATTCTTTGGACCTCTGAAGAGAACCTGAACAAACATTTGCATTAATAAGCTGCAATATGAGCAATATCATGTAATTTGTAGCAAAACAGAAGGCAAATCTTAAGATGACTCAAGAATTCTATATCAAAGAACATAAACAGCACACAACACATATTGAATTTGAATCTGATCCTTTTCCTAATAAATGTAACATAAAGGTTGATATCAAAACTTCACCAGCATCAATAGCAATTCAAAAAATGGAATTACGATAATTCAATGACATACCAGTCATGAATATAAAAAGGAAAAATAGGGGCATTATTGACCTTGAGACCAATATATTTCTATATATGAACTTACAATTATATTGTCCAAATATGAGTGCAGGCACAGATCATTCCTCAGTTACATAATCAAATAAACTTTTGATAGTAGCATAAATTTAAATCAATTTTATAATAGAAACCTTAGTTTTAAGTTCTTATAAATTATCTATAAAACATACCATATGAAGAGTTTGCAACACAACAAAAGATCCAATGACAGTTCAATGCACTACTATTTTACATTATATTCCGAAGAGACCTAAGAAAAATTAAGGAATGCAGAAGCTATAATATATATAAGTGAAAGGTAAGGAACTTGGGACATATTCTACAGTCATGCAACAGGCACAACAACATGGCTAGTGGTGCCATTCTCAGAACAGGTGACTTTCAAAGACACTTGAAATGTTGTGCTAAGAAAGGCATCAGTATGAAATGTTTCCAGCAAAATCATAACGAAAATAACACCAAATGTACCCAGATCAACATTGATAAACATATGTGATAATAACATGTCTTGACACACCTCAATTTGTTTTATGTGTTCCTCCTGTTTTTTCCTCTCAGCAGCCTTTGATTCCTGAAATACCCATGAAGAAACATCAATAAAAATTAATGTAAATATAAAAGCTGCAATTGGCCCACTCCTAAAAAACAAATACAAATACAAACAGAAAATTGGCTTGAAACAATGTCCATGAAACAATCTTCATGAATGATGAACCACAGCAAATTGGCTTGAAATATGGATTATTGATAAAGCATTAATATATGCATGCGCCCTTTTTTATAACCAAAGGCACAATCAAATATGGAGTTCTTTTATAATCCATTTCTGCTCAACTACATTATATTGTGCAAGCCATTGTTAAGCTCTTGTTTTTAATATTTATACCAACTATTGAAGTAAAGAAAAAAGGGTATTTGGGAGGGTGGACAGAACTGAGACTATATTGTAGCGGTATATAGTCTAGATTGCAGACTGAAAAATCATCTCTGTAAGTTCCTGCAACATCACATGCAATTACTCTATTAGATACAATAATAAATATTAACGACTAATGGTAATTAAATCTTTTTTAGTATAGTCTACATTCTGATTCAAAATGATTTACAAAATTATCAGTAACTGTATAAGAGCTTTAGCAATTATTTCAAGAATGAACTATATTTTTTAAGTGCTTTCCCCTTTCTGTTCTCATGGCAGGCAAAAGCAAAAATGGATAATTTCATGGTCTTTGCAACTGACATGAGTATAAGCTGATGGTAGATATATTTTGGGGTTACTGAAGCTGTTATTATTGCATTACCTGCTTAGCAAAAGGAACCCTTGGTTCACCCCATTCAAAGGCTTTCTTCTCGAGCAATTCAAAATCAGCCTTACCAGCCTGTTGGGACATGCATTAATTTGTAGTTAGCTGAAAAAATAAATTAAAACTAAGCAACAAAAAAAAAAGCAAGCAAGTGGATACCTCTATTTGTGCTCCAATTTCTGTGTCAAAACTCTGGTAGCGCTTCCGAACAAGCTCAGCCAAAGAACCATCCTTCATCCAGAGAAAAAAAAAACTCATTTGGTACCGAGATTCAAATATAGAATATCTTACATTAAGATTTTGTGGAAAATTTTGGACATAAAAGCACAAACCTCAATCAACTTGGCAGCATTTCTCAATCCACGAGCCAAAGTGTCCATTCCACCAATATGAGCAATGAATAGATCCTCGACATCTGTACTTTCTCTTCGCCTAAGCATCAATAACTTAATTATTTGGATCAAATAAAAATTTCATGCTTCTGCATGAGGAAAAGAAGGTAGAAACTAACAATTTTGCATCAAAATTGAATCCTCCTGGTGCTAATCCTCCCTGTGCCCAACGAAAAAGTAAAGTAAATAATTGCATCCCAACAGAAATTCAAGGTATTGGATTCTTCAAACAAATTTAAAGTGATAAGAGGCTGTACTTACATTTTTTATCACACTAAGCATAACCATAGTTGCCTCTGCCAAGTTTGTCATGAACTGATCTGTATCCCATCCTGCAGAAATGACACCCTATGTCACATCCTCAAATCTCATTATCATTTTTAGTGCTTTTCAATAATATAGCAGGCAAAACTAGAAAGAGGTCAAAGTTTTCTAATAACCTCAAATGACAATGAAGCTTTTAACCAAAGAAATATGATGTACCTGTGACCAGAAAGAGTGGCATGGTTGCACTCAATGTTCAGTTTGAATTCTCCTACAAAATGAAATGAGGAACATCAGGTTTATTATAGTAATCAGACTCGCTAAATAGCTAACACTGTCGAGAAAAAGATCAAATCCTCTAAAACGGAGTGCTAAAGTCCATCTTCAAAATAAACTATTCCAGAGAACAGCACATGGAGCTGCTACTTTGGAATGGCAAAGCTAGAACCAATAAAAAGAACATGGTGTTCTTTTAAAATAACTAGCTGAAAGTTGATCAGGATTGAGCTTAAACTAATTCTTAAGCTAAAAATATACACATTAGTGACTAAAACTAGCATCAAATCATGGGAATAACATTTGAATATCAGCTTAACACCAAATAACCCAAGACTTCAAAAGCAAACATAATTTTGAGCAGATAAACTATCATTTATTAAATACGACATAAATTTATTCATCAAAAATCCAGAAGTTAGCAAGAATGTCTAAATTTCATGAACTTAAATTTCAGAAGAGATGAAGGATGAAGTTCCAATGATCACCTATAAGCCCATATTTTCGCAAGAAATTAGCTGTTGTTGCAGCATCCCAGTCATACTTGACAAAATAATAACATAGGTAAAGACAGAGAATACTCCAAGGCAAAAAAAGAGAGGATAAATGAACGAACAAATAATGTATGAAGCATACTGGTGTTTGGTAGGTTCTTGAGGCTTGGGTTCAATAAGCAGAGTTCTTGAAAAGCAGAGAAGGTAAAGCCTTAAGTTCAATTTCTAGAATTTTGGAAAGTAAAAAACATCTAATAATTACACAAGATAAATAAATACCAAAGAAAGAAGAGAATCTAGAAATGAGTTACCCATATATTAATCATCCATCAATCAATAATGAAAAATAAAATCATATTTTACCCTATTACAGCTTGAGCTTTTATTACCATAAACTTATACCAGTCATGTATTCAGCACAGTTTATGAAATGAGCATAATATACCATTGAATCCAATCTTCTTCTTGTAGGCAACAACAGCTTCCATAAACCTTGCCTGTGGATACCAATAGCATTAATTAGTTAAAACAATAGATGCCTCACAATGACCCAAAGCTAGTAATCACTAATCAGTAAATGAAAAACAGAAGATAAATTCACAAAATATTTGAAAGCATGCACTAAATATTTTAGAAAGAGGTGAATAATACCAAATTATCAAGCTCCCTTTCCATATCCGTGTTCAAGAGAGACTGGTACCCCTCACGTCCACCCCAAAAGACATAATTTTCTCCACCTAGGTAGTGTGTAACCTGTTGAGAAAAGTTATGACACACTTGTCATTTAGAAGGCCAGCAGTATTTTAATGCAAGCGTCTTTAGATTATTATTTACACACCTCGATTGCTTTCTTAACTTGAGCTGCGGCATAAGCATATACACCTACATCAGAACTGCAAAGGGACCAGTTTTGAGTTGTGCATGTAACGAGGATGAATAAACAACTAAGCTGTGCCCCACAAAGGACGGATTTTGGTTCCCTGCACAATCACATAACTTAGGCTTTAAAAGGTAAAATAGACTATAATCCAGTATACACAACAGCAGTTCTTGGTGTCAAGCATTAAAAAAATAAACTACAAAACAGACAAATCCTGCAGCCGACACTCCTGACATGAGAGTAGTAATAAGAAGTATTTCAAGCATGTTAATCTCCAAAAGGAACAGCTTTGGAATAGGGACTATCAAGGCTCAAATTAATTCATGGAATGCCCAAAAGACATTGGCAAAGTGAAAATGGAAGACCATTTTCAAATAACCCAGATGAGAATGTAGAAGCCTTTTGCCTAAAAGTGAAGGAGGGATTATTTTGGGCCAGGATGACACTACATTACACTAATATATTGCATTTCTTGGTTGCAAGAAAAGTAGAAAATACAAATACAAAAAGGAATCTTGTACTGGTGGTCTTGTAATTGTCCAACTAATTCTGTATTTATATTTACATTAAACACTCCTAGAAAATACAAATACAAACAGAAATTGGCCCACTCCTAAAAAACCATACCATGATGTTACAAGCCAGAAAATGGCCTTCCCCTTTGTTAATTTCTAGACTAGACTTTCTGAACATGCATTAATAATGCAGAAATAAAAATAATAACTGAAATGAGTAATTTGTTTTACCTTAGACAGTGGCTCACCATCAGCAAGTGATTCAAGCAATTGAACGGCTGTGATTGCACCTGTAACAGCTCCTATTGAAGAACCATGAAGAAACCCAGTTTCTGTTGTCATCCCTTTCATGGCTCCTACTATTGTTCCCACTAGAGCCCCTCCTACAAAAATATATAGATTGTAGATAAATAGTTGTAAATAAGTGTATATACAGTATATATTTATGGGCGTTTTGCATATTGATATGAGAGATAAAATGGGATGCACATATATACATACCTAAAGCAAGAATACAAGTGAAAGTAGCAAAAACAACTTTCTTTATGATTCTAATAAAAACCCCATTTCTAAAACCTTCAATTGCATTAAGAGCTCTTATAATATCAGAAAAACAATTCTTTATCATTTTGGTATATATGTCTGGTATATGAAAGAAGAGAAATAAGCAAAAAGCAATGTAAAGGAAGAAGAAGTATTGCATTGCAGTGAAAGAATGGGAAAGCAAGATTCTTTATAAATACTAGCAAACAATTTGGCATTGAAGAGGGGTACCCCATCACATGCATACACCATATTTATCGCAGCTTCAAATAGAGCAAAAGATAATGTCATTTCATTATAGAGAAATCATTAAGAGAATCGCACTTGAAGATATTTACATGTTCGGGAAGATGTGAGAGGGAGAGATTTGTTACTATTTTTATAAATTTCATTTGACAGTGATGACAAAACAGAGACAAAAACAGAAATGGTAGAAATCGAAACTTAAACAGAATTTTTGCTGATGTTTGATTCAAGACAGCAGGTGGATTTCAAAACAGAAGAACAAAATCAAGTCTTGCACCTGGATTTCATTTGAACGACAAAAATGGGTACCAGTAGAAGAAATAAAATCATTTTAACAAAACTTTTTAAAACACAAACACCAAAGACTCACTCCATCAAGATTTCATGGCTACTGTTTTATTAAAACAGAAACTTGATGAGAAGGAGAAGCAAAGTTCCCAAAATCGAAACAAATGACATTTTTTAACCAAAGAATGAAATCATTTTTTTTAAATGAAAGAAACAAAGGAAATCGCAAACAATAACAACTAAAGTCATTAAAGAACAAAATCGATCAAAGCAACCTACCATATTCAATCGGTTCCTAAGCCATGCCATTCATCATAATGAATCAATATTCAACGAAAACAGAAATAAATAAGAAAAGTTTGGAAGTTACCTGTTGCTGCCCTCAGATTGAATCCAAGACTGCGATTGATTCTGTTTTAGGAACTCCAAGCTTTGCAGATCAACGTTTTCGCCAAAATGGGTTTTCAAACTTATGATTCCTGCTTCTTTCTTCTAATTCAAATTGATTTTGAAGAGAAGAAGCAGCTTTCAAACATGGGGATTTAATTAAAATTGGTTTATATTTTTCTCAAAATCATTTCTCACCCTCTGATTTTTCTTAACCTTTTCTCCTCTTAAACCAATAACTGATTTTTCTTTTCCAAAACTCATCAATGGAGCTCTAATGATTTTTTTTCCTCTGATAACCAGAAGTGCACTTACCTGAACTACGGCGTCAGCGAGCAGCAGTCGAGCAGAGCAGCAACAAAAACAAATGAATTTTGAAGGACAGGGAGGAGCCGTAAGGAGCAGCAGAGCAGCGGCGGTGAAGGTTTTTATGTTTAAGGTTTTAGGTTTTAGCCTTTTAGGTTTAACGATTAAGAATCATGAGATGAGGGTGGTGGTAACCGGTGGTGGGTTAGTGAGATTGAGACTAAGCACCGGCGAGTGATGATGAGGCCGTGAGTAGGGTAGGTGGTGGCCTGGTGGGTTGCAGTTGGTTGGGTGAACGAAAGAAAGAAGAAACGGAGAGGGAGGGAGGGGCGAGGAAAATGAAGAGTGAGAGAGTGAATACATTTAGGTTTAGGGCAACAGTTTTAATATTTCCATTGCAACCAACCGTCGCAAATTTGCGACGGTAATAAGACCGTAGCAGATTTCCGTTGCAAATTGCTTTTTTTAGTGTTTTCTACAACCAATCTGCGACGGAAAAAATTTTCGCAAAAAAATATATGCGGGTCTCTCTCCCGCCAAGTATCCGCGCCAACTTTTGCGACGATTATTTGTGACGGAATGATTTTCGTCGCAGATTTACTACGGATTTGCAACCAATTTGCAACCAATTTCTCAAAATTCCTCTAACTTGTCCTTCCGTAGTAAATCCGTCGCAGATCCGTAGCAAATTTGCGACGAAAACAAGTTCGTCGCAGATATCCGTCGCAGATGCCGAATATTTTTATAGTGAATGTGATAAGAATCATAAAGTGATAAAATAACCATCTGTTAAATAACTACTAGAGTAGTCTGTTGTTGTATAGAACTTAACTCTCTTTATTGGCTTTGTACTATATACTATACTCTTCAATGATTAATGTAATATAAAACATTTAACCTTTTCATGAAGCACCTAAATACATTTCTCAACTCAGACCAATAAGGCTTTGTAATGTGTGCCTAAAGCTAATTACCAAGGTTATTGTTGAAAGATTAAAAGTTATTATACCTTTACTTGTGTGATCTCACCAAACTAGATTTGTTCCTGACAGGCACATCACTGATAATATAATTGTGGCACAATAAGTTATATATTCAATGAGACAAAAGATAGGCAAAAAAGGGAATTGGCTATTAAAATTGATCTTGAGAAAGATGAATGACAGATTATTGACAAATAAAGAGAGATTTAGGTGCCACCTTGCTCTTAATAGTTTCTATGGTAAGTGTGGGGGAATCACATAAGACAGTCTCCATGCATTACATGATTGCGATACTTTTAGATAGGTTTAGCTTGGTACCCTACCTAATGAGATGAAAAGTAGCTTTTTTGAAATGAGGTTAGTTGATTGGTTATTCACTAACATGTTTAGTAATCTTCCTATGAAAGGTCAAATTGGCTGGAATCTATACTTTGGACTTGGTTGTTGGAGAATCTAGCTTATGAGGAATGATACTATTTTTAAAAAAAGTCTCCACATGTTAGTGCAAATTGAATACTAATGGTGCCCTCAAGTATTCCACTAGTAGTGTAGGAGCTGGAGGCCTCCTACATGACTCAAATGAAAGTTAGCTTTCGGGCTTTGTTATGAATATAGGCTTATGTTATGTAGTTCAAACTGAACTTTGGGGAGTTCTTCATGGTCTTTCACTGGCAGCTTCAATGGGCATTAAGAAACTAGTTGTGGAGGTGGACAATGCAAGTTTAGTGCATATGCTCCAAGGAACAGTAGTACCAATCTCAGGGAACATTGCTTTAATAACTAGAATTAAGGGCCTTCTCACTCAAGACTCAAAGGTGCAACTCTTTCATATCTATAGGGAACCAAATATGTTAGCTAACTGGCTCACATCTCATGCTCCTAATTTTCTTTTGGGTGTTCACGTTCTCCAGTAAGCTCCAACAGATTTAATTCAACATCTGATAGACGATCGTGTAGGAATTGCCTACCCAAGAATGGTTCCTTCTTAGTTTCAAGGCTTTTGCCTTCTTTGTAATACAAAAGAAAGAATAAAACATGCTCAATTCATATAATTTTAGAAATTTAATAAATAGCATATAAATAAAAATTGATTGATAACATAAAATAATTTTATAAAGAAAATTTCAAAAATTTAGCATTGACCTTTACATACCTTTTTAGATGTAGTAAAAATTTATATTTAGATTTGATTTTAGTTTGATTATTTAGGTTTTAGGAATAATACATTAATTATAAAGCTATTTAGGAATTGAAGTAACTTGTGATTATTATTATTATTATTATTATTATTATTATTATTTTGTAACAATGAACTCCTACTTGCCGGAGTCCGACTACCCTTTTGAAGCACAGTTAGATCACCAAACAAGTTAAACTCCAAGAGAAATAGCTCAACAATCTATCACTAGAGTCTCTCATTTTCAATTCGAATTTATGGAAGGACTCTACACATAATATATACAGTGCTTAAGCTAGTGAAGTCTTGGTTTAAACCATTTGCGTATTTCAAACATGAGACCTCATTGTCGTGCTCCTTGTGTTTTTGCCAATCCTTCTACTAGGGTGGGTTACATATCATTATATTGCTATTAATAGCATATTGTTATTATGTTGTTATTAAATGGAGATGCTGACTAGGTATGTTCTCTAATATTTTAAAATTTTATTGTGAATCGAAGAAGATGAATAAGTTTAGAAAGTTTCAGGCCTTCAAATTGGATTTGAGAATTATTATGAATATGGAATTCTTAGTTGTATTTGCATATTAGCAAAAAAAAAAAATTCATTTATTGTGATTTGTGAACTTCATATTTTGAGAAGGAAGTGATAAAGTTATGATTTGTTTGCGAAGCCATAGATGAGGTATTTGAATTTTATTTGAATTGTTTGAGTTTTAGGGAAATAAAGCCTGTCGTAAGAGAAAATTTACTGAATTTTTAGTAGATTTTTCAGTAGTCTTAAAATACATCTATCTTTTGATTTCTATAATTCTTGTTCTAATAGTTTTTTGATATTTTATTCTTTGATCATCTAGGGCCATTTTTTGCAGCTCTGGGATTGAGTTAGTGTTAATTTCAAATTTCTTTTCCGTAATTATGGATTTTGGATATATATATATATATATATGTGTGTGTGTGTGTGTGTATGTATATTTATTTATTTTCATGTATTTATATATGTTTTATGTATATGTGAGTCTGTATAAAGCTAAAAATATCTAGAACTTCATGGCTATTTTTGCTCACTCTGTTTACTTTTGTGATGTATTCAAATTCAGTAAGAAATTTAAATATAACTATTGTTCTTTCTCCCTTTTTTTTACATCAGAGCATCCCAAAAGTAAATAATTTAGATTGCGTTAGGAATGATTTTTATTTTTTAATTTTTATTTTTTTAAAAAAAATTAAAATGTATTCGGTAATATTATTAAAATTTAGATTTTTTTATTAAATAAAAATTATTTTAAGCTAAATTCGTAATTCATAAAATTAAATTCTGATGATTTTAAATTTTTAAAGAAATTGCATATCAATAAAACTTTTCTTTTATATAAGATATTTTATATAAATAAAATTAATTTTTTTTACTCCAAAAACTAGTTTTTGACATTATTTTTTTTTTATTTTTTTTATATTTTTATTTTTAACAATGATGATTAATAGTTCTTAAAAATGTAAATCATATTTAAAAAAATATAAAATAAAAACTAAAAACAGTTTTTAATTAAAAAAAAAAACTATAACGAAAATGAACACGCCTCAGTTGTTGATTTTTTTTGTTGCAAGGCAATAGTCTCTAAAAAAAAATAAACAATCGTGACACTATTACTACTTATATTTAGAGAGTGTTTTTTAAAATTGGAATGTTTCTTAAAATTGGAGTTTTTTAGCTTATTATGAATAAATGATTTTTAGATTATAATTAAATTAAAAATAAGCAGTTAAGCGTTTATGTAAACTAGTTAATAATCAGCTGATAATCAGTTTATAATCAGTTAAGTGTTTTTGTAAAATCAGCTTATAATCAGTTTTTAATTGCAGAAACTGTCAAAATAACTAAACTGTCTCTGAGTTTATTTATTGTATAAAAATAATTTTTTAAATGTTAATTCAAAATTTATTTTGCAATAATAATAATAATAATAATAATAATAATAATAATAATAATAATAATAATAATAATAATAATAATAATAATAAAATTTATTTAAGAAGAAACGTAAAAGAATTTTGATGAGAACTAAAGTGTATAGGGTGGGCAAATTTAGAATATTGAAGATTAGGTAGGGATAATATGGTCTTTTACTTGGTCAAAACTGCTTAAAAAATAAGTGCTTAAAAAAAAGTAGCAAAACCTAACTTTTAAAAAACTGATTAAAATTATATTATAATCTACTATTTAAATTTTCAGAAATACTTAAAAAAACAACTTATAATCTAAAAGCTGCTTATAATCAGTTTTGACCAGCTCTTAAGTTTTGAGAAACACCCTCTTATATTACTAAGATTATAATTTAGGCCTGAGGGAGTCTTAAGCTATTTAATTATGGAAGTATTTTCAATTTTTATTTTTTAACTTAATTTTTTAATTTTTAATTATTTTTCGAGTAAAAATTGAAAATTAAAAAAAACATATTTATTTAATGTTATCATCAAATTTATATTTTATATAATATTTAAATAATTTTCTTTTTTAAATAATTAAATTATAATAGAATAAAAATTTAAAAAATTTAATCAAAGTGAAAAAAAACTGAAATATTTTTTAGAAGTCTGTATTTTTTATTTAAAAAATAAATAAATTTAATTTTAAAATTTAATTATTAGTTAAAAAATATTAAAATTTATTTTTTATTTTTTAAATAAAAAATATCTTAAACTAAATAATAAACTCTAACTCTATTCTCTATTTTAATTAGAATTAAAAAAAACAGTAATTCACGACTAAAGAGTCGAATATGTCAACTACACAACTGAACGTTGTTCCGTTGGAGTTGATGGTTGGGAGCGTGGTACACTGACTCTCTGGTCTCGGCCAGATGGCCACTACAGGGATTTGTTCAATGTATGGCAGCTGCCAGCTGATACGTGTGGAATTTGCTTTAGTAGAGTTCAATTTTATTTTTTTCCTTTTCTGTTTGTCGTTTTGTTTATTAAAATTTTCATTCTCCAAATATATATATATATATATATATATAAGTAAAAACTGAAGCTATTGACAAAATTCTTTCCCATAAATGAAGTAATAATATTTTAAAAATTCATTTATATATAACTATAATTTCAATTAATTAAAATTTATACATACTAATATTTATTTGTTTTTCTTAATTTTATAAAATTTATAAGTTTTTATTAATTGATATTCTAGTCAATTACTAACTAGAAACCTCTTGTGTAATTATGATTTGGGGGCAAAAATTTTAGGGAATTAAACTAGAAACTTCAAGAAGTCATTGCCTAATAATTTTTTTTTTTTAGTAGGGGAAAATCCATTTCCCTTAATGTCAGGGCGTAATTGAATGATAACAAAACAATATTATTCCATTTATTTTTTAATTATTAAATATATTTTCAAATTCTTAAATGCACCTAAATTTTATAACATTTGACAAATTTATAATTGAGGTTGTAATTAAATTAAGCTGAACAACCCCCATTATTTTAATTTTATTTGCACGTTATATATTAAAATTAAAATATTATTCAAATTTCATTTAATATGTAATTTTTTTTGAACCATATTTAATATGTAAGTTTGAGAAACCATGATATAGCTAGGATAGGATTATTTTCATATCTCCAAAATTTTCACATTGTTATTATTTCTTCTAAATTATTTACTTATTTATTATAAATTAGTAATCGTTAATTATTCTTTAAAATATTAAATTTAATTATTTATATTATAACTTCATTAAAATTAATTTAATATATTTTATATTGGGTGATGTCGAATTTTTATCATTATTATAAATGGAGAATAAAGTTCAGATACTTTTACATGCATATTATAATAATATTAGTAATTTTTCATTATAAAATTGAATTAAAAATAATGACTTATATTAAATATTATATTTGAGGGACAAATGAGTAATTAACTCAACTTTTTTAATTTTATCTTTATCTCATAAATAAATTAAAAAAAATGCTATTTCGTTGAAAACAAAGCATCAGTCAAAGAAATCCGGCAGCCATTGTTTCTCACGTCAATGTTGTCTAAGTCAAATCACAAAGGAAAATTTTTTATTTTTATTATTTTAGTATTTAAATTTATTTTTAATTTAATTAAATGTTTGAATTTATTAATTTTTATATCATGTTGTGTTTTTAATAAATTCTAGAAGTTAAAATATTATATCTTTATTTTCTATAAAAAATTTACTTCAAAATATTTTTTAAAATGTTGATATTTTTCTCCTATTTTTCAATTTTTCTTATTTCTTCATTTCTTTGTCTGTTTTTTATTTATATTTACTTCCTAGAAAATAAAATAATATATAAAAAGAAATTTTAAAATTGTTTTTATTGTTCAAAATTTTTTAAAAAATATAATCTTTCTCTTCCATTTTTTAAATTTCAATTATTAAGCTAAGTTCATTTCTATTTTTCTATATTATAAATAAATTTAACAAATATTTAAAAAATGTAATAAAGAATAAAGAAAGAAAAGAAAAGAAAAAATAAATTAAATGATGAGAAATAAGAATATTTAATTATTTTAATATATAAAATAAATAAAAGATTAAAAAAATATCATTTCAAACACTTAATTATTTAAATAATAAAATAACAAAAATTAAAAATTTTATACAGATAATAACTTAGTACAAAACCTGACTCAAATGCCGGAATATTCATTTCTCTGTTGGTCAAAATTCTCCCGCTTTAATAAGTGTACTGCGGCACAGTCTCACATTTCTCCAACGCGTCACTAATTTATTTTGCTCTAATAAATTAATTGCATTTGTAATAATATTTAAATTCGATTTCCAAATATCCGAATCATTGTAAAAATAAATATTTATTTTTATATTTTTTAATAAGGAAATTCCAGATTTATCTTTTAAAACAATTACAA
This sequence comes from Garcia nutans, assembly GCA_947685225.1. Classification (NCBI taxonomy): domain Eukaryota; kingdom Viridiplantae; phylum Streptophyta; class Magnoliopsida; order Malpighiales; family Euphorbiaceae; genus Garcia; species Garcia nutans. Next base: position 57,925,025 of record CANTUV010000008.1, read on the forward strand.
TAATTATACCTAAAAACTTTATTTTATACTAATTCAGAGATTTTATTTTACATTATATATATATTTATGTGTTAATTAAAATGAGAAATTATTATCCCATTATACGTATTATTATTTTTATTAACTTAATGCGAAACTTAATTTTGTTATATATCTCTCTCAGTTAATCTTCTCTTAATTGGAAGAGATGATATATTAAAATTTAAAACTATGATAAAATGGTTTATTTTAAAAAATTTATAATTAAAACTTTTTGCAAATTCAAAATTTTTAAGTCATTTTCGTATTAAATACAAATCATCTAAACTGATAATAGTAAAATAATAAAAAAAATTTAAATTAGTTTAACATATTACAAATTTTTTTTGAAACTAATAGATTATAGTTAATTAGCCAAAATTTTCAACTTTTACGCAGCAAATACAGTATCCCAGAATGAGACCTGTTTGGCTTTTGGTTGATATAAGTACGGGACTTTAGCTTAAGCATCAATGTCTCTCTACCATTACAAAATCAATCAAGCCCACTTGCTATACAAGAAGCCAATAAGTGTTACCTGCAATTCATTCTTAGACTTTAGAAATTTTTAGTGCTCAATATCAAATCATCCATTTATTATTATTATTATTATTATTATTATTATTATTATTATTATTATTATTATTATTATTATTATTATTATTACTACTACTACTACTAGCTTTTTTTCTTTCGTTTCTTTGCCTTCTCGTTCTTGTGCCTCGTCTTTCTGTAAATCTTCATGGAAAACCTCTTGGGTCTTCTCAGAATTCATGTTCACAGAGGAGTCAACCTTGCTGTTAGAGATGTCATGAGCAGTGACCCCTATGTTGTTGTCAAGATGAACAAACAGGTATCTATGAGATTCTGAATTATATATAATAGTCTTTTCCCTGTTCTCATTCTTGTTTGAATCTTTCTTGATTTTCTTTGCTTGTTCTGATTCTTGTGAAATCTCTCTTGATTTTGTCTGGGTTTTTGTTTTTATTGGATAACTGAAATGGGTTTTGCTGATTGCTGTTTCTGTTCATAGATTTTTTACTCTTTTGAGTAATTAATTTTGTTTAGTATCTGCTGTTATTAATTATTAATGGGTTTAATTGAGATATTAAATGTAGAATTAATTATCTGCTACCATTTTTTTTCTGATTCTTATTTATTTATTTTTGTTGTTTTCTCTCCAAAATCTACTCCCAGATTATGATTGTTAGCCGGGGATAATGATCTTTTTTTCAAAGGTTTAAATTTGTATGTGTTTCTATTGTCTATGGCTTGATTACAAATCTTTATTCAATTTGAAAATCTACCGTAAAAAAGCTTTTCTTTTGTATTCATATCTATAATTGTTTATAATTCTGCAACAAAATACTAAAATTAATAAAAGCTGGATCCCATTTATATTCTGCTTGTTTCTCCCAAAACAGAAAGGTGTTTAATTTTCAATGTTCGTTTTGAAGATGTTGTTCCTAAATTGGGTGTAATGGAGGAATGAACTAATACAGTCAAAATCACAACTAGTTTGTAGTTATTTTTTATTAATTTGAGTTGAATTTAACTTTTAATCTTATTGATATTAATGGATGTTCTATAAAATGTGTTTTTCTGCAGAAGCTGAAGACTCGTGTGGTGAAGAAAAATGTCAATCCTGAGTGGGATGAAGACTTGACTCTTTCTATTGATAATCCAAATCTTCCAATCAAGATTGTGAGTATTACAAATCTTGGACTTTGTCTACTGCAAAACAAGAATAATTTGGTTCCATGGGGAAATAATATTAAGTTTTTTAATCGCTTGCACGAAATTTTGCTGTGAATTTTCAATCCCAGTTTATAAAGAATCCAGATCTTAATTTTGTGATTGTTTTAAGCCATTTTGTGCAAATCTTGACTTTATCTCTTTAAGGTTATATATATGATTATGTTGCTATAAGCGTTACCAATAAGAATTATTAGACATTTGGCAAAAGATTGGATGAGTTTGTTTGTGCATACATATACTTGATTTGATCTTGTCACTGCTATAGCTTATCAATAACAAAGTCATTCAAAATAACAGATGAAGAACATGCACTTAGCTTATTTTAAATGAACATTCATGGCGAGAAATTCCCTTTTGGCGGTCTTTTATTTTACTGGAAGATGATTTTGCGAGGGGGAATATATAGAACAGGTTTTGTGTTATAGTTACTTTGGGGGAATACATTTAGCTATGATGTTTGCTGTTGCCTGAATTCTGTGTGATGAAAATACAGGTTGTTTATGACAAAGACACATTCAGCAGAGATGACAAAATGGGAGATGCAGAATTCGATATCCGTCTGTTTCTGGAAGCAGTAAAGATGCGTCTGCAAGCCATCCCCAGCGGAACCATAATAACAAGAATTCCACCGAGCAGGCAAAATTGCCTAGCTGAAGAGAGCCAAATTGTGTGGGTCGATGGCAAGGTGGTACAGAATATTGTTCTTCGATTGAGAAATGTGGAGTGTGGTGAAGTGGAACTACAGTTGCAGTGGATTGACGTTCCAGGCTCAAGGGGTTTGTAGATTTCACTTTATCCATATGTTTTTATTGCTATGAATATTGTACAGATAAATTGCAGGAGTGTCTCAAAAGTTAGCCATAGATTGATTTCTCTTCTTTATTTGCTGCTCTGATAGTATGCAATAATTGGATTTTTGTAATGGGAAAATGTTATCAGTTTTTGCATATTTTTATTGAGACGTAACATTATTGTATTTGCAGAATAATTTTGGCTGTATTTGTAGCGATACTAGTTAATATGACACTATACAATTTTGCTTCCCTTGTCTTTTTATTTTATTTTTATAATAGAGATTTTGTCATTTACAAACCCCAACATGATGGGTCTGCTGCTATGTGTGGCGAGATTTTTTTCATACAAGCTCGGACCCATACGGCATTAGTAAACTTTGCTCAACATTTAAAAGAATGCTAGTCAATTTTATCCTAATTAGCAAAATGCGGAAGTTAAGTAACAAAGAAAGTAACACAATCACAAGAAAAGAAGAAAGAGCTTGGAGAATGCTTGAGATCTGTTATTGCTTAAGAACTTATGAAAGAATTAGATGGTTATGACAAATGAATTCTACATCTATTTATACTACTCTACCTTCTCAATGGACGGTGGTGATCGTTTTGATTCAACGGTTTAGATAAGCGTTTACACAATTTTAAGAATATTTTTTGAATATTCTATGGTATCTTTCTAAGATATTCTCTAGCATCTTTTAAAGAAATCTATACATACACAACTATAGAATTCTATAGAACATTTTTTTTTGAAGAAATTCTATGGAACATTATAGATTATTCTAAAGAATATTTACATATAAGGTTCTAGAGAATTCCTAGCCTAACTTCTTCACTTTGGCTAGGTCACAAGCAAGTCTTGTGACATTATTCCCCACCTAATTTAGCAATGTCCTCGTTGCCTTCAAGTCTTCATAGGCTTAAATTTGATTCTTGAATTGCCACAAATGTTGCATGGATTCTCAATTGGCTTCACTCTCGAGCAATTCCTTCCACTTGACAAGGAGTTCGTGTGTGGGTGGTTGATTGAAATGACACTTCACTCTATCGGCCAAAATCTCCTCCACTTCCTTGTCATGCTGGATGTGCACTCCCATTGGCACTCTTTGTGATATTCCACAGCTTGGATCTTCCCCATCTTTCTTGTATGGCTTCAACAAGCTCACATGGAATACATGATGAAACTTGATTTTAGGAGGTAACTCCACCTTATAAGCTTGCTTCCCCACTTTCTTGATGATGAGGAATGACCCCTCATACCTTTTAATGAGTCCACGGTGTAGTCCCGTCAACCTTGCATGATTATGTATTTTGATAAGCACAAGAACTCCTACTTGGCACTCCCTCGATTGCCTCTTTTTGTCGGCTCAATTCTTCATCCTCTTGGATGCCTTCTCCAAGTAGGTTCTAGCTACATCGATATTGTCATTCCATCCTTTAGCAAACTTGTAAGTAGAAGGGCTAACACATGTATAGCCCGTGGCAATGAAATTTGGAGTCAATGATTATTGACCCATGATTTTCTCGAACGGGCTACGCCCCGTCGATTTGCTCCTTTAAAGGCTGTAGGAAAATTGGGCAACATCAAGCAACTTGGCCCAATCTCATTGGTTGGCACTCACATAGTCCTCAAGATTAACTTCAACAAGGTATTCACCCTTTCCGTTTGCTTATCTATTTGAGGGTGGAAACTAGTTGAGAACTTGAAGTCAGGACCCAATAGCTTAAACAACTTGGTCCAAAATCTTCACATAAAGCGAGTATCCCTATCACTCACAATAGTCTTGGGCACGCCCCAATACTTCTCGACATCCTTCAAAAATAAGTGTGCAGCTTGTTCAAGAGTGCACTCCTTCAGTGTTAGGATGAAAGTAGCATACTTGGAGAACTGATATACCACTACTAACACTCAATTGCAGCCTTCTGACGTGGGTAACCCTATGATGAAATCCATAACAACACTTTTCCACAGTTTTTTAGGGATGAAAAGTGGTTGGAGTAAACCTGCGAGTAATTGTTACTCCACTTTATCTTGTTAGCATATAGGACGAGTCTTCACATAGGCCTCGACATCATCCTTCAAGTGGGGCCAATAATACGCATCTTCCACCAATGCAAGAGTCTGATGCATCCTTGGAGGACCAGCCCACTTGCTATTATGACATTCTTTCAAGGCTTCACTCCTTAAGTTGTCATGTGATAGAACATAGAGCATCCTTCCTTTGGTATATACTAAGCCATCTTCTACACAAAAGCACCTTGTCTTCTCCTCTTTGACAAGTGTAATGATGGCTTGGGCCACAGAATTATGCTTTAGTCCCTTCTTGATTCGTGCCTTCAAGGTGCTTTGAGGACTACTGATGTCAGCTAGCTCTCTTTTTCTACTCCAAGCATCCGCAACTAAGTTGGCTTTACCAGACTTATACTCTAATGTGTAATCGAACTCTACTAGGACGTCTTGCCATCTAGCTTGATTTAGAGAAAGCTTCTTTTGTGTTTGAAAATAGCTAGTGGCAACATTATCCGTCTTGACCATAAACTTGCTCCCAAGCAAGTAATGTCGTCATATGCGTAAACAATGTACTACCGCCGTCATCTCATTTTCTTGCGCGGTATACCGCATCTCGGTATCATTGAGCTTCATACTCTTAAGGGCAATAGGATATCCATCTTACATCAATACTCCACTTATTGCAAAATCGGAAGCATTAATGTGCACCTCAAATGGTTGGAGATAGTTGGGGAAGGCTAATACTGGTTCCTGCACAATTGCCTTCTTCAACTCATTAAATTGGTAGCCAATTAGTCTTAGCCATCTTGGAGAGTTCCTGTCTTATAATATCGACTATGGTATGATTGTTCTTCCAGTTCATATCTTCTTTGCCAACATTTGTATTTTCTATGTTGTATTGTGCCATGTGCACTTGTGTTGGTTGAGGTTGGTGTTGTTGCTCATTTTGTCTACTTTGTTGCAATCTGCGTACCACTCAAATATCCCAACAAGTTTGAAACAAGTCTCCTTTAAGTGCCTTGATCTCTTGTAATAATTTTAGAACTTATCATTATTCTTTTAATCCTCCCACCTTCGATAAGTAATTCTATTAAAATTTTGTTTCTCACTATTTTATGTCTTAGAAAATAAAATACTATTTTCTATTTGTTCTTTTATATTCATTTGTACAAGTCTTTGCCTTTCCATCCTAAGCACCAGGGAGTGTATTTTACTCACAGAGGTCAATGGATCAGCCATGAATATATGACTTTTAGCACCATCAAAATGCTCGTTTAATCCTATAAGTGATTACATTAGGCGATTTAAAGACATTATTTTTTCCATAGATTTACTCACTCTACGCTCACACTTTCCACAACTACAGTCAGATATATGACTTAGGACATTTAATTCAACCTAAAGTTTCCTAAGTTTTGTGTAATAGCTATTTATAGTGAGATTCCCTTGTTTGATTGAATTTATGTCACACCAACTTCAGGGGGCGTGATGGTTTTAAGGTTGCCGGATACCTCGTAGAACTCATTACTATTATATTACATTAAGTTTGACTTCTTATTGTGATAACATATTTTTATTTCTTTTGATTATACAGACATATATAAGTATACATATTCAATAGTCATTATATTTCTTAGTTATCCCTAGATCCCCAACATTTTTCTAACTCATATGATTTACTTTACATTTATAATCACCTATATTACTATGCACAATTTCTTTTTCTTACCATATATATATGTATGTATATATATGCACAATACATTTACTGTGGAGCTCTATAGAATAGTTAACCTTACTAGCCAATATGGATATACACATATCCAGCACCTTAACGAAAGAATGAAGATGTAGATGCAAACTACTTGACACCTGCATTTATGATTGAAATGGAGTGAGCTTTCATCTCATTGAGAAATATAACATATACAAATAAACATGGGGGCTATACAAGGATAGGGTTCATAATTAAACAATTATTAATTTAGTAATAGTTCAGCAACAATGAATCATTATCAATGAAACACAATATCAATTAGGGTTACATATAAAAAAGGTAAGGTCATTCTCATTGATAGAAGAGATAATAGTGCAGTACAACAATATATATATTTTTAATAAATATAGGGTAATAACTTCTCCATTTCAATATAGTAATTCATTTATGTGCATATATGTTTCTTCTATTAATAAGAGGTTTGTGGCTAGGCATAGTAATTCATTTACATGGTATATGCTTCTTCTATCAATAAGAGGTTTGTAGCTAGTCATCGATTTGGTAAAACAATCACAATAAAACGTAAAAGGTTATATCAATAATTCAATTAAAAAACAATACAATAAAGCAATACCAATAAATAGAATAATACAATACCGTTGAAAGATGTCGACAAAAATCAATATGAAAAAGAAGTAGCAATACTGAACAATTAAAGTAACTATATTCATATATATATATATATATATATATATATATATATATAATACTCACCTCAATTTCACAAAAATATTTAATCGAGCCTCCTTTTCATTCTAGAAGACTTTTGTTGATCTTTTCTTCCCTATATTGTATATTAACATATTTTCTATTATCATATCGTGTTATATATTATTATAATCCTAGTCCATGCTGCATGTTATTATTATTATTATTATTATTATTATTATTATTATTATTATTATTATGAGTTAAGTTGTCTCACCCTATTCTCTTAAGTCTCAAGATAAACTTATCTCATAAATTATTATACTATTATTTATTATAAAAATATCACTCACAATTTATTTCTTTAGTATACTTCTTACACACAATAATAATATCTAATAATTTATAACACTTAAAATACATATTAATTATTATTCAACATGAAAATATAAATACTTCTTAAACAAATCCAAATAATATTTATGTTGGCTCGACTTTTACTATTCACTGATCGGAGTAAGAGTAGAGGTAATCTACAGATCTATTCTCCAACGGTATCTGAAATGATTATAATAAGGGGTGAGTCCAACTATTAAGTGAGAAGATAATTATATAACAAAGGGAGAACAAATAAATTTTACTTATATACTTACTAATTAAATTCATACTACTGCATAATAATTTTAAGAATATAAATTCACCATATCATGTAATAAAATGTCATCATAATTTTTTTTATACACTCAATATATATATAGTCCATAGAAAAATATAATACCTTAGGCGTAAGTAAATATATATTTACTGACACTCTAAGGATAAAACATGGCATCTTAGGCGCAGTGATGACGCATGGCAGCACCAAAAGCAAATAAATATGGTCATACACATGTGCAGAGCTGCCCCCAAAGGACGACCACCTGATATACGCCCCAAAAGCTATATGTATACCAAGCGCTGACTCAAAGACATTATCATATCATAATCCGTCAATTCCTTTAACACCCCGTCATTACAGATGTTTCTATTAGAAAACATATAATGAGTGTATATAAAATATTTATTTAATTGTATCAATAAATAATTTTCATACCATAATTCAAATATTAATATACCATTATTTGTTCCCATTTTTTTTAAATATATTCATAAATATTATTTTACCTTTCTAAATTATTTTATAAAAATTTATTTCAACAAATAACAATTTTAATAAATCATATATATATAATAAAAATTACCGATGTTATATAATTATCCACTCACCTTATTCGATAGCTCAATTTATTTAATCGATCAGTTTCTCTCTATGTTCTATAATTGCAGTAGAATCCACATCTAAGGTGATATAAAAATAATAATTTACTAAAATATTATCTAGGATTATTATTATTTCTATGAGTTAAATAACATGAAAATGAATCGTAGAAATGATTTCTAAAATTCTAACGTATTTTCAGCGGAGTTTCGGCACAACTCTGTCGTTCTCAAAAATTTTAAAATTAATACTCCAATGAGTATTACACAATTATCAAACTAATAACTTATCAAATATTTCAATAATATTTTTAACGACTTAACATAATTTGCGTGTCTAAATTTATTAAGTATTTATATTATTTCTTTATACATTTATATTATATTATTTTAGTTTCTTTAATTTAATAGTTTAATAATATTTATTTTATTAATTAATTTATGTAATTATGTTTTAAATAGTATCTACTTAAATTTTCTATTTTTATTTATGTTTCAAGTACTATTTTCTTAAAATTTTATGTATATTGTAAAATAATAATAATAATAATATTGCTAATAACAATAGTGATATTAATTGTATTTATTATACATTATTTAATTAATTCATTTTATTAGAATAATTATTTATTTATGTTTAATTTAATCATAATAACTTATATCGAGTTTACTAATAATTATATTAATAACCATAAATATAATTTACTTTCATCTTAATATTTTACTTTTATTTTCTAATAACTACTTATAACAAAATCAATAATTTTGACAATAAAAATAATATTAATATTATGTATATAGTTAACATAATTATTTAATTACTATTATTTCACATTTATCAATTTATATTAAATTTAATACTAAATAATATTAGTAATAATAATTATAATAATACTAGTTATTGTAATACATTTATATAAAAATTAAAATAATAGCTTTTAATATTTAATAATTATAATTGTGGTAAAAATAATGATAATAATAATACTTGTACTAAAATCAATAATTACTAATAAATATAATAATTTTAATAATACTTTATTACTACAACAATAATATTAATATTTAATAACTAATTTAACATTAATTATATTTTTAATAAAATTACTACCTTAATTATTATGATGATGAAATAACAGTTTTAATTAAATAATTAATCTTATAAATTTCTATAACTTTTATTTATACTTTATTTATTATTTAATTTGATCATTTACTAATTAAATTCTAATTTGATAATTTTACTAATTAATTTATTTAATTTTACTTATATAATTTAGTTAATTTTAACACTTATATATATTAATAGTTTATTAGTAAAATTTAATATAACTAAATTAACAAATTATTAATTTATAATCTTTTAATCATCACATGCATATATATATATATATATAATTCAATTTATTTATTCTGAAATTTTTTTATAAATTCATAAATTTTATCTTATTTTAATCCTAATTAATTTTTATTTAAGTTAATATACATATACACGTACTTATTTCTATTTTAATTATGATTTATTAATTCAATAAATCAACAACTATATTAACAATTTATAATTCTTAAATATCAATTATTCTAAAAATTTAAAATAATTAATTATCAATTTATTGATTTATAAATATATATATAAAAGAAAATTTCTATAATTTATTAGTAAATATTCACAACCTAAATATTTAATTAATTTAATCATACTATATTTTAAATTTAAATTTTCATTCTAATTACTTAATTTATCTAGTCATTAAGTAATTAATATCTATGACTAATATTTTTTTAATAGTTTATTTATTTAAATTAATTTATAACACAAATAATTTTAATTAATTCACTATCAATTAAAAATTTTAATCAACTCAGTAAATAACTAATATAATTTAAGTTAATATTTAAAATATATATTATGTAATTAAATGTTAATTATTTTATCATTAATTATCTATTTAATTATTTTTGTTAATTTCTTCTTAATATAATCAAATTAACACTTTGTTTTTAATTAATTTTTTTTAACTTAGCCCCATAATATTTTCAGATTATATATATTCTTAATTAATTTATAATACTAACATATATATATTAATCACCAATTAATAACTATAATTATTATTTTCTTTTTTTATTAACAAATGATTAATCTAAATTAAATAAAAATTCTACTAATTAACCAAAGTAATAAAATTTAATCTAACTCATTAATTTACTAATTAAATTTTAATTTATTAATTATAATTCTTAATTAATTATAATTATAATTATTATTCTAAATAAATTATATATATATTATTATTGTAATTCTTTTATTTAATTTAATTTTTAGGTTACTATTTATCAAAATTCTAAATACATACCCTAAATTAGCAAATGAGGTGTCAAATTAAAGCTTATAAAATGAGAGTTCCAAAAATACCTGAATTGCCGAAAAATGTCATTGAAAAGTGGTCGAAATAGTGATCGAAAAATCTCGCCGGCAATAACTTTTGATCGGCGCGTGACGGTGGCTCCAGCGTCGGTTGGGGGTGATTTCAGCGGCGTTCGACTTGAATCTGAGCGGTACAGTCGGTGGTCCAGCGCGTGTCGGTCGTTGAACGATGGTTGGCGGTGGATTTGAAGAAAATGCCACTGCCCCTCAAATTCCTCCGTTCAGCCTCTGTCTCCCGTTTCTCTTTTCTTCTCTATTTTCTTTCTTTTCTTTTCTGTTTCTTTTAAATTATTTTATAAATAAATATTTTTTTTAATTGGCCACCTACTTGTTAGTTGGTGGGCACATTTTTTTAATTATTATTATTATTAATAAATTTTAATTAATTTTTTTAAACAAGATATTACATTCTTCCCCTCTAAATTAAAAATTCATCTCCCAATTTTTACTCGCTTATGGGAGAAAACAAATGAGAATATTGAGCAATCATATTTTGTTCCCTTTCCTAAGTGGCTTCTTTTTTCGAATGATTATTTTATAAAACATTTACTAAAGGAATAACATTGTTTCTTAAGACTCTCTCTTCTCGAGCTAAAATCGCTACTGGTTCTTCTTCTTAGGTCAAATCTTCTCGTAATTCTACTGGTTGTCTTTGGAGTACATGTGAAGGATCGCTTCTGTACTTTCTCAACATGGACACATGAAAGACATCATATATTTGAGATAATTCTGGTGGTAGTACAATTCTATAAGCAAAAGGTTTGATCCTTTTCACAATCTCATAAGGCTCAATAAACCGAGAACTTAATTTTTTTCATTTACCAAATCGCACTACACCTTTCCATGGAGAGATTTTTAAAAACACTTTGTCACCCACATCGTACTCGATATCCTTTCTCTTCAAATCTGCATAGCTCTTCTGTCTATCTTGTGCCACCTTTAATCTGTCTCTAATCAATTGGACTTTATCAGCAGTCATCTGAACTAATTCTGGACCCACCAATTCTCTTTCTCCAACTTCATCCCAGCATATTGGAGTTCTGCATTTTCTTCCGTATAATGCTTCATAAGGCACCATACTGATACTTGAGTGAAAACTGTTGTTATAAGCAAACTCCATCAATGGTAAATACTTATCCCAAATTTCTTTGAATTCCATGATACAAGCTCTAAGCATATCCTCCAAAGTTTGAATGGTGCTTTCCGATTGACCATCTGTTTGAGGATGAAAAGAAGTACTGAACTTTACCTTTGAAACCAAGGCATTCTGCAGGCTAGGCCAAAATCTAGAAGTAAATCATGGATCCCTGTCTGATACTATAGATACGGGAGCACCATGTAATTTGATGATCTCCTTCACATAAATTTCTGCAAGCTTATCAAGAGAAATCCATTCCGATAGGCAGAAAGTGGGATGACTTTGTCAACCTATCTACAACTACCCAAATAGGATCATGACCTTGCTGAGTACGAGGCAAGCCAGAAATAAAGTTCATAGTAATATGCTCCCACTTCCATTCAGGAATCGGAAGAGATTGCAGAAGACCTGAAGAATGTTGATGTTCCGCCTTAACTTGTTGACACACCAAGCATTTTGCTACAAAGTTTGCTATATCCTTCTTCATACCCTTCCATCAGTAGTTTTCTTTAAGTGTTCTATACATCTTGGTACTACCCAAATATATAGAATATGCAGAACAGTGAGCTTCTTTCATTATTTCTCTTTTTAAAGTATCAACATTTGGTACACATAATCGGATACCAAGTACTAAGGTGTCATCTTCTCTGATAGAATAATCTGTATGAGTACCTGCCTTCACACCATCAATGATCTTCTTCATTTTCTTTAACTTTTTCAATCAAGATTAGTCTAACCTTAAAAGTTGCTAGCAGTGCTCCTAATTCATTCATCATTAAATCTACTCCCAATGATCGAAGGTTTAATAATAACGGAAGCCATACCATCTTGATATAAAAAAGATTACCATAAGATTTTCGGCTTAAAGCATCAGCTACTACATTAGCCTTTCCAGGGTGATACTCAATGGTACAATCATAATCCTTTAGCAGCTCAATCCATCGCCTCTGCCTTAAGTTTAACTCCTCCTAAGAAAGAAGATACTTTAAACTCTTATGATCAGTGAATATCTGACACTTTTCTCCATAAAGCTAATGCCTCCAAATTTTTAGGGCAAAAACCACTGCAGCGAGTTCCAGATCATGAGTGGGATAATTCATTTCATGTAGTCGGAGTTGTCTAGATGTATAAGCAATCACCTTCCCATGTTGCAACAAAACACATCCCAAACCTTTTCTTGAAGCATCACTATACACCATATAACCACCATCGCCTGAAGGAAGAGTAAGAACAGGAGCAGAAGTCAAACAGGCTTTCAGTTTTTTAAAACTCTGATGACACTCCTCTGTCCAGTTAAACTTCACGTTCTTCCTTAGCAGCTTTGTCAATGGTGAAGCAATAATGGAGAAGTTTTGAACAAAACGTTGATAATACCCTGCTAAGCCTAAGAAACTCCTCACTTCTGTAGGATTTGTGGGTAGCTCCAAGTTCATCACAGCTTCTATCTTCTTAAGATCTACATAAACTCCCTCTGTTAATATTACATGACCCAGAAATACCGCTTTATCCAGCCAAAATTCACATTTACTAAGCTTGGCACACAACTGCTTGCTCTTCAAGATTTACAATACAATTTTTAAATGTTTCCCATGCTCCTCTCTACTTCGAGGATACACTAGGATATCATTAATAAATACAATTAGAAACCTATCTAGATAAGGATGAAATACCCGGTTCATAAGATCCATAAAAGCAGCTGGGGCATTGGTTAACCCGAATGGCATTACTAAAAATTTGTAATGTCCATAACGAGTTCTAAAGCCTGTCTTAGGCACATCTGACTCTTTTATTTTCAACTGGTGATGCCCCGACCGTAAATCTATCTTGAAAAAGACTTTGGCACCTTGAAGCTGATAAAAAAGATCATCAATATGGGGTAAAGGATATTTATTCTGGATAGTGACCCGATTTAGCTGTCTATAGTCAATGCACAGTCGCATAGAGCCATTTTTCTTTTTCACAAATAACACAGGTCTAAGGTGAATCACTAGGTCTAATAAATTCTTTATCCAACAATTCTTGCAATTGTACCTTTAATTCTTTTAACTATGCAGGAGCCATTCTATAAGGAGCTTGAGAGATAGGAGCTATACTAGGCTGAACATTAATAGAAAATTTCACTTCTCTATCAGGAGGTAAACTTGGAAGCTCTTCAGGAAAAACTTCTGGAAAATCACACACTATAGGAATATCTTCCAATTTAGGCCCTTGTAATTGTGTATCAATCGCATGTGCTAGATATGCTTGACAACCCTTCTTAATAAATTTTTGAGTCGTCATAGCAGAAATAACACAAGATGAAAGAAACTTTCACTCACCGTAGAATGTAAGGTTAGGATGTTCAGGTAGACTAAAAGTCACCTTCTTCTCATAACAATCAACTGTAGCATGGTGGCGAGATAACCAATCCATCCCTAAAATAACATCAAATTCATGTGTGGGCAAAGGAATAAGATCTACTAACAACTCACAATCACCTAGCCTGACTGTTGAATTTTTATACACATGTTTACACTTCATAGATGTCCCCACTGGAAAACTAACTACTAATTTACTTTTTAAAGAACTCAAATTCTTATTCGCGTATGTGGCAAAAGCATGTGATACAAATGAATGAGTGGAGCCAGGATCAATAAGAATATGAGCATCTTTATTAAAAATAACCAACATACCGGTGACCACTTCTGGTGAAGCTATAGCTTCATGCTGAGTGATAGCAAATAATCGAGCTTGTGTAGGAGGTCTACTAGATAATGCACATTAATTTGATGTTGAGGCCCCACCCTGTCTATTCATGCCACTATTAGCTCCTCTGCCAGATGATCTCACAAAAGATTGTGTCCTACCACCCCTCTGATTAGTAGGTACAGAAGATCCCTGAACTGAAGTGCTAGAATGAACAAATAAAGGACAATCTCTCATATATTGACCTGCATCTCCACAGTGAAAACAAACTAAAGATTTTCATCTACACTCTCCCAAATGATACTTGTCACAGGTTTCACAATGAGGAAAAGATCGTCTGCTCTGTCCATCTCCCATACCACTGCCCCGTCTAAAATTATAAGCACTACCCGAATTACTAACAGATTAACTCACCATACTACGGCTACCCTGAGACCTGTTACTTTACTGATATGATCTCATTTGTACAGCCTTACCCATACCACCATGACTAGAACTAGAATGAGAACCACTTCCCCTCTTGAATTGTCCCTCATGACCCCCAATAAAAGGACCCATGTGATTATTTTCTCTTCCTTTGTTCAAATTCAACTCCCTCTTTCACTAATTTTTCCACTTCTAAAGTTCTGTCCACTAAAGTACGAAAACTCAAGCTCTGCTAATCGGACACACTCTTACGAATTGTATAGTGTAACCCGTTATAGAACTTACTGCACCTGTCTTTATCCTCTACAATCAAGTGAGAAACATATCGGTATAATTCTTTATATCTATCCACATACTGTGTTATAGTCATACCGTCTTGCTTAAGATTAAAGAACATATTTTTCTTCTCTCTTCTATAATTGTCAGTAATATATTCCTTCTAAAATTTAGCTGCAAATATCTCCCAAGTCAAATTTGCACCAAAATCACGAACTAGTCTGTTATACCAACTTTCAGCTACACTATCAAGGAAAGCATGAACATAACTTATTTTTTCTTCATTTGATACACGACCAAGTGAGTATGCTTTCTCTAATTTCTTCAACCATCTGTCAGCCTTTTCAGAATCCAAGGACCCATCAAATATCTCCGCTCCCAATTTCTGGCAGTGAGAAATAACATTTCATGAACTTTGACGCTGATTATTCGTTGCCATAACTGTATTCAATAATTGAGCAAAAACAGCTCTGAGACTAGGATCCATAAATGCAGATATAGCTGGAGTAGCTACAGGTGAAACTGGAGGTGGAGGAGGTGGATTTACTCCAGATTATTCTTCTTGTAAAGTATCATCAATATTTTGCCTGCTACTCTCAGTCTCATTAGCATCAATAGATTCCTCAGAAGAAGAAGATGGAGTAGGATTCCTATGAAGTCGACCAATGTCTTCTAATTTAACTGCTCGAATTCTCCGGCCAATATTTCTAGCACGACCTATACCACCTCGCATTAGCGGCGGCATTATCCTACAAATATATATATATATATATTATAGGTCGACTACATATTATTTATATTATCTTAAATTACGGTATATATATATTTTCTATATTAGTGCACCATAAAAAAATCTCTTTTATTCTTGAGCAAATTTTTATTTATTTATTTATTATTATTATTATTATTATTACATATATATTTTTAAATTTATAATTTTATCAAGTACACTATTAATTTAAATTAAATCTCTTAGCTTTATTTATTTAAATTCCTATAAGTCTTTTCTTCAATATCTACAGATCCTAAATTTTTACTCTGATACCATAAAATGTCACACCCCAATCTTTTAAGTTTCAAGGTGGACTTATCTCATAAAATATTATACTATTATTTATTATAAAAATATCACTCACAATTTATTTTCTTAGTATATTTCTTACACACACAATAATAATATCCAATAATTTCTAACACTTAAAATACATATTAATTATTGTTCAACATGAAAATATAAATACTTCTTAAACAAATCCAAATGATACTTATGTTGACTCGACTTTTACTATTCGCTGATCGGAGTATGAGTAGAGGTAATCTATAGGTCTATTCTCCAACGGTATTTGAAATGATTATAATAAGAGATGAGTCCAACTACTCAGTGAGAAGATAATTATATAACAAAGGGGGAACAAATAAGTTTTACTTATATACTTACTAATTAAATTCATACTACTGCATAATAATTTTAAGAACATAAATTTACCATATCATGTAATAAAATGTCATCATAATTTTTTTTATACTCTCAGTATATATAGTCCATAGAAAAATATAATATCTTAGGCATAAATAAATATATATTTACTGACACTCTAAGGGTAAAACATGGCATCTTGGGTGCAGTGATGACCCATGGCAGCACCAAAAACAAATAAATATGGTCATACACATGTGCAGAGCTGCCCCCAAAGGTCGACCACCTGATATACGCCTCAAAAGCTATATGTATACCAAGTGCTGTCCCAAAGACAGTATTATATCATAATCCAACAAAACTTTTAACACCCTGTTATCACATGTGTCTCTATTAGAAAATATATAATGAGTGTATATAAAACATTTATTTAACTGTATCAATAAATAATTTTCATACCATAATTCAAACATTAACATACCATTATTTGTTTCCATTTTTTTTAAATATATTCATAAATATTATTTTACCTTTCTAAATTATTTTATAAAAAATTATTTCAACAAATAACAATTTTAATAAATCATATATATATATAATAAAAATTACCGATACTATATAATTATCCACTCACCTTATTAGATAGCTTAATTAAGTTAATCGACCTGTTCCTCTTTATGTTCTATAATTGCAGTAGAATCCACAACCAAAGTGATATAAAAATAATAATTTACTAAAATATTATCTAGGATTATTATTATTTGTATTAGTTAAATAACATGAAAAGGAATCGTGGAAATGATTCCTAAAATTCTAACGAATTTTCAGCGGAGTTTCGGCATAACTCGGTCGTTCTTAAAAATTTCAAAATTAATACTCTAATAAGTATTACACAATTATCAAACCAATAACTTATCAAATATTTCAATAATATTTTTAATGACTTAACATAATTTGCGTGTCTAAATTTATTAAGTATTTATATTATTTCTTTATACATCTATATGATATTATTTTAATTTTTTTAATCTAATAGTTTAATAATATTTATTTTATTAATTAATTTATGTAATTATATTTTAAATAGTATCTACTTAAATTTTTTATTTTTCTTTATGTTTCAAGTACTATTTTCTTAAAATTTTCTATATATTATAAAATAATAATAATAATAATAATAATAATAATAATAATAATAATAATAATAACAACAACAACAACAATAGTGATATTAATTGTATTTATTTATACATCATTTAATTAATTCATTTTATTAGAATAATGATTTATTTATGTCTAATTTAATCATAATAACTTATATTGAGTTTACTAATAATTATATTAATAACCATATATATAACTTACTTTCATCTTAATATTTTACTTTTATTTTCTAATTACTACTTATAACAAAATTAATAATTTTGACAATAAAAATAATATTAATATTATGTATATAGTTAACATAATTATTTAATTACTATTATTCCACATTTATCAATTTATATTAAATTTAATACTAAATAATATTAGTAATAAAAATTATAATAATATTACTAGTTATTGTAATACATTTATATAAAAATTAAAATAATAGCTTTTAATATTTAATAGTTATAATTGTGGTAAAAATAATGATAATAATAATACTTGTACTAAAATTAATAATTACTAATAAATATAATAATTTTAATAATACATTATTACTACAACAATAATATTAATATTTAATAATTAATTTAACATTAATTATATTTTTAATAAAATTATTACCTTAATTATTATGATGATGAAATAATAATTTTAATTAAATAATTAATCTTATAAATTTCTATAAATTTTATTTATACCTTATTTATTATCTAATTTGATCATTTACTAATTAAATTCTAATTTGATAATTTTACTAATTAATTTATTTAATTTTACTTATATAATTTAGTTAATTTTAACACTTATATATATTAATAGTTTATTAGTAAAATTTAATATAACTAAATTAACAAATTATTAATTTATAATCTTTTAATCATCACATGCATATACATATATATATATATTTTCTTTTATAATTCAATTTATTTATTCTGAATTTTTTTTTATAAATTCATAAATTCTAAATTTTAACTTATTTTAATCCTAATTAATTTTTATTTAAGTTAATATACATATACACTTACTTATTTCTATTTTAATTATGATTTATTAATTCAATAAATCAACAACTATATTAACAATTTATAATTCTTAAATCTTAATTATTCTAAAAATTTAAAATAATTAATTATCAATTTATTGATTTATATATATAATATAAGAAATTTTCTATAATTTATTAGTAAATATTCTCAATCTAAATATTTAATTAATTTAATCATATTACATTTTAAAATTTCATTCTAATTACTAAATTTATCTAGTCATTAAGTAATTAATATCTATGACTAATATATTTTTTAATAGTTTATTTGTTTAAATTAATTTATAACATAAATAATTTTAATTAATTCACTATCAATTAAAAATTCTAATCAACTAATTAAATAACTAATAAAATTTAAGTTAATATTTAAAATATATATTATATAATTAAATATTAATTATTTTATCATTAATTATCTATTTAATTATTTTTGTTAATTTCTTCTTAATATAATCAAATTAACACTTTGTTTTTAATTAATTTTTTTAACTTAGCCCCATAATATTTTCAGATTATATATATTCTTAATTAATTTATAATACTAATATATATATATATATTAATCACTAATTAATAACTATAATTATTATTTTTTTATTAACAAATGATTAATCTAAATTAAATAAAAATTCTACTAATTAACCAAATTAATAAAATTTAATCTAACTAATTAATTTAATAATTAAATTTTAATTTATTAATTATAATTCTTAATTAATTATAATTATAATTATTATTCTAAATAAATTATATAAATTATTGTTTTAATTTTTAGGTTACTATTCATCAAAATTCTAAATACATAGCCTAAATTAGCAAATGAGGTGTCAAATTAAAACTTATAAAATGAAGATTTCAAAAATACCTGGATCTCCAGCAAATGTCATCGGAAAGTGGCCGCAAATACTTTTGACCAGCACTTGACGGCGGCTCCGGTGTCGATTGGGGGTGATTTCGGTAGTGTTCGACTCGAATTCGGGCGGTACAGGCGTGATCCGGCACGTGTCGATCGTTGAACGGCAGTCGGCGATAGATTTGAAGAAAATACCACTGCCTCTCAAATTCCTCCGTTCGGCCTTTCTCTCCCGTTTCTTTTTTCTTCTATGTTTTCTTTTTTTCTTTTTTTTTCTTTCTTTTCTAATTCTTTTAAATTATTTTATAAATAAATAATTTTTTTAATTGTCCACCTACTTGTTAGTAGGTGGGCATATTTTTTTTTAATTATTGTTATTATTAATAAATTTTAATTAATTTTTTTTAAAACAAGATATTACACAAGTTATATTTTAACATTAATTTGTTACTTATAATATTCGGTTTGTTTATCACTTAGCAATTTATTCGATAATCTCATTCTTTATTTATTTACATTTTTTAATTAGTGGTGCATGAAAAATACTATGCACATTTATTGTTTGTACTAGCTTATTATATATATTGCATTATATGTGTTTATATTCACACTTCTTCACATATTTAAATTGACTTGTGAAAATCTCTTGTTATTATTTGTTGCCCTTTTAGTTTAAATTCAAGTGGCAAATCATTTTATAAGCTCACATACACACATAGCCTTTATCTCATTTAACCAATTATTAGTTTATTATCTTATTTTTAGTTCATGCAATAATTGTAATCATACTTAATTTAAATTTCTTACTCAATCTTACTACTACCTATTATTTAGAATCCTATACTATATATTCAAGTATAAAATTATATTTAATTCTCATTTATCTCACATTCACATGTATGTATAAAAATTCCAGCTTTTCTCTATAACGTCACGTCAACTTAGTTGTTATTCTTTATGCTTTTAGCTTGATTGTACACTAATATGATTCTTAATCATTAAACCTTCATTTTCCCTAATTAAACATTAAATTAAACCAAGTTTCATAAATTAAAACTCTGATTTAATTGATGCTAAAACAAACAGTCCGCACATGCTCTTTCTTCCTCTCTATTTCATTCTAGTTTGATCGTTTTTACTCTTCGCATAGCAATGATTATATGGCAGAATTTCTAGCATATTTCTTTCAAAATTTTCATGTAAAATTCATGGGAAATGAATGCAATATCATCTACTTTTGTTTGCAACTTCCATACTGATTTTATGATGAAATTAATTCAAGAAAAAAATTGATTTTTAAGCTAAAAATTTCAGATTTCATGCTTACCTTGTTCTTCTTCTTTTAAAGATTTTAATACCTAGCCAAACTCTAATGTTTTTGCTGTAGTTTAATTGGTTCTGAGAAAACTAGCAAAGCTTTAACGTTTCTTTATAAATGGATTTATTTTTCTTCTTCTTCACGTTATGAGAAAAGAAGAAACAAGGTTTGAGGTTAATACATGTTACAACACTTTCTTACTTTTGTTATGGAACATATGTCAAATTATTATAACTTACCATCACACTTGTCAACTTTCATCATTTTAATCCCTCTTCTTACATGTTACAAAGGGACAGCAATTAACTTGTTACCTGTATAACATTTGGCTTGATAGTAATACACTTGTCTCTTTTATCATTTCTGCATTTTGATTTGTTTTACACTTGTAAGATCGTAAACCATCATATAGACACTACTTGACATGTGTTGTTTATTATGTTACTAAATAGACACTTGTTAACCCACTTTGCCACCTTCCAACATTTGTTAATTACCATGTCATTTGTTGAATCACTTTATCATCTTCCAAAATTTGTCATTAACACCACCTTATATTATAAAGCTTAGTTTCCCAGAAATTTCTCCACCGATTTATGAAGCCAACTTTTATACTTTGTTTTTTAAATTTTATTTAACAAGTTATCATTAATTATTTATTTAATATTTAATATTCTTAAAATTTTGTCCAGAACAATCCATAAAATGTAATTTATCCTAACTTTAATTATTGCCAATTCCACGATGCGTTAATATTTTTTTATATGCCATGTAATGGTTTGTAATTTCCTAAATTTAAATTAATAGCATAATTAATTTTTGAACAGTAATTATTTTTTGGGACAAGGTATTACAAGTGATTTCCCTTCGTAGCTGGTAAAATTGTGGGCCATTATATTCTCCATAGCTGCCTTCAAGTTCCTTCCATAACTTTTTGGTTGATGGTGTGTATATAAAGGCTACAACAATTTCCTTATTCATGGCATTCTATAACTAAGACATTATCATTGAGTCATTTCTGATCCATATATTATGTTCTTCAGTCCCTTCCTTTGGTACTTCATCTTTTTCTTCAATCAAACTCAGTTTATTCTTTGCTCTTAACGCTATTTGATTGTTCTACTCCATCAAGTAATTTCTTCCATTTAGTAGGTTTGAGACTCGCAACATTTCAAGAATATCTAATGCCTGAAGATGAAAAGGATCGCCATTATTAGCTACCCTGGTAGTAACACTGCTTCCAGAAGATTTTCTATTACTTGGCTCATCTTTCAGTAATGAAGAGAAAAAAAACGAAGAAAAGAAACATAAAATAGGGCAAAATAGAGTGTTTGGGAAGAAGAAGAAAGATCAAGGATCTTACTTTGATACCATGAAGAAACGAAGAAAAATATCTGAAGATTCATTCTTCATAACAGAATTAATTAGATAAACCTGCAGAAATTATAAATATGATGGAGCTAACAAGATTATTTCTAGAAGTATTCTATTACACTAGCTATTGTATTAACAAACTCTCCTAACTAACTTTGCTATTTATAGCTTTATCTACCAAATGTTGCATGTTGTATATGCTTTCTATATAAAATGGTTCGTCTTGACTTTATGCGCAACATTGCGTTTTAATAAGTTAAGTTTCTGCTCCTCAAAAAAAAAAAAAAGTTTTTAATTCTTCATCATTTAAGTGTTAAACCATTGCTATATATTAGCTTTTATATTTTTTTACTTGCAATTAATGTGAGATTATCCTTAATATAAGTTAGTTATATATATATCAACATGTTATTTTTAAAATTTAATACTCCTATATATGAACAAATGTCAAATTTAAATTTTGTATTATAATGAGTAGTTAAGATTTGACCTTATAGTTTTTTTTAAAGATCAAATTAAAATCTTTTTTTCAAATTCAAGTAAAATTGGAATAAAATTTTAAATTTAGGCTAAATTAAAACTTTTTAACAGAATTATTAAACTAAGCCAAAGACATGGTTCAATTTAAACTTTTATTAAATATCAAGGTCTAAATTGAACTCAAAAAAATATTTATAATTTATCAATATTAATATAATATTTTAAAATATTTATTAATAAATAATTTTTTAATAAATAAATTTTGATATTAATAATTTATAAAATTAATAAATAATTTTTATAATATTATAATTTATGATAATTTTAATAATTTATAATTTCAACAAATAATTACTAATTTAATCATTTATAATATTAAAATTATGATAATTTATTAATATTATAAAGTATAATATTAAAAAAATTCAATAATTTATAATATTAATAAATAATTTTTATAATACTATTAATATTATAAATTAATATTAAAAATATAATAAAAAATTTAAAAGAAATTTAAAATATTACGAATATTACAAATAAATATTAAAAAAATATAAAAATTACAAAAAAATTATACTAGTAGATCATACTAACAATGTAACAATATATAATTTGATGATAAGTGTAATCTACTGGATTGGTGTAGGTTGTATGATAGAGCTTCGATGAGTTGAAGTATTAGAGGGACCGATAGCAGCTGGTGAATGACTAAATATGTATGGCAATAGAGCTTTAGGTCGACAACGATTGTGGCCTTGCTGGTCGACAATGATGGTAGAGTGATCTATACACAAAGAAGAGAAGGTTAAAATAAAAAAAAGTTCTTTATTTTTATATTTTATTTATAATTCTTCTATTTTTCATTTATCAATATTATTTATAATATTAATAGTATTATAAAAGTTATTTATTTATGTTATAAATTATCAATATTAAAAATTTATTGGCCCTTATGTGAAATGAGTTTTTTAATATTGTAATTTATAATATTAATAAATTATAATATTATGAATTATTAAATTATTATATTTGTTAAAATTATGAATTATTCAAATAATTATATTTTACAATATTATAAAAATTATTTATTAGTATTATAAATTAGTAATAATAGAAAATTTATTTATTTAAAATTATTTTTCAATAAATAATTTATAGAAATATTATATTGATATTAATAAATTGCAAAATTTTTAAGTTCATTTTAAAGTTTGATATTTAATTGAAATTTAAATTAAATTAAGATGTTAGCTTAGTTTAACAGTTTCATTTTAAAAGTTCTAATTTGGCCTGAATTAAAAGAAAAAAGTTTCAATTTGACTTGAATTGAAAAAAATAAAATAAAAAGTTCCAATTTGTTTAAAAAAATATAATGACCAATATTTACTAATAACTATAGTACAGGATATAAATTGAATTTTTGTTACATATTTATCAATCTCCTCTATGATATCAAAGCAAATTTGTCTTAATAATAAATTATCTTTATATTAACATATTATTATTATAATCATTATATTGCCTAATATTAGACATTTAAGTAGACTCTTACTACATATTAGGTTTTTATATTTGTTTTATTTGCAATCAATATGAGATTATCTATAATATAAGTTAGTTGTATTATCAATATGTTATTTTCAAAATTTATGTCATGTCCCTAATAGTAGTGAAGGCCCATGGTTGAAGGTGGAATAAACTTGAGCCGAATAGAAGGCTGTCATGATTAGCTTATCCTTTTATTTTAGTTAATAGATTGAGTTAGTTAGAATTATAGCTGCAGAGAGGTTGTTATGATGTACCTCACTTGTATTGTGCACATGAGCAGTGAAGAGAAGTTTCTTTATAAACAAATTGTAAAACACATTTAAAAGGCATGATTTGAGAAATACAATTCAAATATCTTTCTCTCTATTTCCTCCGCTACAATTCCCTCTTTCTCTCTCTCTCTCTCTCTCTCTCTTGATGTTCTTCTTCTTTTACAAATTCTTAATTCTTCTTCTTTCTACTATCAATTCTTCTATTCCTCAGCTTCTTTTCTTCTTTTTCTGTTCTTCTTCATCTTCTTCTTTCCATCTCTATCAATTACATGAAAAATTGGTATCAAAGCTAAGCCTTGATTTAGTGGATAATCTCATGCTTGTTACTCTAGTGCAAATGACAAGAAAAAACAAGTCAATGATGACTAATGTTCAACATCTTCATCAAGTATAAGAACAAGTGCAGCTTATGGACCAGCGCACCCAATAATTTATGAAAGAAGATTACGATAGTTTTGAGGTGCAATTTCAACAATACTGAGAACAACAATTGTCTCAGATTTCCATTCAATAGCAAATGGATCAAATGATGAAGATAATGAGATCTCTATCTACTCGTCTCTAGACCAACAATCCAACTCAAAATTCACACAGTTCTCCACTCTATCCAAACAGATCCATAACCATCCAAACAACCTCACCCCAACAAAACCCAGTTAACACATAACCCATCCCACCCATACCCAATAATATTTTTCCATCCACACCAAGGTCGCATGGAACTAGAATTCTATGCATGCTATGAAAGGTGGTACCTAACCACATGAGAAACAAGCCACCATTTTTGACAATTAACAAGCCACCATTTTTGAAGCCATCACAAACCACTAATTTTGAAGCCAGCATTATTGAATGTTGAATTGCCTAATTAGTTAGACCAACAACCATATGGGAAAGTATATATATATAGCATTCTCTTCCTCTTCTAACACACACTCAAAAATTAAAGACACCAAAAGAAAGAGAGAGATGTGTAGTTGAAGGCCTTTCCTCCTCCAATTCAATGACAAGAATTGAGAGAAGAAAAATTGGTGATGAAAAATAGTATAAGCCAAAGCAAAATTGCTTTGATGAGTTTGAGTGAGAGAGAGAATTATTTGAGGAGTGACAAAATAGTGAAGTAGTTTAATTTTGGGAGTGTTTGGGAAACACTTAAGTGCCACTATTTTGGGTTTATCTCAATTGTAATAATTGTACCTCTAGAAATATTTCTAGAGAAGTCTCTCTTGTAAGCTTACTACTTTAATAGTGGAAGAATATTTTTTGGAGTTTATCCCTTGGACGTAACCCAAAGTAAAAGGGTGAACCACGTTAAATCTGGTGTGCTATTTTGTCTCAGTTTTATAGTTATCAAGGGTAATTGTTTTGTTATATTGTGCTATTAATTATCCAGGTAAAATTCTATCTAAGGAGACTGAATTTTAAGCGGTACCGTTTGTGACCCCTCCAGTTTTTCCTGAAAATTTTCTTGGTATTTATTTTTAGTATAATATTTTATACACTATTTACTTGTATAATAGTAAGTAATTTTTGTGTTATTTACTTTCGCTGCACAACAAGTGGTATTAGAGCCTGATTCAGAAATGCGACGTTGGAGTTAACCTCTTTGCATTAAAGAGATAGAGACAAAGTTAAGCAGGATGATCAGCCTAAATGGCTCGAATTACCACATATGAAGAAACAAAATGAATGATCTCCTATTTGTGATGAAGATGCATTTACCGGTGTTTAGTGTGACTAAACCCGACGACAAGATAACTGAAGAATGAGAACTTGAGCATGAGCAAGTATGAGGTGCTTGCTCTGATAGTGCTTTTTCATTGTCAGAGTTTTGAGAAACTCTAAAGATTTTATTAAATAATTCTGCTCCTAATGGAATTAGTGAAACGTGGCTCCTCTTATTTCGTGACTTACATTGATGACTGTTCAAGGAAACTGTGGGTTTATACCTTGAAAAATAAAGATCAAGTTGTAAAAGGTATTTAAACAGTTTCATGCCCTTGTTGAAAGAGAAACTGGGAAGAAATTGAAGTGTATTAAGTCAGATAATGGGAGTGAGTATATTGGATCACTTCAGAGATATTGAAAGGAGCAGGACATTCGACACAAGCTAACACCACCAAAAAACTACTCAGTTAAATAATGTAACTGAGAGAATGAATAGGACTCTCATTGAGAGGGTTATATGTTTGCTATCGCATGCAAAGCTTCAAAAGTCATTTTTGGGCAGAAGCATTGAGTGTAGCGGTTCATGTTCTGAATCTTTCACCGTGTGTTCCTTTGAAGTTTGACATTCCAGAAAAAATATGGTCTAGAATGGATGTCTCTTATAATCACTTAAGAGCATTTGGGTGCAAGGTATTTGTACACATACCAAAGGATGAGCGGTAGAAGCTGGATGCTAAAACACAACAATGTGTGCTTGTTGGGTATGATCAAAATGAGCTTGGTAATTAATCCTATGATCCAGTTCAGAAGAAGCTTGTTAGAAGTTGTGATGCGGTTTGTTGAAAATGAGACCATCGAAGATATTGAGAAAGCCTAGAATGTTTCTAGATCCGATGGCAGTTCGACTAATCTTGAATTAGTTCCTTCAAAAAATGGTGCCGAGGTAGATTGGAGATGAAATTGAAGATGACCAGCAAAATACTGCTGATGATGACGCTCCCATCCAGAATCAACCAAATGTAGATTCTGATGAAGAAGTTTTTAGTCACCAATACCAGATATAACTCAGGAACCATTGAGCAGATCTATTAGAGTCGGATAGGCTTTTACTAGATACTCCAGTGATCAGTATGTGTTACTTACTGATGGGGGAGAACTTGAGGATTTCTTAGAAGCCATGCAAGATGAGTTGAAATTCTTGCATGAGAATAAACCATTTGAGCT
Source organism: Garcia nutans (assembly GCA_947685225.1). Classification (NCBI taxonomy): domain Eukaryota; kingdom Viridiplantae; phylum Streptophyta; class Magnoliopsida; order Malpighiales; family Euphorbiaceae; genus Garcia; species Garcia nutans. Next base: position 57,952,598 of record CANTUV010000008.1, read on the forward strand.
GGTGAAGTTGCCAATAGACAAAAGGGCTTTGAAGAATAAATAGATGTTCAAGATAAAGAATGAAGAACACAGTTTTCAGCCATTTTTCAAAGACGGATTAGTTATTAAAGGATTCAACCAAAGGAAAGAGTTGTGATGCGGTTTGTTGAAAATGAGACCATCGAAGATATTGAGAAAGCCTAGAATGTTTCTAGATCCGATGGCAGTTCGACTAATCTTGAATTAGTTCCTTCAAAAAATGGTGCCGAGGTAGATTGGAGATGAAATTGAAGATGACCAGCAAAATACTGCTGATGATGACGCTCCCATCCAGAATCAACCAAATGTAGATTCTGATGAAGAAGTTTTTAGTCACCAATACCAGATATAACTCAGGAACCATTGAGCAGATCTATTAGAGTCGGATAGGCTTTTACTAGATACTCCAGTGATCAGTATGTGTTACTTACTGATGGGGGAGAACTTGAGGATTTCTTAGAAGCCATGCAAGATGAGTTGAAATTCTTGCATGAGAATAAACCATTTGAGCTGGTGAAGTTGCCAATAGACAAAAGGGCTTTGAAGAATAAATAGATGTTCAAGATAAAGAATGAAGAACACAGTTTTCAGCCATTTTTCAAAGACGGATTAGTTATTAAAGGATTCAACCAAAGGAAAGAGATTGACTTTGATGAGATTTTTTCACTAGTGGTGAAAATGACATCCATTCTTACAATGCTGGGATTAGCTGCAAGTCTTAACTTAGAGATCAAATAGATGGATGTGAAGACTGCCTTCCTTCATGGTGACTTGGAGGAAGAGATATACATGAAACAACAAGAGAATTTCAGGAAAAGAGGAAAAGAAGATTACGTCTACAGATTGAATAAAAGTCTGAATGGCTTGTAAAAGAAACCGAGACAATGATATAAGAAGTTTGAGTCAGTTATGGGAGAGCAAGAGTAGACGAAGACTACTTTAGACCATTTGTATTTTTTGTGAAAAAATTCTCTGATGAAGATTTCATAATCCTTTTGTTATATGTGGATGATATGTTGATTGTTGGCTAGAATATTTTCAGAATCAACAGCTTGAAGAAGAAGCTGAGTAAGTCTTTTGCTATGAAAGACTTAGGGCCATCAATACAAATTCTTGGCATGAAGATAATCAGAGACAGAGGTGCCAAGAAGTTATGGTTATTACAAGAGAAGTACATTGAGAAAGTACTTCAAAGGTTCAACATGAACAAAGCTAAAGTTTAGTTGTCCTCTTACTAATCACTTTTAAGCTTAGTTCCAAACAAAGCCCTTCAATGGAAAAGGAGAAGGAAGAGATGGATAGAGTTCCATATGCTTCAGCAGTTGGGAGTTTGATGTATGCCATAGTGTACACACAGCCAGTTGTTGCTCACACAGTGGGACTAGTGAGTCGATTCCTTTCAAAATCTAGTAAGGTATATTGGGCTGCAGTGAAATGGATCATGAGATATCTTTGTGGTACCTCCAAAATATATTTATGCTTTGGAGCGGAAAAACCTGTGTTAGTTGGCAACACAAATGTAGACATGGCAGTTAAGGTTACAAAAGTATATTGCTCTCTGCAACTGAAGCGGAATTCATTATTGTAATTGAAGCATGCAAATAACTCTTGTGGATGAAAAAGTTCTTAGATGAACTTGGTTTTAGTAGGACATATATTCACTTTATTGTGATAGTCAGAGTGTTATCCACATTGGAAAGAATTCCTCCTTTCACTCAGGATCAAAATATATTGATTTGAGATATCAGAGATATGTTGGAGAAGAAACAATTACAGTTTGAGAAAAACTATACTGATGAAAATGGATCAGATATGATTCTACCAAGGGAAAAGTTTGAGTTTTGTTGATCATCTACAGGAATGACAGTTAACTCATGTTGTTGGTAGGGTAGAATTGAAAGGTGGTACCTAACCACATGAGAAACAAGCCACCATTTTTGATAATTAATAAGCCATCATTTTTGAAGCCATCACAAACTACCAATTTTGAAGCCACCATTGTTGAATGTTGAATTGCCTAATTAGTTAGGCCAACAACCATATGAGAAAGTATATATATATGACATTCTCTTCCTCTTCTAACACACACTCAAAAATTAAAGACACAAAAAAGACACCAAAAGAAAGAGAGAGAGGTGTAGTTGAAGGGAAAGGCTTTTATGCCTTTCCTCCTCCAATTCAATGACAAGAATTGAGAGAAGAAAAATTAGTGATAAAAAATGGTGTAAGCCAAAGCAAAATTGCTTTGATGAGTTTGAGTGAGAGAGAGAGAGAATTATTTGGAGAGTGACAAAATAGTGAAGTAGTTTAATTTTGGGAGTATTTGGGAAACACTTGAGTGCCACTATTTTGGGTTTATCTCAATTGTAATAATTGTACCTCTAGAAATATTTCTAGAGAAGTCTCTCTTGTAAGCTTACTATTTTAATAGTGGAAGAATATTTTTAGGAGTTTGTCCCGTAGACGTAGCCCAAAGTAAAAGGATGAACCACGTTAAATCTGGTGTGCTATTTTATCTCAGTTTTATAGCTATTATCAATGGTAGTTTTTTTGTTATATTGTGCTATTAATTATCCAGGTAAAATTCTGTCTAAGAAGACTGGATTTTAAGCGGGACCGTCTGTGACCCCTTCAGCCTTTCCTGGGAATTTTCTTGGTATTTATTTTTAGTATAATATTTCATACACTATTTACTTGTATAATAGTAAGTAATTTGTGTGCTATTTACTTCCGCTGCACAACATGCTAATGGGCCAACAACAAAACACCACAAACACAAGCTCCAAACCCATTACTAATCCAAGTCACACAAATACTGTACTCCACAATCCCCACCTTAATTTTAATGAACGAGTGCCAAAACGCAAACAATATTGGGTTCCGATATTGTGCTTTTGGCTTTGGAAAATCATTCAACACTATGATTTTAATACAACTAGAATTTGTTGTATCAAAAGGAAATTAGAAGAAGAATTTAACATCAATTTATCACACAAGAGAGAATTTATTAAGGAATAAATTCTGAAATTCTAGATGATGAAGATAGAAATGAAGAAATAAAGAGCTGGAAAATTTATAAAATATACTAAAGAAATTTTTAGAAAAACCATCGCAACATTTGTGACTGACAACATTGATGGCCAGCTTGGGAGGTTTGAATCTATATCAATTTTGCTTGTGCATAAGGATAAAAGCCATGAAGAATTGAGATGTGAATTTTATCAATTGGATGTTCTTATGAGTTTGAAGCAAAATGAATTTGAAAAGTGGAGAAAACAAAGAAAATAATTAAAATTATGCTTGAGAGGAATGGATGCCTTGAAGGTGTTTGACAAATGCCAAGTAAAAAGAAGTAAGAACTCAATACTTTGCTTAAGGAAAATTTGAAGCTTTCTATAAGGAAAAAGTGCAACAAGTTTTCTTTCCATTGTTGAATAGGTCTAAGGTGAAAGGTACTTGGAAGGACATTAGTTTTTTGAAATTTAAATTTTTAGAGTTCTCCCTCGAGGACAAGGAACCTTTTGAAGGCATGGGTAATGCCATGTCCCTAATGGTACTGAAGGCCCATGGTTGAAGGTGGAATAAACTTGAGCTGAATAGAAGGCTATCATGATTAACTCATCCTTTTATTTTACTTAATAGATTGAGTTAGTTAGAATTACAATGGTAGAGAGGTTGTTATGAGGTAGCTCAGTTGTACTGGATACATAAGCAGTAGAGAGAAACTTTATTATAAAAGAATTGTAAAACACATTCAAAAGGCCTGATTTGAGAAATTTCCTCTCTCTCTCTCCCTCTCTCTCTCTCTGTTCCTCTTCTTCTTCTTCTTCTATCAATTCTTCTATTCCTCTGCTTCTCTTCTTCTTTTTCTGTTCTTCTTCTTCTTTCTCTTCTTTCCATCTCTGTCAAGTACATGACAATTTAATATATACATACACATATACATACATACATACATATCTATATATTATACATTATATTACTATTATATAGAATTGTTGAAAAAATTAAAATAAATACTTGAAATTCAATTTCCAAAATTTGAAAAATTTGCGACAACGAAATTAACTAATAATGATATATATATATATATATATTTAATACTCCATCCTTTGAACAATTATCAATTGTTCTTGGTTGCTATTGGTGATCAACAATTACTAAAATTTTGATTTTTTTTTTGGCTTCTTGGCCAGAATCATCACCAAGTTTCAGGTAATCATATCTTTTAATCAATTTTTTCTCTTTCAATAACATATAACATGAGTCAAAAATATGAACATGCCTATATATTATAATAAATCTATTGTTAATAACACCGTATTATGCCACATATCACCTTATAATTTTACTATGTGTCACATTTTTTAAATAATGATAATAATTATTATTTTAGTAATTTTTTTTAATAATCATTACTTTTATAATGGTTTTCACTGAAAATACAAATATTATTTTATTTAATTATAAAATTTACATATGTCAGTCTATGTTATAATTTTTTTAATATTGTAATTTAATTTTAGCCAACTACTAAAAAAATATTAATCTATGTCAACTTATTGAAAAATATTAAATAGGAAAAAATTATTTATATTATTAATCTCTTGTTACGCTTTATCAAGCATAATTGCAAATACATAATATCGTAAATAAGTAGCAGAGTATCGTTTATACGAGAAAGATAAATTCTAAGTATAAAAAAATTAAATTATTTATTATTTAGAAAATGAAGTTGATTTTAAATTTAAATTAACCTTATTAAACTACAACAAGGTCTACTTTAAATTTAACTATTATAATTTAAAATTTAAGGCTATATTTTTTCAATTGATTATCTATGAAAATTTTAGAGTTTTAATCAAATTCTATTCTTTTCTTGATTATTAGTTGAATTTTTCTAATTTAAGTTTTAGTTTCTCTCAAAATCTAAAACTAATATCGAGACTAATTTTTATGTTACTTTCGTGATTACAAGAATTAATTCAATTTATTGAGATTTATGAGAATCTTTTTAGTAACCTCATAATTATTTTTCTTATCTCTAAGTAAAAACTATTTAAGATTATTATCTCTTTTGATTAATATTATGCTTCTACTTTTGCTTTATCATACAACATCTCAAATCAAATAATTATTAGCCATATAATTATTAGCATTACGTATAAAGATAACAAAATAATAAAAAAGAAATAATATTGAATCAAATAATTATTAAGTTCTACATCAATGAGTCAAAGAATAGTCTAACCCTAATCTAGGGTTTGGTTGTTCAAGTTTGAAAGATAATTAACAAAAGATTTAAAGATAATTAAGGTGAACATTGAAAACTTTAAAGAATTAAGAAAATCATACTCTAAATCTCTTTAAATTGAATGGATCTCTAGCTTAAACTTGAACTTCTCCAAGAGCTAAATCTCCTCCTCTCCCTCTTCAAAGAAATCTTAAAGCTATTTAGGAAAATTTTTTAGTGTAAAGCTTCAAGAAATTTGGATTTCCAGCCGCCAGATGATTCGCACGGCCATGCACACTGATCACCATGTCCGTATATAATTGTATCGCGTCAAAGCTCGAGAATTCTTTAAAAAGGCAAAGGTATTTCAATAAGCACGACTGTGTATTTTGTTTTGCTTCTGGTCTTCGTCTCTTTCTTTTCTTCTCTCTAGGCAGTCTTAGGGGTTGATTTCTATGGGCGTGCAAACAGATTCACACAGCCATGGGAAAAATTTCTCTTCTGCTCTTTACTTCCTTTTTTCATTTTTATATTGCATCTAAGTTTCTTTTGGCATTCCATCACTTTTTGCTCAAATTATGCCAACAACTCGTATTTTGTGAGATTATACTTCCATAAAGAATTATTCTAACTTCATTAAAGAAAAATATATTAAATTCAATCTATAAGAATAAAAATTAATTAAAATAATCAAAAATATATATACAAAATGCAATTTTATCATTTCTGAAAATAAGTATTATATTATTAATAATATTGAATGGCTTGATTTCATTGGATAATATTAAATAATATAATATAAATATTATATTAATTTAAGCATTTTTATATTATTAATATTATATATTAATTTTAATATTAAATATAAAATATTTTTTAAACATTTGAGAATTGTTATAATCTAAGTTTTTATTTATATTTTTTGTTTTTTTTTTGGCTATGATAAAAAAATATTCTTTTGATGGAATATCCATTTCTTTATTTTTATTATGATTTTTACCAAACATATAGAGAATACTTTATTTAGTCATAAAATTTATGTATATTAGCCTATGTTGTAAAATTTATGAATAATGTAACTTAATTTTGGCTTAGTTACTTTTATTTTCAAATTGAGGCTTGATTTTATAGGGTTTTCATTTTTTATATTTTAACATGTTTATATTATTCTGCTTCTTTTTTTTTTTTTAATCTTGACATTTTTTTATGTTTGATTGTTATGTTTTCAAATACCACTACTATCGTACTGTTTATAATTGAAATTTACATTTATAAAAAATAAAAATCAATCAAAAATTTTAATAAGTACCAAAATTTAATCAACTTACATTATATTTTTGTAATTTTTAATAAGTGTTTCCTAATTATTATTTAATTCTTTATATTTAATTTAAGTAACAAGTCCATCCATCCTTTTCGAAAAATAAATTAAATAATCTTTCATAACAAGTCCATCCATCCTTTTCGAAAAATAAATTAAATAATCTTTCACATTTAAAATGACTAAACTTTTTTGTTAAGTGAATAAAACAGTACCATAGTATCTATTATGTGGTTATAAGCCTAATATACTATTATCTCTTTTTTTTTTTGTTTCTTTCTTTTTGAATATATAAAAAATAAAATAAAATATTAATTTTTTAAAATTTCACCTAATTTATTCTTAAATAATAAAATAATATTATATATTTAATAAAAATATTTTATTATAACAAATAAAAAAGATTATACACCATAAAAATATATAAAATTTCATTTTATAAATTATTTTGAAATGCATACTATTATTAGAATATATATAAATAATTTTTTAAAAAATTTAAAATATTTTAGTTTCATTGAACTAAAAAAAATCATAGTGATGTACTAAATATTCAATTTGAATTTATTAGACAGGTTGTAAAAAGTACTAATTAATTTGAATTTTTTATAATTAATGATATTTAAGTACTTTTACTATTATTTGACTACTCTAATTATTTCAAATAATAATAAAATACTATTTTGTTAATAAAAATAAATGCAATAAATTATTTAGTAGTTTTCCAAAAATGAGACATGAAATTTCTAATTTAGTAAAATATATAAGACCAAATAATAATATTTCCTCTATAATTTTAATCCAAGTTAGATGCTGCCAAAAAAAAACTCAAAATAGTAAGTAATTTTGATCAAAATGCACAATTGTGAACAATTCTCGATATATGATAATCTATTTTCAAATGATATGGTATAATTATAAAAAGTTGAAAAATTAAGGTATTTTAGGTCAATTAATTTTTTAATATGTAGTAATAAATAGAAAAGCTATAAAGTTGTATAAATAGAAAAGCTCTTCATGTGATGCCTACTAATCATAAATTAATAGAAAAACTATAAAGTTGGATAAATAGAAAAGCTCTTCATGTGATACCTACTATTCATAAATTTAGAATAATTAAAACTCTAAAAATTAATATCAGTGATATGGCAGAAAAAATATTATTGATGTGGCACTCATATCAAACCCAACCGTGTTTCTAAATGAAATTAGTGGCTTTGTAATTTTGGTATGAATGTCATACTAATAATATGGTATTGCAAATTGAAGTATTTTTTATTTTTATTTTTTTCAATGTTATTTAGAATAAATTTGAAAAAAAAACTGGATTTTTTTAAATTTTTTTCACAACCCATTTAAATTTATCAATTTATTGAAATTCAATATCTAATTCTTTTAAAAGATAAATTTTGATATGATTATGTCATATTAAATGTCACATATTAGTTATATGGTAAAGTAATATTTTTGCTATGTGTATCAACAAAAAAAAAAAAAAAACTGGGATCTTTATATAAACGTCATATAGAAGATATTGGTACTGCCAGTCAGAATATTTTTTGGTATTTTTTTTTATTTTTTGCAAATTTATTTCGAATAAACTTGAAAATTGTATCTTTTCGTATTTTTCTTTTATAACCTGTTCAAATTTATCAATTTACTAAAATTTCATATCCAATTCTTTTGAAGATAATTCTTGATATGACTATTATATGAAATGTCACAAATCAGTATATCATTGCTATGAGTATCATGTAGCTGGCATAGATCCATATTCACATGGCTGTGACTCTAAACAATGGCTATATGATTTTGACCATAACACTAGCAATTGGATTTTTTTCTTTAATATTTTTTCGAATAAACTTGAAAAATAAGCTAATTTTTTAAAATTTTTGTTTCTTAATCCTTTCAGTTTTATCAATCTATTAAAATTCTACATCTAATGGGATAATACACTAAGATTATAGTCCCATATAATATCGAGTTAATGTCTTATTGGAAAAATGCACCACATATCTCATTGCGTTAAAAAATACACTCTAAATATAGTCCCAATTTTAATATATGTCGTGTTGGAAAATATACTCAAATATAGTCCCAATATTAATTTAATGTATTGTAAGAAAAATAGACTCTAAAAGCAGTCACAATGTTAATTTAGTGCTTTGTTGGGAAAATACATTTAGAATGTAGTCCCATTTTGTTTTAATTTAATTTTTATTGCAAAAATGTTTTTCTAGGATTGAAACTATAAAAAATTAGGAATGATATATTTATATTGCCATTTAAATTGATTTAAATTATAATAATATAAATAATTTTTATAATTAATGACTTAGACGTTATTTGGTAATATTTTAAGCATAAAATTTGGAAGTTGGATTATTTATTGTATTTATTTTGATTTTAATTTAATAGTAATTTAAATCATTTTTGTTGATTTTGACAAGTTAGGAGTTTAAGGGCATAATTTAAATATTTAGATTGAAAAAGGTCTGATATTAATATAGCAAACTAGTATATTAGTATATCTAGAAACAATTTGACTGTGTATTTCAGTTTTTCTTGAAGCATGGCTGTACTTAAACATCAACTGTCTTTTATTTTTTTTAAGCAAAACATAGCCATGTGAATTTGTATGGTTGTGCTTAAACACCAATTGTCTTTTATTTTTTTAAGCAAAACACATGGCAATGTGTATTTATTTCACTTGAAGTATAAATGTACTTAAACACCAGTTGTCCTTTTCTTTTCCTTTAATAAGAACACATGGTCATGTTTAGAAATAAGTAATATCGCCATATGTTTTTCACTGTTTGATAGCTTGTTAAATTAACATAATTTATAAAAAAAAATTACTCAATTATAGGCGTGTATTATAGTTTTATTATTTTTTTTTCTAGTTTCTAATTGAAGTGAGACAATTAAATATTTTAAAAATTTTAATAATATATATATATATATAATTTTTAAAATAGAAAAAAAGCAGCTGTCCTTCTTTTAAAGTGAATATCTTCGCCTCTGATTTAAATTTTAATGCCGATTAAAATCCCAAAAGAAATTAAATGAAATAATGAATCGGAAATTGGTATCAAGGATACTAAATTAGAGTTTGAAACAAAGGTTTTGAAATTTAAGGATACAATAATAATACCAAAAATGATAATAGTAAAAGTAATGTGGTAAATTGTGATAAAATTAATTCGTAACAAGTTAAAAAAATTAAAATTTGTTAACATTAAAAAAATAAAGTGGAATTAGGTGCAATTTAGTAAGTAATGCATTCGGTAAGAGTTTAATTGATACAACCCGTTGGAAGAAAAAATATATAATAATAATAATAAACTAAATATACATGCACACATGTGAATACCAATGTTAATGGAGGAAGGATTGGCTAATAATAATAATAATAATATACATGCACACATGTAAATATCAATGCTAACGAAGGCAGTGGTGAAATCAGCTGTTCGAGAAAAAGAAATAAAATTTCCTTTTAATGTATGTAAAGAGAAGATGTGGAGCTGAACTTCCATCTCTACTACTTCAACTGATAAAAATTTATTTTAAAAATATATATTCTGTGATCGAACAAGAAAATTTTTAGTGTCATCCGATTTTATCTGGTTTCGTCTATGAACGACGAGAGGATTGGCTAAAATAAGGTATGTGGTTTACTACCTAAACTCACCCTGTAAGCCTTGCTGGAACGGCACTAGCATGAGCAAATCGAAAATGTTATTTTAAAGTTTCTCATACAGCTGTTGAATGCTGGCATTGGGAAGCTAGAATCTTGACACGATGAGGCAAACCTCACCCAGAGCCAGGGCCTAACTAGTGGCTGTTAAGGTGTCAAAACCCTAATAATACGGTCTGCCAGCAATCAATTTCCGAAGTACAAGTTAGAGTTGGTAGTGGAATAACCACATTTTAGATAAAATTTTTAAATAAAAAAATTATTAATAAATATATGTTTAATTTTCTTTTTATATTAAAAAATTAATATAAATAATTGATATTAATATTTATATTTAAGATAATTTGAAAAATTAAAAAAAAATTAAAGTATATTTTTTTAATTGAATGACTTAATTCAATTTTAAAAATTAGTTTATGAGATAATAATTATTCAAACTATTATAAAAAAAATATATTTATTATATTTAATTAATATGGAATGCCAACACATCTTCTCATATTTAGGATTGAGTACATATAGAAAATGTAAAGTATGAAATTTGCAAGACTAAATATTTACGGGTGGTCTAATATTAAAAGATTAGATCGGTGGCTCTGATACCATGTTGAGAAAATAAATTTGGGCCTAACTTAATTTCAAAAGCTAACATACGAGGTGAGGATTATCCAAATTATTATAAGGAGTATATATTTATTATATTTAATTAATATAGGATACTCAACAATATAAGCATTCTGTGTGTGTATATATATATATAACCAAGTTTATGAGCACATATACTGAAATTGTGAGAATGTACAAGCATGAATAAGAATCTTAACAAGTAAACCAAAACTTAAATTTGGAAGAGTAAACAAAATATGCGAGATTAATTGACTAACAACAGAATATGTAATCATAAATCAAATAAACAAAACAAATCAGTATACGGGTAGTGAAATTTAATTTAAAGTAGAACCAGCAGTAGATGGTTAGGATTACAGAATTATAGCATCTATTGAATTAGTTTTATAAATAATAAATGTTAAACAAATAAGATAGTCTTTCTTTTAATAAATAAACAAATCTTTAAGTAATAGCTAACAGCAAGCGATTTTAATGGGACCAAACAATTTGATTTTGAAACTATATTGTTTTTTAAAATGGCTCAACTTAAAGATTAGTAGAAGGAAATAAAAAAGTAATAAAAGTGTTTGTAGGAGAAAATTTGTAGAACTAAAAAAACATGGAATGGTCTTGCATGAAAGAAGAAATTTTCATGCATTTACGTAATGGCATTTAATGTAAGTGAAGTATATATGCAAACAATACTAAAACCATACAAAATATAAAAGATATTTGAAACTATAATTTCGAAAAAATAAATTGAACCTTATGTCTGAACCAAATTGTAGGCTACCAAGACATCAATGTTGGAATCTCAATTAACAATAATTAATTATGTAAATTGAAAATAATTTCTTTTTTTATAAGAAGAAATATATTTTATTATAATTAAAGATGGGGAAACACATGAAAAGGAGAAGCAAAACTATCCAAGCCAATAGGCCTACCCTATACACCCAAAACTAGAGCTCCATCTTTTCATTGTGAAAAAACCCCAAGATACCCAAACAAGTATAGAAGTTTTCAAGCAGAACAATGAAATAGGAGAAAACAATAAGTGCACAAAACAACAATAGGAACACCAAACAAACTGAATGGATCCGCACTAAATCTGCAGTCTTTTTTTCACGCCTCTTTGTTTCCTCCATGTTGTGCGGGAAATGCCAAGAACCAGGTGTGGCGAGATGTTATTGCACATATCTGCTACACTAAATTCCCATAAGTACTTCAAACCCATTTTTAACTCCAGCAAGTCCTAAATCAACAAAAGTCATAGTATAACATGGCCCCAGTTCCGACCTTTCTTTGTCTTTCAGTAACAAAATGCATAACCAGACCAGCGAAAATAAAGTTTGAGGCCAAAACACAACCTGCTATAGCGACAGATAATATTCATGACTTCCAAGTCAGAAAGAGCAATTATAATACTGAACTACATGTGTCTCTGAAGTGAACAATAAGAAAAATTTATAACCGACATTTTATCAAGCTCTAGGCCAATAGCAGTTCGCACAGCTGGTTAATAACAGCTGGTTATATAGACCTGTAAGACACAGCAAGCCACTGAAAAATCATCAAGTCACAGCTGCTCAGTATCAGATTTCTATCAAAAGCCTCAACAAAATTCCAATATTTGCAACAAGCCACTAAAAAAATCATAAATTGCAGCCAATGAGGGTTGATAAGAAATATATTACTCGATGTGCAACACCATGTCCAACCATCTAGCGTCAGTAAAGAGTTGGTCGATATCAGATATTCATCAGAATCTCAGCAGAATTATCAAATTCATAAAAGCTCAGAAAAAAAACAGTAGCCATTAAAAACTGTTAGGATATGGATGTATTTACCTAGTTTAATTGTTGTCAAACACTTATAGCATTATCTCTTGTAACTGTACGTATCTCTACAGGTGTGTAAATCCAGTGGCGGAGCCAGCTGCTCCGAAGGGGGGGGGGAGGGGCCTGAAGAGGTGAAGGGGGGGCTGAGGCACAGAGCCTCCACCTTCGTTGCTCCGGCCGCCAGAAAAGGCCCCTTTTAAATACACGTCCGGAGGCCGGCAAGGGGGTCGGGGCCCCACCTGCCTCCGCCCCTATGTAAATCTATATATATTGTAAAGTATAATGAGAATATAACATAACCTTTGATAAATTATCTTGGTATCAGAGCCACTACAAGGCTTTACGGCCGAAAGCATTTCAATCCCTTCCTAATTTCTCAAATTCTTCTCTTTTTGTTTTCTTCGATATTACACCATGAGTAATCCACCAGAACCACAGACTCAAGTTGTTGCTACTCCTTCTCAACCTTCTATCATAACCTCCTCTCTTTCATCAATCCCTAATTCTCATAATCAGATTACTGTGAAGCTGAACTCCACAAATTATGTTGTGTGGAAAACTCAGATTCTTCCTTTGTTACATGGATATAATCTCTATCGGCATATTGATAGTAATTATGCGCCACCATCATCGGTTCTGCCTGGATCTACTGAACCAAATCCAGATTATGTAATCTGGTTTCGAGAGGATCAGATTGTTCTTCATTGGCTTGTTTCTTCTCTTTCTGAAAGCTTAATGAATAATGTGGCAGGTGTTACAACGACGTTAGGGGTCTGGAAAAAGCTTGAAGCCACCTATTCTGCTGGTTCCACAATGCAGATCCGTCATCTTAAGAGTGCGATTCATCATCTTGAATGTAATGATGATTCGATTGAGGTATACATGGAGAAAGCCAAAGTTCTGTCCAATAAGTTGGAGTCTCTTCAGAGTCCTGTTTCTGAAGATGATTTAGTTGGTGCTATTTTGGATGGGCTTAGTCCTGACTATCGTCCGTTTGTTCGATCGATTGAAGCCAAAATTTAGTCTATTTCTTTTGAAGATATGTTGGGGTTGCTTTTATTGGAGGAAAAGCAATTAAAGAAACATGAAACTACTGTTGCTTCTTCACCTGCAACAGCATTGTATGCATCTCGTGATCAATCTGGCAATTCATATTCCTCTCGCAGTGGCAGAGGAGGATGCCAAGGTGGACGTAGTAGTTCCCGCGGAGGACGAGGGTTGCGTTCTCATAATTCCCAGCAGTATAATTCTAGGCAGTTTGTTAGCTCTGCTGTTTGCTATAATTGCAATGGAACTGAGCATATTTCGCATCAATGCCCCAGTCAGCGTTGTGTGCAGCCAAGTTCTCAAGCTCATCATATTACCTCTCATTAGAATTCCTCACCTCAACCTTGGATAGTGGACACCGGTGCTACGCATCATCTTACTGGCTCTCTAAATAATTTATCTCTTGAATCCGAGTATCATGGTCCTGATGAAGTTACAGTAAGCAATGGTAAAACAATTCCTATTTCTCGTATTGGTAGTTCTGTTCTTGGCTCTAAGTTTCGTTTAAATAATATTTTGTTTTCTCAACAATCTCCTTTTAGTTTGTTATCTGTTCAGAATTTTTCTAATGATAATGAGGTCTCACTTGAGTTTTTCCCCAATCATTTTGTTGTTAAGGATATCCGCACAAAGGAAGTACTTCACAGAGGTCCAGTTGAGAGTGGTCTTTATAAGATGTCTGGTGGTGCTACGTTTTCTGCTTCTGCTTCAGTTCACCATATTTCATTTCAGTCTTGGCATTCGCGTCTTGGGCATGCTCATAATTGTGCAGTGTTGTCTACTTTGCGTCACAATAATATTGTTTTTAGTTCTAATAACAATTCTTTATGTTCATCTTGTGCTGTTAGTAAGTCGCATAGACTTCCATTTCGTTTGTCATCTTATCAAGTTTCTTCTTCTTTAGAGCTCATTTGTTCGGACGTTTGGGGTCCTTCCCCCATTCCCTCTATTAATGGAAATCGTTATTATGTTTTGTTTTATGACCATTACAGCAAATATACGTGGTTATATTGTCTCAAACGTAAATCTGATGTTTTTTCAACTTTTGTTCAGTTTCGTGCTCTTGTTGAGAATATGTTTAGTACTAAGATTAAAATGTTTCAATGTGTTTGGGGTGGTGAGTTTCGGTCCCTTTCCAAATATTTGTCAGATAACGGAATTTCGTTAAGGGTATCTTGTCCTTATACGCCCCAGCAAAATGGGTGCGCCGAGAGAAAACATTGTCATGTTGTAGAGGCTGGTTTGTCTATGTTGAATAATGCTTCTATTCCATTATCCTATTGGGATTTTGCATTTGAGTATACTGTTTATGCTCTTAATCGGGTTGTTACACCATTGCTTACTAATATTTCTCCCTATGAAAAGTTATTCTCTCACAAACCTGATTTGTATGCTCTTCGAATCTTCGGTTGCCTTTGTTATCCTTATCTTCGCCCTTATAATAAACATAAGCTTGAAAATAGGTCAACTCCTTGTGTTTTTCTTGGATACAGCTTGATACATAAAGGGTATAAATGTTATAATGTTTATTCCAAACGGCTTTATGTTTCTAGGCATGTCATTTTTGATGAAACTTGTTTTCCTTTTCGTATGTCACAGGTGCTACCATCGGATGTCCACTATGTTGGGAAAATCGCTATTTTCCCTCCCCTCGGACCGTCTTTAAGCAGGAATAAATGAGAAAATAAAATAATAATTGAAAAATTAAAGAGAATAAAGACACAAAGATTTAACGTGGAAAACTCCCAAATAGAGAAAAACCACGGCCATTGCCTAACGACAACCAAGAAAAATATTTACTATGTGGAAAATTGTTACAACCACAAATACAAAATATTTTTCTAACCGACACCCACAAAACAACCCCCAAATATTTATACTTCAGGAGACTCCAAGAGCTCAACTCTAATCTCTAATATAAAACACTTATTGTGTTTTAGTGTATTTCAAAACCTAAACATTGATTTCCTTATATAGGAAATTCTTGAGCATCATTTCCTATTCTTTCCCGATGTGGGAAAAATATAACTAAATTTTATATTATTTTTTTTGTTTTTGTCAAAGATGATAGCTAACAATTTCCACCTTGACAAAATAAAAAAAACAACATTGTCTGCTACCGACAATCATAATTCTTATCGTCAAGAATTATCATACCCCACCATAAAAGAGTATCACCACTTGGAATTACTTCACAAACTCCAAGAATTTTTCCATCGGCCATATCGATCCCGCTAATAATTTATGGTGCAACCCTCCTGTTGACTTTTCTGAGAGTTCATTAGCCATCGACATAATTTTTTCACCACACACTTTGCATTAACTGTCAACCAATGCCGTGCGTATTTCCGTGGACCAGCTACCAATAATCCGTCCTCTTCCATGGCATCTCAACGGGTAGCAATCATGCCATGAGGACACACTTCTCTCAACTACAGAGAAAACTCATCATCTCCTTCGCCACAGGAGATCACATTGGCAGCAACAACGTTAGAGCTTCTAGCCGAATTAGCTCCACCGTTCGGGCAATCTTTCCTCACGTGTCCAGTTTGACCACACCCCCAGCAGACAACCTTTCTCTTTCCGGAGCCTTTATTCTTTTTCCTGATACCGACAAATAAAGCTGAATTCTCATAAGATTTATTTTCCATTTCATTCAGTCTTCTTTCCTCAGTAATGAGCTTACTAACTACATCCACATACACCACTTCCTTACTACCATATTTCAGAACAGGCTTCATGTGCTCATATGTTGAAGGAAGTGACAGGATGAGCCGGAGAGCTTTATCTTCATCTTCGGTTTTCACTCCAAGAGTTTCTAATTCAGAGATGATACCGTTGAGGACACTCAGGTGATCGGACAGCTTTGTACCTTCCGCCATTTTCAACGTATGAAATTGCTCCTTCAAATATAACCTGTTGGATATATTTTTTTCCTGATACAATTCTTCCAGTTTCTCCCACAACTCCTTTGTCGTGGACAATCCAAGCACATTAGCAAGATCATTTTTTGATAAACACATGCGAATTTGACTTGCTGCCTTGATATCCAGCTCCTCCCATTCTTCGTCACTAATCTTGGATTTTTCTGAGTCTCCACTACCACCGCCTTTTCCTGAATTTCTTCCGCTAACTAGTTTACCCTGCAAAACCTTATGTAGTCCAGACTGTATCAACACGTCTTTGACTTGCACTTGCCACAGTGCAAAATTCATTCTCCCATCAAATTTCTCAATCTCGCATCTCATTGCCTACATGCTTACTTTGTGCTTAATAAAGGACCAGAAATAAATATTACACCAGGTAAATTCCCAAGAAGAGGAGGAGTCACAATGGTCTCACTTAAAATCCACTTGCCTTAGACTAAATTTGTGTCGTTTGACTGAATTTACCTCGACATGTAATTATTTATCTCACCACCAATACTCAAGCACACCAAAGCAAAACGGCTCCACCTTTTCCAAAACTCCACCAGCTCCAAAGGCTCCACCAACTTAAAAACAAAAAATAATTTTTAACAAAAAACTTTTCTGATGTGGAAGATCAGACCAAGCTGCAACCACAGAGCATACTAAGATTTTTGACAAAAATTATAATACCTAAGCTCTGATACCACTTGTTGGGAAAATCGCTATTTTCCCTCCCCTCGGACCGTCTTTAAGTAGGAATAAATGAGAAAATAAAATAACAATTGAAAAATTAAAGAGAATAAAGACACAAAGATTTAACGTGGAAAACTCCCAAATGGAGAAAGACCATGGCCGTTGCCTAACGACAACCAAGAAAAATATTTACTGTGGAAAATTGTTACAACCACAAATACAAAATATTTTTCTAACCGACACCCACAAAACAACCCCCAAATATTTATACTTCAAGAGACTCCAAGAGCTCAACTCTAATCTCTAATATAAAACACTTGTTGTGTTTTGGTGTATTTCAAAACCTAAACATTGATTTCCTTATATAGGAAATTCTTGAGCATCATTTCCTATTCTTTCCCGATGTGGGAAAAATATAACTAAATTTTATATTATCTTTTTTTTTTGTTTTTGTCAAAGATGATAGCTAACACACTATTCCCCTTCTCCATCACCGAGCATTTTGGGTCCCCCTCCGGTTCATTTAATACCAAAATCACAACAGCATGACCAACCTGTTGCTGCCAGAAATAATTCTTCATCTTTCAATGTTGGAGCGCAGCAAAATGAGCTTGAACTCACGGTGTCTAATCTGCCTATTGTCACTGCATCTACTGAACAAAATTCTGTCATTGAATCTCCATTAGCTTCTTCTCAAACAGAACAGCAGGCGTTGCCGTCCTCATTGCCACCTCCACAGAATACTCATCTGATGCTTACTCGGTCTAAGACAGGGCATTCTTGTCCAAAAGTTCTAATTGTTGCAGCTGTTATTCCTCCAACAAAACCCCAAACTGTTATTGAGGCCAAAAAGTATAAAGAATGGAGGGACGCTCTTGCTAGTGAGTTAAATTCATTACAACAATTGGGCACTTGGGAGCTTGTTTTACCTCCTTCTGATGCTAATATTGTGGGATGTAAATGGGTTTTTCGTGTTAAGGAAAACTCGGATGGTTCTATTGCCCGTTACAAGGCTCGTCTTGTCGCCAAGGGCTTTCACCAAAGGTTAGAGGTTGATTTTGGTGAAATGTTTTCTCCAGTGGTTAAGCCCACGACGATCCGAACTGTTTTGAGCATTGCTGTTTCAAATGGTTGGAACATTAAACAATATGATATCTCAAATGCTTTTCTTCATGGAAAGCTTGATGAAACTGTTTATATGACTCAGCCGCTAGGCTTTATTGATGCCTCAAAGCCGAATTATGTATGCAAACTACATAGGTCTCTTTATGGACTCAAGCAGGCACAGTGACAGTGGCATAATTGTCTCAAAGATTCGTTGCTCTGTTTTGGATTTGTTCAATCCAAACTAGATCACTCGTTGTTTGTTTATTTCAGAGGATCTATTACTGTTTATTGTTTGCCATATGTTGATGACATTGTTTTGATAGGAAATAATTCGGCATTACTTTCACAAATTGAGAAGCATTTGGCTGGTTCCTTTTTGCTTAAAGACCTGGGCAGGTTTCATTACTTTTTTGGCATTCAAGGGCATTGGTTGTAAGGACGTTTAATGCTTACACAAACCAAATACATTCTGGATTTACTTAAGAAAGTCAAAATGGATGAATCCAAATCAGTCATGACACCTGTTGTTTTACATAGTGCCGCTCCTAAATCTCTGAAGTCATGACACCTGCTGTTTTACACAGTATTTATCTTTTATAAAAGAGAATTTAGTTTGTGAGACCCAAGTGTTAACTCTTCTGATATTAGTTATCACCTTGACAGCACTTCATTAACCAATTCAACTACCTGAAACAATTACATCAACAACCAGATCAAAACTAGATGATCGTACCAATATAGATGTTATAGAGATGATTGCGTAACATTGCCCTTCAACTTGTAGCAGCTATAAAAGAGATACTGCATAAATTGACAGAGAGCGCTCAAGGAAGATCAACATAAGGAGCATCAACAGAAAAGTGCCACCATTTAAAAATAAAACCAGATTTGTCCAAAAAGCATAAGCCAAGAAGAAAACAGCAAGAGACCAGGCGAGTGTAACAAATTGATCAAAATCAACAAAAGCCATGGGATGCCAACTCAGCCATGGCCTTTCAATCATTTGTATATCGAAGCCAGAATTTGAATTTTCTCAAATAAGTGAAGAAGAAGACATGTCAAAATCAATTAAACCAAAACCAAAGACAAAACTACACTATAGCATTTAAGGCCTGTATATCAGAATGAGAATACTTCCCTGCAAAAAGAGTTTGGAATGTCTGACCCTTTCTCTTTTCTAATCATCACAGCTAGACCTTTGCAATTTTCTCTTTATCATTTAATTTTAAGTCTCCTATAGCCACCCCAACTTTCCAAATTCTCTTCAACCTCCAATTCAAAATACCCTCCCAATCTTCAACTTCTACAGAGGAAGGCTCCACATTTTGTCTCCTTTCCTTTTCCATATTGCAAAGAACAATTTTGTTCATATTAAGAATTCCGCTATTAGTGACTGAATTTTCAAAAGAGAAGTGAGTTAGAATATCTTTACCAACTTTATGCTTCTTGAGATTCCTCCCTCTTTTGACAACCGTAAGATTACTTTTCTTTCTTTGTTTGGGGTTCCCTTTATTTTTTCTTCCATTAGAGCACCTCATATCTATACCCAAGTGAAGAATTGAGTCATCCTCGTCCGTCTTCGATTGTTTCCCCTTCTACAGATGCGGGAACAATAGACTCAGATATATACTTGGATCTATAATGAACATGGAAATTAAAACTGGCTAAGGCTGATGGCCCTAGAATAGTGGGCTCCTCACGAATGGTCTCTGAGCATATGGACTTAAAATTAGGCTGAGATGTGGTTTTCTTAAGAAGGGTGTGGGAGGTGTCTTCCAAAATAGCCTTGGTTGGAATATCTAGCGATATAGGAGCCGACAGAGCCATAAGAGAATGCCCAACCTTGAAAGGTTCAGCAGGCTTCTTTTTAAGAATTTGCATAAAGGACGGTGCTGCAACAAATTTATTATCATTAACTATTGGAGCTACATCATCAGTTGAATTTGAAGAGTCTAAAGGTGAAGAGGCTGTTGCATTGCCTTGGACTTCACTTCGGTCAGATTGCTCGCCTTCAAGGACATTTTTCGGTAGCTGCAAGATAAGGTTTTTCCAACTAAAACCAAGTTGTGAAGTATTAAGAGCCCCAACCTCTTCAGTAATTCTTATATGAAAGGACTTATTATTGATTGTTATTGTTTCAGAAATTTCATGTCTCAAACTAGTCAAATCAAGATCGTTCCACAGTCAAGTCTGTTTCAGATTTGTATCTTCATCCACAGTTATGGAACCAAAAATTCATCGGAGAGGTGGGAGGGGCAAAATTTATATATAAAAAATTACCGACGAATAGTTATAAATTTATAGTTATAATGTTATTAACCTAATAACAATTTATAGTTTAAATTTCATTAACCTAATCATAATTTACATTAAAATTTTATTTTATATTCAAAATTTTAATTTATAATTTATAATTAATTTAACCTAAAATCCAAAACAGTAAATCAATTCATTATTCAACCCAATCACAATACAAATCATTTTAAATAAGTTAAAATATAAGTCAAAATTTTTAAGTAAGTTTACAGTTTACACAAATAAACATAAAAAGGTTCAATAAAAATCTTAAAGTAGAAATAAAATATAAAAAATTACTTCTTACATTGTCACAGTAATAATATATCTTATTAATCTTAATAGTTGACAGATCAAAAACTTGAAAGATTAAATATTATATATGCATATTATATATATATATTTATATAAATATTATATAGATATAATATAGATATGGAGGGGGCGGAGGGTAATTTATTATATAATTATGTATAGTTTATATATGTATATAAACTATACATATACATATATATAGACACATGGTAGGGGGGGAGGGGGTTTCATTGCCCCCCAACCCCCCCTCTCCCTCCGCCCCTATTCATCCATATCAATGAAAGTCCCCCATGACATGAGGTTAGATCAAAGAAGTCTTCTTTCCAAGTATGCAGCGGGACAAATTCACTCCTTATCCAAGTCAAATGCTCAAAGGCAAGATCCTCTGGTTCCCATTTCTTTACCATGGTGAACCTTTGCTTAAGCCAACCATGACTACAGTTCACCAACTTGCCAACATCATTTGAAGTTTTGGCAAATATAAGAATAATGCTCCCTCCCATAAGTGCAACCTTTTCCACCTTAACTCCATTTCTTTCAAAAAAAAGAAGGAAGGTCTCTCAGACAATGCACCGAAATTACTTCACGTACCAAATAAAGCTTCAACCATTCGATATTATCTTCCTTTATGTTGTATTCAAAACTGATACAACCATTACGACCACATTAGCGTAGAATCGACCTAGATGAGTAGGTTTGTCATAGATTATCTTAGCCACTTTATCTAGTTCAAAATTACTACTGCGTTTCTCTTCGACGTCTGAATCTGCTAATTTAACAAGCAACCTATTCCCATAAAAAAGACTTCCATTTAACTCCTTTATAGCTAGTGTAGCTTCCTACAAAGACTTATATATGACAAATGCATACCTGAATCGATTCTTAAGGTGTAGTTTTTTTGGAATGAAGATATCATAGATTTTGCCGAACCTATCAAACCTGGAAGAGATGTCCTTTACCAAGATATAAGGAGCAAGATAATCTATGAAGACAGAGAAAAAATAATTTTCCATTCAGGGGTGGCAGATTTGGGTGTTGTACGGCTGAAGGGTTTGAGGTTTTCTCCTGGGTTTTCTCTCATCGCGCAAATGGCTCAACTCACTTTTAAAGAAGTTCCCCATGGCGAAGGTGAAGATGCTAATCGTTAGGGAGTGTTAAAGTTAATTCCATCTTACATAACTCTTTGCAATATAACTGCTTACACCTCCTGGTTTTCAACGTAAAATGTAGTCTTTAACATCCCAAGTTCAAAACTTTTTCAGCTTTTTTCTCAGAAAATATCTCGAATAGGTTAAGCACAATGAAATTATAAGATTAGAAATGTTAAACTGATCAAGTCCTTACGGTCCTGGTATGGTTAACTGGTTTGCAGGTTCTTTTTAACAACCCCTAATATATATCCAAAGGATGGTAACAATATGAGACATGATCTTCTCCTATTGTTGAGTTTTGGGAAATATATGGGACAAGTAGTGACTTTGGTTAAATCATGTAGATGATTTGTTACTTCAGCTTGTTTGCAGGCTTGCTGGTTGCTAAATTGAAAATAATCTTAAACAAAACAAAATCAATGTACAATAATAGCAAGTAAAAAATAACCACAAAAATACGAGACACAAGATTTAACGTGAAAAATTCTCCAGTATATAGCGAAAAATTATGAGACAAGCTCCGAATGAAATCCAATATCAAAGAAATTAAGCACAAAAATAGTCTCAAGTAATCCACACTTGAGATCATCATTAATGGAAAAAATACTTAAATACCTTTATAGTAAATCCTCAATCCTTTTTGAATAATAACCCCAAGAAACTAGAGAATAACCCTCCCAAATTGAACTAAAAACCACTTGAAATCTTTGATGGAAACTAATTAAATTTAAAGCCACAAAAAGATGAACCTGACTTTAAATTTTTCTCTCTTTCTTTGTTGGCTTGCAAGAACCAAAGAGCCAAAAAACCAATTTCTATTACCTTCTTTTTATACTAATCGGTGGCCATAAACCAACTCAAAGTTAGTTTTTACTTTTTGTTTCCTTTCCGTGTCCAACACTACACACACCACAATTATTTCTTCTTCTTCATCTTTTTTTTAATGATGTTATGGGCTATATTTTAATAGGCCAATAATCTCTCCCTCTAGCCCATGGGAAGATGTCCACAAACCTATTGCTCAGTTATCACTCAATCCCATCATCTTAGTGCAGAACTGATGCTTGTCGTAAGTCACCATTTTGGTCAATATGTTAGCTAGATTCTTATCAATGTGAATATTCTTTAATAACATCTCTTCATTATTCACCACTTCATGAATCCAATGGTATTTCACATTAATATGCTTAGTCTGGTTGTGGTATGTGACATTCTTGCTCAAATCTAGAGCGCTTTGACTATCACAATTTATCACATACTTATCTTGCTTCAAACCCAACTCTCCGATAAATCTTTTCAACCAAAGCATTTCTTTACCAACTTCAGTCATAGCTATATACTCTGCCTCAGTTGTGGATAGAGTAATGCGCTTTTACAATTTAGATTATCATGATACAGATCCCCATCAAAAGTAAACACATACCATTAAGTTGACTTTCTGCCATCAAGGTCACCTGCCATATTCGCATCTGTATATCCCTTAAGAATTGGTTTTAAACGTCTAAAATATAAGCACATCTTTGAAGTAGCTCTCAAATATCTGAGAATCCATTTGACCACCTCAAAGTGATATTTTTTAGGATTAGAAAGAAACCTATTGACCAAACCAACAACATGAGCAATATCTGGCTGAGTACAAACCATAACATATATTAAACTCCAACTACAGAGGAGTAAGGAATAGCTGCCATTTCTTCCTTCTCCTTTTGAGTAGAAGGATAAGATTTCTTACTAAGTGTAAAGTAATTAGCAAGAGGTGTACTAATTGGCTTAACATTCTTCATAGTAAATTTGCTTAGAACCTACTCAACATACTTCTCTTATGACAACCACAACTTCTTAGCTCTTTCCTATCATAAGTAATCTGCATGCCTAAAATATTTTATCCTGGTCCCAAATCATTCATATTAAATGAGCCAAACAATTCCTTTTTTAATCCACTAATCACTGTAGCATATTGCCTTACTCTCAATATATTATTCATATTGAGCAAAAGAATTACAAACTTACCATTTAGAAATGTCTTGAAGTAAACACAATGATCTGCATATGTTCTGATATAGCCATGACTCATCATGAAAGAGTCAAATTTCTTGTACCACTGTCTTGGAGCCTATTTCAAACCATACAAACTCTTCTTCAATCTGCAAACCATGTGTTCTTTCCCTTTTACTTTAAATTCTTCTAGTTGCTTCATGTATATTTCTTCCTCTAATTTGCCATGAAGGAATGCAATTTTCATATCTAACTGCTCAAGCTTAAGATCCAAGCTAACAGTCAACCCTAGAATCACTCAAATAGAGCTCATCTTTACAATAAGAGAAAAGATCTCATCAAAATCAACCCCTTTCTTCTTATTGAAGCCCTTTACTACCAAATGAGCTTTATACTTAACTAGCTTCTCTATATCCATTTTAAGCTTGTACACCCATTTGTTCTTTAAGGCTTTTTTACTTCTAAAAGTTTAACAAGCTCATAAGTTTTATTCTTCTTCAAAGAACTTGTCTCCTCCTATATTGTTTTCATCCACTGAGTCTTCTCTTTATGATTTTAAACTTCCTGAAAATTTTTGGCTCCCCCTCTTTAGTAACTATTACATACTCAGAACTGGGATACCTGGTAGATGAATGATGTGCTCTAGTTAACTTTCTGACTTGAGGTTATTCTATAATCTAAGGAGGAAGGGCTGCTCCTCCTACTTAACATCTTCATCAACATTAATTAGTGCTGGCATATCATTAATCCAATGGTCTTCAAGCAACTCTCCCTCATCTGTGGCATTTCTAATTGAAGGAGAAATTAGTATACGAAGAGGAATTTCTTCACTGCTTGTAGTCTTCTTTGATATCTCAAAGTCTGATAAGGTCATATTTTCATGGAAGATTACATCTTTGGACCTGATGATTTTTTTCTTCACTGGATCTTATAAACATGCAACCAAACTCTAAATCTCCATAACCCAGAAAAATGCATGGAACAACTCTATCATGAAGTTTTTATCTATGTTCCTTAGGCACATGCACAAAAGCCTTGCATCTAAATACCTTCAAGTGACAGTAAGTAACATCCTTCCTAGACCATACTCTCTCAGGTATCTCAAAATTCAAAGGAGCTGATAGAGAGTGATTCATCAAGCAGCAGACAGTGTAGAGTGTTTCACCCCAAAATGGCTTAGGAAGATTAGCCATATTCAACATGCTTCTGAGTTTCTCCAAGATGGTTCTATTTGTCCTTTGAACTACACCATTATGCTGTGGAGTACTAGGAACAATCTTCTCATGTCTGATTCCATGTTTAAGTGTTAATTCTCAAACTCCTTTGAAGTGTATTCACCTCCATTGTCACTGCGAAGACACTTTATGGATGTTCTCTTCTCTCTTTCCACCATTGCTTGGAACTGCTTAAAGTATTAAAGAACCTGGTCTTTTATTTTCAAAACAAACACCCAAACTTTTTGTTAAGTATTATCAATAACAATAACAAAATATCTACTACCTCCTAATATTTCCATATCAATAGGACCACATACATTAGAGTAAACTAACTCAAGTACACTCTTTTTCCTTTCGGAGGAACTACTAAAAGATACTCTATGTTGCTTCCCATACAAACAATCATCACAATGGTTTTGACTCATACCTTTGGAAAAGGGGGTGAGAGACTTCTTTGCCAAAATTTGTAACCGTTTCCTACTCATGTGAGCCAGTCTCCTATGCCACAAATCTGGTGAAGCATCATCTTCAACTGTATTCAGAGCACCTTTGATCATCTTCACTTAAGTCTTATGGAGTGCGTAGCACAATCTACCTCTAGACACCATAATTGAACCATTCGTGAGTTTTCACTTTTTATCACTAAAGATATTGTAATAACAATTTAAACCCAAGACATTGGTAGAAATCAAATTTAAGCTTAAATCTGGCACATGTCACACATTCTTTAGAGTCAACATGCAACCAATATTTGTTTGAACATAAACATCACCAATTCTATATAGCTGGTGTTATCCATTTTCACTCTACCTAAATTTCCTACTATATACATAGTAAAGACATCTCTCCTTGGAGTAGCGAGGCAGGATGCTACTGAACCAACAACTCACTCCATATCAGAATTATTAACCTTGTTATGCTCCTTAACAAAGGAGAGTACAACCATTTCTTCATTATCATCAGCTATAGTTGCAGTAGTATTTTGATCATCCTCCTTCCTATTATTTTTCTCATCATTTTGTTCCTTTTTCTTAGCTCTGCAGTTTCTTTTCATATATCCCTCTTTGTCGTAGTGACAATAACTAAATTTTCCTTTTGATTGTGACCAGCCTCTGGATTTATATCTCCCCTTAGGATCTCTGTTTTTACTTCTACCCCTACTCTCTATGGTTGTAATAAGAGCATGTAAAGTATCAATGCCCATATCTTTTCTTCTAGTCTCCTCATTATGAAGACCGTCATTTACTAAGGATAAAGACAAAATACCACTTGGATTAGAGTGACTAGGAGACACTGCCAAGGTCTCCTAACTATCTAGCAAAGAACTCAAGAGCAATAATGCCTTCAATTCATCATCTAGAGTTGTTTTCATGATGCTCAACTGATTTACCAATTCCTGAAACTCACTTAAGTGTTCTGTAATTGACCATCCATCCCTAAGCTTCAAATTCATAAGCTTTTTGACAATAAAAGTGTTATTTGAGCGCTTTTCCTCTCATACATAGTTTCCAAATTTTTCTATAATTCCTGCACATTAACTTCTTTGCTTATATAATGGTAGACATTATTATATACCTATTGTCAAATAGTACCAATATTTTTTTTTTGTGCATCTTCTCCCAATCATCATCAAATTTCTTACTTGGCTTGGTATATCCAAATTTTATAGGATCATATAGGTCCTTATAATAGAGAAAGTCCTCCATCTTCGACCCCCAAAATTGAATAATTTAAAGCTGATAATTTAATCATAGTACCTGCGAATTCCTTTATTCTAATTCACACAATTAATTCCACACCTAAAGAATCAGACTCTGATACCACTTGTTGGGATCTCAATCAAGAATAATTCATTGTGAAAATTGAAAATAATCTTAAACCAAGCAAAATCAATAGACAATAATAGCAAGCAAAGAACAACCATAAAAATAAGAGACATAAGATTTAATGTGAAAAATCCTCTAGTATAGAGGGAAAACCACGAGACAAGCTCCTAATCAAATCCACTATCAAAGAAATATATTCCCAAGTAATCCACACTTGAGATCACCAATAATAGAGAAAATACATAAATATCTCTCAAGTAAATCCTCAATTCTTCTTGAATGATAAGACTAAGAAACTAGAGAATAGCCCTCCAAAATTGAACCAAAAACTACTTGAAATCTTTGATAGAAGCTAATTAAATTTAAGGCCATAAAAATGAACTTGGATTTAAATTTTTCTCTCTTTCTCTGTTGGTTGTGCAAGGAAGAAACAAAAAGCCAAAAAAAAATTTCTATTGCCTTCTTTTTATACCAATCGGTGGCCACAAACGAACATAAAGTTGGTTTCAACTTTTCCTTTCCTTTTCCATGTCAAACATTGCACTCATCACATTTATTTATTTATTTTTTTAATGATGTTATGGGTTGGATTTTAATTGGCCAACAATCAATGCTTGAATAGAGAACTACTAAAGGTTAAGCAAAGAGAGGTGAGAATTATAGCATATGGATATGCATATGGTTACCTTAAATTTTTATTGTTATTACTTCTTTTCCATATTGATTATTGTTGATATTTTCCAATGGTGTTGCATTGTTTTATCCATTGGTATTTCTTTATTGTATTATTGTTTAGCCCTTTGTGTGAGAACCAATAGGCCATTTATTGTGATTGTTCTATTAAATTGATGCCTAGCCATAGATCTCTTATTGATAAAAGAAACCTATGTATACATAGGTGAAATACTATATTGAAAGGGAAGGTATTGCCTTATATTGAAATTGAAAAAAAAATAATATTATTGTACTTTTGTGAATCCAAAAATTTTCACTTAGAGGAAGCACTCAATTTTGCATTTTGATGAAGTTCCATATGGTAACAAAGTCACTCCAATTGGAACTACATGAATCAGGCGTTGTATAAGCCCAATAGGGAAATTAAAGTTTGTGGCACTAAAAAGGTCTATTTTAGAAGTAAATATGTAAATTTTCTTCACACTATTAAAATCAGTCCATTATGGTTCCAATGCAACTTGAATCATTCAAAATGGACATTGGACGAGAGAGAACGTGCCTTCAGAATTTTGTTATTCAGATGTACAGCGTAGCAGCCGCATGCTCTTCAAGGGTGCTGCAAGGAGCTAAAAACGTGCCACAAGAGCCTTATCCGAGTTTTTTTTTTAAATTTTTTAAAATTTTCTGATTTTAGCATCTAAAAACTCTAAAATTAGGCACTCCCTACTTCAATTTTCTTCACTCGACTTAATCAAGCAAACCTAATTGCTAGTTGCTTTAATCTCTCCTCTCTTTTCTTATTCTTTAAATTAAAAGGTTTATTCTTCCTTAATTTGAATTGCCTAAAATTTGCTTCCTTAGCAAATTTGGGTGCTTGTCCCTTTTAATTTAGCTTTTCTTAAGTTAAATTAAGATTATTTTTCTTCTTTAGCAAAATCCTAACCTAAATCAAGGTGGGACTATGATTTGGTCATACCCTCAAGCAGCCATCCACCAAAGCACCAAAGAGAAAGGTAGAACCCTAAACCCTAAGCTCTCTTATTTGATTGGACTATTTTTTACCTAAATTTTCAAGGACTATCCTTTGGTACATAAAATGGATTAAATTTGGACTCAAAATAAATAATTAAAATTAAATCTTTTTTTTAAAATTAGGTTGGTACATGAACTTAATTGAATATTATCTTTTTTTCAAAATTAAGTTAGCACATGAACTTAATAAAAATTGTCACTTTTTTCAAAATTAAATTGGCATATGAACTTAATTGAATATTGTCATTTTTTTTTCAAAATTAAGTTGGCACATGAACTTAATAGAATATTCTCACTTTTTTTTTAGAATTAAGTTGGCAGATGAACTTAATTGAATATTGTCACTTCTTCAAAATTAAATTGACACATGAACTTAATTGAATATTTTTACTTTTTCAAGATTAAGTTGGGATAAGAACTCAATTTTAAATCAAATTTTCTTCAAATTAGGGTTTAAAAGTTAGGCCCTAGACTTAGATTTAAACCTAAAATGAACTTAGAATTAGACGCATATAGTTAAGGTTAGAAAATAAATTTTAAAAGAGTTAAAGCCAATCATCTTGCAATGGTTAGAACTTCATGGGATTTGATTCTTATTCAAATGGGATACGCAGTCCTACTTGAAATTTCACTCTAAGTATCAAGTTCACTTTTTCCTTAACTTTGTTTTCGCTTTATGAACTCTTGTTTACTTAGTTTTATTTTCTTTTGGTGAATGTGTGCTTAACCTAGAATCTATCAGGCTAGGGTTGGGATCCCCTTATTGTTGGTTTTGGAATGTAATCTTTAATTTAATTTCTTCCTTTTATTCTATTATCTTGTTATGCATGGATGTATGAATTATATGTAACTGTCATTTCATATTATATCTGTCATATAATGAAATTCATTTTGTATGTTCTTATTTAATCCAAGGCCAAAACTATTTTTACTTAAAATCTTAAACCTAGCCTGGAATCTATCTTTTGGTTCAAGGCTAGTGATTTTATCCTTGGGGATAATATTGGAGTTTTTTTTTCTTAAATTTTCCTTTTTAATAATAAATTTGAGCGACGACTCATTTTCAAAATCATTTTGCTTTTAATTCAAGAGTAGCTAACAAAGCAGATTGACCTCAATACTTTTTTTTTTTTTGTTAAACTTTGCCCTATTTTTCAGTGCTCTGGTTTCATATGCTTTACAGGTCGGGCCTGAAAAGGCATGCTTAGGCAAGGGGCCTCACAACTGTACTGTTATATCTTCTATCAATGAGAATGACTTTACTCTTTTATATGTAACCCTAAGTGAATTGTATTTCATTGATACTAATCCACTATTGCTAAACTATTCTTGTTATTATTATGAACCCAAACCTTGCATAGCCTCATATTGTATGAATATACTATATTCTCACTAAGATGAAAGCTCACTCCATAATAGCACTAATGTTGGATCAAAGTAATACAATATCTTATACATTCTTCCTCTTGAAGCCAAAATTTGTTATATTGTGTGTGTGATCTTCTATAGTGCTTCACAGTATGTATATAAATAACATATGATAAAGTAAAAAATACTACACAGTGGAGTGTAATGTAAAGCATATTACAAATAAATTATATTATATATAATATAAGTATTTTTTTAATTATAACAACTACTAAAAACTAGAGCTCGCTAATATGATTGTGGAAAATAAAAAGTAAAATAATTATGGGTTCTAAGTTAACCCAGACCCTAGGACCATCAGTAATTATGTCACATGGCGAGTCACCATGGCTCTTCAGTTAAAATTTTTAACTCTTTTTAAATGTATTTGAACAAAAGATTATCTGATTTTTTTGAACAAAAGGTTATATGATTTTATAACCATCAGAATTCATCAAGGATTTAAAAAGCTTTGAAAGATTGAAGGTTTGGGATATTAAAGGAGATATACATAAAAATAAAAAGGAACAGTGTAGAAAAATAAAAAGGAACAGAGGAAAAAGCAAAAATGGGACGTAGAGAGAGACAAGGAGAAAAAAAAACAATACTAAGAAAACACAAAACACAAAAGAATGCGCAATGAATTTAGAATAAAAATGCGGATAAGCTTAGATTGAGGCGATACAAAGCAGGTTCAGGGATAATTTCACAGAAAGTGTGTGCTATTGCTAGAGGAAAAGCCTGAGTTCTACAGAAACTGACCAAGAAATCGGAGCCTACAATGTTGGTATGGCTTCCTTACTTAACATTTTTTTTTATTAAAATGAATTCCCTATTATAATATTCCATGTTAATTTTGGAGTTTTAAATAAAGTTATATTTCATAAATTGCATGTTTAATATCCTATTGTGATTAGTGAAAGCATGAAAAATCATGATCAGGTTGTAATTATGTATTTTTGCAAATTCTATGAGATTATCTAATGCATTAATCCTTATTTTAATTGCTAAAAATTGGTTTTATATTTTGAAAATATAACTTGCATTTTGTGATTGTGATTTTTTTTTATTTTGTGTTTTGTTTTGATCATTTAGATGTAAATGAAAGACTAGAAATTCATTCAATGTGGTTTTCAAAAAAGAAATTTGAAGCAATGGCAGGCAACTTTGCATTGAGAAACGACAAGCTTGCCATTGCTCATGGTGATTGCAAGCTCACAATGAGCCATGGCTAGCTCAACATGAGCCATATGGCAAGTTGGCCATGGCCATGGCTTGACCATGTCTTTTTTTTTTTAACTTTTTGGTTATTATTTAAATTTGAAAAGTTTTGACAGTACGAATGAAAATTTTGATTAGATTAGATTAGCTTTCAAATTTAAAATGATCAAATTTTTAGAACAATTTTATTTTATTGTAGTTTTTTTAATGGAACAGTAAATTAAGAAGTATTTAATTTTGGCATTGCTCTGAATTGTTACCTCTAATGTGTTTGTATATGTTGATTATTTATTTATTTCTTTCTGTGAGCTCATTTATGATTGAAATGTTAATGTCTTATGTTTAATATTTAAGTGTATATATTGGGGTATTTTTTAGTTATTATCATAATTGTTTTTATTATTAGTTTTATTTTATTTAAAGGAATTATTGTAGAAGGCATGTTTCCACTATCTTGTGGGTGGCTTATTTTATTTTATTTTATGGTTTTTGAACCTTGTAAGAGTATGTTTCCATCAAGTTTAGGTACTCATTTTATTTATGTATGAGACAATTTATTTTTTTTTTGTGATGAATGGATACTAATTTATTTATTTATCTTAAATTGTTTATAATGTGAATAATCGTATAATAAATAAAAATAATATAATATTTAGATTTGAAAAGGAGGCCGGTTCTACTAAACTGAGCGTATTGGAGGTACTTGACCATTTCTTACTTTCCTCATATATATCCAACATTTCGAACCTAGTAGGGGGTTGGAGATTCCTTAGGAATAGAGTCTTTCACTCTTATATTTTCTTTCTAGCCTGTGAAATGGCAACTTCAATTCTTTAGGCCTAGGCCCGTATTCTCTAAGGTCCATAACCCAACAGTACTGTAGTCGCAAGATTTATTCTGCTAGGAACGGGGGTGAAAATCTCTACTCATAGTGGCAACTCCACTAGGAATAAGAGAATTTAATTTTATTAGTCTTTATATTATATATTTTTATTATAATATTATTCATTGCATCACTTATAATTTTATGTGTGCTTGAGTTAGGATGTCCTGCCCATGTTATGTGTGTGTAAGTAATACAATGCTTTCAATGTAGACCCCTAATCTTGCCATGTAGGAAAAAAAGTAGATCTAATTAATAAATTAATTTATTAATTTTATGATTTATTAATTAATTAAAATATGAAAAAAAAGTAAACATATAAAATCGAGGCCTCACCATGTCACATCCAAAATTACCATGATTCTTCGGTTAAATTTTTTTTTAACTCTTTTTAAATGTATTTGAATGAAAGATTATTCAATTTTTGAACAAAAGGTTATTTGATTTTATAACCATCATAAATTATCTAGGATTTATTAAAAGATAGAAGGTCTAGGATATTAAAAGAGATATGCAGAAAAATAAAAAGGGAAAAAAAAGAAAAAAGAAAAAAGGGGATGCAGAAGGAGACACGGAGAAAAATATAAAGTGTAACACCCTTATACAATATATACATACAATACATATTTTCAACATATATAAAAAATGCATATACGATACAAAAATGTCACAGACCGATTTAATAAAAATTTTTACATTTCTGTTTTAAAATTTCAAATACTAAATATATAAAATTAAATAATATATAAATATTCTTTATTTGCTATAGTAACCCGAAATAACATTTTATATGAAAATCTCTGGGAAAAATTCGCCAGATTTTTGTTTGTAATTTGGACGTTTCCAAACTTCTACAAAATACAACCTGCATAAAACAAACACTCCAAATAAAATCAAATCACCATTTCACCAATACTTCTCAATTTCTCCATATTTTTTCAAAATACTTATATATAGGTATATATATCAACATCACATATAAGATCCCATCTTAAACAAATTATTCAAATCATTCTTTACAATTTATATTATATACTTCAAAAACATATCATAACATATATAATATCAAAATATAATGTAATATCAAATATCTACATGCTGACAACTGGCTCTGATCTTGATGTACTGAAAAACTCTTCAAGCTCAATAAATACAAACCTAGACCCGACCATGTCTAGTAGAACTCTCCGGCTCTACCAAAACATCCATGACACCTGTGCGACGAATTACAATCGCGCTAAGCCGAAGCCTAGTGGTACAAACTTTGATAACAATATAGTCCAAATGTAATGTCAATGCACAACACATATCTATATCACAACTCATAACATTATATCTCTTTATATTGCTCAATTATATCACAATTCATAATTCACATTAAAGCAAAGATAAGCATGGGCCTAAAAAGGATCTAATATGCTATTCAAATTTCAGAGTTACTGCTTTGGTCCATAATGACACCATGTGTCTAGCCCCGTAGGCAATATATCCATGGATAATGTAATAGCCCTAGTCTCTTGGACCTCAACCCGGCTAGACGCTTAGGCCCCAGTATCTTGGTCCTCAACCCGGCTAGACTGCTATAGTTTTTGAGGCTTACGACCCAGTCTTTTACCCCAAAAACATCATATATTTATCAGCTGGCCTAGCTTACGACCCAATCTTTTCACCATTCCAGCATTTAGCCCATAGGCAATCATAGGCATGCCGCCAAACCCAGAACTCTAAAAATTAAATAACATACTAGGCACACAATTTATTCATATTTCTCATTATCAAATTCTTTCATAATTCCTTTATCAAAACTTTTATCATTTTCTCATGATTAAACTAGGCACATTGCCTTATTAAATCATCTTTTTCTCATTTTTTTTCATTTATTTATTTTTCTCATTATTAATCTCTTTCTCATTGTCACATATTCAATCTAGGCACATTGCCTTATTTTCACTTTTTTTTTTCTCATTTTTTCTCATTTTCACATCTTTCTCATTTTTCTCATTTTTCTCATTTTTATCAATATCAATTCATTTCATTATTCCACATATCTCATTTTTGCATTCACAACACATTATCCAATTACTTTGGGTATTTTCACATAATATACATATTTCACATTCTACACAATTTAGCCATTATCAATGGCTTTTCACAATGCATTTAATATATATATGACATTACAAATGTCATAACACATTATTCATATTCAATCAATGAACCAAGTAACTTAGCACATTTTTCAACCAATATGTGTTAAGCCCAAATGTCATGCAAATATAAACAATATATTCAAAGTTTGTACATACCTCCACTAGCAACCCAAAGCAAGCTTAACACAACCTCCAATCCTATCCTTTCAACTTGCTCTTCACCACTTGGATGAAGCAAATTAACCTCCCTCAATGCCTATATCAAATGTGATCATTAGCAATCATTTAATATCACATTCTAAGACATTCTCAACATCAAATCTTAATTTAACAATACTCCTACAAAATTTCAAAAATTAATTCTTTCCTTACTTTAACTTAGCAGATCCATATTAACCCATTAAATTATTGTTTTAAGTTTATTTATATCATTACAAACATATTTTAACATGTTTAAACCAATTACATTAATTAACCACATGCTTATGTTCAAAATACTAAAATGGCATAACCTTCACCATTGAAGGATCTCTATTCCAACTCAATCCAATTATCATTTCAATCTTATTTCCACCACTTATATCATCAAATAACATGATTTAAGCACTAAAATAAAAAATTAATCATTCTTTAAAAATTCACTTTTTCAAAACCCTAAATCAATACTACCATCTTCAAACTCTATCCAAACTTAACTAAATTCATCATTTGATTTTAAAATCCTTGTTTATGCATCAAAATAACACATTTGGAACCAATTTGCACAATTAAAACTCATGATTTAAAAAATTCAAATGTTCCATAACCCTAAATTCTCTCTCTTCACTAAACTCAACTTAAATTCAACCATTTGTTAAATCTAACCTTAAAATCATTAATAACCAATCAAAACAACTTCATTCATATCCAATTAAGCAATTAAATCATGCTACTATGAAATCCAAAAATTCACATAACACACTTTTCCATAAAATAGGCAAAATTGGTAAAGAAGCTTACCAATTTATGAAGAATCTTCTAAAAGTTCACTTAAATACTTGAAATCTCTTCAATTATGGTTGCTTAGAAGAAGGAAAATCCTCTCTTGAAGCCATGAAAGTCGGCCTAGAAGGAAAGAAGAAGAAGAAGATAAAAAAAATAATTTTCTCTTTCCTCCCACTCACATTTTCAACCTTATATATATATTATTATTTTAATATATTTTTAATTAATTAATTAATTAATTAATTAATTAATTAAAATCCCAAAATATCATCTTCCATCCAAAATTATTTATTTTTGAATTATTTTATTAATTTTAAATTTCTAAGATTTAATTACCAAAATACCTTTTTACTTTGACTTTTCTTTTAAAAAGTATTGACTTTTATATGTTGTATATATTTTACATATATATCACATATATATTCCACTTTTTCATTTAAAATCCCTTCATTTTTCATTTAAAATCATTAATTTAATTTATCCATTTTAAATTATAATTTATTTTATTAAATTTTCAAAAATTAGAACTTTTCAAAAAATTTGAGATATTACACATATGCACAAGTAATGTGTATCTTATATACACATCAAATGTATCTTATATGTGTATTAAATATATTAAGTATGTAATGTATTAATCCAACATATACAATTAATATACCATATGTATATGTTATATATATATTCTAGATATATTTATATTGAGTATATATAAAATTTTTTTATCTCCAAAATCACGGATGTGACACAAAGTGTTAAGAAAAGCACAAAACACAAAAGAACACATAGTAAATTTA
This sequence comes from Garcia nutans, assembly GCA_947685225.1. Lineage (NCBI taxonomy): Eukaryota > Viridiplantae > Streptophyta > Magnoliopsida > Malpighiales > Euphorbiaceae > Garcia > Garcia nutans. The sequence continues at coordinate 57,989,027 of CANTUV010000008.1, forward strand.
GAATCAAAACATAGACAAACTCAGAATGACAGGATACAAAGCAGGCTTTAGGGAGAATTTCACAAAGGGAGCGTGCTGTTGCCAAAGGAAAAGCTTGAGTTTTATATAAACTGACTAAGAAATTGGAGGAGCCTACAACATCAATATGGCTTCCTTATTTCTCAGTTTTTATTAAAATGAATGCCCTATTATAACATTCCATGGTAATTTTGGAGTTTTAAATTAAGTTTGATTCCTTAAACTGCATGAATGCCCTTTTCTTTTCTCTCTTTCTAAAACCCTAGCCATCTCCTATTCTCCTCCTTTCGAGCAGAAGAATTTATAGAAATTAAGGGTGATACGGCCAGGCCAAGAGTGGCTTGGCCGTGTCTCTTGATTTTCCTTAGGACACGGCCAAGCCTGCTAGCCGTGTCCCTCACTGCTTCTTTCTTTCTTTTCTTTCTTTTCTTTCTTTTCTTTCTTTGGTCATAAGGGGTGACACAGCCAAGCCAAGAGTGGCTTGGCCATGTCTCATGTGACACGGCCACAAGCTTGGCCGTGTCACATGAGTGTGTTTGCTTCTGCTTCTATTTTGCTTTTTCTTTGCTTTGGTCTTTGGTTTTGCTCTTTAGGTGAGACACGGCTAGTGGCTTGGCCGTGTCAAGCTTTGCCAACTTCATTATTTGAGGGACATGACCAAGCTTGATTTGGCTTGGCCATGTCTTGATTGGTTCATGCCTTTCTTGCACTGTTTTGATCTTCCAAGGGTGTTTTTTCACCTAAACCTAAAACAAACACTTTAAACAAACTTAAAACAAAAATCAATCAAAACATTAACTAAAAACACATAAAAATCATACTAAAAACAAGTACAAAATTGATCTAAACAACTACCCCACACTTAATTCCTTGCTTGTCCCCAAGCAAGGCTAAAATCAAAGCACACTAAACAAGATAAATTTTGTTAAGTTGAAGAGTTATAAAGATGCATCAAGACTTCCCTATCCCTAAATCCGCAATCAATATCAAATCAAACAAAATTGACACCCATGCAATTAAGTGGTTTTCCATGCATAACCAATGTTGTTGCTCCCTCACTAACTCTTACAAGTGTTTGATCATGGTGGTATTTACACTCATAACCATCAATGAAAGATTATTACTATAGGCTTGCTTATCAATCAAATCTCCACCACAAAATAACAATCAAACATCAATCAAAAGGTCTTTATTGAGTTGTAATGGGGCTAAGGTAAAGGCATGATATTTAGGAAATATTAGCTTGATCATTAAGTTCAAGAGCACTTTAAGAATGAAGTACCCGATCATATACATTACCTAACAATCCCAAAACACCTTCCTCTCATCTACCCCTTGACATTAAAGAGTTTTTCAAGGAAACTCACTTATTAAATCTTGTAATGATACATTCTAACCCTTTCAACAAGAACAACAACTATTCTTATTATTATATATATATATATATATATTTTTTTTTCTTTTTTTTTCTTTTTTTTCTTTTATTATTTTGCTTTGCAATCTTAAACCTACTAAATTTAACCCCACACTTAATTCAACACAACACTCGGTCATAAATGCTCTTAAAATGCTCTTGACCTAATGAAAGGGTAAGAGTTAAACAACAAGGTTCAAGCTAATGGTGTTGTGAAAAAGAAAGAAAAGGAAAAATAAAATAAGCTCAAAATTGGCTAACTAAGGTTGAATATAGGGTTGGTCTTTTTAAGCCAAAGTGGGTTCACCTAATTGCCTTAATCATCTTGATGCCAAATTGAAATTTTTTATGTAGTCTTAAAAAGCATTTCAAAGCAAGTTCTAGCAAATCATCAATCAAAGATGTTTACCCACAAAAAGAATAATAAGTTGATAGCTCAATTCCTCACTAGGTTAATGGCAATGCAAAGAAAAACCAACAAAATTGACAATAAGCACCAATTCTACTCAATTCTCAATTTCATGCTTCAAAAATTCAAAGGTCATCTATCAACAATTTTATAATAATTGAACTTTCTAAAATTCATTTATTCAAAGAAAAACATTAAAAACATTAACTAAACTTAAACAAAAAAAATAGCTTAAAAGTAAAAACACAAAACAAAAGTAAAAACACAAAACACATAATGCACCCCACACTTAAAGTTTCACATTGTCCTCAATGTGAGCATGCATACTACAGAGAGGGTTTAGATGAAACCTGATTTTCAACGTTCCCATATACGATGTGTAGGGCTCCTTCCACCTATAATGCAATTGGAACCCATGACTGAGAGAATGAACAACATGTAACTTTGAAAAGTACCCGATGTACGGCAACCCCTAAATAGTATTCCTTGAAGAGAACATGTCTCAAAGGGACATGTGAAGGTCACCTCGGGGTGATCCTCCAGTGCTATAGGAACGTGGTAATAATCTTTGTCTTTGTGCAACCTGGGCATATCAGATTTCTGCTCTTCCTTACCACCAAGAGTAGTAGAAATGACTTTTGGGGACTCTTTAAGTTCAACCAAGTTTGGTTGAATCACTTCTTCATCCACTTTTACAATGTCAGGTCCCATCTCAACAACCTCAGCACCTAAAATTAGCTTACACTCCTTAATTTCTAAATTGGGCATTTCATGCTCTTCTTCTAGGGTCATAGTCATCCCAATCTTATTTCCACTATCTCCTTGGGAGTGCATATTATAGATGTCAGGAAGTTGCTTACCTTGCTCCTCATCCTTCAAGCTACATGGAAATGGATTTGGTGGCCTATCAGGATTGGAAAATTCATGCAACTTTGGTGAGGTTAATGCCTCCAAATTCTCCTTCTCGTTTGATTGGCTCAACTCCTCAATGTTGGTTTGTATCTCCTCGCCATTATCTTCTTGATTAGTGCCTGCATCCAAAGAATCACAAAATTTGTTATATATTACCTGTTCACTCTTCAAATTTGTGATTACCTTGACTTGCTCCAATTGGCTAGGATATTCCTCCTTTTGGTGTGCTTGGAGTTGATGTGCCAGTTGCCTAACTTGAATTTCCACCCTCTTCAATGATTCCTCCAAAGAATCCAACCTCTCATTGATCCCTTCCTGATTTTGTGTGCTAATTTGAAGGTAAGCATTCAAATCATTTTTCCACTGTGGATTTCTTGCATTGAATATGATTTTGTGCACTAATTTGAATGAAGGCATTCAAACTATCTTCCAAAGTGGGTTCCTTAAGTCGATCTTGATTGTGTGCGCTAGTTTGAATGAAGGCATTCAAACTATCCTCCAATGAGGGTTTCTTAAGGAAATCTTGATTTGAATATTGTTCTTGAGAGTAAGAACTTCTCTGGTAAGGTTGAAAACAATTTTGAGGTGCAATGTGTTGCTGATTTTCCCAAGAAAAATTTGGTTGGCTTCCCCAGCTTGGGTTGTAAGGATTAGAATATTGGTCATTTCTACCCATTTACTAGAAACTATCAAAGTCATCTTCTTCCTCTTGCCATTCTTGGTATCGTGCGAAACCGAATGAGCATGTATTTACACTATGCCCTGCATTGCCACATGCTGCATGTAATATCCCAAAATGTGCCCTAGAAGTTTTAGTATAATTGTTGTTTTATTTGAATTAAAATGTATATGTTAATTTGGGAGAGAAAAAAAATTTAAAAGAAAGTGTATATGTTGTGTATATGAAAGTATATATAACATATATACAAGTCAAATGTGATGGTCAAGGGATGAAGATAATTATTTTGTTCTTTGTGAAATTACTAAATAGGGTAATAAGTGAAAGAGAAGTAAAATAAATAGGTGAGAGTATTTAAGTAATTTCTTATTTTGGAATACTTGGTGGAGGTTTAAAGAGATGAGATATTTGACTTTTCTTCATTTCTTCTTCTTTCCTTCTCCATTGTTGGCCGGCCATCCTAGACAAGAGAGAGAACAAGAGTGAGTTGGTGTTTAAAGATCAAATTGAAGGAGATTTTAAATAAACAAGTTGGAATTTCAAGAAAATTTCATTGTTTTGGTAAGTTCTCTCTTGATTGCTCTTGTTGTTTTTGAAGTTATTTTTGGAGTTTGATGAAGTATTGTTAATAATATGGTTAGGATTGCTTGTGGTGTGTTTGTAAGTGTTGAAATGGAATTAAAGATAAGAAGTTAGGTTGGTGTTGGTGATGGAAGAGGAAGAGTGGTGTTTAGTGAAAATTTTTCTGTTTTACAATTAGTAAAGGCTGTGACTTGTATGATTTTTAATTAAATATAGAAAAATGTTCTTGAAGTGAATTTTTGATATGTTGTGCCTCTATGAGTCTAGAATGACTGAAAAATATGTTGATTTGATTTTGGAATGGTTATGATTTTGGAAAGATTATTTTTACTAGACCTGTTCCAGCAGGTACCTTAACTGAGACAGCTATATTTCGGGATTTTTAATAAAATGTAGAAAAATCATATTCAATTGAATTTTGTATATATTGTTGCTTAGTGAGTCTAGTATTTGAGAAAAATAATTTGGAACCACGTCGATTGAATTTAGTTTATGGAATTCACAAAGTTCAGAACTGCTGCCAGGATGCAGGGCAATTGGGGCAGTCTGGTTGGGTGAACTATTTGACCAAGATTTTGTGTTCAGTTTGATCTGAAATTTTAAAGGAATGATTTTAAGATGTAATATTTAGTTCTTTAAAAATTTTAGAATTTTTAGTCAAGTAGATTATTTTATACAATTTTTCAAAATAAGGATAGAGTGGAGTCTAAAACCAGAATGTACTATTCATATGGTCATTTTGCTAATACTCCTTTTGGATTAGGTTGTGAAGAGGTTGAATTGCCCTAGCCTAAGTGTTGAGGATTCTTGGAAGAGTAAGTATATAGATTGGTGTGAGTTGGTTTTAAGGTAAGTACAAATTACATTATTTCATACATTCATATTATGTTGAGATTTAACATACATTTGATTGTAAATGTGTTAAGAAATTTAATGCATTATTAATGCATATTAATAATGTATGTTTGGTATGATGTGAATGTTGTGATGAGTATGTAAAATATGTGTTAATGCCATTGATTATATCCATTTGAATGATGAAATGAAATATGGAATATGAAATGTAAAAGATGTGATGATGAAATGAAATGTGAAAGATATGATATTATGAAGAATTGCCCTATTGTGATTTGAGATCATATGAGATATGAGGCCATGGTTGTTGGCTATGATAATGCAAATGAAATATATATAATGGAGGCATGGTTGCCTAATTAATTATGAGAAATGAAATGAAAAGAAATTGATAATGAGATAAATGAATTGATTGTGTGCCTAATATGTTTATTCAATTTTCAGAGTTCTGGTTTTGGCGGCATGCCTATGAATCACTGGATAGGTGAAATGACCGGGTCGTAAGCCGATTCCAGTTGAAAAATGTGAAATGTGATGTTTTTGGGGTGAAATGACCGGGTCGTAAGCCTCAAAAACAAATTATTGAAACTAGATTGGGTGAAATGACTGGGTCGTAAACTCAAATCTAGTTGATTATCCATGGATAAATGTATTGATGATTATGATTATAGACCAAAACAGTAACTCTGAACTTTGAATAGCATATTAGATTATTTTTGGGCCCATGCTTGTATTTGTTTAAATGTGACTATTGAATGGTTAAACAAATGAATAATGAGATGACTACTATACATACGTTATTGAAACCGGTAAAATTTGAAATATAATATTCTCTTGATTGTGTGACATTAGCATGGCATTAAAGCATCATAGCACTGTAATTTGTACCACTAAGCCGTTGGCTTAGCGCGAATGTGATTCTTCGCGCAGGTGACAGGGAAGAACCAGAGAGTTCCTCTAGGCCGAGTCGAGTCTAGATTTTGAGGTGTTGCTAGTGGGCTTAAAGATCAAAGACTGACTGCCAAAGAAATGTATAAATTTTATGGGTTGTAAAACTTGAGTTTGGATATATATGAATTTGTAAATATTGTTATTTTCCACTGCATAGTGAACAAATATTTTATCTACTGTATTTCATAATAAACCTTTACTTTATGTTGTACTAGAAGTGTAAATCCTTTTTACAGGTTGTAGTTGAGGTTATAAGGGGGATTTATTGGGAGTGTACTGAGAATGATTTTATTTGCATTGATTTGTGTAAAATATTTTAAAAAATCAGAAAAAAAAACTAGTTTTGTCGACACTTGGGACTCAATTTTTAGGCAAAACTATGGCAAAATTTCTGTAAAAATCGGAACTAAAAATTTGACTAAGTAAAATTGGTAGCAACATTAGGATAGTGTGGCGCCTCTACTCGGCTTACATATGTAGGTCGGGAAGGGGTGTTACACTGCACATATCTCTTGGCGTGGCATAGGTGCTCTTCCTCTTGCATTTAGCACCTTAAGTTGATTCGTCAATTCTGCTAATTGCCATGCCATTTCAGACTCATCGTTCCTATCAGAAACTCCCTCTTGCCTTGAAAACTGCATCTTTACAAAAGGCACTTAGCAACTTAAAAAAAACAAACAAATAATTAAATTAAAAGAAAATCAAACAAAAACAAACAAACAATTAAAAGAAAATAAACAAACAATTAAATTGTAAAGAAAAATCAAACTATCACTACTTAAACAATCTTCCCCGGCAGCAGCGCCAAAAACTTGTTGCGCTCGAATTAAGTACTACTACAAGCGTCACTCGCAAGTATACGAGGTAGCTGTAGTAAAGGTGATCGCCCCAAGGTTGTTTCCCCAAGAAGGTGTGGTTCGTAATAGCTTGATTGACAAATTATTTAAAAGAGAAAGTTTGTTGTTTGGAATTGTAAAAGAACAATTTAAACCTAAGATTAAGGAGTGTAGGGATGAAGTATGAAGGTTGTACAAGATCAAATCGATTCTTGGGAAGGTGCCTAGGGATATAGGTCCATTCAATCAAAGCTCAATTCTCAATTATCCATTAACATAACCTTGTAATTAATTTGTTGCTTAAGGTTAATTAGTCAATTACCAATCCAGTAGTTCTCACATTCATGAATTAACAATGACCAATTCTTTTACATTTGCAAATTAATAAACCCTAGAACTTATATTTCTAATTCATTCATAGGGTAGTCGATTGCATAATTCCGATATTGAATTTCACCTCTCGGTCCTTCATTCAATATCTAGAGATCAATAGATAGCTAATCTATCAACCTAGCATAAATCCAATGCAATCAACCAACAACAAGGTACATCAATGAAAATATCAAATCAAAGCATTCAATCAAATATACTACAAACCCTAGGTATGGGTATTTAATTCAACATCATCAATTTAAAACATTCATTCAACTCAATATAAATCAAATATAAATTGTTCATTGCAATATCAATTCTCTTAATACAACAAAAACAATATTGGAATGAATTAAAAGAGAGAATAGAAAAACCCCTTTTGAAGATGCCAAGAGTAGGATTGCTAGTCTTCCTCCTAGCTCCACTTTGATGTTTGATGAAGAACTCAAGCCCTCTTCAATGGTTGATTCCCCTATGGAAGATAGAATGGAGCTTTCTCAAGTCACCAATCCTTTCAATGAAGCTTCTTCAACCTTCAAGAGCTTGTTAACCCAACTTATCCCAAAGAACCTCAAAGATCTTATCAATGGAAGATGGAGAAGATGAAGATGGAGGATGAAGATGAAGGGACAAGGAGAGTGTCACTCTCTCCTCATCCCAAATCGTGATTGCTCCCTCCTTCTCTTTTCTTTTCTCTCTTTCCTCAAACCCTAGCCGTATCCTCCTTGCTCTTTTCTTTTCTCTCTTTCTAAAACCCTAGCCGTCTCCTATTCTCCTCCTTTCGAGCAGAAGAATTTATAGAAATTAAGGGTGACACGGCCAAGCCAAGAGTGGCTTGGCCGTGTCTCTTGATTTTCCTTGGGACACGGCCAAGCTTGATGGCCGTGTCCCACACTGCTTCTTTCTTTCTTTCTTTTCTTTCTTTTTTTTTCTTTGGTCATAAGTGTAACACCCCCATATTCAATGCACACACACTATAACCACAACAATGTAGCATAAGTGCACCAAACATAGGGATGCTATGGTTTCCTTAACATTCAAAACATTTTAAAACTTGATACCATATCCATATCATTATATCTTATTAACAAAATAGATCATTTACTTATAAAACAAAACATATTAGTTATCTATATATATATTTAAATATTACACAGCGGAAGTTATAAAATATTTACAAATTTACATTATAAACATTACTTTACAAAATATAAAAGAAATATACATGATTGGCAAGTCAGCTCTGATCTTTAAGCTCCCAAAATCAACTCTTCAATGTCTACTCTCACTCGGTCTCGAAGAGCTCTCGGGTTCGATTCTATCAGTTTTATCACCTGCGCGATTAAACACTATCGCGCTAAGCCAAGGGCTTAGTAAGATAAAACATGCAATCGATATGCTTAGATGCTATACAATGCCAATTCTGATTTATATCATATATGTAACAACATAGATGCAAAGCTAACAACATACCTTTACATTTCATAACCTAACATACATATATGTATCTCACAATTCAACATCTTTGCATATACTTTATTAGTTAATCATTTAATCATCCATGAACAACACTAAGCAAAGACAAGCATGGGCCCAAGACACACTAATATGCCATTCAATTTTCAGAGTTAATGCTTTGGTTTTGTTATCACATTTATCAATATCAATATCATATACCCAACTAGGCTTCAAGGATTAAGTTCAACCAAGCTTCAAGGGGAGCAAAGCATGCTAAGCATCAACCCAACTTGGCTTCAAGAACTAACCCAACCTAGCTTCAAGGGTTGTAACATCTCAATTAGGCTTCAAGGATTCAATCCAACCTAACTTCAAGAGATTGTTACACTCATTAGGCATGCCACCAACAACAAACTCTGAAAATGGAATAACACATTAGCCACACAATTCATTTAGATTTCATTCTCAATTCTCATTATCATTTAGGCAAACATGCCTCATTTATCTCCATTAAATCACCTTAGCCAATAACAATGGCTCCACATTTCATTTCACAATATAACACTTCATTATTCAAGTGTATATTTATCTCACATGACATCATTCATAAATATTAACATTTCATTCCACATTACTCATAAAACACATTACCATTCAAAGTGCATAACATAACATTGTTAATTCTCAACAATGCAATTAGGGTAAAACACAATTGACATGATTCATAGCTTTAGGATCATTCACAAGTGTTTTTAATTCATCCCTTGGTTTAAGTATGTTTATGTTTAGGTTTAGAGGCCAAACTACCTTTGAAGAATCTAAACTATGCAAACAAGAACAAAGAAATCAAGCAACATTCAATTCATTTGTGGGACACGCCCAACTCACTTGAAGGACACGCCCAACCTAGTTGAGGAACACGCCCGTGTCTTTAACAATAAAAGAGGCAGTAGCCAATTCAAATAATTGACACGCCCAACACCTTTGATGGACACGCCCGTGTCACTAAAACCAAAAGAGACAGTAGCCAATCCAAATAATTGACACGCCCACTCCCCTAAATTGCTTTTGGCCGTGTCACCAAATCATAAAACATTAACTAAAACCAACACTTTCTCAATTGCACTCAAACACAATATTCATCATATAACATATTTCACATGAACATAATCAATGTTCTAAACACATATTCATCACAAAAACCACTTCATCACACATTAATATCACAATTAAACACATATTCACCACAAAACCCTAAAACCAACATCCTTCTCCATCCATCCAAATCAACAACCTCCAATTAAACTCATAACTTAAAATTAATTTAACACTTGAAAACACAACACAACACATCTCAAATTCACTAAATCACAAAATCACCAAACCCTAATTCACTTCCAATACAACTTCCAAATAAGTAAACAAAATAAGAGAATACTTACTTACAAAGAAGAAATTCCACAAATCCCTTGTCAAATCCTTTGATTGCTTCTTCAATTTGCTTCTATCATCAAGAACACTTCTTTTTCTCTTTTCAATTTGGAGAGCCGGCCACCTCTTGAAGAAAGAAGACAATGATCAAGATACAAAGTCAAATTTTGCTTTTAATCTCCACCAAGTGTTCTTATCCAAGCAATTACTAAAACACCCTCAATCATATAACTAACCTTTGTCTCATATAAGTCCTTATATGTAATTTCATTAACAACCAAAAATATCTTCTTCCACTTAACCATCACCTTGACTCTTCATTTGACCACTTTATATGTTATATATATCATCATATACACAACATATACATTTGTCTCTAAACCCTATTTCTTTCTCCAAAACACATATGCACAAGCATTCTCATCCCAATTTCTTTTCTTATCCCATCATATACATTCAATTCAATTTAACAATAACAACAACAACAACAACAATATAATCAAAACTTCTAAGCCACATATGAGGATATTACAATTCTCCCCCTCTAAAAAGAAAATTTCGTCCTCGAAATTACCTGAAATTAACTCTGAAACAACTGAGGATATTGCTCTCGCATCGTTTGCTCATTTTCCCAAGTTGCTTCTTCTTTCCCATGGTTCTTCCAAAGAATTTTCACCAATGGCACTCTCTTGTTTCTCAAATCTTTCACATCACGTGCCAAGATAGCAACTGGTTCCTCTTCAAAAGTCAAGTCTGGGCTCACTTCAATTGATTCAAATGGCAACACATGAGATGGATCCGACCTGTACCTCCTCAACATGGAAACATGGAATACATTATGAATACGATCCAACTCAGGTGGTAAAGCAAGTCGATAAGCAACTGGCCCAACTCTTTCCAACACTTCATATGGCCCAATGAAACGAGGACTCAATTTTCCTTTCCGACCGAACCTCAAAATCTTTTTCCAAGGAGACACTTTCAAAAATACCTTATCTCCAACATCAAACTGAATGTCTCTCCTTTTCAGATCTGCATAAGACTTCTGTCGGTCTGAAGCTGCTTTTAACCTGCCTCGAATTAATTTTACTTTCTCTTCAGTTTCTTGAATCAAATCAGGACCAACCAACTTATTATCTCCAAGCTCATTCCAACAAAGAGGTGTCCTACACCGTCTGCCATACAATGCTTCGAATGGTGCCATACCAATGCTGGATTGGTGACTGTTGTTGTAAGCAAATTCCACAAGAGGTAAAAATCTATCCCAACTTCCAGAGAAATCGATGACACAGCTCCTTAACATGTCTTCAAGAATCTGTATCACCCTCTCTGACTGTCCATCCGTCTGTGGATGAAAAGCAGTAATGAAGTGCAGTCGAGAACCCATAGCATAATGCAAACTCTTCCAAAATCTTGAAGTCAACCTGGGATCTCGATCAGACACTAAAGAAGTTGGAACACCATGCAGTTTCACAATCTCCTGGATATACAGCTCAGCCAACCTCTCCAAAGAGTAATCCATCCGCACCGGAAGGAAATGAGCTGTCTTAGTCAATCTATCCACAATCACCCAAATGGCATCATGTTTCCTTTGTGTCAATGGCAAACCAGACACAAAGTCCATTGTCACTCTTTCCCACTTCCATTCAGGCACTGACAACGGCTGAAGCAACCCGGTTGGAACTTGATGCTCTGCTTTAACCTTCTGACAAGTGAGACATTTCGATACAAACCCAGCAATGTCTCTCTTTAACCCAATCCACCAATAATGCTGTCTCAAATCATGATACATCTTCGTATTACCCGGATGCATAGCAAACATCGACTGATGAGCTTCTTCCAAAATAACCCTTTTCAAATCAGCATCATCGGGTACACACAATCGGTTCTTAAACCAGAGACTCCCATCATCTCTCACAACAAAATCTCTAGTCTTCCCAATCTTGCAATATGAAATAATCTTCTGAATCTTCATATCAACCAACTGAGCCTCTTTGATCTGATCTAACAAAACTGGCTTCAATTGCAACCGTGCCAACAATGCACCATCATCACAAGGTACAAAACTGGCATGCAATGCTCTCAACTCAACAAGCAACGAGAGCGAGTAAACTGTTAAACCAGCTAAAGACTTCCGACTCAAAGCATCAGCAACAACATTTGCTTTACCTGGATGATAGTCAATTAAGCAGTCGTAGTCTTTAATCAATTCTAACCATCTCCTCTGACGAAGATTGAGTTCTTTCTGGACACCCAGATACTTCAAACTCTTGTGATCAGTGTAGATGAAACATTTTTCTCCAAATAAATAATGGCGCCAAATCTTTAATGCAAACACAATGGCAGCCAATTCCAAATCATGGGTCTGATAGTTAAGCTCATGCGGTTTCAACTGTCGAGATGCATAAGCTATAACTTTCCCTTCCTGCATCAATACACATCCCAAACCTCTATGTGAAGCATCACTGTAGATCACATATGGTTTGCCTTCAACAGGTAAAGTTAAAACAGGCGCTTGAGTTAACATATCTCTCAACTGCTCAAAGCTAGCCTGACACTGATCCGTCCACACAAATCTCACTCCCTTACGAAGCAATCTGGTGAGTGGAGTAGCTATCAAAGAAAACCCTTTCACAAACCGCCTGTAATAGCCTGCCAAACCCAGAAAACTTCTAATCTCAGTCACAGACTAGGGTGGACTCCAATTCAGAATAGCTTCAACTTTACTTGGATCAACTCTAATGCCTTCCGCTGAAACAATATGTCCGAGAAAAGCAACTTGATCCAACCAGAACTCACACTTTGACAATTTGGCAAATAACTGCTTCTCTCTCAAAATCTGCAACACAATCCGCAGATGCAAATCATGTTCCTCCTCATTCCGCGAATACACCAGAATATCATCGATGAAGACCACAACAAACTGATCCAGATAGGGCCTGAACACCCTATTCATCAAATCCATGAAAGCTGCAGGTGCATTCGTCAGACCAAAAGGCATAACTAAAAATTCATAGTGCCCATACCTGGTCCTGAAAGCTGTCTTCGGAACATCTTCAGCTCTGACTCTCAGCTGATGGTACCTAGATCTCAGATCAATTTTAGAAAACACAGCTGCACCCTTCAACTGATCAAAGAGATCATCGATTCTAGGCAAAGGATATTTATTCTTAATGGTTACTTTGTTCAATTGCCTATAATCGATACATAACCTCATAGTACCATCTTTCTTCTTCACAAAGAGCACAGGAGCTCCCCAAGGAGAAACACTGGGGCGAATAAATCCTTTGTCCAACAACTCCTGTAATTGCACTTTTAACTCCCTCAATTCTGCTGGTGCCATTCTATAAGGAGTAATAGAGATAGGAGTGGTACCAGGTAACAATTCAATACCAAACTCCACCTCTCTCTCTGGAGGCAATCCAGGCAACTCCTCTGGAAACACATTAGGGAACTCAGCAACTGTGGCAATGCTATCAATGGGAAAACCCTTCACTCTAGTATCTATCACATGAGCGAGATAGGCTTCACACCCCTTTCTAATCAACCTCCTGGCTGCAACAGCTGAAATAAATAAGGAGGCTAGCTGTTCCTGCTCATTAGATACTATCACTTCTCTACCATCAACGGTTCTCAAAGAAACAATTTTCTTTTTACAATCCACCACAGCTCCATGTCGAGATAGCCAATCCATACCTAAGATCACATCATATTCCTTAAATGGCATCTCAATCAAATCTCCAAGGAACTCCTCACCCTGCACTCTCACTACACTATCCCGGTGCACCTTACTCACAACCACACTATGCCCTAACGGATTTGTCACCAACACATCAAATCCTAGGGACTCAGCATGCACATCAGATACATGCAGAACAGATACACTAACATATGAATGCGTGGAACCCGGATCAATCAAAGCAAGTACTGGAGTATTAAATAAAGAAAAAGTACCAGCTATGACTGCCGATGCATCTGGCTGCCTCTGCATAACATACATCCTCTGGGAAGAACCAACCTCCTCTGGTCTACCCTCTCTGGATGCAGCACCTCCTCTAGAACTGAACCCTGGCCTACCTCCTCGGCTGACACCTCTGCCTCCTCTACCTCCTCTCACACTAGCTCGAGAAGCAGCAGAATCAACTGGCATCTGCTCTTGCCTCTCAGGGCAATCTCTCACAAAGTGGTCTGGTGATCCACACCTGAAGCATACCCCTGCAACACCAGCCTTCCAACAAGGACCACCATGTGGCCTCCCACAATGGATGCAGATGGGAAGAGTGGATCTCCGAATCATCGGGGTCGGAGCACTAGCCACTGAAGCTGCAGGTCTAAATCTCTGCCTCTGGAACTGCACTGGCCTACCAGCTGATCTTTGACTTCTACTACTCCGAGGAACAAAACTTCCTCTACCCCTCTTAGCAGAAAAAGACCCTGCCTCGAACTGGGGCCTTCTAACTCTAACCTCCTCTTCAGAAGCAACTGCAACTATGGCCCGGGCTCTCTCTACACTCCTAGCTGCTGCAACTAACTGGGAGAAATCCTGATACCTGGAACCTGCCACATGACATATAATTGAGGGCTTCAATCCCTCCTCAAATCGCCGACATCGATCAATCTCATCAGCAATGATACCCCCAGCATACTGACTCAGTTGAATAAACTCAACTTCATACTCAGTAACAGTCTTGCTGTCTTGCTTCAAGCTTAAGAACTCCATCTTCTTCATATCCTTATACTCCCTAGGAGTATACTTCAACTCAAATTCCCTCAGAAAATCAGTGTAAGACAGTGTTGGAGGATCATCCATAGAGTGTGGCACTGTCTTCCACCAGTCATATGCGTCCTTCTGCAGTAATGACCTGGCATAATCAAACTTTTCCTCAGGGGTGGCTTGTAACTGAATAAAGATTCTCTGCACTTTGTCTAACCATTGCTCAGCCACTGCTGGATCAGTGGTTCCTAGAAAATCTTCCGCCCCAAACTTCCTCAATTTATCATACTGTCTCATCTGAACCTGAGGCTGGGGTGGTGGTGGAGGTGGTTGTACTGGTGCTTGTCTCATTACTTCCATCATATGTCTAAACCAGGCTGGCGGAACCTCCTCTCCAGCTGGTCTACCCAACACCGAAGCAGGTGCCTCCTCAACACTATCAACCCTAGCTCCCTCGCAGGAGCAATGCTCTCGGCACTACCCTCAACTGACTGTCTTGAGTGAGGATCCATCAACACCTAATACTGCAAACACAGCAGATTACATCTTATTAAAGATCAGAGACTGCCAATCTCAAATGTATATGTTATTCAAAACCACTTTTTTTAAGTAAAAATATTCTTTTTATTACATTTTTCCTAGGTTGAGAATCTCAAACCTAGGCTCTGATACCAAAACAATTGTAACACCCCCATATTCAATGCACACACACTACAACCACAACAATGTAGCATAAGTGAACCAAACATAGGGATGCTACGGTTTCCTTAACATTCAAAACATTTTAAAACTTGATACCATATCCATATCATTATATCTTATTAACAAAATAGATCATTTACTTATAAAACAAAACATATTAGTTATCTATATATATATTTAAATATTACACAGCGGAAGTTATAAAATATTTACAAATTTACATTATAAACATTACTTTACAAAATATAAAAGAAATATACATGATTGGCAAGTCAGCTCTGATCTTTAAGCTCCCAAAATCAACTCTTCAATGTCTACTCTCACTCGGTCTCGAAGAGCTCTCGGGTTCGATTCTATCAGTTTTATCACCTGCGCGATTAAACACTATCGCGCTAAGCCAAGGGCTTAGTAAGATAAAACATGCAATCGATATGCTTAGATGCTATACAATGCCAATTCTGATTTATATCATATATGTAACAACATAGATGCAAAGCTAACAACATACCTTTACATTTCATAACCTAACATACATATATGTATCTCACAATTCAACATCTTTGCATATACTTTATTAGTTAATCATTTAATCATCCATGAACAACACTAAGCAAAGACAAGCATGGGCCCAAGACACACTAATATGCCATTCAATTTTCAGAGTTAATGCTTTGGTTTTGTTATCACATTTATCAATATCAATATCATATACCCAACTAGGCTTCAAGGATTAAGTTCAACAAAGCTTCAAGGGGAGCAAAGCATGCTAAGCATCAACCCAACTTGGCTTCAAGAACTAACCCAACCTAGCTTCAAGGGTTGTAACATCTCAATTAGGCTTCATGGATTCAATCCAACCTAACTTCAAGAGATTGTTACACTCATTAGGCATGCCACCAACAACAAACTCTGAAAATGGAATAACACATTAGCCACACAATTCATTTAGATTTCATTCTCAATTCTCATTATCATTTAGGCAAACATGCCTCATTTATCTCCATTAAATCACCTTAGCCAATAACAATGGCTCCACATTTCATTTCACAATATAACACTTCATTATTCAAGTGTATATTTATCTCACATGACATCATTCATAAATATTAACATTTCATTCCACATTACTCATAAAACACATTACCATTCAAAGTGCATAACATAACATTGTTAATTCTTAACAATGCAATTAGGGTAAAACACAATTGACATGATTCATAGCTTTAGGATCATTCACAAGTGTTTTTAATTCATCCCTTGGTTTAAGTATGTTTATGTTTAGGTTTAGAGGCCAAACTACCTTTGAAGAATCTAAACTATGCAAACAAGAACAAAGAAATCAAGCAACATTCAATTCATTTGTGGGACACGCCCAACTCACTTGAAGGACACGCCCAACCTAGTTGAGGAACACGCCCGTGTCTTTAACAATAAAAGAGGCAGTAGCCAATTCAAATAATTGACACGCCCAACACCTTTGATGGACACGCCCGTGTCACTAAAACCAAAAGAGACAGTAGCCAATCCAAATAATTGACACGCCCACTCCCCTAAATTGCTTTTGGCCGTGTCACCAAATCATAAAACATTAACTAAAACCAACACTTTCTCAATTGCACTCAAACACAATATTCATCATATAACATATTTCACATGAACATAATCAATGTTCTAAACACATATTCATCACAAAAACCACTTCATCACACATTAATATCACAATTAAACACATATTCACCACAAAACCCTAAAACCAACATCCTTCTCCATCCATCCAAATCAACAACCTCCAATTAAACTCATAACTTAAAATTAATTTAACACTTGAAAACACAACACAACACATCTCAAATTCACTAAATCACAAAATCACCAAACCCTAATTCACTTCCAATACAACTTCCAAATAAGTAAACAAAACAAGAGAATACTTACTTACAAAGAAGAAATTCCACAAATCCCTTGTCAAATCCTTTGATTGCTTCTTCAATTTGCTTCTATCATCAAGAACACTTCTTTTTCTCTTTTCAATTTGGAGAGCCGGCCACCTCTTGAAGAAAGAAGACAATGATCAAGATACAAAGTCAAATTTTGCTTTTAATCTCCACCAAGTGTTCTTATCCAAGCAATTACTAAAACACCCTCAATCATATAACTAACCTTTGTCTCATATAAGTCCTTATATGTAATTTCATTAACAACCAAAAATATCTTCTTCCACTTAACCATCACCTTGACTCTTCATTTGACCACTTTATATGTTATATATATCATCATATACACAACATATACATTTGTCTCTAAACCCTATTTCTTTCTCCAAAACACATATGCACAAGCATTCTCATCCCAATTTCTTTTCTTATCCCATCATATACATTCAATTCAATTTAACAATAACAACAACAACAACAACAACAATATAATCAAAACTTCTAAGCCACATATGAGGATATTACAATAAGGGGTGACACGGCCAAGCCACTCTTGGCTTGGCCGTATCTCATGTGACACGGCTACAAGCTTGGCCGTGTCACATGAGTGTGTTTGCTTCTGCTTCTATTTTGCTCTTTCTTTGCTTTGGTCTTTGGTTTTGCTCTTTAGGTGAGTCACGGCCAGTGGCTTGGCCGTGTCTCTTGGCCGTGGCAAGCTCTGCCAACTTCATTATTTGAGGGACACGGCCAAGCTTGATTTGGCTTGGACATGTCTTGCTTGGTTCATGACTTTCTTGCACTGTTTTGATCTTCCAAGGGTGTTTTTGCACCTAAACCTAAAACAAACACTTTAAACAAACTTAAAAGAAAAATCAATCAAAACAGTAACTAAAAACACATAAAAATCATACTAAAAAAAGTACAAAAATGATCTAAACAACGAATAAAATTTTTGATAAGTTAACTTTAAGATTTAAAATGATCCAATTTTTAGATCAATTTTATTTTATTGTAGTTTTTTAAATGAAATAGTAAATTAAGAAGTAGTTAATCTTAGCACTGCTTTAGATTGTTTCCTTTAGTATATTTGTATATATTGATTATTTATTTATTTCTTTTTGTGAGGCCATTTATTTATTTATCTTAAAAAATTTGTAATGTGAATAATATTATAATAAATTAAAATAATATAATATTTGAACATGAAAAGAAGGCCGATTTCAATGAACTGAGTATTAGAGGTGCTGGGCCATTTATCGCATTTCTCATCTTACCTAACTTTTCAAACCCAGTAGGAGTTAGAGATTCCTCTTTAAAAATCGAGTCTTCCTCACCTTTTATTTTCTTCCTAGCTCATTTGGGTAGGACTTCAATTCTCTAGGCCTAAGTCCATATTCTCTAAGGTCTAGAATCTAACAATGCCAAAGTTGCAAGATCCATTCCACCAGGAGTGGGGGTGAAACTGTAAACCCTTAATTTGGAATGTGATGCTTCGAAACTTTTGAATACATTTTTTATCTTCCTCAAATTTGCTTTAGTCATGGTAAAGTGAAAAAGAAACTGTGATTTTTGATAGCAAAAGTGAAATCTTGCTACAGAAATTCTTATAGTAAAAGTTAAAAGAAAAAGACTTTCTCCCTCATAATTATGTAAATTGTGTTCCATAAAATTATGTTTGGGAAGTGCATCATTTTTTGAATCGGATTCTAATTTCAAAAAGGGACAAAAAAGGTGGAATGATGAAATGCCATGTCCTAGAAAAAAAAGAAGAAAAATAGCCAAAGCAATAAAAATAAGAATAATGAAAAAGATAAGAGATAAATAAGAAGAAAATAAGAGAAAGGGTCTTGTGCTTTTTGCAATAGAAAAATAAAAAGATTGAAGTCATCCAAACCAAATCTGAATTTCTGCCAAGGACATAGAAGAAAATTTAAGCTCTATTTTTTTTATGAAGAAATATAATAAGACTCCTTGAAGGTGGAAATGATGCCCAAAATTTAAGATTGCTCCCAAAATTTAAGAAGGTTTGTAGTTTGAAGCTTTATTAGTTGTTACAATCAACTTCAAATTAAAAATGGTCCTTGGTTAATCCTTTTCCCTTATAGAACTTATTTCAAGCTAATTAAAGACCTGTTGATCTCTCTTTGTAGGTGGAGTCTATTAATGGAGATTGTTTAAAAAAGCATGCATATGAGATAGACAACTATTAGACTTAATGTGACCTTTGACCAAGTAATATGTATGTTCCTATTTGAAATGCAAAATTTCATTGTAACTAGCTCTTGGTCAAAACAACAAATGAAAATGATTCCTAAATTTAGTACAATAGCTAGAGTTATGGTATTATAGATGTGTTAATTTGAAAAATTGAGCCCTAAGGATATTGACATCAATTTAACGAAGCCAACATGTGATTTTAAAATTTTAAAATGTTTTCTTATTACATAAGAATTCGAGCTTAGGGAAGTATGTTACACTACTAAATCTTAAAAGACACATAAGACAATGAGTTTGCCAGATCATACAATGTCACTTTTAACTCTAGAGGATGCAAAAGTAAATCTCCTAATAGAGAACTTGTATTCAAAGGAATTAGAATTGGCAACACTTATAAAATTGATCTATACTCTAACTTCAATGTGAACTCTCCGAATGGTGAACTTCAATGCTTAGTTACTATTAGTAATACTTGGCTTTGGCATAGAAGATTAGGACATGCTAGAATGGATCAACTATAATGTTTAAATAAGGAAGAACTTGTGGATAGACTACCCAAAATGACATTTCACAAGGAAAAGTTATGTGAACCGTGTCAACTTAGGAAGCAATACAAAATTTCTTTCAAATCCAAGAACATTGTAAGTACTTTAGACCTTTAGAATTAATTCATTTAAACTTGTTTGAACCAAATAGAGTTGCTAGTCTAGGAGGTAAGTTATATGCATTTGTCCTTGTTGATGATTATTCTAGGTTACATGAGTTAATTTCTTAGCTCATAAAAATGAAGCTTTTAATCATTTCAAAATTTTTGCAAAAAGGGTTCAAAATGAAAAAGGCTATGTGATCATATCCATTAGAAGTGACCATGGCAAAGAATTTGAAAATGGTAACTTTGAAAATTTTTTCAAAGAACTTGGTATTTCACATAATTTTTCAGCACATAGAACACCATAACAAAATGGTGTGGTTGAAAGGAAAAATAAAACCTTGGTGGAAATAGCTAGAACAATACTCAATGAGTATAGTTTACCCTCTTACTTTTGGGCGGCGGCCGTTAATACCACATGTTATTTTTTAAATAGAAGTTTTCAAAAGACCTTTAATGAATAAAACTTCTTATGAGCTATGGAATGGAAGAGAATCCAAAATTTCACACCTTAGAGTATTTAGATGCAAATGCTTTATATTGAATACCAAGGATAACCTTGGAAAATTCTCATCCAAATCAGATGAAAGTGTGTTCTTAGGCTATTCATCTATTTATAAAGCATAAGAGGACTTTAGTTGTTGTGCAATTAATGCATGTTATCTCTGATGAATCTTTTAAGCTTGATCAAGGGAAAGGTAGTGTTCTTAATGATTTTGTAGGTACATTTAAAGAGCTTGAGGTAAAAGGTGTTCTGAAGGAAAATATTGATGAGCTAGAATTTTCACATCCGCCCACCGCATTTATGCATGGCAGGCACGTGCACAGTGAGAGAAGGGGAAAGGAGAAGTCAATTCCTGACAACGGCCCCAGATAAGGCTATAGGACCAATGGGACCTAATTGAAGAATTGCAAAGTTTTGGGGAGGTGACTGTAATTTTCAAAAGTTGTACTGGAGGTTCATAATAGTGCACATAACATACTCCAAAAATGGAGAGTAGAGAAAAATCGGGTCACAACGAAGCGTAACGGTTTTTCCAGGAAACGCCCTGTTAGAGAGAAACGAAGACATGTAGACCAGGGGCATTTTGGTCATTATTAATTAAAATTTATACATGAATCCAAAGTAGGAAATAAACACACGAGTGCGTAGAGGATGTCGAGGTGTTGAATATGAAACGATCGTCAGTAGAAACGGAGCCCGGGCAAAACCCGAGCAAAGAAAGGACCTAAAGGGAATTTTGTAAAAAGTCGAGGGCTTATTGGTAATCTTTCAAAATGACTTGGAAGCCTAAAATAAACTTTAAAAATAGAAAGTAGAGGTCAAAAGGATCAAAACCATACGTAGTTTGCCTCGTGGAACTGTACGGTTTAAAAGTTACGATCGATTAATCGCCGGAGGGTATTTTGGTCTTTTCACACCCTAGACCATAAAATTTCAGCACAAGGAGGTTGAAAGGCCAAAATATAATTAAAAGAAAGTCCAAGGGCTTGGGTTTTAAATAAATAAAAGAAAAAGACATTTGGACCAATGAAAATTAGCCATTTTCCTACTTAAGTGTATCAATAGTAAACCAACACTTACACCAACACATCTTAACCTCTCTTAGCTGCCATTTGGAGGAAAGAACAGCAAAAAAATAAAAGGCAAGAGCTCTCTTTTGTTCTTGCTTTGGCCGAATAGGAGAGAAAGGGAAAAGAGAGAGTGATTTTTTTAAGTAGCTATTTTTGGTTGTAAACCTTGGTGGAGAATAAGACTTTAAGGTAAGGGGTTTTATTTGTAGCTTTAATTTCATAAATTGTTGGCTATTTTAAGAGATCTAAGTTAAGGTTCATAAAGGTTGAATTTGGGGAAAGTTTGTAGGATGGTTAGAAAATGAATTTAATGGAAAAATATGTTGATTAATGATGGGAGATGGTTAATTTAGGTAGAAATTCATATGAATTTGGAGGGTAGCTTATTGTTCTAAATTTCTAAGGTATATGTTTAAGGCTGTGTTCTTGAATTTCTTGAAGGAGAAATAAAGATTAAGGAAGGAGAATAAGGAAAAGCAAAGGGGAATTAAAAGAATAAGGTTTGGTACTTTACCTTGGAAGAATTAATTTTCCTTTCATTTTCTTACCAAAACTTTATCTATGGAACTTTTGCTGTGGATGCATAAATGTGTTGTTTGAGTTTGAATTCAATTGTTGAGTTGTATTTTTAAATACATGTAGTGATTGGGTTGTTTAAATTCAAATAAAATCTAATGTTTACAATGATTTTGGTAAAAGAGTTTATGAAATCTATTTAGTCCAAATTGATTTAAACAATCAAGTTATTTTAAAAGGGAAGTGTCTAAGTCTTCATTACATTATTAGGGAAGCTTTGAAATGGGTTTAAAACAGAAAAATAAACAAAATTTGCACCAAATGCAAGTGTGGGCCGAATTGGTACCCTTTGGGATCCAATTCTGGACCTAACTTTGGCCAGCCAGTTGAGGCAGTAAAAGATGAAATTTTTTGATGAAATTTTACATGCAATTAGTCAACATATGAAATAAGTTTCCTGTAAAATTTTAGCCAAAAATAAGATCATTTACTTGGTCAAATGCATGACTGAAGTGGACTGAAATTTTGACGAAAACCCAGATATTCATTTGGCGCTTGCCTTTTGCGTTGCCGATTTTACGCGCCGCGACACTATTTATTTGGTCAATTTGTGACCTTTTGAGGAATGCTTTGAAATGTTTGATATGTTTATTGTGGATGTTAAAAATGTGAAAAAGGGTAATGGTTTGACTAAAGAATGTGGTGTGCGGTGTAAATGGCAAAGCGCGACGAGAATTAAAATGATTTTTCGAGTCATTCTAAAATGAAGTTTAAGACTTAAATTGAATCATTTTAACCTTTATGCTCTGCTGGGTAGTAGGGAGTGGTAGATAAGAGTATGGTGCACTATACTAACTTATGCAGTACTACTTGATATTGTGATTGAATTATTATGATCTGAACTCAATGGTGAGGGCCATTGAAGCCAGTGGTGAGGGCCATTGGTTATAACCAGGATGGTGAGGGCCATTCCTGTGATATGATAATGGTGGTGAGGGCCACCTATGTTACAGTGGTGAGGGCCACTGCCTTATCGCTATGGTTCCCTATATACCAGTAGAGCCAAAGTCCTGTTTTTTTTTTTTTTTAACTACGTAATGCAAAATGAGTTTGAATTATGGTTATTACAATTGTTGAAAGCATATTTACACTGAATGTACAATAACTTCCATTGGTTTAATGTTGGTTGATTTTTGATTTAATTATTTCATTTTATTTCAAATGCTTTCATGTTTTACTTATATTTTCATCGGTAAAGTACCCACTGAGCGACATTGCTCAGCGAGTTAAGTTTTCCTTGACTCGTAGGTTCAGAGCAGTAGCTAACTCTTGGGAAGCGACGACCAGACCCACAGCATCTCAAGGTAGATCTCTTAGTTTCCATTATGAGTTAGCTAGTTGTGGCATGTATATGTATATATAAAATTGGGAATTACTATGTTATAATGTACGTTAGTAGTATGTAATAATAATAAACCTCTACTTTATTTTGTATTAGAAGTGTGAACTCTTCTTGCAGGTTTGTAGTTGAGGTTATAAGGTGGATTCATTTGGGAGTGTATTGAAACTGATTGTATTCACATTGGTTTGTGTAAAAATGTTTTCAAAAATCAGAAAAACCAGTTTTGTCGACACTTGGGACCCAATTTCTAGGCAAACCTTTGGCAAAATTTCTGTAAAAACCGGAACTAAAATTTGACTAAGTAAAATTGGTAGCAACATTAGGTTAGTGTGGCACCTCTACTCGACTTACACATGTAGGCCGGGAAGGGATGTTACAATTTTGGTATCAGAGCTCCGGTTTAGCCGATTCTGGGTAGTTAGTTGAACTAAACCTTAAAGGTATGACACATGGGGTTAGGTTAGGGTACTAATTATGTAACTATACATGTGTGTAGTATTGTTAGTTATGTTATTCTAATTATAATAGGAGTAATTATGGGTGATCGAAATGATGAGATGAGGGAGCTGAGGATGGAAGTAGAGAGGCTAAAGCAGATAGTGCAATAGCAAGATGATACCATAGAAATTCTGGTAGATCGAAGTATACAGGATCGTGAAGACCTGAGATTAAAACATGAGATGATTACCTCCTTGATAAGAGACGTGCAGATGTTAAAGGAGGACAGGTTTAGTCATAGAGTGGAGTTTGATAGTGCCTATAGGAGCCTCGGGGTAGCACACAGAGAGATCCGTGTTGTGCAGGAGAGGGTCCAGGAGCTAGGCCAGCACTTACCTAGTGAAGCATCGCATGACCCAGAGTTTGATCCTAAGATAGAAGAGTATTTGTCTGACAGTGCCACCTCACCTAGGGCACCTACTCACTGAGCTTCGAGATGTGTTACTTTTTGGAGGTTCTTTTGGTTATGTACATAGGTGACATCGGGGTATCGTGTAAATATTGTATGGTAGTATGACATGATGATATAGTAGTAAGGAGTCCTAAATTTTGGAATGTACATAAGGGCTTCCTAGTAATGTAAATACTTTTGCCTGGAAATAAATAAAAGCTATGTTGTATATGTGTTATTTAAGAGTTTTATCTTTATATACATGCCACCTAGGGTAATATAATGCTGTTGGTCTGGGTCATTATTGATGATGGGATTGTATACGTTTTGTTCTGTTCTTTAGATGTCTCGAGTAGCGCTAGACGTGATTGCAGGTCAATTGTCTATGTTTGGAGCTTCGCTTTACGTTTTAATAGATCCGGGTTCTTCACACTCATATATATGCACGAAAAATGAAAAAACTTAGGAACCTAAAGGTAGAACTAGAGGAAGAGGGAATATTAGTTACTAGCCCATTAGGGAGTGAGGTGATTACAAGGAAGGTAGTGAAAGATTGCCCCGTGGAGATACACGGACGTATCTTTTGGGGAGACTTATTTGAACTACCATTGCAAGAATTCGACGCTATCCTTAGGATGGATTGGTTGGCCAAACACGATGCACTGGTTGACTGTAAACGGAAGAGAGTTACTCTGCATACGTCAGACGGCGACAAAGTGACCTTAGTAGGAAAGAGGAAGGACTATCTAACTAACATCATTTCCGCTATGACGGCTAAGAGGTTAGTACAAAAAGGCTTCGAGACATACCTGTTATGCGTGTTAGAAGCGAAAGAAGAGGCACCGAAGCTACAAGATATACCTACTGTTTGCGATTTTCCCAACGTATTTCCTGACGATTTACCCAGATTACCACCTAAACGAGAGGTGGAATTCACCATAGACGTGTACCCGGGAGCTGTACCAGTATCCATCGCACCTTACCGAATGGCACCAGCGGAGCTAAAAGAACTAAAGGTACAGCTACAGGAACTTTTAGACAAGGGGTTCATTAGGCCAAGCATGTCACCATGGGGAGCGCCAGTATTGTTCGTGAAAAATAAAGACGAATCCCTAAGGTTGTGTGTGGATTACCGTCAACTCAATAAGCTGACTATCAAGAACAAGTATCCGCTACCTCGCATAGACGATTTGTTTGATCAACTCAAAGGTGCTGGAGTCTTTTTAAAAATTGATCTACGATCGGGTTATCATCAATTGGGGATCAAAGATGAAGACATACCAAAAACTGCATTCAGAACTCGCTATGGACATTATGAATTCATTGCTATGCCTTTCGGATTAACGAACGCACCTGCAGTATTCAAGGATCTGATGAACAGAATCTTCCACTCGTATTTGGATCAGTTCATGGTTGTATTCATTGACGACATATTAGTGTATTCAAAGAATCGAGAGGACCATGATCACCACCTTAGGATCGTATTGCAAACCCTATGAGAGAAACAATTATATGCTAAATTCAACAAATGCGAATTTTGGTTGGAAGAAGTAGCCTTCTTGGGACATATTGTATCGGCAGAAGAAATAAGGGTTGATCCCAAGAAAATAGAAGCAGTATTGGAATGGAAGCCACCTAAGACAGTAACGGAAGTCCGTAGTTTCTTGGGGTTAGCAGGATATTATCGGAGATTCGTCAAAGGGTTTTCCATGATTGCCGTACCTATGACCAAGCTACTTCAGAAGAATGCCAAATTCCAGTGGACCGACGCTTGCCAACAGAGCTTTGAAAGGCTGAAGCAAAAACTTACTGAAGCGCCCATTCTTATATAACCCGAATTAGGAAAAGATTTTGTGATCTATAGCGATGCATCCCACATCGGGTTAGGTTGCATATTGATGCAGGAGGGCAAAGTCATTGCGTATGTCTCTCGACAGCTCAAGCCACACGAAAAGAATTATCCCACGCATGACTTAGAACTAGCAGCGATTGTTTTGGCTTTCAAGATGTGGAGGCACTACCTATACGGGGAAAAGTGTTACATTTATATGGATCATCAAAGCCTGAAGTATCTGCCCACGCAGAAAGATTTAAACCTGCGACAGCGAAAATGGATGCAATTGTTAGCCAACTACAACTATACGATTAACTATCACCCGGGCAAAGCGAATGTCGTAGCAGATGCACTTAGTAGGAAGTCAATGCAAGCGCTACGTGCTATGAGGGTAGAATTAGAGCCCACAGAGGATGGAGCTATCTTTGCAGAAATGCACGTGCGACCTACCTTACATCAACAAATACGTGAGGCTCAGAAGGAAGATGAACAAGTGAAGAAGTGGAGTCAACAGGCGCAGGAGAATTCATCAGGAGATTATCAAATTCATCCAGATGGTATCCTATACTACAAGAAGAGAATGGTGGTACCTAGGTTCGAGGAGCTGAAGAAACAAATTTTGCAAGAAGCTCATAACAGTCCTTACACAATGCATCTGGGAGCAACAAAAATATACCGGGACTTGAAGGAGTATTACTGGTGGCCAGGAATGAAAAGAGACATCGTGGATCACGTGACGAAGTGTCTAACCTGTCAGCAAGTGAAAGCGGAACATCAACTACCCTCAGGACTACTACAACCTATTACGATTCCAACCTGGAAATGGGACCGTGTTACTATGGATTTTGTCACAGGATTGCCTATGACTAGGGACAAACATGACGCGATCTGGGTGATCGTGGATCGGCTTACTAAGTCCGCTTATTTCTTACCAGTACGTGTGGATTACTCGCTAGACAAGTTGGCAAACTTGTACATCAAAGAGATCGTACGTCTCCACGGAGTTCCAACTTCCATTATATCAGATCGAGATCCATGCTTTACGTTAAATTTTTGGCAAAAATTCCAAACAGCCCTTGGGACTCGAACGTACCACAGTACAGCATTCCATCCCCAGGCAGACGGACAGTCGGAAAGAGTGATTCAAGTTTTGGAAGATATGCTGAGGGCATGCGTTTTAGAATTTAAAGGCAGCTGGGACAAACACCTGAGCTTAATGGAATTCACGTACAACAACAGCTATCAATCCAGCATACAAATGGTTCCTTACGAAGCACTGTATGGTCGGAAATGCAGAACTCTAGTTTGCTAGACAGAATTGAGTGAGGAAAAGATGTTGGGGCCAGACATAGTTAAGGAAACTGAGGAAAAGGTAGAGATCATTCGAGACTGATTAAAGCAGCGGCGGAAAGGCAAAAATCATACACGGATCTAAAAAGGAAAGACATACAATTTGAGGTCGGCGACAGAGTATTCCTCAAAGTCTCTCCTTGGAAGAAGGTGTTACGATTTAAATAGAAAGACAAGCTAAGCCCTAGATTCATCGGACCATATGAGATCATCAAACGGGTAGGTCCGGTAGCTTACCAGTTGGCGTTACCACCTGAATTAAGTAAAATACATGATGTTTTCCACATTTCAATGCTAAGGAGGTATCGTTCAGATCCAACCCACGTTATACAAGCCCAAGACATCGAGATTCAGCCCGACCTGTCGTACGAGGAAGAGCCGGTAGAAATCTTAGCACGGGAAATCAAAGAGTTGCGGAATAAGAAGATTCCATTGGTCAAAGTGCTTTGGAGGAATCACAAAGTAGAAGAAGCTACATGGGAACGCGAAGAAACTATGAGGAAGCAGTACCCATATTTATTTCCACCTGATGGGCTTCGGGACGAAGCCTAAATTAACGAGGGAGGAACTGTCACATCCGCCCACCGCATTTATGCATGGCAGGCACGTGCACAGTCAGAGAAGGGGAAAGGAGAAGTCAATTTCTGACAACGGCCCCAGATAAGGCTATAGGACCAATGGGACCTAATTGAAGAAATGCAAAGTTTTGGGGAGGTGACTGTAATTTCCAAAAGTTGAACTGGAGGTTCTTAATAGTGCACATAACAGACTCCAAAAATGGAGAGTAGAGAAAAATCGGGTCACAACAACGCGTAACGGTTTTTCCAGGAAACGCCCCGTTAGAGAGAAACGAAGACATGTAGACTAGGGGCATTTTGGTCATTATTAATTAAAATTTATACATGAATCCAAAGTAGGAAATAAACACACGAGTGTGTAGAGGATGTCGAGGTGTTGAATATGAAATGATCGTCAGTAGAAACGGAGCCCGGGCAAAACCCGAGCAAAGAAAGGACCTAAAGGGAATTTTGTAAAAAGTCGAGGGCTTATTGGTAATCTTTCAAAATGACTTGGAAACCTAAAATAAACTTTAAAAATAGAAAGTAAAGGTCGAGAAGATCAAAACCATATGTAGTTTGCCTCGTGAAACTGTACGGTTTAAAAGTTACGATCGATTAATCGCCGGAGGGTATTTTGGTCTTTTCACACCCTAGACCATAAAATTTCAGCACAAGGAGGTTGAGGGGCCAAAATATAATTAAAAGAAAGTCCAAGGGCTTGGGTTTTAAATAAATAAAAGAAAAAGACATTTGGACTAATGAAAATTAGCCATTTTCCCACTTAAGTGTACCAATGGGAAACCAACACTTACACCAACACATCTTAACCTCTCTTAGCTGCCATTTGGAGGAGAGAACAACAAAAAAATAAAAGGCAAGAGCTCTCCTTTGTTCTTGCTTTGGCCGAATAGGAGAGAAAGGGAAAAGAGAGAGTGATTTTTTTTAAGTAGCTATTTTTAGTTGCAAACCTTGGTGGAGAATAAGACTTTAAGGTAAGAGGTTTTATTTGTAGCTTTAATTTCATAAATTGTTGGCTATTTTAAGAGATCTAAGTTAAGGTTCATAAAGGTTGAATTTGGGGAAAGTTTGTAGGATGGTTAGAAAATGAATTTAATGGAAAAATATGTTGATTAATGATGAGAGATGGTTAATTTAGGTAGAAATTCATATGAATTTGGAGGGTAGCTTATTGTTCTAAATTTCTAAGGTTTATGTTTAAGGTTGTGTTCTTGAATTTCTTGAAGGAGAAACAAAGATTAAGGAAGGAGAAGAAGAAAAAGCAAAGGGGAATTAAAAGAATAAGGTTTGGTACTTTACCTTGGAAGAATTAATTTTCCTTTCATTTTCTTACCAAAACTTTATCTATGGAACTTTTGCTATGGATGTATAAATGTGTTGTTTGAGTTTGAATTCAATTGTTGAGTGGTATTTTTAAATACATGTACTGATTGGGTTGTTTAAATTCAAATAAAATCTAATGTTTCCAATGATTTTGGTAAAAGAGTTTATGAAATCTATTTAGTCCAAATTGATTTAAACAATCAAGTTATTTTAAAAGGGAAGTGTCTAAGTCTTCATTACATTATTAGGGAAGCTTTGAAATGGGTTTAAAATAGAAAAATAAACAAATTTTGCACCAAATGCAAGTGTGGGCCGAATTGGTACCCTTTGGGATCCAATTCTGGACCTAACTTTGGGCAGCCAGTTGAGGCAGCAAACAATGAAATTTTTCGATGAAATTTTACATGCAATTAATCAACATATGAGATAAGTTTCCTGTAAAATTTCAGCCAAAAATAAGATCATTTACCTGGTCAAATGCATGACTGAAGTGGACTGAAATTTTGATGAAAACCCAGATTTTACTATTCATTTGGCACTTGCCTTTTGCGTTGCCGATTTTACACGTCGCGACACTATTCATTTGGTCAATTTTTGACCTTATGAGGAATGCTTTGAAATGTTTGATATGTTTATTGTGGATGTTAAAAATGTAAAAAAGGGTAATGGTTTGACTAAGGAATGTGGTGTGCGGTGTAAATGGCAAAGCGCGACGGGAATTAAAATCATTTCTCGAGTCATTCTAAAATGAAGTTTAAGACTTAAATTGAATCATTTTAATCTTTATGCTCTGCTGGGTAGTAGGGGGTGGTAGATAAGGGTATGGTGCACTATACTAACTTATGCAGTACTGCTTGATATTGTGATTGAATTGTTATGATCTGAACTCAATAGTGAGCAGTGGTGAGGGCCATTGGTTATAACCAGGATGGTGAGGGCCATTCTTGTGATATGATAATGGTGGTGAGGGCCACCTATGTTACAGTGGTGAGGACCACTGCCTTATCGCTATGGTTCCCTATATACCAGTAGAGCCAAAGTCCTGTTTTTTTTTTTAACTACGTAATGCAAAATGAGTTTGAATTATGGTTATTACAATTGTTGAAAGCATATTTACATTAAATGTACAATAACTTCCATTGGTTTAATGTTGGTTGATTTTTGATTTAATTATTTCCTTTTATTTCAAATGCTTTCATGTTTTACTTATATTTTCATCGGTAAAGTACCCACTGAGCGACATTGCTCAGCGAGTTAAGTTTTTCTTGACTCATAGGTTCGGAGCAGTAGTTAACTCTTGGGAAGCGACAACCAGACCCACAGCATCTCAGGGTAGATCTCTTAGTTTCCATTATGAGTTAGCTAGTTGTGGCATGTATATGTATATATAAAATTGGGAATTACTATGTTATACTGTACGTTAGTAGTATGTAATAATAATAAACCTCTACTTTATTTTGTATTAGAAGTGTGAACTCTTCTTGCAGGTTTGTAGTTGAGGTTATAAGGTGGATTCATTTGGGAGTGTATTGAAACTGATTGTATTCACATTGGTTTGTGTAAAAATGTTTTCAAAAATCAGAAAAACCAGTTTTGTCGACACTTGGGACCCAATTTCTAGGCGAACCTCTGGCAAAATTTCTGTAAAAACCGGAACTAAAATTTGACTAAGTAAAATTGGTAGCAACATTAGGTTAGTGTGGCACCTTTACTCGACTTACACATGTAGGTTGGAAAGGGGTGTTACAAGAACAAATAGTAGAACAAGAAGAACCTAAATAGAAGAGACTCAAGAACTACCCAAAAACTTGGCATTATCAAAAGGAACATCCTAAAGAACTCATCTTCGGTGATACTTTAAAGGGAGTAACTACTAAGTCAAAAATTAAGTATTTAGACTCTAATATTGTTTTTTTTTCTCAATTTGAGCCAAAGACTATAGAGGAGGCTCTTAGTGATGAATGCTGGGTGATTGCTATGCAAGATGAACTCATCCAATTTGAAAAAAAAAACAATGTATACAAACTTGTTCCTAGACCTAAGGATCATCTAATTATTAGGTGCAAATGGTGTATAGGAATAAGCTTAATGAAGATGGTCTCATAACTAGAAATAAAGCTAGATTGGTAGCTAAAGGTTATAACTAAGAGGAAGGCATTGATTATGATGAGATATTTGCCCCCATAGCAAGACTAGAAGCAATTAGAATCTTGCTTGCATTTGCATTTCATATGAATTACAAACTTTTTCAAATGGATGTCAAAAGTGCATTTTTGAATGGCTTTATAAATGAAGAAGTCTATGTTGAACAACCTCTTGGTTTTGAAGATTATAAATTTCCAAATAATGTTTTTAAATTAACTAAGGCACTATATGGATTGAAATAAGCTCCAAGAGCTTGGTATGATAGACTTAGTGCATATTTATTAGAGAATGGTTTCTCAAAAGGCAAAGTTGACACTGCACTCTTTGTTAAAAAGAGATTGTATAACATTCTAATTGTATAAATTTATGTTGATGAAATTATATTTGGTGCTACTAATGAATCATTGTACCAAGAATTTGCCTATTTTATGACTAAGGAATTCGAAATGTGCACACTCAAATTCTTTCTTAGTCTACAAATTAAGCAGTGAAAGGATGGAATCTTCATCAACCAACCCAAATATACAAAGGAACTCCTCAAAAAGTTTGGCATGGATCATTGCAAGGCAAGTAAGACCCAAATGAACACTTCCTTGAAATTAGACAAGGATGAAATCGATAAGAAAGTTGATGAGAAGAAATATCAGTGTATTGTTGAATCACTTCTTTATCTTATCGCTTCTAGATCTAATATAATGTATATTGTCTGTTTGTATGCTAGATTTCAATAATACTCTAAAGAATCACATTTGAATGCAACTAAAAGGATTTTAAAATATTTAAGTGGAACATTGCATTTAGGACTTTGGTATCCTAGAAATACATTATTTGACATTTTAGGTTTTTTGAATATAGATTTTACTGGTAGCCTATTGGATAGGAAAAGCATGGCTGATGTATGCCATTTGCTTGGTGATTGCCTTGTTTCTTGGATAGTAAGAAATAAGTATTGGTTGCTCTATCTACTGTAGAAATCGAATATGTTACGGCTTGCTTTTATTTTACACAAGTCCTATGGATAAAGCAATAGTTGCTGGATTTGTAAAGTATTTGATCATATTCCCAGTAAGTGTGATAACACTAGTGCCATTAATCAATCCAAAAATCCCTTTCAACATTCTAGGTCTAAACATAATGATATTAGGCATCATTTCTTAAGAGACAATGTTCAAAACCAAAATAATGTCTTAGAGTTTATAAATACTGAAAGTCAACTTACAGATATATTTACTAAACCATTAAATGAAGAAAGATTGAATTTCATAAAATAACATATTAGGATAATTGGTGGGAGCTGTTAACTAAACCCTCCTATTTTTTTATCTTAGGCAATAAAATTGAATTAAACTAACACTTGTATCAAGTTAAATTATGCAGGAAGTTATTTCTTTGAAGAATACTTGAAAAGTCCGATCGAACCACTAAAAAGACCGACCGGACCTCTCATGTTTAAAATGAGCCAAAAGGCACAGAAGGTTTCACGGTGGAGAGTACTCCTAAAATCTCACCATACCACATCTAGTCTGACTAGACCATTCATCAATATGACCAGACCATTGGATGAAAAAAGAACTAAAAGAGACAGAAGGTTTCACAGTCAGAAGTGCTCTCACTTTCTTAAAGTACCATAAGAAGTCTGACCAGACATCAAGGAATTTTGATCGGACCATTGAAGCTAATTTTCTCTAAATCATCCAGTGGGGTTCCTGACCATAGGTATGTTCAACAATTGGATGAACCACGGATAGTTTGACTGGACCTGGTGCAAGTCTGACCGACCTATTTAAAATATACTCAAGTCAGAAGTTGTTGCATCTTCACTCAATAAGTGGAAGCCACGTAGACCAACCATTGGAAGAGTATTAAGCAGAATCACAAATATTTCGACCAAACCACTAAGTTATCCCACCAGCATCACAAAATACCGATTAGACCAAGCCTAGTCCAACTATAAAATTGTTCTGGCAAAGAAATTAGTGGAAGACAAGAATCAAACATGTTGGTCCTAACATCAAATGGCTATTTCATGACCTAAAGGCTATAAAAACCATAATCAACTCCATTTTGAAGTAACATTGTGATTGTAAGAGCCTACTTTAATATCTTTCTTTCCTTTGTATCAAAATCTTACTTTATATTGATTGAGTATTAGGTGTGAGTATTAAACATCATTTCAAGTTTGAGTGTAAGCTTGGAAATACTTAGGTTGTGAGAGTCAGCCTAGGAAAACTCTTGTAAGGGTTGTAAGGATTGATCTCAAACTATTGTATTGGTTTGGTGTGAGCTAGAGAAAACACCAAGTTAGAGTTAAGCTTGTAAAAACTCAAAGCTAGTGGAACCTAAACAAGTTGTTAAGGAAATGGATGTAGGATTAAGGTAAATTCGAACCACTATAAATCTTTATGTTCATTGCTTCATCTTCTACTTAATCTTATTTTACATTTTCTATATTCCTTACTTTTTGATTTTGAATTTGCCATCACTTTCCAAACTAACCAATTTGCCCCCCTCTTAGTTGTTATCTTGGGATAATAATTGGTATCAGAGCTTGTTAATTTCTTAAACTTAACTGTGAAATTTGATCCAAAATGGAAACATCTTCTTCATCTACCTTAATTTCTCATGGAAATCTTAATTCTCTTCTTTGACCCTACTTTGATGGAACCGATTATTCCTATTAGAAACACAATATGTTTTTCTTCCTAGATATTGAAGGAATAAATCTATGGGACTATGTTGAAAAAGAGTGGAAACTTCCTACTCATGAAGTTGAGAGTGTCTAAGTTCCTCTTCCCAAAGCACAATGGTCAAATACCAATATAAGAGATCGATTTAAAAATCATAGGACAACCTCCATCTTGATGAATTCTATTTTAAGAAAAGAAGGTGGGAGAGTCCAGCATCTCACTTTGTGCTCATTGCATTTGAAAAACTTTTGAGAACTATCATGAGAGTACTACCCAAGTGAGGCTCACCAAGAAGCAAATGTATATACATGAGTATGAGCTATTCAAGATTAAGCTCAACAAAAATGTTATAGATAAGACGAATCGCTTGCTTTCCATCACCAATGAAGTCAATAGCAAAATCTTGAGAGCACTTAGAACAAAGAAGAACTTTGAATCTAAAGTCTCTTCAATTGAAGAAGCTCATGATCTTAGCTCTTTGAAAATCGATGAACTTGTCGGAAAACTACTCACCTTTGAATTGTACACTGAAAGACATGAAGAACAAGATGAGAAGGATAAGAGGAAACCAATAGCTCTCAAAGTAATCAAAAGTTAAGAGTTCAAGTAATGAAGATAGTGATGATGAAGAAGAAACTGCAATGTTTTAAAAAAGAATGAGTGATTGGAAGAGAAAGAGAAGATTACAAGCCAACAAAGTTACATTTTCTAAATCTTCCTTCAAAGATAAAGATAAAAAGAATGAGGTGAAATGTTATGAATGTGACAAATCCAGGCACATCAAATTGGATTGCTTCAAATTGAAAAACAAAAAGAAGTGGGATAAGGAAAAGAAGAAATCACTCAAATTTATATGGGATGACTCTTCCTTAAGTGAAGAAGAAGAAGAAGAGGAGGAAGAAATTGCCAATCTATGTCTCATGGCTATTAAAGATGAAAAAGACCCCAATGAGGTAAGTACTCAATCCTTGAATTTAATTGGATGTGATGACAATGATATTGATGCTTTAGATGATAGTGATATGATTGAACATATGAATCTTAGAATAGAAAAGTATTTTTCTAAGATGAAGTTTTATGAGGATAAATACTCTAAGCTAGAGAAGGACTTTATGAGCTTAAAAAATTATACCTTAGAATTAAAAACCTCAAATGAACAATTATTGAAATCCATTGATGCAATGAATAAAAATTCACATAGCTTAGAAAAATGTGATGAAGGAAAATGAAACCTTGAAACATGAACTAAAGGACTTAAAGAATCAATTTCAAAATACCACAAAGGAAAAGAAGCATTAGATACATTAATTGATAATCAAAGGTCACCATCCTTAAAACATGGTTTAGGATTCAATGGATCATCCAATACTCCACCCAAAGCACCCATATTTGTAAATGCTTTTACAACTCAAGCATCTAGTATTGAAGTTGTAAGGAACACCAAAGCACAAACTAAGCCTAAAAGTCCTAAAATGATTGCATTGGGTACACAAAGCTCTAGAACAAAAGTTTCAAGAGAAAATCATGCATTCATGTACACTAGGCATGAACATAAACACAAAAATACACAAAAACAAGCTCATTCAACACATACTTTTAATTGTGTGCACAATTCATTGAATTTCAATAGGAAAGTGCATAAGTATAGAACATTGTATCAATGTGCATATTGCATGAAATTTGGGCATAAGAGCACATTTTGCTATATTAAGAAGGCTCATCTCAAGCTAGAGGATCATTCAACTGCTAACCCCCAAGGACCCAACCTTATTTTGGTACCTAAAAGAAAATGAACATCACTGTTTTTGTAGGTATGTCTAAAATTTACTATCAATGAGAGTTATTGGTTTATGGATAGTGGATTTTCAAGGCATATGATGGGGAATGAAAATCTTTTTACAACTCTCACTTACAAGTATAGAGGAAATGTTACTTTTGAAAATAATGTTAAAAAATAATTGGTATTGGATCCATTGGCATGCTTAGAAAAAATTTAATTGAAAATGTTTGGCTTGTTGATGAGTTGAAAAACAATTTGCTTAGTGTAAGTCAATTATGTGATAAAGGATATGATGTAAGTTTTGATTATAAAGAATGCAAAGTTACCAATTCAAATGGTGAAATTACCTTCAAAGGAACTAGAGTTAGTAACATGTATAAAATTGACATATATTCCAACAATACATTGAATGTTTGATTTCTATCAATACTGCAAAGAAGACTAGGACATACTAGTATGGATCATTTCCAATGCATTAGTAAAGAAGAACTAGCTGTTGGTCTTTCTAAAGATAAATTGGACAAAGATAGAACATGTAAATCTTGTCAATTTGGTAAGCAACATAAAAGTTTATTTAAATTTAAAAATGTTGTAAGTACATCTAGACCCATAGAACTTATTCACTTGGATTTATTTGGACCAAATAGAGTTGCTAGCCTAGGTGGCAAATTATATGCATTTGTACTTATTGATGACTACTCAAGGTTTACGTGGATAAATTTCTTAGCTAAAAAGAATGAAGCTTTTAATAATTTTAAAATATTTGCAAAAGAGTTTAAAATGAAAAAGGCTATGTGATCACATTTATAAGAAGTGATCATGGTAAAGAATTTAAAAATGAGAATTTTAAAAACTTTTGCAATGAATTTGGCATTTCACATAACTTTTTGGCCCTTAGAACACCACGACAAAATGGTGAGGTTGAAAGAAAAAATAGAACTTTGATTGAAATGGCTAGGGCAATGCTCAATGAATATGACTTACCATCTTACTTTAGGGCGGAAGCCGTTAATATCGCTTGTCACATTTCAAATCATGTTTACAAAAGGCCATTGATAAACAAAACTTCTTTTGAGTTATGAAATGGAAGAATACCTAAAATTTCATACCTTATAGTATTTGGATGCAAATTCTTTATATTGAACACCAAGGATAATCTTGGAAAATTCTCATCCAAATCGAATAAAGGCATTTTTTTAAGATATTCTTCATCTAGTAAAGCATATAGAGTATTTAACAAGAGAACTCTAGTAGTTGAAGAATCAATGCAGATTGTCTTTAATGAAATCTCTAAACTTGATCAAAGGAAAGGTAGTGCTCTTAATGATTTTGTAGGTGCATTTGAACAACAAGAAATAATTGATGCTCCAAAGAACAATCATGATGAACATGAAGATCAGCCTTAAGAGCTACCTAAAGATTGGGAATACAACAAGGATCATCTAAAAGAACTCATCATTGGTGAAACATCAAAGGGAGTAACTACTAGATCCAAATTTAAACACTTAGATATTAATTTTGCTTTTATTTCTCAAATTGAGCCAAGGACCATTGATGAGGCTCTTGGTGATGAAAATTGGGTGATTTCTATATAAGATGAACTCAACCAATTCAAGAGAAATAGCATATGGGATCTTGTTCCTAGACCTAAAGACCATCCAATTATAGGATGTAAATGGGTATACAGTAATAAGCTTGATGAAAATGGTCTCATTACTAGAAATAAAGCTAGATTGGTAGCCAAAGGGTATAACAAAGAGGAAGGCATAAACTATGATGAGACATTTGCCCCCATTGCTAGACTAAAAGCTATTAGAGTACTACTTGCATTTGCATCTCACATGAATTTTAAACTTTTTTAAATGGATGTTAAAAGCATATTTCTAAATGGGTTTATTAATGAGGAGGTTTATGTTGAATAACCTCCTGGTTTTGAAGATAATAAACTTTCAAATCAGGTCTTTAAACTTACCAATACACTATATGGATTAAAACAAGCTCCAAGAGCTTGGTATGATAGACTTAGTGCATATTTACTTCAAAATAGTTTTTCAAAAGGCAAAGTTGACACAACCCTTTTTGTTAAAAAGAAGAAGCATATCATTTTGATTGTGAAAATTTATGTTGATGACATTGTATTTGGTGCTACTAATTAATCTTTGTGCAAGGAAATTGCTTCTTGTATGACTAGGGAATTTGAAATGAGCATGGTGTTGAACTTAAATTCTTCCTTGGACTAGAAATCAAGCATTGCAAAGATGGGATCTTCATCAACCAATCCAAGTACGCAAAGTAACTCCTCAAGAAATTTGAAATGGATGGTTGTAAGACTAGCAAGACTCCCATGGGCACATCCATGAAACTTGGTAAACATGAAAATCGTAAGGTAGTAGACGAGAATAAATATTGAGGTATTATCGGATCTCTACTTTACTTAACCGTATCTAGACCCGACATAATGTATAGTGTATGTTTATGTGCTAGATTTTAATCATACCCTAAAGAATCACATTTGAATGCCACTAAAAGAATTTTAAAATACTTGAATGGTACATTGCATTTAGGGCTTTGGTATCCTAGAAACACATCATTTGACATTTTAGGCTTTTCGGATGCTGATTATGCCGGTAGTCTTTTGGATAGAAAAAGCACGACCGAGGTATGCTATTTTGTTAGCAATTGTCTAGTTTCTTGGTTTAACAAGAAACAAGTGTCGGTTGCCTTATCCACCGCAGAAGCTGAATATGTTGCTGCATGTTTTTGTTGTACTCAAGTTTTTTGTATGAAATAACAATTACTTAATTATGGAAAAACTTTTGCACACATTCCCATTAAATGTGATAACACAAGTGCCATAAATCTATCTTAAAAATCCAATTCAACACTCTAGGTCAAAATATATAGATATTAGGCACCATTTTTTAAGAGACAATGTCCAAAACCAATATGTTGTATTAGAATTCATTGATACACAAAACCAACTTGCTGATATATTCATAAAACCCTTAAATGAAGAAAGAATGAACTTCCTAAAATATCTTTTAGGAATGATAAATGGAAGCACCATATCATAAATTGCTTGAAAACCTACTTTACTTGATCCAAATTTCCCATTAATATCTATTTTTGATCAAACATTTGTATCTTCAACTAAAAGCATTCTTTTCTTCCTAAACTTTAATTTTTGAATTTTTCCCAATCGGACCACTTATAAGTCTGACCGTACTTATTTGAAAATTCTTGGTTCTAAACTTCTTGTCAAAGTATGACCATACTTTCCATTGGCACGACCAAAATTTTTCAAAATTTTATGACCGTTATGCCTAAAACCAATATGCCGTTCAAAATTTACAAAGTCCTACCGGACTTTTCAAAATTTTTAAATTTCACCATCGGACTTTTTGAAGTCTTACTGGACTTTTTGAAGTTCGACCAGACTTTTACTTTGAATTTAAAATTTTCTAGCCATTGGAACTCAATTAAAACGTGCAATTACCCCTCCAACAACTATAAACAACTATTTTTCTTCTCAAACACTATGAATACCCTCTAATATCAATACTTACATCTTTTTATCAAAGCCTAAACACTTAAATACTAAAAGAAACGCAAAATCAACTCTCTTCTTCATCTATTTCCTTGCTCAAAGTCGTGGCTTCTAAAGAACATAAGAAGAAAGATTCAAGAGCTGAGAAAGGAAAGGGTGTTGCTGCCCCTTCTCAACAAGAAGAGCCACCTAGAAGAAGCCACATGATAAGATTTAGAGATGAGGAAGAAAGGTAAAGGTATGCTATTCTCAAAGACAAACCGATAGAACCAAACCGTCTCTTCTCTACCTTAACTCTAGAATATTTAGGTATTGAAAATGATATTAGGGGCTATCTTAGAACCCCGAGATGGAAAAATTTTGTGTTCTTGGAGCATAATGACCTTGGTTGGGAGACCTTGACAAATGCGTTTCTCACAACCTTAGTTGTTAACAAGAAGAGTACAAATCCCTTAGGTTATTGTGGCTTATAATTTAGGTTATTCAACCAAGAATATGGCCTTAACTTAAAGGATTTTTCATGCATTTAGGGATTTCAAATAGAAGGTATATCTCACATCTCAATCACTTTCCTCACTCATGAAGTTCACTTGAATTTTTGGTAAGAAATTTCCATTGAAACTTCACTTCACAAATAATCAAATGAAAAAAATATTAGGACCCTCACCTATTGGATGTTGTATAGGATTATCACTTACACAATTAGTGCTAGGAGTAAGAGCAATGAGAAAGTTACCCAAAAAGATCTACTCTTTATATTTTTTTGGGTTAGAGGTCACCCAATCCAAATTGGAAAATTCCTCATTGACACTTTCCTACATATTAGTAAAATGAAATATGAGCTTATTCTTCTCTCTTCATAAGTTACATAAATTGCCAAATATGTTGGTGCACTTACACCAACAAACAAAGCAACACTTTCCAATCCTCTTGATCCCACCAAAAAGTCCATAAACAAAGGTTATCTTAAACATGCCAAGTGTATTACAGATGATGATGGGAACTATGTCTACATCTTAGGAGCACTAGGTTCTAAGGCTCAACAAAGGAAGATGCCAAGGATTGTAGAGGAAGGTGAAGAGACTTTCCAAATGAAATTCCCTAGAACTACCACTCCTAGACCTCAATCCTCCATCCTCCAACTTCTTTAAGATATACATGGACAAATATGCACATAAAGTTCAAGGATAGATAAGATTACCAATGATATCTCTAATATTCACCTTGACATTCAAACCATCGAAGAAGCTTTGGGATTGCCAAAGTGCTTTGAAGATGAACCAAGCTTGTCCCCGTCAAAAAGGAGAAGCTGCTGCCTTTCAACCAAGGGAAGAAGAGCAAGGGGAACATGGAGAAGAGGAAGAAGAAGAAGAGGGAGATGAAGAAGAAGGAAAAGATGAAGAAAGTGACAACAATGCTTAGGACTTAATTTTTCTTTGTTATTTCATTGTACTCTTATTTGTGTGTTTTTCATATTGCTTTCTAAATCAATGAATTTGCTTTTCTATATTGCTTTTGAATATTTCTTTTTGCCTTTGTCAAACGGGGAGAAAATACTTGAAATTGAATAAATAAATTAAATTGGCATATTAAACAACAACATTATAAAGCATTCATTAAGGAGGAGCATATAAAAACATCTTTAAATAACTAAATAAAGCATTCATTAAGGGGGAGCATATAAACACATATTTTGGACACTTTAAAATTCAATTTAATTGCCAAAGAAAAAAGAAGGAGATTGTTAGCCAAACACTCCTATTTTTTATCTTAGGCAATCAAATTGAATTAAACTAATACTTGTATCAAGTTATATTGTGCAGGAAGTTATTTCTTTGAAGAATCCTTGAAAAGTCCAATCGGACCACTGAAAAGACTGACCGGACCACCCATGTTCAAAACAAGCTAAAAGACACAGAAGGTTTCACGGTGGTGAGTACTCCCAAAATCTCACTGTACCACATCCAGTCAGATCGAACCATTCATCATTACAACCAGACCATTGGATGAGAAAAGAACTAAAAGAGATAGAAGCTTTCATGGTAAGATGTACTCTCACTTTCTTAGAGTACCTGTGAGCGGGGATTTTCACCCCCACTCCCGGTGGAATGGTTCTTGCGACTTCGGCACTGTTTAGGCTCGGGGCCTTAAAGAACACGGACCTAAGTCTGGAGAAAATGGAGTCGCCACCCGGACGGGCAGGGAAAAAAGAAAGGGGTGGATGACTCTATTCCTAAGGAATCCCCAACCCCTTAATGGGTTCGGAAAGTTGGGTACGTGTGGGGAAGGTGAGAAATAGCCCAGAACCCCCACAACTCCCGGTTCATTGGAACCGGCCTCTTTTACAGGTCTTAATATTATAAGATTCTTAAATATAACAACATTATCCATATTACACACAATAATTGAAAGAAAGCATCATTATATTAAAATCAAAGCAATGTCCAAACAAAGAAAATAAATGGAAACCCATCCTAGGATGGAAACATGTCCTTACATCTCATGCCTAAATAGGACACCCATTGAAAGGTAGAAACATGCCCTTTACATAGGATCTAAAAATAGAAAAGCAAATTAAATTACATGATGTTTAACTAATGAGGTACCAGCCAAGTGGAAACATACCTCTTACAACATTTGGAAATCTAAATAAATTGATAAAAGTAAATAATCATTCATCATAAATAAATCATTCATCAAAGGTATTAAATATCATTAAAAAGTAAACATCCATCCATGATAAATAAAATAAACCAAGCATTGAACTTAAATAAATTAAAGCGTATAAAATAAATCAAAGCATATTCAAATATGGAATTGAATAAGGCAAATAAAAATCCAAATTATAGCTACTGTTTCCATTTAGGATCCTTTATTTCATATGCTTAGGGTTTTCGATTTTCATAGGTTTAAGCTATTGTGACTTTTTAAAGAATTAAAATAGATTAAGGATTTTATGTTTTAAAAGGTTGGTAAGACACTTTGATTAACCAAATTAAGGTTTGAATGGTGAAATCATGAAACTAGGGTTTTGGACACTTTAAAATACTTTTGATTTGTGGTTTTAAATGATGATTTCAAGCTTACTGTGTCTAAATATGGTTTTAAAGTTTTAAAGAATTAGGATTTAGAAAAATTAGGATTTAGGTTTTAAGGGGGGTTAGGGTTCATTGTTTTGGTTTTTGTAATTAAATTAGGGTTTTAGAGTTTTTGGATTAGGTTTTCGGTTAATGCGTTAAATTTTAGAATTTGAAAATTAATTTGATAATTTTATGAAGTTTATGAAAGTAAACAAATGATTTAAAGTTTATAAAGCAAAAAAAAGATATTTTTAAAGCTTTTGGAAAGAAGCAGAACACAATTTTGGGTTTTGAAAATTTGGAAAACAAATTTTGGTTTTGGGATTTTAAAGAAACAAAACTAATATCTTAAAATTTTTTGGAAAATAAAGCAACGATTTAAGATTTTTAAGCCTTAGAAAAAGTGAATTGAGGTCCTAAAATTTTTGAATTAAAAGAAACAAAGTGATGATTAAGTTACTGTGAAAAAAAAAACAAAAGAAATTAAGAATTCAAACCTTATTTTGTAAGTTTCACCAAAAATTGCTTCTTGGATGAACAAGGTCAAAGACAAGTCTTTTTTCCTTTGAATTACTTAAATCATTTTTCTGCTCCCTTTGAATTACTTAAATCATTTTTCCGCTCCCTCAAAAAATCAGCTTGATTCAAGCTGATTTCCTTCACGGATTCGGATCCACTTTTGTTCAAGCTTCTGTCCAATTTCCACTCTTTTTCCTCCCTTTTTTTTTTGTTGTTTAATCCATATTTATAGAAGTTTTATATGCTTCATTCCTAATTATTCATGGCATCTTTATTGAATAAGAAAAGGAAACCAAAACCTAATTGTATTCGGATTCATAAAATTTGCGTCAGAAAAATTTCACTAGCAAAAAAAAACTGCGCTGGTGAAAAAAATTGCCGCAGCTGGCTGCGTCAGCGCGGGCGAAACGAGCCCGTAGCGCGCACGAAATGGGCCCGTAGGCCATTTTGCTTGCAGAAAATTCCTGCCAGCAAAATGGCATGGGCAATTTCGGCCGCAGGAGTTTCCTGTGGGCGAAATGCCCACGGGCCCGCGCTGACTTTTTGCAACGATTTTTCCGTCGCCGATTTTTTTTTGTTATTTTTTTATTATTTTTGAATTTTTGTTCATTTCACCTTTTTTTACTAAAATAAATATTAAAATTAATCAAGATACCATAAAAATTATTTTAGAGTAACTTAAATAAATTGGACAACACAAAAATTATTTTGGACTAAATAAAAAATATTTTGGACCGGACTGGGTCAAAAATTAAGGGTCTACAGTTTGTCCCCTGCTTGAATGATCTGAATCTTTAGTGAAAGAGAGTGAAAAGCAATAAGACTTAATTTTTGAGATGGTTGAGGTTTTGGGTTCTTGGATTTGATTTGGGTACTTGAACCCGAGATTGGGTACTTGGACCCAAGATAGGGTACTTGGACCCGAGATTGATTTAATTTGGGTATTTGGACTTGAGATTGGGTACTTGGACCCGAGATTGATTTAATTTGGGTACTTGGACCTGAGATTGGGTACTTGGACCCAATATTGAATTTGATTTGGGTACTTGCATCCGAGATTGATTTGATTTGGGTACTTGGACCCGAGATTGAGTACTTGGACTCGTGATTGGGTACTTGGAACCAAGATTGGATTGAATTTGGGTACTTGGACCCGGTATCGGGTACTTGGACCCGAGATCGAGTACTTAGACTAGAGATTGATTGAATTTGGGTACTTTGACCCGGGATTAGTACTTGGACCCAATATTGAATTTGATTTGGGTACTTGGACCCGAGATTGATTTGATTTGGGTACTTGGACCCGAGATTGATTTGATTTGGGTACTTGGACCTGAGATTGAGTACTTGGACTCAAGATTGGGTACTTGGACCAGATATTGGATTAAATTTGGGTACTTGGACCCGGGATTGGGTACTTGGAGCCGAGATTGATTTGATTTGGGTACTTGGACCCGAGATT
Organism: Garcia nutans; assembly: GCA_947685225.1. NCBI lineage: Eukaryota > Viridiplantae > Streptophyta > Magnoliopsida > Malpighiales > Euphorbiaceae > Garcia > Garcia nutans. The sequence continues at coordinate 58,033,847 of CANTUV010000008.1, forward strand.
GGGTACTTGGACCTAAGATTGGATTGAATTTGATTTGGGTACTTGGACTCGAGCTTGAATTGATTTGGGTACTTGGACCCGAGAATGGGTGCTTGGACCCGAGATTGGGTACTTGGACACGAGCTTGAATTGATTTGGGTACTTGGACTCGAGACTGGGTGCTTGGACCCGAGATTGGGTACCTGGACCCGAGATTGAATTGAATTCAATTTGGGTACTAGGACCGAAGATTGGATTGAATTTGGGTACTTGGACTCAGAATTGGGTACTTGGACCCGAGATTGATTTGATTTGGGTACTTGGACCTGAGATTAGATTTGATTTGGGTACTTGGACCCAAAATTGATTTGATTTGGGTACTTGGACCTGAGAATGAGTGCTTGGACCCGAGATTGATTTGATTTGGGTACTTGGACCTGAGAATGGATGCTTGGACCCGAGATTGAGTTTGACTGACCTTTTATCAGTTGAGAAGTCTGACTGCTCTGGCTGTTCTATGCATTGTGATTCTTCACTGTAACACCCCTATACCCCGTATACGTACACAGCATGCTAATACGATCGTAATATACGTATATTGAATATAGAAATGTCACGGTTACAAAACACACATGACATGACTCTAATATACTATGAACAAATTCAAAACTTTTAAATGAGTTTATAAAACAAAATAGATAGAAAGTTTATTTAAAACGCAGCGGAAAATATAACAAATGTTTCCCAATACATTTGCATCAAAATCAAAAGTTACAAATATAAAATATATACATGAGTGGCAGCTCTTCTCTGATCTTTAAGTCCAAAAATCAACTCTTCAACGCCTAGACTCACTAGGTCTAGAGGAACTCTCGGGTTCAATCCTGTCACCTGCGCGATGAACCACAATCGCGCTGAGCCAACAGCTCAGTAGAACAAACTATAATGATATTATGCTATGTCATACATTCAAACAATATAGATCATACTCAATACACTTTATTTTATGGATGTTACATTTCATTATTTCAATAATTGTATCATCATCCATTACTCACACATTTAACATAGACACACATGGGCCCAACAAGCATTTAATATGATATTCAAAGTTCAGAGTTACTGCTTTGGTTTATAATCACAATGATCAAGCCCGTAGGCAATATATATCATATCTCTATCCATGGATAGTGTAACAGACCCAGTCTCTTGGACCATCAACCCATTAACATGAGGAGATCCTCAACCCGGCTAGACTGTTACTTTTCATAAATTTCATTTTCACATTTCATTTAGTGTAACAGACCCAATCTCTTTGATCATCAATTCAATTCAATTGAAGAGATCCTCAACCCGGCTAGACTGTTACCTTTATATAGGCATGCCACCAAAACCAGTACTCTGAAATTTGAATAAACATATTAGGCACACAACCATTTCATATATCTCTTTATAAATCTTTTTCTCAATTCATTTCTCATTCCACAATCAACTAGGCAAACATGCCTCATTTGAATCAATATAGCCAATCACAATGGCTTTACACATCATCTTATCATCACATCTTTCATTTTCATAACACATACATATACCATATTACATTTCATGAGGTTCATATTGTATAAAACATAACATTATTCAAACATATCAACAATACAATGAAATTACTTAGTACATTCACACTCAAATGTATAAGTTCCAAAATCACATGAATGTATGTTATAATGCAAGGTTTGTACTTACCTCAAAAGAAATCCACACAATTCTAAACACTTCCTCTTAACAAGTCCTTCACCAAATAATTAAGGCAATTCACCTTCTTCACAACCTAATTCAGAACAATGAGGAAACTCACATAAGATCATAAGGCTAAGAATCAATTAGGGCAAACTCTAAACTGGACACGCTCACCCACACGGGCGTGTCCCTGACCGTGCCCTAACTCCACAACACAGAAGCATTTACACGTTCAGGACCACGGGCGTGTCACTGGGCGTGTAATACCTACTGTCTCTCAGAAGTATCGACACGTCCAACATCATGAACGTGTTCCTGGCCGTGTCAATTCCCCAAAATCACAGTAGCTATGACACGCTCACTAACACGGGCGTGTTAATGGCCGTGTCACACCTACTGCCATCCAACACAATTGACACGCCTAAAGACCTGGACGTGCTCCTGAGCGTGTCAGGCCAAAAACCCAGATTCCGGCCAAAACAACAATCCAACCAACAAACAACAATTTTTCCACCATCTTCCACTTCAACAAAACTCAACTAGACACACCTAAAACCATAACAACCTTGCAAAAACACCAACACAACTCAAAATACACATCCATCACCAAATCACAACATCATCAAAAACTCTAAACACAACCACAACTCAATCTTAACCAACAAACTTATTCTTCCTTTCAATCTTACTCTTTTCTTCAATCCAACCCAAGAATCAAAGATCAAGTAAACCCAACACTCTTAAACACAACACACTCAAACATATCCATACCAACAACCATAAATCACCAAACCCACAACACAAACTCAAAGAAAACAAGGGAATCAAGAGGAAACTTACCAAGAATGAAGAAAACTCTTAGATTCCTCCTTGATCTCTTGAAAACTTCTTCAATCTTGAGCTTGGAAGGTCAAATCTCTCCCTCTCTCTTGTTCTCTTGCTGCTGCCGTCCAAAGCAAAGAAAGAAGAAGAAAAGGAAAATGAGAGACACGAGAAGAGAGGAAGAAGGAAGAAAAGGAAAAGAAAGAAAAGTCAAACATTAACCCTCTCTCTCCTCAAAACATTCTCCTCCACACAAATAAAAAATAAAATAATCTCAAACATCACCATCCACCCATCTTAATCCACTAACTCAATTTCAAAATAATTACCTTTATACCCTTCAAACAAATATTTGTATATGTTAAGTATATCACAATATATACAACATATACATATTACTCTAACCTCAACTCTCTTTCCAATAAAATAAATACACTTAATCCAATAATAACAATAATTACTCCAATACTTCTAGGGTACATTTTGGGATATTACAATTCTCCCCCTCTAAAAGAAATTTCGTCCTCGAAATTACCTGAAATCAAGTATGAAACAACTGAGGATATTGTTCTAGCATCGTTTGCTCATTCTCCCAAGTTGATTCTTCTCTACCATGACTCTTCCAAAGAACCTTCACAATTGGCACTTTCTTATGTCTCAACTCTTTCATCCCATATGCTAAAATAGCAACCGGTTCTTCTTCAAAAGTCAGATCTGGACTCACCTCAATAGATTCCACTGATAACACATGAGATGGGTCTGACCTGTACCTCCTCAACATAGAAACATGGAAGACATTATGGATTCTGTCTAACTCTGGTGGCAAAGCAAGCCGATAAGCAACCGGTCCCAATCTTTCCAATACTTCATATGGTCCAATGAAACGAGGACTCAGTTTCCCTCTTCGACCAAATCTCAAAATCTTTTTCCAAGGAGACACTTTCAAAAATACTTTATCTCCCACATTATGCTCAATGTCTCTCCTCTTCAAATCCGAATAAGATTTCTGCCGATCTGAAGCTGTTTTCAACCTATCTCGAATTATTTTCACTTTATCTTCTGTCTCTTTAACCAAATCAGGACCAATTAACTTACCTTCACCAGTCTCATTCCAACATAAAGGTGTTCTACACCTTCTTCCATACAATGCCTCAAATGGTGCCATACCAATGCTAGATTGATGACTGTTATTGTAAGCAAATTCCACAAGTGGCAACAATCTGTCCCAACTTCCTGAGAAATCAATGACACAGCTTCTCAACATATCCTCAATAATCTGTATCACTCTCTCTGACTGCCCATCTGTATGCGGATGGAAAGCAGTGCTAAAGTGTAATCGAGAACCCAAAGCACCATGCAAACTCTTCCAAAACCTCGATGTGAACCTCGGATCTCGATCAGACACTAAAGAAATTGGGACTCCATGCAATTTCACAATCTCACTAATATACAGCTCAGCCAATCTCTCAAGAGAATAATCCATCCGAACCGGAAGAAAATGAGCTGTCTTAGTCAACCTATCAACAATCACCCAAATGGCATCATGTTTTCTCTGTGTCAATGGTAAACCAGACACAAAGTCCATAGTCACTCTTTCCCATTTCCACTCAGGCACTGATAAAGGTTGAAGCAACCCTGTTGGGACCTGATGCTCTGCTTTAACCCTCTGACATGTGAGACATTTGGATACAAACTCTGCAATGTCTCTCTTCATACCAGACCACCAGTAATGCTGTCTCAAATCATGATACATCTTCGTACTGCCCGGATGCATAGCAAAAACTGATTGATGTGCTTCTTCTAAAATAATCCTTCTCAAACTAATATCATCTGGCACACACAGTCTACTCTTAAACGATAAGCTCCCATCACCTTTCACAAGAAAATCTTGGCTCTCCCCTTTTTGGCAATCTGAAACAATCTTCTGAATTTTCTCATCAATCAATTGAGCCTCTTTAATCTGATCTAACAACACTGGTCTCAGCTGCAATTGTGCCAACAATGCACCATCATCACAAGATATAAAGCTAGCATGCAACGCTCTCAACTCAACAAGCAACGAGAGCGAATAAGCAGTCAAACCTGCTAAAGACTTCCGACTCAAGGCATCAGCAACAACATTTGCTTTACCTGGATGATAATCAATCAAACAATCGTAGTCTTTAATCAATTCCAACCACCGTCTCTGTCGAAGATTAAGCTCTTTCTGAACCCCCAAATATTTCAAACTTTTGTGATCAGTGTAAATAAAACATTTCTCTCCATACAAGTAATGTCGCCAAATCTTCAATGCAAACACAATGGCTGCTAACTCCAAGTCATGGGTTGGATAGTTTAGCTCATGTGGCTTCAACTGTCGAGAAGCATAAGCTATCACTTTACCCTCTTGCATCAAAACACAACCCAAACCACTATGTGAAGCATCACTGTAGATCACATATGGTTTATCTTCCACAGGTAAAGTGAGAACAGGTGCTTGAGTTAACATCTCTTTCAACTGCTCAAAACTAGCTTGACACGGATCAGTCCACACAAATCTAACTCCTTTTCGAAGTAATCTGGTAAGTGGAGTAGCTATCAAAGAAAATCCTTTCACAAAGCGTCGATAATAGCCTGCCAAACCCAGAAAAACTTCTAACTTCAGTCACAGACTTTGGTGGACTCCAATTCATAATAGCTTCAACTTTACTCGGATCAACTCTAATGCCATCTGCTGAAACTATATGACCGAGGAAAGTTACTTGATCTAGCTAGAACTCACATTTTGACAGCTTAGCATACAATTGCTTCTCTCTCAAGATTTGCAATACAATCCGCAGATGCTTGTCATGCTCTTCTTCATTACGAGAATACACCAAAATATCATCAATGAAGACTACCACAAACTGATCCAGATAGGGCCTAAACACCCTATTCATCAAATCCATGAAAGCTGCAGGTGCATTCGTCAACCCAAAAGGCATCACTAGAAACTCATAATGCCCATACCTGGTTCGAAAAGCTGTCTTGGGAACATCCTCAGCTCTGACCCGCAACTGATGGTACCCTGATCTCAAATCAATCTTGGAAAATACTGCTGCTCCCTTCAATTGATCAAAGAGATCATCAATTCTAGGCAAAGGATATTTATTCTTGATAGTCACTTTATTCAATTGCCTATAATCGATACACAATCTCATAGTACCATCTTTCTTCTTTACAAACAAAACAGGAGCTCCCCATGGCGAAACACTAGGGCGAATGAATCCTTTATCCAGCAACTCCTGCAACTGCACCTTCAACTCTCTCAATTCAACAGGTGCCATTCTATAAGGAGTAATAGAGATAGGAGTGGTACCTGGCAACAAATCAATACCAAACTCTACCTCTCTCTCAGGAGGCAATCCTGGCAACTCCTCTGGAAATACATCTGGAAACTCAGCTACTGTGGGAATGCTATCAAACTGAGAACCCTCTACCCTGGTATCCAAAACATGAGCGAGATAGGCATCACACCCTTTTCTAATCAGCTTCCTAGCTGAAACAGCTGAAATCAACAAGGATGCAAATTGTCTCTGCTCGCTAGATACCATCACAATTCTATCATCACTAGTTCTCAAAGTAACACACTTCTTCTTACAATCTACCACAGCTTCATGTCTAGACAACCAGTCCATGCCCAAAATCAAATCATACTCTTTAAATGGCATCTCAATCAAATCACCAGGAAATTCCTCTCCTTGCACAACAACTGCACTATCTCTGTGCACCTTACTAACAACCACACTATGCCCTAAAGGATTTGTCACCAAGACATCAAATCCTAGGGACTCAGAATGCAAATCAGTCACAGGCAAAATGGATGCACTTATGTATGAATGAGTAGATCCTGGATCAATTAAAGCAAGTACTGAAATGCCAAATAAAGAAAATGTACCAGCAATAACAGCTGAAGCATCTGGCTGCCTCTGCATCACATAAACTCTTTGGGAAGGTCCAGCCTCATCTAGTCTACTGTCCATAGATGAAGAGCCTCCTCTCTGACTGAACCCAGATCGACCCCCTCTATTAAAACTTCTGCCTCCTCTACCTCCTCTGCTAAAACTAGGTCGTGAAGCTGCAGTATCCACCGACCTCTGCTCCTGTACCTCAGGACATTCTCTAATGAAATGATCAGGGGATCCGCATCTGAAGCACACAGCTGGTCCCCTACTTATCCAACAAACGCCTCTATGTGACCCCCCACACTGAGCACATATAGGTGGAGTGAACCTCTGAACCGTTGGAGTCGGAGCACTCGTCACTGAAACCGTAGGTCTCGATCTTTGTCTTTGAAACTACACTGACCTACCAACTGGCCTCTGACTCCTGCTGGTCCTAGGAACAAAGCTGCCTCTACCTCTCTTCACAGATGAAGACCCTGTCTCAAACTGGGGCCTTCTCACTCTAGTCTCCTCCTCAGAAGCAGATGCTGCAATGCCCTGGGCTCTCTCTACACTCCTAGCTGCAGCAACAAGCTGGGAGAAATCCTGGTATCTGGAACCAGCCACAAGACACAAAATAGAGGGCCTCAATCCCTCCTCAAACCTTCTGCATCTGTCAATCTCATCAGATATAATACCTCCAGCATAATGACTCAATCTGATGAACTCGACCTCATACTCTGTTACTGTCCTGTGGTCTTGTTTCAAACTCAGAAACTCCATCTTTTTAACATCTTTATACTCCCTAGGAGTATACTTCAGCTCAAACTCTCTGAGAAAGTCAGCATAAGATAAGGTAGGTGGATCATCCATAGCGTGAGGCACTGTTTTCCACCAGTCATATGCATCCTTCTGCAATAATGACCTAGCATAATCAAATTTTTCCTCTGGAGTGGCTTGCAACTGAATAAAGATCCTCTGTACTTTATCTAGCCACTGCTCAGCCACTGCTGGATCTATAGTACCCAGAAAATCTTCTGCCCCAAACTTCCTCAACTTATCATACTGTCTCACTGGTACTTGAGGCTGAGGTGGTGGTGGCGGTGGTTGCACTGGTGTTTGTCTCATCACTTCCATCATATGCCTGAACCAAGCTGGTGGAACCTCATCACCAACTGGTCTCCCTGACCCAGAAGCAGGTGCCTCACCGGCTCTATCAATTCTAACCTCATCTCTACTCTCTTCCGGAGCTACACTCTCCGCACTTCCCTCAACAAACTGACGTGAATGAGGATCCATTACAACCTATATCTGCAAACATAGCAGAATACACCTTATTAAAGATCAGAGACTGCCAATACTAAATATATATTTTATTCAAAACCAACTTTTAAAATCAAAATATCATTTTTCTTACAGTTTACCTAGGTTGAGAATCTCAAGCCTAGGCTCTGATACCAAAACAATTGTAATACCCCTATACCCCGTATACGTACACAGCATGCTAATACGATCGTAATATACGTATACTGAATATAGAAATGTCACGGTTACAAAACACACATGACATGACTCTTATATACTATGAACAAATTCAAAACTTTTAAATGAGTTTATAAAACGAAATAGATAGAAAGTTTATTTAAAACGCAGCGGAAAATATAACAAATGTTTCCCAATACATTTGCATCAAAATCAAAAGTTACAAATATAAAATATATACATGAGTGGCAGCTCTTCTCTGATCTTTAAGTCCAAAAATCAACTCTTCAACGCCTAGACTCACTAGGTCTAGAGGAACTCTCGGGTTCAATCCTGTCACCTGCGCGATGAACCACAATCGCGCTGAGCCAACAGCTCAGTAGAACAAACTATAATGATATTATGCTATGTCATACATTCAAACAATATAGATCATACTCAATACACTTTATTTTATGGATGTTACATTTCATTATTTCAATAATTGTATCATCATCCATTACTCACACATTTAACATAGACACACATGGGCCCAACAAGCATTTAATATGATATTCAAAGTTCAGAGTTACTGCTTTGGTTTATAATCACAATGATCAAGCCCGTAGGCAATATATATCATATCTCTATCCATGGATAGTGTAACAGACCCAGTCTCTTGGACCATCAACCCATTAACATGAGGAGATCCTCAACCCGGCTAGACTGTTACTTTTCATAAATTTCATTTTCACATTTCATTTAGTGTAACAGACCCAATCTCTTTGATCATCAATTCAATTCAATTGAAGAGATCCTCAACCCGGCTAGACTGTTACCTTTATATAGGCATGCCACCAAAACCAGTACTCTGAAATTTGAATAAACATATTAGGCACACAACCATTTCATATATCTCTTTATAAATCTTTTTCTCAATTCATTTCTCATTCCACAATCAACTAGGCAAACATGCCTCATTTGAATCAATATAGCCAATCACAATGGCTTTACACATCATCTTATCATCACATCTTTCATTTTCATAACACATACATATACCATATTACATTTCATGAGGTTCATATTGTATAAAACATAACATTATTCAAACATATCAACAATACAATGAAATTACTTAGTACATTCACACTCAAATGTATAAGTTCCAAAATCACATGAATGTATGTTATAATGCAAGGTTTATACTTACCTCAAAAGAAATCCACACAATTCTAAACACTTCCTCTTAACAAGTCCTTCACCAAATAATTAAGGCAATTCACCTTCTTCACAACCTAATTCAGAACAATGAGGAAACTCACATAAGATCATAAGGCTAAGAATCAATTAGGGCAAACTCTAAACTGGACACGCTCACCCACACGGGCGTGTCCCTGACCGTGCCCTAACTCCACAACACAGAAGCATTTACACGTTCAGGACCACGGGCGTGTCACTGGGCGTGTAATACCTACTGTCTCTCAGAAGTATCGACACGTCCAACATCATGAACGTGTTCCTGGCTGTGTCAATTCCTCAAAATCACAGTAGCTATGACACGCTCACTAACACGGGCATGTTAATGGCCGTGTCACACCTACTGCCATCCAACACAATTGACACGCCTAAAGACCTGGACGTGCTCCTGAGCGTGTCAGGCCAAAAACCCAGATTCCGGCCAAAACAACAATCCAACCAACAAACAACAATTTTCCACCATCTTCCACTTCAACAAAACTCAACTAGACACACCCAAAACCATAACAACCTTGCAAAAACACCAACACAACTCAAAATACACATCCAACACCAAATCACAACATCATCAAAAACTCTAAACACAACCACAACTCAATCTTAACCAACAAACTTATTCTTCCTTTCAATCTTACTCTTTTCTTCAATCCAACCCAAGAATCAAAGATCAAGTAAACCCAACACTCTTAAACACAACACACTCAAACATATCCATACCAACAACCATAAATCACCAAACCCACAACACAAACTCAAAGAAAACAAGGGAATCAAGAGGAAACTTACCAAGAATGAAGAAAACTCTTAGATTCCTCCTTGATCTCTTGAAAACTTCTTCAATCTTGAGCTTGGAAGGTCAAATCTCTCCCTCTCTCTTGTTCTCTTGCTGCTGCCGTCCAAAACAAAGAAAGAAGAAGAAAAGGAAAATGAGAGACACGAGAAGAGAGGAAGAAGGAAGAAAAGGAAAAGAAAGAAAAGTCAAACATTAACCCTCTCTCTCCTCAAAACATTCTCCTCCACACAAATAAAAAATAAAATAATCTCAAACATCACCATCCACCCATCTTAATCCACTAACTCAATTTCAAAATAATTACCTTTATACCCTTCAAACAAATATTTGTATATGTTAAGTATATCACAATATATACAACATATACACATTACTCTAACCTCAACTCTCTTTCCAATAAAATAAATACACTTAATCCAATAATAACAATAATTACTCCAATACTTCTAGGGTACATTTTGGGATATTACATTCACCCTCAGAATGGATCTTCATCCTTGAAAATCGGGGTCTTCACCCTTATAAATGGATCTTCATCCGTGGAGATCGGGTCTTCACCCTTGTAAATGGATCTACATCCTTTAGACTTCGGGTCTTCACCCTTGAAAATGGATCTTCATCCTTGGAGATTGGATATTCACCCTTGCAAATGGATCCTCATCCTTGGAGATTGGGTCTTCTTTGTTCTTTGAAGATAGGAGTGACACGGCCACGCTTGTGGCCGTGTCATGTGACACGGCAAGTGGCTTGGCCGTGTCCCCTGGTTGTATCAACTTCTGTGTCTTTTCTTTGGTTCTTCTTTGTTCTTGGCTTAGGATGGGACACGGCCAAGCTTGTGGCAATGTCATGTGACACGGCCAGTGGCTTGGCCATGTCGCTTGCCAGTGTCACCTACTGTTTCTTTTCTCTCTTTGCTTGGTCTTTCTTGGCTTTGCCCTTTAGGTGAGACACGGCCAGTGGCTTGGCCGTGTCTCCTGCCCGTGTCATGTTTTGCTAAGATTTCCTTTGAGGTGACACGACTAAGCTTGATTTGGCTTGGCCATGTCTTGCTTGATCCATGATCTTCTTTCCTTGTTTTGATCTTCCAAGGGAGTTTTTGCACTTTAACCACTTTTCCCTTGTAACCACTTTTTCCTTTTTTTTTTTCTCCAATTTTGATTGGATCTTATATCCTCTTCTTGTCTCCCAAGGATTTTTTCTTTCATACAAGCTTTGATTGATGTTTTTCTTGTCTAGTTCTTTGCATAAGCACGCATTTCTTCTCTTTGCAAAGTGACTGGGGCTTCCACAAGCGAATAGGCTTTCCATGCCCCCTTGATTCAATATCTTCTTTTGATTCTTTAATTCGCAGGGTGTTTGCTGTTCATTAAGACAAGAAAGTGTGATGTAATATGCTCATGTATGCATGATATGCATGAATAATACTTACAGTCATTCCATTGACTCACAGACCGAGGTGATTAGCAGAAGTGTTCTCATTGGTTCCATTTTGATGCTTGTTCAAGTCTTGCATTGGAATGATCGAAAGCTTTTGCATTTGTGGCTTTTATTTTCAAGATGTTGAAAACATGAGTGGTGAAGACCCTAAGCAACAGAGTCAGGGATACATCATTTTCAAACTATGTCTCAACATGTCAATTGATAGCTTCTTCATGACTTTGCCAATAATCAATTCAACATACTTCCCTTAGCTCGAAGGCTTTGTATGACAAAAACTTTTTTTCCTTTCCCTTTTTTTTTGAATTTTGATTTTGAAATCAAATGTTGGCTTTGCCAAATTAATGTTAATGTACCTCAAGACTTGATTTTTCCAAATTAACATATCTATAACATGACAACCCTAGTTACCGTACTAAACTTGGGAATTATTTCTATTTAAGTAAGAACTGTTGCACTTCAGATAGGCACATACACATTACTTGGCCAAAGGTCTCATTTGAGTTTAAATATTGTCTATCTCATATGCATGCTTATCCAAACTATCTCCACTAATAGACTCTACCTACCAAGAGAGATCAACAGGCCTTTGATAGGCTTGAAATGGGGTCTATGAGGGACACGGGTTTAGATGAAGGCCATTTTGAGATAGGAGCTGATGTGACACAAGGGACAAACCTTCACACTATAAATTTCTTGTGTGAATTTTAGGCAGCTTGGAGACAATCTTGGTAGACTCGAAATTCCTTCTATCTTCTTGGCATTAATTCGGATCTTGATTAGGACAGTTTTTGCCTTTGCAAAAAAGTTTGGTTCCCAAATTCGTTTCTTTTCTTCTTCTTCCTTTTCTTTATTTCTCTTTCTCTTCCATTTCTTTGAGCATTTTATCATTTTGTCCTTCTTCCTTATAGGACCGTCATGTACAGAACTTTCAAGAATTGGATGGTCTTTCTCCTTTTTCTTTGATTTTGATCAAATCTTTAGTTGTGTTGAACCAATTCAAGTAAAAATGTCTTTATGAACCAAATGGAAGCCTTTTGTTGTCTTAGATAAAAGAAAACTCAGTTGGCTTTTTGAACCATTTTGGGTTTTCTTTTCTTTTTTTCTTTTCTTTTCTTCTCTTTTTTCTTCTCTTTTTCTTTTCTTTTTTGTTTGTTTGTTTTTTTTTGTTTGGTTCTAGCTCTAAAAGAGTTGTCTTGTTTGTACCAACTTGGGCTTCCAATAATGGATAAGTGGAGTGATATAAATCTTCTTTAACAGGGATAAATCATTTGTTACTCCGATGTCGATGTTGTCTTGATATATTGGAGATATTAAGTAAACTTCAACTACCCTTATGATATTGAGAACATCGACTATCCTTATGATCTTGAGAACTTCAATTATCTTCATGGTCTTGAGAACTTCAACTATCCTCATAATCTTGACTAATCATTGCTTTCTTTGATCTTCTTGTCTCTCCACCTTAGTGATCATAAGACTTGTCAAAAGTATCACAACAGCTCAGGATAGGTTATTGGGGTTTGTAAACCAATGAAAAGAAAGCTAAAATTTTATGAAGGCTCAAAGGGACAACTAGGGATTGATATTTAATTGGGTGGATACTAGTTGTTGGCTAACCAAACAATGCCTAGATCATTTCTCTCTTAAATAAGCAGAGTTCAATTTCGCCTCGAAAGTTTATCAAAGCATGTTCTAAGACTGACTAGGTCCCAGACAAAGGTAATTATGCAGAAGCCCTCTCTAAGTAAGCATACACAACTCAATGCTATAGAGTAATTCCCTTACCTAGTAAAGTCATTCAAGTCATGATGCATAGACACATTAATCAAGCTAAATTCCTCATCGGTTGAGCACCAAAATGAACAAAGACCAACAAAAATTTTGATGAAAGTAATTTATTCAAGCAACTTTAAATTTGAAAAACACGATAGTTTCAAAATATTAAAGAAAGTAAGATTGAAAAGCAACATTCAAGTTAAGGAAAGTTCGTTGAGTTTAAGCTTCTTTTCCTTTCACATCTTCAATATCCCCATCTTGAAAGGATGATAAAACAAAATATTCTTCCAATCCTTTTCCCACCATGAAGGTTGCCGTTGGAGGTACTCTATTGAACCTTGGTAATGGATTATCTTTGGTGTTGGGCTTATCCGGCTTGGGTAGCTTGCCACTATCGATTAGGTCTTGGATCTCATACCTTAGACGAGCACATTTATCTGTTTCATGTCCTCGCATTTGATGAAATTGACAGAAGGCCTCGGCATTGAAGTTTGGTGGCAATGGATTATGTAAAGGTCGAGGAGCTAACAGTTGTAACAACCCTTTCTTTTACAGCTTGCTAAAAACCCAAGATAGAGGTTTCACCAATTCTGAGAATTGTCTTTTATTCCCTTGACCGGTTACATTAACATCAACTTCTTTTGGTGTGTTTTGATTGTTAGGCTGGTTGTTCCCTTTCTCATTCCTTCTTATTGAAAAGCGATTGTTCTCTCTTTCCCACTCTTCAATTTGTAGACCAGCTTGGAGAAGATTTTTGAAATCCCTTATAAGGGTGTGAGACTTCCTTTCATGGAGATTAGGCAACACTCCTCTCACAATCATCCTTATCTGATCGGATTCATCTAGCCTCTTCTTGAGTAAAGCGGCCTTGTTTCTCCATCTCTTGACATAATCTACAAAATTCTCATTCGGCCTTTGCCTAATGGACTCCACTTCCATTAATGTAACTTCCAACTCAACATTATATCCATATTTGTTGGATGAAGGCTTTGTAAAGTAGATCTCAACTCTTTTGTGTTCCTTCATCTAATGTATTGAACCAATTTTGGACAACAGGGTACAATGAGAGCATGAAGTACCTTAGGGTTTGGGCCTTAGTATCTCGGGCAGATTGCATGGCAGTGATATACTGCTTCACATGGAGATGATGATTTTCGGTGCCATTATACTTGGCAAAAGATGGCATCTTGAACTTGTACGAAACTTCTTCATCTAGCTCAAACAATTTGTCAATCTCGGACACCTCTTTGGTTTTCAATTTCTTCTCAAATTTCTTTTCTAAATTAGCAATCATCTTTTCAACATCGGATGTCTCGGTCTTTTCAATAGTTGCTTTCTCAACAACCTTTGGTTCTTTCTTCTTCTCTTGAACATCTTGGTAGTATTGATCCCAATCATCATCATCAATGACCACCTTATCATCATCAAAAGCTACTTCATCAACTTTAGCCTTTCCTTTGACTTTCTTGGTGCTAGCAGATGCTTCGGCATTGTTTCCTAAAATTGCAGCTAGTTGATTCTTTATGGTCTCAGCTAGGGCCTCTTTTATTTCTTTCATCTTGGCATTGAGGGCATCATCCACCATTCTTTGAATTTGTTCGGGATCCATTATTTTTGGTGAGCAAGTGATTGAGTCGTTGCTAGATACTTCATCTCTGGCGTAGGTCGGATTATTATAAGCTTTTGAACTATCATAATCAGGGCTGTGAGCTAGAAAGGATCAATGAGATGCAAATGTATGCATGTATGCATGAACAATAAACAAAGAAAAATAGGACGTTCCTTCCAACCTTATAACATCCACACACGAATGGCGAGTCTCTTTTCCTAGTTATATGGTTAACAAAATACCAACATGGGGTATCTTGCTTTCGAATAATTCCTTCAGACGTTTCAACCAATAATTATATTTTTGAAAATGGAAGTCTATCCATGATAATTCCCATTAATTAGGTTTTAATCCATTCAACCAACTAAAGTACCTTTTATGCTATTTTGGATTAAAACTAAATTAAGAGGTTTATCATAGATAGATTTCTCACTTGAAAAGAGTAACTAATGGTTCATGCCAAAACAAGCCCATGATTAATTATTCTTAGTATAAACTAGGCTCACAATTGATTTTTGGTATTTCATAATTGACCTAAATAATTTGCAAGCTCTTTGTAAGAAAAGGTTGGATGAAAATAATTTTGTTTCTAAGCCCATTGTAAAAAGATTTTAGAAAAAAAAAAGGATTTTGGACTTAATATTTGGGCCATGAGCAAAAGAATTTTTGATTTATTTTTAGAAAAGTCTTATGTCCAAAGACCATCTTGAAAAATTTTGAAAATAGCTTTGGTCATTTGGACTTTAAGGAAAACTTTATTTTGAGCTTACAATATATTTAGGTCATATTAGAAAAAGAACAAACCAAATAAGCCATGATTTAGACTAAGATAAATTAACCATAGTCAAACAACATGCATTTGGGGTAAAACCTAAGGAAAGTAACTAGGCCAATTACATGAGCTTTAGTCTTTGGGTAAAAAGGCTTAGTTTCTCATAGCAAGTATATACCAAATGGTTCTAGGCTATGAGTGGTTATGCCATGCTCGATCTCCATACCTTGAGTGAAAGTATGGTATCCCTTACATAACATAACACGGGTAACATGGGCATCCTAACTCACTCACACGATGCAATCTAAGATGATGCAATGGATAATATCATTACAAGAAAGAATAGAATAATATAAAGACCAACGGAATCAACTTCTCTTGTCCCCAGTGGAGTCGCCACTGTGAGCGGGGATTTTCGCCCCCACTCCCGGTGGAATGATTCTTGCGACTTCGGCACTGTTTAGGCTCGGGGCCTTAGAGAACAATGGAGTCGCCAGCCAGACGGGCCGGGAAAAAGAAAGGGGTGGATGATTCGATTCCTAAGGAATCTCCAACCCCTTAATGGGTTCAGAAAGTTGGGTACGTGTGGGGAAGGTGAGAAATGACCCAACACCCCCACAATGCCCGGTGGAAACTAATGAGGTTTTTGGCATATTAAATTACGTACCCAACTAATGGGAAGTGTAACACCCCGATACCCCATATAAGTACTATACATATACCTGGTATACATACAGTAAGTATATAAAGTATAAGGATGTCACTTTTCGTTACAATTTAAAAACCTTTAACAGAGTTTAAACCACAATACATTAATTTAAAGAGCATTTACAAAATCATTATACTTTTAATGATCTTACCTATATATAAGAATCTTATCTTTATCAAAACTTCATTTATACATATAAATACACTCTTGTCAGAGATACATCATAATTAAAAATTATACATGTATGCATCACCCTCTAGTTGGTCTCGATAAACTCTTACTCTTCTCGTGGCATAACGAAAGACTTCATATCTTCCACCTAGTCACCTGCGCGATTACACATCCGCGCTAAGCCCGAGAGCTTAGTAGTACAAATAAATAATATAAACATACATTACAGAAATTCTAACATATAATGATATATCAAATTCCATGTACCATTAGTTTCTTATCATGGTTTCCCTTTTTAATTACACCTTTCATATATCTCCACTAATCTCATATATTATATATACATATATACATATCATTAACACCAACCACAATCCATCACTAATACTCACAATCAATATATCAATACACACATTACATATCATACTTCATATCAATATTTTATTCACAATTCACCAATCATGAATCACATTTCCAACAAAGGCAATCATTATACCATTCATGAATCACATTAAACAAAGACAAGCATGGGCCCAAAACACACTAATATGCCATTCCCTTTTTCAGAGTTAATGCTTTGGTTTTGTTATCACATTCATCATTATCATAAACCCAACTAGGCTTCAAGGATTAGGTTCAACCAAGCTTCAAGGGGAACAAAGCATGCTAAGTATCAACCCAACTTGGCTTCAAGAGTTGTAACATCTCAATTAGGCTTCAAGGATCAAATCCAACCTAACTTCAAGAGATTGTTACCAATATTAGGCATGCCACCAACAACAAACTCTGAAAATGGAATAACACATTAGCCACACAATTCATTTAGCAACTTCATTCTCAATTGAATCATCATAGCCAATCACAATGGCTTCACATCACATTTGAGTTATCATAGCCAATCACAATGGCTTCACATCACATTTGAGTTATCATAGCCAATCACAATGGGTTCACATCACATTTTAGTTATCATAGCCAATCACAATGGCTTCACATCACATTTGAGTTATCATAGCCAATCACAATGGCTTCATATCATGTCATGTCTCAATTCATATTATAATATTTCATAGTATACATAATCGATTACTTCATCATATCCTTCACATTTTACATATAGCATCATTGATATAGCATTACAAAGTACATTATTCATATAACACATTACCATTCACAAGATTCACAATGTATAAAACATAACATTGTTCATATAGTATCATATGCATCATCATTATCATCAAATGTATGTTCAATCTCAACAATGCAAGAAGAGCAAAGAGTAATCACAGTAGCTAACACACTCAAGGGACACGGCCAAGCTTGTGGCCGTGTCTCTCAACCAAAAGCTCCAACACGGCCAAGACTTCCCTAGCTTGGCTGTGTCTCTCAACACAAAATAGGCAGTGGCAGACACAGTCAAGGGACACGACCAAGCCAGTGGCCGTGTCTCTCAAAAATTGATCCAACACGGCCAAATTTCCTTAAACTTGGTCGTGTCTCCCAAAAATCTTTAGTCTTGCCCTTGTCTCTTCTTTAGTTTGGCCGTGTCTCTCATGAATGAAAACCCTAAACATGGCCAAGTCTCTTTTTATTGAATTAAAACACATTATGCACAACATAACCTCATTCAAATGGATTTAATCAATGTCATTAACACTTATTTTACATATTCATCACAATATTCACATTAACAATACATTTATCACTTACCATTTCAAAACCCTAAAATCAACATCACTCTTATTCTTTCAATATCAACATCCACTTAACTTACCATCTTCAAACCAAAACCAACACCAATTCAATCTTTTTAACCTATACTCAATTTCAAAACTTATAAACACATCTCAAACACACCAAATCATAATATCAACAAACCATAACTCACCTCAAACACAACATCAAAAATAACAAAGGAAAACAAGAGAGTACTTACCAAAATTAAGGAAATTTCACAAATCTCCAACTTAATCCTTTGCTTCTTCCTTCAATTTGATTTTAGAATTTAGAACACCTCTCTTGCTCTCTCTTTCCTTTGGTAGCCGGCCACACAATGCAAAGAAGAGAAAATGAAGACAAGTCAAACTTCTCTTCTTCTTTAAATCTCCACCAAGCAATTCTAACAAAGCAATTACTTAAATGCCCTCATCCATTTAACTTAGCTTCTTTCACTTATATGCCCATTTAAGTAATTTCACATATCACAAATAAAATATCTTCTTCCCTTGACTCCTCATTTTGACCAACATATATGTTATATATATTATCATATACCCCACATATACACTTTCTCTCTACACATTACTTTCCTTTTTAAACAATACCTAAACATTCTCTTTTCAATTTCTTTTCTTTTCAACATAACATATACACATAATTCAAACAAACACCAATTATATCCAAACTTCTAGGGCACACATTGGGATATTACAATTCTCCCCCTCTAAAAAGGAATTTCGTCCTCGAAATTATCAGTACCATAACAATTCATTCTTAACAAAATACTATCTTAACTTCCATACGAAGTTAATTATATGCTTAAGTTATTATGTCATCAAATCATATAACTTCAACTCTCCCCTTTAGAAATAACCATCTACTCAAAATTCCATAACTCATCATTCTATATGTTTATATATCTTATTACTTCCTTGATCAAACATTCAAAAGAACTCATTACATTTCCTATTAATATCTTTATACAATAATCAGATCATTTTATAGTACACTTATACTTCGTCCAATCTTTATATTTAATATATTTTGTTCCTTCATCTCTTTGTAATTACCCTCTTAAATTTAACCTTAAAAAAAATCATTGGTTTATATCTTAGCATTAATTATCCCGTCATTACAATCACTGTCTAAATAGACATTTATCAAGCCTCAATGGATAACAAGATCCTTATTTTTCACAAACTGAGTTACTTCTTTAGCATGCTTTTCACTTAACTTACATATTAATACACTACCTTTCAACTTATTTTATAAATAACCAATCTTTTCCCCTTTTTATCATGATTTATAACTACTAACTCCATTCATTCATGTCCAATCACACTTTAAAATTTTACATCCTATACATTATCATGTAAATAATTATACTCTTAGTATAACTATACATATTAAATCTCAATAATGATTCATAATCTTAGCCAAATCCAGATCACTTGATCTATCTGTCACAATATACCCACATTCCAATCTTGTTCAATTCCAACCAACGATTAATTTATTTAACTTATCATGAAATTTCACAATTTTCATATATGTATATATATAACTTAATTCCATTAGGGAAAACTTGTATTCAATTCCTGATCTCTTCCGATCCATATTCAATCAAATTATCATGATAATAAATCACTTCAAATTATCTTTTAATATACACATAGTTTATTCTCTATTATTTTACTATAATTCCCACCAATTCTCATAATAATTTTATACCATATTTACTATCTATAGTTCATTCACTTAAACCTCAAGTCCATTCATTTATTCATTATATACCATAAACATATTCAGTATAACCCTTAGTCACATTTTATATTTTCTCCCTTTTTAATATCTCCTCACATTTCATATCATTGTTATATTTATTTTGATTACCTTTTTGTCATATTATCCATAACTCAAAACATTTCCATAATTTCCTTTTCTCTCTTTACCTTCATAATTATAACCAAATTCTTAACATAAAATGATAAGGTACAACTTTATCCATCATAACTTTTAACTATATTTCTCAAACAAAATTTTCAATCTCACCAAATCTGTATTACAATCATTTTATCTAAGACCCAAATCTATGGATAACAAAATTAACCAATCAAATATACTGAACAACACATATGGCTTTAAAAGAATAATATTCAAGCCTGGAACTTTCAAATCAATACTGTTCTTTTTATAATTTTATTCTCAATCTTTACGAATACAAGGCTAAGGTGTATCTCAAGAGTTACATATTCCTTCTTTACATTTTTGCTATATCAGAAGTTAACACATTCCAACTCCGTTTCAAACCAATTTGCACTCGATTATATGATCTTTATCAACTTAATTCATGTTTCAACAATATTACTATATATATTTTCAATCATATGCAGTTCTTATACAATTTCTATTTGTCACTTCATTTCTAATCCATTTACAATCTCTTATAATATATAATTACATAGAACTTTCCATATGTGAATACTTTGAGACTCTAAATATCATATGATCATCACGTTCAGTGCTCACCATAACAATTTCCATTGTCCAATATTACTCAAGTCCATTCCCTTCTCACTTCCATCACATAATCCATCTAGCTCTACACAGTTCAAGACCTAATCTCTCTTAGGTCCACTAATACATACAACATCTTTTTCCATATCATTAATTCTATAATAATACCACATACATATTCATAGGTCACCTTCATAATGTGATTCACATTTTTTTTATATCATAATTTCATTCATATTGAAAAAACTCAGTTCACATATCATATACATGTACACACCTAATTATATGCTCTTATTTTATTTTCCTTTTTCATACATTCCATACAAATTTAATGTTTATCACTTTCTTTTAAACACTATCATTCTCATTCTTCCAATATGATGTAAAGTATTTATTCACACTACAATTATATATATATATATATTCTGACTATACTAACACTTCACATCCTTTTTGGTCACATTCCCAATGTGACATCTCTTACATTTTCATCTTTAAAAAAAATATTTAATATACTTCCATATCCATTTTTACCCTTTTGCAGTAAAATGACTTAAAATAGCTCGTTTTCATTTGCTTATCCACTTCCTTTTTTACTTCAAAACAAATTCTCATACTATCAATCACATTACTCAATTCATAATACTTTCATGTGCAATATTAGTCATTTCACCTAGATCATGTATTGAATATACATTAAACCATCAATATCCAAATAATCTTTATCAAATTCCACTAAAACTTTAACTTTTCAACTTACTATTTCGCTTAAGCTTCAATTTGCCAAACTCATCTTTTCTTAATAGCAACTTTAAAAACAACATATATATATCACAAAGCAATATCAAAACATATAATTTTCACAATTATCAAGCTCATTTCAAAAATCCAAATATCACATATTACCACCATTACCATGAGCTTTCACAATATCCAAGCATCTCACATTTCCAACGCTGAATTTACAATGTTTGCATTAAAATAACAATACCAATTTATATTCTTACTTAACCAATATCATCTCTTTTTCCTTTAAACAAAACCTTAACTTTATATATATACCCCAAACTTTAAATAATCACACTTTGTCTATACTAATAAACTCATTCAATATTCCACCATACTCTCCTCATTTTAATAACATATCTTTCAATATTAACAATCCAACTATATTTCCTCTGTCTAGCAAACCCAACATAAACTTTATTATAAAGAGGTTTAAAGAGTAGAGGAAAGAGTACATACTTTAATCTTGATTTTGTTTCCAACTCATTTTCAACTTTATTCTCCTTTTCATTTCTTTATTCTTCAACACATTTAACAATTCACTTTACTTGCATAAATTTCCATTTTTTTTATCAATTAAACTTATATAAATCCATATCATTACTTTCTCTAGCTTTTCTTTCATGTAAAACATCATTCAGACTCTAGCATCCATCTCATATAACACAAATATACTACAAATCATATAATGCCACATCCGAGACCAACCTAAGTGTTAATGCATATGCATGTATTACCAATTGCATTTCAAAACTCTTCTTTTTAATTCATTTTAAGCGTTTCAAAACTTTTTTTTATTTCACTTAGGCCGAGAATCTCGAACCTAAGCTCTGATACCAAAATAATTGTAACACCCCGATACCCCATATAAGTACTATACATATACCTGGTATACATACAGTAAGTATATAAAGTATAAGGATGTCACTTTTCGTTACAATTTAAAAACCTTTAACAGAGTTTAAACCACAATACATTAATTTAAAGAGCATTTACAAAATCATTATACTTTTAATGATCTTACCTATATATAAGAATCTTATCTTTATCAAAACTTCATTTATACATATAAATACACTCTTGTCAGAGATACATCATAATTAAAAATTATACATGTATGCATCACCCTCTAGTTGGTCTCGATAAACTCTTACTCTTCTCGTGGCATAACGAAAGACTTCATATCTTCCACCTAGTCACCTGCGCGATTACACATCCGCGCTAAGCCCGAGAGCTTAGTAGTACAAATAAATAATATAAACATACATTACAGAAATTCTAACATATAATGATATATCAAATTCCATGTACCATTAGTTTCTTATCATGGTTTCCCTTTTTAATTACACCTTTCATATATCTCCACTAATCTCATATATTATATATACATATATACATATCATTAACACCAACCACAATCCATCACTAATACTCACAATCAATATATCAATACACACATTACATATCATACTTCATATCAATATTTTATTCACAATTCACCAATCATGAATCACATTTCCAACAAAGGCAATCATTATACCATTCATGAATCACATTAAACAAAGACAAGCATGGGCCCAAAACACACTAATATGCCATTCCCTTTTTCAGAGTTAATGCTTTGGTTTTGTTATCAAATTCATCATTATCATAAACCCAACTAGGCTTCAAGGATTAGGTTCAACCAAACTTCAAGGGGAACAAAGCATGCTAAATATCAACCCAACTTGGCTTCAAGAGTTGTAACATCTCAATTAGGCTTCAAGGATCAAATCCAACCTAACTTCAAGAGATTGTTACCAATATTAGGCATGCCACCAACAACAAACTCTGAAAATGGAATAACACATTAGCCACACAATTCATTTAGCAATTTCATTCTCAATTGAATCATCATAGCCAATCACAATGGCTTCACATCACATTTGAGTTATCATAGCCAATCATAATGGCTTCACATCGCATTTGAGTTATCATAGCCAATCACAATGGGTTCACATCACATTTTAGTTATCATAGCCAATCACAATGGCTTCACATCACATTTGAGTTATCATAGCCAATCACAATGGCTTCATATCATGTCATGTCTCAATTCATATTATAATATTTCATAGTATACATAATCAATTAATTCATCATATCCTTCACATTTTACATATTGCATCATTGATATAACATTACAAAGTACATTATTCATATAACACATTACCATTCACAAGATTCACAATGTATAAAACATAACATTGTTCATATAGTATCATATGCATCATCATTATCATCAAATGTATGTTCAATCTCAACAATGCAAGAAGAGCAAAGAGTAATCACAGTAGCTAACACACTCAAGGGACACGGCCAAGCTTATGGCCGTGTCTCTCAACCAAAAGCTCCAACACGGCCAAGACTTCCCTAGCTTGGCCGTGTCTCTCAACACAAAATAGGCAGTGGCCGACACAGTCAAGGGACACGGCCAAGCCAGTGGCCGTGTCTCTCAAAAATTGATCCAACACGGCCAAATTTTCTTAAACTTGGCCGTGTCTCCCAAAAATCGTTAGTCTTGCCCGTGTCTCTTCTTTAGTTTGGCCGTGTCTCTCATGAATGAAAACCCTAAACATGGCCAAGTCTCTTTTTATTGAATTAAAACACATTATGCACAACATAACCTCATTCAAATGGATATAATCAATGTCATTAACACTTATTTTACATATTCATCACAATATTCACATTAACAATACATTTAATCACTTACCATTTCAAAACCCTAAAATCAACATCACTCTTATTCTTTCAATATCAACATCCACTTAACTTACCATCTTCAAACCAAAACCAACACCAATTCAATCTTTTTAACTTATACTCAATTTTAACACTTATAAACACATCTCAAACACACCAAATCATAATATCAACAAACCATAACTCACCTCAAACACAACTTCAAAATAACAAAGGAAAACAAGAGAGTACTTACCAAAATTAAGGAAATTTCACAAATCTCCAACTTAATCCTTTGCTTCTTCCTTCAATTTGATTTTAGAATTTAGAACACCTCTCTTGCTCTCTCTTTCCTTTGGTAGCCGGCCACACAATACAAAGAAGAGAAAATGAAGACAAGTCAAACTTCTCTTCTTCTTTAAATCTCCACCAAGCAATTCTAACAAAGCAATTACTTAAATGCCCTCATCCATTTAACTTAGCTTCTTTCACTTATATGCCCATTTAAGTAATTTCACATATCACAAATAAAATATCTTCTTCCCTTGACTCCTCATTTTGACCAACATATATGTTATATATATTACCATATACCCCACATATACACTTTCTCTCTACACATTACTTTCCTTTTTAAACAATACCTAAACATTCTCTTTTCAATTTCTTTACTTATCAACATAACATATACACATAATTCAAATAAACAACAATTATATCCAAACTTCTAGGGTACACATTGGGATATTACAGGAAGCAAATTAAATTACATGATGTTTAACTAATGAGGTACCCCCCCAAGTGGAAACATACCTCTTACAACATTTGGAAATCTAAATAAATTGATAAAAGTAAATAATCATTCATCATAAATAAATCATTCATCAAAGGTATTAAATATCAATAGAAAGTAAGCATCCATCCATGATAAATAAAATAAACCAAGCATTGAACTTAAATAAATTAAAGCATATAAAATAAATCAAAGCATATTCAAATATGGAATTGAATAAGGCAAATAAAAATCCAAATTATAGCTACTGTTTCCATTTAGGATCCTTTATTTCATGTGTTTAGGGTTTTGGATTCTCATAGGTTTAAGCTACTGTGACTTTTTAAAGAATTAAAATAGATTAAGGATTTTATGTTTTAAAAGGTTAGTAAGACACTTTGATTAACCAAATTAAGGTTTGAATGGTGAAATCATGAAACTAGGGTTTTGGACACTTTAAAATACTTTTGATTTGTGGTTTTAAATGATGATTTCAAGCTTACTGTGCTTAAATATGGTTTTAAAGTTTTAAAGAATTAGGATTTAGAAAAATTAGGATTTAGGTTTTAAGGGGGGTTAGGGTTCATTGTTTTGGTTTTTGTAATTAAATTAGGGTTTTAGGGTTTTTGGATTAGGGTTTCGGTTAATGAGTTAAATTTTAGAATTTGAAAATCAATTTGATAATTTTATGAAGGTTATGAAAGTAAACCAACGATTTAAAGTTTATAAAACAAAAAAAGATATTTTTAAAGCTTTTGGAAAGAAGCAGAACACAATTTTGGGTTTTGGAAATTTTGAAAACAAATTTTGGTTTTGGGGTTTTGAAGAAACAAAACTAATATCTTAAAACTTTTTGGAAAATAAAGCAACGATTTAAGATTTTTAAGCCTTAGAAAAAGTGAATTGAGGTCCTAAATTTTTTGAATTAAAAGAAACAAAGTGATTATTAAGCTACTGTGAAAACAAAATAAAAGAAATTAAGAATTCAAACCTTATTTTGTAAGTTTCACCAAAAATTGCTTCTTGGATGAACAAGGTCAAAGACAAGTCTTTTTGCCTTTGAATTGCTTAAATCGTTTTTTTGCTCCCTCAAAAAATCAGCTTGATTCAAGCTGATTTCCTTCACGGATTCGGATCCACTTTTGTTCAAGCTTCGGTCCAATTTCCTCTCTTTTTCCTCCCTTTTTTGTGTTGTTTAATCCATATTTATAGAACTTTTATATCCTTCATTCCTAATTATTCACGACATCTTTATTGAATAAGAAAAGAAAACCAAAACATAATTGTATTAGGTTTCAAAAAATTTGCATCGGAAAAATTTCGCTGGCTAAAAAAATCTGCTACGAAAAAACTGCGCTGGCAAAAAAAATTGCTACAGCTGGCTGCGGGCACACAGAACGGGCCCGTAGCGCAATTGGAACGGGCCCGTAGGCCATTTCGCCCGCAGAAAAATTTTGCTGGCGAAATGGCCTGGACAAATGCCCACGGGCCCGCACTGACTTTCGGCGATGATTTTTTCATCGCCGATATTTTTTATTATTTTTTATTATTTATTGTTTTTGAATTTTGTTCATTTCACCATTTTTTACTAAAATAAATATTAAAATTAATCAAGATTTTAGAGTAACTAAAATATATTGGACAACATAAAAATTATTTTGGATTAAATAAAATATATTGGACCGGACTAGGTCAAAAATTAAGGGTTTACAGTACCAGAACAAGTCTGACCAGACTTTAAGGAATTTTGACAAGGTCATTGAAGTTAATTTTCTCTAAATCATCCAGTGAGGTTCTCGACCAAAGGTACGCTCAACAATTTGATGGACCACGAATAGTCCGATCAACCTATTTAAAAAATAGTCAAGTCAGAAGCCATTGCATCTCCACTCAATAAGTGGAAGCCATGTGGACCAACCATTGGAAGAACATTAAGCAGAATCTCAAATATTCCCACTAGACCACTAAGTTCTCCGACCGACATCATAGAATACTGACCGGACCAAGCCTAGTCCGACCATAAAATTGCACTAGCAAAGAAATTAGTGGAAAACAAGAATCAAACATGTTGGTCCCAACCTTAGACGACTATTTCATGACCTGAAGGCTATAAAAACCATAAGTAACTCCATTTTGATGTAACATTGTGATTGTAAGAGTGTAGAGCCTTATTTTTTGACCAAGTCTAGTCCCATATTAATTAGAAGGCGATTAAGTTAAATCTAAAGATTTAAATTTGTATAAAATAATTTTTGTAATATTTATTATTTATTTTAACAATATAATATATAAAATAAAAAGAAATTATAAATATTTATTTATAATATAATATTTAATAATAATAAGTAAATAAAAATTAAAAATTAAAAATTAAAAAATCGGATGAATCGACGAGCGACACGTGGCAGTGGATGATTGGCGTCGTGGCCTGCGGCGAAATTAGGCCTACAGCTCACAAGTTGCCTTGCAGCAGCCCGTAACACGGTCCTCGCCCAACGCTTACATGCCAGTAATCCTTACAGGCCCATGTGCCAACGCGCCTGCCAATTTAGCCAAAACCATATTCAATTTAGAATATATTTCCTAAGCCGAAAAGTAGTAGATTTTTTTTGAATTGCCTATAAAAAACGGGATTAAAAACAGAATGAAGGACTTTTCTTTTTAGGACTTTTAATTGGAGACTTCAGCAATGGAAAAAGCAATATAGACAGAGAGCAAGAAAGAGATCATAAGCTTGAGACCACCAACAAGAAGGCATAATGCAGCTGTCTTCAATTTGTTTCAACCAAGATTTTATATAGTTTGATCGACATAAAATATTGGTGGAACCTACAATGAATGTTTGCAACTTTCATCTAATTGTTTTTAAGTTTACAGTAATTTAATTAATCTATTTCATTGTTTAGTTTTCATTTTTGTTTCATTGTTTGCTTTTATCGTTTCATTGATCATAGTAGTCATTAGCTTGTTTAGTTATTTCATTCAATAACCATGTCTACATCCTGATGTTCCATTCATATCTAGTATCCACAAATCTATAATCCATAGGGTTAAAATATAATTCATTCAGATGTGTTGGTTTCCGTGTTAATTAATCAAACCACATTAAACTGTTGATTTGTTTTCCAAAACCCTAAAAACCCTAAACTATTACTTTTCAAAATCCTAATTCCCACAAACCCTAAACCTTAATTTACCTAAAATACAAAACCCTAATTTCATTCAAGAAACCCTAATTCAAGATGTAAACCTAAATTTATATTTTTATTTCTTTACTTAAGTTTAGATGCATGATTTATTGTATGTCATAATAAATAATTTATTTTTATTTGATTTTATGATGAATGCTCGAATGAATGCTTTGATTTATTTTTAATTTCAAGAAATTATAAGAGGTATGTTTCCATGATTGGGTACCTCAATTAATTAAGTTTCATGTAACTTGGTTTATTTTAAGTTTTGGATTAATGTAAAGGATATGATTCCACCAATTGGTGGGTATCCTATTTTTCTTATTTTTTTGGACATCGGACAATTGTAAAGACATGTTTCCATTTATGGATGGGTGCCTATTCATTTATTTTGTTTGAACTTGCTATGATTTTTAATAAAGTATTTATTTATTCTTGTGATCGCATGTAGTATGGATAATATCATTATATTTAAGAATTTTATAATATTAAGACCTGAAAAGAAGGCAGGTTCCAATGAACCGTGCGCTGTGGAGGTGCTGGGTCATTCTCACTTTTCCCATATGTGCCCAACTTTCCAAATCCAATAGAGAGTTAGAGATTCCTTAGGAATTGATTTATCCACCCCTTTCTATTTTCTCGGCCCGTCCAGGTGGCGACTCCATTTTCTCTAAATTTAGGCCAGTGTTCTTTAAGTCCCTGAGCCTAACAGTGCCAAAGTTGTAAGAACCATTCCACATGGGAGTGGGGGAAAAAATCCTCACTCACAGTGGTGACTCCACTGAGGATAAGAGAAGTTGATTCCGTTAGTCTTTATATTATTTTATTCTTTCTTATTATGATATTGTCCATTGCATCATTGAGATTGCATTGTATGAGTGAGTTAGGATGCTCGTGTAGCCCGTGTTGTATTATGTAAGGAATACCATACTTTCACTCAAGGTATGAAAATCGAGCATGGAATAACCACTCATATCCTTGTACCTCTTGGTATATACTTGCTATTGGAACCTGGACTTTTCAACATAAAGACTAAAGCTCATGCAATTGACCCAGTTATTTTTCTTAGATTTTTACCCTAAATGCTTGTTGTTTGACTATGGTTAATTTATCTCGGTTTAAATAATGGCTTATTTAGTTTGTTCTTTTTCTAATATGGACTACCTATATTATAAGCCCAAAATAATTTTTTCTTTAAAATCCAAAAGACCAAAACTATTTTCAAAACTTTTCAAGATTGTCTTTAAACATAAAAACTTTTAAAAATGGATCAAAAAATTATTTTTCGCCTCATAGCCCAACTCAAAGCCTAAAATTCATTTTTTTTCTAAAATCTTTTTATGGGCTTTGAAATAAAACTATTTTTTCACTTCATTACAACTTTTCCTAAAATGAGCTTACAAATTATTTAGGTCAATTATGGAATAACAAAATTAATTGTGGGCCTAGTTTATACCAAGAATTATTAATCGTAGGCTTATTTTTGGCATGGATCAGTAGTTGGTTTTTCAAAATAGGAAATCTATTTATGATAACCTTCTTAATTTAGTTTTAATTCAATGTAGAATAAGAGATATTTCTGTTGATTCAATGGATTAAAACTTAATTAGTGAGAATTATCGTGGACTAACTTCTAAGTTTAAAAATATAACTATTGGTTAAACCATTCGAGAAAATTTTTTGAGAATAAAATATCCCATGTTGGTATTTTATTGACCATACACATAGGAAAAGAGACTCACCATTCATGTGTGGAAGTTATAAGGTTGGAAGAGATGTCCTAATTATCTTTATTTGTTTGTTATTTATGCATACATGCATACATGTATACACGCATTGCATAACATGTTATTGATCCTTTCTAACTCACAGACCTGAAGTACAATAGTTTAAAAGCGTACATCAATCCAACCTACACAAGTGATGTCGAATCTAGCAGTGACTCAATTAGCTTCTCATCAAAAGCAATGGATCCTGAACAAATTCAAAAGATGGTGGACGACGCCCTCAATGCCAAGATGGAAGAGTTGAAGGAGGCCCTGGCTGAGACTATGAGGAGCCAACTAGCTGCACTTTTGGGTAACACTGCTGAGCCATCTGCCAGTACTAAGAAGCCTAAGGATAAAGGAAAGGCTAAGACCAGTGAAGTAGCCTTTGATGATGACAAAGTCATCATTGATGATGATGATGACTGGGCTTAATACTTTCAAGATCCTCAAGACAAGAAGAAGAAGGGGCCAAAGGTTGTTGAAAGATCAGCCATGGAAAAGACTAAATCTTTAGATGTTGAGAAGCTGATTACTGATTTGGAAAAGAAATTTGAAAGGAAGCTGAAAATTAAAGAAATGTCATAGGTTGACAAGTTGTTTGAACAAGATGAAGAGGTCCCTTATAAGTTTAAGATGCCTTCCTTCTCTAGGTACAACAGCACAGAAAATCCTTACTTGCATGTAAAGCAGTACATCACTGTCATGCAGTCTGCTAGAGCTACTAAGGCTCAAACTCTGAGGTATTTCATTCTCTCATTGGATCATGTTTTGCAAAATTGGTTTAATACCTTAGAAGAAAGTACCCAAAAAGATTGGGATATGTTGTACAAAGCCTTCATTCAACTGTATGGATACAATGTCGAGCTGGAAGTTACCTTGATGGAGATGGAGACTATCAAGCAAAAACAAAATGAAAGTTTTGTTGATTATGTAAAGAGATGGAGAAATAAGGTTGCACTTCACAAAAGGAGGCCTGTTGAGTCAGACTAGATCAAAATGATAGTCATAGACATCCTACCCAATCTCTGTGAAAGGCTGTCTCACACCCTTATAAGAGATTTCAAAGATCTTCTCCAAGATGGATTGCAGATAGAAGAGTGGAAAAGAGAGAACCATTTTTCTGTAAAATGGAATTATCAGTCTGGCAATCAAAGTACCTAGAAGGAAGTCGATGTTAATGCAACTAGTCAAGGAAATATAAGATAATTTTTAGAATTAGGAAAAACTCTATCTTGGGTTTTCAACAAATTGAAAAAGAAGAGGTTATTATAACCGTTAGCTCCTCGATAGCTACATGATCCTCTGCCCTCAAACTTCGATGCAAGGCCTTCTATCAATTTTATCAAATGCAACTGCATGAGAAAGATAAATGCACTCGTTTAAGGCATGAGATCCAAGATTTGATTGACAGTGGTAAGCTACCTGAGCCGATAAGCCCAATACCAAAAGCAATCCTTTGCCTAAATTTGAAAGAGTACCACCGTCAGAAACCTTCATGGCAGGAAGAGGATTAGAGGAAGATTTTGTCTTATCCTCTTTTCAAGATGAGAGTATTCAAGATGTGAAGAGAGAAGAAGCTCAACTCAACGAACTTCCCTTAGCTTGAATGTTGCTTTTGTATTTTTCTTTCTTTAAAATTTAATTGAAATAATTGTGTTTTTTCAAATTATGTTTGTTCGAATAATTTATTTTCATTCAATTTTTGATGGTCTTTATTCATTTTGGTGCTCAAACAATGACGAGTCAAGCTTGATAATCATAAATTAATATATCTATGCATCATGATTTGAATGATTTTACTAGGTAAGGGAATTATTCTACAATATTGAGTTGTGAACGCTTACATAGAGAGGGCTCCTGCATAATTACCTTTGTCTAGGTCCTAATTGATCTTAGAACATGCTTTGACAAACTTTCTAGGTAAAATTGAACTCTGCTTATTTAAGGGATAGATGATTTCAGCATTGTTTGGTTATCCAACAACTATTATCTGCCCTATTAAATATCAATCCCTAGTTGTCCCTTTGAGCCTTCATACATTTTAGCTTACTCTTTATTGGCTTGCAAGCCCTAATAACTTATCCTGAGCTATTATGATACTTATGACAAATATGATGATTACTAAGGGGAATAGGCAAGAAGATCAAAGAAAGGAATGCCTAATCAAGACCATGAGGATGATTGATGTTCTCAAGACCATAAGGGTATTTGAAGTTCACCTGATACTAGACCTAATATCTCTAATTTATTAAGATGACATCAAGTGTCACGACCCAATTTGTACATATGTACAGTACGTCCATGTATAGTAACAGGAGCCGTCCCGAGTAATCACCAAAGAACACGAAGTGAAAGGAAGCTCTATAGGACAAAAAGGACCTAACTGAAAAGATTGTAAAAGTTTTGGGGAGGTACTGTAATTTCAAAAAGTTTTGGGGAGGTAACTGTAATTTTCAAAAGTTGTACTGGAGGTTCTTAATAGTGCATATAACAGACTCTAGAAATGGAAAGTAGAGAAAAATTGGGTCGAAACGGAACACCACGGTTTTTTCCGAAAACGCATAGTTTGAGAGATACAGTGGATTCTTGACCAAGGGTATTTTTGTCATTCTTGTGATAATAATGTATACACTGGAAAACAAGACACGTAAAGGTATCCGAAGTAAATGGAAGGACTCCGCAGTGATCGATGTTGAAGAACGAACCTAAGTGGAGACCCGAATCACGTAAGGACCTAAAGGGAATTTTTACAAAAGTCAAGGGCATGAGCGTAATTTTTATAAATTAGTTCAAAATCAAGAATGAATGTCGGAAATGGAAACGAGAGGTTGAAAGGAGGAGAACGGTACATTTTACGCGTCGTAAAACCACCCGGGTACGAAGAAAAGGCAAAACCTTCCATTGAAGGGTATTTTGGTCTTTTCACTTCCACCCATTTTCTAGAAAAGGGACACATGGCATAGTAATTTTCTAGAAAAGGACACATGGCAAAATCTTGTTTAAAGACACTTTTGGGTTGGATTAATCTTAACCCTCCATATGGCACCATCCTAGTTAAAATACTTTTGTGGTGGTTACATCTTAACCCTCCAAAATGAAATTAATTAAATAAATGGAAAATGGAAAAATATAAAAAGGAAGAGAAGGATGATTAAAGAATTAAGGACACATTTTTTTTCTCCATTTTTGAGAGGCATGCCGTATTCTCTCCACCAACAAAAGGGAAGGAATTTTTCAAGTGTTCAAGTGGATTTTTAGAAGGAAAAGCTTTATTTTAAGGTAAGGATTCCAATTCTAGCTTTAGTTTATTCATTTGATTGATAGTTTTCAAGTTATCAATGAAAGAAAAGTTGGGAAGATTATGGGAAAGATAAGAAAGTGAAGAGAAATTAGATTAAATGATCCCTA
This sequence comes from Garcia nutans, assembly GCA_947685225.1. NCBI lineage: Eukaryota > Viridiplantae > Streptophyta > Magnoliopsida > Malpighiales > Euphorbiaceae > Garcia > Garcia nutans. The sequence goes on from CANTUV010000008.1 coordinate 58,067,164, forward strand.
CATGTAGAAGTGATGAATAAATGGTAATTAGTAGCTTTAGATAGCAAGAATCAAGGCTTGAACGTATGGTTTTTATCATGTTCTTATTATGGAAGTTATGAAAATTATAGGAAACCAAAGGGATAAAGAAGAAGGGAAGAAAGAATAGGACAAGCAAGGAACAAAGCAAATAAACAAGGTTTGGTACTTAAATCATTGCCTTTTCAATTAATTCACATATTTTGCATTATGGGACTTTTGAAATGGTTTTGAAATAATGTTATTATGTGTGGTAAATATGTGGTAAAGTGCTCTTGAACCATTTGTAATCAATTGATTGTGAAAAGAATGAAAACAAAACAAACTAGCTAAACTTTGCTCAAATATCCATAAACTTTGATGAACTTTTAATCACTCCTTTAGTTTGATTTTTGAAAGAGGGACCCTTAGTCCTTCAATGGTATTACAAAAGGAGTCTAAAAATCAATTTTGCAAGAAAAAAATGAATTTCCCTCAAGTTTTGAAAATTGGGCCGAATGGTCCCTTTTGGGCACCATTCTGCAGCTTTCATTTTGGGCAGTCCGTTGAAGGGGCAAACGAAAGAATTTTTCGACGAAATTTTACATGAATTTAGTTAACTTATGAAAGTGTTTTCCTGAAAAAATTCATCCAAAAATAAGGTTGTTTACTTAGTCAAAACTCATGCCAAAGTTGACTAATTTTCAGCAGTAAAAACAGATTTTACTATTTAGTTGTCGCACGCCATTGCATTGCTGATTTTACGCACCGCGCTACTATTCATTTGGTCATTTTTCTAAATGTGTTAAAACTTGAATATTATGATATGGATTGATGTTAAATCATATAAAGTGACATGAAGGAGAATCGGAAATGACCGGAAAGGCATCATGACAAGTTATTCCGACAATACATGTATTATGGAAAAATCATCGCTTATTGAATATCATGATCAAATAAAGTAATAAATTGTTTACGCTCTACTTGGTTATGACAGAACCCTTGAGATAAGGGTATGATGCATCATACTATTACTGCAGTACTGCTTATGACATGATATGATATTCCGGCTGAAGGCCGATGATTGCAATGACATGATCAATGATGCAATGATAATGGCCATTGGCACATGTGCAAGAATTATGATGAAAGATATTGAAATATGATCATGATGAGATATGTTTAGCATGACCCTTCCTTATCCGCTGACGTTCTGTTAAACCAGTAGAGCAACCAAAATGATAAAAGCAAGAGAAACGATTTAAATTCAAATTATTCGGTCAAGCCTTTTTACCTTCTGTGTTTTGTATTGATTCCTTTCAAGTATTTAAAGTATATAAATGTATGTTCAAATCATTCTTTCATTTTTTTTTATTTATTGCAATGATTTAAGTACCCACTAAGCAATTGCTTAGCGAGTTTAGTTTCCCTCTAAACTCGTAGGTTAAACGAGGAGACGAGATTGCAGCATGTCCTGTGCAGCTGGCCTTGACTACTACTTTGGGTAGGAGCTTGGATATGATTGATTGTAGTAATATGGCATGTACATAAGCTTGTATGATCTAGCAAATAAATGTATTATATTGAAAAGCTAGAACACATACACTGCTAGTAATCTAATAAATCTTATTTGGGTTTAGCACTTATGTATGCAAGTATAGAAGTGTGAATTCTTCTTGCAGGAATGTAGTTGAGGTTATAAGGGTGGATTATTGAGAGTGTGCTTAAGTTGAATTGTGAAACAAAATATTTTTCAAAAATAAGAAAAATCAGTTTTGGCGACACTTGGGACCTCCATTTTTAGGGGAGGTTATGGCAAAATTTTTTTAAAATCTGTATTTAAAATTGGCTAAGTAAAATATTAAGGCACAACCACCATGAGTTAACAGTCCATCTTGGTCTATAAACGTAGGCTAAGATGGGGTGTTACATTTAGTGGTATCAGAGCACCGGTTTAGCCGGTCCTGGAAAATTCAACATAGGAGGATACACATTTTATGTTGGGAGTGGCCATTACCAATGTAAAATGGGATATCCTATAGCAGATAAGAAATGAGAGCATATATCATTTAAGTACAAAATGTCGGTATAGTAGAAAGAATATTATAAATACATAAGTATATAAGGTAAATGGGATAAAGGAAAATCTAATAGTGCTTACATACATGCCATATAGGAAAGTTAATGTGTTGAGTCAAGCCAGCTGCTAATTCTTATCACGATATATGTATACGGTATAAGGTTGCAAGAGGCAGAATCACAAAGAATTATAGATCAAGAAAAGGAATCACATGCTTTCGTATCCATAAATGTAGAAATGGGTCTTGGACTTATGCCACGACCCGCAACGGTGGCTGTGGAAGACCCCGAAGTTTATTTAAGATAGATGACAGTACCATTGCAATAAACGACAAGAATGGTACCTGTCCCTACCAAAAGAGAAAGGAAGTCCCCAATTGAGAAGTTAAGGAAATATGGGGCTAAAGAATTTAAGGCTAGTAGGGAAGAAGGATTTGAAGAAATTGAGTACTGTTTGGACAGTACCAGTAGGGCATTGGAACAACTGAGATACACACCAGATAAAAGATTTAATTATGCCATGTCCCTTTGGGTAGAAGAAACATACACTTGGTAAAACATACTTAAACGCAAGGAGAAATGAGTTTATATATCTACAGCAAGGAAGAATGACAGTATCTGAGTATGATAGAGAGTTCACTCGCCTTAGTAAGTATGCAAAGAAAATGATAGAAACAAAGCAAGAAAGACGTCCAATGTTTTGGAAGGATTAAATAATGGAATTAAAGTACAATTAATAGTCATGGACGTGCTTGAATTTTCAAGATTAGTTGTGAAAGTTTTAGGTATTGAGAGGGTATACATAGATTAGAGAAGTAGACACCAACGCATGCAACAAAAGAGAGTACAAACTTAAAGCTTAGGAAGATTTCGACAAGTTGGGAAGAAGTTTAGAAGTGAAGATAGTTTTACACAGTAAAGCCGGCGATTGCAAAGTCAAGGATCCGGCCGAGGTTCAAGGCTCCAGACATCCATAGCCAGTATACCGGGGTCCTTATAAGGGGGTTCCAGGAGAAAGTTAGATAGGCGTATATGAATGCAAAAATGAAAATGTTTATAAGAAAATGAAATTTGAAGAATGGAATAAAAAGAGGAACATAATAAGAGGATAAAAGAAAAGTATGTAAAATGTAAAGACCATATGGTAAGAGATAAAATAGATAGAACTTAAATAACAAAGATGAGTGAACAGAAATAAGTATATGAGAAATTCTCATGTCCGGCCACTAGAGAATATGTACAGTAACCCATGTACAATATTCACATAAGCAGATGAAGTAAGCGCACTAAGAAGATACTGCTGACCCGACACCGTCGTGTTGAAATTTAGTAGGAAACCGGAGTTAAACGTGCTCAACCAATGATGATGGGTGACCATCCCGTGAGTCTTAATAAGGTAGGAGACGGACCATATGAGTAGAAACTAGATGAAATCTAATCAAAACACTGTATTGTGATTCCTCCTGAAAATGCCCCAATGTAATCATCAAAATTAAGAAATTATAAGAAGAAGATATATGAGATTTATGAATTCAGGAAATGATGGGGAAAAAAAAGAGAGAAGAGAAAGAGAGAAATTAAGAACCAAAGAGGTAGAAAGTGCAAAATTAAAATTAGATCAAAAAGGAAAGAATGAAAGTAATAACAACCCAAGGACTAGGTAAAGGAAAAAGGAAAAAGTATCAATACAAAAATTACTAGAGGATTGGAAAGAAATATAGATTTAAAGGATATATTACTCCTCTATGCAAACACTGTGGATGAAGACATAAGAGTGAATGCTGGTATTTAACAGATGGATGCTGGGAATGCGGGGCACCAGATCGTGTTAGGGTAAATTGCCAGAAAGACAAATGAATGCACCCGCACCGACAGAAAAATCACGGCCCGCTTTTGGCCGAGGCCTAAGCAGGGGAAAGGAAAGTGATTCAAATTTTCAAAGAGCACAATCAGAGACCGTTGACTAGCTCAATTCAAGTACACCAGCCAGAGCCTACGCAATGAAAATTTAGAAGAATTACCAGTAGGATATGTTAAGTTTGAAACATTAGTTATAAATCCGATAAGAGATGAGGTAGTTACACACAAGTGATTAAAGAATGTTCTATAGAGTACATGAAAATGCATTTTCAGAAAATTTAATAGAGTTACCATTCCGAGAATTTGACGAAATGTTGGTATTGGATTGGCTAACAAGGCATAAAACAGTGGTCGATTATAAGAAGATGGAGAGTAATACTTTATACTCCCCACAAGGAGGAAGTGACGGTAGTAGGAAAGAGAGTCGATTACCTAAACAACGTAACAGCAACAGTTACAACAAGGTGTTCCATACAAACGGATGTGAGGCATACTTGGTAAGCACTATGGAAGCAAAGAAGAATGTAATAAAGATTCAAGAGGTATCTACAATGTTTGATTTTCTCGATGTTTCTTCAGACGAGCTACCCGGATTATCACCTAAGAGAAAAGTAGGATTCACTATAAATGTATATCCGGGAAATGCACCGGTGTTGGTTGCCTCATACCGAATGGTACCAGTGGAACCCAAAGAAATGAAAACGCAATTATAGGAGCTACTCAACAAGGGTCTTATATAGCCAAGTATTTCTTCATGGGGCACGCCAGTACTCTTTGTCAAGAAGAAAGATAAATCCTTAAGGTCATATGTGAACTATAAGTAGTTGAAGGAGCTTGCGATTAAGGATAAATATCTATTACCATCCATTGACGATGTATTCAACCAACTTAAGGGAACCAAGGTTTTGTTTAAAAAAAAATTAGATCACCGACTGGGATATCAGCAGCTGCGGATCAAAGGAAAAGACATTCCAAAGACTACATCTAGAACTCGATACGGACGTTATAAGTTCCTTGTAACGCCTTTTGAGCCCACAAATGTGTCAGTAGTATTCATGGATTTAATGAATCATATCTTTCATCCATATTTTGACCAATTTGTAAATGGTGTTCATAGATGACACCTTTATTTATTTAAGGAACAAAGAAGAATACAATCGATACTTTTGCATAGTATTGCAAATGTTGCGAGAGAAGCAGTTGTACGTCAAACATGACAAATGCAAGTTTTGATTGGAAAAAGTGACATTATTAGAACACACCATATTAGCATAAGGCATTAAAGTAGGTCTTAAGGAAACAAAAGCCATTTTGGAATGGAAAACACCAAAGACAGTAATAGAAGTAAGAATCTTCTTAGGACTGACTGGTACTATTGATGTTTTATAAAAGGGTTTCCATTATTATCATCCCAATGACAAGGTTGTTTCAAAGGAATGCCAAACTCCAATGGACTGATAAATGTTAGAGGAACTTTGAGAAACTAAAGGAAAAGTTAACGAATGCTTCAATACCCATACGACCCGTGTCCAACAAAGAATTTGTGATATATAGTGATGCTTCACACATCGATTAAGGTTATATGCTTATGCAAAAAGGATAAAATAGTCGCATAAGTCTTTTGATGATTTAACCCATACGAAAAAAAATAATAATAATGATATCCCGGCACACTATTTGGAATTAACAGTTATCGTATTGGCTTTCAAGATTTGGAGATATGATTTATTTGGAGAAAAGTGTTATATTTATACAGACGCAAAAGTTTAAAATATCAGCCAACCCATGAGGATCTCAATTTATGGTAAGGAAAGTAAGCCCAAGTTTTGGAAATAACAGCTAAGTTATAAATTATCATCTAGGAAAAGCTAACGTGGTGGCCAATGCACTTGGTGGAAATTTGATACCAGCCTTAGGCGCTATAAAGATCAGTTTAAGACCAATGGAAGAGGAAGTACTAGAAGTAGAAATGCAAGCATAAACTATGTTTCTTTTCAAGAAATTCATCAAGTGCAAAAGGAAAACGAACAAATACAAAAATGGATCAAGCAAGTGCAAGGAGGAAAGAATATAAAATTCTAAATTTCTAAGAACAGTAGTTTGTATTATGACAATAGAGTAATGATACTAACAATGGGAGACATAAGAAAGAAAATTTTTTTCGAAAAGCATATAGTAGCCTCTACGCAATGCATCCAGGAGTTACAAATGTATCAATATCTAAAGAAGTTTTAATGGTAGCCTAGAATGAAGAGAGATGTTGTTGATTTTATGACCAAATGTTTAATATGTCAACAAGCAAAAGTGAAATATCAAATACTATCGGGACTATTACAACTAATTTCCACTCTGGTATGAAAATGGGAACATATCACTATGGATTTCGTCATAGAACTACCAATGAAACGAGGCCGGCATGACGTTGTCCGGATAATCGTTGACTGCCTAACTAAGTTAGCTCATTTTCTACTTTTACAAATGGATTATTCAATAGATAAATTGGTGGAAATGTACGCCAAAGAAATTGTACAATTACACAGGATTCCAACGTCTATCATTTTAGGCAGAGGTCCACAGTTCATCATGAATTTATGAAAGAAGTCGCAAACAGCTTCTGAAACCCAAACAAATTATAGCACTGCCTTTCACCCGTAAACAGATGGACGATTTGAAAGAGTAATCCAAATTTTTGGAGGACATATTAAGAGTATGTGTTATAGAATTTAAGGGTGGCTGGAATAGGTATTTGAGTTTAATTGAATATGCATATAACAATGACTATTAATTCAGCATATGGTGACGCCCTATAAAGAATTATACGAAAGAAAACATGGAACACCAGAATGGTGGACGGAATTAAGTAAAGACAAGATTCATGGACCCGATGTTGTGAAGGAAACTCAGGAAAAGATAAACATCATTTGAGACAAGATAAAATCATATGCGGGTAGGTAGAAGCAAAATCATATGCCAACTCGAAACGAAGGGACATAGAACTCTAAGTGGAAGACAAGGTTTTTCTTAAGATTTTCCCATGAAAGAAGGTATTAAGATTGAAGCAGAAAAGTAAGTTAAGCCTTAGGCTTATTGGACTATACGAGATCATCGAACACATAGATCAATAGCCTATCGGTTAACTCTATTACCAGAACTGAACAAAATACATAATGTTTTTCACGTTTCAATGATAAGGCAATATCGTTGAACTTCACACACGATATAAAGACACAAAACATCAGAGTCCAATCTGACCTAAATTATGAAGAAGAACCAATAGAAATTTTAGCATGAAAAGTCAAAGGATTAAGAAATAAGAGATTTCCTCCAGTTAAAGTGCGGCGAAGGAACCATAGAATGGAAGAGATATTTTGGGAAAAAGAAGGAATAATGAGGATGGAAGCCTAAATTTTACACCCGATCGGCTTCGGGACGAAGCCTAAATTTTAGAGGGGAAGAAATGTCACGACCCAATTTGTACATATGTACAGTACGTCCATGTATAGTAACAGGAGCCGTCCCGAGTAATCACCAAAGAACACGAAGTGAAAGGAAGCTCTATAGGACAAAAAGGACCTAACTGAAAAGATTGTAAAAGTTTTGGGGAGGTACTGTAATTTCAAAAAGTTTTGGGGAGGTAACTGTAATTTCCAAAAGTTGTACTGGAGGTTCTTAATAGTGCATATAACAGACTCTAGAAATGGAAAGTAGAGAAAAATTGGGTCGAAACGGAACGCCACGGTTTTTCCTGAAAACGCATAGTTTGAGAGATACAGTGGATTCTTGACAAAGGGTATTTTTGTCATTCTTGTGATAATAATGTATACACTGAAAAACAAGACACGTAAAGGTATCCAAAGTAAACGGAAGGACTCCGCAGTGATCGATGTTGAAGAACGAACCTAAGTGGAGACCCGAATCACGTAAGGACCTAAAGGGAATTTTTACAAAAGTCAAGGGCATGAGCGTAATTTTTATAAATTAGTTCAAAATCAAGAATGAATGTCGGAAATGGAAACGAGAGGTTGAAAGGAGGAGAACGGTACATTTTACGCGTCGTAAAACCACCCGGGTACGAAGAAAAGGCAAAACCTTCCATTGAAGGGTATTTTGGTCTTTTCACTTCCACCCATTTTCTAGAAAAGGGACACATGGCATAGTAATTTTCTAGAAAAGGACACATGGCAAAATCTTGTTTAAAGACACTTTTGGGTTGGATTAATCTTAACCCTCCATATGGCACCATCCTAGTTAAGATACTTTTGTGGTGGTTACATCTTAACCCTCCAAAATGAAATTAATTAAATAAATGGAAAATGGAAAAATATAAAAAGGAAGAGAAGGATGATTAAAGAATTAAGGACACATTTTTTTTCTCCATTTTTGAGAGGCATGCCGTATTCTCTCCACCAACAAAAGGGAAGGAATTTTTCAAGTGTTCAAGTGGATTTTTGGAAGGAAAAGCTTTATTTTAAGGTAAGGATTCCAATTCTAGCTTTAGTTTATTCATTTGATTGATAGTTTTCAAGTTATCAATGAAAGAAAAGTTGGGAAGATTATGGGAAAGATAAGAAAGTGAAGAGAAATTAGATTAAATGATCCCTACATGTAGAAGTGATGAATAAATGGTAATTAGTAGCTTTAGATAGCAAGAATCAAGGCTTGAACATATGGTTTTTATCATGTTCTTATTATGGAAGTTATGAAAATTATAGGAAACCAAAGGGATAAAGAAGAAGAAGGGAAGAAAGAATAGGACAAGCAAGGAACAAAGCAAATAAACAAGGTTTGGTACTTAAATCATTGCCTTTTCAATTAATTCACATATTTTGCATTATGGGACTTTTGAAATGGTTTTGAAATAATGTTATTATGTGTGGTAAATATGTGGTAAAGTGCTCTTGAACCATTTGTAATCAATTGATTGTGAAAAGAATGAAAACAAAACAAACTAGCTAAACTTTGCTCAAATATCCATAAACTTTGATGAACTTTTAATCACTCCTTTAGTTTGATTTTTGAAAGAGGGACCCTTAGTCCTTCAATGGTATTACAAAAGGAGTCTAAAAATCAATTTTGCAAGAAAAAAATGAATTTCCCTCAAGTTTTGAAAATTGGGCCGAATGGTCCCTTTTGGGCACCATTCTGCAGCTTTCATTTTGGGCAGTCCGTTGAAGGGGCAAACGAAAGAATTTTTCGACGAAATTTTACATGAATTTAGTTAACTTATGAAAGTGTTTTCCTGCAAAAATTCATCCAAAAATAAGGTTGTTTACTTAGTCAAAACTCTTGCCAAAATTGACTAATTTTCAGCAGTAAAAACAGATTTTACTATTTAGTTGTCGCGCGCCATTGCATTGCCGATTTTACGCACCGCGCTACTATTCATTTGGTCATTTTTCTAAATGTGTTAAAACTTGAATATTATGATATGGATTGATGTTAAAATCATATAAAGTGACATGAAGGAGAATCGGAAATGACCGGAAAGGCATCATGACAAGTTATTCCGACAATACATGTATTATGGAAAAATCATCGCTTATTGAATATCATGATCAAATAAAGTAATAAATTGTTTACGCTCTACTTGGTTATGACAGAACCCTTGAGATAAGGGTATGATGCATCATACTATTACTGCAGTACTGCTTATGACATGATATGATATTCCGGCTGAAGGCCGATGATTGCAATGACATGATCAATGATGCAATGATAATGGCCATTGGCACATGTGCAAGAATTATGATGAAAGATATTGAAATATGATCATGACGAGATATGTTTATCATGACCCTTCCTTATCCGCTGACGTTCTGTTAAACCAATAGAGCAACCAAAATGATAAAAGCAAGAGAAATGATTTAAATTCAAATTATTCGGTCAAGCCTTTTTACCTTCTGTGTTTTGTATTGATTCCTTTCAAGTATTTAAAGTATATAAATGTATGTTCAAATCATTCTTTCATTTTTTTTAATTTATTGCAATGATTTAAGTACCCACTAAGCAATTGCTTAGCGAGTTTAGTTTCCCTCTAAACTCGTAGGTTAAACGAGGAGACGAGATTGCAGCATGTCCTGTGCAGCTGGCCTTGACTACTACTTTGGGTAGGAGCTTGGATATGATTGATTGTAGTAATATGGCATGTACATAAGCTTGTATGATCTAACAAATAAATATATTATATTTAAAAGCTAGAACACGTACACTGCTAGTAATCTAATAAATCTTATTTGGGTTTAGCACTTATGTATGCAAGTATAGAAGTGTGAATTCTTCTTGCAGGAATGTAGTTGAGGTTATAAGGGTGGATCATTGGGAGTGTGCTTGAGTTGAATTGTGAAACAAAATATTTTTCAAAAATAAGAAAAATCAGTTTTGGCGACACTTGGGACCTCCATTTTTAGGGGAGGTTATGGCAAAATTTTTTTAAAATCTGTATTTAAAATTGGCTAAGTAAAATATTAAGGCACAACCACCATGAGTTAACAGTCCATCTTGGTCTATAAACGTAGGCTAAGATGGGGTGTTACATCAAGGCAACAATTGTTGAAGCAAACTCACTCTACTCCACTCATCCATAGTTAGAGGGATAGAATGCTGTAAACAGAACAATCTTCTTAGAGTTTGACCAAAGAAAAGAGAGAGAAAAAAGAAAAAAATATAAAAAGAAAAGTAAAAAGCAAAAAGAAAAAAAGAAAAAAAATAAAACAAAAAAAACTCGGTCCTGAGCTTGTGCGAAAGCAAAAGGAAAAGATAAAGATCATTTTAATCAGTTCTATATTTCTTCCAAAGAGATAGAGGAAAATTGAAGTCTAGCAAGATTGCTCCCAGCTGCCTATGGCTCGAACATAAGATTTTAGTGTGAAGGTTTGTCAGTTGTGTCACATCAGCTCCAGCTAAAAAATGGCCTTTATTTAATCTGTGTCCTGCATTGACCCCGTTTCAAGCCTATTAAAGACCTGTTGATCTCTTTTAGTGGGTAGAGTCTATTAGAGGAGATAGTTTGAATAAGCATGCATATGAGATAAATAATATTTAAACTCAATGAGACCTTTGCCAAATAATATGTGTGTGCCTATCTAAAGTGCAACAATTCTTGCTTAAATGGAAATAATTTTTGAGTTTAGTATGATAACTAGTTATCATGTTATCGATATATTAATTTGGAAAATCGAGTCCTGAGGTATAATGATACAGATTTAACAAAGTCAAATCTGATTTTAAGATTTAAAAAAAATATGTTTTCTTGTTGCATAGACCTTCAAGTTAAGGGAAGTATATTGAACCGCCGAATCTCGAATGAAACATTGGGCAAAATAAATGATTATGGAGAAGCTACCAACTGACGTGCCGAATCATAGTTTGAAATGGATGTATCTCTGCTGCTTGGGTTCTCCACTACTCATGATTTCATCTTGAAAAATAAAAGCCATAAATGTGAATTTTTCTGCCATCCAATGCGAGATCTGAATGAGCATTTGGAAGGAACCTGTAATATCCGTGATTTTGGAGAAATTAAATAAGTATTTGGAGAGATAAATTGTATATACTCAATATATATATATATATATATCTAGAGTATACATAACATATACATATGGTATATTAATTGTATATATTGGATTAATACATTACATACTTAATATTTAATACACATATGAAGTACATTTGATGTGTATATAAGATACACATTACTTGTGCATATGTGTAATATCCTAAATTTTTGAAAAGTTCTAATTTTTGGAAATTTGATAAAATAAATTATAATTTAAATGGATGAATTAAATTAATGGTTTTAAATGAAAATGAAGGGGTTTTAAATGAAAAAGTGGATAATATATGTGATATATATGTAAAATATACATAATATATAAAAGTCAACACTTTTTAAAAGAAAAGTCAAAGTAAAAGGGTATTTTAGTAATTAAATCTTAAAAAATTCAAAATTAATAAAATAATTCAAAAATAAATTTTTTTTGAATGGAAGAGGAAATTTATGAATTTTAATTTATTAAATAAATAATTAAATAATTAATTATTAAATTATTTTAATATATATATATATGGTTAAAAATAAAAGATGAAAAGAAAAAGAAAATTTAAAAGTTTTTCATCTTCTTCTTCTTCTCCATCAAGGGCCAGCCACCATGGCTATTAATATCAAGAATTTTGATCTTCCATACTCCACAAATTGAAGGATTCAACAAGTTTAAAGTGGATTTTTGGTAATTTCCACCAAAATTAGTAAGTTCCCAACTTCTTTCTTTGGATTTCATAGGAATTGTGATTATGTTTGTTTTGAGTTTTTAAAGTTCTAAGATTTAATTATCTATTTGGGTATATATAAAGTTATTTTAAGAGATTAACAATGATTTTAAGGTTGGATTAAAGAAATGGTTGAGTTTGGGTAAGATTGGTGAAGAGAGAGAATTAGGGTTATGTAATTTTGGGATTTTGAAATCATGGTTTTTAATTATGTAAATTGATTCCAAATGAGTTGTTTTGATACATAAACAAGTATTTTAAAGTCAAATATTGGATTTGATTGTGTTTGGTTGGAGTTTGAGAATGGAAGTGGAGATTTAGGGTTTTGGAAAAGTGATTTTCCAAAGTAGTTGAATTGTGTGATTTTATTTGTTTAAGCATGTTGTTTAGTATTAAAAGTGACGAATATAAGCTTGAAATGAGTAATGGATAGTGTTGGAATGGAAAACCTTCAATGGGGGAAGGTTATGCCATTTTATGGTTTTGTATATAAGAGTGTATTTTTATAATGTAAATAGTTCAAATGTATTAAAATATGCTTCTAATGATATTAATAAACTTAAAACACTAATTTAAATGGCTTGATATGGTTTTTCAAAGTTAAAGTGAGGTGAAGCTTAATTTTGGGATTTGGTTTAGAGTGATGTTGAATTATGGTTTGATGTTGAGAATACCTTAGAATATGATATTAAATGATTATGTATTATCACATTTGGTATAGGCATTAACGGAGGTTGATTTGCTTCATCCAAGTGGTGAAGGGCAAGTTAGAAGGATAGGATTGGAGGTTGTATTAAGCTTGCTTTGGGTTGCTAGTAGAGGTATGCACAAACTTTGAGTATAATGTTTATATTTGCATGACATTTGGATTTAACACATTTTGGTTGAAAAATGTGTTAAGCTACTTGGTTCATTGATTGAGTATGAATAATGTGCTATGACATTTGTAATGTCATATATGTGTTAAATGCATTGTGAAAAGCCATTGATAATGGCTAAATTGTGTAAAGTGTGAAATATGCATATTATGTGAAAATACCCAAAGTAATTGGGTAATGTGTTGTGAATGCAAAAATGAGATATGTGTAATAATGAAATGAATTAATATTGATAAAAATGAGAAAAGTGAGAAAAGTGAGAAAAGTGAGAAAAGTGAGAAAAATGAGAAAGATGTGAAAAATGAGAAAAATGAGAAAAAAAAATGTGAAAATAAGGCAATGAGCCTAGTTAGATTATGAGAAATAAAATGAGAAATGAATTGTGAAAGTATTTGATAATGAGATAAATGAATTAATTGTGTGCCTAGTATGTTATTCAATTTTCAGAGTTCTGGGTTTGGCGGCATGCCTATGAATTGCTGGGCAGGTGAAAAGACAGGGTCGTAAGCTGAGCCCAGCTGATAAATGATAAATATGATGTTTTTGGGGTGAAAAGACTGGGTCGTAAGCCTCAAAAACCATAACAGTCTAGCCGGGTTGAGGACCAAGATACTGGAGCCTAAGGGTCTAGCCGGGTTGAGGTTCAAGAGACTGGGGCTGTTACATTATCCATGGATATATATATTGCCTACGGGCTAGACACATGGTGTCATTATGGACCAAAAGCAGTAACTCTGAAATTTGAATAGCATATTAGATCCTTTTTAGGCCCATGCTTGTATTTGCTTTAATGTGAATTATGAATTGTGATACAATTGAGCAATATAATATTATGAGTTGTGAGTATGAAATATTTGAAAAATATAAGAAAGTGAAATGATGTGACCTCTATATGCATTGTGCATTGGCATTACTTTACATTTTTATTATTATCAAAGTTTGTACCACTAGTCTTCGGCTTAGCGAGATTGTAATTCGTCGCGCAGGTGTCATGGACATTTTGGTAGAGCTGGAGAGTTTTACTAGACCTGGTCGGGTCTAGGTTTGTATTTATCGAGCTTGAAGAGTTGTTTTGGGTATATCAAGATCAGAGCCAGTTGCTAGCATGTACATTTTTGATATTATGTATGTTATGATATGTTTTTGAAGCATATATTGTAAATTGTAAAGAATGATTTGAATAATTTTGTTTAAGATGGGATTTTATATTTAATGTTGATATATATATACCTATATATAAGTATTTTAAGAAAATATGGAGAAATTGAGAAGTATTGGTGAATTGATTTTATTTGGAGTGTTTGTTTTATGCAGGTTGTGTTTTGTTGAATTTTGGAAACGTTCAAATTATAAACAAAACTCTGGCGAATTTTTTCCAGAGATTTTCATATAAAATATTTATTTTGAATTCCTATAACGAGTAAAGAATATTTATATATTATTTATTTTATATATTATTATTTGAAATCTTAAAACAGAAATGTAAAAATTTTTATTAAATCGATCTGTGACATTTTTATACCATAAATGTGTATTTTACATATGCTGAAAATATGTATTGTACGTATATAGAGTATAAGGGTGTTACAGAACCAATGAAAACACTTCAGCTGAGCACCTTGGTCTGTGAGTCGATGGAACCACTGTAAGTATTATTCATGTATATCATGCATACATGAGCATAGCACATTGCATTTTGTTGTATTGCCTATCCTTTGTTAAAGTGAACAACAATACTCTATGAAGAAAACATGAAGCAGATATAGAATCAGAGAGGCATGGAAGGTCCATTGCTTGAGAAAGATCCAGTCATTTCGTAAAAGAAAGAAAAAATGCATGTAAGGAACAAGACAATGCACAAATATTAATATGAGCCTGCACATGAAAAATTGTTGGTTTGAGCCTATACAAAGGGCAAAACTTCCTCCTTTCAATTTTTGAGTTTATATGTGTACAAAATATTTTCAGACTCACTTTTAATATTTTGTCACGCAGGGAGCAAGGAGATGATATAAGGGCCAGCTAAAAAATAGCTGAATTGTTTGCAAAAAGAAGAACAGAAAGAACATAAGAACCCAAAAGAAATGAAGATGCAAAAAATAAAAGATCAGCCCAGCTAGAAGAGCTGAAGCTAATATAGGACGAAGTCCAAAGGATAAAGATCCATATTTTAAGGGTAAAGACCTGATCTACAGTGGATAAAGATCCATGTTTCAAATGTTAGTGTATATGCCCTAGGCCATTGATTTGGACCTTAATGTTATTCATTTTGTTATTAATAAAGAAGTTTTTATTATCATTGTTATGTTTGCATGTTATATATAATAATGATTATATCCCTAGTTTATTATTGTTATGGAGATAATAATAAATATAACTAGTGTAATATTGATTTGATAATCATAAGATGATTATAGGTATGAAGATACAAATCAATATTATGGATACATGTTAGAGAACAGTGTATTGGATAGACCCACATAGATATCACTTCATGGTTTAATGTCATAAGTGTATCTCATAATAGTTTTCATTTAATCCTTTGACTTGAGATTGTCATAGTTTCCAACATAAGGAATATTATGTTTTGACATGATCAAACGTTATCTGTAACTAGATAATTATAAAGGTTATGCTTGAACATGGTATAAATTATGTAGAGGAAAATGAACAATCAAGATGGAATTTGTCCCTCTCTATGAGAGAGATATCTTCTGGGCCCCTCAATAAGTGTAACTGAGAAATGCATGGCCGTGCTCATATAAGTTGATATAAGATCAATCTTATTTGTTTATCAGTTAACTTGGAGATCGAGTAATCATAAGTTTGGACAATATAAGTATGACATTTACTATGACTTATGTTCAAACTAGATATCGTGTGACAAAGGGATTAATGCATGTACTATTTCAGGTTTTCATTTATAATGATTCTCATGATTAATTGGGTAGTCGTAATGTCTTGCTAGAGGCCAATTATAATTTGTGCATTTCAATAGAGATTGAAATACACTACCAGTTAATATGAGCCTATCGGGTCACACACATAGAACGTAGGCTGTACTTAAATAATAATAATTATATTTTTATTATTGTTGTTAGTATTATTATTATTATTAGATATTAATAATAATATTGTTATAATAATTATTATTAGATAATAATTATTAAAACGTGGGTCCATATAGGATATGGACAGTTAGGGTTTTGACAAGAAAAGTCTTTTAAATGGTTTTAAAAGGGCTAGAGGGATGATGATCTGATCATTATTCGTTTTGAAAGAAAACGGAAGAAGAGAAAAACCTAAAAACCCTAGTTTTGTTTTTGAAAAGGTTCAGCCACTGCCGTTGGTGAGCTAGCACTCAGACCGGCGTACGTTTGTATGGACTTCGCTAGAGGGTGTTCGTCTTCAGAAGGCAGCATCTGTTAATCGATTTGAAGCTACACAAAAGGTTAGTTTCGAATCTCTTTTATCGAACTGAATGGATCACATGGATCCTGGGAATAAATCGAAAGATAATTTTTTGTTTTTCGCTGCAGCAAAAGGGTTGCAGATTCTTCTCGATTTACTAACAGTGGTATCAGAGCCCCTTGTTGATTCCATTTAATTCGATATATGCCATGTTGATGTGTTGATGTGATCTATTGTTTTTCGAATGGCTTGATTGGATTCGTTTTATCATTTGATGATGATTCGAATCTGTTATATGAGATATAACCTAAATCGTTGTTGATATATGATGTCAAAGATGACCAATTGTAAAAGATACAATTCTGTGAAGTCGAATTAGGGTTGGTATACAATCTGTTATGGTTTCGAATTAGGGTTAATATGATTAATTCAATTCGTTTATTCATATTGAATGTATACATAGATTTCGATTCTGATTAATATGATTATTGAGTAAATCATTTTCTAAGGTTTCTTGTAATAGTTCTCTGTTAATATTATTAATAGATTGCTATTATATTCTGTTTAATATGATTGACAGAATAAGGGTTTTAACAGAAAATAATTAATTGGATTAATGATTCTGTTTAGCTTCGAGGGGCGCTGCCCCTTCGGAACCCCGCCCGCTGACTGGCCAGAGGGACCGCCGTGTGCGCAGCGCCTTATAGTTCGTTCCGGTGACATTATGAATGTCAACTTATTTGGTTATTTTAAGATGTTTATATGAAATATGCTATGATTATTTGATGTCTTGGCATGGTGCATAGTATGGCCTTATGATCTATGTGATTGTTTATTCATATCTATGGATTATAAATACAGCCTGCGTGTCGTTTATTTTTGTAACTTTATTATTACTAGTTTAGTATTTAGTTTTTATTATTAATGTAATAATGAAGACTCAAGCCTGGAGAAGAAGATGAAAAATTCCATGGAGATGAAGTTGCCTTTCAAGATATGAAGAAATGTACTATTGCAAATGTTGTAATAGATAGGTTTTCTTTTCACCTAGGGTTGCCTATATGATCTTCATTTGGTCTCATGAAGATCATATCTAGTTTGGCCATACTATGTCACGTTTATTTTTATCGAATATGTATGAGATGTCATGTTTGATAGTTTATATATGCATATAGGATGTGATATATAAATGTTAATTTTAACATGTTTTCAAAATTAAATGGAATGAACCCTCACTATTAATCTAAGTTTTAATGCCATCCATATCTTAAACACTTATCAAGGCTAAGATCACCTAAATGTAGATTTTGCCAAAGCAAAGTACTTTAGGTTATCCTAGTAAGATATGATGAGTAATGGTGCTGCTCATGCGTTTAAAATTGGTTAGACTTAATTAGGCTATCAAAATGGTTTTGGGCCTAAGGAATTAGATGGGGTATAACATGCTATGACATATGATGTCATGATCCCATATTATCTAAGAGTTACATGTGATGTAATTGGTAAGGGGTTACCTACCATAATAACTTGATTTTAAGTGTCATGCCAAAGCTGACTTAATATTAAGTAAAAATTGGATCTTAGCCCACTAAAATGTCATTGTGATGATTGAGGGTTATATTTTAGTGGGATTTTAATTACTTATCACCTTTTATTAATTAAAATTTGCATATTTTGTAGATTGAAATGGCTACCAACAATAACTCCACTTTATCACTGCGATCCATCCTTGAGAAGGAAAAACTGAAAGAGAATGGGACTAATTTTGTTGATTGGTTTAGGAACCTGAGAATTGTTCTCAAACAAGAAAAGAAGTCCTATGTGCTTGATGAAGCTGTCCCTGAGCCACCTCCTGCTAATGCTTCTAATGCTGATAAGAACAAGCATAAGAAGCATATGGATGATTCCAATGACATTGGATGTCTTATGCTTGCTACTATGTGTCCAGAACTTCAAAAGGATCTGGAACACTTGGAGGCTTATGAGATGAGTGTCCATCTCAAACAAGCTTTCCAACAGCAAGCTAGGCAGGATAGATTCGACACTGCTGTTGCATTATTTGACTGCAAGATGTCAGAGGGCGAATCGGTTAGCGCTCATGTTTTGAAAATGAAGGGCTACATTGATCACCTTGCCCGACTTGGATATCCCTTGAGTTTTGAACTCTCCACGGATTTGATCCTTCATTCTTTGCCCAGCAGTTTTTCACATTTTGTTATGAACTATAATATGAACAACATGGAAAAGTCCATTCCTGAGCTACATGGTATGCTCAAAACTGCTGAAGGGAATATCAAAAAGCCCACTAAGGCTACCCATGTATTGAATGTCAATAAGGGTAAGCCTATGAAGAAGAAAGGCAAGGCAAAGGGTAAAGCAACAGTTGCTACAAAGCCTAAGGGACAGCCCAAGCAAAAAGAACCCAAGGCACCTGTTCCTAAGGAAGGAACTTGTCACCATTGCAAGGAGCCTGGGCATTGGAAAAGAAATTGCCCACTTTATTTGGCTGAATTGAAGAAATCGAAGGGTAGTGCGACTACATCTTCAGGTATATATGTTATAGAAATTAACTTATCTGCTTCTACTTCATGGGTATTGGATACTGCATGTGGTTCTCACATTTGTACAAATGTGCAGGGACTCAAAAGGAGTAGATCACTGAAAAGGGGTGAAGTTGACCTACGAGTTGGGAATAAAGCAAGAGTTGCTGCACTACCTGTAGGATCTTATGAACTTCATATGCCTAATGGTTTTTTGTTAAATTTGAACAATTGCTCTTATGTTCCTACTCTGAGTAGGAATCTTATTTCAGTTTCAGTTTTGGATGATGAAGGTTTTTCATTTTTAATTAAAAATAAGACCTGTTCTATTTTTGATAAAGATGATTTGCTTTATGGTATTGCAAGATCTTTTAATGGCCTTTATGTCCTTGACTTAGATGATTCTAGGGAGAATCATATTTATAACATAAACTCTAAGAGAATTAAGCCAAATGACCTAAACCCTACATTTTTATGGCATTGTCGTCTTAGCCATATAAATGAGAAACGCATTTCTAAACTCCATCAAGATGGATTATTAGATTCATTTGATTTTGAATCATTTGATAAATGTGAATCTTGTTTACTTGGCAAAATGACAAAGAATCCTTTCATCGGACAAGGTGAAAGGGCTAATGACTTGCTAGGACTAGTACATACAGATGTATGTGGCCCGTTAAGCATTAGTGCCAGAGAAGGATATAATTACTTCATTACTTTTACTGATGATTTCAGTAGGTATGGCTATGTCTACCTAATGAAACATAAGCATGAGGCTTTTGAAATGTTCAAAACTTTTCAAAATGAAGTACAAAATCAACTTGGTAAAACTATTAAGGCACTTCGATCTGATCGAGGTGGTGAATTTTTGAGCCAAGAGTTTGACGAACATCTAAGAAATTATGGAATTGTTTCACAATTAACTCCTCCAGGAACTCCACAGTGGAATGGTGTTTCTGAAAGAAGAAATCGAACTTTATTAGATATGGTTCGATCTATGATGAGTCAAGTAGATCTTCCATTATCGTTTTGGGGTTATGCCTTGGAGACAGCTGCTTTTGTTTTAAACCGTGTACCATCTAAAGCGGTTGAAAAGACGCCATATGAGATAAGGACTGGCAAAACACCTAGTTTGTCTTTTCTTAAGATTTGGGGTTGTGAAGCTTATGTGAAAAGACCAGTTTCAGATAAGTTAGCTCCAAAATCTGCTAAATGTATCTTTGTGGGATATCCTAAGGAAACTAAAGGATATTATTTTTGTAATATCCTCATTTATGCCCTAGAAGTTTTGCATATTGTTGTTGTTGTTATTGTTGTTGTTATTGTTATATATTGGATTGAATGTATATGATGGGATAAGAAAAGAAATTGGGAGGAGAATGCTTGTGTATATGTGTATTGAGAAAGATTTAGGGTTTAGAGAGAATGGTATATGTTGTGTATATGATGATATATATAACATATAAATTGGTCAAATGAAGAGTCAAAGTGTTGGTTAAGTGGAAGAAGATATTTTTGTGTTAAGTGTGTAATTACATATAAGGGCTTAGATAAGACAAAAAGTTAGTTATATGATTGAGGGCATTTTGGTATTTGCTTGGATAAGAATACTTGGTGGAGATTAAAAGCAAAAATTGACTTTGTGTCTTCATCATTTTCTTCTTTCTTCATGAAGTGGCCGGCTCTCCATTAACAAAAGGGAAAGATAAGTGTTCTTGATGCTAGAAGTGAATTGAAGAAGCAATCCAAGGTTTTGACAAAGGATTGGTGGAATTTCTTCTTCTAATGTAAGTATTCTCTTGTTTTCTTTGTTTATTTGGAAGTTTTGTTGGAAGTGAATAAGGGTTTGGTGATTTTGTGATTTGGTGGGTTTGAGATGTGTTGTGTTGTGTTTTCAAGTGTTTAATTGATTTTAAGTTATGAGTTTAATTAGAGGTTGTTGTTGGAAATGGTGGAGATGTTGATTTGGAAGAATGGAGAAGAGTGTTGATTTAAGGGTTTTGAGATGATATGTGTTTAATTGTTATATTAATGTGTTGTGAAGTAATTCTTGTGATGAAAATGTGTTAGAACATTGATTTTGTTCATTTGAAACATGTTATATGATGAATATTGTGTTTGAGTGAAATTGAGAAAGTGTTGGTTTTAGTTAAGGTTGTGTTGATGGGTGACACGGCCATATGCATTGGAGAGACACGGGCGTGTCAATTGATTGGGTTGGCTACTGCCTCTTTTGTTGTTAGTGACACGGGCGTGTTCCATCAAGTGGCTGGGCGTGTTCATCAAATGGGTTGGGCGTGTCCTACAAATGAATTACATATTGCTTTATACTTTGTTTCTTTTTACATTGTTTTGATTCTTTAAAGGTTCCATTGTTTCTAAACTTAAATATGAACATTATAAACATGTTTCAAACACAAGAATGATCTAATCAAATGAATGTGGAAGATCATAAAGCTATGAATCATATCAATTGTGTTTTGCCCTAATTGCATTGTTGAGATTTAGCAATGTTGTTATGCACTTTGAATGGTAATGTGTTTCATGAGTAATGTATATTGAAATGTTGTATCAAAGATGAAATGATAATTCAAATAAGACATGATATGAGACAATGCCATTGTGTTTGGCTATGATGAATGATGCTATATGAGATATAATGTGATCATGGATGAGATAAATATACACTTGAATAATGAAGTGTTATATTGTGAAATGAAATGTGAAGCCATTGTTATTGGCTAATGTGATTCAATGGAAATAAATGAGGCATGTTTGCCTAAATGATAATGAGAATTGAGAATGAAATCTAAATGAATTGTGTGGCTAATGTGTTATTCCATTTTCAGAGTTTGTTGTTGGTGGCATGCCTAATAAGTGTAACAATCTCTTGAAGTTAGGTTGGATTGGATCCTTGAAGCCTAATTGAGATGTTACCACCCTTGAAGCTAGGTTGGATTAGTTCTTGAAGCCAAGTTGGGTAGAAGCTTAGCATGCTTTGCTCCCCTTGAAGCTTGGTTGAACTTGATCCTTGAAGCCTAGTTGGGTATATGATATTGATAAATGTGATAACAAACCAAAGCATTAACTCTGAAAATTGAATTGCATATTAGTGTGTCTTGGGCCCATGCTTGTCTTTGTTTAGTGTTGTTTATGGATTGTTTAATGATTAGTTAATGAAGTATGAGAAAAGATGTTGAAATGTGATATGCACATATTTATATGTTGAATTATGAAATGTAAAGGTATGATGTTAGCTTTGCATTTAAATGGTTACATGTATAATATGAATTGAGAATTGACATTGTATTGTATTAAAGCATATCAATAGCATGTTTTATCTTACTAAGCCGTTGGCTTAGCGCGATAGTGTTTAATCGCGCAGGTAATAGAGTTGATAGAGTTGAACCCGGTAGTTCTTCAAGACCAAGTGAGAGTAGACCTTGAGGAATCCATTTTTGGGAGCTTAAAGATCAAAGCAGACTTGCCAATCATGTATACTTCTTTATATTTTGTAAATAAATGTTTAATGTGTAAATATGTAATTATTTTATAACTTCCGCTGTGTAATATTTAAATGTATATATATATATAACTAATATGTTTTGTTTTATAAGTAAATGACCTATTTTTCTATAATGAATAATGATAAGGGTATTGAATCAAATTGAAAGTGTTTTTGAATATAAAGGAAACCGTAGCATCCCTATGTTTGGTGCACTTATGCTACATTGTTGTGGTTGTAGTGTGTGTGCATTGGATATGGGAGTGTTACAATTTTTATATTCCATTTGAGAACAAAGTGTTTGTTGCTCGAAATGGAACCTTTTTGGAAAAGGAATTCATTTCTAAAAGAACTAGTGGGAGTACAGTTCAATTAGATGAATTTATAGAACCACAAGAAGATATTGAACCGCCTGTAGAAACAGTTTCAGAACCACAAGCCATTGTGGAAACTGAAAATGTTACACAAGTTCTGCGCAGATCTGATAGACCACGTCATCAGCCTGAGAGATATGGATTTCTCATGACTGAAAGTCATGAAGTTTTGCTCATAGATCAAGATGAGCCAACTACCTATCTTGAAGCTGTGTCGGGTCCAGATTCAGAGAAATGGCTTGGAGCCATGAACTCTGAGATGCAGTCCATGTTTGACAACCAAGTTTGGGCCTTAATTGATCCTCCCGAAGGTATTAAGACTATTGGTTGCAAATGGGTTTTCAAGAAGAAAATTGACATGGATGGAAATGTGCAAACCTATAAAGCAAGGTTGGTTGCTAAAGGTTTCAAACAAACTCATGGTATAGACTATGATGAAACCTTTTCTCCAGTTGCTATGATTAAATCTATTAGGATTCTTCTTGCCATTGCTGCATACTATGATTATGTGATATGGCAAATGGATGTCAAAACTGCTTTCCTTAATGGAAATTTACTCGAGGATGTGTACATGACACAACCTGAGGGTTTTGTAAATCCGGAGAATTCTAGGAAGGTTTGCAAGCTTCAAAGGTCCATTTATGGATTGAAGCAAGCATCTCGAAGCTGGAATCTTTGTTTTGATGAAACAGTTAAGAACTTTGGTTTCATTCAAAATGAAGATAAACCATGTGTTTACAAGATGGTTAGTGGGAGTGCTATCGTGTTCTTAGTCCTATATGTAGATGACATATTGATAATTGGAAATGATGTCCCCACTTTACAAAAGGTTAAAGATTGGTTAGGGAATTCTTTTTCAATGAAGGACTTGGGTGAGGCTGCATATATCCTTGGTATAAGGATCTATAGAGATAGATCTAGAAGGATAATTGGCTTAAGTCAAAGTACATACATTGACAAAGTGTTGAAGAGGTTCAACATGCAAGATTCCAAGAAGGGATTTTTGCCTATGTCACATGGTATTCATCTTAGCAAGAATCAATGTCCTAAGACATCTGATGAGCGAGATAGAATGAATAAGATCCCTTATGCTTCTGCTATTGGATCTATTATGTATGCCATCCTATGTACTAGACCTGATGTCTCATATTCTTTGAGCACAACAAGTAGATATCAAGCTGATCCTGGTGAGGGTCACTGGACAGCTGTTAAGAACATTCTTAAGTATCTAAGAAGAACTAAGGATGCTTTCTTGGTTTATGGAGGTTTGGAAGATGAGCTAGTTGTAAATGGTTACACAGATGCTAGTTTCCAAACTGATATAGATGATTACAAATCGCAGTCAGGTTTTGTATTTACATTGAATGGTGGAGCCATTACTTGGAAAAGTTCCAAGCAGAGCACAGTAGCAGATTCTACAACAGAAGCTGAGTATATAGCAGCATCAGATGCAGCTAAGGAAGCAGTTTGGCTGAAGAAATTCATCACTGAGCTTGGAGTGGTGCCTAGCATTGCTAATCCTATGGCTATCTATTGTGACAACAATCGTGCCATAGCGCAAGCAAAAGAGCCAAGGTCCCATCAGAAATCTAAGCATATACTCAGGCGATTTCACCTCATTCGAGACATCATTGATAGAGGTGATATCAAGATATGCAAAGTTGACACAAATGACAACATAGCAGATCCATTGACAAAGCCTCTCTCGCGGGTCAAGCATGATCAGCACACTAGGTCTATGGGCATGAGATATTTGTTAGACTAGGCCTAGTGCAAGTGGGAGACTGTTAGTTTATATGCCCTAGGCCATTGATTTGGACCTTAATGTTATTCATTTTGTTATTAATAAAGAAGTTTTTATTATCATTGTTATGTTTGCATGTTATATATAATAATGATTATATCCCTGGTTTATTATTGTTATGGAGATAATAATAAATATAACTAGTGTAATATTGATTTGATAATCATAAGATGATTATAGGTATGAAGATACAAATCAATATTATGGATACTGGTAGTCGTAATGTCTTGCTAGAGGCCAATTATGATTTGTGCATTTCAATAGAGATTGAAATACACTACCAGTTAATATGAGCCTATCGGGTCACACACATAGAACGTAGGCTGTACTTAAATAATAATTATTATATTTTTATTATTGTTGTTAGTATTATTATTATTATTAGATATTAATAATAATATTGTTATAATAATTATTATTAGATAACAATTATTAAAACGTGGGTCCATATAGGATATGAAAAGTTAGGGTTTTGACAAGAAAAGTCTTTTAAACGGTTTTAAAAGGGCTAGAGGGATGATGATCTGATCATTATTCATTTTGAAAGAAAACGGAAGAAGAGAAAAACCTAAAAACCCTAGTTTCATTTTTGAAAAGGTTCAGCCACTGCCGTTGGTGAGCTAGCACTCAGACCGGCGTACGTTCGTGTGGACTTCGCTAGAGGGTGTTCGTCTTCAGAAGGCAGCATCTGTTAATCGATTTGAAGCTACACAAAAGGTTAGTTTCGAATCTCTTTTATCGAATTGAATGGATCACATGGATCCTGGGAATAAATCGAAAGATAATTTTTTGTTTTCCGCTGCGGCAAAAGGGTTGCAGATTCTTCTCGATTTACTAACATCAAAGGGTGAAGACCGATTTTTCAATGGATGAAGATCCATTTTGAAGAGTAAAGATCCGATCTCCACTGGATAAAGATCCATTTTTGGTGGGTAAAGACCCACAATTCATTAAAGAATGGAACAACTGGTTAGAAGGAAGCCAAAATTCTTAACTGATAAAAGGTTAGTTCAAAATCCAGTTTCGGATCGAGAACCCAAATTTAATATTGGGTTGAGCACCCAAAATTTAGTTTTGGGTCGAGCATCCAAAATCTAATTTTGGGTCGAGCACCTAAGATCTAGTATGGGGCCAAGCACCCAAAATTCAGTTTCTGGCCGAGCACCCAAAATTTAGTTTTGGGTCAAGCATCTAAAATTCTATTTCAGGTCGAGTATCTAAAATTTAGTTTCGGGTCGAGCACCCAAATTTTAGTTTCAAGTCGAGAACCTAAAATCCAGTTTCTTATCCAAGTATCTAAATCAAATTCAATCTCGGGTCCAGAACCTAATCCAATCTTGGATTGAGAATTCAAACCCAAATAATTTTTGAGCCCAGAACTCACCTCGGGTCTAGAACCCAAATCTAATCTTAGGTCGAGAACCTAATCAAACCTATCTGAGTCTAGAACCCAAACCATTTTTTAGTCCAGAACTCACCTTGGGTCCAAACCCAATCAATCAACCTCGGGTCTAGCACCCGTCCTCATCTTAATAAGCTCAAAGTCATGTTGCTTTTCACTCTCTTCTGCTGAAATCTCAGATCGTTCAAGTAGGGGGCAAATTGTAGACCCTTAGAAGGCAATTAAGTCAAATCGAAAGATTTAAAATCGTATAAAATAATTTTTAAATTATTTATTACTTATTTTTATATTTATTATTTATTTTAATAATATAATATATAAAATAAAAAGAAATTATAAAAATTTATGTATAATATAATATTTAATAATAATAAAAAGTAAATAAAAAATTGGACGAATCGGCGAGCGACACGTGGCAGCGGACGATTAGCATGGGCCAATTCACCATAGGCCATGCCTGCGATGAAATTAGGCCCACAACTTGCAAGTTGCCTTACAGCAACACGCAGCATGGTCCTCACCCAATGCTCATGTGCCAACAATCTTCGTAGGCCCATGTGCCAATGCGCCTGCACATTTAGCCAAAACCATATTCAATTCGGACTATATTTCTTGAACCGAAAAGTAGTAGGTTTTTTTTTTGGAATTGCCTAAAAGTAACGGGATTAAAACAGAGTGAAGGACTTTTCTTTTTAGGACTTTTAACTAGAGACTTCAGCAACAGAAAAATCAAAAGAGACAGAGAGTAAGAAAGAGATCAAAAGCTTGAGACCACCAACCAGAAGGCATAACTCAACTGTCTTTAATTTGTTTCAATCAAGATTTTATATAGTTTGATCGATGTAAAATATTGGTGGAACTAACAATGGAGGTTTGCAACTTTCATGTAATTGTTTTTAAGTTTACAGTAATTCAATTATTCTATTTCATTGTTTAGTTTTCATTTTTGTTTCATTGTTTGCTTTTATCATTTCATTGATCATAGTAGTCATTAGCTTGTTTAGTTATTTCATGCAGTAACCATGTCCATGTCCTAATGTTTCATTCATATCTAGTGTCCATGAATCTATAATCCATAGGGTTAAAATATAATTCATTCGGATGTGTTGGTTTCTATGATAATTAATCAAACCACATTAAACTGCTTATTTATTTTCCAAAATCCTAAAAACCCTAAACTATTATTTTTCAAAACCCTAATTCTCACAAGCCCTAAACCTTAATTTACCTAAAATACAAAACTCTAATTTCATTCAAGAAACCCTAATTCAAGATGTAAACCTAAATTTATATTTTTTATTACTTTACTTAAGTTTAGATGCATGATTTATTAACTGTCTTAATAAATAGTTTATTTTTATTTGAGTTTATGATGAATGCTCGAATGAATGCTTTGATTTATTTTTAGTTTCAAGAAATTGTAAGAGGTATGTTTCCATGATTGGATACCTCAATTGATTAAGTTTCATGTAACTTAGTTTATTTTAAGTTTTGGATCAATGTAAAGGATATTTTTTCACCAATTGGTGGGTATCCTATTTTTCTTATTTTTTTGGACATCGGACAATTGTAAAGGCATGTTTCCATCTATGGATGAGTGCCTATTCATTTATTTTATTTGAACTTGCTATGGTTTTTAATAAAGTATTTATTTATTCTTGTGATCACATGTAGTATAGATAATATAATTATATTTAAGAATTTTATAATATTAAGACCTGAAAAGGAGGCCGATTCCAATGAACCGGGTGCTGTGGGGTGCTGGGTCATTCTCACCTTCCCTACGTGTACCCAACTTTCTGAACCTAATATGGGGTTGGGGATTCCTTAGAAATTGAGTTATCCGCCCCTTTCTATTTTTTCGGCCTATCCGGGTGATGACTCTATTTTCTCCAGGTTTAGGCCAGTGTTCTCTAAGGCCCTGAGCCTAACATTGTCGAAGTCACAAGAACCATTCCACATGAGAGTGGGGGTGAAAATCCCTACTCATAAGAGCCTACTTTAACATATTTCTTTCCTTTGCATCAAAATCTTACTTTATATTAATTTAGTATTGGGTGTGAGCATTAAATACCTTTTCAAGTTTGAATGTAAACTTAGAAACACTTAGGTTGTGAGAGAAAACCTAGAAAAACTCTTGTAAGGGTTGTGAGGATTGATCTCAAACCATTGTATTAGTTTGGTGTGAGCTAGAAAAAATACCAAGTTGGAGTTAAGCTTGTAAAAACTCAAAGCTAGTGGAACCTTAACAAGTTGTTAAGGAAGTGGAGTAGGATTAAGGTAAATTCGAACCAGTATAAATCTGTGTTCATTGCTTCATCTTATACTTAATCTTCTTTTATATTTTCTACATTCCTTGTTTTTTTATTTTAAATTTGCCATCACTTTCCAAACTAACCAATTCACCCCCCTCTTGATTGCTATATTGAGACTATAAAAGCAATCTAAATTAAATACATTTTGTTGATTGGTTTAAATGTGCATATCAACAATGAAATTAAAATTGATTAAAAATGCGTACATTTTACTTGTCCTAATTCATCATTCACATCTATTTTGATCATATATTGAAGCCATAAATTGAGATACACAAATTTCCTATAAAATTTTTAATTTTTGTGAAACTTTCATTTAGTCCACTTAGACTATACATTGGTCCGACTGTACTATAGGCTATGCTGCTCCAAATTCAAATTCTTGAATGATCCGAGCATACTTAAACCTAATATGTCCTGTTCGTTTTCAATCTTTTTGACCGTTGTGTTGTAAGATGTTTAGTTTGCTCGAACTCTCAAACTCGCACTCAAATTACATTAGTCCGACTGTTTTAAATGAGGTCTAACAAGTGTAGATCAAAATTTTTCAAAAATTATAGCCATTGGAGACGTTTGAAAACGTGCATTTTTCCCTCCCTCCCCCCAAAAAAAGCTACAAACGACTAGTTTTAGCCAAAAACTCTATAAATAGTCCAAATTTTTAGATTTTATGAAATTTTATCAATTTTTAAACCTTTAAACACTTAAACTCATCAAAATCATTCTTAATCTTCCTCAAATTCAAGACTCTTCATTCTCTAAAATGGCTCAAAAAGACTCTCATAAGAAAAAGTCTTCAAGACAAGAGAACGGCAATTGGATTGCTACCTCTTCCACTCCAATAGAGGAATCTAGGGTAAAGACTCACAAACCTAGAAACCTAAGTATAGAAGAAAAATAAAGGTATGCCTTAATCCTAAACAAAAAATGTGAACCCAACAAAGTTCCTTCCTCCGAACCTAATATAAGAATACTTAGCATTTCTTAGGTGAAAAAATTTTATTTTCCTAGATAAAGATGATCTAGGTTGGGAATCTCTAACCAAATAATTTTTCACGACTTTAGTTATTAAAAAGAACATAGAACCCTTAGGACATTATGGTACCACCTTTAGACTTTTCAATGTCACATACCAACTTTCTATACAAGAATTTTCTTCAATTTGGGGCTTCAACATGGAATGTATCTTTCATATCTCCGACCCTTTATTTTTCGATGAAATCTTACTTGAATTTTGGAAAGAAATCTTCATAGAAACTGGCTTCTATAAATTGTCCAGTGCCAAACATCTTTGGACCTTACCTGTTTAGATTCTTCGTAGAATTATTACTTACACAATCTTTATAATGAGAAGGTCACTCACAAAGATCTTCTATTTCACTATTGCTTGGTGAGAGGGATAAAAACCCAAACTTGTAAGTTCCTAATTGACTCCTTTCTCATATGTAGAAATAAATGTACAGGCAAAATTATGATCACATCCTTCATCACCCAAATAGCCAAATATATAGGTGCTCTTACCCCTACAAACCTAGCTACTCTCTCAAATCCCCTTGATTCGGCTAAAGCTCCAATAAATATCAAACATTAAAGCATTCCAAATGCGTTATTGAGGGTTACAATATGTATGGATATGCTTTTAGAGCACAAGGTGCTATATCCCAGCATAGGAAAAGACCAAGGGTTGTAGTAGAGGATCCAGAAACTTTTCAAATGAAATCCCAACATCTCAAACACTAAGAGCCCAAGGATCAATTCTTGACATCCTTCACCAAATTCAAGGATGAATTTCCTCTCAATCCTCCCGTGTTGATAATGTCAACAAGAGAGTCTCTCATCTTCACATGGACTTTAGTCCAATGCAAGAAGTCATGGGCATTCCCCAATTTCCTCCATCAAATAAAGAAGGAGATGAAGGAGAACAAATCAGAGGCTTTAATTAAGGCCAGGAAGAGGAAGAAGGAGATAAAGATGAGGAAGAGGGAAATGGGAATGATGATGACTTTGATACTCCACCATACTCTCCATGCCTTTAATTGTTCCTTGTTGTGTTTTCTTCTTTTTTTTCTTTTACATCTTTTATATGATCTCATTAGTTTTATGGCTCTTCATGTCATAGATCATGCTTCAAATTATGTTTCCTGAATTTACATTATTTTTTTCATTAATGAATTTTCTGATTTTGTTTTATCTTGCTTATTTTTGCCTTTGTGAAAGGGGAAGAATTTGAATTGAATTGAACCGACCATATCATATGTTAAGGGGGAGCAATTGTATACCATAGCATATGCTAATAGGGAGAAATTGAAAATTGAAAATTTAACAAAAGAAAAATGGCTATATGGTTAAGCAAATTATCACAAATTTCTTTTGTCAGAGAAGAGTTAAAAGGATATGGACAAATAGAAGGGAAGTAAGTTAATCAAAATACACATTAAGATTTAGACATGAAAACTTTTTGAATTTTATTTTAAATAAATTTACTTTAATTATCAAAGTGAATAATGGGGAGATTGTTAGCCAAACTCTTGGCCTAATGAACTTTGTTTTGATCTTAGGCAATCAAATTGAATGTCACTAATATTTTTATCAAGTCATAATTTATAAGAACTTAATTTTTGGAGAATTTCCATGAAGTTCCACCGAACCAAAAATCAGACAGACCGGACTATTGAAGATCACGGTCAGAGCACTCTCAAATTCTCAGAGTATCTCAACTTTTTTTTATCAGACCATTGTCAGTACGACCAGATGATTGATTGAAAATGTCTCAATTTCATCTAGTAGAGATCACGGTCATTAGAACTTCAGAAATCTCAGCATGCTATGCCAAGACCGACAAGACCTTAATGAAGTCTAGCTGGACTGAGCCCATGCAAAAAACCTAAAATGATCCAATAGAGCTCATGGTCAGCAACACTCTCAAAATTCAGCATACCAAATAGAAACTAATGATATCAGAGACTAGGGTTGTTCCGACCATACCAGTGGAATGAGATTCAAAAGTTATAGTCATTATTCTTCCATCCGATTAGCGGATGTCACATGTACTAGCTGTTGAAGAATTTTTGTCTAAAATTCAAAAAGCATAACCAGACTAACATGAGTTTAACCATACCGAGCCCTAGCACAATTGGACTAAGGATAGTCCAACCATAAACTTACTTTGAACAATAATTGAAGAGGAGGCAAGTAAAAAAACATTTGCTTACCTACCAATCCACTTTCTAAATGGCTAGTTAAATGCTATAAATACATGAAGGGACTTCATTTTAAAGGAGCTTTAAGGTTGAGAAAGCTAAGATAAACCACTTTTATTTCTTTACATTAAAATTTCTATTTGTATTCCTTAAGTGTTGGGTGTGAGCATTAAGTACCATTGTGTAAGTTTGAATGGGAGCTTTGAAACAATTAGGTTTTAGAGCGAGCCTAGGAAAACTCTTGTTGGGTTGTTAAGAAATTATTCAAAACTTGTAAAAGTTTAATGTGAGCTTGTGAAAACACCAAGTTAGGATTGAGCTTGTAAAAATCCAAAGTTAGTGAACTTCTCAACTTGATTGTTGGGGAGTGGACGTAGGATTTATTTGATTTGAGCCACTATAAATCTCTTGTGTTCATTCTTCTCACTCTACTAATCTTCTTCTTATCTTGACTAAGTTTTAATTTTTCATTACTTCTTTTAAAATAACCAATTCACTCCCCCTCTTGATTGCCATCTTGAGACAATAATTTATTTCAGTTAGGATCAACATCCCTTTACTTAAGGCTACTTCCTACTTTTATGATCCTTGTGATGTGTTTTTCATTTTGGAAACGATGAGTTATGCTCATTGATTATGGAGTTGGTTATCTTTTCCAAAGATTACTTTGCCAGTTCTCCATTTGTTAGTGACACCTTTTTCGAAAGGTGTGTTCAATGCCATATCCCTTAGTCCAAACCAATTGAGAGAATTCTTGGAACATCATCGATTCCTAAACTTAAAGAAATTGCTTGAGTTTAAGGACACTCCTAATGTGAATAAAGTTAGCCTTTTGGCTCTCTGTATCATGGTTGAGTTCTTACTTGTCTTTGAGAATGGGAAAGGGAATTCAATTAGTGATATAAAGGAGCTTTTTCTATGCTTTGCCAAGAACCCTGCTTAACCAAACCTGAAGTTGATAAGGAGTCGATCCTATTCAGATTCTCTTCACCAATAAATTAATGTGTTTATCATAATTAGGTTTATAATTCTATCCTATAAAGTGGATTATTAATTTCATTGGTTTAATTGAGGAAATTGGCTTGGAAAATATCAAATATGACTTGGTAAACTTGAGGGTTAACTAACTATAAAGCCTTTGTTTGTTTAAAATTATCTTTCAAATCCTTATTAGTTTTAATTAACTTATTGCGATAAACTTGTTTAAAATATGTTTTTTAGGTGGGATAATAATATTACATGACTAATGAGTATGATGATTTAGGATTCAAAGAAGCATGCCTAGTGGTATGAATTATATGTTTTACTTGGATTAACATGATCTTTGATGTATTGTTTAGTTGTTGTAAATGTGTTAGTATTTTGCACATTATTTTAATAATCATATGGTTAATTGGTGTGTTTAATAAAAGAGCTTAAATTCAATGTAAGATTTTTTTTTTATGATTCCCCTTTCTTATATGGTGTTATGTATCTTTGGTTATCTTTACAATTGTTCATCTCATATCTCATATGTTTTACTTGATTTATTTATATGTTGTATCTTTATAAAACTATAGCATTTAAAAAAGACTTCTTGGTAAATGCAAAGAATGCCACTATTAAATTACTTGACTGAGTGATTAGTATAATGCCATCATTTGTCTACATTGAGTTGCTACTCTTTCATTTTGGGTCTCATCCGCTCACAGTGGTGACTCCACTAGTGAGAATTATTATACTTATTAAAATATTGATTACATTTGAACTCACTAGACTCAGTCTTTATGTGATAATCTATATTGGCCTTGAAGCCATCATGCTTATTCCATCCTAGGGGTGCCATGTGAACCATCATCAATATCCATACAAAACTAGCTATTGATGTTGTATGGTCAGTGGTCACGACCCCCCCTTTAGGATGTTAGAGCTAAATCCACATGCAAGAAAAGCCAATAGAATTCCATCCACTAGGACTGGAGTCTTGTTTGGCAAATTTTATTAATTAACTCTTGTTTGGATTGGCCCATGATAAGCCCAAAAGTCCAATAAGGATTCACCTCCTAAGACTTTTGAGGGCCATAAATTATTATGATTTTGACCCAAGCTGATTTTAATTATCAAAGTCAAATCATATCATGAGAAGAGCTTGTTTATCCCATACTAATATCCAAGCTAAAGCCTTGATCCAAGGTTAAAGATGGAATTACCTCGTCTAGGAGTAATATTATTGGAAGGAGCATGCTAATCTCATAACATTCATACATCTATACATACATCCATGTTAGTTAAGGCCTATTAATCCTTTGTGATGCAACCACCATATATTTACTATTTCCTTTAAAGAGAAAGTTTTATTATCAGGCCTCTAGTATGTCAATCCAAAATGATGCTTGCAAGACCATGAACCATGTGGCTTGGAGAAATTTGTCATTGACCTTTTTGTGATTTATAGCCAAAAGATCGTGAATGAAATTGAGACTAAATTTGCTATCCTAGGATAGGGCAAGGGAAAAGAAGTGGTTAGAGAGTCCCAATCCCCGAGAAAGATGAGGAGGAGAAAGACTTTGAAGTCTTGGAGGATTATCTTCTTGACTAGAAGAGTAAGGAAAAACCCAAAGCCCAAATAGGTTATGATCTAAGGGAGGAGATTAAAGGGATTAAAAAGCTAGCTAAGGGGAAAATATAGGACGAAGTAGAAGATTTCACTTCCCTCAACCTAATGGGTGATGAACCACTACCCTTCAAGTTTAAGATGCCTAACTTGAGCAAGTTCAATGGGAATGGCAATCCTAAGATACACCTGAGCTAGTATGTGGCTATGAACCCACAATAACTTGGTACCATGGGCTTAAGAAGTCCATTACAAGAGAATAGAGGGACTTGGCCAAGGCCTTTTTAAAGTAGTATGCCTACAATACTAGTGTTGAAGTTACTTTTCATAATATGGATCTTACCAAGCAAAGGAGTGATGAGACTTTTGTTGATTTCTTAGTAAGATGGAGAAGTAAGATATCCCAAATGAAGGTGGTTCCACTTGACAGGGATCAAGTTTGAATAGTGGTGGATAATGCTCTGCCTTACATCACTAACAAGCTTTAACACATGCCCTTGAGGACCTTTACCAATGTTTATGATATAACTCTCAAAGTTAAAGATGTTGAGGCAGAAAGAAGCCCAACTATAGAAGTCAGATTGAGCCTGGCAATAGTGGGAATTAGAAAGTCAAGATGGTTAATGTCAATGCAGCCTAGAATAAAAAATTCTTCATTTTGAAGAAGCCCTTATTTAAGGTTCTTGAGAAGTTAGTTGAGAAGGGAGTCTTGAACCTTTTGAATCTTGAAAAGATTCTAGATCCACTACTCTCTCATTGGAATGTGAATGCCTATTGCAAATTTCATAAAAAAGCCAACCATAAAATAGATAAGTGCACCTGTTTAAGACATGAGCTTCAAGACCTGATTGACAATGGAACTATGGTAGATTTAGAAAAGAGTAGGCCTAACACCAGGAACAACCCATTACCCAACCACAATATAGTTTGTCAAAGGACTTGCCTGCAATTGGGTCAAGCTTAAGTGAAGAATATGTCTTCCAATCATTCTAAAAGGTGATCATGAAGTGGCGATCATTGGCGTATGGGACAATAGTGAAGAGAGTGAACATGAGAATGGGATACCTTTTTGGGATGACCTTAGTGATGAAGAACCTGTGAGGCCCAATAATGTTAAAAGAAGATTGGACTTCCAAGATAAAGATATTGAAAAGTTCAAGGCATTACTAGAGGTGGAAGATTCTACAGAGGAGTAGGACTTGAAGTTTCCATGAGGGAGAAGGAAGAAGAAGATGGTGATAACTTAGTCCTTAAGCAACTCAAGAAGTCTCAAGCTAATGTAAGCATATAGGAGCTAGTTATGACATCTAAGTATCATCGAGAGGCTATAATAAAGGCTTTAGATGGGCTTTATATTTCAACTTTGGTCACACCTAAGGAAGTGGTTTGCTCCACAGTAAACAAGACTAGTGACATGATAACTTTTTCTGATAAGGATCTACCTATAAAGGGAGAGATCATAATAAGCCACTATATATCCAAGCCAAAGTTAAAGGGAAGAGAACCATATGCGCCATGATTTCAATCATTAACATTTTACCTTATAAGTTACCAACCCTGGGGATCCAAAAAGAGGAGTTACAACCTTTAGACTTGGTAATTCGAGCCTATTATGCAATAATGAGGGAAGCTGAGGGAATCTTCACCATGTCATCAAGGTTAGGCCTATTGAAAGTGAAGTGATCTTTATAGTCCTCAATATCCTAATTACTTTTTCCTTGTTATTGGGCTGCCCATTGTTCCATATGTTTAGAGGAGTCCCATTCACTCTGCATCAGATGATCAAGTTTCCTCATGCGAATGATGTGGTTATGATCAAGGTAACATTAGCTAGAGAGATCATAGCACTTTTAGGACTAGAAAAACCTTATTTGACTGGGTTTCATATAGCTCCAATCTATCACGGTGCAATGGATCCTTGGGTGTCAAAGATAATAAGAAGAAGGGCTTTTTTTTCCTAGGATGGGCTTTGAGAATGGCTATAAAGGTGTTCTAGAGTTTCCCAATTTTAAAGGTCAAACTAGAAAAAGAAGATTGACTATGGTAGTGATGAAGATAAAAAGAATAAGAAGAAAAGTCCAAGCTCTAAGACTATTTTACAGGGGAGATTTACATAAAGCTTATAAGTTTGTACTTAAGCTCATAATGGTAAACAGGGTTATGAATCCTGAGTTTGAGATTTTTGCTTATGTGGATAGGAAAAGGAAAGCTGTAGGCCTTAAAGAGGTCTTGAGAATCAAAAACCTAAGATTGAGGTTAAGAGAATGAAGTGGCCAAAGAGGAGTTACTTACGAAACTAGACTTAGTCTTATATTCTGAAATTATAATAGACTTTGATGATGTAGCTATGGCTTACGATTTCTTTGATGATGTACCTCTTTCAAAATTCATTTAATGGTTTTGTTTACTTGTTTAATGCTTTTCTTGATGGAACTATGCATACATTTGATCATTCCATGAGCATTATTTGCATTAATAACATAAAACTAGCAAATTCAACTTATTAAGTGACCAAAATCCATGAAACTATTACATGCACAAGGTTTGTTAAGAAAAGAGAGAAAATAATTGGAAAGAGTATTAATGGAATATGAGGAAGTATTTGCATAGGGCTATGAAGATATGCCAGGGATAGATCAAAGCATAGCCCAACACTTAAACCTTACTTATACAGACTCTAAGCAAGTTAAGTAGAAACTAAAGAGGATGAGACTAGAATGGGTTAAGAAGATCAAGGAAGAGGTCCAAAAGAATATTGAAACATGATTCCTGGAGGTGGTGGAGTTCCTAACATGGCTTGCTAATATAATCATGGTCCCAAAGAAAGAAGATAGGTCAAAATGTATGTAGATTATAGAGATTTGAATAAGACTTGCCCCAAAGGATGATTTCCCTCTACTTGATATAGATGTGTTAGTGGATAGTGCAACTTCATGTGCAATGTACTCCTTGATGGACAATTCTCAAGGTATAATCAGATTTTAATGATTGTAGAAGATAAGTGTAAGACAACTTTTATTGCCAAATGGGTGATCTACTGCTATAGCATAACACAATTCAAATTGAAGAATGCAGAAGCCACTTACCAATGGATGGCAACAATCCTCTTTCTTGATCTAATCCACAAAGAAGTAGAAGTTTGTATAGATGATATGATATTCAAGTCCAAAATAAGGGATGGACATATAGTTCCACTTGAGAAGTTTCTACAGAAGATGGAGTATAAGCTTTGCCTTAATCCAAAGAAGTGTGCTTTTGGTGCAACTAAGGCGAAGTTGTTGGGATACATGGTCAGCCATAAAGGAATTGAGGTGGACCTAGAGAAAGTCAAAGCCACTCAAGAAATGCCCACGCCAAAAATAAAAGTGGAGGTTAGAGGCTTCTCAGGTATGCTATAATGCATAACCTAATCATAGTAAAGCTCACTGCAATTTGTGAGGTTATTTTCAAGCTGTTAAAGAAAAATTAGCCCAGGGACTGAACACTAGAATGTCAAGAAACCTTTAAAAAGATTAAGGCTTATTTTTTGGTCCTTCCAATTTTAAAACCTCTAAAACTTGGAAAGCCTCGGAAAAATTCATTTAAACATTTCCTTAATCATCCAATCCTCAAGATTATCTATTTTTACCATCAATAATGCAAATTCAGCTAAATTCTGAACATTAAGGTAACATGTACATACAATAGATATTTATATATTATGTAGCCATTTTAACTTATAAAAGACCCATGTTTATCTAAAAATTTATATATGTACAATTCACACTCCCCACAAATATATACAACTATCATTCAAAATTTAAAAAGTTATGCTATGTAAACTGTTCAAAATACTTTATTTATAATACTTTTTACAAGACCTTTTATGATGCAGTTGGTTTGGAACTTGAAAGGTCTAGAACTTGAAAATCTCACACTACAGTCTCAACTCTTCCTATTTGATCTACGTGTCAAAAATAGATCTAACACGCTAAGCAAAGCTTAGTTGTGATTGCATATTTATAATTTATGAAAGAATATAACAAAAGAGAAATATCTTTTGAATAATCATTTATAAAGGGAATGAAACCACTATTATAAAACCTTAAAAAACCTTGAATTTAGATTTACTTGTAGATCAATCAATCACAACATCGATAAAATCAAATTTCAATATACTTAGGTAAGATTAATAGTTTAACACAAGTTCCTTGTTTTAGTAATTCTTCTTATTTGTCCGCACACATTGAATTTAAATCTTAGGTTCAAACAATAAGTCACTGATGGCAAATTAATGCCTATTATTAAGAATATGGCCAAAGGTCCACTGTTAATGCAATGTGTTCATTTTTGGCAAGTATGCCTATAGTCACTGGTGACATAATGTGTCCACTGATGGCACAGAGTGCATACTAACATTATGGATATCCACTCTTTGGCTAGCCATTTAATCCAAAATTTAGGTTTAATACTAATATGGTTCAGGAAATTCACCACTCTTTCATTTCCAATTAAGTATTCAGTTATACATCACTTTAATAGGACATTACTATAATTCTTATTCAATACCTTTAAGGTTCTTAGGTTTCTTGGGAAATTAACTCTTAAACATTTCTAAACCCTCGCTTTCCAAATTGATAATTTTGCATATTTTTGGAAAAAAAAACTTGTGTTATAAAGAATATTTGAAAAGGAAATTGCATTGAGATAAAAAAATGAAATGTTTTGAGGGTGAAATAGAAGAAAACAAGTGTCACAGAGTAAACACTAGCATGTCTAATGAGTCCACACACCCGTGTATAGGTTTTTTTTCCCAGCTTCTTCCAAACTCTAAAATTCATCTTTTATTAAGCTAAAAGCTACTCCAACCTTCACTTTAAGCTAAAATCAACATCCACACATTTATTACATAGTAAAAATGAACTAAAAAGAAAACTCTTTACATAAAAGGTCCCACACCCAACTTTTTACATAAAACCACAATCAATCAATTCTTTAACAATTAACTCAATTGATATAATTCAACTAACTTGTATAAGCATTAAAATCCAAAGACAATAATACAATTAAAAATTATCAATACACAAGCACATACCTCTTCAAAGAACTCCTCTCTTTCTCTTTTCCAATTTCTCCTTTGATTATATGATAGACATCTTATTCTAGTGAATTCTCTTAAAAATTAGCAAATGTAAATTTCTCTTGATTCTTGCACAAATTGATGAAAGAAAGATGGAAAGATGGCGATGGTGAAGGTGAGTGGTGCGAAAAATGGAAGAAATAAGTAAGGAGAAGTTTCTAGGCTCACTTTATATAATATCTATAGTTTGTTTGTGTAAGGGTGTGCTCACTATAACTATGGTGCACCCACTATCCTATTTTGATTCTAATCGAATTTTTAGTTCTGTAAAACCATAAAAATAATTTCTTTAATTAATTTAAAGATCTACTATCCATATTTTTCATTCTAATCTCAGTAAAATTCAATTCTAGGGCCATAAGGGTATTTTTGTAAATTCCTATCACTTTAGATTTCTTTTTTGGAAACACTGATTTCTTCCAGACTCGGATCAAATTGTAACTCTTTTAAAGCTTAACTCATCCTATTACTCCACTTATTTCAAATATCCAAGTTACTTTTATCACTATACATAATCCGATATCAATATGTAACAAAGAATTACATTTTAAAATATTAAACATTACAACTCTTCCCCTCTTAAAAAATTACATCCTCCAAATTTACCTATTCTAGGTATTTAAAATAATGGAGGATATTGCTGCCTTATCATCTCTTCACTTTCTCATGTAGCTTCTTCTATTGAATGATTTCTCCACAACACTTTTACTAAAGGAATGTGTTTATTTCGCAACTCCTTTATTTCACGAGCTAAGATAGCCACTGGTTCTTCTTCATAACTCAAATTTGGATGGATTTCAATAGACTCTGCTTGTATAACATGCAAATGATTTGATTTGTATCTTCTAAGCATCGACACATAGAATACATTATAAGTCTTGGCTAGTTCTTGAGGTAAAGCTAGTCGATATATAGGTTACTAGACCCACACGTTCAAGTATCTCATATGGTCCAATAAACCTAGAACTCAGTTTCCTTTTCTTCAAAAGATAAAGAAATCTCTTCCATTGCAATACTTTCAAGAACACTTTATCTCCCACATTATACTCAATGTCTCGTCGCTTCAAATCTGCATAAAATTTTTGCCTATCCACTGTAGCTTTTGACTGATCCTTAATTAGCTTCACTTTATCTTTCATCTATCTAATAAGATCCAATCCCATAAGCTAACTATCACTCAATTAAATCTAGCATAGTGGGGTTTACATCTCCTTCCATATAATACTTCATACGGTGCCATTCTAATACTCATTTGGTAACTATTGTTATAAGCAAATTCCACTAAAGGCAAATATTTATCCCAACTTCCATCAAATTCAATTACATAACTTCTAAGCATATATTCAAGTGCATGTATCATCCTTTTTGATTGACTATCAATTTATGGATGAAATGCAGTGTTGAAATGAAGTTGAATACCCAATGCCTTCTAAAAATTTTCCTTAAATCTTAAAGTAAAATGCGGGTCTCGATCTGAAATAATAGACATTGGCACTCCATGAAGCTTGACTATCTCATTAATATACAATTATGCAAGTTATCCAATGAGTAGTCACAAAATGTCAATAATCACCCAAATTGCATCATGCTTCTTTTGGGTGTTCGTAAAACTAGTCACAAAATCCATAGTAACTCTATCCCATTTCCATTATGGTATTGAGATGGGTTGCAAAAGACTCGATGGGACTTGGTGTTCTTCTTTAATCTGTTGGAATATTAAACATCAAGTAACATATCGGTAATATCTCCTTTCATGCCAGGTGACCAATAGAAAGGCTTCAAATCTTGATACATCTTATTGCTTCCAGGATGTACAGTATAAATAGTACTGTGAGCTTCATTAAGAATACTCTCTTTCAATTCCTATTTTTGAGCTTCTATAACTTTTTGCTTTAAAGTTGGTTCCACTCTCAATTCTACTAAAGTCTTTTGACTCAGAGCATCTGTTATTGTATTAGCTTTTTCCAGGATGGTAGTCGATGATACAATCATAATTTTTTTATTAATTCCATCCATCTTCTTTGCCTTAAATGGAGCTCTTTTTATGTTGGTAAATACTTCAAACTTTTATGATAAGTGAAAACATAACACCTATCACCATATAAATAATGCCGCCAAATCTTTAAAGAAAATACAATGGTTGCTAGCTCTAAATCATATATGGGATAATTCAATTCATGAAGGTTCAATTGCCTAGAAGCATAGGTAATTACTTTACCCTATTGCATCAATACACAACCAAGCCTTTGGTGAGAAGCATTACTATATATCACATAGTCTTTACCTAAAGTTGGTTGTGTTAAAATAGGCACTTCTGTCAATATCGCTTTTAATTGCTCAAAGCTAGCTTGACATTGATCATCCCACTTGAATTTAGTTTCCTTTTTAAGAAGTTTAGTCAAAGGAAGTGTTATCTTTGAAAATCCTTGCGCAAATCTTCTATATTATCCAGCTAAACTAAAGAAACTCCAAACTTTCATTACATTCTTTGATGGATGCCAATTCAAAATAGTTTCAATTTACTACGATCCACATGGATACCATCAGTTGATACCTCATGACCTAGAAATGCCACCTCTATCAACCAGAAATCACATTTTGACTGCTTAGTATCTAATTGATTATCCCTTAATGTTTGTAGCACCATTCTCAAATGCTTATCATGCTCCTTTCTATTCTTAGAATAAACCAGTATATCATCTATGA
Source organism: Garcia nutans (assembly GCA_947685225.1). NCBI lineage: Eukaryota > Viridiplantae > Streptophyta > Magnoliopsida > Malpighiales > Euphorbiaceae > Garcia > Garcia nutans. The sequence goes on from CANTUV010000008.1 coordinate 58,109,215, forward strand.
AAATAACTACAAACTGATCTAAATAAGGTTTGAAGACCTGATTCATCAAGTTCATAAAAGTTGTTGGAGCACTTGTCAAACCAAATGGCATAACAAGAAATTCTTAATGTCCATATCATGATCTAAAAGTTGTCTTCGAACCAATAACTTATTTAACTTTCATTTGATAATAACCTGATTTAAGATCAATTTTAGGAAAAACACCTGCTCCCTTCAACTGATCAAATAAGTTATCTATCTGAGGTAACAGTATTTATTCTTAACAATCACCTTATTCAATTGCCTATAATCAATACACAATCTTAGTGTACTGTCTTTCTTCTTCACAAATAAGACTGGTGCATTCTAGGGTGATACAAAATGCTTTATTAAGTAATTCTTGAAGTTGCACCTTTAAATCCTTTAATTCCAGAGGTGCCATTCTATAGGGTGGAATGGATATTAGTGTCGTATCTAGAACCACATCAATAACAAATTGTACCTCCCTTTCTGGTGGTATCCTGGTAATTCTTCTGGGAAGACATTCAAAAATTAAACTAGAATAATAAAATTGTTTTTCTCCTTGAACAATAACATCACCATGTCTCAGAATCTTGAAAGTTACAACCTTATTATGACAACCCATAACTGCCTTATGTCGAGATAACTAATCCTTTTATAAAGATTACATCAAAATCATAAAATGTAAGTTGAATCAAATCAAGGAGAAGTTCTATATCATGTACTCTAATTGGACAGTCCTGGTAGAATTTGTTTACCCTCAGACTATAGCCTAAGGGATTAGTAACCTCTATCTCATAATCAAGTCTATCAACATGCATATTCTTCCCTGAGGCTATAGTTGTGCATATATATGAATGTCTAAAACCAGGATCTAACAATGCATATACATTAAGACCAAGTAAAGGGAATTTACTAACTACAACATTCGGAGCATCCTAGTCCTCCACTACTCCCATAGCATAAGTCTTGGTTGGAGTATTACCCTAAGTCTGAGGTCTATCCACTATCTCCGACCCTCTCTGCTGACTAGCACTGGATTGACTACCTCTACTTGACTTACGGCTTGTCTAAGACCATTGCACAGAACTCTGTCCCTCATTTGAATATAATTCAATTTTTAGTTTTGTAAAACAATAAAAAATATTTCTTTAATTAAGTTAAAGCTTTACTATCCATATTTCACATTCTAATATCAGCAAAATTCAATTCTAGGGCCACAAGGGCATTTTCATAAATTCTTATCACTTTAGGATTCTTTTTCAAAAACACTGATTTCATCCAAACTCGGATTAAATTTTAACTTTTGGATCAAATTTTAACTCTTTTAAAGCTTAACCATTCCTATTACCCCACTTATTTCAAATATCCAAGTCACTTACATCACTAAACACAATCTAATATCAATATACAATAGAAAATTACTATTTAAAATTTCAAACATTACATGGCTGAAATTTGATGATCTATAGTTCATGTATGTTTCATAGGAAGAGAACTAGATGGTTGATTCCCTTGCAACCTTAGCTTCAAATTGATAGAGTTTTAAGAGCATCATATCTCCACCAATAATCTTGTCATCATCTAAGAAGCTTGCATAAGAGAGATAAGATCAGCAGGTCCAATAAAAAAAAGTGAAGGAAGAGGAGCTATGCTTTTTTTAATTAAAGGAGTCATTCCAGATGGGTTGGGCCAAACAAAGAAGACAACTTGGAGGAGGATGACTACCCAATTCATTACTTTTGGAGGCATGTTATACAAAAGGCATATAGATGAGACCCATTTAAGATGTTTGTATGAAGAAGAGTCTAAGAAGTTGATGGAAGAAGTCCATGTTAGAAATTGTAGGCCTCATATGAATGGTAGATCATTAGCTACAAAATAACAAAACAAGGCTACTTTTGGCTTACAATGGAATTTGACTATCAAGAATATGTAAGGAATTTCCATAAGTACCAAATCCATGCACATGTTAGCCATTTACCATTATTTAAGCTGGAGAACCTTTCGTTTCCATGACCCTTTACTTCTTGGGAATTAACATCATTACAGAGCTCAAGCTAGCTTCAACGAATTGTCACAAGTACATCACACTATCTGTATACTACTTCTCTAAGTGGGTTGAGGCATAGTTTTTTATTAATCTGGGGCTAATGCATATGAGTAAGTTTATTGAAAGATAACTTATTCATATATATGGGGTGCCCATCATGTGGTGACTATATTAATTCTAGGCAAAAATGAGGTATGTTTTTACAAAATATGGCATCCAACACCATAAGCCTTCCCCATATAGACCACAAGTCAATGAAGCTATTAAAGCTGCCAATAAGAGTTTAAAGAAGATCTTGCAAAGCTTATCCAAAGCAGTAGAGATTAGGTGGACGAATTTCTTTCTCCTTATGGAGGCATTGCACTACAATCAAAACATCATCCACGGCACACTTTACATTTTAGTGCATAGGTCTAAAGCTATCCTACAATTGAAATGCAAGTAAAATCCATAAGGGTGTTATTAGAAGTCAAGATTCTAGAAGCTGAATGAATGCGAAAAAGATATGAGCAGTTGGTCTTGTTAGATGAAAAGAGGTTTTGGGACTTGTATCATAATCAGATATATTGAAGAAGAATGGTCCGAACCCTTAATGAGAAGGTTAAAATGCATTAGATTATTGAGAGCTGATCCTATTTAGATTCTCTTCACCCTATTTTGATTCTTATTCAATTTTCAGTTTTGTAAAACAATAAAAATTATTTCTTTAATTAATTTAAAGCTTTACTATCCATATTTCACATTCTAATCTTAGTAAAATTCAATTCTAGGGCCACAAGGGCATTTTCATAAATTCTTATTACTTTAGGATCATTTTTTATAAACACTGATTTCGTCCAAACTCAGATCAAATTTAACTCTTTTAAAGTTTAACCGGCACTATTACCCCCACTTATTTAAACTATCTAAGTCACTTTCATCACTAAACATAGTCTAATATCAATATATAACATAAAATTACTATATAAAATTTCAAACATTACTTGGCTGAAATTTAAGGATCTACATTTCATGTATGCTTCACATGAAGAGAACTAGATGGTTGATGCCCTTGTAGCCTTAGCCTTAATTCGACAGAGCTCTAAGAGCATCATATCTCCACCAATAATCTTGTCATCATCTAAGAAGCTTGGATAAGAGAGATAAGATTAGCAGGTCCAACAAATAGAAGTGAAGGAAGAAGAGCCATGCTTCTTTAATTAAAGCAGTCAATCAAGATGGATTGGGCCAAACAAAGAAGACAACTTGGAGGAGGATGGCTACCCAATTCATTACTTTTGGAGGCATGTTATACAAAAGGCATGTAGATGAGACCCATTTAAGATGTTTGGATGAAGAAGAGTCTAAGAAGTTGATGGAAGAAGTCAATGTTAGAACTTGTAGGCCTAATATGAATGGTAGATCATTAGCTAAAAAAATAACAAAACAAGGCTACTTTTTGCTTACAATGGAAATTGACTATCAAGAATATGTAAGGAATTGCCATAAGAGCCAAATCCATGCAAATGTTAGCCATTTACCATTATTTAAGCTGGAGACCCTTTCATTTACATGACCCTTTACTTCTTGGGAATCAACGTCATTAAAGAGCTCAAGCTAGCTTCAACGAATTATCACAAGTAGATCACGCTATCTGTATACTACTTCTGTAAGTGGGTTGAGGCATAGTTTTTTAATAATTTGGGGCAAAAGCATTTGAGTAAGTTTATTAAAAGGTAATTTATTCATATATATGGGGTGCCCATCATGTGGTGACTATATTAATTCTAGGCAAAAATGAGGTATGTTTTTGCAAAATATGGCATCCGTCACCATAAGTCTACCCCATATAGACCACAAGTAAATAAAGCTATTGAAGCTGCCAACAAGATTTTAAAGAAGATCTTGCAAAGCTTATCCAAAGCAGTAGAGATTAGGTGGACAAATTTCTTTCTCCTTATGGAGGTATTGCACTATAATCAAAATAGCAACCAGGGTACCCTTTACATTTTGGTGTATAGGTCTGAACCTATCCTACAATTGAAATGCAAGTAAAATCCATATGAGTGTTATTAGAAGTCAAGATTCTAGAAGCTGAATGAATGCGGAAAAGATATGAGTAGTTGGTCTTATTAGATCAAAAGAGATTTTGGGACTTATATCATAATCAGATCTATTGAAAAAGAATCGTCGGAACCTTTATTAAGAAGGTTAAATTGCATTAGATTATTAAGAGCTGATCCTATTTAGATTCTCTTCACCCTATTTTGATTCTTATTCAATTTTTTATTCTGTAAAACCATAAAAATTATTTCTTTAATTAATTTAAAGCTTTACTAACCATATTCCACATTTTAATCTTAGTAAAATTCAATTCTAGGGCCACAAGGGCATTTTCATAAATTCTTATCACTTTAGGATTCTTTTTCGTAAACACCAATGTTGTCCAAACTCGGATCAAATTTTAACTCTTTTAAAGCTTAACCCATCCTATTACCCCACTTATTTTGATATCCAAGACACTTTCATCACTAAACATAATATAATATCAATATATAATCTAAAATTACTATTTAAAATTTCAAACATTACATGGCTGAAATTTGATGATATACTTTTCATGTATGATGGTAGATGCCCTTGCAGTCTTAGCTTCAATTCGACAGAGTTCTAATAGCATCATATCTCCACCAATATTTTTGTCATCATCTAAGAAGCTTGCATCAGAGAGATAAGCTCAGCAGGTCTAACAAATAGAAGTGAAGGAAGAGAAGTCACGATTCTTTAATTAGAGGAGTCATGCCAGATGGGTTGGGCCAAACGAAGAAGAAAACTTGGAGGAGGATGGCTGCCCAATTCATTACTTTTGGAGGCATGTTATACAAAAGGATATAGATGAGATCCATTTAAGATGTTTGGATAAAGAAGAGTCTAAGAAGTTGATGGAAGAGGTCCATGTTAGAACTTGTAGACCTTATATGAATGGTAGAGCATTAGCTAAAGAAATAACAAAACAAGGCTACTTTTGGCTTACAATGGAATTTGACTATAAAGGATATGTAAGGAACTGCCACAAGTGCCAAATCCATGCAAATGTTAGCCATTTACCATTATTTAAGCTGGAGTCACTTTTGTTTACATGACTCTTTACTTCTTGGGGAATTAACGTCATTAAAGAGCTCAAGCTAGCTTCAACGAATGGTCACAAGTACATCACGCTAGCTGTATACTACTTCTCTAAGTGGGTTGAGGCATAGTTTTTCAATAATCTAGGGCTAAAGCATATGAGTAAGTTTATTGAAAGACAACTTATTTATATATATAGGGTGCCTATCATGTAGTGACTATATTAATTCTAGTAAAAAATGAGGTATGTTTTTACAAAATATGACATCCAACACCATAAGTCTTCCCCATATAGACCACAAGTCAATGAAGCTATTGAACCTACCAACAAGAGTTTAAAGAAGATCTTGCAAAGCTTATCCAAAGCAGTAGAGATTTGGTGGACAAATTTCTTTCTCCCTGTGGAGGCATTGCACTACAGTCAAAACATCATCCAGGGTACACTTTACATTTTGGTGTATAGGTCTGAAGCTATCCTACAATTGAAATGCAAGTAAAATCCATAAGGGTGTTATTAGAAGTCAAGATTCTAGAAGCTCAATGGATGCGAAAAAATATGATCAGTTGGTCTTGTTAAATGAAAAGAGGTTTTGGGACTTATATCATAATCAAATATATTGAAAAAGAATGTTCTAAACCTTTAATGAGAAGGCTAAATTGCATTAGATTATTGAGAGTTGATCCTATTTAGATTCTCTTCACCCTATTTTAATTCTTATTCGATTTTCAGTTTCGTAAAACCATAAAAATTATTTCTTTAATTAATTTAAAGCTTTACTATTCATATTTCACATTCTAATCTTAGTAAAATTTAATTCTAGGGCCACAAGAGCATTTTCATAAATTCATATCACTATAGGATTCTTTTTTATAAACACCGATTTCGTCTAAACTCAAATCAAATTTTAACTCTTTTAAAGCTTAACCCATCCTATTACCCCACTTATTTCAACTATACAAGTCATTTTCATCGCTAAACATAATCTAATATCAATATATAATGGAAAATTACTATTTAAAATTTCAAACATTACATGGCTGAAATTTGAGGATCTATAGTTCAGGTATGTATCACATGAAGAGAACCAGATGGTTGATGCTCTTGTAGCCTTAGCTTCAATTCGACAGAGTTCCAAGAGCATCATATCTCCACCAATAATCTTATTATCATCTAAGAAGCTTGCATAAGAGAGATAAGATTGGCAAGTCTAAAAAATAGAAGTGAAGGAAGAGAAGCCATGCTTTTTTAATTAAAGGAGTCATTGCATATGGGTTGGCCAAACAAAGAAGACAACTTGGAGGATGATGGCTGCCCAATTCATTACTTTTCGAGGCATGTTATACAAAAGGCATGTAGATGAGACCCGTTTAAGATTTTTGGATGAAGAAGCGTCTAAGAAGTTAATGGAAGAAGTCCATGTTAGAACTTGTAGGCCTCACATGAATGGTAAAGCATTGGCTAAAAAATAACAAAACAAGGCTACTTTTGGCTTACAATGGAATTTGACTATTAAGAATATTTAAGGAAATTCCATAAGTGCCAAATCCATGCAAATGTTAGCCATATACCATTATTTAAGCTGGAGTCCTTTTCGTTTACATGACCCTTTACTTCTTGGGGAAATAATGTCATTAAAGAGCTCAAGCTATCTTCAACGAATGGTCACAAGTACATCACGCTAGCTGTATACTACTTCTCTAAGTGGGTTGAGGCATAGTTTTTCAATAATCTGGGGCTAAAGCATATTAGTAAGTTTATTGAAAGACAAATTATTTATATATATGGGGTGCCCATCATGTGGTGTCTATATTAATTCTAGGCAAAAATGAGGTATGTTTTTACAAAATATGTCTTTCGACACCATAAGTCTTCCCCATATAGAGCACAAGTCAATAAAGCTATTGAAGCCGCAACAAGAGTTTAAAGAAGATCTTGCAAAGCTTATCCAAAGCAGTAGAGATTAGGTGGACAAATTTCTTTTTCCTTGTGGAGGTATTGCTCTACAATCAAAACATCATCCGCGACACACTTTACATTTTGGTGCATAGGTCTGAAGCTATCCTACAATTGAAATACATGTAAAATCCATAAGGATGTTATTAGAAGTCAAGATTCTAGAAGCTGAATGAATGTGAAAAAGATATAAGCAGTTGGTCTTGTTAGATGAAAAGAGGTTTTGGGACTTATATCATGATCAGATATATTGAAGATGAATGGTCCAAACCTTTAATGACAAGGTTAAATTGCATTAGATTATTAAGAGCTGATCCTATTTAGATTCTCTTCACCCTATTTTGATTCTTATTCGATTTTTAGTTTCGTAAAATAATAAAAATTATTTCTTTAATTAATTTAATGCTTTACTATCCATATTTCACATTCTAATCTTAGTAAATTTCAATTCTAGGGCCACAAGAGCATTTTCATTCTTATAACTTTAGGATTCTTTTTCATAAACACTAATTTCGTCTAAACTAAGATCAAATTTTAACACTTTTAAAGATTAACCCATCCTATTGCCCCACTTATTTCAACTATCCAAGTCACTTTCATCACTAAACATAATCTAATATTAATATATAATGAAAAATTACTATTTAAAATTTCAAACATTACATGGCTGAAATTTGATGATCCATAGTTCATGTATGTTTCACATGAAGAAAACCAGATGATTGATGCCCTTGTAGCCTTAGCTTCAATTTGACAGAGTTCTAAGAGCATCATATCTCCACCAATAATCTTGTCATCATCTAAGAAGCTTATGTAAGAGAGATAAGATCAGAAGGTCTAACAAATAGAAGTGCAGGAAGAGGTGCCGTGCTTCTTTAATTAAAGGAGTCATTCCATATGGGTTGGGCCAAATGAAGAAGACAACTTGGAGGAGGATGGTTGCCCAATTCATTACTTTTGGAGGCATGTTATACAAAAGGCATGTAGATGAGACCCATTTAAGATGTTTGGATGAAGAAGAGTTTAAGAAGTTGATGGAAGAGGTCCATGTTAGAACTTGTAGGCCTCATATGAATGGTAGAGCATTAGCTAAAAAAATAACAAAAAAGGCTACTTTTGGCTTACAATGGAATTTGACAATGAAGAATATGTAAGGAACTGCCATAAGTGCCAAATCCATGCAAATGTTAGCCATTTACCATTATTTAAGCTGGAGACCCTTTCGTTTACATGGTCCTTTACTTCTTGGGGAATTAATGTCATTAAAGAGCTCAAGCTAGCTTTAACGAATGGTCACAAGTACATCATGCTAGCTGTATACTACTTCTCTTAGTCGGTTGAGGCATAGTTTTTCAATAATATGGGGCTAAAGCATATGCGTAAGTTTTTTGAAAGACAACTTATTTATATATACAGGGTGCCCATCATATGGTGACTATATTAATTCTAGGCTAAAATTAGGTATTCTTTTACAAAATATGGCATCCAACACCATAAGTGTTCCCCATATAGATCACAAGTCAATGAAGCTATTAAAGCTGCCAATAAGGGTTTAAAGAGGATCTTGCAAAGCTTGTGCAAAGCAGTAGAGATTAGGTGGAGAATTTTCTTTCTCCTTGTGAAGGTATTGCACTATAATCAAAACATCAACCAGGGTACACTTTACATTTTTGGTGTATAGGTCTGAAGCTATCCTACAATTGAAATGCAAGTAAAATCCATATGGGTGTTATTAGAAGTCAAATGTATACGGAAAAGATATGTGTAGTTGGTCTTGTTAGACGAAAAGAGGTCTTGGGACTTATATCATAATCAAATCTATTGAAAAAGAATAGTCTGAACCTTTAATGAGAAGGTTAAATTGCATTAGATAATTGAGAGTTGATCCTATTTAGATTCTCTTCACCGTATTTTAATTCTTATTTGATTTTCAGTTCCATAAAACCATAAAAAATATTTCTTTAATTAATTTAAAGATTTACTATCAATATTTCATATTCTAATTTTAGTAGAATTCAATTCTAGAGCCATAAGGGTATTTTCATAATTTCTTATCACTTTAGGATTTTTTTTTTTCGTAAACACCGATTTCGTAGAAACTCAGATTAAATTTTAACTCTTTTAAAGCTTAACCGATCCTATTACCCCACTTATTTAAAATATCCAAGTCACTTTCATCACTAAACACAATCTAATATCAATATATAACCAAAAATTACTATTTAAAATTTCAAACATTACATGGCTAAAAATTGATGATCTACAGTTCTTGTATGTTTCACAGGAAGAGAACCAGATGGTTGATGCCCTTACAGCTTAAGCTTCAATTCGATAGAGTTCTAAGAGCATCATATCTCCACCGATAATCTTGTCATCATCTAAGAAGCTTGCATAAGAAATATAAGATGTGCATGTCCAACAAATAGAAGTGAAGGAAGAGGAGCCATGCTTCTTTAATGAAAGGAGCCATGCCAGATGGGTTGGGCCAAATGAAGAAGAAAACTTGTAGGAGGATGGCTGCCCAATTCATTACTTTTGGAGGCATATTATACAAAAGGCATATAGATGAGACCCATTTAAGATATTTGGATGAAGAAGATTCTAAGAAGTTGATGGAAGAGGTCCATGTTAGAACTTGTAGCCCTCATATGAATGGTAGAGAATTAGCTAAAAAAATAATAAAAAAAAGGCTAATTTTGGCTTCCAATCAAATTTGACTATCTAGAATATGCAAGGAACTACCATAAGTGCCAAATCCATGCAAATGTTAGCCATTTACCATTATTTAAGCTGGAGACCCTTTCATTTACATGGCCCTTTACTTCTTGGGGAATTAACATCATTAAAGAACTTAAGCTAGCTTCAATGAATGGTCACAAGTATATCATGCTAGCTGTATACTACTTCTATAAGTGGGCTGAGGCATAGTTTTTCAATAATGTGGGGCTAAAGCATATGAGTAAGTTTATTGAAAGACAACTTATTTATATATATGGGGTGCCCATCATGTGGTGACTATATTAATTCTATGCAAAAATGAGATATGTTTTTACAAAATATGGCATCTAACACCATAAGTCTTCCCTATATAAACCATAAGTCAATGAAGCTATTGAAGCTGGCAACAAGAGTTTAAAGAAGATCTTACAAAGCTTGTCCAAAGTAGTCGAGATTAGGTGGACAAATTTCTTTCTACTTATGGAGGCATTGCACTACAATCAAAACATCAACCAGGGTACACTTTACATTTTGTTGTATAGGTCTGAAGCTATCCTACAATTAAAATGCAAGTAAAATCCATAATGGTGTTATTAGAAGTCAAGATTCTAGAAGCTGAATGGATGCAGAAAAGATATGAGCAGTTGGTCTTTTTACTTGAAAAGAGGTTTTAGGACTTATATCATAATGGGATCTATTGAAGAAGAACGGTCCGAACCTTTAATGAGAAGGTTAAATTGCATTATAGTATTTAGAGCTGATCCTATTTAGATTCTCTTCACCCTATTTTGATTCTTATTCAGTTTTTAGTTTCGTAAAACCATAAAAATTATTTCTTTAATTAATTTAAAGCTTTACTATCTATATTTCACCTTCTAATCTTAGTAAAATTTAATTTTAGGGTCACAAGGGCATTTTTATAAATTCTTATCACTTTAAGATTCTTTTTCATAAAAACCAATTTTGTTTAAACTCAGATCAAATTTTAACTCTTTTAATGCTTAACCCATCCTATTACCCCACTTATTTCAAATATCCAAGTCACTTTCATCACTAAACATAATCCAATGTCAATATATAACAGAAAATTTTTATTTAAAATTTCAAACATCACATGGCTGAAATTTGATGATCTTCTATTCATGTATGAGGGTTGATACCCTTGCAGCCTTAGCAAAGCTTGTCTAAAGTAGTAGAGATTAGGTGGACAAATTTCTTTCTCCTTGTGGAGGTATTGCATTGCAATCAAAACATCAGCCAGGGTACACTTTACATTTTAGTGTATAGGTCTGAAGCTATCTTATAATTGAAATACAAGTAAAATCCATAAGGGTGTTATTAGAAGTCAAGATTCAAGGAGCTAAATGGATGCGGAAAAGATATGATCAGTTGGTCTTGTTAGATGAAAAGAGGTTTTGGGACTTATATCATTATCAGATTTGTTGAAGAGGAATGGTCTGAACCTTTAATGAAAAGGTTAAATTGCATTAGATTATTGAGAGCTGATCCTATTTGGATTCTCTTCACCAGTAAATTGTTGTGTTCATTATAATTATGTTTGTAATTCTATCCCATAAACTGTTTTATTAATTTCATTGGTCTAATTAAGGAAACTGGCTTCTACTTGGAAAATATCAAATTTGATTGGTAAAATCGAGAACGAACTATGAAGCCTTTGTTTGTTTAAAATTATCTTTTAAATCCTGATTAGTTTTGATTAACTTGCTACTATAAACTTGTTTTAAATATGTTTTAGATTGCATTGCTAATTAGTATGGTGATTTAGGATTCAAAGATGCATGCTTTGTGATATGAATTCTTGCTTTCCTTTTATTAACACAATCTTTGATGTATTGTTTATTTGCTATAAACTTGTTAATATTTTGCACATTTGTTGAATAATCATATGGTTAATTGGTATGTTTAAATGGGGTTAAATTCAATGTAAGATATTTTGTCATTCCCCTTTGTAATATGATGTTATGTATCTTTGGTTGTCTTTATAATTTTTCATCTCATATAGCATATGTTTTACTAATTGTCATTACAATTACATTTTAAAAAGGCTTCTCGGTAAATACAAAGAATAATATATTTAGATCACTTGACTTAATGATTAGTAGATTATCGTCATCAAACTTAGTATAGAGAATCCCTCTTCACAAAGGATCATTTGTTAAGTCAGCCTACATTTTGTGATTATATTCTCTGTTGGTATTAAGTAGCAGTTCCCTTATTTCGGATCCCACCCGTTCACACATTATACCATCATATATTAATTGTTCCAATTAAAAGATTAATAATAATTATTAATATATTAATAATTTATTAAATATATGGCTTTGATATTCATATATGGATATTTCAATTAATAAATTTTTATTAATAATTTTTTAAATATATAACTTTTTCTCTCATATATCAATAGTTTTATTTAGCAAATTTTAAAATAAATAACTATAACACATGATATTTTAATTATTGTTATATGTATAGATTGCGTGATAGCATATATTGTTGGAAATAGAAGAAACCATGGCCATATGAAAAATAAGAAGAAAGGAAAAATGAGAAAGCCAGACGGGTGAAGAAAAAGAAGTCACGATAGCCACATGGATAAAATAAAAAATGCAATCCCACATCGACAACTTAAGGGAAGGAAACCAAAATATAAAGTAATGCCCATCAAACTAAAATGCTTAAGCCATTTTAGTAGAGGTGAGTTGAAATTCAATGAAGCCCAAAGGAGCCTAAAAGAAAGAGTCCATCTACTAGCAGCAAATTGATCAAAAAGTCCAACACTCACCATATAAGAAGACTAGGCCTAGCTCTAAAACCTAACATGGTATCAGAGCCTAATGGCATCACGACCTATGGAGATCCAAAAGTGGGAGGAGGGGCTTAGCAAGTTGGGGCCTGGCATGATAAAAAAAGACCTATGGCCCAAGACTTGAAGTAAAAAGAGAAGCAAGGCTCAATGAGAAAGGCACATGCATAACCTATGACATATGAGGTTTAAGAGTACAAGCCCAGATAAAATAGAAGAGAGAGACTTGAGGCCTCTGAGAATCAAAAAGAACATAAGCCCATACAAGAGAGGTATCTAAGGCCTCAAAGGTTCAAAGGAACATAGGCACAAGAAATGAAGGAAAGTCACAACTAGGCCAGGCCAATTGGACTTAAGGAGGGGTGTTACAGATAGAATAAGACATATAGAAATATGAAAAATAAAAAAAAATGAGAAAGCAAGATGGATGAAATAAAGTAGAAGCCATACTAGTTAAATGGATTAAAGGAAAAATGCAATCCCACATCGACAAACTTAAGGGAAGGAAAACCAAAATATAAAGTTGTGTTCATTAAGCTAAAATGGCTTAGGCCATTTTAGTGGAGGTGAGCTAAAATTAATGAAGCCTAAAGGAGCCTAAAAGAGAGGGTCCATATGCCAACAACAAATAGATAAAAAAAAATGTCCAATACTCACCTATATAAGAAGATCAAGCCCTGCTTTATAACACCCAACATATTTCATCCCTTTTTCTCAATATATATATATATATATGATATGAATAGCATCTCACAATATTTATTTATTTTACAAGAGATATTAGTTAGCAATAACTTAGCTGAGGGATGGGATGTTAACTTGATTAATTGCATATGATTATAATCAGATGTGTCAACTATTCAATTAAAATTATTTTAGCTAACTGAGTTAATTAACTATAATAGTAAAAGAAATAGAAAATTATAAATATATACACAATGAATTAGATATATCTATCATCATGTATAAAATTTTAAATTTTAAATTTTATTTTTACAATCTTCCTATATGAGGTCGATCTGTTCACCTAGCTTGGTGGCCTAGTAAGTCTAATCCAATCTAGATAAATCGAATCGAGTTAGGCTGGATTTTTATTAATTAGTGAGAGGTCGAGTAGCCGCTACAACAGTTTATGAATTGATTCATGGTAGTTTATGGATTTGATCCTTCATAGCAGCATTTGGCTTTGCCTCTACCTCCACCCCCGTCATCTTAGTAGTTGTTTTATTATTTTGTTCATTGTAATTAATCAATGCATTTTATTTTATTAATTAGTACACTAATTCATACTATTAATATACATGTTAATTTAATTGATTTATATATTGATATTTATATATAAATGTTTTAGTATTTTATTATTGTTTTTTTAAATATTTTAGTATTTTATTATAGTTTATTATTTTTAATTACGTAATCTATAAAAATTATTGAAATGATAAAATTGCAATTTACTAATAGATGCAGTATCTATTAGTAAATTTCAAATTTGTTTTTCATTATTCACTGATAGAAATAATTACCAACAAAAAACATATCGGTTGGTAAATTCTAAATCTTTTCTATCAGATTCACAGACAAAATATCCATCATTAATATTGACAAATAATAAACTATGTCGATAAATTCCACAAGATTTATTAGTGATGTACTGATAGAGTTTCTGTTGCTAATACAGATATATAAAATTTATTGGTGATGTACTAACAAAATGTTTATAGGTATTACCGATAGAAATGGGTACCTACTTGTATTTCCCTATATATTTTGCCTTAATAATTACCGATTGAGATTTTGATGGTAATTACTAACATTAAGTTTCTATCGACAAATTCACAATATTTACTTAGAGAAGTGATTTTCTGTCGATAGCATGTTTACTGGCAAAGTTATTAACAATAGATTTTTTCTATCAATAATCTCTTGATAAATTATATTACCAACAAAAATAAAAGGATTACCAACAAAGTATTCCATCATTAGTCTGGTACATTCTTGTACTATTTTTCCATTGTTTAGTAGTTTTTATTTTTCAGTGGCTCAAATTTGATTTATGGGCATGAAATAAAGAAATATGAAAAGTGCGTAGACCACTGATAAGTTTGGTTCTGAGAAAAAAAGGAGATAAAACATCATACAAGCACCGTATTCAATAGGGGCGAATCCCAAATTAAATATTAAGGGAGTCAAAATTTATTGTAAAATAATCTCAAAATGTACTTAAACTACTAATAATAAAGAACACATCCTTTTTAAATCATAAAAATCTTCTATTAATTATAATATTTTCTAAATTCTTGATATTATTAAAAAAGATAATGCACGATATTTAAAAAAGAATAAAAATAAAAATAATAAAAAATATATTTTCTAGAGTTATTTTTGCCATCTTGTAAAAATTAAGGTAGAACGTTTATTTTTCTCGTCAAAAATATTACCTTTTATTATTATTTATAAATTACATGGTTAAATAATTAATATGTTTTTCTATATAAGGATGCTCACCTCAAGCTTCAGGATCCTTTTAACCCTAACCCATAGGACCCAAGTTCATTTAGGTTCATAAAATGAAGTAAACTTCTTTATTCTTAAAGGTGTGCTTCAAATCTAGTTCAGAGAAGAGCATTTGAATGGTAGATAGTGGATGCTCAAAGCACATGATAGGGGATGCAAGCCTCTTCACTATTTTAAAGATATATAAAAGGTGAAAGTGCCACCTTTAAAAAAACAATGCTAAGGGTAAGATAATTGGCATTTGCTCCATTGGTGTTGATGGTAAGAATTTAAATGAAAATGTATTGTTGGTTGATGGTCTAAAACATAATTTGCTTAGTGTAAATCAATGTGTGACTAAGGGTATAAGGTAACCTTTGATACCAATGGATGGCTTGTCTCAACCATTAAGGATGGTCAATTAATATTCAAAGGTGGAAGGTTTGATAATACCTATATAATTGATTTACATCATGAGACTAATAAAAATTTCAAGTGCCTCATCTTTTAGCAATGATGCTTGGATATGGCATAGAAGATTTGTATATTACAGGCTTGGAACAATTTCAAAACCTTAGCAAAAAGGAACTAGTAGAAGGCTTTCCCAAGATGAGGTTCACCAAAGAAAGGTGTGTAGACCATTCTAATTAGGGAGGCAACATTAGAAATCATTCAAACTAAAAACCATTATAAATACCTCTAGACCTTTAGAATTAATTCATATAAAATTGTTTGGACCTAATACGGTTGCTAGTTTAGGTGAAAAATACTATACATATATCCTAGTAGATGATTACTCTAAGTTGGGTTTTTTTCTTAGCTTATAAGAATTTCATTTTTGATGATTTTATAAGATTTTTACAGAAAGAGTTCAAAATGATTAAAAAAAAAGTTATATTATTTCAAAAATTAATAGTGGCTATGGTAGGGAATTTGAAATAATTTTTTTCAAAATTTTTCGTAATGAATTTAGAATATCCCACAAATTTCTGCTTGTAAGGCTCTATAATAAAATGGTGTTGTGGAGAGAAAAAAAATAGGAGATTGATAGAAATGGATAAAACTATGCTCAATGAGTATGAATTGCCTTCATACTTTTGCGTCAAAGCTTTTAATATTGTGTGCTACATTTCCAATAGAGTTTTTAAAAGATCTCTTTTATACAAAATATCTTATGAGATATATAATGGTAGAAAACACAAGATATCATAAATTAATGTATTTGGATGTAAATGCTACATTTTGAACACTAAGGACAACTTTGGGAAATTTTCATCCAAATTCAACGAAGGAATTTTTCTCAGTTATTCTACCACTATCAAGGCTTGTATGGTCTTTGACAAAAGGTCTTTAGTTGTTAAGCAAAACATGCATATTGTTTTTCATGAATCATCTAAGCATGATCTTGGGTAGGTAGTTCTCTTGATGATCTTGTAGGTGATTTTGAGAAGCTTGAGATAGTAGACCCTCCAAAGGAGGATGAAGGAGAGGCATCATAACAAGTAATGGAGTAACATGACCCTTATGAGCACATCTAAGAACGTAAATGACAAGAAATATAGAGGTATAATTGGCTCACTTCTCTATCTTACCACATCTAGGAAAACAATCTTTAAAAATTGGAGATGAACAATTGGAATTTAAAAATCTCTAAATGCACTCAAGGTTTGCCAAATTCCAAATTGTAAATCAACGGAGGAAAGCTGTAATTTAACCTCATCCATATAAACAAGCTTATAAGCACCAATTGAAGGGTATAAAGAGCTTGGAAAACTTCACTCTAAGCAATACATAACAAGCAACATCCTAGGCGAGAAAGTGATTTGTTATATTCTACCTTGAGGCCTAAAAGTTATAGTCAAGCTAAAGACTAAATTAGCACTCATTAGGAGGCAACCCAATGTTTTATTTTTTTTAATTTTTGGTTTTATATATTTTTTTAATTTTATTTTAGGTCAAAATTGGATTGATGAAGAACTCTTGGATGAACTCTTCCTGTAAGGGGCAAAATCAATTTATTAAGAATGGACATGCATATCCCCTCTGCAACCCAATGCATAAACCACTAAGGACAATGATAAGCTTCAAGTTTGGGAGAGTTTAACCCAAAAAAATCAGTAAAGTATTCCATACCCTTTTGAACGTAGTTAGTTTTTCATAGATTTTTGGGATATGGGTCACTTAATAAAAATTTTTATAGCATGGTGAAAATTTTTAAAATTTTCTAGAAATCTTGCACTTTTGAATTCTTGCACTTGAATGGTTGAGTTCACGCTGGCTAATATTTGTGTGTAATTCAATGCTGCTAAATTATATTGATATATTTAAATTTATTGGTTAAGTTCACACTAGCTAATATTTGTGTGTAATTCAATGATGCTAATTATGTTGATATATTTCAATTTATCTCTTAAAATTTTGAAATTTGAATTGAAAATTTTTGTGATGTACTGTATTTTATGAATTTCAAACTGAATGAGTTTTTTATTGCAGTCAAAAGTGATCAATTGTATATACTTACGCAGAGATCAGGGCCCATACTATTTTGTCATTTATTTTTTATTATCTTATGCCAAAGCCTAGAACATATTTAAAAGACCTTTTGAGGCAAAATCAAACATTACTAAGTAGGAGAAAAGATAGCATAGGCATTGTTTGTGCAACCAAATTCTTATACTCACTATATTTAAACATTGCCTCTAGTTGTCCCCTTTGAGCCAAAATTGAATATTTTTAAGCTTTTGGTTCTTTTTATATAATTAGCCCTAATAACTACCTTTTTGAGATTGATTATCTTTTGACGTATTTTCTTACATTAAATATATTTATGCTCAACTAAATTTAGAGAATATCATAGCTCCTACAAATAAGCCTCCCAATCAAAGTTCAAGTTTAGGGGAAAATAATATATATATATAATAACAAATAAAAAGAAAAATAAACAATAAAAATAAAATATAAAATATAAAATATATATATCACCACAAGTGAAGTATGTCAAAGCAAGGGAGGACAAACCAAGCCAAGAAAATGAGCAAAGCAAAGGGCTTTCCAACAATAATATGAGGAAGAGCTACAACAAAAAATGACTTATAGTTGGAAGATATTCAAAAGATGAAAGATCTAGTTATTAAACGTCACTTTAGCCTTAACCCTTTTAGAGCACATTCCAAATTTAAAAAGACCTTGTGATTTTCCTTGAGTTAATGAGGTATATTAGTGGAGAAAGTTTGATTAAAAATACATATGAGATGGGCAAGTTTCTTTGAACTCTATAAAATTTTTTAATGAATTCAGAGGATATGTGTCTATTTGACGTGCAACAACTGGTTGCAATTGGCTAAATTTCTTGAATAAAGGAGGGGAGAATGAAGCAAGTACAGTTATGGAACTTAATTTAGAATTAAATTTTGAAATTTTATTATTTTTAACATTTTTATATATCAAAATCCTGATAATACTTAACATATAATGAGGTCTGTTTTGAATAAGATTATTCTTGTTGCTCGAGGACAAATAAAGATCTAAGTTTGGGGGAGTTGATAAGACCATATTTTACACATAATTGAGTGATCATTCTAGTTATATTTTTATTGGTATCAATTGAATTTGAACAATTTTTGTTGTTAAAGCTAGAATATGCATCATTTTCAGTATGGTCTTACAAGTAAGAAGATAGAGCTTATTTTATTTTATAAATTATGAAAATTGAAGAAAATTTAAAAGAAGGCTAAAATAAGCTCAAAATGGAAGAAAATGACTTTATATAGTCATATAAATCACCATACATGGCTATGATTGGAAAATATAATTAAAGACAAAAAATCAAAAAGTCTAGAATCATTTTGTTTCCAATGGGCATGGCTTTTGAAAGCCGCGGCCATGGCTCTTTAATTGCACCTATAAAACTTTTTTTGTGACAAATATTGTAAGATCATAGGCATTTTGAAGTCCACAGCTGTGCGATTCCAAAGCCACGACCCTAGACTTGAGTTTAGCATTATTTTGAAGAGGATTTTATAGATTTTGAGAGTAACAATTATGAACGGGTGTGGGATTTTAAAGACACGAATGTGGGAATATGAAACAAGATAGAAACTAATTTTAAGGGAATGTTTTCCATGCTTAAGGGAAATTCAATAAACAAATATGCTCCAGCCTTTCTTCACTAAGAAAAGAAGACCACAAGCCCTTTATAGAAGTAAGTATTCTCCCAACTTTGAAATCATCCTAGAAATAAACTTCTATATTAGTTTTCTTATTTTAAATCTTAGAATTTCTTTGGAGAGAAAAGTGAGGTTTGTTGTAAGGAAGAAGATTCAAGTTCCAAGTGGAGTCTCACTCAATCCAAAGAAGACTACGAGTTTGGTTTTTCTTACTCTTTAATTTATAATGTTTTCATTTATTGTCTTTAATTCTTGCAATGCTTTAATTTCAATCATGAATTACTAAAATTTCCATTTAGTGCTAGGCCCTTATATTGATTTTACTATGGAATAATTCATACTTATTTGATTCAATTAAGTTTATCCTTTGATTATCTTTGATCTTAATATATTAATTATCTAGCCAATAATTAATTAATTTTAGATGTTGTGTGATGGAGTGAGAGTGGAAGCATGACATTAATCCAAGAAGTTAACAATCTCAAGTTAAGTTTATACTTAGATAAGGTAAACACTTAAGAGGTTGATAAAAGATCCTCACTAAACATAATGAATTGACTTAATTACTTGTGATCACGAGTGTAGACATAAAGTCACATTTAATATGGGTTTTATTACTTGAGAGTGACAAACTTAATTAAGGAGAATCCAACCAATAATCAAAGGAAAATAAAAATTGAATCAATACTGTATGAAATCCATGGTTAATCAATTGAGGTACCTACACCTAAGCCCAAAAATATTAGATTTAAACCAAAAGCAACTTAGTTCTAATTTCAATTTATTCACTTAGTCTTAAATTCAAACTTTTTTTTTATCCAAATAATAACTAGTTTAATTATTTAGTACCTAGAATACCCTTTCTCGTGGGATGATACTCAACTCATTACTATATTAATTGTTACGACCTATACACTTACAGTTAAGGCAAACAGATATAATGGGCAGTTAACAATGGTCTTAGAGTTTACTGAAACTCAAAACCAACTTTCATATATTTTTACAAAAAAATAAAGATTAAATTTTATAAAATAAAACCTTGTGATGCTTGATGGGAGCACCCTTATTTGAAAATTTGCATTTGTGTGACATTTTCATCATACACATGCACGATTTATGTTTTGTGATGAATTTGGTGTGATAATATGCTTTAAATTGTTGATGTTTGAATTGCTATTTTGTTTGATTATATGTGAAATTGCATGATATATGTATGTTTTGGCATACATGCAAGAGTTATGTTCTTACATATTCAAATTAAACATCTAAAGCTATTTTGACCTTGCATTTAAGTCCACAAAAACAAATACTTATTTTTCTTAATAAACATTAATTTTTTTTTGATTTTTTACTCAAAAATCACGGTCATTTTATTTGTTTCACGGTCATGTAATTCACATTTTGGAAAACTAAAATTGGATGTGTAAATTGTAGTCATATGATCAGTGAATTAGAAGCAAGATTTCTAAAGTTTTAGCTGCTACTTGATAGCAATCATGCACATGGCACGTCAAGCTTGAAATGGTTGCAAGAATGAAAATTTTCAAATTTTACAGTTGTCTGTTAAGTTTTAGGTGGTCGCAAGCCGCAATTTATGCTGAAAAGCCATTGTAACTTATCTATTTTGATGAAAATACCTACAAAATAGTCATAAAAGGTTACTTTTTGACGTCTAGCTATATGAACCAACCTAAAATAGATTTTTACAACTTTTAACTCTTTTTAATGCTTGAGAACTCTACTTTCATCAATTTTCTTTCAAAAGCTTCTTCAATATTTTTTAAGTTTTTGAAGATATCTTGAAGTCTTTGAAATTTTAAAAACTCAAACAAGTTTTGAAGATTTGATTCTACATCAAAATTCTCTAACTTCTATCTTCTTTTCGATTTTATTTTTATCTGTGTATTTGAAAAACCCCTTGAGACTCTACCATGGCACCAAAACCCTCCTCTAAGAAGAAACTCTAAGAAGGACAAAGGAAAAGGGATTGTAATTGAGGAACCTAAATTTCCTCCACCACGTTGTAGAGGAGAGAAGATTTGTAAAATCCACTATGTTGACTCACTCGATAAAACAAATTATAACTTTTTGAAGAAAAAACCTACCTTTTAAATAGTATTCCTTAAGACTATATAATAATTTTTTTTGTGACATTATTTCCCTCTAGGGTTCACTTTGCTTGCGCCACGGCTCTCAATCCTTCATCGGCGGCTGCCCCTGGTGGGCCGGCTGGTCGGTCTTTTGCTGACGTTTTGCGTGGAGAGAGTTCTGCGCCTCCTTTGGATTCTGCAATTTCGTCTGTCATTAAAACTGATGAAAATAGCTTTCCGCCCAAGCAATCTTTTAGATTCAAGGGTGCTCCTGCAATTGCTTTCACAGAGGATGAAATTTCCCATTATACTCAGCCTTTTAAGTTTGCTTTAGTTGGGCACTTTGCTACTGGACGTCCGAACATGAAAGCATTGAAGAAAGCTTTGGATTCAATTGGATTTAATGGGGATTTTTTGTTGGGACTGTTGGATGATCAAAATGTTTTGATTAAATTTACATTAGAGGATGATTTCCTTCTTTTTTGGCTTAGACAAATATGGTATTTTCATGGATTTGCAATGAAAGTGTTTCGTTGGACTCCAGAATTTAAATCGGGAATTGATAATCCTTTGTACCATGTTTGGGTTACTCTGGATAACTTTCCCATTCATTTATTTCATAAGAAGCCTCTTTTTCAGATTGCTCAATTGATTGGAAGGCCTTTGAAATTAGACTCAGCCACGACCAAACTAATTCGGCCATCTGCTGCTCGATTGTGTATTGAGATCGATTTATCGGCTAAATTGGTGGATCGTGTTTGGATTCAAATGGGCAAAACTGGCTTCTTCCAACCTGTTGCTTATGAAAATATTCCAGAATATTGCTCTTCCTGTGGCAAATTGGGACATTCATATAGTTCTTGTCTTTATCGAGATGCTGGAGTCAATAATTCTCAACCAGTTATTTCTGATAATAATAAGATTGTTGGAAAAATTTGGGTTCCAAAGCGAGATAAGGTGGTGGAATCAAATGATAATTTGCATGATACTGTTTTACCGGCTAATACAGATGCTCACGTAATTAATGAGAACTTGCCCACTATGGCCAATGATATGGGTCCCTCTAAAACTTTAGATCATTCTGTTAATGATTTAGATGCTGAGGGTGTTGTTAATATTCTTCCTTCTTTGAATATTGATGTGGATAATAATGATGCTCAGAAGGTGGATGATAATTTGACAGTTCTGGTACAGGCTGGAGATGAGAATGACGACGGTGTTCGACAGAAGAGTGATGATTTGATAATAAATTCACAGGATGGAGGGAGTAATGTTGGGGGAGAAAATGATGTTTTATCACAATTGATGGTCAATGACTCTGAGAAATTAGTTGATGAGTCCGATCTGAGATTGTTCTTTCAGAATTGATGGTCAGTGACTCTGAGAAATTAGTTGATGAGTCCGATTCTGAGATTGTTCTTTCAGAGGACAATATTACTTTAGATAAGCCACCTCAACAAGATGGGTCTGAAACTGTGCTAGAGGGCAAGTTTAAAAAAGTTGGGCGTGGTAGAGGGCGACGTAAAAAAGGTCAGCCGAAAACTAAATCAGTGGTTGTCTTAAACTCTTTAATTGATAATACCAATTTATAATGATGAACCTTCTATTTTGGAATGTTCGGGGAGTTTCCTCCTTTATGACTCGTTTGCACAAACTTCTTTCTACTCATAAAATTGGTTTATTCATTTGTATTGAGCCTATGGTTAATGTTCAAAAGCTTATGTTTACTGTCTCAAGGCTGGGTTTTTCTAATGCTTACGCATCTTGTGATAATAAGATATGGATTATGTGGCATGCTCATTTGTTTGATTTGCGCAACTTCAGTGATGCTGTCCAAGTGCTTTCTTGTGATGTTTGCTTTCATTCTTCTGGTATTAAATTTCGGCTGTCCGCCATTTATGGGCATCATTCTCGTGCCAGTCGATCTTCTCTTTGGGATTCACTGTGTGGTCTGGAAAATGATTGTTCTGTGCCATGGTTGGTTGGAGGGGATTTCAATGTAATGAAATATCCTTCTTAATATTGCGGCAATGGTTCTTTGGATTTATTGGGAATGCAGGATTTTGTGGACTGTGTTAATGAATGTGGACTTATTGACATCCCTTTTCAAGGTTCTGAGTTTACTTGGACGGGTGTTAGGTCTAATGGGCGTGTTTGGGAGCGTATAGATCGCCTTATTGCCAATATTTCTTTTTTTTTTACTATTTTGATGTGGTTAATAATCATCATTTGGGTAAGACTTCTTCTGATCACTCTCCATTGCTTCTTTCTTGTGATAATGTGAATCAGAAGATTCCTAAACAATTTAAATTTCAACATATGTGGGTCTCTCATAAATCCTTTCTGCCTTTTGTTCGTGATCGTTGGTCTTCTAATTTTTTTGGTGGAGGTATGCGAGGTCTGATGGCTAAACTTAAAGATCTGAAGAAGGGTTTGCGCGAGTGGAATAAATCTCATTTTGGGCACCTGTTTAATGATATTTCTAAAGCTAAAGCAGACACTGAGACGGCTGAAGCGGAGTATATACAGATACCCTCGCCTGAAAATTGTAGAAAATGGCATGAGAAGCAGTCTGAGCTTCTTCATAAGCTTAAATTAGAGGAGATATTCTGGCGGTAGAAAGCTCATGTGTCTTGGATTAAAGATGGGGATCAGAATAGTAAGCATTATCATAATTTTGTCAAAATGAGGCGGAAACTTCATCGAATTATTTCTATTGATGTTGATGGTTCTCGGATTGCTAAGCAAGGCGATTTGGGAGATGCTGCAGTGCGCCATTATAAGGGTCTATTTTCTTGTGATGTTGGTGATGATTTTTTATCTTCAGATCCAATTTTAAGTTATATTCCTTCTTTGATATCTTCGGCTGACAATCTTAGTTTGGAATGTGTTCCTGGGGACAGCGAAATTAAAGAAGCGGTTTGGAAGCTTAATCCAGATAGTGCTCCGGGCCCGGATGGTTTTGATGGCTTTTTCTTCAGGAGTTGTTAGGAAATTGTGCAATGGGATGTCTGTAGTGCAGTTAAAGAATTCTTTCTTGGGGTCCCAATTCCTAATGGCTTTAGCAGTGCTCAGATTATCCTCATTCCTAAGGTGGAAAATCCTTCCTCGCTCAATCAATATAGACCTATTTGTTTAGCAACTTTTATTAGCAAGGTATGTACCCGTATCATAGCTAATAGACTTGCTTTGGTTCTGGATAAACTTATTTCTAAAGAGCAGGTGGGCTTCATGAAAGGTAGATCTATTCATGCTCAAATCATGTTGGCAAATGAAATGATTCTGATATTGATAAAAAGACAAGAGGACATAATTTGGCCATTAAGCTTGATATGGCTAAAGCTTTTGATAGGGTTTCTTGGAGCTTTCTGAAGGCAGTTCTTTTGAAATTTGGTTTTTCTGTGACTTTGTTGATATTATTATGAGATACTTGGCTTCGACTCACCTTTCTGTACTTGTTAATGGAATTTGTTATGGTTTTTTTCAACCTCAGCGAGGAGTTAAACAGGGTGATCCTCTATCTCCTTTATTGTTTATTTTGGCTTCAGAGTTGTTTTCTCGAGGACTCAATAACTTTGTTCATAGTGGCTTAATCAGTCCTTATAAGCTTCACAGACATTGTCCTGTTGTCACTCACCTCGCTTTTGCAGATGACTTGTTAGTTTTCATTAATGGTGATGTCAAGTCTATTAGATGTTTTAAAAAGTTTCTTTCAGATTATCAAGCAGCATCGGGTCAGCTTATAAATTTTGACAAAAGTGCCTTTTATTGCTCTTCTAAAGCTCCTTTGGCTACGGTTAGAAAGTTTAAGGATTTGCTTGCTATTAGACAAAGTTCTTTGCCTTTTACTTACTTGGGAGCTCCGATTTATCAAGGCATTAATAGGGCCAATTATTGCAAGGATTTAATTAAGAAGATTGACGTGAAACTTATGGGGTGGTTACAGAGATTCTTATCTCCAGGAGGTCGGCTTACTCTCATTAAGCATGTATTAAGTTCTATTCCCATTCACATTATGGGGGCTATGGTATTGCCAAAATCAGTGATTAAGATTATAGAACAAAAGTTTGCTCAGTTTTTTTGGGGATCTAATTCTTCTAATAGGCATCATTGGGTGCGTTATCAAAAGTTTTTATTCCCAACGGAAGAGGGAGGTCTTGGGATTCGGTCTGTGGCTACAATTCAAGATGCTTATTCCATTAAACTTCTTTGGATGTTCTTTACGGGTACATCTTTGTGGGCTCAATACATGAAGAGAAAATACTTTCGAAAAGGTGAGATGATCTATTTGATGACTGATTCCTCTTCCTGGAAGAGGTTATGTAAAGCATATGAGCTTTATTCTGATTTTTTGGTGATTAATGGCGATACAGTTTCTTGGTCTTCTAATAATTCAGATAAGTTTTTATTTTCTGATGCTTATGAGTTGGTTAGGCCAAGGAAGAGCTCCCTTCTTGTGTACAGATCACTTTGGGATTCAGTTATCCCTAGAAAATATTCGGTCTTCACGTGGAAATTACTAAATCATGCTATCCCTCTTCCTGTTCAGTTACAGCGGGTAGGCATTCAAATTACAGCTTGCTGTTTATTCTGTTTTAATGGGCCAACAACCATCGACCACGTTTTTCATCAATGCAGCCCCATTAATAAGATTTGGAAATTCTATAAGGCATATCTTGTTCCTTTCGACAGGGGGAGACAATTGACTTTGAGGCATGAGCTTGTTACTTGGTGGATTCATGTTAATGGAAACAATACAAAGAGTAAGCTGTGTTTGTTAAATCCACAAATCATTCTATATGCCATATGGACCGAATACTGTAATTGTTTTTGGGGTGGAGCATCATTCTATGTTGGTAGAATTGAGATGCAAATCTCTAAAATTATTTTACAGTGGGGTATTGCATTCTCTAATGCAAAATTTGCAAATCATGTGTCTTCTTTGACTGACTTTGTCACGACCAAATTTGTACATATGTACAGTATATCCATGTACAGTATATCCGCGTACAGTAACAGGAGCCGTCCCGAGTAATTACCAAAGAACACGAAGTGAAAGGAAGCTTTATAGGACAAAAAGGACCTAACTGAAAAGATTGTAAAAGTTTTGGGGATTTGGGGAGGTAACTATAATTTCCAAAAGTTGTACTGGAGGTTCTTAATAGTGCATATAACAGACTCCAGAAATGGAAAGTAGAGAAAAATTGGGTCGAAATGGAACACCACAGTTTTTTCCGAAAACGCATAGTTTGAGAGATACAGTGGATTCTTGACCAAGGGTATTTTTGTCATTCTTGTGATAATAATGTATACACTGGAAAACAAGACACGTAAAGGTATCCGAAGTAAACGGAAGGACTCCGCAGTGATCGATGTTGAAAAACGAACCTAAGTGGAGACCCGAATCACGTAAGAACCTAAAGGAAATTTTTACAAAAGTCAAGGGCATGAGCGTAATTTTTATAAATTAGTTCAAAATCAAGAATGAATGTCGGAAATGGAAACGAGAGATTGAAAGGAGGAGAAAGGTACATTTTACGCGTCGTAAAACCACCCGGTTACGAAGAAAAGGCAAAACCTTCCATTGAAGGGTATTTTGGTCTTTTCACTTCCACCCATTTTCTAGAAAAGGG
Organism: Garcia nutans; assembly: GCA_947685225.1. Taxonomy (NCBI): domain Eukaryota; kingdom Viridiplantae; phylum Streptophyta; class Magnoliopsida; order Malpighiales; family Euphorbiaceae; genus Garcia; species Garcia nutans. The sequence continues at coordinate 58,136,254 of CANTUV010000008.1, forward strand.
ACACATGGCATAGAAATTTTCTAGAAAAGGGACACATGGCATAGTAATTTTCTAGAAAAGGACACATGGCAAAATCTTATTTAAAGACACTTTTGGGTTGGATTAATCTTAACCCTCCATATGGCACCATCCTAGTTAAAGATACTTTGGTGGTGGTTACATCTTAACCCTCCAAAATGAAATTAATTAAATAAATGGAAAATGGAAAAATATAAAAAGAGAGAGAAGGATGATTAAAGAACTAAGGACACATTTTTCTCTCCATTTGTGAGAGGCATGGCCAAATTCTCTCCACTAAAAAAGGGAAGGAATTTTTCAAGTGCTCAAATGGATTTTTGGAAGGAAAAGCTTAATTTTAAGGTAAGGATTCCAATTCTAGCTTAAGTTTATTCATTTGATCGATAGTTTTCAAGTTATCAATGAAAGAAAAGTTGGGAAGATTATGGGAAAGTTAAGAAAGTGAAGAGAAATTAGATTAAATGATCCATACATGTAGAAGTGATGAATTAATGGTGATTAGTAGCCTTAGATAGCAAGAATCAAGGCTTGAACATATGGTTTTTATAATGTTCTTATTATGGAAGTTATGAAAATTATAGGAAATCAAAGGGATAAACAAAGATTAAGGAAGGAGAAGAAGGAAAAGCAAAGGGGAATTAAAGGAATTAAGGTTTGGTACTTAAATCATTGCCTTTTCAATTAATTCACATATATTGCATTAGGGGATTTTTAAAATGGTTTTGAAATAATGTTATTATGTGTGGTAAATATGTGGGAAAGTGCTTTTGAACCATTTGTAATCAATTGATTGTGAAAAGAATGAAAACAAAACAAACTAGCTAAATTTGCTCAACTATCCATAAACTTTGATGAACTTTTAATCACTCCTTTGGTTTGATTTTTGAAAGAGGGACCCTTAGTCTTTCAATGGTATCACAAAAGGAGTCTAAAAATCAATTTTGCAAGAAAAATATGAATTTTCCTCAAATTTTGAAAATTGGGCCGAATGGTCCCTTTTGGGCACCATTCTGCAGCTTTCATTTTGGGCAGTCCATTGAAGGGGCAAACGAAAGAATTTTTCGACGAAATTTTACATGCATTTAGTTAACTTATGAAAGTGTTTTTCTACAAAAATTCATCCAAAAATAAGGTTGTTCACTTGGTCAAAACTGTTGCCAAAGTTGACTGATTTTCAGCAGTAAAACAGATTTAACTATTTAGTTGTCGCGCGCCATTGCGTTGCCAATTTTACGTGCCGCGCTACTATTCATTTGGTCATTTTTATAAATGTGTTAAAACTTGAATATTATGATATGGATTGATGTTAAATCATATAAAATGACATGAAGGAGAATTGGAAATGATCAAAAAGGCATCATGACAAGCTATTCCGACAATACATACCTCATGGAAAAATCATGATCTATTGAATATCATGACCAAAGTAATTTAATAAATTATTTATGCTCTACTTGGTATATCAGAACCCTTGAGATAAGGGTATGATGCATCATACTATTACTGCAGTACTGCTTATGACATGATATGATATTCCGGCTGAAGGCCGATGATTACAATGACATGATCAATGATGCAATGATAATGGCCATTGGCATATGTGCAAGAATTATGATGAAAGATAATGAAATATGATCATGATGAGATATGTTTATCATGACCCTTCCTTATCCGCCGATGTTCTGTTAAACCAGTAGAGCAACCAAAATGATAAAAGCAAGAAAATGATTTAAATTCAAAATATTCAGTCAAGCCTTTTTACCTTCTGTGTTTTGTATTTATTCCTTTCAATTGTTTAAAGTATATAAATATATGTTCAAATAATTCTTTCATTTTATTGCAATGATTTAAGTATCCACTAAGCAATTGCTTAGCGAGTTTAGTTTCCCTCTAAACTCGTAGGTTAAACGAGGAGACGAGATTGCAGCATGTCCTGCGCAGCTGGCCTTGACTACTACTTTGGATAGGAGTTTGGATATGATGGATTGTAGCAATATGGCATGTACATAAGCTTGTATGATCTAGCAAATAAATGTATTATACTGAAAAGCCAGAACACATACACTGCTAGTAATCTAATAAATCTTATTTGGGTTTAGCACTTATGTATGCAAGTATAGAAGTGTGAATTCTTCTTGCAGGATTGTAGTTGAGGTTATAAGAGTGGATTATTGGGAGTGTGCTTGAGTTGAATTGTGAAACAAAATGTTTTGCAAAAAAATTTTAAAAATCAGTTTTGGCGACACTTGGGACCTCCATTTTTAGGGGAGGTTATGGCAAAAAAAAATTTTAAATCAGCACTTAAAATTGGCTAAGTAAAATATTAAGACACAACCACCATGAGTTAACAGTCCATCTTGGTCTATAAACGTAGGCTAAGATGGGGTGTTACAAACTTATTGCGGACCAACTTTGGACGTGGAGTGTTAAGACCACATCTGGTTTATTGGATTCGTCCTCAGCAGGGATTTATCAAGCTTAATGTTGACACGTCATATACAACTCAATTCTCTACGGGTGGTGCTATTATCAGAGACTCTTGTGGTCACTTTATCTCTGCTTATTCCTTTCTTTTGCAAGTAGATTGTCCAGCTACTGATGAGCTATGGGAAATTAATGAAAGTCTTAAATGGTGTTTTTCACAAGGGTTTACTCATATTCAAGTTGAGAGTGACGCTGCTTCGGTGATTGCTACTCTTAGTCAACATCAACGATTTTGGCCTTCATGCTTCAATTGGTTAGCTAGAGCTGGAGGGGAGGTTTCTTTTCATCATATTTACAGGGAAGGCAATATGATTGCTCACTATCTTGCTCAATACAGTCGTATGAATAATGTTACTAGAATTTTTGATTCTTTTAATTTGCTTCCTACTAAAATTAGAGGTGTCATTTTAATGGATTGTGTAGGAATGCCAAACATTAGATATCGATTTGCCCATTCTCTATAAGGGTTTTGTACCGAACATTTGTATGGTTTGACCATACTTTATTTTAATTAATAAATTTTGCGGTGGTACCGTCCACCTTTACCGAAAAAAAATTCCTTAAGACTATATGTCAAAAAAGTTAACTAAGGACGAGATTGATGGTTATCTCGACAACTTAGATTGATGAATTTTTTTTTAAAAAAAAATGAGTTATGGTACTCTAGCCTAACTAAGGAATTTCTCATGACACTAAAAGTTCAAAAGAAGCACAATAGTGCTCTAGGGTTTTATTGTGTCTCCTTTAAGATGTTTGATAAACTTTTAGCATCCCTATGGATAATTTTGTAAAGGTTTGGGGATTTCAAACTGAGGGAGCCTTTACCTATGGTGATAGAGGTTTTCCAGTGGAGAATCAAAATGAAATTTGGACTGACTTCTCCATTGAATCAAACTATGACACCAAATATTCCACCTCCAAATACATCAAACAATAGCTATTTGGATGCTTCATTAGATAATAACTTATACCATCCATGCAAGAGAGAAAGGAAATGAAAAGATTATACAAAGAGAACTTTTTTTCCTATATGCCCTTATAAAAGTAACCAAAGACTAAACAACGAAATTTTTAATTAACAATTTTATCCATCTTTCCACGAAAAAAATAGGTTCCATATGCCTATCCTCTCAAATTACCCAAATAGCTAGATATTATAATCTTCTTACCTCAGAAAATTAAGCTACTTTGAGAGACTCCTTGGACCCAAGAACTAAGCCCTTACCCTTAAAAAAGATGGGGGATGAATATGTTTACAAGTTGGCTAGTACGGGTGTGGTAGAACAACCAGAAAAAGGCCTAGAGTGGTGCAACATTATGGAGGTGAGGTTCAAATTGAGATTCCTAGAAGAGCACCCTCTAGAGCCCAAGACACGACATCATCCTTCTCCTCTAACCTTGGCCTTATGACTATCTTTCGCTCTATCCAAAAATAATTAAGTAAACTCACCAAAAAGGTTACCAAACTTGGAAAAAGATGGATCTTCTACCTCATATCCATCAAGATATTTATGAGATGCAAGAGAAGTTTGGTTTGATCCAATGTGATTAGGGTGAATGGGATGTAAGTGAGGGGAGCAATTGTGATAAACTTCAAATTACTCCTCCTATTGAGGACATTCAAGAGGAAAGAATGGATAGTGATAATGATGGTAATGAGAAGGTGACTCAAAAAAAGGATAAAGGGAATAAGGTTGCCAAGAGTAAGAAGTCTCAAGTGATGATGAATAAGATTTAAATTTTTCTATTTTGATCTTTTAGTTTTTTTGTTGTGATTTTCAATTTTGTCTTTCAAGACATTTTGTGGACTTCATTTGTTGATCGTACATATGCTTTTGAATTTTGATCATCAATATTAGTGAATTTCAGTTTCTTTTAGTTCAATTGATATTAATTGTTGATGATTGATGATTGCTTCTCTCTTTATTCTTCATTTATGTAATTTTTTAGGGTGGGTTGGGGGTGTAATATCCCCTACATAGTCTATACACTTAACTACATAAGTGATATGACCTAAATACTCACACTTTTCTATATACATATATAGTAAATAAAACCAAAATGCTCCTATATGTTAACGTAGTTATTAAACTTTCAAAAGAAATATTGTGATCTAGTCTATATTACATACATATATATGTTTAATTTATAAGAACTCCTATTGTTAACTTACATTATCATAATTCTCAAACTACTCTCAAACTTATACAACTGTCATATAAAATTATAAAGTATTTCCATGTGAACTATACAGAATACAATATTTATAATATTGTTCTTTGAACATTTGTGATGCAGTTCACTAGCAACGTATATCTCTCACTATGCAGTTTCAACTCTTCTTGTTTGATCTGTGTGTCAGAAGATAATTGTAACACGCTAAGAAAAGCTTAGTGGTACATATGTATTTACAATATGTAAGAAAATTTAAAGGAAATAGAGCTATACATAATATGATTTATAAATAATGGAAATTTTCACTTTTAGAATGTTAAATAAAGAAGTTAATAAATTCATTGAAATTTGAAATACTAAACATCATTAAATTCAGAATCGGTTAATTTAACAATAACCATATAAAACATTATTTTCAATGTAGATAACTTCTTTAATTATGCTCATACACACTGAACTCAGATTCTAAGTTTGGATAACGGGTCACTGTTGGCAATTTAATGTCCAATGTATAAAATTTGGCCAATGGCTCACTATGGCACAAATGCCTAATGAATATGGTGACACAGAGTGTCCATTAATGGCACAGAGTGCCTGCTATCACTTTGGATATCCTCCCTTTGGCTAGCCATTCAATCCTAAGCTAGATTTAAAATTAGTATGATTTGGGCAATTCATTAGTTTTTAATTAATATTAAATTATGTATAGCACTTCAATAAAACAATTCTTTGATCAACACTTAATATTACACATATTTACCATTCATTCAGAATAAATTTGTTACACTACTTGTTAGAGTTGATTCTAAAAATTCTTTACACTTTGAGGCCTTATAATCTTTTAGGCTGGAATTACAGATGAAAGATAAAGGAAAGAGTTATTTTGAGCAATTTCTTCAAGTGACACGCCCAATGGCATGGGCATGTCAATGACCATGTCATTTGCTCATTCTTACAGAAGCTTTGACACGCCTAATGACACGGGCGTGTCACTGGCCGTGTCATTTAACTTGTATTACAGTAGCTACGATACGCCCAGAACATGGCCGTGTCATTTATCTTTCATCACAGTAACTATGACACGCCCAATGACACGGACGTGTCACTGGTCGTGTCATCAATGTTGAAACACAATATCGTTGACAAGTCCAATGACATGGTCATGTCACTGGCTGTATCAGGCAAAATTTTATATTTCGTACACTCAACCACTTAAACACAATATATCCAAATCTATGATAAAAATGAATCAAAAATTAGTTTCTTTGTCATAGAAAGAGTCTATATCAAATATTTTTCAGTAATAATTCATTAAAGATAACTCAATTAACCAATTCAAACAATAAAATTTATAGAAATTCAAATAGTTGCAAATTAAAATACATAAGTACATACCTCTTTCAAAATCCCTCTTCTTCTTTACTCACTTGTTGATAATTTCACCTTTTCCAGCTTATTCTTCTAAAAACCTATAACTAGATGTGATTTCCTCTTAAATTTAGGCTAAACTTTTGAAAAGGAAGAAATGAGGAGTTTTGGTGGTGATGGTGATAATAGGCGTGGATGATGATGAAAGAAGAAAGGAGAAAGTTCTACACATATACACACATGTCCACTTATATATATAGTTTAATCTAGTGTGGCCACTCTCATCTTAGCTATGGTGCACCCTCTTTCTTATCATTTGATTTTAATTTAATTTTTAGTTTCTTAAAATTGTAAAAATAATTTCTTCAGTAAATTTTAAGATTCACTATTTATATCACTTATCCAAGCCACTTTTATAACTATTTACTAGCAATTTTCAATATTAAATTAAAAGTTTAGTATTTAAAATTTTAAAGATTACAGAGGGGGAGAGAGGCTGAAATGGTTAAAATTTGAATTAACATTAAAACTAACATTAATTAGGAGGAGTAATTAAAAAATAAACTTAATTGAATTGGTTGTAACTCGGTATATGACAAAATTTAAGTTTATAAGTTTATTTTTGGCGTAATAATTATGAAGTCCATGAGATTTTACATATTATACTAGTAAGTCATTATTTTTTTCAACATCTATTTTTTGTGTCCCCATGTCTTTAAAACTAAAGTATTTAATCCTTCTATCGATATTTCTATCCTAAAACTATTAGTCAATAACTTTGACATTGTAAAATGACTTTTTTACCCTTCCTTTATATATGTTTGTCTTTGTTACCTATTAAGCCATGCTCATTTTTAATTTTATTTGTATTTTTTATACATAATTTATTTTAATTTTATAAACTTTACTAAAAAATAATTTCAAATAAAAAGAATAATATCTTTTATTATTTTTCAGATAATTCATATATATTATTTATTTTAATTTTATAAATATTGCAAAAAATAATTTTAAATAATATAGACTATATATTTTATTGTTTTACATATTTTATATTTTAATTTTACAAATATTACTAAAAAATAATTTCAAATAATAAGAATAATATCTTTTATTATTTTGCAGGTGATCCATACACATCATTTTATATTACTAAAAAATAATTTCAAGTAATTAGAATAATATCTTTATTGCTTTACTGATGACCCATATATAAAAAGAAAAATAAAAATAAAACAAACTTACAAGTAGCAAAGACAAATATATATATATATATATATGAAGGGCCAAAAAGTCATTTTATGATATCAAAGTCGTTGACAAATGGTTTGAGAATGGAAATATCGACGGAATAACTAAGTAGTTTAGTTTTTAAAAAGCCTAGGGATGTAAAAATTAGATACAGAAAGCATAAGGATTGACTAGTATTTAGCCTTAGAGATTTTATAATTATTTAGCCTTTATTTTTTTATTCTAAATTCAATTTACTTTTCAAAGTAAAAAAGGAAGATATTATTGTCCAATTTCTTGGTTCGTTATACTCTATTTTGATCTTTAACATTCAAATTGAATTGCATTAACAATTTAATTAAATGATTTTTCCTAGAATTTAGAAAAATTTTGAAACATCTTTGGAATTGTGAATTGCAACCGGTTTGTTGGATGTATGATGGGTGAGATAGAGTGCATTATTGAATCAAAGTCATAGAAGAGATCACGGTGACTCTCGCCTGCTGCAAAAGGAATCCCGCAACCATGCTATACATTTCGCGACCATTTTGAGTAGACAGAAAAAACATGTAAGTCATAAGGAAGATTGTATCCACCCTCATGAGTCTGCTTCCCACCATGATCTCAACCTTGCTACTGGGATAGCAAGAGCACACCCGCAAGATAGAAGATAACTTAAAGTGGAAAAAGTGGTAGAATAGATTGCAGTGAGCCTCATGGTTTCCTTCTCAGAGCAAAATCATCCATCCAATCATGAACGCCACAAGGTGCAACCGCAACATTCATATAAGTTAGAAGCCTTAGCGATAAGTTGACCAAATGATCAATTGCCATATGGCAAGCAAATCACTGTAGACTTTTCAACCTTCTGAGATCATGACCGCGAGATTCATTAAGAGGGTTTGTGGAGGGATCCACTACCACTTCAACCAAAGGAAGGATGCAATGTGCACTAGCCATTGGATTATTCGTTAGACACAATGCCAACCTAGCGACTATGCCAAGAGCAATCTAACCACTAAAAGAGAGATTGCGACCGCGAAACAAGGCTAGCAATTGTGATAGCTTTCTAATAGCATTTAATGCAGAAGATTGTAGTTAATGAAACTCATATCTTCCTTTACTCAACTCAAACATGCAAGAAGAGTTATGAAGGCTATAAATACCCCCACCAAACTTCATTTAATATATCTTTTTAGAAATTTCTTACCAAAACTCTTGCAATTTGATTTCTTGGAAAGTCTTGTATTAAAATTTCTTTGTAAATCTTGAGTGTTGAGTATGAGCACATTGAAAACACTTTAAAAGAGTTGGATGTGAGCTATAAATACTAGGTTGAGTGTTGGCCTGGGAAAATACTTGTAAATGTTGTGAATGAGCTTTAAAAATTGATTGTAAAAGTTCGATATGAGCTTGTTAAAATATCAAGTTTGGGTATAGCTTGTAAAAATATAATTATAGTGGAAAACTCAGCTTGTGAATTAAGGAGCGGACATAGGATATTCTTATGTGAACTACTATAAATCACTTATTTTATTTCTTCTTCCCTTCTTTAATTTACCAAGTAATTTGTTAAATCTCCATTAACTCACAAAAATACCAAATCACCCCTTCTTGGTGAACAAAGAGACAATAGGTTGTGTGGCCTATGACTTTAATGGTCCAAATATAGTCGAACCACTTGGGTTTGCGAGCCATTCATCAAAATTTTAGAAGTTATACTATATATCACTTTTTTGCTTTTTTTTTCAAACATTAAAAGGATAGATAATCTTTTCAAGCAGAAAATTCCTTTTCTTGAAGTTCTTAGAAGTAATGTGTTTTTAGGGCTCATTGTAATGGATATAGAAGTTTCCTCTGTCCTTTTAAGTCTTATAAAATTATTTATGTGAAATTCTTCTTTCAATATTTGTTTTGTGGTCTTAACAGTTTTCACATTTGATTCATTTTATTTTAGGGTAGTCTTAACAGTTTATTTAGAAGTTAGAGTGCATTAACTTTGAATTGATTTAAAAGCCTCACCTATAGGTACACCCACAAGTCATTCACACCGTTAAAAGGCCAAAATATAATGAATAATATGAAAAAATATTTTTCACCAAATAAAGCTAGTGTAAGTGCACCTTTCCTATAAATCTATATATCTAGTTGTATATGATATTTTCAATTTGAGACAAGAAAGTTAATTTAAAGTTTTGAAATTATTGGGTGGTTGACTGATGGTTGAAGAATCTACTAGTTTATTATTTATTATTTATAACAAAACAGAATTGCTGACTTTGTGGTTATGAGATAAGCACGTTTATGTCCTGTATAGAATCTAAACAGTTAGTGTAATGTAGGGTTCTTCCTTATTTATAGCCCGCTCTGGCAAGTTTGCTGTGTCGGCTGAGTAAATTAGCTCTGCCTTCAATGGAGGGATTATCTTTAAGACTGAGAAAAGGTACATGGACTAAAGAAGAAGACAATCTTCTTAGGAAGTGCATTGGAACATATGGAGAAGGCAGATGGCACCTTGTTCCCATTAGAGCAGGTGTATTTATACATTATATATATATATATATACAATATCTCTGCATTATTTTCAAAAAAAAAATATTATTTTCAAAAAAAAAAATACAATATCTCTGCATAGAAGTGTCAGGTTTTGATTTCCAGACAGTTATTTCACCAAAAAAAAAAAAACTCCAAGATATTATAGTAAATTAGTGTATTTGATACTTTTTTTTCCTGGCGGGGTTTTAATTTGCAGGGTTGAATCGATGTAGAAAAAGCTGCAGATTGAGATGGTTGAATTATCTAAAGCCAAATATCAAAAGAGGAGAATTTGCAGATGATGAAGTTGACTTAATGATGAGACTTCATAAGCTGCTTGGAAACAGGCAAGTGAACGTACAAGTTATATAGCCAAGTTGCATTCTGAATTATACATGTGAAGCAACTCTTATGTTTGAATGAGCAAATATCTAAAATTTTCCACTACAAATTTTAAATAATAACATAATTTGATGAAATATTTAATTTTTAACATAATTTGATGAAATATTTAATTTTTAATTATAATTCTAGAACAAAATATTATATTTTAGCCATAACAGTGATTGCACTTCTAAAATTAAATATACATCAACAAAACAAAAAAACAAATAGAAATTAAACAACTTCATAAAAAAGATGGAGTATCATTTTAAGAATCAAAGAAAGCGGGAGCAGTGGCAGAACCACAAGGGGATTAGTAGGGTCGGCTGACCCCCTCCCCTACCCCTTTAATATATATATATATATATATATATAATTTTGAATATATAAATTTTTTATTATATATTATATATAATTTTATAAAATAATATATATATATATAATTTTGAATATATAAATTTTTTATTATATATTATATATAATTTTATAAAATAATATTATGTATATATAATTAATAATTTATATTCATTTAATATATCTTAAAATTATATATATAATTATATACTTTTAAATTAAAATTATTTAAATTATATAAAATTAAAATTACATAGATATAAAATTATACTCTTTTTATAAAATTATATACTTTTAATATATTCTTTTCAATTATAAATATATATGATTATATTTATTAATAATTTTTTAAATATTAATTTTTTGATTTTCAATAAAATTCTATATATAAATTAAGATTCAAGAATTAAATAAAAATATATGTAAAAAATTTAATAAATTTTTAGAATTTAATAAAGAATAGAAAATTTTTTAATAGTAATTTATAAAAAAAATTTAAATTTTATTATAATATTAAATATTTAATTTGATCTTAAAAAAAAAAAATTGAACCCTTGTCCGCTTTCCAGTGAAAAATTACCCCCTTTATTCGATTTCTGATTCTACCACCGAGTAAGAGAGCGAGTATCTGAAAATAAATGGGACCAACTGCCTATACAAAATAAAATTCTATTATTTAAAATAAAATTTTATTATATGAATTATAAAATATATCCAAAAGTATCCAACAAGTAAAGTGCAACCAAAAGTTCATAGGCTTTGTTTCGATAACTAATTAAACTTTATTTAAATTACTGATAACTTGTATAATTTATTAACATATTGTATTGTATGATATATGTAATTAAATTTTTATGGATAAAAAAAGAAATTTAAATTTATTAAAATTTTTTTCTCTTGTTATTCATTAAAGCATCTAAATAAGATAAAAAAAAATAAAAGTTCAAGATATTTAACCCTTGACTGAATTAATTATTCAATTATAATTTTTCTTTAGTATATATTATAACTATATATAATTTCAATAATTGTAAATGGTAGAAAAATGTCAAGTCAAAATTTAATCTATATATTATAATAAATTTAAATTTATTATAGTTAACACCATATTGCGTCATGTTTTCATCTATAATTTTACCACATATCACATTTTTAAAATAATAATAATTTCTTTATTTATTAAATTACAAATTTTTAAATTTTAATTTTCAAATTAAAAATCTCTAAAGAAATTTAAAAAAATTAAATTCATAAATTTTAAATTAAAAAATTGAAATGTTAATCTTAAACATTATTAATCCAATTTTTAATTCTACGATTTTAATTTTTTAACTAAAAATTATATATAATTTTTGATATATATATATATATATTAAAATTTTATATAATTTTTGATATATATATTAAAATTTTATATATGAATTGATATTATATAAATTAAAATATATACATAACTTTTTAGAATATATATATATATATATATATATATATTATTTTTCACGATTTAGACCCTGCTCATTCTGATTCAAGAAATCGAAAATATGAACTGGGGCCATATAAATCAGTTTTAATTTTGGTCAAGACTCGGTTCTCTCAATTATGGTTCGTACCAATAAACTAGACCAATAGTCCATAATTCAGGCTATGGTTCATAGAGAATCGAAGTAATAGATATTTTTGCGAGTAGAATTCAAATTTAAAGTAAATTAATCTTTTTTCACTAATTTATGTAATCAATTGATTCTATATATCATACTAAATCTATAATCACTAACACCATACTCTGATATGTGTCTTCTTGTAATCTTGTTGCAATTATATTTTTAAAATAATAATAATTTTTTTTATGTATTAAATTAAAAAAATTTATATTTATATTTTATGTTTCAATTTTAAATTAAAATTCTTTAAATAAAATTTAAAATAAGTTAAAATCATAATTTTCAAATTAAACAAAAACTGAAATGCTAATTTTAAACATTTTTATTAATCTAATTTTTAATTTTAAGATTTTAATTTTTAAACTAAGAATTATAGATAATTTTTAATATATATATATATTAAAAATTTATACATGTATTAATATTATATATATATTAAAATGCATACATATTTTTTAAAATATATTTTATTTTTTTCATTATTCAAATCCTAAACCGTGGTTCAAGAAATCAAATACGTGAATCGAATCCACATAATCCACCTTAGTATTGGTTAGAGTCCGATTCTTTCAATTCTGGTCCAAACCAATAAACTGGAATGATCTGGAATGATAGATATCTGTGAACATGATTACTTCTACCAATAGAATTCAAATTTGAATTAAATTAATCTATTTTGATTAATTTATTTAAAATAAATAAATAATTTATTTAATTAATATTAATAATTTTTAAATTTTAAAATTATATAAGAATTTAGAGGAGCTATAAAATTAAAAAAATTTACAAATTTAGTTAATTATATCATGATAATATCATGTTATTACAAATCTCTCTATGTTTTGTAATTTGATAATTATAAATTATACATTTAAATTTGTCAATATATACATTAATTTTGTTTTTCTTTTTATTTATAGCTGTAAATTAATAGCTATTTATTTTAAATTATTATAAAAATCGAAAAAAAATACTTGCAGCATCACGTAATCTTTTCTAGTTAATTTAACAATGCGGAAGTAAGTTATACATTTGTTGTATTAGAAATTATAAACCTAACATGTAAGATCATAACATAAACGTGAAAAACAAAGTAAAATCCTTTTGCCAGTGTCAACAATCATAAATATCATTTGTGAAAAGTGAAAACTCTTCCTCATCATAATTTTATATGCATAGAAAATAATAGTAAATATTATATTAGCAATTCAACAGTTAAAGATTTTTTTTTAATACAAGTTGAGAGTTAATTTGAAACTTGACTATTGTTTGATTTGAAATTTTTTCTATAAATTTTTTATGTTTGAAATAGGGTTATTAGTTTTATGAATAACACAATGTTATATTAAAATGGAATTTGAGCTGAGGATAAAGATATAAAATCTGATAAATTTCATGTAATCTTTTTGCAAATGCATAATTATTGTCAAAAACAATGAATAAAACATCGATTTCTGATATGCAGATGGTCACTGATAGCTGGTAGATTACCAGGAAGAACAGCAAATGATGTAAAGAACTACTGGAACACTCACATGCGCCATAAGATAGTTTCTTTCAAAGAAAATCATAATAATACACCAAATTTGACAAAGACCAACATAATCAAGCCTCGACCTCGAACTGTCTCCAAAAATTTTATTTGCAAGACTCTTTGCAATAATAATAATAATAATAATAATAATAATAATAATAATAATAATAATAGTTCCTCCATAGAATTGGGGCCACTATCAGAAAATAATTATAATAATGAAACTCTGTGGTGGCAGAGCTTGTTAAATGACAATGAAGAAGTGAATCCAGTAAAGACTAGTGGTTCAGAAGAAGGGACGTCTCTTATTACAGATCCTAATTTTTGGGAAAAATATGGTACAACGTCAATGGCAATGGAGGATGGAACTTCCTTTCAAGAAAATCAGAGTAAATGGTGGGTTAACATCTCTTTCGATGTTGACTTTTTGGATCGATGTGAAGCTTAATTTAGTTATGTATTCAATACATATATGTGTGTGTCAGTTCATGTTTTGCTGGGTTTGGTTGCCTCTTTATAGCTTTTCTATGCTTTTTAATATGGGCAATTTATTATTTCACTTTTAAGATTTGATCTAATTAGTGAACTTATTTCTTCCTTTTAAGAATTTCCATCAAACTCTTTAGTTCGTCTACTTCTTGTACTTTTTTCTTAAAAAAAATTAAATTTATAAGTATGAATATTTTGCATATTCATATTCCTTCCACTATCTACAAACAAAATAATATTAAAAATTGTGTTTTATTCTGGAATGAAATGTGGGATTCTTTTTGCAATATGCAAGGTACTTTGAGTAATATAATATAAAAAAGTCTTTTCTTGCATGTACTCACTTCCTCCTTTTATTCAAATAGCTAGTTTCCATACATGTATAATTGCCATATATTTAGCTTCTATTATAGATAAAGTCACAACAATTTCAACTTTAATTTCCAGCGGGATGCTTCTCGTGCAAAAGTGAACAAATAGTCTATTGTGGATTTTCTTTTATTAAAATCACTTGCAAAATCTGAATCTACATAGCCTCTTACAATAAATTCTAATCCTCCAAAATATAATGTAATATTTAATGTCCCTTGATATAAAATATAATCCTCATAACATCATTCTAATGCTTTCAACTAAAATTTACTGCTCTTGCCTATGCAATGTCTAATCTTGAACAAATCATAGTATATAATAAGAGGAAGTATGGTGAAAACTGACTTACAATCTTGAATATTGAGACTCTGTAAATTTTCTTAGATAATTATTTTGAGAAATCTAAGGCTTATTTTTTGTCTCGGTGAATTTGCATCCCTAAAATTAGGGGTAGTCATGGTTTAGGAACCACTGGTTTGGGTTCTTGAAATACTGGTTCATATTCTAGAAATTCTTGAATCTAAATTAAACTACTTAAAGGATGGATCCAAAAACTTTTGGTTTCGATTTTAACCTAGGTTCGATAAGATGGTCCTAAGCAGTTCAACATGTGGCTTTGAAGCTATTCAAAGGTGATTTCAAAGCAATTGGAGATTTCAAAAATTATTTATAAATGGTTTTAATTAAAGATTTAGAAAAATTATTTGGAATTAAGATTGGTGAAAAATAAAAATATTCAAATTAATTTTTCTTAAAAAAAAATGTTGAAAAATTATAGATTTGAGAGTAAATTTAAAAATATGTATAGAAAGTATTGAAGAGGAAAATATAGGAAATTTTGAGATAAATTGATGAAGAATATATTTATAAGAAAAATAATAAATATATTTATAGTTTATAATTTCTCCTACTTATATATTTATAAATATAAAAAATGCGACTCTCACTTCAAATGAGCATTCTTCTCGAGTTGGTAAAGGCGTTCGATCTACTAGCTCTCCTCCAACCAATGACGAATATCAGGAAAATTTGATATTATTGGAATCCATAGATATTCAAGACATGGGATTCTCATCAATATTTGCATTATTCAAGCTGATAGTCTCGCTTCTGCTTCGTCCACCCCTGCTGGAGCGATGCTCTGGTTGTAAACAAAAATGAAAGATCATATCAAGTGACCAGAAAAAGAAGAGAAATGGCAGGCTAACACAACTAAGTTAAAAATAGTTTGAACTACTAATTTCAATTTCAATTTGGGACTTATGAGTGATGGTTCATGATTTTTGATTTTTTTGAACCGAAATCAAATCATATACCTATAGTTTAGATTTTGATTTGTATTATTTTATTTTGATTTGTATTATTATTTTATTTATTTGTATACTTTCATTATTACAATTCTATTTATATGTACTTTTTATTTATTTATATTTTTGTTTATATATATTTTTAATAAAAAATAATATAATAACATAAAATTTCATTTTTAAAGAAAAATAATTTAAAAATATATGATTGATTACCAATAAATTAATAAAATATTAATTAGTATCGACGTATTTGCCAACTGATTGCATACAAATACAAAACCGAATATTGACATAAAATATGTAGATATAGAAAAGTTACCGATAGATTACCGAACAAATATTGAATTTAAAAAATGTGAAATATTTATTGGCTGATTATAGACAGATTTGAAAATCTTTAAAATAATATTAAAATAATTTTCATTGCATTACTTACTACCTTCTGAACTTAGTACAAAATCTCAAATCCCCTTTACTCAGCTTTTTTTAGTGATAATTACAAAACATCTTTAGAACCAAATTTGTCGTTGACAAGCTCTCAATAAATATCGATGGGGACTGTTATCTCTCAATAGATTTTTTCTTGCAAGGTAATTGCATATTAAATTATTTGATCAGGAATTGATCAGTAAATTATTTTATTGATAGATTTTTAAAAGTTACCAATGATAATTTCCGCTAGTCATCCATGTGTTTCTTATATTGTTAATTTATGATTATATAATCGATGCAACGATAAAATAAAAGAAAAAGTAGAGAAAATAATAATTTTCAGGTCATTCGGTATAAATCTACAAACAAATAGAAGCAAAATTCACTAATTAAATTAGAATAAAATACAAAATTTGGGAAATGAAATAAGACTCAACTCTTTGTCCCAAACTACCAGCTCACCACTTTCAAATTAAAATTAGAATTATAACACTCACTATAAAATTGCTCCCTCAATAATATGCTTTTTCTAACGGATAAAACATAACTAATAGTACACCCATAAAGAACTAAGTTCGCCACTTAAAAAATTTATTTATAGATATTGATAAAAAAAAATTAAAAATCATAGAAATTTAAAAATAAAAATTTAAAAATAATAAACATATACTTTATCAATTAAAAAATCACATATTAAATCTAATATATATGTAAAAAAAAGAAAGAATCTAATTTTTTTTCTCGAATTTTTAATAATAAAAGCACATAAAAAAATTAGAAAACCGATTAGTCCATATCAAATTAGTTCAGTTGGACCGACCTATTTTTATCGGATTTGACCGATTTTTTAAAATTGGTTTCTTTCAATGTTTTTAAAAGAGCCTAACCTCCGATTCCCAATTGAACCGGTTTTACCGGCTAATCTAGTTTAGTTTTAAAAACACTATCCAAAACCATAAAGGATTTTAAGTTGTCTAATAATCCAAGTGTATGAAGGATTTTAAAAGTTAATTCAAAGATTAGCCCACATTATTAAGAGTCAAGGCATATATAACAATTAACAAACTTTACCTTTACAAAGGTATTATATATACAGGTTCAGCCCTAGGGTAAGCCCAGATAGCCAATTGTCTAGGGCAACTACCCCAGGGGACAACACACATACACCCATACACACATAGATATGATTAAAAAGAAATGGTATCAGAGCCTGGGGTAACTTAATTTGATGATGGGCGTGTTGAACTGAGCTGAGTTTCAATATAGGGCAATTGGTATCAGAGCATGGGGGTAAGACTGGATTAAATTTCATTAACAAGGTAATAGATAGTACTTGGGTAGTAAGTCCCGTATAGACCTATAAGTGTGATAGGCAAAGGGAAGTGAATCATTTGGTAGGTTGCTTTATTGATTAATATTTAATTTTAAAAGCTTTAATGGACAATCTATTGTATAGAATGACTTCCCTTTTTTATTCTTTAACTATTTCCTCGGAAAATAAAATAATAATCAATAGTGAATAATGTACTATTGAAAATTTTTCAAAAGCAATAGATGATTGGAAAATATCCAAGATCCAAAAGTATCAAATTTATAAAACTTCCAAATTTAATTTCTAAAAGCTGATTTCTCAATTAAAACCAAAGAAAGAGATATTCATATTTCAAAATCTTTTGTAACTATTCATCTTCTTTATTCAAAATCTTTACTAAAACATAGGGATAAACATTTCACATATATCCACATTGGACTAGTCCAAATTGGTATAAAATCCCAAACAAAAGAAGAGTTAAATACTTCAATTTTAGCACTATTTATGGATACCAAATTCACCAATTTCCAAGACTCGTTGTTAAGCTTTGTAGAATCTAGCCCACGCAGTGGTTTAATTTCCTTTGATTGTTACCGAAATTTCACAATTTCCCTAAATGATAAAAATATCCTTCAGTCTTTGTTCCTAAAGATCAAGAACCACAATTACCACATGATGGAAGGATCTATTCCTATAACCCTTATTTATGAGGTGCACTATAAGGTTATGATTTATGCCTTTGTTATAAAACATTGATTTCAAAGCACAAAAGGAGAAACTTTGCTTTTATAGATGGATCTATCCATACCAATCACTGTAATTCCAAGGTCTAGGCCCAACACAAGGTCTTGGAATTAACCCAACACAAGGTCTTGGAAGGAGCAGTAAAGCCTAATCCACCTTCAAGGTCTAGGCCCAACACACAACTTAGAGAAATAACCCAATTTGATGATGGACGTGTCAAAATGAGTATCAATCGGTCTTACAGTTCTAGATTTTTCGATACTTCTTCAACATCTAGTACTGTAGACCAAAGAAATATTTCTACAATTCCCTCAGCCATTCACGTGCTATATTCCTAGTCACAACGTGAGTCCAACCTTCCTCCTATCATTCACTTATTTTTCACAAACCAAGGTAATAATCAATAGGAAATAAATACTCCTCCTGTTATTTACCTTTCATTTCTAGGCCAAATCAATAGTGGTCAACACCCCATTCCACATTGACATTCTACATCTAGCATCTAGCATTACTAATGCCACTTTCCAGAATGTAGAATATAGGTCAAACGTAGCTGTAGACCCTTAATTCTTGACCCAGTCCGGTCCAATATATTTTAATTAGTCCAAAATAATTTTTGTGCTATCCAATATATTTTAATTAGTCTAAAATAATTTTTGTGTTATCTTAATATTTGCTTTAGTATTTAATTTTTATTAATAAAAAATAAAAAATAATAATAATAAACAAATAAATAAAAATAAAAATCGGCGACGAAAAATTTCATCGCCGAAAAGGGGGTCGGACGAAATGGCCCGCAGGCAATTTTCGCCCCACAGCCGGCAAGCTCCTGCGGAAACATTTTCACCAACAAAATTTTTCCGCAGCAGTTTTTTTTTGCCAGCGAAATTTTTTCGACGCAAATTTTTTCGAAACCAAATTCAATTTGTTTTCGGTTTCCTTTTCTTTAATCAATGTTAGATTCCATAAACAATTAAGTTTAATCACCAAAATCATCTATAAATAGGACTAAAAACAACACAGAAAGGGGATCGAAATTTAGGAGGAAAAAATTGAAAGGAAATCGGATTTTAAAAATTCCTTATGGCAGTGAAATCAATCGTACTTTTTGAGAGAAGAATAAGTAACCAAACAATTAATCCATCAAACGCAGCCACTTTGCCTTTGTTCTTGTTCATCCAAGAAGTAATTTTTGGTGGAACCAACAAACGAAGGTATGAATTTCTCTATTTATTTTTCTTTACAGTAGCTTCATCACTCAAGATTGAAAACTTCTGTTTCTTCAAAATCTTAAAACCCTAATCTACTTTCTAACTTTTCAAAACCTTAAATCATTTCAAAATTTACCAAAACCCTAATCTGCTTTCCAATTTTTCAAAACCCTAAATTGAATCTTTTACTTTCCAAAAACCCTAAAAAAATATCTTTTTTGTTTTTATAAACTTTAAATCTTTTTGTTTATTTTCATAAAGCTTCATAAAACTATAAATTATTTTTTCAAATTCTAAAATCAAATACATTCTCCGAAACACTAAAAACCTCAATTCAAGTTTAGAACTAAGACAGTAACCTCAAACTAGCTAACATTAAACCCTAGTTTTCTTAAACCCTAACTCCTTTAAAACCTTAAACCTTAATTTTTCTAAATCCTAATTCTTTAAACCTTAAAACCTTATAAATCTAAGTATTAAAATTCAAACACAGTAAGCCTAAAAACAATAATTCAGTAGCTAATATTCATAAACCCAATATTTTAAAGTGTCCAAACCCTAATTTCATGATTTCACTCCTCAAACACTAATTTGGTTAATCAAAGAACTTTATTAACCTCTTAAATTATAAAACTTTAATCCATTTCAATTCCTTTAAAACTTACAGTAGCTTAAACCCACAAATTTCAAAACCCTAAACATATTAAATAAAGAATCTTAAATAGAAACAGTAGCCCTAATTTGAATCTTTACTTGCTTTATTTAATTTTATATTTGATTATGTAGAAATATGTCCTTTACATTGGTTCTAAAATAGAAAAATAATTTAAATTACATGATATTTAACTAATGAGGTACCCACCAAGTGGAAATATACCTTAATGTCCATTAAAATTACGAATGTTACAGGAGATTTTATTTTATGTTAATATCAAATGTAGTATTAACTTAGAAGGGATTTACCCTAGTTGCTTTAAATTTCCAAGTTACATTGTAAAGGGTTTCAAAATTTTGATAAATAAAATCTAAGAACTTTATTCTTCTTTCAAGGGAGGTTTATCTCTTATTTTGATTCTTGTTCAAATCAACTTCCAATACCAAGGTAGAGATCCAAAATCTAATTGATAATGGGAAGCTACCCGAGCCCAATAAGCCAAACACCAAAGACAATCCATTACCAAAGTTCAATAGGGTACCGCCGCCGGCAACCTTCATGATTGGAGGAGGTTTGCATGAAAATTTTGTTATGTCTTCTTTTCAAGATGTGGGTGGAGAAGCAACCAAAGAAGAAGAGGTATTTGGTGAAATTAAACAAGCTATTGGGGGGGGGGGGGTGAAGAAGTAACAATTTGTGTTGTTAATGGGTTTTGGGATTCAAGCGATAGTGATGATGATCTTGTATCCAAGAAGGAGAAGTGGACTTGGTCCGAGCCCGAAGAAGATGAAGTAATGAACACTAGATCCGATAAGCCTTATGCAAGGCCACCACCTAAGGAGGTAGAAACTAATAAGGGAAAGGAAGTTGAAGTAGGAAATAAAGAAGAAGAAGATGATGTTGTGCTCAAGCAATTGAAAAGAACCCAAGCAAGTGTTAACATTTGGGACTTATTAGCTACTTCTAAAAAGCACCAAGAAAATATGGCCAAAGCCTTAGCTAGCATGCCAATTTCTACCTTCACAACACCAGAGGAGCTGATCAACTTCATAAAAATTGGAGGAGTAATGAAATGTGAAGATGTTCAAGAAAAGAGTGAAGTTAATAGGGAGAAGTTTCTTTTTCCGATGCGGACTTACCAGAGGAGGGGAGAGATCACATCTGACCTCTCTTTATAAAATAGAAATCAAGGGGAAGAGGACTCCATGTGTAATGGTCGATGATGGGTCCGCCATAAATGTTTTTCCATTTAAGATATTGCCAAAGGTAACCATTTCAACAAGAGATCTAAACCCGACAGAGGTAACAATTCGGGCTTATGACAACACTAAAAGACACGCCGAAGGGACTTTCAAAGCTGCTGTCAAGGTTGGTCTAATTGAATCTATTGTTGAATTTGTTGTTTTAGACATACCGGTTACCTTCACCTTACTCTTGGGGCGACCATGGTTTCATCCTCTTGGTGGAGTTCCTTCCACCCTTCATCAAAAGATTAAGTTCCCTAACGGAGATGAGACAGTGGTCATCGAAGCAGAAGATAAAGAGATTGTTAACGCTCTAATGATTGAGAGGCCTCTCAATGGTTTTCAAGTAGTTGCAATTTATGATGAAGAAGTAGTGGGCTCCAAAGTCTTGAATATGATGAAGAACATGAACTACCTTCCCGGAGCTGGTCTTGGAAAGAGTAAGGCCGATTTGATAAGGATGCCAGACTTTAGAACTCAAACTTCCAAGAAAGGATTGGGATATGATGAAAACAACGATGTCCAGCCAAAGAAGAGTGAGAAGATGAGCTTCCCACCACTTGAAGAGATCTTTGTCAAAGCTCCAGATATGGAACCACTCCAAGGAAAGTCCGAGCCAATCATGTTCATGGGAAAGTTGATCCCGGGTTTTGAAATTTTTGCAGATGTGGCCGAGCTACTGGACCAAGTGAAGAAAGAGCTCACCCTATCAGCCAACAAAGAATCCAATCCAAAAGAGAAGAAAGACGCTGTCCTGAAAGCTGAGAAGACTTCGGAGGAGATTGCTGCCCTAGTTGAAGAAAAATTTGAAGACATCCTACCTTTTGATTTTGAGAACAATGATCTTGATTTTGATTTTAATTTGTCTGCTTTGTATGAGAATGATGATGTTTTCTTTTCCAAAATGAATGCAATAAAGTCTGATTTTGCTTACTTGTGTGATGTTTCTCCTGATGGTTGCATACATTCAAATAGCAGTTACATGAGCATCTTTAATATTAATTCTGTTAACACACAATCATTAAATTTGGGAATAATCGAAAATCCTAAAAACATTAGCATATCATCCAACCTTACTCTTGAGGAGAGAGAGAGATTTGAAAAAATATTCAAAAAGTATAAAGAAGTGTTTTCTTGGTCTTGTGAGGATATGCCTGGAATAGATTGAGACATAGCCGAACATCATATTCCTACTTACACTCATATGAAACCTGTCAAACAAAAGCTTAGGCGATTAAGACCTAAGTGGGCTGAATTGGTTAAAGAAGAGGTTACTAAGAAAATACAAGTGAAGTTCCTTGAAGTGATAGATTATCTAGATTGGCTAGCCAACATAGTACCCGTGCCAAAGAAAAATGGAAGAATAAGGGTTTGTGTGGACTATAGAGATTTGAACAAGGCTTCCCCTAAGGATGATTTTCCTTTACCCCATATAGATGTCCTCATTGATAGTGCAACCTCTAGCGTGCTACACTCATTTGTAGATGGATTTTCTGGATACAATCAAGTGTTAATGGCCTAAGAGGATAAAACCAAAACAACTTTCATTACCACATGGGGTATATTTTGTTATAGGGTGATACCATTCGGCTTAAAGAATGCTGGGGCAACCTACCAAAGGATGGCCACCACACTATTTCATGACATGATGCACAAAGAAGTTGAGGTATATGTTGATGATATGATGGTTAAATCGGATACAAGGGAATAACACTTCCAAAATTTGGAATTATTTTTTGATAGAGCTTTGAAATATAAGCTAAGATTAAACCTGAAGAAGTGTGTGTTCGGGGTTACCTCAGGTAAATTATTGGGACATGTGATTGGTCCGAATGGCATTGAGATTGATCCTGACAAAGTTAAAGCAATCAGGGATATGCCAGCCCCAAAGACAAAGAGAGAAGTTCAGGGATTCATTGGTAAATTACAATACATTAGTATATTTATAGCAAAACTCACAGCAATTTGTAAGCCTATCTTCAAATTGCTTAGAAAGAATCAGCTCGTCCTATGGAATGAAGAGTGTCAAAAGGCCTTTGAGTGAATAAAAGAGTATTTGTTGAATCCACCTGTTTTAAAACCACCTAAACCCTGCAAACCTCTATTACTATACTTAGCAGTAGAAGAAGAGTCGATAGGAGCCATGCTAGCCCAAGCAGATGAGTCAGAAATTGAGCATACCGTTTACTATTTGAGTAGAAAGCTCCTACCTTATGAAGTTAAGTATAGTATCATTAAAAAGACCTGTATAGCGGTGGTTTGGTCTTCTAAGAAGTTGCGGCACTACTTTCAATCGTATAGTGTGCAAGCAATTTCCAGGTTAGATCCAATGAAGTACTTAAGGGAGACACCCTCTTTGATTGGGAAATATGGTCAATGGTTGATAATATTAGAAGAATTTGAGATTGAGTATGTAACCAGGAAAATAATCAAAGGTAGAGCGGTGGCAGAATTCCTAGCCCAACAACCATTACCAGATTGCGAAGAGGTAATTTTGGAATTTCCAGATGAACATTTAGAGGCAATTGAAGTACAAAGGTGAAAAATGTATTTTGATGGAGCAGTAAACAGGAAAGGAGCAGGTTTGGGAGTTATACTAGAATCGTCCAAAGGGGAACTTATCCCTTTAGCCAAAAAGTTGAGATTTAGGACAACCAATAATATGGTGGAATACGAAGCTTGTATTTTCGGTTTGAAAACTCTAATGATTATAAAGGTGGATAAGGTGGAAGTTTTTGGCGATTCATTACTAGTAGTATCCCAAGTAAATGGACAGTGGGAGTTGAAAGAAGAAAAATTAAAACCATACCACCATTACCTGACCATGATGAAGAAGAACTTTAAGGAGTGTAGGTTTATACACCTATCAAGAGAAGAAAATCAGATGGTTGATGCCCTAGCCATATTGGCTTCGGTATGGGAAAACCCTGTCAGCTTATTTCTTAAGCCTCTGATTTTGACCAGTTCATCAACTCCTTGCTATGAATATGAAACAATCATGGAAATTGATACAGACCATGATGCGTGGTATGATACTATAAGTTTGGGGGCAACAAAGAAAGAAAGAAGAGCCATAAGGCGATGGTCATTGCAATACATCACATTCCATGGAGAGTTATATCGAAGATGGCTTGATGGGGTGCATTTGAGATGTTTAAGGAAACCTGAAGTGGAGCGTATCATGTCAGAAATACATGCGGGAAGTTGCGGTCCGCACATAAGTGGTTTGGCCCTAGTTAAGAAGATTATTTGACAAGGTTATTACTTGTTAACCATGGAGAAGGATTGTATTGAGTTTGTAAAGAAGTGCCAACAATGTCAGATGTATGGAAACTTGAATCACATTCCTCCTGAGGAATTGCATTCTATGTCTTCACCCTGGCCATTTGCCACTTGGGGTATCGACATTATAGGAGAGATACATCTGACAGCTTCAAACAGTCACCGTTTCATTATGGTAGCAGTAGATTATTTTTCAAAATGGGTCAAAGCCGAATCCTTCAACAAACTGGGTGCAAGCCAAATGGCTAGATTTATTGAGAAGAACCTCATCTGCAGATACGGGATCCCGCACAGTGTGATATAAGACAATGGGGTACAGTTTCAAGGACCAGTTAAGGATTTATTCTCAAAGTACTGAATCAATCATCATAGATCCTCTCCTTATAGACCAAAGGCTAATGATGCGGTAGAAGCAACAAACAAGACAATTAAGCAAATTATGTCCAAAATGACTAAGACTTACAGGGATTGGTCAGAGATGCTTCCCTTTGCTTTATGGTGATATAGGACAAGTGTGTGAACGCCTACTGGAATGACACCGTTCTCTTTGGTTTACGGGATGGAAGCAGTATTGCCAATTGAAATTAAGATCAAGTCATTGAGAGTAGTCTTGGAACCTAAACTGCCTGAAACGGAATGGGTAGTAAGCAGATACACAAAGTTAGCTTTACTAAAAGAGAGAAGGTTAAAGGCAATGTATCATCACCAACTGTGTCAAAAGAAGATAGCTCGGGCCTACAATAGAATGGTTAAAGTCAGAAAACTCAGAGTCGGGGATTTGGTGTTGAAGCAATGTAAGCCTAATGTATCTGATCCAAAAGGGAAGTTCAGGCCTAGCTGGGAAGGGCCATATGTCGTGAAACAAGTCATGAACAAAGGTGCGGTGAAGTTATCAGACATGGACGGGAACAAGTTTAGTGAGCCAATAAACATTGATAGGTTGAAGAGGTTTTATGTATGATATATATATATAAAAACAAAGCTCGCTAGGTTGAAAACCCAAAAAGGGTGGCCTAGGCAAAAGTTAGAGCAGTCCGCTAGTTCTGAAAACCTAAAAGGGCTGGCTAGGCAACAATTAGGACTAAATGAGAGAAAATCGTCAATTAGAAAACCCGAAAGGGCTAGTTGACAACAGGAGTAATCTTGTGTATGCTGGCTTTATGTTTGGTTGTTCCCCAATTTAATAAAACATAATTAATGTTAAAATTATTCTATGTGCACTGTTATAAGTATTTGACCAGATATGAATGAAATAAATAAACACAATAGCAAAAGATGATGACAAATTTTAAATGGGAAAGAAGCATCTTTTATTACTTTAATTATTTTTCATCCTAACAATACACTTTCTGAATTGACAAATGTAAAATCTATGGTAGTCGATAAATATAACGTGCAGGCTAGCTTTGCCTCAGCCGATCCAAGTAGGCTTCAGTCAAGCAAGGCATGTCTAAATTGGGAGTAAAGTCAGAATCATGAGACTCAGCTCCATACTGATAGCCAAGTCGGCGAGGATCATAGCATGTACCTTGACAAAAAGTAGCAAGGGGAACATACATTAAGTATGTCCGCATGGTGATACGATAAATCTTCCACCAAGGTACCAACCAACGGATATTGACTTCAGCGCGTGAGTGGATCCAGCTAACCCAGTCAACATATGAAGAAGCAGGATGGAGTAGTTTTCTAGCAGAATGATGACGTGGCAGATATCTGGAAAATTCCATAGATGGAGTATCAAGCAAACAAAGACGCTCCTGAAGCCAAATATGTGAAGAAAGAATTAAATTAAAAAAAAAAGAGTTCGCTAAGTTGAAAACCCGCAAGGGCGGACTAGGAAAAAATTAGAGCAATAAAAAATATATATAATAAAAAAGAGGTCCGCTAAGTTGAAAACCCGTAAGGGTAGCTTAGGCAAAAATTAGGACAACTCGCTAGTTCCAAAAACCCACATGGGCGGACTAGGCAAAAATTAGAGCAATAAGGAAAAGAAAAAAAATAAAACCTAAATTGAAAACCCGAAAGGGCAGTTTAGGTAATTATCTGAAGCAGCAATGGACTCCCGGTCAGTCTCTTTGACAATTCTGATTTAACCTGGTCTAACCCAACTAAAGTCTCAGCTAAGATCACAGGTACCTGCGACAAGCCTCCTTCCATTTGGTCCATAATATCCAATACCCATGGATCAATATCGCCGTCAAAAGAAACAAGCAAGAATTGGCCAAGCAAGCAAAGACAGAGCATGCGTCCCCATGCCTTAGTAGGAGCCAAATGAGAGAGGCAAAAATTAATCAAAGGAGCAAGTAGAATTTTTTTCACCTCTCATCAACTGAAGAACTTTGGATTTTGGAATTTGAAATAACATCTACATCTTTGTTGAGTTTTGGAAATCAATGTGGGTAACACCATTTGTTGATTATTTGGATATCCAAGGATGGTCTCAAATTCTTCAATCAAGGGACATATTTCAAAGCCATTAATTTTGAATGTCCTAGAATCCCCATTCCAAAAGGAAGCCATGACATGTAAGAAGGAGTGGTCCAATTTAATATTTTGAAAACACTTTAAAACATCAAGTTTTGACCACGAAATTTGCTTCCAGTGAATAGCATCCATATTTTTAAATAGAATTTTTATCTTCTTTAAATGAAGTTCGGTCATGGTTTATGAATGAAGAAAAATCAAAACTGTTAAAGGAGTCTTTAAGTTGAAATGTAAAGTATTTTGGCTTCTGTATTAAATTAGGCATAAAAGGTGATTTATATAGAGGAAATAAGCTTTTCCAAAATTGACAAGGAAAAGGTGATGGAAAAAGGGCGAAACCATGTTGTATAAGGAAAGGAATTGGCGACGAATTTACTTTACCATGTTGCATTTGGCATTTGTGGTGATGCTGTATAAATATTGAAATATGAAAAAGAAAGTTTAATAATTGTGATGTAGTAACGATGAAAAAAAAAAGAGAGAAGTTAGTTGCAGTAAAGGCAGAAATTATGTATTATTATTTTTATTGTACAATGTTCAAGTTACACATTATTAAGAAGGTGGTGGTAGGTCATCAAATAAAGCCCTGAAAAAGTCATCGCCTGTTGGAGGAGGGGGCAAATTACTCGTCCCAGGACCACCCCAAGTGGGAGCACCAAAATTCCTATTACCTTGGAGTTCCAATTTGTCATGGTCTTCATCGGAAGTGGATGAAAGGATCTCATGGTCATCAGTTTGGAGGCCTCTTGATGAAGAAGCGCCAGGATCCCTCATCCCCTGAAATCGGAAGTCTCAAAAATTTTGTTCAAATTGATGATATAAATTTTCAAAATGAGAAGCCTGTTGACCACTTGTAGCCAACTCTTCTTGAAGTTTCCTGTTTTGTTCTTCAAGCATCCACTGTGAGCTAGAAAGGAAAAGGGTAAGAGCATACATAATCATGCATACATATAGCATAAATTACCATGAAATAAGAAACTCACCAGGTAATTCATATCAATGCCCTGCGAATGAGATGGCATATCTGGCGGGCTAGAATGAGCAAATGAAGGCGCAGTAAAAGAAGGTCCAACCTCATGATCAAATGAGCCAACAGCCTGCAACAATCATTAAAGAATCAAAAAAAGAAAGAAGCAGCTGCAAGGGAAAAATGTTAAAAGTTTTACCTGAGAAGTACTAGCCCCGAGATGTGGAACAAACTCTCCTGCATCTCCATGATGTTTCTCTTCATCTCTACCCTCATTTTCTTCAGGAATCTCCCGTATGCCAACAGGAGATACATCAAAGTTCAAGAGCCTTCTTTGAATAAAATGGGCATAAAATGCACCTGGTAGATAGAGAAATGCCTCAACACCATAACCATACTAAGCCGACCACCATGCATCCTCCGGCATTGACATAATATTTAAAGTATATTCCGGGATATGCATCGGGACCCGCCACTGCTCTGGACCAAGAAACTACTCATAAACTCTCTCTCCGAGAAATCAACCACTAGGCACCGGGCTAGCGATGACTCGACGAGTATGTTGGAAAGATACCGCAGCCCTCATGAAAGGAGACCAGTTTGTCCGCTCTTTTGGGTTCCGCCAAGCCAAATTTACCTGCAAAATAACATAAGGTAAGTAAACTTTTACATAAAATTTAAAGCATACTAATGCTATTTTACCTGGTCCCAGGTTAAGCGGCTCAACACAAAGCAGTGAGTATGCACATGGTGAGAGCCAGGAACGTCCTCAGGATCTGACAACCAGAGATTTAACCTCGGGTACCCGATTCTCTCTCGAAAAATACCGGGTACCCTCACAAGGTTATGATATTGGTGGAAGAAGAGTACCTCGATAACCGCCATCAAACCGACAAAAGACTTCTTGTTTCGACAAATTTTATCAAGACCATGGTAAAGATAGGCAAGACCAGCTTCACCCCAGGCAGAAGATGGTACCATCCTAAAATAAGAAAGGGCCCTCAACACTGACAAATGGATGGAGGATTCGGTGCTGCCTAAGATGGTCGACCCAAGCAAATATAACAAAAATCCTCGAGCATACTGTTGGGCAGTGTATCTGTGAACCCATCCTTCGTAGTTCATCCAATAACTACGAATTGGCTCGATCTTTATCTTAAAAGGCCCTTTATACGATGGTTCCATACCAATTAATTTCTAAATTTCTTCAAATGTCAAAATATCATTGGTTAGAGGAACTGGAACACCATCATACCGAAGGCCGATTATAGCAGTAAAATCGACCATACCAATTGTCATCTCTCCAATGGGCAAGTGAAAAGTATGAGTTGTGTCCAACCATCGTTCTGCAAGTGCCTGGACTATGCTCCGGTCTATCATATACTCTTCGGATGGCAATTGTAAGATGAAGCTCTCAAAGCCGCAATCTTGGATAATCTGCCTTACCCGAGAAGGCACTACATCATACCATTGTCGGGCTTTGGAGATACACCCTCCGGCCCGAACAAAGCAACGATCACGCTAACACAGAGCCAGGTAAGTTAATACAAGGTAAGTACATATTATCTTATCTGCTTAAATTAATATATTTTTCCTAAATTTTCTAAAAAAGATAATATTATAAAAATATAAATAAAAAATAAAGGCAAACACAATAATAATAAAAGAGCATAATATAAAAACAAAAATCAAAAATAAAAAATAATAAAAAAAATAAACAAATAATAATAATATAAACAAATAACAGGAAAACAAAACAAAAAAAACACAAATAATAAAAAGAAGAAAAATAAATAACAGAAAGATGAAAAAATCAAAACAAAAAAAAGGAAAAAAAATAATTACCGCGCGCTTTTGGTTTGAATTACGATGAAATGGCATACCGGCTAGTAGATCTATATTTCCATCTTCATGATGCTGAATAAACTCTGATAACTCAGCATTAGAATGAGTTCTTAACCTTAAAGAATGCATTATTTTTGAAAACTATGTGCTAAATTTGAAAGAATTTCAGAGAATTATAGAAATTGAGGATTTAGCTGTGAATGAAATTAAGGAATTCGTACATTTATATAGAGAAACGACAAGGAAAAAAATAAAATTCAAAAGTTAGTTTTACTGTTCATGAATAGTAAACTTTACTATTGATAAATAGTAGATTTTACTATTGATAAATAGTAAATTACTATTTTATATAGTAAAATACTATTTACTACTATTTATAAATAGTAAATTACTATTTATGAATAGTAAATAGTGCATGAACAGTTACTACATAGTAAATAAATAGTAAATTCAAATATTCAACTTAATCATTCAAATACTTGCGTGTATATAAATATTTTTACACTCAGGGACAAGAAGAAGACATGTGCATAAAAATTAGCCAAACTTTTTGAAATAAAAAAAATTATTATTAGCTCGGGTTCAGAATCCAAATTATCCTTAGGTCCAAAACCTAGAATCTTTTCTAAGTTCAGAACTTAGCACGGGTCCAGAACCCAAATTTTTTTTAGGTCCAGAACCTAGAATCTCTTCTAAGTCCAGAACTTAGCTCGGGTCCATAACCCAAATTACCCTTAGGTCCATAACCTAGAATCCCTTCTAAGTCCAGAACTTAGCTCGGGTCTAGAACCCAAATTACCCTTTGGTCCAAAACCTAGAATCTCTTCTAAGTCCAGAACTTAGCTCGGGTCCAGAACCCAAATTACCCTTAGGTCCAGAACCTAGAATCTTTTCTAAGTCCAGAACTTAGCTCGGGTCCAAAACCCAAATTTTTCTTAGGTCCAGAACATAAAATTACCCTTAGGTCCAGAACCTAGAATCTTTTCTAATTCCAGAACTTAGCTCGGGTCCAGAACCCAAATTATCCTTAGGTCTAGAACCTAGAATCTCTTCTAAGTCCAGAACTTAGTTCGTGTCAAGAACCCAAATTATCCTTAGGTCCACAACCTAGAATCTCTTCTAAGTCCAGAACTTAGCTCGAGTTCAGCACCCAAATTATCCTTAGGTCCAGAACCTAGAATCTCTTTTAAGTCCAGAACTTAGCTCGGGTCCAGAACCCAAATTACCCTTAGGTCCAAAACCTAGAATCTCTTCTAAGTCCAGAACTTAGCTCGGGTCCAGAACCCAAATTACCCTTAGGTACACAACCTAGAATCTTTTCTATGCCTAGAACTTAGCTCGGGTTCAGAACCCAAATTTTTCTTAGGTCCAGCACCTAAAATTTTCCTTAGATCCAGAATCTAAAATTACACTTAAGTCCAGAACCTAAAATTATCCTTAAGTCCAGAACTCGAACCGGGTCCAGAACCTAAACCTTAACCATCTCAAAAATTAAGTCTTATTGCTTTTCACTCTCTTTCACTAAAGTCTCAGATTATTCAAGCAGGGGGCAAACTGTAGACCCTTAATTTTTGACCCAGTCCAGTCCAATATATTTTAATTAGTCCAAAATAATTTTTGTGTTGTCCAATATATTTTAATTAGTCCAAAACAATTTTTATGTTATCTTAATATTTGCTTTAGTATTTAATTTTTATTAATAAAATAATAATAATAATAAACAAATAACTAAAAATAAAAATAAATTTCGTCGACGAAAAATTTCGTCGCCGAAAAGGGGGTTGGACGAAATGACCCTTTGGTAATTTTCGCCCCGCAGCCCGCAAGCTCCTACGGCAACTTTTTTGCCAGCAAAATTTTTCTGCATAAGTTTTTTTTGCTAGCGAAATATTTTCGACGCAATTTTTTTCGAAACCAAATTCAATTCAGTTTCCTTTTCTTAATCAATGTTAGATTCCATAAACAATTAAGTTTAATCACCAAAATCATCTATAAATAGGACTAAAACCAACACAGAAAGGGATCAAAATTTAGGAGGAAAACATTGAAAGGAAATCGAATATTAAAAATTCCTTCTGGCAGTGAAATCAATCGGACTTTTTGAGAAAAGAATAAGCAACCAAACAATCAATCCATCAAAGGCATCCACTTTGCCTTTGTTCTTGTTCATCCAAGAAGTAATTTTTGGTGGAACCAACAAACGAAGGTATGATTTTCTTTATTTATTTTTCTTTATAGTAACTTCCTCACTCAAGATTGAAAATTTCTGTTTCTTCAAAATCTTAAAACCCTAATCTACTTTCTAACTTTTCAAAACCTTAAATCGTTTCAAAATTTACCAAAACCCTAATCTGCTTTCCAATTTTTTAAACCCTAAATTGAATCTTTTTCTTTCCAAAAACCCTAAAAAATATATTTTCTATTTTTATAAACTTTAAATCATTTTATTTATTGTCATAAAGCTTCATAAAACTATAAATTATTTTTTCAAATTCTAAAATCAAATACATTCTCCGAAACACTAAAAACATCAATTCAACTTTAGAACTAAGACAGTAACCTCAAACTAGCTAACATTAAACCCTAGTTTTCTTAAACCCTAACTCCCTTAAAATCTTAAACCCTAATTTTTCTAAACCCTAATCCTTTAAACCTTAAAACCTTATAAACCTAAATATTAAAATCCAAACACAGTAAGCCTAAAAATAATAATTCAGTAGCTAATAATCATAAACCCAATGTTTTAAAGTGTCCAAACCCTAATTTCATGATTTCTCTCCTCAAACACTAATTTGGTTAATCAAAGAACTTTATTAACCTCTTAAATTATAAAACTTTAATCCATTTCAATTCCTTTAAAACTTATAGTAGCTTAAACCCACAAATTCTACAACCCTAAGCATATTAAATAAAGAATCTTAAATAGAAATAGTAGCCCTAATTTGAATCTTTACTTGCTTTATTTAATTTTATATTTGATTATGTAGTCTATTATATGGTATAATTTATTTTCAATGCTTTGTTGATTTATTTAAGTTCAATGCTTGATTTATTTAGTTTATCATGGATGGATATTTACATTCTATTGATGTTTAATATCTTTAATGAATGATTTATTTATGATGAATGGTTATTTACTTTTATCGATTTATTTAGATTTCCAAATGTTGTAAGAGGTATATTTTCACTTGGTGGGTACCTCATTAGTTAAATATCATGTAATTTAAATTGCTTTTCTATTTTAGAACCAATGTAAAGGACATGTTTCTACCTTTCGGTGGGTGTCCTATTTAGGCATGGATTATGTAAGGGCATGTTTCCATCTTCGGATGGGTGTCCATTTATTTGTTTTGCTTGGACATTGTTTTGATTTTCAATATATCGATGCTTTATTTTAAATATTGTGTATAATATGGATAATGTTGTTATATTTAAGAATTTTATAATATTAAGACCTGTAAAGGAGGCCAGTTCTAATGAACCGAGCGTTGTGGGGGTGCTGGGCTATTTCTCACCTTCTCCACACGTACCCAACTTTTCGAACCATTAGGGGGTTGGGGATTCCTTAAAAATTGAGTCATCCACCCCTTTCTTTTTCCCGGTCCGTCCGGGTGGCGACTCCATTTTCTCCGGACTTAGGTCCGTGTTCTCTAAGGCCCCGAGTCTATATAGTGCCGAAGTCGCAAGAACCATTCCACTGGGAGTGAGGGCCAAAATCCCCGCTCACAGTAGCTTAGCCAGTCTACACAAAACCTAAACCCATAGAATGTCAGGTATCTCCACCAACTTCACCCACTCCTTTAATTATAAATAGACAATGTTAAAAATGAATTAAATGTTATAGAAAAAGAGTTTGAAGTTGACAAAAAATTTCTTCATGTTGATTTCTATTCAGTTTCAAACACAGAAAAAAGAAACTAATTTTTCAAAAATTTCCTTGAATAGAGAAATGAAATATAATTAAAATATTATGATTTTGTTCTCTAAAAAAAGGTTCATATATTTTTACTAGTTTGAAATTTATGCCTCACAGCAAGAAATTTTATATTCTTTCTTTAATTCAAACTCAATAAACCATGTCACAGTTAGGGAAAGAATTTCATAATGGTAACTGACAAATGGTAGAAAAATTTAGTCAGAACAATTAAAATTTAGTTAGAACCTTTGAGACAAATAAAATTTGCTCATTTTAATCACATGTGGAAGCAACTCCATTTAAAATCTTGTCATCCAAAATAATTGCACCAATTCCTATGTTAATACCTTAGGAACCCAACTTACTAGGATTGAGAAATCATAAAAGATAGACATTGCTGAAACACAAATAAGTTCAAAAGTGAAAATTCCTATCTTCAAACAATTTCAGATGTCCAAAACTAGCCAAAAACATATTCATGATAATTGAACAAAATTTTACACGCTATTAAGGATCAATTCAATAGAATTAGCCAGAGCTCAAACACCTAGAGCTCTAGCACTCCTCAAATAATGCAGAAACTCTACCTTAGGCACAAGCATATAATATTGTTAGTGTTATAGAACAACACTCTAACCATGACCCAATATCCTAAATCAATCCAAACTCAATGCCTCTACCATCTATGAATGGAATTTATATGGTATGACATAATACAATATCCTTAGTTTTCTTCAACAGATGACCATGACAGCAAATACCTATAAGTCACAAACAAGAATCCCAGATAGAGCCATAGTTGAAATCCTTATAGCTGAATTTTCAGGATAGTTTGAAGGATGGTAGGATCATTATCTCACACCTCAAAAGCAAATGGACATTCTAGGATCAATCCAAACCACTGAGGAAGGAACTCCCATTCTCAATGAATTAGGGAAAATTATTCCAAATGCAGTAGAAACCTAATCCTCACAATTCTATTGCATTTCATAGGTGACCCTTCTCACCTAAGGGACAAAAATAGAGAACTTCTTTCAAACCTTAGATGCAAAAAACTGAGTGATTTCCAATATTACAAGAATACTTTCCTAACCAGAATCATGCTTAGGGAAGATTCTAACCAACCTTTTTGAAAGGAAAATTTTTTTATTGGTTTACCCACTCTTATATTAGAAAAGGTTAGAAATAGAATTAAGAAATCCTTTGGAAACCCCATTCTTTATAACCTTTTAACTTACAAAAAATTAGTTAGTATTACCCAAAGAGAATGACTTCAAATTTTTTAGGATCTCAAACCTCAAAAACATTTGAAGTGGGAAATGAGGAAAACCAAAAAAGGAATTAGGTAGTTTTTGTAAACAATTTGAATTATCCACTATTAATGCAGACAAAGGTTATGGAGGAAGCTGTAGCAAAAATACTAAGCCTTCCAAAACCCCTTTCCATTAGAAGAGATGGTATTCTAAGCCCAATAAAGATTACTTCTATATGAAACCCACCAAAACCTATAAGAAATTCTCTAGAAAGTCTAAACCTTCCTCTTCAAAAGCCACCCTTAGGAAAGATGTCACTTGTTATAGATATGGAAAGAAAGAACATATTTTCCAAATACTGTAGAGTCAATAAGAAACTTCTAGGGCTTCAGATAGAAAAGAACTTCGCCATAAATTACAAGCCCTTCTTATGGAGTCTTCCAGTAGCCAATCTGAATTAGAATCCACTAGCAATAGTGAACCTCTGCAAATAGACGAGATAGGAACAACTGATGTCTCTGACACAGAATATAATTCATAACTTCTTTCCAAACAAATCAATATGCTTACTAAGAAACAAGAAATTATGCTTGATACCCTTAAGCATGTTGAAAATCCTAAAGTACAAAAAGAGTTTTTAGAAAAACTCATGAGAACTTTAGGAGAAAACCCAAAACCATCTACTTCAAAACCCACAGCTCAATCTATGTTTCCTAGCAATTCTTATAATTTAACAAAGATTTTAGGAAAAGGTAAAGCTTCAAAACAATCACCCACAATTCAAAGTCTCCAAAAGGAAATTAAATCCATAAAATTGGAATTAAAAGTACTAAAAGAGAAACAATTTAAGAATTCATAGATGCTTCAAACACTTCTTTCAAAAAGTAGTGTATGAAGAATCCTTAGAAAAAGAGGAAGAAGAGACAGAAAATGAAACAACAAAAAATGAGGAGGAATCCGAGAAAATTGAAACATTGAAAATGTTCCTCAAGATTTTTAGGTTCTTCTTAAACACGTAGCCTCTAGAAAGTATCTCATTAAAGTTACAATTATTTTCATTAGTGATTTCAAAATAAATAAAATTATTTTTTTGATATAGAAACTGATTTAAATTGTCTTAGGGAAGACATTATTCTTAAACGTTTTCAAGAAAAAAATTAGAGAAAAACTTATTTTTGTCGAAAATTACGGTAACTTTAAAAACTTATGCATCCATTACTTCAGGTAATTTCCAAATTAAAACATCTTTTCTTTTGGTAAAAGAAATACATCAAAGTGTTATATTAGGAACTCTATTCATTAACTTGATAGCCCTCTATATTGTTGATTATGATGGAATTTCTTTTAAAAGAAAAAAAAAGAAACTGATTTTCCCTTTCATTGAAAAACCAAAACAAGAAATCTTAATTTAATAAAAACTTGTTCAATTTATGAAAATGAGATTAATTGTATAATTAAGGAAAAATAAAAACAACTCTATTTTCTGAAGCAAGAAATGTCGTTGCAGAAAATAGAAAACCAATTGCAAAATTCTAATATTAAACAAAAATTTCAAAAATTTCAAAATCTCATTGGAACATAAATTTGTGCTGATTTACCAAGTGCTTTTTTGAATAGAAAACAACACATAGATCTCCCTTATAAAAATGATTTTGATGAGAAAAAAATTCCCACAAAAGCTATGAATCAAGAACTTAAAGATAATTATAAAGTTTAGATCTCTTTAGAGTTGTGCAACATTTTATGCAAATAAAAATTCAAAAATAAAGTGAGGCACTCCTAGACTTGCGAGTAATTTGAATAAAGTCTTAAAATGGATAAGATATCCAATTCTTAATAAAAGAGATTTGTTACAAAAACAATATTCCTCTTTTATTTTTTCCAAATTTGACATGAAATTGGGATTTTAGAAAATTTAAATTCATCCAAAAGACCAATATAAAATATCTCTCATTTTTCCTTTTGGACAATATGAATGGATAGTAATACCTTTTGGAAGAAAAAAAATGCTACTTTTGAGTTTCAAAGAATCATGAATGATATTTTTAATCCTTATTCAAAATTTTGCATTGTCTATATAGATGATGCATCAACTTTTTCTGAATCCATAGGACAATATTTCAAACATCTTAAAACATTTTTCTGTTGGTAAGAAGAATGGTCTTGTTGTTTCTAAATAAAAAATTTTATTATTTCAAGCTAAGGTTAGGTTCTTAGGACATTATAATTCTCAGGGTATAATCATCCCAATTGAGAGACCATTAGAGTTTACTAATAAATTTTCTGATAAAATCTTGGATAAAACTCAGTTACAAAGATTTCTAGGAAGTCTTAACTGTGTCCTAGATTTTATCTCAAATATAAATGGAACAGCAAAACCTTTGCATGATCTTCTTAAGAAAAAACCAGTTCTACGGTTTGACTAGCACACAAAAAAATGTTTCCAACAATTAAACAATAGGTCCAGACCATTCCTTATTTGCATTTAGTTGATTCACAAGATCCTAAAATAGTTGAGATAGATGCTTTTGATTTAGGATATGGGGGGTATATTGAAACAAGCTAAAAATAATAAGGAACAAATTATTCGTTTCACTTTTGCACATTGGAATGATTGTCAGAACAATTATTCCACAATAAAAAAAAATTCCTTCTATTTTTATGTGTATTACAAAATTTCAAAGTGATTTACTAAATCAATATTTTTACTTTGCATTGATTAGAAATCTGCTAAAGAAGTTTTAAAAAAAGATATTCAAAACATTGCATTAAAATAGATTTTTGCAAGATGGCAAGCAAATCTTAGTATTTTGTTATTTTGAAATTGAACTTATTAAGGGAAATTCGAACTCAATTCCAAATTTCCTAACCAGAGAATTTCTACAAAACATGTCTTGATGCCAAATAAGGGAAAAAGGAAAAGCGGTCAAAAGGACTAAGAACCTAAACCTTCCCTTAACCTTCTTCCTTCCTCTACCTTACCAATTAAACTATTGGTAGAAATAGTTGCCAAAGAAGAGGCAAAGTCCTCATAAAAGAATTTCCAAATTCAGTAATGGATTGAATTAATTTCCATATCTCTTGAACTTATTAAGGCCTTATAATAGAATTTCCAGGCCCAACAAGCTTAGACAATTTCACAACCAATTTCATAGCCTTCACAGGCCTAGTCTCCACATAGACAACTAATTTCCCAATTTCAGGCCTCACAGGCCCAATCAAGTATAATTACTCAACCCATTTCAAAAAATGAGAAAGGAGAATCTTCTTCTCAAAAAGCCCTTTCTCAAAACCAAACTTCACAGCTTGTGATTTCAAATAATTATGAGATAGTTTTACCTCGCAAAAAATTTCGAAAATCAACTTAAAATTACTTCATAAAATCTAGCTTTCAAAATATTTAGACAATTGAAGAAGGATTTTACTACCATAACCCCTCAATAACCATTTTAAAAAAATTTTCCCTAAGGATGGTACTTCAAGCCATGGGATTTTTCAAAACCTGCAGAATATTATAGAGCTATTTCAGAACATATTGGCTCAGCAACATTAACAAATTTCTGAACTTGTAGTAACATTCTTGAACCTTCATACTCTACCTGTAAAATTTCCAAGTTATATCTTTGGCAGAATGGGGACATGACCTTTCAAAACCCATAGCTTTTCTTATTAATTTCCAAACAAGGATTAAACACTATAATCCTATTCATACTCAAATTACCAACAAGCTAGTTTAATGCTTTCCTTATCCAAAACCCCAAAAATAGATTCTTGGCTATTTTACTTCCATATCAAAACTAATCCTTCTAAATATCCATCATGGTTCTCAAAATGGCAGTCATTTTTTGGTTTAGCTTTAGAAATACTAAAACCAGAAATTCAATAAGGATTTGACCTTTCAATACCAATTTCAATCCTTCTAATAAAGAAAAGAGGTTGCACCCTCTTCTTTTATTATGCTCAAAATGGTTTTTACCTTAGTAATTTGCATGGTATTTGAAATTCTCATCAAAAGATACCACTATTACACTCGTTAGAAAATTCAAAGTGGAACGATGGGGCTTTTTAATATTCTAGATAAATTAAAAAATCTACAATCCATGTATATTTTTAAAATCAAGGACTTCTAGAGCCAGAACCACAAACCATACAATTTTTGGCTCAAAAATATTTCCTCATATCAGCATTGGCTAGAGTAAAAATTGAAGATAAACTCTTTGATGTCATCTCATAGACATAGCAAACTCGTTCTCCTCCTTTAGAACTAGATGGAGAACCTTTTATTGACCTAGGAGATGATAATAAAGATGATTGTTTTGGGATTTTCCCTCCAATTCCACATAATTATAATTTAAAAAAAAAGGGTATAAAAAAATTTTAATTTTCAGAATTCTACTGGCCATCAATAATAGGTCATTTCCTTTATTAGCATTTTAAGACTAGGATGACAAGAAGACATAATCCCATGTGAACTTGGACTCACTTTCCATTATTCAGCAGTACCGTATAAAACACGTATACATAACCACATGTGAAGCTAAGACTCTCTCTCTCCCCACTTTCTCTGTCGGAAGAAAAAAAAACCATATGAAGCTATAGAAAAATGGTTTTTTGGATACCCTCATCCCAGTATCAAACAGAACCCAGGTGAAGCTACAAGAATGCTTTATTGGATTCTCTTCCTACTATATGGCCAATTAATTATTGTATGATGATAATTGCAAGCCCACTTTTCCTTTATATTAATAGAGGAACCTTATATTAAACTAGGTAGAGTTAGAAAATCATATAATTTAGTTCTGAAAGTAAATCTCTGTAATATTTTAGCCAACCATTCTTCAAAAAATTTTCAGATTGTTCAATATCTTCTTATATTTTCAAGTCATAATATAAAAAAGTGAGTTTTCATTTCATATGTTTTGATTTAATTTCATTCTATTTTAATTACTTTTCATTTTAAGTATGCTCTGCACTTACAGCTTAGTCTGACCTTGTGCCTCAAAAATATTGTTTTCATTTCTTTTAATCATCTGTGCATATTGTTTTCATATTGATAACTTCACTTAGATTACCCTTAGATCCTGAGGGCATATTGTATACATGTGTATATATATATGTACATATGTATAACACTAAATAAAATGAAAGAGAGAGAGACAAAATAAAACAAAAGAGGCAAATCATTATATACACAGTATCATGGGCCACTATGATAACATGCATTAAGGAAAATTATATAATACAACAGTGATTCTAACTAGGCATCCTAATTGGAATGGCATACCAAAGGGATAATAAATCTTTTTATATTTTATCGCTAAAACTTAAAAGAGTTCACTTGAAGAGAATTTAGGGTATATTTTTGAAAAAATATCACCACATGTTATAATTAAATTAGTTTGCCATTTCAATTAGGATGCTTAGTTGGAATCACCATTATGCCATATGATTTCTCTGCATTGGGGTCATTATAAAATTAAAATTTGAGCAATGTTTTTTCTATTTATGGCCATAAATAAAAACCTAAAAAAATTATAACCTCAACACCACTACCTCTTTAAGCATCACGAATCAAACCTAAAAAAATATACAAATAGCACTCTACCTCTCTCCATCATAATGTGGTTACTGATTGTTCTATCTATCATTATTGGCTAATTTTCTCCCTATGAATATTATCTAATTTGTGATGATTACTATTCTTTATGGATGCTGGCCCTCTTTAGTTTTTTTTTTTGTTAATACAATGTTGTCCCAAACTAGAAACCAAGAGGGGGTGAATTGGTTGATATGAAGAATGATGGTAAATTTAAAATTGAAAAGGCAAGAGATGAAGAAGATGTAAATGAAGATGAAGTAGAGTAGAGAATAAATAACACAAAGAGTTATAGTGGTTCGAATTTACCTCAATCCTATGTCCACTTCCTTAACAACTTATTAAGGTT
Source organism: Garcia nutans (assembly GCA_947685225.1). Taxonomy (NCBI): domain Eukaryota; kingdom Viridiplantae; phylum Streptophyta; class Magnoliopsida; order Malpighiales; family Euphorbiaceae; genus Garcia; species Garcia nutans. The sequence goes on from CANTUV010000008.1 coordinate 58,177,458, forward strand.
CCACTAGTTTTGAGTTTTTACAAGCTTAACTCTAATATAGTGTTTTTCCTAGCTCACACTGAACTATTACAATAGCTTGAGATCAATCCTCACAACCCTTACAAAGGTTTTCCTAAGCTCACTCTCACAACCTAAGTGTTTCTAAGCTCACACTCAAACTTCTTATAGTGTTTAATGCTCACACCCAACACTCCAAGATTCTAGATGTTGATCTTTAGACAAGATAATGAAAAAATGATGTTTAATAAAATTACAATAACAATCAAAGTATTCTCTAACCACAAAAATGATGTTTAATGTGGTATTTATAGCCATTTGGCTCAGAGTTACCATTTGAAGTGGTTTCCACATGTTTAGTGTTTGTCTTATACTAATTTGATGGGCGGAGCACGATGTGCGGTCGCTCAGCTCGGTGTGTGGTCGAAGGTTTAAAAGCTCCTTGTAATGGCTAGTTCCAACGGTCAAATTTTATTGTCTGGCATACTTTAGCTTGCCCATACTTTTGTGTTATGTGGTTGCCTAACTCGGAGTGCGGTCGCTCAGTACAAAGTTACCATTTAATTCAAATGTCTTCATCCACGTGTTCGATTAACATTGGTCTGAGGTATTTGGTGCTAAGATTTAAATCTGCTGGACTTATGGGGTTGCTCGGTTCTTCTTGGCTGGCGCATAAGGTTTTGAGTGTTGAGGAAGCACCGCAAGAGCTGACCGATATCTCTTCTATTTTTTTTAGTATTTTAGCTCTTTGTTACCTGCAGTCGCTAGGGCTTCTTAGGCGGTCGGCCGATGTTCTGGCATCTTGACTTCACTGCTCACTGAGACCACCATCCTTCCTGTGAGTTTATAAGTTTTTACCTCGATTTGGTGTGGTCGCTTGGTGCTCGCACACGGTCGAACACATATCGGGCATCCTAACTTCACTGCTCATAGCCAACTCAAACTCTTATGTGGAAATTTTGGACTTTGCTCAGCTGGTCATAGTTTGCTTGTTTAGCTCAGTTTAGAGCTGCACTACTTACTTAGATCGGTTGTTCCATCGGACTGCTTTTAGCTCGACAATTTAGTTCTTTTTGCTCGGTAGTTCTATATCTAGCTCAGTACTCTGTGTTTGCTTAGTTCTCGACTCAGCACCTGCATATGTCTATTCAATTTTCTTAGCTCGGTAGATCTGTATGACAGTTTGGTTCTATGCTTGTGTTGTATTTATGCGATTGCTCGGTATTTTGGGCGGTCATATAAAGCCGCATGGTTTCTAACTCTGCAAAGGCAAACTTGTTTGAAATTATTAGTTCTTTATCAATTTGATTGGCAATGATCAAAATAGAGTTTGATTGTCCAACAATTAACAATCTCCCCTTTTTAACTTTGGCAATTAAATTGAATTTAAATTAAACATAATTAAATGCATGAAGTAATTAATACAATGACAATAAGTTTTCTCCCCCTATGTTAGATAATTTCATAATTGATGCATGTAATTTTTTTTCTATTCTTGAAACAAAATTGTTTTTTTATTCTTGTTACAATCAAGTTTATCTCCCCCCTTTGACAACTAAACCATTTAAATTCAATCACATACATGTTTCTCCTCCTTTGACAAAGGAAAAAAATCAAGGTAAAAGAAAGATAAAATTCATTTATGGCAATAAACGTGAATACAAGATAAAGATAAATTTGATTCAAAGAAAAATACAAGAAAAATGATTAATCTAAAATTTTTTCTTTTCCTTTCCTTGATGGTGGAGGAGGAGTTAGAGTTCTTTCATTGTCATCACCAAGACAAGCAGTTGGAGAGGAGTTGTGTGAAAATGGTGAGGATCCTTCATAAGGACTTTCAACATGCTCACTCACATCCCATTCACTTAACTCACATTGAAGAAGATCAAATTGTAAGTCATATATTTCATGATGAATGTGGGAAAGGAGATCAACCTTTTTGTTGAGTTTTGTGATTCTCTTAGTGACATCCTTCTTAAAGCCTTGAGGATAAGCTTTATGGTTTTGGATGATTCACCTTTTTCTTTGGTGGATTTAAAAGGTCTAAGGGGTGGTCAACTTGAACTTGGATAGGTTGACCTTCTTCTTCTGTAATATGGTACCTAGGTCTCTTCCTTTTCCTTTGGATAAGATAACTCCTTTGATGCCAAATGTATACTCATAGTGATTATCAACCTTTTGGATGCATCTAACATGTTCAAGGTAGTCTAGGTTGATGGAGTTTGTGGCCGGATCAAGGGGATCACTTAGGGTTGCAAGAGTTTTAGGGGTTAGGAGTCCTAAGTATCTAGCAAGTTAAGTAATTTTGGAGGATAGAAAGAAATTTCCTACTTTAAGCTTCCCATGATGAATAAAGGTGTCTATGAGAAATCTAGCACTTTGAATTGGCTCATTATACACAATAGCATACAAGAAAAATAAGTCACATTGAGTAACCTTTTCATTTCCATCAGTTGTTTGGTGAATGGTGTAAGTGATGATATTATGCAAGAGCCAAAAGAGAAGGGTCCTAAAATAGATGGCTTTGGATGACCTATTATTTTATTGGGTTTCAATAGGAAAATCCGCATCATTATAGGAGAAAGCTCTATGAGTTTGGAATCCCCAAACTTCACCAAATTCTTCTGAAGATAGAGCAAAATCTTGGTCAAGAAGCCTAAAATAGACTCCATAGAATTCTATAGGCGCATTGTGATATTTCTCTAACCTTAGAGACATTAAGAATTCCCTTGAGAAGCTAGAGTAACCTAGCTCATTAGGAAATGCAAATTGCCTCCACCCAACTCTATTTAGGTAGCTATAGAATTCACCTTGGATATTTAAAGCTAGGAGCATCCCTGCTGCAAGTATTTTGGTTGGTTCAAGGGTCTTTTTCTTGAGCATATAATACTTGGTTTTCTCATCCTCATTTTTATATTTGGGTTTGTCTGGTTGGACACTTTTTCTAGTAAAGTGTTTTGGTTTGGGTTAAAGTTGAGGTTGTGGTTCATTAATGACAATCCCTTTACATTTGGTTATGGATTTCTTTTTGGTAATTTTGATTTGGGTGCCATATCCTCAATAAAAAAAATATAAAAAAATTAGAAATGTAGAATATTGAAAGAAATTTATAAGGAAATAGATTATTGGTGATGCTTTGAACAAACAACTTCAAATTGATGAAAATCTTCAAAATATTCTTCTTGATGATTAGATTCTCGGAAGATGATTTGAATATGTGTTTTTGAGTTTGTAAAGATATCTTTTCATGCAAAATAATGGTATTTATAGACAAAATTTAGAAAACTAGCCATTTTTTGCCGTTAGGAGGTTAAAAATTTGAATTTTTTAAAATTTCAAAAGAAAATTTCAGTTACACATTTTGTGCAGTCGCCCAAGTTGTTGGGCTACCAACAGCTCGGTTTGGCAAGCTCTCTAGGTAGTGCATGCTCGCACAAGCTTGAGAGGAGTGTAACGGTAGAAAAAATTTTGAAATTCTTGAATTTGACCAACTGCATGAGCTATTGTGCGTTCACTAAAAAAAACACTTTAAAGCTCGAGCTCGATAGAAATACATGTTAAGGTTTAGGAGAATTATTTTAAGGCTCAGGCTCTATAGAAATACATGATAAAGCTCGGGAGAATCATTTTAAGGCTCGGGCTCAGTAGAGAGCAAGTGATGTGCGACCGCTCGGTATACTGGGGCACTAGCACAAAATGAGCCGCTTTGGATTTTGAAAAAAGTTTTGTGCATATGATCAAAATAGATTTTAGGAGAGAGAAAGAATGATTATGCATGAGATTTTCCATCAATCATGCCAATATTTTTTTTATAAAATTCATTCTGATAAGTGTATAATTGATGATATTTTTTCCCCTATTTCTTAATATATTTATTGTCAAATTGAGTTTAATTTGTTTGTTCAAGTGTTTATCAGGGTTGATTCCAGGAACCTTTGACACGTTGGGACTTTAAGGTTATTTAGGCCAAAATCACGGACGAAAGACAAAGAAAGGAACTATTTTGGGCAAATTCTTCAATTGACACGCCTAGTGATATGGGTGTGTCAATGGTCGTGTCATTCAACTACTTTATAGGAGCTTTGACATGCCCGGAGACATGGCGTGTTGCTGAACGTGCCATTGATCCTACCATACAGAAGCTGTGATACACCCACAAACATAAGAGTTTCCCTGACCGTGTCCCTAACTTAGCATTGTAGTAGCAATGACATACCCAAGGACATGGGCGTGTCACTGCCCATGTAATTAAAGTTCAAAACAGCACTGTTGACACGCCCAAGGACATGGGCATGTCCCTGCCCATGTCATTAAAGTTTGAAACATTATCATTGACAAGCCCGCAGACACGGCCATGTCAATGGATGTGTCAAGCAAAAAATTTTTGGGCTATAAAATCTGAGCTAAAGTGCAAAATAGGGATCAAAGTTTTATTTTGAGAGCCGACTTCCTGAAAAAAAAAAAGAGAGTTTTTGGCATCTAAGACTGAAGGTGAAGATCCAATTCATGCGAGATTTTAATCAAGATTCAAGGATTGAAGTGAAGAAACACAAATTGTTCATTATGGATTGTTTGAATTCTTTTACTTATTTCTTTTGTTTTGGTTTTATGGTTATGAACATGAGTTAAGTTGTTTCTATCTAGATATTGATAAACCCTAGCCTTGTTGTATAGATTGAATAGTTCTTATTAAATTAAATCATTTGATTGAGTTTTTTTTTATCCTTTTGATTCTTAATTTCTTAGTTCCAATTGATAATGGCATGCTTATTGATTGGTTGCAATTTTCATATTATTGACTTGAGAAAGTTTGATATGGATAGAATTCTATTTAGGATTGTGGGTTGATTGGAGTGCTAGAGATAGATGTACAAGACCCTTTGGTTCAAATTTCCTTATTCTTATTGCAAGATCTATTTAATTAGGCTTGAGAGAGATTCCTAGCATTCTACTTAGTGATTAGGGACTAATTCACTCGCGAGAGGTTTTGATCTAATTTAGAGGAATGCCAATTCGACTCTATTATTTGATTTAATTGAATTGAAATTCATAAATATTTTTATGGCTAGGGGGATTCAATATATGGATAGTATTTTCATCATCAACTCTTGTTACACAATATTCAATTTTTCTTTACTTTAATTTATTAAGTAATTCGTCCTTTACTTTAATCATCACAAACTATTGATTTACTAAATAAGAGTTGAAATTTGCACTAGTACTTGACTTTGTCCCAGTGGAACGATATTGTACTCACTACTTTATTACCTGCGCGACCCATGCACTTGCTGTAATACTACGATAGCACGGATTATCCACCAAGTTTTTGGCGCTATTGCCAGGGACAACAGTTTTCAATATTAGTAATATAATCAAGACTGTTGATTTAGTTTCTAGTTTTATTTGTTTTAACATTAGTTCTTGCTTGTTGATTATCATTTTAGGTACTTATTCTCATTTATGACCCGAGCTAGCTCTTCCCAATTACTTGAATTAGATCTAGAGCTAGAGAGAACATTGAGGAGAAAGCAAAAGAAGAAAGGGAAGCAGTTCTGGCAGAAACAGAACCAAACTTTGAAGATTCAAGCTCAGAAGAACTTGAAGTGATGGTAGGAAATGAGCCAAGGACAATGCAGAAATTTGCTAAACCCACTCTTAACGGGGCTAATTAGAGCATACAAAGGCCGGCAGTTGCTGCAAAAAAAATTTAAGATAAAGACAAATGTAATTCAAATGGTGCAGCAGACTTGCCAGTTTGATGGGTTCCCAGATGAAGATCCTAATGCACATATTGAGACTTTTCTAGAAATATGCGACACATTCAAGATATAGAATGTCTCTAAAGATGCAATTAGGCTGAGGTTGTTCCTATTCACACTTAGAGATCGACCAAAAAAATGGCTGAAATCTTTCCCCCCAAAGTCTTTCACCACATGGGGTCAATTAGCAGAAAAGTTCTTAGAAAAATATTTCCCACAGTCCAAGACTACCAAGTTGAGGAATGATATTTCATCTTTTCTCCAGCTAGATGGTGAGACTCTTTATGATGCTTGGGAGAGCTTTAAAGACTTATTAAGAAGGTGTCCTCATCATGGGCTTCCGCTGTGGCTCCAGATTCAAACTTTCTACAATGGATTGAATTATGCAAGCAAGCAATCCATTAATGCAGCTGGCGGGGATACCATAAATAATAAGACACCTGAACAAGCAAGAGATTTGATTGAAGATATGGCCCTTACCAATTATCAGTGGCAAACTCCAAGGGAACAAGGAAAACTGGTTCACATCAATTGGATCCCGTGGTGGTTTTGACAGCACAGTTGGAAGCAATGAATAAAAAGATTGATTCTTTAGCTTTATCTTCGGGGAAATCAATGCAAGTGATGTCTTGTGAATGGTGTGGGGGTGGATATCAAAGTCAAGATTGCCAAAGTGGCAATATGTTTGCTAGACATGAGCAAATGGATTATATTGGAAATATGCCTAGGCAACAACAAAACAATCCCTACAACAACACATATAATCCAAGGTGGAGAAATCATCCTAATTTATCCTGGAGTAATCAGAGTAATCTAAGGCCTCCCCCTGGATTTTAGAAGCCTCAACATCAACAAGCTGCCCCTCCAAGAAAGAGAAATTTGGAGGACATGATGGAGAAGTTTATACCAGCTTCAGAAACCATATTTCAATCAACAGAAATCACCCTTAAAAATCAGCAAGCCTCCATTCACAATTTGGAAAATTAGGTGGGGCAAATTGCTAAGTTACACAGTGAATGACCACAAGGGAGCTTACCTAGCAATACTGAGGCAAACCCAAAGGATCAATTGAAGACAATTACTCTAAGGAGTGCAAAGGAAATTAAGGGTGGTGTGGTTTAAAAAAAGGCTGGGACATAAGAAAAAGAGGTTAAGACACAAGAAAATGAAGATAACCTTACTGTCATTTCAGGTGAGAAGGCTATAGTGGAAATTAAGAAAGGGAATCAAACACAAGAACCAAATCCAATAGTGAAGGAATACTGATGGATGCTCAATTCGGTAAGTTTCTTGAACTCTTTAAACAACTGCATATTAATATTCCATTTGTTGAAGCTTTATCGCAGATGCCCAAATATGCTAAAATTTTAAAAGATATCCTTTCTAACAAAAGGAAACTTGAGGAAGTATCTTTGGTGCAATTTTTGAAAAAAAAGTTAAGCAATTTTGCAGAAGAGGTTGCCTAAGAAATTAAAAGATCCTGGTAGTTTTACTATTCCATGTTTGATAGGTAATCTCGAATTTCAAAGTGCTTTGGCTGATTTGGGGGCTAGCATAAGTGTTATGCCCTACAAGACATTTAAAGAGTTAGGTGTCGGAGAATCTAAACCAACACTCATGACCATCCAACTTGATGATAAGTCAGTAATTGACCCCTATGATATTATAGAGGATGTGTTGGTAAAAGTCGGGAATTTCATTTTCCCCAATGATTTATTATCATTGATGTAGACGAGGATACATGTAACACCCCTATACCCCAATATACGCATACCGCATACACCCGCACAACACGCGATATACGCATACCGGATAAAGGGATGTCACGGTTCATTTTAAAAAAACCAAACTTTAATCTTTAACATATAAGCATCATAAGTCAGTCCGAGTAAACTTAAAACATTTAACTCATGTTATAGAAATCAATAGAGAAAACATTCCTTTTTAAAATACATATACATAGATCTTCATTACCCTAAAAGTTTATCCAAAAACAGTTTGTTCCAAACATTTGTTAAATAAGTAGTGGAAAATACATATGTATATATATATAAATCAAAATCAATGTTTACAAAATTATAGAATTTATACATGCTGGCAGTTCGTCTCTGATCTTGATGCCCACAACTCAACACCGCTATCACAAACTCAAGCCTAGACTCGACTTGGTCTAGACGACCTCTCCAGCACAACCGGATCTACCATGTCACCGCGCGATGAACCACAATCGCGCTAAGCAGAAAGCTTAGTGGTACAAACTTTATTCTTGATGGTCACCTTATTCAACTGCCTATAATCAATGCATAGTCTCAAAGTACCATTCTTCTTTTTTACAAACAAAATAGGTGCTCCCCATGGAGAAACACTAGGGCAAACAAACCCTTTATCCAACAACTCCTGCAACTGCACCTTCAACTCTCTCAACTCAGTAGGTGTCATTCAATAGGGAGTAATAGAGACAGGAGTGGTACTGGGCAACAAATCGATACCAAACTCAACCTCTCTCTCAGGGGGTATCCCTAGCAACTCCTTGGGAAACACATCTGGGAATTCAGCAACTGTGGGTATACTATCAAGCTGGAAACTCACTACTTTGGTATCCACAACATGAGCAAGATAAGCATCACACCCTTTCCGAATCATCCTCTAGCTGCAATAGCTGAAACAACCAAAGATGCAAGTTGTCTCTGCTCACTAGATACCATAACACTTCTACTATCACCGGTTCTTAGGGTAACACACTTCTTCTAACAATCTACCATAGCCCCGTGCTTAGACAACCAATCCATGCCTAAGATCAAATCATACTCCTTAAAGGCATTTCAATCAAATCACAAAGAAACTCCTCATCCTGAACAACAACTGGACTATCTCGGTGTACCTTACTCACCACAACACTATGCCCTAAAGGATTTGTCACCAAGACACCAAATCCTAGGGACTCAGAATGCAATTTAGACACAGGCAAGATGGATGCACTTATATATGAATGCATAGATCCTGGATCAATTAGAGCAAGAACTGAAATGCCAAATAAAGAAAATGTACCCGCAATGACGGCTGAAGCATCTGGTTGCCTTTGCATAACATACACTCGCTGAGAAGGCCCAGCCTCATCTGGCCTACTGCCTCTGGATGTAGAGCCTCCTCTCTGACTAAACCCAGGTCTACCACCTCTACTGAAACCTCTGCCACTTCGACCTCCTCTCACACTAGGTCGAGAAACTGCAGAATCTGTCTACCTATCCTCCTGTAGCTCAGAACAATCTCTGATGAAATGGTCTGGCGATCCACATCTAAAACATACAGCTGGTCCACCAATCTTCCAACAAACACCCCTATGTATCCTACCACAATGAACACATGTAGGTGGAGTAGACCTCTGAGCCACCGGGGTCGATGCACTAGCCACAAAAACTGTGTGTCTCGATCTCAGCCTCTGATGTGGTACTGACCTAACAGGCTGCCTTTGGCCCCTACTGAACCTTTGAAAATGACCTCCTCAACCTCTCTTTGCAGACGAAGACCCTACCTCAAACTGGGGTCTCCTAACTCTGGTCTCTTCCTCAGTAGCACCTACTGCAATAGCCTGTGCTCTCTCAACACTCCAGGCCGCAGCAACAAGCTGGGAAAGATCATGATACCGGGAACCAGCAACAATACACATAATAGAGGGCCTCACTAGGAGCAGGTGCCTCACTAGTTAACTCAACCATAGCTCCATCTCTACCCTTAATAGGAGCTACGCTCGCAGCACTACCTTCTACAGACTGACGTGACTGAGATACCATCACTACTTATATTTACAAATACAGTAGAAAATACCTTATCAAAGATCAGAAACTGTCAGTGCCAATGCATGTATCTTATTTAAAAATCAAAGTTTTCTTTTTCTTACAATTCACTTAGGTTGAGAACCTCAAACCTAGGCTCTGATACCAAAACAGTTGTAACACCCCCATACCCCAATATACGCACACCGCATACACCTGCACAACACGCGATATATGTATACCGGATAAAGGGGTGTCACAGTTCATTTTAAATAAACCAAACTTTAATCTTTAACATATAAGTATCATAAGTCAGTCCGAGTAAACTTAGAATATTTAACTCATGTTATAAAAATCAATAGAGAAAACATTCCTTTTTAAAATACATATACATATATCTTCATTACCCCAAAAGTTTATCCAAAAACAGACTGTTCCAAACATTTGTTAAATAAGCAGCGAAAAATACATATGTATATATATATATATATCAAAATCAATGTTTACAAAATTATAGAATTTATACATGCTGGCAGTTCGTCTTTGATTTTGATGTCCACAACTCAACACTGCTATCACAAACTCAAGCCTAGACTCGACTAGGTCTAGATGAGCTCTCCGACACAACCGGATCTACCCTATCACCAACGCGATGAACAACAATCGCGCTAAGTAGAAAGCTTAGTGGTACAAAATTTGATTCAATATAGATCAATGTGATGCTCATGCACAATATATATGAATATATCAACTCATAGAATTATATCTCAACATATTAATCATTTGCATCACATTTCATAATTTACATTAAAGCAAAGACAAGCATGGGTCCAAAACAAAACTAATATGCTATTCAAAGTTCAGAGTTACTACTTTAGTCCATATTGACACCTTGTGTCTAGCCTCGTAGGCAATTTATATATCCATGGATAATGTAACAGACCCAGTCTCTTGGACCTCAACCCAGCTAGACCCTCAGGCCCCAGTATCTTGGTTGTCAACCCGGCTAGACTGTTATAGTTTTTGAGGCTTACGACCCGGTCTTTTCACCCCAAAAACATCACATTTATCAGCTAGGCTCGGCTTATGACCCAGTCTTTTCACCTGCCCAGCAATTCATAGGGATGGCGCCAAACCAAGAACTCTGAAAATTGAATAACATACTAGGCACACAATTAATTCATTTATCTCATTATCAATCTCTTTCACAATTCATTTCTCATAATCAAACTAGGCTCATTGCCTTATTATATCATCTTTTCTCATTCTTCTATTTCATCTCAATATCGATTGGTTACATTATGTTTTCACATCTCATATCACATTTTTCCACATTTCTTTTCATATACAATATATTACTCAATTGCATTTATACATCAACATAATTCACATTATGCATATCATAACATATAACTCATTCATCAATAATATATCAAGTAACTTAACACATTTCTTAACTAAATGTGTTAAGTCCCAATGTAATATAAATGTATGCAATCATTCAAAGTTTGTACTTACCTCTAAGAGCAACAACACCACTCTATCAACTTCCTCTTCCAAGATATCCCTCAAACCTTGGCTTGGGTAACTCAATTCTCTTCAAAACCTAATCCAAAGGTGATCATACACACTCACTTAGAGATACACATAAGAAAATAAGAAAGAGAACTATCTAGGGCAAACTCTACACTTGACACACTCAACAACACGAGCGTGTCCCTGACCGTGCCCTAAACCCACAACACAGAAGCTTTGACACGCTTAGTGACATGGGCGTGTCACTGGCCGTGTCAATCCTCCTCCAACATAGAAGCTATGACACGCTCAGTGAGCATGAAACCTTAAATTGTGTTACTAACATTGTTTCCAAGGATCCCCTTAAGTTGTGTTTATTACAGGATAATGTTGAGGATTAGGAAGCACTAGAGCAACTTGCTTATCTTAAAGCAAGCAAATCATTTAAGAGTCAGGCATATGAAACCATTGAAATGCCAAAAGAACAGAAATCGTGACCATCTGTGATTGATCCACCCAATTTAGAACTTAAGATCCTTTCGGATCATCTTGAGTATGGATTCCTGGGATAGGAGAATAAATTGCCAATTATTTTGAGTTCCCACCTATCTTCTAAGTATAAGGTAAAACTCATTGAGTTGTTACAAAAGCATAAGCAAGTTATAGCTTGGAAGATAGCAGACATTAAAGGTATTAGTCCATCCTATCACACTTACAAAATACTGATGGAGGATGAATTCAAGCTAGTAGTGCAACCACAACGGAGACTAATCCCTAAGATGAAAGAAGTAGTTAAAGCTGAAGTAATCAAGCTACTTAATGTGAGAATTATATATCCAATTTTGGATAGCTCTTGGGTAAGCCCGGTTCAGGTAGTACCAAAGAAAGGAGGGACGACAGTGGTTCCTAATGAAAATAGTGAGCTAATTCCAACAAGAACAGTTACCGGTTGGAGGATTTGCATCAACTACCGAAAGTTGAATGATGCAACTAGGAAGGGCCATTTTCCTTTGCCTTCATTGATCAGATGTTGGAGAGATTTTTTGAGCATAAGTACTACTACGTTTTGGATGGCCTTTCAGGCTACTTCCAAATTCCTATTTCCCTGAAAGACCAAGAGAAAACTACATTCACCTGTCCATATGGGACATTCGCATAACGAAGGATGACATTTGGATTATGCAATGCACCTGCAACTTTTCAATGGTACATGGTGGCAATCTTCGATCAGCTTATAGAGGATATTATAGAGGTGTTCATAGATGATTTCTCGATTTATGGCAGCTCGTTTGAAGGTTGTTTGGAAAACCTTGAGAGGGTCTTGATAAGATGTGAGAAAACAAACCTGGTACTTAATTGGGAAAAATATCATTTCATGGTTCAAGAAGGAATCGTATTGGGACACAAGATTTCAAGCAAGGGTATTTAGGTGGACCAGGCTAAGGTGGAAACCATTAAAAAACTACCACTCCCCACTTCAGTCAAGGCCATCAGAAGCTTTTTGGGACATGCAGGCTTCTATCGGAAGTTTATACTCGACTTTTCTAAGATAGCTCATCCTCTAACAAGACTCATTGAGAAGGATGTTAATTTTGTGTTTGACAAAGAATGTTTAAGATCTTTCACAACTCTTAAGGAGAAATTGACCCATGCTCCAATCATGGTGGCTCCGATTGGAATTTACCATTTGAACTAATGTGTGATGCAAGTGATATTGCAATGGGGGCAGATTTGGGTCAACGCAAAGAGAAGCATTTTCAGCCCATTTATTATGCAAGCAAGACGCTGAATGCAGCCCAGTTCAATTACACAACTATAGAGAAAGAACTTTTAGTTGTGGTTTTTGCTTTTGACAAGTTTAGATCATATCTGATCTTGTCTAAAGTGATTGTGTATACGGACCACTCGGCTTTGAGGTATTTAATTGCTAAAACGAATGCAAAGCCTAGGCTAATTCATTGTGTTTTGTTATTGCAGGAATTTGATTTGAAGATTCAAGACAAAAGGGAGCTGAAAATCTGGCAACATATCACCTTTCTTGCTTGGTTCTAACCTTTGGAGAAGTTCAAAGAAGGGAACATTGATGATCATTTCCCCTATGAGCAGCTTTACGCCATGGTAAGTGAGTAAGTGGTTCAAATTTTGAATTGCCTTGGTTTGTAGATTTTGCTAATTACTTGGCTGCTAGGGAACTCCCTAAAGATATGACTTATCAAGAAAAGAAGAAATTATTTTTTGACTTGAAATATTACTTTTAGGAGGATCCTTTCTTGTTTAGGTTATGTAAAGACCACATGATCCAGCGTTCATGGCATGGCCCAAAAAGATGAATATTCTTCATCATTGTCATGCTGGACCAGTTGGTGGTCATATGGGAGCCAATAGTAATGCTCAAAAACTGCTAGAATCAGGATTTTATTGGCCCACTCTGCTTAGGGATAACTATGATTTTATGAAATGTTGCGATCATTGTTAAAGAACTGGAAATAGCTCATCTCATGATGAGATGCCCCAAAATGGAATTCTAGTGTGTAATGTCTTTGATGTATGGGGATCGACTTTATGGGACCGTTTCCTGGTTCTTTTGGTAACAAATATATTCTCATAGCTATAGACTATGTCTCTAAATGGCCTGAAGCCTAAGCTTTAGCGACGAATGATGCTAGGGTAGTGATGTGGTTTTTGAAAAAGTTGTTTTCTCTATTTGCTACACCAAAAGTGATCATAAGTGGTAGGGGTACTCACTTTTGTAATGCTCAGCTTGAGAAAGTTTTCAAAAGGTTAGGTGTTACACATAGGTTTTTTACTCCTTACCATCCCCAAAGTAGTGGCCAAGTTGAGAACACAAATAGAGAAATAAAAAGGATTCTTGAAAAAATTGCAGAGCCATACCGAAAGGATTGGTCTGAGAAATTAGACAATGCTCTATGGGCCTTTAGGGCTGCATTCAAAACTCCACTGGGTACTACGCCATTTAGGCTAGTAGATGGAAAAGCTTGTCATTTACCTGTGAAAATTGAACATAATGCTTACTGGGCTATAAAACATATTAACCTTGATCTAGCTAGTGCAGGTGAAAGGAGGAAATTACAGATCAATGCGTTGGATGAATGGAGATTACAAGCTTATGACAATGCAAGGATGTATAACGAGCGAACTAAGAGATGACATGATGCTCATATTAAGTAATGAAAAGAGTTTAAGTTGGAGATCAGGTATTATTGTATAATTCGAGGCTTTGACTTTTTATAGGTAAGTTAAAATCAAGATGGCCTAGTCCATTTACGGTCAAAGAAGATTTTTCCTATGGGACAATCGAAATTACTCATCCAGAAAAAGGGAATTTTAAGGTTAATGGGCAAAGATTTAAACTGTATTTAGGGGAAGACTTGAATGAGTTGAAGGATGTTTAGACCTCCAAGACTAGGGATGAACTAATCCTGAATGTCCAACTAATACAACGTTAAAGAAGTGCTGCGTGGGAGACAACCCACTATTTTATTTATTTTTTGATATTTGTTTCTTTAATTTTCATGTTTTTAGTTTGTTTCTTTGATTTTTAATTCTTCTATCATTGGTTGGCGGTGTGTTTCTTTGAGTTCACTTGAATAGTAGAGGAAAATTTTCTTTTGAGGGGTAACTTGAGCTTGATTTAGAGACATGCCCATGTCATTGGGAGTGTCATTTATTTTCAGAGATAGTAGCTATGACATGACCATAGGCACACCTGTGTCACTGGACGTGTCATTTAAATGGCACCACAATAGCTACAATACGCCCATTGACATACCCGTGTCAGTGGTCATGCCATTTTGGTTAATTTGAGATTCACAGTAGCAACCACATGCCCAGCGACATACCCATGTCACTAGCCGTTTTGATTTATTTGAGTCACAGTAGTTATGACATGCCCACTAACCAGTGTCAGTGAGCGTGTCGTACTAGTTCAGAGACAGTAGTTATGACACGCCCATAGACACATATGTGTCTATGGGCATGTCCATGTGTTTTTAAGTCGTACCCAATTTTGAATTAAACAAAATTTCCTCACTCCTCTCTCCCTCTTTGTCAATTTTCTCTCAAAATTTTCACACTTTCACACTCGAAATCACATACCCATTCATCCTATAGGGGATTTTGACTCCCATTTCATGATTTGGAGGGGATTTATTTTTTTTCCTTTAATTTTATCACATTCTTCATGCTATTTAGGTACACACTCTAACTTTTGAAATTTTATTTTACTTCTTGCGATTTCTTACGATTTCAACACTCTATTTCTTGTGATTTGATTGGAGATTATTAAAGATTTGTTGATTGTTGGATTTGCTTTATTTTATTGGATTCTTAGAGACTATTTTATTTTATTTTGGATTTGTTTATTCGCCATAGTCAGTTTCTAGGGATTTCAAGTTTTGACCCTAGTTTTATGGATGTGTTGTGATTTACTCATTGTGTTTTTAAGGATTCTATGGCTAAAATTGAGTTACAAATATTGGCACACTGTTTATTGATTGTTCATGGATAATGAGTTGAAATCCTTTGTTTTATTACTTTAGGCTATAGCGATATTGAATTGAAGTGATGCCTGTTATGGAGATTGATTATTGTGTGGATTTCAAAAATTTCCTTTGTTGAGAATTGGTTCATTGCTCTTGTTGGTTTAGTTTCATTGCTTTTATTGCTTGATAATGCATTGCTATTATTGGTTTAATTGGGTTGATTTATTGTGTTGCTATTCCTGGATTATATGGTGTACTTTGTTTTGAGGTTGTTCTTGTTTATTTTGCAGATAATGTGTCCTCACAAACAAGTGCCATCCAAATTACCAACTAAACGGGCTAGAGGTAAAGGCAGCTCAAGCCAGCCCACTACACATCCAATCTTGAAATTTATGTTCGGCCACATGTGCCTTTGATTCTCAACTTTGGAGTAACAAAAACGGTTTGAACTATTAGGGAACAAGGATTGGTCGCCACCTAGGGTTTTGGATTGGGGTGCCATGGAGCAAGCTAACATACTGACCGAGATATGGGATTTGATAAACTAACCGGGATGGGAACAACTCTTCTCCATCAATGAGCCTTCATATAGAGAGTTAACCTTAGAGTTCTTCTGCACTTTTCAGTTCGATAAAACCAAGATCTAAATTATTGAGCCGATGATGAAGTTTCGATTAGGAGGTCAGCGATTCCACATGAGCATCAATGAACTTGGTGTGCGTTTGGGTTTGTTTACTATAGAAGAGGTGCAGACCGTAGAGTATCTTAACTCTGAGGTAGACTTTACGGAGTACGATGTCCTTCCTCCCAGGGTTTGGAGTACATTTGCATCGAATACAACTAAGTGTCAGCCAAAGGTATCCAAGGCATTAAATTTTGAGTCTTTCCTTGCCGAGTGGTACATAATCTATTGGTTCACGCCATTGCAACTTGACATAGTAGTACATGGGTTGTTGGCCTGAGGGAGCTATTCTTCTTGAACTGCATGGTCCAGAAGATCTAATGCAACGTAGCTCTTGCTATCACACACTTTTTCTATGAGTAGTCCAAGAAAGGGACACCGATAACTTGCAAGGTGGCATGTTTGTCATGAGACTGGCTCGCAGTTTGGGGGTGTTGGATGGATGTCTCCCGATGACTTTGGATGGGCTCCCCAAACTTTTGGGCATGGACACTTTGAAACAGTTGAATTGGGAGAAGGTGGTGGAGCTGCAGGCACAACCTACGGACTCTAAGCCAGTTCCTCCTGCTCCCACTGTCGATATACCTCCACCTCTACTGATAGATGTCCCTGGCCCATCCACCACTGCTAGACCTTCTTCCTCAGTTGGCTTGTCTTTTACTCCAGCCCCTACCTTCAGAGACTGGCATCATTCTGTTAATATTGAGTGGGATGAGGACCGAAAACCAACTGAGTTTGAATGCCAGATATGCAGGATAGAAGGAAAAATTGGAAACATCATGCTGAACCAGAATAAATTATTGACTTAGCAGGATCAAATCCAGCATTTCATGGAGTAACACTACTCATCCTTCCAAGCGCAACTGGATCATGAGATACTGAGGAGGCAATGGCTCGAGCAGTCCATGCTCGAGTTTTAGAGATCTCAGGGATTTAGCCCTTCATAGCCACCGCCTCCACCGTACCGGCCTCCAGTACCCCATGCAAGTGCCAACGGTGATGATACCGGTGCTCGTGATGATTCCAGTGCCAAGCCCATGACCGACTAGCTCATTTTTTTCTTTTCTTTTCTTTTCTTATTTTCTTTTCTTTTATTTTTTTTCTTCCGGATGACTGTAGGTTTAATTTTGTATTTTTTTCTTTCTTTCTATTATTATTATTTTCTTATATATATCTTTGAACCTTCACAATTCTATATGTCCATTTTTGTCCTGTAGTTCATTCGACTTCTCAACACTTTTGGAACCATATTCATATATGTCGATCAGGACATGTCAGGACAGTTCTCCCTCTCTTTGTTCTTTTTATTATTTTTTTCACATTAGGGACAATGAACGTCTTATGTGTGGGGGAGCGGTATATTTTATAGATTGAGCTTTTGTTTTCATTCTTGCCATTTGATGCATTTGTCTGATTTAGTTTCTTCAATTTTATTTTTGGGTTCAAGTAAACTAGATTGTTATAATAATATGAAGTGAAATGGTTCCTCTTTTTAATAAATTAATGGTTGATTTAATGAATGACAATTCCTTGTTGAGGTTGACTTGGTCTTCTGAATTGATTACTAAAGACTAAATGTGATAGTTTGAATTAGGTAGTTGATTAATGAGAGTTGCACATTTGAAGTTTAAAACCTTAGTTACATTTTTTAGCATGTCCCAATTCTTTAGATACTTGAGTCGAACTTAGTATGACATCTTTATTATCTTAAGTTTTTGACCACTTTGCTTGAAAAAAAATAATAAATAATAAATAAATATAATAAATTAAAACAATTTTCCAGGAGCTACGAAAATTGATCCATGTTCCACTGATTTTTACTCTTGAATTGAAATGAATGAGTTGGAATCATGACTACTGCTAGTAGCCATTTGAATGGTGATTCTAACTGAGTAACCGGGGGTCGGCATCACAAATGTTTAACTTCGCGTCAAAAAGTTAGTGTTAGTTCAAATAAGTCGGGCTCCTTTTGAAAAAAATGTTTCATGCAATTCATTTTATGAAGGGGTCAGAGAACTTAAGAGAAAATTTACACTTTCTTACTTCGTTCATGACTTTTGAGTTCTTAGAATTTTATGCTCAAATTTTAACTCTGAATTTTTAGATTTTAGATCTATTAGATATTTTTTTGAAACTTCTTAATTCAGCTATCATGTTTGAAATTTAGTTTTTGTAAATGTTGGGATTTCTAATTCAAGTATTGTAAAACTTTTATTTTCTTTAGATATAGAGGGGTCCTTCATTTCTTCCTATTATAGTGATTTGGTTTGCTTGAGGACAAGCAAAAACTCAAGTGTGAGGGAATTTGATAAGTATATAATTGATGATATTTTTACCCCTATTTATTAATATATTTATTGTCAAATTGAGTTTAATTTGTTTGTTCAAGTGTTTATTAGGGTTGATTCTAGGAACCTTTGACACGTTAGGACCTTAAGGCTATTTAGGCTAGAATCACGGATGAAGGACAAGAAAATGAGCTATTTTGGACAAATTATTCAATTGACACGCCCAGTACGCCAGTGGCATAGGCGTGTCAATGGCCATGTCATTCAACTACTTTACAGAAGCTTTGACATGTCCAGAGACATGGGCGTGTCACTGAACGTGTCATTGATCTTGCCTTATAGAAGCTGTGACATGCCCACTGACACGAGCGTGTCCCTGACCGTGTCCCTAACTCAGCATTGTAGTAGCAATGACACACCTAAGGACATGAGCGTGTCCCTGCCCATGTCATTAAAGTTTGAAAAAGCACCATTGACAAGCACGGACACGGGCATGTCAGCCAAAAATTTTTGGGCTATAAAATCTGAGCTAAAGTGCAAAGTTGGGATTAAAGTTTCATTTTAAGAGCCGACTTCCTGAGAAAAAGAGAGTTTTTGGCATCTAAGACTGAAGGTGAAGATCCAATTCATGCTAGATTTAAATCAAGATTTAAGGATTGAAGTGAAGAAACACAAATTGTTCATTATGGATTGTTTGAATTCTTTTACTTATTTCTTTTGTTTTGGTTTTTTGGTTATGAACAAGAGTTAAATTGTTTCTATCTAGATATTAATGAACCCTAGCCTTGTTGTATGGATGGAATAGTTCTTATTAAATTAAATCATTTGATTGAGTTGTTTTATCCTTTTGATTCTTAATTTCTTATTTCCAATTGATAATAGCATGCTTATTAATTGGTTGCAATTTTCATATTATTGACTTAAGAAAACTTGATATGAATAGAATTTTTATTAGGATTGTGGGTTGATTGGAGTGCTAGAGATAGACGTACAAGACCATTTGGTTCAAATTTCCTTGTTCTAATTGCAAGATCTATTTAATTATGCTTGAGAGAGATTCCTAGCATTCTACTTAGTGATTAGGGATTAATTCACTTGAGAGAGGTTTTGATCTAATTTAGAGGAATGCCAATTCAACTCTATTATTTGATTTAATTGAATTGAAATTCATAAATATTTTTATGGCTAGGGGGATTCAATATCTAGATAGTATTTTCATCATCAACTCTTGTTAAATAATATTCAATTTTTCTTTACTTTAATTTATTAAGTAATTCATCCCTTACTTTAATCATCACAAACTATTGATTCGCTAAATAATAGTTGAAATTTGCACTAGTACTTGACCTTGTCCCAGTGGAACGATTTTGTACTCACTACTTTATTACTTGCGAGACCCGAGCACTTGCAGTAATACTGTGATAGCACAAATTATCCACCACATTCTTTCTTCATTTAAGGATTTTGTAAAAATATGCACAAGTTGATTTTGAATTTCAACAAATTCTAAAACTATATTGTGATTTTGAATATTATCTCTTGAGAAATGATGTTTGATATCTATATGGTTAGACCAAGAGTGTTGAATGGGGTTCTTGGATAGATTGATTGCACTAGTGTTATCACATTTAATAGGAATGTGATCAAATGTTTTTCCATATTCAAGCTTTTGTTGTTTCATCCAAAGAAATTATATTTAATAAAAATATGCAGCAACATATTTGAGTTCCATGGTAGATAAAGCAATCGATACTTATTTCTTACTAAACAAAGAAACTAAGCATTCACCAAGAAAATTGCATGCTCTGGTGGTGCTTTTTTTTATCTAGTAGGCTACCGGCAAAATCTGCATCGGAAAAGCCTAATATGTCAAATGATGTGTCTCTAGGATACCATAGACCTAAATGCAATGTACCACTCAAGTATTTTAAAATTCTTTTAGTTACATTCAAATGTGATTCCTTCGAACAAGATTGAAATCTAGCACACAAACATACACTATACATTATATCTAGTCTAGATGCGGTTAAGTAAAGTAGTGATCTGATAATATCTTAATATTTATTCTCATCTACTGCCTTACCACTTTCATCTTTGTCAAGTTTCAAGGATGTGCTCATAGGAGTCTTACTTGATTTGCAACCATCCATTCCAAATTTTTTTAAGAGTTCCTTTGTGTACTTGGATTCATTGATGAAAATTTCATCCTTTCATTCCTTAATTTGTAATCCAAGGAAGTATTTGAGTTTACCCATCATGCTCATTTTAAATTCTCTCAAGAAGCAAATTCTTTGCACAAAGATTCATTAGTAGCACTAAATATAATGCCATCAACATAAATGTACACAATCAAAATGTTATGCATTTCTTTTTAACAAAAAGAGTTGTGTCAACCTTGTCTTTTGAAAAATCATTCTGAAGTAAATATGCACTAAGTCTATCATACCAAGCTCCTGGAGCTTATTTCAAACTATATAATGCTTTGGTAGTTTTAAAAACATGATATGGAAATTTATAATCTTCAAAAGTAGGAGGCTGTTTAACATAAACTTTCTCATTTATAAACCCATTTAGAAAGACACTTTTAACATCCATTGGAAAAACGTTTGAAATTCATTTGATATGCAAATGCAAGCAATATTCTGATGACTTCTAATCTAGCAACGGGAGCAAATGTT
The DNA here is from genome assembly GCA_947685225.1 of Garcia nutans. NCBI lineage: Eukaryota > Viridiplantae > Streptophyta > Magnoliopsida > Malpighiales > Euphorbiaceae > Garcia > Garcia nutans. The sequence goes on from CANTUV010000008.1 coordinate 58,198,652, forward strand.
TCATCATAGTCAATGCCTTCTTCTTAGTTATAGCCTTTGGCTACCAATATAGCTTTGTTTCTAGTGATGAGGTCATTTTCATCAAGCTTATTCCTATATACCCATTTACATCCTCTAATTAGATGATCTTTAGGTTTAGGAACAAGTTCCCATGCTTTATTTCTCTCAAATTGATTGAGTTCATCTTGCATAGCAATCACCCAACATTCATAAGTAAGAGCCTCCTCAATGGTCCTTGGCTCAATTTGAGAAACAAAAGCAATATTAGAATTTAAGTATTTAAATTGAGATCTAGTAGTTACTCCCTTTGAGGTGTCACCAATAATTAGTTCTTTTGGATGATCCTTCTTGTAATGCCAATCCTTTGGTAGCTCTTAAGACTCTTCTTCTTATTCATCATGATTGTTTTTTGGATCATTGATTATTTCTTATTATTCAAATATACCTACAAAATAATCAAGAACACTACCTTTCCTTTGATTAAGTTTATAGGATTCATCAAAAATAATATGCATTGATTCTTCAACTACTAGTGTTCTCTTATTAAATACTCTATATGCTTTACTAGATGATGAATATCCTAAAAATATGCCTTCATTCGATTTAGATAAGAATTTTGCAAGATTTTTCTTAGTATTCAATATAAAGCATTTGCATCTTAATACTCTAAGGTATAAAATTTTGGGTATTCTTCCATTCCATAGCTCATAAGAAGTTTTATTTATTAAATGCCTTTTATAAACACGATTTGAAATATAACAAGTAGTATTAACGACTTCTGTTCAAAAGTAACATGGTAAATCATACTCATTGAGCATTGTCCTAGCCATTTCAATCAATGTTTTATTTTTCCTTTCAATCACACCATTTTGTTATAGTGTTCTAGGAGCCGAAAAGTTATGTCAAATACCAAATGCATTGTAAAAATTTTCAAAATACTCATTTTCAAATTCTTTGCCATGATCACTTCTAATAGATGTGATTACATAGCCTTTTTCATTTTGAACTCTTTTTCAAATATTTTAAAATAATTGAAAGCGTCATTCTTTTGAGCCAAGAAATTAACCTATGTAAACCTTGAGTAATCATCAACAAGTAAAAATACATATAACTTGCCACCTAAACTAGTAACTCTATTTGGTCCAAATAAATCTAAGTGAATGAGTTCTAATGGTCTAGAAGTGCTTACAATATTTTTAGATTTAAATGAACTTTTATATTGCTTGCCAAATTGACAAGGTTGTAGACTATCTCTACCAATTTTACCTTAGGTAGACTATCAACTAGGTCTTCTTTACTAATGTATTATAAGTGATCCAAACTAGCATGACCTAGTCTTCTATCCCATGGTAAAGCATCATTAATTATGGTAATCAAGCATTCAAATGCATATCGATATTTAAGTCAATTTTATAAGTATTGCTAATTCTAACTCCTTTGACTACAAGTTCACCATTTGAATTGGTAACTTTGCATCCTTTAAAGTCAAAACCTACATCATATCCTTTATTACATAATTGAAACACACTAAGAAAATTATGTTTCAATCCATCAACAAGCCAAACATTATCAATCATATTCTTACCAAGCATGCCAATGGAACCAATCCCAATTATTTTGCCTTTTGTAATATTTTCAAAACTAACATTACCTCCATACTTGTAAGTGAGTGTTACAAAAAGCTTTTCATTACCCGTCATATGCTTTGAGCATTCACTATCTACAAGCCAAACATTTTCATTAATAGTGGACTTTAGACATACCTGCAAAACAATATAATCTATCTTCTTTTAGGTGTCCAAATGAAGTTGGGTCGTTAGGGGTTGGTAGTAGAAGGATCTTCTAATTTAAGATGAGCCATTCTAATGTAACAAAAAGTGCTCTTATGTCCAAACTTCGTAATAGGTGCATTGAAACAAGGTTCTATACTTATGTACTTTCCTATTGAAATTCAATGCGCCATACACACAATTGCAAAAGTGTATTGAATGAGATTGTTTTTGTGCATTTTTGTGTTTATGTACATGCCTTGTATACATGAATGCATGATTTGCTCTTAGAGCTTTAGTTCCAGAGACTTGTGAACCCAATATAATCCTTTTAGGATTTTTAGGTTTGGTTTGTGCATTAGTGTTCTTTACAACTTCAACACTAGAGATTTGAGTTGCAGATACCTTTACAAATGAAGGTACATTAGATGAAGTGTTAGATGCACCAAAGAATCCTAAACCTTGCTTCAAGGAGAGAGCGCTTTGATTATTGATCAATGTATCTAAGGTCTTTTTTCCCTTGTGAAATTTTGAAATTAACTCTTTTACCTTATTTATTACATCCTTCAATGTTTTATTTTCCTTAATCACATTTTCTAAGCAATGTGAATTTTTAGTCATTTCATAAATTGATTTTAATATGTTTTCATTTGAGGTCTTCAAAGTTTTTAGAAAAATGGATTTTGGGCTTAGTATTTGGGCCATGAGCAAAAGAAATTTTGATTTGTTTTTAGAAAAGTTTTATGTCCAAAGACCATCTTGAAAATTTTTGAAAATATCTTTGGTCTTTCAGATTTTCTAAAGAAAAATTTATTTTGAGCTTACAATGTACTTAGGTCATATTAGAAAAAGAACAAACCAAATAAGCCATGATTTATGCCAAGATAAATGAACCATAGTCAAACAACATGCATTTGGGGTAAAACCGAAGGAAAGTAACTAGGTAAATTACATGGGCTTTAGTCTTTGGGTAAAAAGGCTTAGGTTCCCATAGCAAGTATATACCGAATGGTATGAGGCTATGAGTGGTTATGCCATGCTCGATCTCCATACCTTGAGTGAAAGTATGGTATCCCTTACATAACACAACACGGATAACACGGGCGTCCTAACTCACTCACACGATGCAATATAAGATGATGCAATGGATAATATCATTATAAGAAAGAATAGTATAGTATAAAGACCAACGGAATCAACTTCTCTTATCCCCGACCAACGGAATCAACTTCTCTTATCCCCACTGGAGTTGCCACTGTGAGCAGGGATTTTTGCCCCCACTCCCGGTGGAATGGTTCTTGCGACTTTGGCACTGTTTAGGCTCGGGGCCTTAGATAATACCCTTATGGTCTTGAAAGTATCAACTACCCTCATGGTCTTGAGAACATCAACTACCTTCATGGTCTTAAGAACTTCAACTATCCTCATGATCTGGACTAAACATTGTTTTTTTTTATCTTCTTGCCTCTTCTTCTTAGTGATCATAAGACTTGTGAAAAGTATCGGTTATATGCCAATGAAAAGAAAGCTAAAATTTTATGAAGGCTCAAAGGGACAACTAGGAATTGATATTTAATTGGGTGGACACTAGTTGTTGGCTAACCAAACAATGCCTAGATCATTTCTCTCTTAAATAAGCAGAGTTCAATTTCACCTCGAAAGTTTGTCAAAGCATGTTCTAAGACTGACTAGGACCTAGACAAAGGTAATTATGTAGGAGCCCTCTCTAAGTAAGCATACACAACTCAATGCTATAGAGCAATTCTCTCACCTAGTAAAGTCATTCAAGTCATGATGCCTAGATACACTAATTTATAAACATCAAGCTAAATTCCTCATCGGTTGAGCACCAAAATGAACAAAGATCAACAAAAATTTTTGATGAAAGTAATTTATTCAAGCAACTTTAAATTTGAAAAACACAATAGTTCTAAAATATTAAAGAAAGTAAGATTGAAAAGTAACATTCAAGCTAAGGAAAGTTCATTGAGTTAGGCTTCTTTTCCTTTCATATCTTCAATATCCCCATCTTGAAGGGATGATAAAACAAAATCTTCTTCCAATCCTTTTCCTACCATGAAGGCTGCTGGTGGTGGCATCCTGTTGAACCTTGGAAATGGATTACCTTTGGTATTGGGCTTATCTGGATCAGGCAACTTGCCATTATCAATTAAATATTGGATCTCATGCCTTAGACGAGCACATTTATTTGTTTCATGCCCTTGCATTTGATGAAATTGACAGAAGGCCTCGGCATTGAAGTTTGGTGGCAATGGTTTATGTAGTGGTCGAGGAGCTAACGATTGCAACAACCCTTTCTTTTGCAGCTTGCTAAGAACCCAAGATAGAGGTTTCCCCAATTCTGAGAATTATCTTTTATTTCCTTGAACAGTCGCATTAACATCAACTTCTTTTTGTGTGCTTTGATTGCTAGGCTGATAATTCCCTTTCTCAGTCCTTTTTATTGAAAAATGGCTCTTCTCTCTTTCCCACTCTTCAATTTGTAGACCAGCTTAGAGAAGATCTTTGAAGTCATGGATGAGTGTATGAGACATCCTTTCACGAAGATTGGGCGGGACACCTCTCATGATCATCCTTATTTGATCAGATTCATCGGGCCTCTTCTTGAGCAAAGCAGCCTTATTTCTCCACCTTTTCACCTAGTCCACAAAATTCTCATTTGGCCTTTGTCTAATGGACTCAACTTCCATTAAGGTAACTTTCAACTCGACATTATATCCATACTGCTGGATGAAGGCCTTGTATAGCAAATCCCAATTCTTTTGTGTTCCATCATCTAAGGTATTGAACCAATTTTAGACAACAGGGTCCAATGAGAGCATGAAGTACCTTAGAGTTTGAGCCTTAGTAGCTCGGGCAGACTGCATGGCAGTGATATACTGCTTCATATGGAGATGAGGATTTTCGGTGCCATTTTACTTGGCAAAGGATGGCATCTTGAACTTGTACGGAACTTCTTCATCTAGCTCGAATAACTTGTCAACTTCAGACATCTCTTCGGTTTTTAGCTTCTTCTCAAATTTCTTTTCCAAATCAGCAATCATCTTCTCAACATCAGAAGTCTCATTCTTTTCAATAGTTGCCTTCTCAACAACCTTCGACTCCTTTTTGACTTGAAGATCTTAGTAATATTGAGCCTAATCATCATCATCAATGATTACCTTATCATCATCAAAAGCTACTTCATCAACTTTAGCCTTCCCTTTGACTTTCTTGGTGCTAGCAGATGCTTCAGCATTGTTTCCTAAAATTGCAGCTAGTTGATTCTTTATGGTCTCGGCCATGGCCTCTTTTATTTCTTCCATCTTGGCTTTGAAGGCTTCATCCACCATCCTTTGAATTTGTTCAGGCTCCATTATTTTTGGTGAGCAAGTGATTGAGTCGTTGCTAGATACTTCATCTCTGGCGTAGGTCGGATTGTTGTAAGCTTTTGAACTGTCGTAATCCAGGGCTGTGAGCCAGAGAAGATCAATGATATGAGATGCAAATGTATGCATGTATGCATGTATGCACAAACAATCAACAAATAAGGATAATAGGACGTTCCTTCCAACCTTATAACATCCACACACGAATAACGAGTCTCTTTTCCTAGGTATATGGTTAACAAAATACCAACATGGGGTACTTTGCTTTTGAATAATTCCCTCGGACTTTTCAACCAATAGTTATATTTTCAAAAATGAAAGTCCATTCATAGTAATTCCCATTAATTAGGTTTTAATCCATTCAACCAACTATAATAGCTCTTATGCTATATTGGATTAAAACAAAATTAAGAGGTTTACTATAAATAGATTTCTCACTTGAAAAAAGGTAACTAATGATTCATGCCAAAAACAAGCCCATGGTTAATTTATTCTTAGTTTAAACTAGGCCCACAATTGATTTTTAGTATTTCTTAATTGACCTAAATATTTTTGCAAGCTCTTTGTAAAGAGAGGTTGGATAAAAATAATTTTGTTTCTAAGCCCATTATAAAAAGATTTTAGAAAAATGGATTTTGGGTTTAGTATTTGGGCCATGAGCAAAAGAAATTTTAATTTGTTTTTAGAAAAGTTTTATGTCCAAAGACCATCTTGAAAAATTTTGAAAATATCTTTGGTCTTTTGGATTTTCTAAAGAAAAATTTATTTTGGGCTTACAATGTACTTAGGTCATATTAGAAAAAGAACAAACCAAATAAGCCATGATTTAAGCCAAGATAAATGAACAATAGTCAAACAACATGCATTTGGGGTAAAACCTAAGGAAAGTAACTAGGCCAATTACATGAGCTTTAGTCTTTGGGTAAAAAGGCTTAGGTTCCCATAGCAAGTATATACCGAATGGTACGAGGCTATGAGTGGTTATGCCATGCTCGATCTCCATACCTTGAGTGAAAGTATGGTATCCCTTACATAACACAACACAAGTAACATGAGCATCCTAACTCACGCACACGATGCAATCTAAGATGATGCAATGGATAATATCATTATAAGAAAGAATAGTATAATATAAAGACCAGTGGAATCAACTTCTATTATCTCCAGTGGAGTCGCCACTGTGAGCGGGGATTTTCGTCCCCACTCTCGGTGGAATGGTTCTTGCAACTTCGACATTATTTAGGCTCGGGGCCTTAGAGAACAAGAACCTAAGTCCAGAGAAAATGGAGTCGCCACCCGGACGGTCCGGGAAAAAGAAAGGGGTGGATGACTCGATTCCTAAGGAATCTCCAACAACTTAATGGGTTCGAAAAGTTGGGTACGTGTGGGGAAGGTGAGAAATGGCCCAGCACCCCCACAATGCCCGGTTTATTGGAACCGGCCTCCTTTACAGGTCTTAATATTATAAAATTCTTAAATATAACAACATTATCCATATTACACACAATAATTAAAAGAAAGCATCAACATATTAAAATCAAAGCAAGGTCCAAGCAAAACAAATAAATGGACATCCATCCAAGGATGGAAACATGTCCTTACATCACATGCCTAAATAGGACACCCACCGAAAGGTAGAAACATGCCCTTTACATAGTTTCTAAAATAGAAAAGCAAATTAAATTACATGATGTTTAACTAATGAGGTACCCACCAAGTGGAAACATACCTCTTACAACTTTTGGAAATCTAAATTAATTGATAAAAGTAAATAATCATTCATTAAAAGTATTAAGTATCAATGGAAAATAAACATCCATCCATGATAAATTAAATAAACCAAGTATTGAACTTAAATAAATTAAAGCATGTAAAATAAATCAAAGCATAATCAAATATGGAATTGAATAAGGTAAATAAAAATCAAAATTATAGCCACTGTTTCCATTTAGGATCCTTTATTTCATATGTTTAGGGTTTTGGATTATTGAATTTAAGCTACTGTGACTTTTTAAAGAAGTAAAATATATTAAGGATTTTATGTTTTAAAAGGTTGATAAAACACTTTGATTAAACAAATTAAGGTTTGAATGGTGAAATCATGAAACTAAGGTTTTGGACACTTTAAAATACTTTTGATTTATGATTTTCGGTTATTGCATTGTGTTTTTAAGTTACTGTGTAAAGTTGAAATATTTGTGTTTATATGATTTTTAAGGTTTTAAAGGATTAGAGTTTATAAAAAAAAAATAGAGTTTAAGGCTTTAAAGGGGTTAGGGTTTTACTATTTTAGGTTTGGAGTTGAGTTAGGGTTTAGTATTTTAAAATTAGGGTTTCTGTGGATGCATGAAGTTTTTTAGGGTTTGAAAATCAATTTGATGTTTTTATGGAGTTTTATGAAAATAAACAAACGATTTAAAGTTTTTTAAAAGCAAAAAGGAAGTTTTTAAAGCTTTTGGAAAGAAACAGAATATAATTTAAGGGTTTTGATGATTTGAAAAGTAAATTAGGGTTTTGGGGTTTTGAAGAAACTAAATTAATAACTTTAAATTCTTTGGAAAATAAAGCAACGAATTAGTGTTTTAAACCTTAGAAAAGCTAAATTAAAGATTCTGGGATTTTTTTCTTTGATGAATTAAGCTACTGTAAATAAAAAAACAAGAATTTAGAATTCAAACCTTCTTTTGTGGGGTTGCACCAAAATTACTTCTTGGATCAACAAAAACAAAGGCAGTTGATGCCTTTGATGAATTGCTTGAATTTTTTTTCGGCTCTCTCGCAAAATTAGCTTCGTTCCACTGCTTTCCTTCACTGATTCGGTTTCAACTTTGTTTCCCTTCTCCTCCCTAATTTCTGATTTCTGCCTCCTTACTTATAGAAATTTTTTCATGGTTTTTCCTAGTTACTCACGGCATACAATATTTAATAAGAAAAGGAAACCGAAACCTAATTGTATTAGGTTTCAGAAAATTTGCATCGAAAAATTTCGCTAGCGAAAAAAAAACTGCTACTGAAAAATTACGCTGGCGAAAAAAATTTGCACAGGAAAAATTACGCTGGCAAAAAAGCTGCCGCAGCCGGGCGAGACGAGCCTGCGGGCCATTTCGCCAGCAGGAAACTCCTACTGGCGAAATGCCCACGGGCCCGCTGACTTTCGGCGACGATTTTTTCGTTGCCGATTTTTTCATCTCCGATTTTTTTTTTGATTTTTTGTTTATTTTTATTTTTTATTAATAAAAATTAGCTACTAAAGAAAAAATTATTTAATTAAGATAAAAAATTATTTTGGACTAAATAAAATACTTTGGATCGGACTGGGTAAAAAATTAAGGGTCTATATTCGCACATCTACCAAGCGTCCTAACTTCACCGCTCATAGAAAACTCAATCACTTCTGTGGAAATTGTAGACTTTACTCAGTTGGTTGTAGTTGGCTTATTTAGCTCGGTGTAGAGCTGCACTACTTGCTTTACTTGGTTGTTCCATCGGGCTGATTTTAGGTCAACAGTTCGGTTCTTTTAGCTTGGCAGTTCTATATCCAACTCGGCACTCTATGTCTCCACTCGATTCTCGGCTTGGCACATGCTTATGTCTGTTTAGTTCTCTTGGCTCGGCATATCTGTATGATATTTTGGTTCTATGCTTGTGCTACATTTATGCAGTCACTCGGTATTTCGGGCGGTCGCATAAAGCCGCTCAATTTCTAACTCCACAAAGGCAAACTTGTTTGAAATCATTAGTTCTTTATCAATTTGATTGTCAATGATCAAAATAAAGTTTGATTGTCCAACAATCAATATATAATATTACAATTTCAATGAAGTTTGGTTTTTCTTTAGCATCTATATTTGGATTTGATAGTGTTTAAATGCAATATAATTTTACCACTTAAAAAAAATGCAAATTTACCTATTATTTAGTCTTTATTATTGTAATTTAATCCCAAATCACTTATCTTTTGATATTTTACATTTCATGACATATAACAAATTTTTAATTTTTAATTTAATTTTAATTAATTAATTTATAACAACTTTATTTCATAGTAATTAAAAACTATCAATCTCAAAAAAAAAAAACATATTGATTAACTCACATGTGAAAAGAATAATTAAAGAAGACTCAAGTTTTAGTTGCTTATCACTCTATGTAATCTTTGATTGATAAAAAAAAATAGATTGCATTTGTGGTTATCATTTTATGCACATTATGAACTAAATACAATATTTTATTTATTTATTTATTTACTTCTACAAAGTAAGGGAGCCATGGACTATGGACAATAAGCTAGGTTATTTTTATTTGATTTAGTTTGTCTAAAAGTTTTGTTTTTACTTTGTTTCAAAATTAGCATTCTAATAAATTGAGATTATAATATTTTATAGGTTGTAGATACTATGATGAATGATATGAGAATCGAGTGAGGTTTCAGAAACACAATTCTAGATCTCATAATAGAAAAATCAAGCGACGAAAAGATAAAATGCCAAAATCATTAGTGGTTCAATTTCTAATATATTTAATGCAAGAATTCAAAATTTTATACTTTCGAGTCAAGTTAAAGAAACTAATGATGAAATAATTGATGAGGTCCATATAAAACCTAAAGAAGGTGATAATATCACACACGAAAGATCTAATGAGGAAGAAGCTAGGAATGAGATCCATGAAGAGCCTATAAGTGAAAGTGTTGATGTAATAAATAATAAATTAAGTAAGGAGCATAATGAAGTCCATATTACTATGAATGATAATCTTGGAGATGGAAATATTAAAGAAGAAGCCAATACAAGTATGCTTAACCTTGAGAAAGATGTTGATATAAACTACGATCTGGGATTATAGGAAGTATTAATGGCATTAAGAGGATTCTATTAGTTAAAAAAGGTCTCGTTAAGATCTCTAAAGAGAATGATGAGTCTCCAAAGGAACCAACTCATGGGAGATATTTTTCTTCTAAATTTTACACTTGAAATCTTCCAAATAATAGGAGGAAAGAAAGGAAGTGGCTTGTGTATTCAAATGAGTTGGATAAAGTCTTTTGTTTTTGTTGCAAATTATTTAAGCATATATCAATTATGACTAGTTTGGCTAAAGAGGAAACTAGTGATTAGCACAAACTTCCTATAAAACTTAGAGAACATGAAAGGAATCTAGAACACAAACATAATATTATGAAGTACGTGGATTTGCAAATGGGGCTTAAACAAACAATAACAACTAACAATGAAATGGAAGCACTAATTGAAAAAGAAAGCAATCATTAGAAGATGATACTAGTTTGAATAATTATGATTGTGAAGACTCTTTGTCAAAATAATTTTCCATTTCGTGGAACTAATGAGAAGAATAACGGGCTTTTTCTGTCAACCTATTGAATTTCTAATAGACTTTGATTCTATTATAATAGATTATGTTCAACTTGTGGTAAATATATGAATTCACACTCATTATCTTAGCCATAAAATTCAAAATGAATTCATAAGCTTGTTGACGAATGAGATTAAAGAAGAAATTCTCAAAAAAAAAATAATAAATAATGTATTTTTCCATTATCCTTGATTGTACTCCATATTTAAAGCTTGAAGAACAAATGTCGATTATTATAAGATGTGTGGATGTAGAGGATGCAAGTGGAGTCAAGGTGGAGGAGTTCTTTTTTGGGTTTATACAGTTGATGATACATCAGGGCTTAGACTTTTCAGGCATCTTGAAGATGTTTTGGTGGATCTTAAGTTCAACATTGATGATATAAGAGGACAAGGTTATGATAATGGCTCAAATATGAAAGGTAAACATCAAGGTGTTCAAACAAGGTTACTTGATGTAAATCCTAGAGCATTTTATATTCCATGTGGATGTCATACCTTAAATTGTGCATCATGTGATATGGAAAGATCTTATGTGAAGAAGGCAAGAAATTTCTTTGCATATGTGTAAAGGATTTTCACATTGTTTCTAGGTTCAACACATTGGTGGCATGTTCGTAAAAAATATGCAAAGGCTTATCACCAAAGCCATTGTCAAACACTTTTTCGGAAGTCATATTAAGAGTATTAAAGCAATAAAAGCCAAGCAATGGAATTAAGAGATGCTTTGACTAAAATTGCAAATAGTTCTAAAGATGATGTTGTGATGTGAAAAGCTAAAATCTTGTGCAAAAATGCTTTGAAAGATTTTGAGCTCTTAATTAGCTTATGCGTTTGGTACAAAATCTTAGACAAAGTTAATTAGGCCAGCAAAGAACTTAAAATTGAAGTGATGAATCTTGAGAAAATAATTTAAAATATAAAGGAGATCATTTTATTCTTTGAAAAGCTTAGAGAAGATGGTTTCAAGACTTGATTTAGGAAGGCATAGAGCTAGCATAAAAAGTTGGTATTGATCATAAAAAGAGTAGTTCGTAGGAAGAAGCAATTTGACGAGGATGTGGGAGAGGATGCTAATGGAAGTCAGTCACCTGAAGATAATTTTAGAATTATCTACTTCCTCCACATTATAGATCAAGCTCTAATATCATCGATTTGAGCAATTTGAACTTTATGAAGCAACATTTGGATTTTTATGGAATGGAAAGTTTAAAAGTATTAGTGATGGAGAATTAATGAAACATTGCAACCAATTACAAATTTTCTTGGAATACAACAAACATTGTGATATTTATGGAAACAAGTTATTCCAAGGGCTAAGACATTTAGAAATATTATTTCTAATGGAAAAAACAAAAGTGAATGGCAACCTTAATTTTATAAAGTCTTATTGGGAAGATGGTGGTTCTCAAGCAGTATTGATTGCATATCAAATTTTGTTAACTATATCGGGTACAACTACTTCAGTGGAGAAAAGTTTGGCTAGGTTGAAGTTGATAAAAACTTATCTTCAAACTATCATATCACAGGAGAGATTAAATGGATTAGCTATGATCACAATTGAGAATGAGTACTTAGAAAGCTAAACTGTGATGATTTAATTGAAGAATTCACTTAAAAAAAATGCAAGGAGAAGTAATTTAATTCAAGTTAAATAGTGCTAGTTATAAAGCACTATAATAGAGTTACTTTTATTTTTGATTTGTGTAATTTAAGCTAAAATTATAAAGCACGATAACTAAGTTATTTTATTTTTATTTTATATAATTTAAACTAAAAGTAGGATATAACTTTGATATTGCATACATTTTTTTTAATTTTGCATGGGCAACTATAATTAAATTGCCTAGGGAAACTCAAATCTCTGAGTCGACCCTTTATGTGTGTGTGTGTGTGTGTAATTTAAACTCCTAACCTTGTGCATTAACATACAATAATTGAATATTAAATAATCTCAGTTTAAGATTAAGTTTATTTTTTTAACTTGTATAAAATTATTATTAATAATTTATTTAATGGTTAAAAACTAATAAAATTTGTAATTGGCATTATATCTTATTAAGTTTAAAAGCAATTTAAGGGACAAAACAATAGCCTTACACTATGTTTGGATGAGCGTAACTAGAGCTAAATGAGGAGAAAATAAATGCAATTTCCTTTCCTTTCCTTTCTCTTGTTTGGAGTAAGAAGTAGTAGGTAAAAATAAGTAAAGAAGAGTAAATTCGATTTCCTCATTTACTCTCCAATCTCCAAAACATTTCTCTCCAAAATGTTGGGAAAAGAGAGTAAATGGAGGAAAATAATAGCTCAAGTAGGCAAAAAAAACTATTCCAACCCTCATTTCCTTCATTAAAAGAAAGAGAGAAATTTGAATTACTCTCTTATTTATTTAAAATACCAAACAACAGAAAATAATTTAGAGGAAATTTATTTTACATTACCCTCCTTTCCTTCATTATAGTAAATTCAATGTCACCTCTAATTTACCTCCATCCAAACATAGGCTTAGTGAATTTACAAATTGGCAGAACCTTAGAATAAATGTGGCTCAATATGTGGCTAAATTGCTAAGGAAGAAAGAATTTGTGAGGGTGGAAGGAGATTAATTGAATCATTCATTCATCAAAAAATGTCTTCTTCCATGTCAACTTTAATTTTTTATCAAAGGCAATCTTGCAACCCTGGTTGGATAAACAACAAAAGCAACTCCAATTGAAATTTATATAGTAGAGTGTTGTGATGTCCAACTCATTTAAGGGGACCCACTGAAGCAAAATTTGAAAAAAAAAAAGTTAAATAGGATAGCTTGCTACAAGCTATCCCATCGAAAAAATTAAAAGAGGACAGTTGCTTGGGAAGGCCTATATATGACCTTCCCACTTTAGCTTAAAACATATAATAATAATAAAGAAAAGGGAGAGAGAGAGCAAAAAAAAAAATTTTTCCCAACAACTGGTGTCAGAGCCGGGTTAGCTATTGTTTGTGAAATTTGAAATAGAAGAGTCAACTAGTATGTTTAAATTGACTTCTTCAAATTATTCTATTTGGAAGCCTAGAATGGAAAATCTTTTAATCCACAAGGATCTTTATGAACCTATTAAAGGTAAAACGGGTAAACCATCTAATAAATCTGACAAGGATTGGGAGAAAGTGAATAGAAAGACTATAGAAAAAAATAAATCAAACAAGGATATGGCTCGAGAGAAAAATGTTGAGGCTTTATGGAAAAAACTTGCCAACTTGTATAAAAGAAAATCCCCAAAAAATAAGACCTTTCTTGTTAGAAAACTTGTTCATATGAGATTTAAAGATAGGAGTAGTATCGCTAAACACTTAAGTTATTTTAAAGACATTATGAATCGCCTAACCAATCTAGAAGTCATATTGTCTGATAAATTGCAGGCTTCTTTGCTTCTTAATACTTTGTAAAACAATTAGGAGACTTTGGTGGTTACCTTAAGTAATTCACCTCTTGAAGGCAAACTGTTTATGGATGAAGTTTGTGAAAGTTTATCAAATGAAGAAACCATGAGAAAGGATCAAGGCTCTTCTACCCACTCAAAAGCACTAGTTACTAAAAGGCATGTGTAGACTCTTGATTTTGGCCCTAGCTAATCTGATGTTAATTAAAGAAAGACCTAAGTCATAATCGGTCCATTCTTACTAAGCTTAAAGCTATTTTAAGCTTTTGATTAGATTGGTACAATTCCATAAGGCCTAAAATAATTACGGTTTAATTTTTAAATCCCAGAAACTGTCCAAAAGCAAAATTTGGTTCGATATGGATCATACCAATCAAATTGGGCCTACCCAATTCGATATGGACATTCATATCAAATGTCCATATCAAATTAGGCATTGCCCAATTCAATATGGACCTTGTCCATATTGAATTAGGGCAATCCTATTTAGATATGGAGCTTGTCCATGCCTACCCTAATTTGATATGGAGCTTGCCCATGATGAAATAGGATTGCCAATTCGATATGGTCATGGTTTGCCTTGAATTCAATTTATTTTAATCCAACATGGACACAATTTCCCTTGAATTAAAAATGATCTAATTCGATATGCTTTAGGGAAACCATTTTTTCTAAACAGAAAATTAAAAGTTCGGTCATGGGGCTTTAACCTAATGTATTTACTATAAATACAAGACGAAAAGAATGGAGAAAGGGGTAGCAACATCTTAAGTCACAGAATGCAGCAACAATTACAAAAAGCAATCCAAAATACACATAACCATAGTAAACCAGAAGGCAGCAGCATACTGTCTTCACTTTGTTCAACCAAAATTCTACAACTGGTGCAAACATAAAGCTTGAATCAACGTGAAATATTAGTGGAATCAATAAATGGAGGTTTGAAATTCTTTATCAAATCTGATTGAAAATTCATAGTAGTTCATTCATTATTATTTCATTTAATTATTTTATTTCATTCTTCTGTTGTTTTTTTATAAAATATCCAATAAACTATTTAAGAATCCATGCCCACAAAACTTACTTTGAATGCCCAGTAAACTACTTATCCATAGGAGCTTATTTAACCATAATTCAAATATCACAGTAACCTTAAATACACATAACCACAATAAACCAGAAGGAAGTAGCATACTGTCTTCACTTTGTTCATCCAAAATTCTACAACCGGTGCAAACATAAAGCTTGAATCAACGTGAAATATTAGTGGAATCAGCAAACGGAGGTTTGAAATTCTTTATCAAATTTGTTTGAAAATTCAAAGTAGTTCATTCATTATTATTTCATTTAATTATTTTATTTCGTTCTTCTGTTGTTTTTTTTATAAAATATCTAACAAACTATTTTAGAATCCATGCCTACAAAACTTACTTTGAATGTCTAGTAAACTATTTTATCCATAGGAGCTTGTTTAACCTTAATTCAAATATCACAGTAACTTTAAAACACATAACCACAATAAACCAGAAGGCAATGGCATATTGTCTTCACTTTGTTCAACTGAAATTCTACAACTGGTGCAAACATAAAGCTTGAATCAACGTGAAATATTAGTGGAATAAACAAACGGAGGTTTGAAATTCTTTATCGAATCTGTTTGAAAATTCATAGTAGTTCATTCATTATTATTTTATTTCATTCTTCTGTTGTTTTTTATAAAATATCCAATAAACTATTTGAGAATCCATGCCTACAAAATTTACTTTGACTGTCCAGTAAACTACTTTATCCATAGGAGCTTATTTAAACTTAATTCAAATATCACAGTAACCTTAAATAAATATCACATTGGCTTTAGTCTCATACAATATCAATTTGGATTAAATATTCGATGGCCCAAAGTTTATAAATATAATTACAGTACTTTTGTTTTTTAAAACCAAAACCCTAGCTTTGTTTTCTCAAACAAAAATAGTAGCTTTGTTTACTAAGACCAAAATAGTAGCTTTGTTTTAATGACCAAAACCTTAATGCAAATCCCAAAACCCTAATTTTCATTTATAAAAGAGTAAAACCAATTCCCAAACCTTGAAACCCTAAACTCTAATCATATTTTCCTAAAACCTTAATTCATAAGTTAAAACCCTAGTTTTATGCATTTATATTCCAATGTAACATTAAAATCTAGAATGATTATGTGATTTATTATATGTTCATGATGGATAATTTATTTGTTTTGTGATGGATGGTTTACTTTTATTTATGATGGATGATTAACTATCTTTTATTGGTTTACCTTAGTTTTAAAAATGTAAAGAGATATATTTCCACTTTATGGGTACCTCATTAGTCAAGTCCCATGTAATTTAAAATATTTCAAGTTTTGGATTAATGTAAAGGACATGTTTTCACCAAATGGTGGGTGTCCTATTTTATTTTGTTTTGGACATTGGACATGCTTGTAAAGGCATATTTCCATCTTGTATAGGTGCCCATTTATTGTTTTGTTTGAACATATTTTGATTTTAATAAAATAATTATTTATTTTGATAATTGCATGTAACATCGATGATATTTCAATAAGTTTAGAATTTAATAATATTTAGATCTTAAAAGGAAGTCGGTTCCAATGAACTAGGCGTTATTGTGGTACTATGTCATTCTCACCTTTCCCAAACATACCCTACTTTCTGAGCCTATTAGGGGGTTGGGGATTCCTTAAGAATCGAGTCATCCACCCCTTTCTTTTTTTCAGCTCGTCCGGGTGGAGAATCTATTTTCTCTGGGTTTAGGCCCATGTTCTTTAAGGCACTGAGCCTAACAGTGCCGAAGTCACAAGAATCATTCCATATGAGAGTAGGGGCAAAAATCCCTCCCCATTGTGGCGACTCCATTGGGAATAAGAGAAGATGATTCCATTGGTCTTTATATTACTTTATTCTTTCTTATTATGATATTGTCCATTGCATTATTTAGATTGCATTGTGTGCGTAAGTAAGGATGCCCGTATAACCCGTATTGTGTTATGTAAGGGATACATACTTTCCTCAATGTATGAAAATTATAGACCTTTAATTTTTTACCTAAGATAGTACGATCCTAATTAAATAAATTTGATCCAACTTTAAAAGATTTAAAGCTATTTTATGGCTTTTAAAAAAGTCAGGTCAATTTTGAATGGCATAAATTCAACTGGTTCAAATTATAAAACCCTAAATTAAATATATTTGGCCTAAAATTAAAAGTTTTTAGTTGAAAAATTGAAAATTATTGGACTAGTTTAAGTCGAGGCAGCCCAAAACGACATGAGTGTTTTATTAGTTTTTATTATAGATTTGTGTCTTATTTATTATGATAATTATTGTTTTATTTAGGTATTTTGTTAGTTTTAATCGGTTTATTTAGTGGTTTCATCAATTTTGGTAGTTTTAGTTTATTTCAATGTTTTTGTCACTTTTATCCTAGTTTTTAGTGTGGTGTTTATGTTTTGTTGGTTATTGTTTATTTAATTCTTGTTTAAAGTTTGTTTCAAGTTTTGTTTTAGGTTTAATATGCAAGGAACCATGCTAAGTAAGGAAAAAACTAAGAAACAAGAGAAAGAGAACAATGGACAATAGCTGACACATGCAGAGGACACGGCCAAGCTTGTGGCCGTGTCCCATACCAAGCTAAGGAGAAGCCACAAGACACAGAAGAAGACACATGCAAGGGACACGGCCAAGCTTGTGGCCGTGTCCCTCCAAAAAAGCTCCAACACGGCCAAGTTGCTTAAGCTTGGCCGTGTCTCACTCAAGTCCAAAGAAAAAGAAAGAAGAAAATCAAGCAGTAGAAGACACAAGCAAGGGACACGGCCAAGCTTGTGGCCGTGTCCCTCCAAAGACCTCAGACACGGCCAAGTCCCTTTGAGCCTGGCCGTGTCTCTCATGGATCAAAGACAAAGCGGATTTTTAAAGCGAAGGTTTCATATAAATAGGAGAATTAGGGTTTTCAAGGGGGAGTTGAGAGTTTGAGTTTGTTTGAGCCGTCAAAGAGAAGAAGTTAGGGTCTATATCTTGTTTTCTTTGATTTTTTATTACACTTTTGATTAAACTAGCCTAGATTAGATTTGTTCTCGCCATTGATACATTCTTCGAGCAAGTTCTGAACAAGAGATTCTTCAAGAGCTAAGAAGTTTGTAACTTGGTTTTGTTCTCGAACTTTATCTCTTTAATTTCATTGGAATTGTATTTGAGAATATTATCATGTCTCAATTGATTTCTTTGGATATTAATGAGATGAGTATGTTTGATAGCATTATGAACTAATTTGATCTAGTCTAGGGTTTGTATGGATCTGCTATGATTGTATGAATTGGTTATTCTCTTAACTAATAATTTCTTTAGCCTTGATTGAATGGATTATTGTTAATATATAATTGATTGGCCACCAATTATGTGTTTTAAGGTATTAGATGATGGATTGAGAGATGAAGTTTAATGCTGGAACAATTCAATTAGGGACTTAGGTGAATTAGAGATATAACCTAGGAAAAGATTATTTCAATTGTAACAAGATTATTTGAGAGAGGTTTGAATGCGAGAGCTTATTTCCTTTATTCAATTAATTAAGTTGCTTGAGATTTAATCTTTGAAATTAAATTAGTTAAGAGGAATAACCGTTCATACATATAAATAGTAGAGAAGTGCAAACCCTAGACCATTCTATTAAGTGAATCAATACATCAGCTTAATTTACTTTTATTGTTCTAAAATTTCAATCGATCTGTCTTCATTAGTTAGCAATTTAAATTTATTCATTACTTATTATTTATAATCTGATAATCAATTAGCTACTTTAGCTTCCTTGTGAGACGACCTTGGGGCGATCACCTTTGCTATAGCTACCTCGTATACTTGTGAGTGACGCTTTATAGTATAGTACTTAATTAGAGCGCAACAATGAGCTAGTGCTCATGTCGATTTGGATGTCCAAAATTGACATGAGCAATTTGGATGACCCAAATCGACATGAGCCCAGTCCATGTCGATTTGGGAACACCAAATCAACATGGACTAGCTCCATGTCGATTTAGATGTGCCAAATCAACATAATCCTAAGTTATTTTGAGTTTTGGCCAGTCATTTGGTTTCCTAATTAAGCTAGAATTTGTTTTAACCACATATTAGGTTTATGATTTTGGGTCAGTGTTTGCCTATAAATAATGATGCTTAATGTTAATAACAGGGGGAGGAAGAATCAAACAGTAAGCATTAAACTATGAGAAACCATAACAATATTAAGGATTGAGGGAGCAGAGACACAGAACATAAAACCATCAAACCAAGAAGGTAGTGGAAGACTGTCTTGATTCTATTCAACCGAGATTTAACCATTAGCACAAATATAGAGCTTGGATCAACATAAAATATCAGTAGAACCAAAAATGAAGGTCTGCAATCCCTTTTATCAGTTTGTTTTCAATTCACAGTAGCTCATATATTCTTCTTTCGTTATTTTATTTCGTTACTATACTTTATGAGATATCCAGTAAATTATTTAAGAATCCATGCCCATAAAACTTACTTTAATTGTCCAGTAAATTGTTTTATCCTAGGTAGTGTACTTAACCTACTTTCAATATCACAATAAACTTGATTCAATATCACAGTAGCAATAGCCATTGATTTCATGCAATATTAATTTGAATTAGATATATATATATATCCAGTGATCTAAAATTCATAATTATAGCTAAAGTAGTTTGGTTTTCTTAAAATAAAACAATATCCTTATTCTAATAACCAAAACCCTAATTTTGTTTCTTTAAAATCCTAAAATAAATTTTCAATCATAAAATTCTAAAATTAGTTTTCAATCATAAAATCCTAAAATCAGTTTTCAATCGTAAAATCCTAAATTCAGTTTTCAATCATAAAACCCTAATTTTTACCTTAAAACCCTAATTTAGGAAAAATCCTAATTTGTATAAATATAAAACTCTAGTTTAGATAAAACACTAATTCCTCAATAAAACCATATCATGTAAATCGTTTACCTTTTAGGGGCGCTGCCCCCTTGACCCCCACCCTTTAAAGGCTAGTAGGACCACCGTAAGCGCGACTTATGTCATCACGCACTATATTTCCTTAATGGGGGTAATATCAAGATGTGTATTTATTTTCTTTATAATTATTCTATTATTTTCATATATGTTTTTTCCCTTGCTTTATTATTTTTCTTAGATTTATATATCTTTTAAAATATACTTGTAAGAGGCATGTTTTCACTCATGGGTGCCTTAATTATTTAATTAATTTATTTTTTGTAAGTTTAATTTAATTAAAGACTTTGGATAATTGTAAGGAACATGTTTCCACCAATTGGTGGGTGTCCTTTTACTTTGGATATTATTATAAGGGCATGTTTCTGTTTTATACGGGTGCCCATTTTGTTAGTTTGGACTTTTCTTAACTTTAGTGAATATTTTTTTTTTCTATTGCTTGAAATATGGATAATATTTTAATAAGTTAAGAATTTAATAGTATTAAGACCTGAAAAGGTAGTCAGTTCCAATGACTCGGGCATTATGGGGGTGCTGGGTCATTCTCCCTTTTCCCACATGTATCCAACTTTTCAAACCCAATAAGGGATTGGGAATTTCTTAGGAATGGAGTTATCCACCCCTTTCTATTTTCCTATCCCGTCCAAGTGGCGACTCTATTTTCTCCAGGTTTAGGCCTGTCTTCTCTAAGGCCTTGAGTCTAACAATACCGAAGTCGGAAGAACCATTTCACATGGGAATAGGGGCAAACATCCCCACTCACAGTGGCGACTCCACTGGGGATAAGAGAAGCTGATTTCGTTGGTCTTTATATTATTTTATTCTTTCTTATTATGATATTATCCATTGCATCATTTAGATTGCATTATGTGCATGAATTGGGATGCCCGTGCAACCCATGTAGTGTTTTGGAAGGGATACCATACTTTTACTCAAGGTATGGAGATCGAGCATGGCTTAACCACTCATAGTCTTGTACCTTTTGGTATATACTTGCTTTGGAAGCCTAAACTTTTCAACCCAAAGACTTAAGCTCATGCAATTGGCCTAGTTATGTTTCTTAGATTTTTACCCAAAATGCTTGTTGTTTGACTATGATGCATATATCTTAGTTTGAACCATGGCTTATTTGTTTTGTTATTTTTCTAATATGACCTACCTATGTTGTAAGCTGAAAATAGTTCTATTCCTTTAAGCTAAAAGACTAAAAATATATTTAATCTTTTTCAAGGTCTTTGAATATGAAAACCCTTCAAGATGGGTCAAAAATCTTTTTCCACCTTATAGCCCAAACTTAAAAGCCCAAAGGCTTTGAAACAAAATTATTTTCACTTCATCTAAAATCACAACCTTTTCTTAAAAAGAGCTTACAAATATTTATGTCAATTATGGAATACCAAAAATCGATTGTAGGCCTAGTTTATAAAAAGAATCATTAATCATAGGCTTATTTTTGGCATGAATCATTAGTTTTTTTTTTTCAAATGGAAAATATATCTATAATAAACCTCTTAATTTAGTTTTTATTCAATATAGCATAAATACTATTTTAGTTGGGATTCAATGGATTAAAGCCTAACTAATGGGAATTATCATGGACTAACTTCTAAGCTTGAAAATATAACTATTTGTTAAAATCATCTGAGGGAATTTTTGTGAAAATAAGATATCTCATGTTGGTATTTTTTTTACTATATACCTAGGGAAAGAGACTTGCCATTTATGTGTGGATAATATAAGGTTGGAAGGAACATCCTGATTATCTTTGTTTGTTTATTACTTATGTGTCCATGCATTCATGCATACATGCATTACATTACATGGCATTGATCCTTTCTGGCACACAAAACAACAATTCAAGGGCATACAACGACACCACGTACAACAGTGACTTTGATTCAAGTGCTTCATTGGGAGGATGGATGCAAACTAGCTAAGGGATATAGTCAATGAGATTGTCAAAGCTAGGATGGCTGAGCTACAGGATTAATTGGCTGAAATTTTAAAGACCCAGTTGATTAAAATTCTGGAGATTATCAATAATGATAATGAGACATCTCCCATTAACATAAAGAAGAAGGGAAAGGCCACATTAATAAGGAACATGTCTACTAATATATATCAAATGAAAAATGAAGGGTCAATCCCTATTCTACAATACCAGTTAAACCATGTGATGTCTAAGAGGAGCAATAAGGGCAGCTACCTCCCTAATAGGCAAAGTCAAAGGGAAAAAAGAGGTGCTGAGAAAAATGCAACAATTGAACTAGCAAAGAAGCATAAATTTTCATACTTGGGGGAACCTTTGTCAAAGATTTTAGAAAATCTAATGAAGATGGATTTGTTACAACCATTGGCACCTCAGCCTCTACACAAGCCTCTGCCATCAAGTTTTAATGCCAAGGTCTTCTGTCAATTCCATCAAGTGCGAGGGCATGAGATAGATAAATGTGTTCGATTAAGGCATAAGATCTAAGATTTGATTGACAATGGAAAGCTACCTAAGCCTGATAAGCCCAACACTAAGAATTATCCTCTGCCTAAATTTGGAAGGACGCCACCGCTTGCAACCTTCATGATGGAGGGAGGATTGGATAAGAGTTTTATCTTGTCATCTTGTCATGATATGGATGGAGAAGCTGCTAAAGCGGATGTACTACTAAGCAATCTTGGACTAACTGTGGATGATGAAACAATGATCCTTGATGATGGAAAAATACTTACCCTTCATATATCTAAATAAACGAAGCATCTTCAACTCCAACTCAACAAACTTCCCTTGGCTTGTTTGGTTTTTGTTTCATTTTCTTTCTTTGGTGTTTTATTAGAACAATTATGTTTTTCAAATTAAAATTGCTTGAATAAACTGCTTTTATTGAATTTATAACTTTGTTGGCTTTTGATATTCTAGTGTTCAACAAATGACGAATCTTGCCTGATATTTATAAATTAGCGCATCTATACATCATGATTTGAATGACTTTATTAGGTGAGGGAGTTGTTCTACAACATTTAGTTGTGTATGCTTACTTAGAGTGGGCTCCTGCATAATTACCTTTGTCTAGGTTCTAGTCAATCTTAGAACATGTTTTGACAAACTTTCCAGGTGAAATTGAATTTTGCTTATTTAAGGGAGAGATGATATAGGAATTGTTTGGTAAGCCAACAACTAATATCCACCCTGTTAATATCAATCCCTAGTTCATCCCTTTTGAGCCTTCATGAAATTTTAACTTACTTTTCATTGGCTTATAAACTCCGATAACCTACTCAGAGCTGTTATGATACTTGTGACAAGTCTGATGATCACTAAATTACCATGGAGAAAGAAGATCGAGGAAATGTCTATTGAAGTTTATCTAAACTAGACCTAATATCTCAAATCTATAACATCAAGATAACAAAGGGTTCATTCTCATTTAAACAAACTCATCTTACTCCATTCATTCATAGTCAGAAGCATAAAATGGTAAAACTCTCTTGGAGTTAGGACCCAAACAAAACAAAAAAGGAGAAGAAATAAAAGAAAAGGGAAAAAGAAAAAAAAAACCCAAAAAAAGGGGCGATTAACCCAAAAGGCCGGTTTAGAAAGCCAACAGAGTTCTTCTTCCCTGAAGCATCAGAAGAATTCCACTTAGTTTACAAGGATGGATTGACATTAATTGGTATAGCCTAGCCAAAGACTTAAATACATAAGGGAAAGGCCATCGTTCATTTTATCCAACATAGCTCCAAGTTTATAATCTTGATAGTCTTAGACTTAATATTCCAAAAGGGAAAAGGACGGAAAGATAGAGTAAGGTGTCTTAAGATCAAGATAGTATTGATTGGATCTAGATTTCTGATTAATGCCAAGAAAATGAAAGGACATTTAAGCTTTGTATTTTCATGAAGTCTGAAGAAAATGATGCCCAAAAGGTGAAAATAGAACATCTAATAGTATACAGTTCCAACAATAAGTTTGTAGTGTGAAGGTTTATCCATAATGTTACATTAGCTCCAATCTCAAAATGGCCTTCGCTTAAACAATGTCCTTATAGACCCCATTTTAAGCCTATCAAAGACCTGTTGATATCTCTTGGTAGGTAGAGTCTATTAGTGGAGATAGTTTGAATACACATGTATATGAGATAGACAATATTTAAACTCAATGAGACCTTTGACCAAGTAATGTGTATGTGCCTATCTGAAGTGCAACAGTTCTTGCTCAAATCAAAATGATTCTTGAGTTTAGTATGGTAACTAGGGTTGTCATATTATAGATGTGTTAATTTGGAAAGTCGAGTCCTGTGGTACAATAACACTGATTTGACAAAGCCAAAATATGATTCTAAGATTAAAAAAATGTGTGTTTTAAAAAAAGAAAAAAGAAAAAAATTATTTTCTCATTGCATAAACCTTTAAGTTAAGGGAAGTATGTTGAACCGTCGAACCGTGAAGGACACAATGGCCAAAATAAATTATTATTGGCAAGGTTATAAAGCAGCTACCAATTGACATGTTGAATCATAGTTTGAAATGGATGTATCTCTGACTATGTTGCTTGGGCCCCACCACTCATGTTTTCAACATCTTGAAGATAAAACCAATAAATGTGAAGTCTTTTATCATTCCAATGCAAGACCTGAATGAGCTTCTAGAAAGAACCAATGAGGCTACTTTGGCTTACCATCTTGGTTTGTGAGTCAATAGAACCACTATAAGTATTAGTCATGCATATCATGCATATATGAGCATATCATAATGCATTTTGTTGTCTTGTACTGCCTATCCTTTGTCAAAGTGAACAATAGATACTCTATGAAGCAAATAATGAGAAGCAGACATAGCATCAGGGGGCATGAAAGGCCCATTGCTTGAGGAAGATCCAGTCAGTTTACAAAAATAGAGATGCATGCTTGTGTAAGGAACCAGACAAAATGCAAACATCAATTAGAACCTACATGGAAAACAAGAAATCCAGTCTCGGGTCCAAGTACCCAGTCTTGGGTCCAAGTACCCAGTATTGGGTCCAAGTACCTAAATTAAATCTAGTCTCGGGTCCAAGTACCCAAATCAAATCTAATATTGGGTCCAGAATCCAAATTATTTTTTATTCCAGAACTCTATCTAGGTCCAAAACCTAAATTATTTTTAAGTCCAGAACTCATCCTAGGTCCAGAACTCAAACCAATCTCAAGTCTAGAACCTAAATTATTTTTCGAGTCCATAACCCAAATCTTTTTCATGTCTAAAACGCAATCTGGGTCTAAAACCCAAACCACCTTGGATCTAGAATCCAAATCTTTTTCTAGTCAAGAACTCAATCCGAGTCCAGAATCTAAACCACCTTGGATCCAAAACCTAAATCTTTTTTGAGTTCAGAACTCAATCTGAGCCAGAATCCAAACCAATCTCAGGTCCATAACCCAAATTCAGACTTGGGTCCAAGTACCCAAATTAAGTCCGGTCTTGGTTCCAAGTACCCAAATTAAATCCCAATCTCGGCTCCAAGTACCAGTCCCCGAGTCTAAGTGTAACATCCTTATACCCTATATACGTACAATACATATTTCTAGCATATGTAAAATACGCATATACGGTACAAAAATGTCACAGACCGATTTACTAATTTTTTTTCACATTTCTAATTTAAAATTTCAAATTCTAAATATATAAAAATTAAATAGAATATAAATATTATTTACTTGTTATAAGAACCCAAAATAAATAATATATATAAAAATCTCTAGGAAAAATTCGCCAGAGTTTTGTCTGAATTTTGGATATCCCAAAATTTAGCAATTACTCAACCTGCAAAAAGAAAACACTCCCAAATAATTTCCAACCACCATCTCAACCATACTTTTCAATTTCACCAAGTTTCTCAAACATTTATACATATAGATATATATAATTTAAAACACACTTACTCTCCCATTTCAAATACAATGACCCAAACACTCTCTATAATATACAATATGTCAAATTCAAAACATAATATATTATGCATAAAACTCAAAATGTACAATAACATAAAAATATATACATGTTGTTGGCAGTGTTTCTGATCTCGATAGCAACTCTACAAGCTCAACTATAAGTCTAGACCCGACCTGGTCTAGAAGAACTCTCTGGCTCAACTGGGTCTACCATGTCACCTGCACGATGAAAACAATCGCGCTTTTGATAATAATAATATAACTCAATGCAATACCAAATGCATAATGCATATAGATGTCACATCAATCCACTTTCTTATATTTTTTAAATATTTCACAAGCACAACTCATAACATTATATTGCTCAATTGTATCATAATTCATAATTCACATTAAAACAAAGACAAGCATGGGCCCAAAAAGGATCTAATATGCTATTCAAATTTCAGAGTTATTGCTTTGGTACATAATGACACCATGTGTCTAGCCCCATAGGCAGTATATATATCCATGGATAATGTAACAACCCCAGTCTCTTGGACCTCAACCCGGCTAGACCCTTAGGCCCCAGTATCTTGGTCCTCAACCTGGCTAGACTGCTACAGTTTTTTAGGCTTACGACCCAATCTTTTCACCCTAAAAACATCATATTTATCAGCTGGCCTGGCTTACAACCCAGTCTTTTCATCATTCCGTAGGCAATCATAGGCATGCCGCCAAACCCAGAACTCTGAAAATTGAATAATATACTAGGCACACAATTTATTCATATCTCTCATTATTAATCTCTTTCTCATTTTTACATATTCAATCTAGGCACATTGCCTTATTTTCACTTTTTTTTTCTCATGTTTCTCATTTTTCACATCTTTCTCATTTTTCTCACTTTTATCATTTTTATCATTTTTATCAATATCAATTCATTTCATTATTGCACATATCTCATTTTTGCATTCATAACACATTACCCAATTACTTTGGGTATTTTCACATAATATGCATATTTCACATGTTACACAAATTAGCCATTATTAATGGCTTTTCATAATGCATTTAACACATATATGACATTACAAATGCCATAGCATATTATTCATACACAATCAATGAACCAAGTAGCTTAACTCATTTTTCAATCAAAATGTGTTAAGTCCAAATGTTATGCAAATATAGACATTATATTCAAAGTTTGTACATAGCTCCACTAGCAACCCAAAGCAAGCTAAAAACAACCTTCAATCCAATCTTTCTAACTTGCCCTTCACCACTTGGATGAAGCAAATCAATCTCCCTCAATGCCTAAACCAAATGTGATAGCAAATAATCATTTAGTATCACATTTAATGGCATTTCCAACATTAAATCATAATTATATATCACTCCTATAAATTTCCAAAAATTTAGCCTTTCCTTACTTCAACATTGGAATTCCATTCTACTACAATTAAATTAGTGTTTTAAGTTTATTTATATTATTAAAAACATATTTTAATACATTTAAATCATTTACATTATAAAAATACACTCTTATACACAAAATCTAAAAAATGGCCTAACATTCCCCCATTGAAGGTTTTCCATTCCAACACAATCCATTACTCATTCCAAGCTTATATTCATCAATTTTAACACTAAACAACATGCTTAAATAAATAAAATCACACAATTCAACTACTTTGGAAAATCACTTTTCCAAAACCCTAAATCTCCACTTCCATTCTCAAACTCCAACCCAACACCACCAAATCCAATATTTGACTTTAAAATACTTGTTTATGAATCAAAACAACTCATTTGGAAACAATTTGCACACTTAAAGTTCATGTTTTCAAAACCCCAAAAATCCATAACCCTAAATTCTCTCTCTTCACCATTCTTTAACCAAACTCCATCATCACTTCAATCTAACCTTAGAATCATTGTTAACTACCCAAAATAACATTATACACACCAATTCTAACAATTATAACATCCAACATAAAAATCTAAATTCTCACATAATCTAAATTTTCAAGGAATTCAAAGAAAAGAGATGGAAACTTACTAATTTTGGTGGAAATCACCAAAAATCCACTTGAAACTTGTTAATTCCTTCAATTTATGGAGTATGGAAGATGCAAAATCCTTGGTCTTCAAACTTCCATGGAAGCCAATTTCTTGAGAAGAAGAAGAAGAAGAAGAAGAAGAAGACTTTTAATATTCTTTCCTTTTCATCTTTTTTTTAACCACATATATATATATTAAAATAATTTAATATTTAATTATTTAATTATTTTTTTAATAAATTAAAAGTCCTAATTTCCCTCTTCCATTCAAAATTAATTTTTTTTTGAATTATTTTATTAATTTTGAATTTATAAGATTTAATTACTAAAATATTTTTTTTAAAAAAAAAGTGCTGACTTTTATATATGTTATATATATTTTGCACATATATCACATATATATTCCACTTTTTCATTTAAAATCCCTTCATTTTTTATTTAAAACTATTAATTTAATTTATCCTTTTAAATTATAATTTATTTTATCAAAATTTTCAAATATTAGAAATTTTCAAAAATTTTAGAATGTTACAATTCTCTCCCCCTAAAACAAATTTCGTCCTCGAAATTACCTGTCCTCAAGTCTGGAACAAATGGGGAAACTGACTCTGCATCACCTGCTCACTTTCCCATGTCGCCTCCTCAGTGACATGATTCCTCCAAAGGACTTTCACAAGTGGTACCCTCTTATTCCTCAATTCTTTAACCTCTCGTGCCAAAATCGCCACTGGTTCTTCCTCATAAGTCAGATCTGGACTCACCTCAATGGACTCCACTGACAAGATATGAGATGGGTCAGACTTGTATCTCCGAAACATCGATACATGGAAAATATTATGCATTCGATCCAACTCAGGTGGCAAAGCTAGTCTATAAGCCACTGGACCAACTCTCTCCAACACCTCATATGGTCCTATGAAACAAGGACTCAACTTCCCTTTGCGGCCAAAACTCAAAATCTTCTTCCATGGAAACACCTTTAGAAACACTTTATCTCCCACACTGAACTCTATGTCTGTTCTCTTTAAATCTAAATAGGATTTCTGTCGGTCTGAAGCTGCTTTCAAACAACCCTGAATCACCTTCACTTTCTCCTCTGTTTCCTTAATCAAATCGGGACCAACCAGTTTACCTTCTCCCACTTCATCCCAACACAAAGGTGTTCTGCATCTCTTGCCATATAAAGCCTCATAAGGAGTCGTCCCAATACTCGACTGATGACTGTTGTTATAAGCAAACTCAATTAATGGCAAAAATTTGTCCCAATTCCCAGCAAAATCAATGATACAGCTCCTCAACATATCCTCTAGAATCTGTATCACTCTCTCTGACTGTCTATCTGTCTGAGGATGGAAAGCAGTAATAAAATGAAATCGAGAACCCAGAGCATTATGCAAACTCTTCCAAAACCTCAAAGTAAACCGAGGATCTCAATCCGACACCAAAGAAACTTGGACTCCATGCAACCTGACTATCTCATTGATTTACAGCTCAGCCAATCTCTCATAAGAATAATCCATCCGAACTGGAAGAAAATGAGCTGTCTTCATCATTTGATCAACTATCACCCAGATTGCATCATGCTTCTTCTGAGTTAAAGGCCGTCCAGTCACAAAATCCATTGTCACTCTCTCCCATTTCCACTCTGGCACTGATAAAGGTTGGAGCAATCCTGAAGGAACTTGGTGCTCAGCCTTCACTTTCTGGAAAGTGAGACATCTGGATACAAACTCTGCTATGTCCCTCGTCATACCTGACCACTAATAATTTTTCTTCAAGTCTTGATACATCTTGGTACTCCCAGGGTGCATAGTAAAAAGTGACTGATGTGCTTCCTCTAATATCATTCTTTTCAATTATGCATCATCAGGAATACACAATCTATCTCTATACCATAGATTGCCATCACCCCTCACATAAAAGTCTCGACTTTCCCCTTTCTGACAAACCAACACAATTTTCTGAATTCTCTCATCTACTAATTGAGCCTCCCTAATATGATCCAACAAGACTGGCCTCAACTGCAACTGAGCCATCAGAGCACCATCATCAGAAGATTCAAATCTAGCATGCAACGCTCTTAACTCAACAAGCAATGAGATCGAATAAGCAGTCAAACCTGCCAAAGATTTTTTACTCAAGGCATCAGCAACAACATTTGACTTACCAGGATGATAATCAATCAAACAGTCGTAGTCTTTAATCAACTCTAACCACCGTCTCTGCTGAAGATTCAGCTCTTTTTGAAAACTCAGGTATTTCAAACTCTTGTGATCTGTATAAATGAAACACTTCTCCCCATAAAGATAATGTCACCAAATCTTCAAAGTAAAAACTATGGTTGCCAACTCCAAATCATGCATCGGATAATTCAGCTCATGCGGTTTCAACTATTGAGAGGCATAAGCAATGACTCTACCTTCCTGCATCAGAACACATCCTAAACCACTGTGTGAAGCATCACTGTATATCACATATGGTTTACCTTCCACAGGCAGGGTAAGGACAGGAGCCTGAGTCAACATCTCCCTCAGCTGCTCAAAACTAGCCTGACACCGATCAGTCCACACAAATTTAACTCCTTTCCGAAGTAATCTAGTAAGTGGTGTAGCTATTATAGAAAAACCCTTCACAAATCGACAATAATAGCCTACCAATCCCAGAAAACTTCTAACCTCTGTCACAGTCTTCGGTGGACTCCAATTCAAGATAGCCTCAACTTTACTCGGATCAACTTTAATACCCTCTGCTGAAGCCACATGACCAAGAAAAGCTACCTGATCAAGCCAGAACTCACACTTAGATAGCTTAGCATACAACTGCTTCTCTCTCAGAGTCTGCAATACGATCCGCAAATGTCTATCATGATCCTCCTCATTACGCGAATACACCAAAATGTCATCAATGAAGACTATCATAAACTGATCCAAAAATGGTCTGAATACCCTGTTCATCAAATCCGTAAAAGCTGCTAGTGCATTCGTCAATCCAAAAGGCATCACCAGAAACTCATAATGCCCATACCTCGTACGAAAAGTTGTCTTGGGTACATCCACATCTTTGAATCTCAACTGATGGTATGCTGATCTCAGATCAATCTTAGAGAATACTGCTGCTCCCTTCAACTGATCAAAGAGATCATCTATCCAAGGTAAAGGATACTTGTTCTTGATGGTCACCTTATTCAACTGCCTATAATCAATACACAATCTCATGGTACCATCCTTCTTCTTCACAAACAACACAGGTGCTCCCTACGGGGACACACTAAGGCGGACAAACCCTTTATCTAATAACTCCTGCAACTGCACCTTCAACTCTCTCAACTCAGTAGGTGCCATCCGATAAGGGGTAATAGAGATAGGAGTGGTACCAGGCAACAAATCGATACCAAACTCCACTTCTCTCTCAGGAGGTACCCCTGACAACTCATCAGGGAAAACATCTGAAAACTCAGTAACTGTGGGTATACTTTCAAGTAGGGATCCCACTACTCTAGTATCTACAACATGAGCAAGATAAGCCTCACATCCCTTCCGAATCATCCTCCCAGCTGAAACAGCTGAAACAAACATAGATGAAAGATACCTCTGCTCACTAGATACTATAACATCCCTACCATCCCGTGTTCTCAAAGTAACACATTTCTTCTGACAGTCTACCATAGCCCCATGCTAGGATAACCAATCCATGTCCAAAATCAGATCATATTCCCTGAAAGGCATCTCAATCAGGTCATCGAGAAACTCCTCATCCTGAACAACAACTGGACTATCTCGATACACCCTGCTCACCACAACACTATGCCCTAAAGGATTTGTCACCAAGACATCAAATTCTAAGGACTCAGAATGCAATTCAAACACAGGCAAGATGGATGCACTTATGTATGAATGCGTAGATCCAGGATCTAATAGAGCAAGGACTGAAATACCAAATAAAGAAAATGTACCCGCAATGACGACTGAAGCATCTGGCTGCCTCTGCATCACATAAACCCGCTGACATGGCCCAGCCTCATTTGGCCTACTGCCTCTGGATGTAGAGCCTCCTCTCTGACTAAACCTAGGTCGACCACCTCTACTAAAACCTCTACCACCATGACCACCTCTGACACTGGGTCGAGAAGATGCAGTATCTGCCTGCCTAACCTCTGGTGGCTCGGGACAATCTTTGATAAAATGGTCTGATGACCCACATCTAAAACACACTCCCAAAGCACCTCTCCACCAGCAGACACCAGTGAACGCAAGTAGGTGGAGTAGGTCTCTGAGCCACTGGATTCGGAGCACTAGCCACTGAAACTGCAGGTCTCTGTCTCTGTCTCTGCTGCTGTACTGACCTGCCAAACTACCCCTGACTCCTACTAAACCTCTGAAAATGTCCCCCTCAGCCTGTCTTCACTGATGAAGACCCTGCCTCATTCTGGGGTCTCCTAACTCTGGTCTCCTCAACCCTTGCAGCTGCTGCAAGACTCTGTGCCCTCTCAACACTCCTGGTAGCTGCAACTAACTGGGAGAAATCCTGATACTGAGAGCCTGCGATGATGCACAAGATAGAGGGTCTCAGTCCCTCCTTAAACCCCCTACACTTGTCAAACTTGTTAAAAATGATCCTACCAGCATAGTGACTCAACCGGATAAACTTGATCTCATACTTGGTCACTGTCCTGGTATCATGTCTCAGACTCAGGAACTCCATCTTCTTTGCATCTTTATACTCTCTCAGAGTATACTTCTACTCAAATTCCCACAGAAAATCATCATAGGTCAGGACTGGTGGATCATCTAGAGCATGTGGAACCGTCTTCTACCAATCATATGCATCTCTCTGCAGAAGAGATCTGGCATAATCAAACTTTTCTTCTGGACTGGCCTGTAACTGAATAAATATCCTCTGAACCCGGTCTAGCCACTGCTCTGCTACAGCAAGATATGTAGTACCAACAAAGTCCTCAACCCCATACTTTCTCAATTTATCATACTGCCTCACCGGCAACTGCGGCTATGGCTGTGGTGTCTGCGGAACTAGAGTCTGCCTCAACAACTCTACCATATGCCATACCCAGCCAGGCAGAACCTCATTAGCTGTTGGTCTCACAGGCACAGAAACAGATGCCTCACCAGCAGATACAACTCTAGCTCCATCTCTACCCTCATCTGGAGCCACACTCTCTGCACTACCCTCAGTAGCCTGATGCGGCTGAGATGCCATAACTACCTATATCTGCAAACAAAGCAGAAAATACTATATCAGAGATCAGAAACTGCCAGTGCCAATGCATGTATTATAATTAAAAACTATTTTTCAAATTTCCCATTTTCTCTCTCTATCATCCCACCTAGGTCGAGAACCTCAAGCCTAGGCTCTGATACCAAAACAAATGTAACACCCTTATACCCTATATACATACAATACATATTTCTAGCATATGTAAAATACGCATATACGGTACAAAAATGTCACAGACCGATTTACTATTTTTTTTTACATTTCCAATTTAAAATTTCAAATTCTAAATATATAAAAATTAAATAGAATATAAATATTATTTACTTGTTATAAGAACCCAAAATAAATAATATATATAAATCTCTAGGAAAAATTCGCTAGAGTTTTGTCTGAATTTTGAATATTCCAAATTTAGCAATTACTCAACCTGCAAAAAGAAAACATTCTCAAATAATTTTCAACCACCATCTCAACCATACTTTTCAATTTCACCAAGTTTCTCAAACATTTATACATATAGATATATATAATTTAAAACACACTTACTCTCCCATTTCAAATACAATGACCCAAACATTCTTTATAATATACAATACGTAAAATTTAAAACATAATATATTATGCATAAAACTCAAAATGTACAATAACATAAAAATATATACACGTTGCTGGAAGTGTTTCTGATCTCGATCGCAACTCTACAAGCTCAGCTATAAGTCTAGACCCGACCTGGTCTAGAAGAACTCTCTGGCTCAACTAGGTCTACCCTGTCACCTGCGCTATGAAAACAATCGCACTAAGCCGAAGCCTAGTGGTACAAACTTTGATAATAACAATATAACTCAATGCAATACCAAATGCATAATGCATATAGATGTCACATCAATCCACTTTCTTATATTTTTTAAATATTTCATAAGCACAACTCATAACATTATATTGCTCAATTGTATCATAATTCATAATTCACATTAAAACAAAGACAAGCATGGGCCCAAAAAGGATCTAATATGCTATTCAAATTTTAGAGTTACTGCTTTGGTCCATAATGACACCATGTGTCTAGCCCCGTAGGCAATATATATCCATAGATAATGTAACAGCCCCAGTCTCTTGGACCTCAACTCGGCTAGACCCTTAGGCCCCAGTAACTTGGTCCTCAACCCGGCTAGACTGCTACAGTTTTTGAGGCTTATGACCCAGTCTTTTCACCCCAAAAATATCATATTTATCAGCTGGCCTGGCTTACGACCCAGTCTTTTCACCATTCCAGCGTATAGCCCGTAGGCAATCATAGGCATGCCGCCAAACCCAGAACTCTGAAAATTGAATAACATACTAGGCA
Organism: Garcia nutans; assembly: GCA_947685225.1. Classification (NCBI taxonomy): domain Eukaryota; kingdom Viridiplantae; phylum Streptophyta; class Magnoliopsida; order Malpighiales; family Euphorbiaceae; genus Garcia; species Garcia nutans. The sequence goes on from CANTUV010000008.1 coordinate 58,233,184, forward strand.
CACAATTTATTCATATTTCTCATTATTAATCTCTTTCTCATTTTTACATATTCAATCTAGGCACATTGCCTTATTTTCACTTTTTTTCTCATGTTTCTCATTTTTCACATCTTTCTCATTTTTCTCACTTTTCTCATTTTTATCAATATCAATTCATTTCATTATTACACATATCTCATTTTTGCATTCACAACACATTACCCAATTACTTTGGGTATTTTCACATAATATGCATATTTCACATGTTGCATAAATTAGCCATTATCAATGGCTTTCACAATGCATTTAACACATATATGACATTACAAATGTCATAGCATATTATTCATACACAATCAATGAACCAAGTAGCTTAACACATTTTTTAACCAAAATGTGTTAAGTCCAAATTTTATGCAAATATAGACATTATATTCAAAGTTTGTACATACCTCCACTAGCAACTCAAAGCAAGCTAAAAACAACCTTCAATCCAATCTTTCTAACTTGTCTTTCACCACTTGGATGAAGCAAATCAATCTCCCTCAATGCCTAAACCAAATGTGATAGCAAATAATGATTTAGTATCACATTTAATTACATTTCCAACATTAAATCATAATTACACATCACTCCTACAAATTTTCAAAAATTTAGCCTTTCCTTACTTCAACATTGGAATTCCATTCTACTACAATTAAATTAGTGTTTTAAGTTTATTTATATTATTAAAAACATATTTTAATACATTTAAATCATTTACATTATAAAAATACACTCTTATACACAAAATCTCAAAAATGGCCTAACCTTCCCCCATTGAAGGTTTTCCATTCCAACACAATCCATTACTCATTCCAAGCTTATATTCATCACTTTTAACACTAAAAAACATTCTTAAACAAATAAAATCACACAATTCAACCACTTTGGAAAATCACTTTTCCAAAACCCTAAATCTCCACTTCCATTCTCAAACTCCAATCCAACACCACCAAATCTAATATTTGACTTTAAAATATTTGTTTATGAATCAAAACAACTCATTTGGAAACAATTTGCACAATTAAAGTTCATGTTTTCAAAACCCCAAAAATCCATAACCCTAAATTCTCTCTCTTCACCATTCTTTAACCAAACTCCATCATCACTTCAATCTAACCTTAGAATCATTGTTAACTACCCAAAATAACATCATACACACCAATTCTAACAATTATAACATCCAACATAAAAATTCAAATTCTCACATAATCTAAATTTCCAAGGAATTCAAAAAAAAGAGATGGAAACTTACTAATTTTGGTGGAAATCACCAAAAATCCACTTGAAACTTGTTAATTCCTTAAATTTATGGAGTATGGAAGAAGCAAAATCCTTGGTCTTCAAACTTCCATGGAAACCACGTTCTTGAGAAAAAGAAGAAGAAGAAGAAGACGACTTTTAATATTCTTTCCTTTTCATCTTTTTTTTAACCACACACACACACACACATATATATATATATATTAAAATAATTTATTATTTAATTATTTAATTATTTTTTTAATAAATTAAAAGTCCTAATTTCCCTCTTCCATTCAAAATTAATTTGTTTTTGAATTATTTTATTAATTTTGAATTTATAAGATTTAATTACCAAAATACCCTTTTCTTTTAAAAAGTGTTGACTTTTATATATGTTATATATATTTGCACATATATCACAGATATATTCCACTTTTTCATTTAAAATCCCTTCATTTTTCATTTAAAACTATTAATTTAGTTTATCCTTTTAAATTATAATTTATTTTATCAAATTTTCCAAAAATTAAAAAGTTTCAAAAATTTTAGAATGTTACACTAAATACCTAGTCTTGGGTTAGAACCTAAAACATTTTTGGGTCCAGAACCCAAGCCACTCAAATTCGTGTTCAGAACCCATCCTTGTCCAAAATTATTTCAAAATTCATGTTGCTTTTTACTCTCTGAATCAATTCAAGATCGTACAAGTAGGGGGTAAACTATAGACCTTTAATTTTGGCCCTAAGTTAATTTATGCCCTAATTAAATAAATTTGATCCAACTTTAAAAGATTTCAGCTAGTTTACAACTTTTTAATAATTCGGTTCAATTTTGAATGGCATAAATTCAACTAGTTCAAATTATAAAAACCTAAATTGAATATATCCAGCACAAATTAAAAGTTTCTAGTCTAGAAATTGAAAATTATTGGACTGATTTAAGTTAAGGCGGCCCAAAATGACATGAGCTAATGCCCATGTCGATTTGGATATTCAAAATCGACATGGACTAGCTCCATGTTGATTTGGACATGCCAAATTGACATGGTCCTAGGTTATTTTGAGTTTTGGCCCGTCATTTGGTTTCCTAATTAAGCTAGAATTTATTTTAAACATGGCTTAGGTTTAGGGTTTTGCGTCAGTATTTGCCTATAAATAATGATGCTTAATGTTAATAATAGGGGGACGAATAATCGAATAGTAAGCATTAAATGAACAAAAACCCTAGCAATATTAAGGATTAAGGGAGCGGAGACACAAAAAAATAAAACCATTAAACCAAGAAGGCAGTGGAAGACTATCTTCATTCTGTTCAACAGAGATTTAACCGTTGGCGCAAATATAGAGCTTGGATAAACACAAAATATCGGTGAAACCAACAATGGAGGTCTGCAATCCCTTTAATAAGTTTGTTTTGAATTCATAATAACTCTTATATTGTGGTTCTATTATTTTATTTCGTTAGTATACTCTATGAGATATCCAATAAATTATTTAAGAATTCATGGCCATAAAACTTACTTTGATTGTCCAGTAAACTGTTTTATCCAAGGTAGTGTACTTAACCTATTTTCAATATCACAGTAAACTTGATTCAATATCACAGTAACAATAGCCATTGATTTCACACAGTATTAATTTGAATTAGATATATCCAGTGATCTAAAATTCATAATTATAGCTAAAGTAGTTTGGTTTTCTTAAAATAAAACAGTATCCTTGTTTTAATAACCAAAACCCTAATTTTGTTTCTCTAAAATGCTAAATCAGTTTTCAATCATAAAACCCTAATTTTTACCTTAAAACCCTAATTTAGAAAAAATCCTAATTTGTATAAATATAAAACCCTAGTTTTGATAGAAACCCTAATTCTCCAAAAAAAAAAACCATACCATGTAAAACGTTTACCTTTCGGGGACGCTATCCCCTTGACCCCCGCCCTCTAACAAGCTAGCGGGACAGTTGTAAGCAAGACTTGTGTCGTCGCGCATTATATTTCCTTAATGGGGTAATATCAATATGTGTTTGTTTATTTTCTTTTTAATTTTTTTAATTATTTTCATATGTATTATTTTTTTCCCTTGATTTATTCTTTTCTTTAGATTTATATATTTTTTTAAATATACTTGTAAAAAGCATGTTTTCACTCATGGGTGCTTTATTTATTTTTTTTTTTGTAAGTTTAATTTATTTAAAGACTTTGGGATAATTGTAAGGGACATATTTTCATCAATTGGTGGGTGTCCTATTTTTATTTACTTGTACTTTGGACATTATAATAAGGGTATGTTTCTGTTTTATACGGATGCCCATTTTGTTGGTTTGGACTTTTTTGATTTTAGTGAATATTTCTTTATTTTCATTGCATGAAGTATGGATAATATTTTAATAAGTTAAGAATTTAATACTAATAAGACCTGAAAAGAAGGCCGGTTCTAATGAGTCTGCATTATGGGGGTGCTGGGTCATTCTCACCTTCACCAGACATATCCAAATTTCAGAACCCAAAAAGGGGTTGTGGATTCCTTAGGAATTAAGTCATCCATCCCTTTCTATTTTCCTGGCCGGTCCGGGTGGTAACTCCATTTTCTCAAGACTTAGGCCCGTGTTCTCTAAGGCCCCGAGCCTAAACAGTGCCGAAGTCGCAAGAATCATTCTACCAGGAGTAGGGGCAAAAATTCCCGCTCACAGAGGTGACTCCACTGGGGATAAGAGAAGTTGATTCTGTTGGTCTTTATATTATTCTATTCTTTCTTATCATGATATTATCCATTGCATCATATTAGATTGCATCATGTGCGTGAGTTAGGACGTCCGTGTAACTCGTGTTGTGTTATGTAAGGGATACCATACTTTCACTCAAGGTATGGAGATCAAGCATGGCTTAACCACTCATAGCCTCGTACCTTTTGGTATATACTTCCTATGAGAGCCTAAACTTTTCAACCCAAAGAATTAAGCTCATGTAATTGGCCAAGTTATTTTCCTTAGGTTTTTACCCCAAATGTTTATTGTTTGACTATGATAGATAGATCTTGGTTTGAACCATGACTTATTTGGTTTGTTATTTTTCTAATATGACCTACCTATGTTGTAGGCTCAAAGTAGTTCTATTCTTTTAAGCTAAAAGACCAAAAATATTTTTAATAATTTTAAGGTCTTTGGACATGAAAACCTTTCAAGATGGGTCAAAAATCTTTTTTCACCCTATGGCCCAAACTTAAAAGCCCAAAGGCTTTGAAACAAAACTATTTTCACTTCATCTAAAATCACAACCTTTTCTTAAAAAGAGCTTACAAATATTCAGGTCAATTATAGAATAGAAAAAATCGATTGTAGACCTAGTTTAATTATGGGCTTATTTTTTGCATGAATCATTAGTTTTTTTTTTTCAAATCAGAAATCTATCTATGATAAACCTCTTAATTTAGTTTTAATCCAATATATCATAAAAGCTATTTTAGTTGAGATTCGATAAATTAAAGCCTAATTAATAAAAATTATCATGGACTGACTACTAAGCTTGAAAATATAACTTTTGGTTAAAATCATTCGAGAAAATTTTTGCAATAATAAGATATCCCATGTTGGTATTTTGTTGACTATATACCTAGGAAAAGAGACTTGCCATTTGTGTGTGGATGATATAAGGTTGAAGGAATGTCCTGATTATCTTTGATTCTTCATTACTTGTGTGTCCATGCATATATGCATTACATTACATGGCATTTATCCTTTCTGGATCACAGACCTAGAATATAGTAATTTAAGAGCATACAACAAAGACAAGTATGAGCTTATAAATCCCGATAATCTACCCTGAGCTCTTATGACACTTATGACAAGTCTGATGATCACTAAATTACCAAGGAGAAAGAGGATTGAGGAAATGTCTATTGAAGTTTCTCTGAATTGGACCTAATATCTCAAATTTATAACATCAGGATAACAAAGGGTTCATCCTCATTGAAACAAACTCATCCAACTCCATTCATCCATAGTCATATGTATAACATGGTACAACTCTCTTAGAGTTAGAACCCAAACAAAATAAAAAAGGAAAAAAAGAATTTAATAAATTAAGAATTTAATAGTATTAAGGCCTGAAAAGAAGGTCGGTTTTAATAAACCAGGCGTTATGGGGGTGCTGGGTGTAGACCCTTAATTTTTAACCAGTCCAATCAGATATTTTTAAACAGTCCAAAATAATTTTTGTGGTATTTTAATTAAATAATATCTATTTTTAATAAAAAATAAAAAAAGTTATAATAAAATGGAAAAATAAATAATAAATAAATAAAAATCGGTGACAGAAGAATCGGTGATGAGAAATTTTCATTATGGGCAACAAATTGGCTGCAAGCCAATTCGCCGCAGATTTTTCTATGGCGAAATGGCCATAGGCCAATTCACCATAGAAAAATCCTATGGCGAACTGGCCTGTGGCCCGCGCCCAAGCCAGCAGCACCTGCAGCAATTTTTTTCTCCAGCGCACTTTCGCACGCCTGGCCTGCGCACAGTTTTGCCAAAACACTATTCTACATGGTTTTTAATTTTTTTTTCCAAAAACATTTTTATTTTCTTAGCCAATTAGCATTAGGTTTTTTTATTTTTTTCTTATAAATACCACATTAAAGACACAGAATGGGGCTAAAATTTTTTATCGGACTTTTGGAGTTTTGATCTTAAAAGAGGATCTGGACCTTTGAAGCTCGGAATTATTTTTGACAGTCTATTCATAATCGCAAGCTTGATGAATCAAGATGTAATATCCTCATATATGCCCTAGAAGTATTGGTTATATTGTTATTATAATTGGATTGAATGTATATGTTATGTGTTTTGGGAAAGAAAGAGGGTTTAGAGACAAGTTTATATGTTGTTTATATGATGATATAACTAACATATACATAAGTCAAATAGAGAGTCAATGCAAGAAGATATTTATTTGAGATTTGTGAAATTACTTAAATGGGCACATATGAGACAAAAGATTAATTAAATGGATGAAGGGCATTTAAGTAATTGTTTTGTTAAATTGTGTGGTGGAGAATTAAAGAAGAAGAAATGGTTGATATGTAATGATTCTTCTTCTCTTCTCATGTGTGTGCCGACCATTGAAGAAAAGAGAGAGCAAGAGAGGTGTGTTTGATGCTAGAACCAAATTGAAGAAGGAATCAAGGGATTTGGTTAGAGATTTGTGAAATTTCTTCATTTAAGGTAAGTACTCACTTGTTTTCCTTTGTTAATTTTGAAGTTGTGTCTAATGTGAATTGTGATTTGTTGATGTGATGATTTGGTGGGTTTGATATGTGTTTACAAGTGTTAAAATTGATAGTAAGTTAAGAGATTGAATTGGTGTTGGTTTGGTTGTGAAGATTGTAAGTTTAAGTGTATGTTGATAGTGGAAGAGCAAGTGTGAAGTTGGTTTTAGGGTTTGGAATTGGTGAATGCTTTAATGTATGGTTAATGTGAATATTGTGTTAAACATGCAAAATAAGTGTTAATGACTTTAATTACATCCATTTGAATGAGTTTGTGTTGTGCTTAATGTGTTAAAATGCATTTAGAAGAGTGTTGGCCACATTTAGGGTTTTGTTCTTAAGTGACACGGCCAAAAGCAAAGAGAGACACGGCCAAGCCAAGGAAAATTGGGCGTGTTGGATGGATTTTTGAGAGACACGGCCGTGTTCATTGCCCGTGTCCACTACTGGATTTTGGTGTTGGGAGACACGGCCACATGCTTGGCCGTGTCCTATGCCCGTGTTTGCTACTGGAACTTGTGGTTGAGAGACACGGCCACAAGCTTGGCCGTGTCCCTCAAGTGTGCTGCCCGTGTCCCTCAAATGAGTTACTTATTATTTCTATTCTTTGTTCTTTTGCATGGTTTTGATGCTTCAAAGGTATTTTGGTACCTAAACCTAAACATAAACACTTTAAACATACTTCAAACAAAGAATGCCCTAATCAAATGGATGTGGAAGATCCTAAAACTATGAATGATGTAGATTATTCTTTGCCCTAATTGCATTGTTGAGATTGAACAATGTTATGTTATGCATTGTGAATGGTAATGTGTTTCATGAGTAATGTATATTGAAATGTTATATCAAAGATGCTATGATGATTCAATTGAATGATATATGGCATGTTTGCCTAATTGATGAGGAGAATTGAGAAAGAGTTTGATAAAGAGAATAATGAAATAATTGTATGTTTAATATGTTATTCAGTTTCAGAGTTCTGGTTTTTGGAGGCATGCCTATTTAATGAAAGGTAATAGTCTTGCCGGGTTGAGGATCTCTTCAAATTGAGTTGAATTGAGGTCCAAGAGACTGGGTCTGTTACACTATGATAATTGATATTATGAGATATTTGATTTGTAACAGTCTTGTCGGGTTGAGGATCTCCTCGAGTTAGATGAGTTGATGATCCAAGAGACTGGGTCTGTTACGCTATCCATGGATAGAGATATATATGTATATGTTGCCTACAGGCTTGATAATGGTGTTTATGAACCAAAGCAGTAACTCTGAATTCTGAATATCGTATTAAATACTTGATGGGCCCATAGGTGTCTAGGTTTTATGTATATCATAAATGATGTTCTAATATAATGAAATGTTAATATTACTTAAATGATGAAACGGACTATTCACGGAATATTGTCTGTTGAGTATGATCTTTATTGATTGAGTGTGTATCATTGATGTTGATTTATTAATACAAATGTGAAACATTGCATTGCACTAAAGCATAACATTAGCATGAATTGTCTTACTAAGCCCTTGGCTTAGCGCGATAGTGTTTAATCGCGCAGGTGATAGAGTTGATAGAGTTGAACTCGAGAGCTCTACGAAACCGAGTGAGAGTAGACGTTGAAGAGTTTATTTTGAGACTTAAAGATCAGAGAAAGCTGCCAATCATGTATAATTTCTTTATATTTTGTAAAATTTTGTTTATAATGTAAATATTTGTATAATTGTAAATATGTATTCAAGTGTTTTCATATAGATAAATATTTTCTAGATTCCGCTGCATATTAACTAAATGTATTTATATATCTATTTTGTTTTATATTACAAATTGATTACTTATTATCTATAATGTATATTGAGGAAGATGATGGTATTATATAAAATGTTTTTGAATGTTAAGAAAATCCGTAGCATCCCTATGTTCAGTGCACATATACTACATTGTGGTGTTTGTAGTGTGTGCGTATTGGATGTGGAGGTGTTACACAAGAGGCAGCAAACAATATACAATCCATCAAAGGCAGTCCACACTGTCTTTGTTATTGTTCAACCAGGACTCAAGATTATGGTGGAACCAACAACGGAGATTTGAATCTCTATTTCTTTATTTTTGTTCACAGTAGCTTCATCATACAATTTGATCAATTATTTAAATATATATGTTTTTGTTATTTGATCAATTATTCTGTTTACCCTCTAAACTTTATTTAAAACCCTAAAACTTTAATACCCGTAAAACTAACTTGTGAAATTTAAAATCCTAATTACACTTTTCTAAAACCACAAAACAATAATTTGTTTTCTTAAAACCCTAACCAAATCTATTTTTCTAAGATTTACAGTAGCTTATTTCTTCCAATTCTGAAACCCTATTTTCTAAACCTAAACTCTAATTTATTCAAACCATAAATCTTAATTAATTCTATTTTCCAAATCATCACAGTAGCTTGTTCCTTTCAAATATCTAAAAATTTTATTTTATAAGCTTCAATCTTATTTACTTAAACCCTAATTGTTAAACATAAAATCCAAGAAACCCTAATAGATACATGAACCCTAAAGTTATATAATTGTTGTTTTATTTAAATTGGATGAATATTTATTATATGTTTTGATGATTGATTTATTTAATTTTGATATTTGATTTGTTTATTATGAATGGATTTTTACTTTTAATGATTTGTTTTGATTTCAAAATTGTAAGAGGTATGTTTCCATATGTTGGGTACCTCATGTATTAAGCATCATGTAATTTAAATTGCTTTTATATTTTGAACCAATGTAAAGGACACGTTTCCACCTTTCGGCGGGTGTCCTATTTAGTTTTAGACAAAGACTATGTAAGGACATGTTTTCATCCTTGGATGGGTGTCCATTTATTTGTTTTGTTTGGATATTGCTTTGATTTTAATGATGTTTTATTTTAGTTGTTGCATGTAGTATGGATAATATTGTTATATTTAAGAATTTTATAATATTAAGACCTGCAAAGGAGGCCGGTTCCAATGAACCTGGCATTGTGGGGGTGTTGGGCCTTTTCTCACCTTCCCCACACGTACCTAACTTTCCAAACTTATTAGGTGGTTGGAAATTCCTTAGGAATCGAGTCATCCACCCTTTTTTTTTGGCCCGTTCGGGTGACGACTCCATTTTCTTCGGACTTAGGCTCGTGTTCTCTAAGGCCTCGAGCCTAAATAATGCCGAAGTCGTAAGAACCATTCCACCGGGAATAGGGGCAAAAATCCCAACTCACAGTGGCGACTCCACTGGGATAAGAGAAGTTGATTCTGTTGGTCTTTATATTATTATATTCTTTCTTATCATGATATTATCTATTGCATCATATTAGATTGCATCGTGTGCGTGAGTTAGGATGTTCGTGTTACCCATCTTGTGTTATGTAAGAGATACCATACTTTCACTCAAGGTATGGAGATCGAGCATGGAATAACCACTCATAGCCTTGTACCATTTGGTATATACTTACTATGGGAACCTAAGCCTTTCAACCCAAAGACTAAAGCTCATGTAATTGACCTAGTTACTTTCCTTAGGTTTTTACCCTAAAATGCTTGTTGTTTGACTATGGTTAATTTATCTTAGTTTAAATCATGGCTTATTTGGTTTGTTCTTTTTCTATTATGAACTGATTTCTATTTTTGTAAATATAACTATTGGTTAAAATCATCCGAGAAAATTATTCGAAAACAAGATACCCCATGTTGGTATTTTGTTAACCATATACCTAGGAAAAGAGACTCGCCATTCGTGTGTGAAAGTTACAAGGTTGGAAGGGACGTTCTACTTATCTTTGTCTATTGTTTGCGCATACATGCATACATACATTTGCATCACATATCATTGATCTTCTCTGGCTCACAGCCCTGGATTACGACAGTTTAAAAGCTTACGATAATCCGACCTACGCTGGTCACTTTCTCACCAAAAGCAATAGAGCCCGAACAAATTCAAAGAATGGTGGATGACGCCCTCAATGCCAAGATGGAAGAAATAAAAGAGGCCCTAGCCGAGACTATGAAGAATCAATTGGTTGTAATTTTAGTAATCAACGTCGAAGCATCCGCTAGCACCAAGAAGCCAAAGGACAAAGGGGAGGCTAAGGTTGGTGAAGTGGCTTTCAATGATGACAAGGTAGTCGTTAATGACGATGACGACTAGGCTCAATACTTCCAAGATCCTCAAGATAAAAAGAAGGAGCCAAAGGTTGTTGAGAAGATAACTTTTGAAAAGACTAAAAATTCTGATGTTGAGAAGATGATTGCTGACTTAGAAAAGAAATTTGAGAAGAAACTGAAAACCAAAGAGATTTCTGAGATCAACAAACTATTTGAACAAGATGAGGAGGTCCCTTATAAGTTTAAGATGCCTTCCTTCACTAGGTACACTGGTACTAGAAACCCTCATCTCCATGTAAAGCAGTACATCACTGCTATGCAGTCAGCTAGAGCTACTAAGACTCAAACTCTAAGATATTTCATGCTCTCATTGGACCCTGTTGTCCAAAATCGGTTCAATACCTTAGAGAAAAGTACTCAAAAAGATTAAAACATGTTGTATATGGCTTTCATTATGCAATATGAGTACAATGCCAAGCTGGAAGTTATCTTAATGGAAGTTAAGTCCATTAGACAAAGGCCAAATGAGAATTTTGTGGACTATGTGAAAAGGTGGAGGAATAAGGCTTCATTGCTCAATAAGAGGCCCGATGAATCTGATCAAATAAGGATGATTGTGAGAGGGGTGTTGCCTAGTCTTCGTGAAAGGATGTCTCATACACTCATTCGAGATTTCAAAGATCTTCTCTAAGCTAGTCTACAAATTGAAGAGTGGAAAAGGGAGAAGAACCTTTTTTCTGCAAAATGAAATTATCAGCCTAACAATCAAAGTACATAAAAGGAAGCTGGTGTTAATACAAATGGTCAAGCAAATAGAAGGCAGTTTTCAGATCTGGGAAAGCCTTTGTCTTGGGTTTTTAACAAGCTACAAAAGGAGGGACTATTACAACCATTGACTTCTCATCCTATGCCTAATCCTTTACCCCAAAATTTGATACTAAGACTTTTTGTCGATTTCATCTGACTCAAGGACATGAGACCGATAGATGTACCCGATTGAAGCATGAGATCCAAGATCTAATCGACAGTGGTAAGCTACCTGAGCCAGACAAGCTCAATACCAAGAATAATCCTTGGCTTAAATTTGGAAGAGTACTTCCACCGATAACCTTCATGGTGGGAAGAGGATTGGAGGAAAATTTTTTCTTATCCTCTTTTCAAGATGGGAATATTGAAGATGTGAAAAGAGAATAAGCCTAAATCAACGAACTTCCCTTGGCTTGTTTCTTTTCTTCTTCTTTTTTCTTTTTTCTTTTTCTTTTCTTTCTTTTCTTTTTCTTCTTTTTTTTGGGTTCTAGCTCTAAAAGAGTTGTCTTGTTTGTACCAACTTAGGTTTCTAATAATGGATCAGTGGAGTGACATAAATCTTCTTTAACAGAGATAAATCATTTGTTACTCTGATGTTATCTTGATAGATTGGAGATATTAGATGAACTTCAACTACCCTTATAATCTTGACAACATTAACTATCCTTATAGTTTTGGCTATGCATTCCATTTTTTTATCTTCTTGCCTCTTCATCTTAGTGATCATAAGACTTGTCAAAAGTGTAACAACAGCTCAGGGTAGGTTGTTGGGGTTTGTCAGCCAATTAAAAGAAAGCTAAAATTTTATGAAGGCTCAAAGGGGCAACTAAGGATTGATATTTAATTGGGAGGATACTAGTTGTTGGCTAACCAAACAATGCCTAGATCATTTCTCTCTTAAATAACCAAAGTTCAATTTCACCTCAAAAGTTTGTCAAAGCATGTTCTAAGACTGACTAGGAATTAGACAAAGGTAATTATGCAGGAGCCCTCTCTAAGTAAGCATACACAACTCAATGCTATAGAGCAATTCCCTCATCTAGTGAAGTCATTCAAATCATGATGCCTAGACACATTAATTTATGAACATCAAGCTAGATTCCTCATTGGTTGAGCACCAAATTGAACAAAGACCAAAAAGAATTTAATGAAAGTAATTTATTCAAACAACTTTAAATTTGAAAAACACGATTGTTTCATAAAATACCAAATAAAGAAAATAAAACAAGAAAAACAAACAAGCCAAGGGAAGTTCGTTGAGTTAAGCTTCTTCCCCTTTCACATCTTCAACATTCCCATCTTGAAAAGAGGATAAGACAAAATCTTCCTCCAATCCTCTTCCCACCATGAAGGTTCTCGGTGGAGGTACTCTTCCAAATTTAGGCAAAGGATTATTCTTGGTATTGGGCTTGTTTGGCTCAGGTAGCTTACCACTGTCGATTATATCTTGGATCTCATGCTTCAATCAAATACATCTATTAGTCTCATGTCCTTGAGTCTGATGAAATCGACAAAAAGCCTTAGTATCAAATTTTGGGGGTAAAGGATTAGGCAAAGGATGAGGAGTCAATGGTTGTAATAGTCCCTCCTTTTGTAGCTTATTGAAAACCCAAGACAAAGGATTCCCGAGATCTAAAAACTGCCTTCTATATGCTTAACCAATTGTATTGACATTAGCTTCCTTTTGTGTACTTTGATTGTTAGGCTGATAATTTCGTTTTGCAGAAAAATAGTTCTTCTCCCTTCCCACTCTTCAATTTGTAGACCAACTTGGAGAAGATCTTTGAAATCCCGGATGAGTGTATGAGACATCCTTTCACGAAGACTAGGCAACACCCCTCTCACAATCATCTTTATTTGATCAGATTCATCGGGCCTCTTCTTTAGCAATGAAGCCTTAGTCCTCCACCTTTTCACATAGTCTACAAAATTCTCAATTGACCTTTGTCTAATGGACTCAACTTTCATTAAGGTAACTTCCAGCTTGACATTGTACCCATACTGCTGAATGAAAGCCATGTACAATGTGTTCCAATCTTTTTGAGTACTTTCCACTAAGGTATTGAACCGATTTTGGACAACAGGGTCCAACGAAAGCATGAAATATCTTAGAGTTTGAGCCTTAGTAGCTCTAGCAGACTGCATAGCAGTGAAGTACTACTTTACATGGAGTTGAGGGTTTCCAATACCATTGTACCTAGTGAAGAAAGGCATCTTGAACTTATAAGGGACCTCCTCATCTTGTTCAAATAGTTTGTCGATCTTGGACATCTCTTCGGTTTTCAGTTTCTTCTCAAATTTCTTTTCTAGGTCAGCAATCATCTTCTCAACATCAGAATTTTTAGTCTTTTCAAAATTGTCTTCTCAACAACCTTTGGCTCCTTCTTTTTATCTTGAGGATCTTGGAAGTATTGAGCCAAGTCGTCATCATCATCAACGACTACCTTGTCATCATCAAAAGCCACTTCACCAACCTTAATCTCTCCTTTGTCCTTTGGCTTCTTGGTGCTAGCGGATGCTTCGGCATTGTTCTCTAAAATTGTAGACAATTAATCCTTCATGGTCTCGGCTAGGGCCTCTTTTATTTCTTTCATCTTGGCATTGAGGGCATCATCCACCATTTTTTGAATTTGTTCGGGCTCCATTGCTTTTGGTGAGAAAGTGATTGAGTCATTGCTAGATTCTTCATCTTCGGCGTAGGTCGGATTGTCCTAAGCTTTTGAACTGTCGTAATTTATGGCTGTGAGCCAGAGAGGATCAATAATATGAGATACAAATGTATGTATACTTGTATGCACAAACAATAGATAAAGATAAGTAGAACGTCCCTTCCAACCTTATAACTTTCACACACGAATGGCGAGTCTCTTTTCCTATGTATATGGTTAACAAAATACCAACATGGGGTATTTTATTTTCAAATAATTTCCTCAAACGATTTTAACCAATAGTTATATTTTCAAAAATAGAAATCAATTAAAGATAATTCCCATTAATTAGGTTTTAATCCATCCAATCAACTAAAGCAGCTTTTTTGCTATATTGGAGTCGCCACCCGGAGAAAATGGAGTCGCCACCTAGACAGGCCAAAAAAAAGGGGTGGATGACTCGATTCCTACGAAATTTCCAATCCCCTAATAAGTTTGAAAAGTTGGGTATGTGTGGGGAAGGTGAGAAACGGACCAGCAACCCCACAACGCCCGGTTCATTGGAACCGGCCTCTTTTGCAGGTTTTAATATTATAAAATTCTTAAATATAACAATATTATCCATACTATATGCAATAATTAAAATAAAACATCATTAAAAATAAAGCAATATCCAAATAAAACAAATAAATGGACACCCATCCGAGGATGGAAACATGTCCTTACATAGTCCATGTCTAAAACTAAATAGGACACCCGCTGAAAGGTGGAAACGTGTCCTTTACATTGGTTCAAAATATAAATGCAATTTAAATTACATGATGCTTAATACATGAGGTACCCAACATATGGAAACATACCTCTTACAATTTTGAAATAAAAACAAATCAATAAAAGTAAACGTCCATTCATAATAAATAAATCAAATGTCAAAATTAAATAAATCTTCATCCTATTTAAATAAAACAGCAAGTATATAACTTTAGGGTTCATGTATCAATTAGGATTTCTTGGGTTTTATGTTTAACAATTAGGGTTTAAGTAAATAAGATTGAAGCTTATAAAATAAAATCTTTAGATATTTGATAGGAACAAGCTACTGTGATGATTTAAAAAATAGAATTAATTAAGATTTATGGTTTGAATAAATTAGGGTTTAGGTTTAGAAAATAGGATTTCGGAATTGGAAGAAGCAAGCTACTATAAATCATAGAAAAATAGATTTGGTTAGGGTTTTAAGAAAACATATTATTGTTTTGTGGTTTTAGAAAAGTGTAATTAGGATTTTAAATTTCATAAGTTAGTTTTATGGGTATTAAGGTTTTAGGGTTTTGAAAAAAATTACTTTTTAGGGTTTTAAATAAAGTTTAGAGGGTAAACAAAATAATTGATCAAATAACAAAAATATGTATGTTTAAATAATTGATCAAACTATATGATGAAGCTACCGTGAACAGAAACAAAGAAATAGAGATGCCAACCAAGTTATATTTTACCTAAAGCAGCAAAAGACTTCCATAAGGATAGTTTGACTTGAAATTGGTCCAAAGATTCAATTAAAATTAGAGAGGTAGAAGAAAGGTCATCCAGTTCTCGAAAGTCTTGTACTTGACAGTCCTACAGGAAAGAAGGAAAAAATGATAAAATACTCAAAGAAAAGGAAGAGTAAGAAAAATAAAGAGAAAGAAAAGGGAAAAGAAGAAAAGAAATGAATTTGGGTACCAAACCTTTTGCAAGGGCAAAGACTATCCCAATCAAGATCTAGATTAATGCCAAGAAGATGAGAGAACACTCAAAGCTCTATCTTTTCATGCTCCCAACTGTCTAAAGTTCCAATAAGCAGTTTGTAGTGTGAAGGTTTGTCCATTGTGTCACATCAGCTCTAATCTCAAAATGACTTTCACTTAAACCCGTGTCCCTTATAGACCCCATTTCAAGCCTATCAAAGACCTGTTGATCTCTCTTGGTAGGTAGAGTCTATTAGTAGAGATAGCTTGGATAAGCATGCATATGAGATAGACAATATTCAAACTTAAATGAGATCTTTGACCAAGTAATGTGTATGTGCCTATCTGAAGTGCAATAGTTCTTGCTTAATTTCAGAGTTTAGTATGGTAACTAGGGTTATCATGTTATAGATATATTAATTTGGGAAATCTAGTCCTAAGGTACAATGACATTGATTTGATAAAGTCAACATTTGATTTAAAAAAAATATTTTCTTGTTATAAAAACCTCTAAGTTAAGGGAAATATGTTGAGCAGTCAAACCTCGAAAGACACATTAGTCAAAGTAAAGAATTATTTGCAAGGTTATGAAGAAGCTATCAACTGACATGTTGAATCATAGTTCGAAATGGATGAATCCCTGACTATGCTACTTAGAAGCCTTCTGTAAGACCTGAATGAGCATCTAAAAGGAGTCAATGAGAACACTTCAGCTGATCACCTCAATCTATGAGTCAACGAAAGCACTGTAAGTGTTATTCATACATATCATACATACATGAGCATATCACATTGCATTTTCTTGTATTTGTAAAAGTGAATAGCAAACACCTTGTGAAGTATAGAATCAAAAGAAGATATGGAATCAGGGGGCATGGAAAGCCCATTTCCTGAGGAAGCTCCAGTAATTTTGCAAAAGAAAGAAGAAATGCATGCTTATTCGAAGAACTAGATAATCTACAAACATCAACCAAAGCCGCATAGAAAAAATCATGGGTTTGAGCCTACACAGGGGACAAAGTTTCTCCTTTCAATTTTTGAGTTTATGCATGTACAAAATATTTTGAGACTCACTTCCAATATTTTGCCACACAGGGGGCAAGGAGAAGATATGAATTGGCCAGCTAAAAGACAAAAGTTTAAAAGGATGAAGATCCAGCTTAAAGGATGAAGATCCAATTTCAAGGATGAAGATCCGATGCCAAGGATGAAGATCCAAGGTCCAACGATGAAGATCCATTTTTGGTGGGTAAAGACCCACAATCCATTAAAGAATGGAATAACCAGTTAAGCCAGAATTCTCAACTGATAAAAGGTCAGTCTTAGGTCCAGAACCCAAATCATTTTTTAGTCCAGAACTCATTCCGAGTCAGAGCCCAAATCATTTTCGAGTCCAGAACTCGCCTTGGATCCAGAATCCAAATCATTCCAGGTTTAGAACCTAAATTATTTTTAAGTCCAGAACTTACCTCAGGTCCAGAACTCAAATCCTAAATTCACCTTGGGTCTATAACACAAATCCTAAATTCACTTCTGGTCCATAACCTAAATCTTAAATACACCTCGGGTTCAGAACCCAAATTATTCTTAAGTCTAGAACTTCCTCGGGTCCAGAACCCAAATCCTAAATTCACCTTGGGTTTAAAATCCAAATTATTTTTTAGTCCAGAGCTCAAACCAACCTTGGGTACAGAGTCCAGTATGGCTCTAAATCCAGTCAAAAATCACATTGCCTTTTGCTCTCTTTTGTTGTAGTCTCAGATCGCTCAAGCAGGGGGCAAACTGTAGACCCTTAATTTTTTACCCAGTCCAATACGATATTTTCAAACAGTCCAAAATAATTTTTGTGGTGTTTTAATTAAATAAAATTTATTTTTAATAAAAATAAAAAAAGTAATAATAAAAAGGATAAATAAATAACAAATAAATAAAATTGGCGGCTGAAGAATCGGCGACGAAAATTTTTTGCCGCAACACATGTCAATTCGCCGTAGATTTTTCTGCAGCAAAATGGCCATAGGCCAATTCGACGCAGGAAAATCCTGTAGTGAACTAGCTTGTGGCCCGCGCCCAAGATAGCAGCACCCACAATAATTTTTTTTGCTAGCGTACTTTCGCATGCCGGGCCAGCGCACGGTTTTGCCAAAATTCTATTCTACTTGATTTTTAATTTTGTTTCTGTTTTATTAGTTTTTGTCATAGATTTGTATCTTATTTATTATGATGATTATTGTTTTCTTTAGGTATTTTGGTAGTTTTAATATGTTTATTTAGTGTTTTCATTAATTTTGGTAGTTTTAATTTATTTAAGTGTTTATGTTATTTTTGTCCTAGTTTTTAGTGTGTGTTTGTGTGTTGTTAGTTAATGTTTATTTGATTCTTGTTTAAAGTGTGTTTCAAGTATTTGTGTTAGGTTACTATGCAAGGAACCATATTAAGGGCAAAACCAAGGATCAAGAGAGGAAGGAAAGACCAAGGAACCAAGAGGAAGAAAACAATGGACAGTAGCTGGCACATGCAGAGGACACGGCCAAGCTTGTGGCCGTGTCCCATACCAAGCTAAGGAGGAAGCCAACAGATCAGTAGCTGACACACTCAAGGGACACGGCCAAGCTTGTGGCCGTGTCCCTCCAAATACCTCAGACACGGCCAAGCTCACCTAAGCTTGGCCGTGTCACACACTCAACTTCAAAAGAAAGAAAAGAAAGAAAGAAAAGAAGATCCAGTGAGGGACACGGCCAACTGGCTTGGCCGTGTCCCATGAAAATCGAGAGACACGGCCAAGCCAACCTAGGCTTGGCCGTGTCACCTAATGGAAAGCAAGGAAAATCAAGAGACACGGCCAAGCCACTCTTGGCTTGGCCGTGTCACCCTTAATCTCTATAAAATCGTTTGCTGGAAAGAAAGAAAAGGGGGAGCGACGGCTAGGGTTTGAGTGAGAGAAAAGAAAAGAGAAGGAGAGGGCAAACCTAATTTGGGATGAGGAGAGAGTGACACTCTCCTTGTCCCTCATCTTCATCCTCCATCTTCATCTTCTCCATCTTCCATTGATAAGATCTTTGAGGTTCTTTGGGATCAGGTGGATTGACAAGCTCTCAAAGGTTGAAGAAGCTTCATTGAAAGGATTGGTGACTTGAGAAAGCTCCTTTCTATCTTCCAAAGGCATAATCATCCAAAGGTTTGGTGACTTGAGAAAGCTCCATTCCATATTGCAAAAGGGGAATCAACCATTGAAGAGGGCTTGAGTTCTTCATCAAACATCAAAGTGGAGCTAGGAGGAAGACTAGCAATCCTACTCTTGGCATCTTCACAAGGGGTTTTTCTATTCTCTCTTTAATTCATTTCAATATTGTTTTTGCTGTATTAAGAGATTGATATTACAATGAACAACTTGTATTTGATTTATATTGAGTTGAATGAATGTTTTAATTTGATGATGTTGAGCTAAATACCCATGCTTAGGGTTTGTAGTATATTTGATTGAATGCTTTAATTTGATATTTCCATTGATGTACCTTGTTGTTGGTTGATTACATTGGATTGTATGATAGGTTAATAGATTAGCTACCTATTGATCTCTAGATATTGAATGAAGGACCGAGAGGTGAAATTTGATATCGGAATTATGCAATCGACTACCCTATGAATGAATTAGAAATATAAGTTCTAGGGTTTCATTAATTTGCAAATGTAAAATAATTGGTTATTGCTATTCATGAATGTGAGAACTAATGAATTGGTAATTGACTAATTAACCTTAAGGAACAAATTAATTACAAGGTTATGTTAATGGATAATTGAGAATTGAGCTTTGATTGAATGGACCTATGACCCTAGGTGCCTTCCCAAGAATCAATTTGATCTTGTATCACCTTCACACTTCAACCCTACGCACGTTAAGCTTAGGTTTAAATTGTTCTTTTACAATTCTAAACAACAAACTCTTACTTTTAATTTAATTGCTTAAATCAAGCTATTACGAACCACACCTTCTTGGGGAAACGACCTTGGGGTGATCACCTTTGCTACAGCTACCTCGTATACTTGCGAGTGACACTTGTAGTAGTACTTAATTCGAGCGCAACAATTTCCTAAAATGTTTTTATTTCCTTAGCCAATTAGCATTAGGTTTTTTTTTTATATAAATAACACATTAAAGACACAGAATGGGGCTAAAAATTTTTATCGGACTTTTGGACTTTTGATCTTGAAAGAGGATCTGTACCTTTGGAGCTCAGAATTATTTTTGGCAGTCTATTCATAATCTCAAGCTTGAAGAATCAAGAGGCATCAAACAATACACAACCCATCAAAGGTAGCCCACACTATCTTTATTATTGTTCAACCAGGTTTCAAGGTGGAACCAACAATGGAGGTTTGAATCTCTATTTCTTTATTTTTGTTCACAATAGCTTCATCATACAATTTGATCAATTATTTAAACATACATGTTTTTGTTATTTGATCAATTATTCTATTTACCCTCTAAACTTTATTTAAAACCCTAAAAAGTATTTTTTTTCAAAACCCTAAAACCTTAATACCCATAAAACTAACTTACGAAATTTAAAATCCTAATTACACTTTTCTAAAACCACAAAATAGTAATTTATTTTCTTAAACCAAATCTATTTTTCTAAGATTTACAGTAGCTTATTTCTTCCAATTCCAAAACCCTATTTTCTAAACCTAAATCCTAATTTATTCAAACCATAAATATCAATTAATTCTATTTTTCAAATCATCACAGTAGCTTGTTCCTTTCAAATATCTAAAGATTTTATTTTATAAGCTTCAATCTTATTTACTTAAACCCTAATTGTTAAACATAAAATCCAAGAAACCCTAATTGAGACATGAACCCTAAAGTTATATACTTGTTATTTTATTTAAATTGGATGGATGTTTATTATATGTTTTGATGATTGATTTATTTAATTTTGATATTTGATTTGTTTATTATGAATGGATGTTTACTTTTATTAATTTGTTTTTATTTCAAAATTGTAAGAGGTATGTTTCCATATGTTGGGTATCTCATGTATTAAGCATCATGTAATTTAAATTGCTTTTATATTTTGGACTAATGTAAAGGACACTTTTTCACCTTTCGGCAGGTGTCCTATTTAGTTTAAGACATGGACTATGTAAGGACATGTTTCCATCCTCAGATGGGTGTCCATTTATTTGTTTTATTTGGATATTGCTTTGATTTTAATGATGCTTTATTTTAATTGTTGCATGTAGTATGAATAATATTGTTATATGTAAGAATTTTATAATATTAAGACCTCCAAAGGAGGCCGGTTCTAATGAATCGGTCATTGTCGGGGTGTTGGGCCATTTCTCACCTTTCCCACATGTACCCAACTTTTCGAACTCATTAGGGGGTTGGGGATTTATTTTTTATTTTTGATAATTTGTCGATAAATATAATTACCAATAAAAAAATAAGAATTACCGATACATATTTTCTTCGGTAATCCGGTACATTCTTATAGTGGACATGAGTGAGATATTTATGGATATATTAGCTTTTAAATTATAGAAATACAATGAGAGATAAACATATTCAAAATAAATATATATTAGTTTATTTATATATAGCTATGATGGAGTTGTTTCATCCTCTAACAATTAAAGGTTGTCATGTTTCTTAGCAATTTTTTGTCATCTCTTGTCCTACTTGATTTTTTCAATGTAGAGAATGGATGATACAAGCTTAGAAGAAAAGTGGAATCAGCTTTTGCTAGAAGAAGAAGGCCTTAGGATGGAAGATCTAGGGGTTGCACATACCATATTTGAGTGAAAATGGTGCCTCATGGGCAAGGCCCTCATAAATAGACATTAATATTCTTATAATGAAGAATACTATTGCCTCAATATGAAGGCTAATCAAGGGAGTGTGTATCAAGGACTTGGCCTCTAATCTTTTTATTTTTCATTTTTTTCATGAGCTTGATATGAACATAGTATTGAATAATGGACCTTGGATCTTTAACATTCACTTGTTGAGAATTCATCGCCTCTGTTTGGGTGAACATCCAGTCCATTTCCTTTATATATGGTGGAAATATGGTTGTAGGTCTATGATCTTCCTTGAGCTTTCATGTCTGAAAGGGTAGGGATCCAAATAGGAAATTAAGTGGAATGTTTATAGAAGCAAAGCAAAGAAACTTTGGAGGCATATGGAAAAATATATATACGAGAATTAAAATCACCATTGATGTGACAAAGCCTCTTAAATGAGAATGAAACTTAGAAGATTAGAGGGAAATTGGTTATGGACTATTTTCAAGTATGAACACCTTCCATGGTTTTGCTGTTACCATAAGATCTTAAGCATTTTGAGAAATTTTGCAAGAAACCCTATGAAAATGGCATTAGGACACTTGAAAAACAATATGGCCCTTGGCTTTAAGTATAATAATATAATCGATGAGCAAAAGTGGAGAAAATTGACTATATATGGAGGTGCTAGTGACAAAGGTTGAGGAGAATAAGGAAGGTTTGAATGGAGAATCTTTAAGTAAGGAAAGTAATAACCATCCCTTGATTGTCAAGGATATTCCTACAATTCAAAAAACAAGATCAATGGCTTAAGGAAAGATTCTCAAAAAAAAAAATTAATAAGGCTTTAAAAATATATTCAACTAAAATGTCAATAGCTGGCTGTGATGAATGTGAGATGGCTGATTGTGAAAATGAAGGAGTTATTATCCTTAAAGTGGAATGATGGCATATGGAAATGGTTGAATGAGTAAGCAATGAGTATTAGCAAGGCCTAGATTTTTGCCAAAATGCCCATAAAAATGCCTAACCGAAAAACATACAACAAAGCAAGTCCTACTCGGTAGGCTTGCCAACCTTCATGATTATTATTTGCTAGAACTATTGTGGGCTAGGAAACCCACGGACAAATCCGAGAGATAAATCACATTATGTCACCAAAAAGGCCTAAAATAGTTTTCATGATAGAGACAATGGTTAATAGAGAATCAATAGAGTGAAGAAATAATTGCAAATTGTTGAAGCTTTTACGGTAAAGACTTATAGTCATAGATGAGGTTTGGTTCTTCTTTGGTTAGACAATGACTTGGTTAGTTTGTCAAGGTATTCTAAGTCATATATTGATGATATTGTAATGGTGCAAGGGTTAAGAGAATTGTGTTTATCATGTTTATCCTAGTGCATAATTGTGGATTTCAACAAGTTAATGCCCTAATAAGAGAAGCATGGTAGGATTAAGCATCTAAAAAGATTGATTCAAAATTTTTGTAAAGCCCAAAAGTGTCAACTTTTTTATCTAGGGATAGTGGACTATCCTTACACATGGGAAAGGAGTAGAGACTTGGGTTAGTCAAAGAAGAAGAACAAGAGAGATATATGTTTGGCTGATGGTTTAATCCAAAATACTAATCTCCTCTTTTAAATCCATATTATAACTTCTTAATAGCATTTCCTACCTTGTTGATGTGTCTTTTTGGGTGAAAATATGCTGCTAGGTGGCTTCATATGCTATTGATTAACAATTTGTTAGGCTTCTTATTATTTACTGGGTAAAATATCCATTGACAACCTCCTTTTTCTTAATGTCTATAATTTCCACCCTCCTTTTTCTAAATCTCTATAATTTCCACCACCATTCTTTTATCTTTCTTCAATTTCATCCTCCCCTTTCCATAAATTCTGTAGACTTCCTTTATTTAAATTCAAGCCCCACTTCTTTTCCTTGACTTTTTCAACTAAGCTCTTTTCCTTTGCCGACTTAACCCCTCAACTCCTAGTCTCCACTATATTGTCCTACTCTTTAACTTAACTTTTATTTGATCCCAATTACTTAAAACTTTTAGTATCTTTAGGCTTATATTATTAAGCTTCTTTTTTTCCAATTACAATTTTTTCTTAAATATAATATAGTCATGAGTTACATTTTTAAGGTTTTTGCTTACTTGTTGGTCCCAATATTATAATTTTTCTTTAAGTTCGGTTTTTGAATCTCCAATTCTCTAACTGATATCCTTTGGGCCAAACATGCTTAGAGTCGGGTATTATAATCAGGAATTCCAGTAATGTTTAGATCCAATGATCATATTTTGCTTTGAGAAATGAGGCTCAAGCCATGCTAATAGCAGTGCAAAGAGCAAAGTTTCTTCATTTAAACCAATGTATTTTGAATCTAACTATTTGCAACTTATCAATACTATTAAGGAACCTGATATGTGCCCATGGGAATTTGTTTTTGTTGTTCTAGTTATTAGGAAAATTGTAGTCAGTGGCAAAATAAGGAGTTTATTGGAGGGGGAGAGAATTATGAAGAGAAAAAAATTACAAATGAATTCTAGTCCGGTGAAGGCTTAAGGTGGCTGATGGGGTGGTCGGCCAACTAACGTTGTGCCTCGCCTCTCTCTCTCTCTGTTGGTTGCTCGATTTGTGATGAAGAATAGATAAAAAAATATATATTCTCCACCACAATATATATATATATATATTTAATATGCCTTGGCGAAATGATGATGTTTTGCCAAGGGCGATTTTTAAAAAAAAATATCTGCCTTGGCGAAATGTCATCATCTCACCAAGGTAGATTAAAAAAAATTAAACTCGACCCCCCTAATTCTGGCACTAATTGAGTTGATTTTGTAACCAAGTTGCATATTAGGCCATATTTGTAATTTTTAGAGCTAAACTCAGGACTGATTGGGTAATTTATCACCTTGAACAATTGAAATTTTTTGTCACACCCTATTCTCTCAATTCTAAAGGTGTACATATCTTACAATCTATCATAATAGTAGTCTACTAATTTAACATCACTCATAAATTTAATTACTAAATATTCTTCAATTACACAATCTCATAGATATTAATATTCTTAAATATAACTTTTTATTGTTTACTACAATAATATAGATAATAATTCTAAAAGACAATCTTATTGGTCCGACCTTAGTTTCAATATACATATGCAGAGCAAATTACCCTAGTCAAGGGTATTTTTATAATATTATTAAATTTAAACATCCGTCATCAAGGTGCGATTAGACAAGTTTATAAAAGAGTGTATATAAATTAATTTACTAACATAATAAAATCAATTATTTATACATATAATAATTTAAACTACTATTATTTGCTCTCACGTAATAAGAAAATAATTAATATTCAACAATAAATCATCACTGTAAATAAATTTACTTAATAAATACTTTTCTCAAAATCATATATAAATATAATACTTTTAAGAAAAATATAATGTTACATATTTACCCACTCACCTAAGCCAAATACTGTATTTGTTTATTCAATAGAGTTCTCTTGATATTTTATATCTGCAACTGGACTCGTCCGTATAATAATATAAGAATATTATTTAATTTAAATTATATCCTAGTCGCTATAGATGTATGATAGGAATATGACATGAAATTTCAGGTTCTTAAACTCTAATGATGATTTGAAAATTTTGTGACTTCCAAATTTTTTAAAATAACATTACAATAAATATAATTTAATTTTTAAAGTATAATTATTTATCAAATTTTCTAATAAATATTGTCAACAATAAAATTTTAACTGTAAGAATTTACTAAGTATTTAAAATAATTTAATACACAATTATATTATATTATTTTAGTTATTCATTTTAATAGTTTATTACTATTAATGATATTTATTTATTAACTAATTTATTCATTCACTTATTATATATTATCAATTTTAATCTATAATATATTTATATATTCTTAGTTTTTAATAAATAATTTCATGCTAATAATATCAATACTAGAATAAGAAAATAGTAATAATATTATTTACTTAATAATATTTTATTTTTATTTTCTAACAATTACTTATAATAAAGTTACTAAAAATAATAATATTATTTAAATAATTATTTAATTATCGTCTTAAATTAACAACTTATATTAAATTTATTATTCAATTATATTAATGATAAAAATATAATTATTTAAATATACATTTAGTAGACTATTTATAATAATAACAAATTTTAAATAAATATTTGGTAATTGTAATTATATTCCTAAACATTATTATAATAGTAAATATTTAATTATAATAATTGTTATAAATTTTTAGTTATGCAATCAATCAAATTTATATATGTATACTTAATATTGATAATAACAATAATAATACTAATAATTATTATTATTATATAAAATTTGAAAATTATTAATATTTATAAAATTTTAATTATAATATTTTATAACTACAATCCTAATAATATTACTAATAAATTGTTACTTCATATAATTTATATTTTAGAAATTATCATAACTCATGTTTAAAAATAATAACCTAATTATTATATCTATAATAATATAAATCTTATTTAAATAATTAATTTTATGAAATACTATAAATTTTTAAATGATATTTTATTTAATACTCAATTTAATTATTTAATAATTGATTAACTCTTTTATGATAATATGATTAACTTATTTTAATTTTATAAATAAAATTCTTATATAATTAATAATTTAATAGTAATATTTAATATAACTTAATTTATTAAACTATTAACTTATTATTGTATAATTAATTTACTTATTTTAAAATATATTTATTTATATCTTTATACCTTAGTTACTATAAATTTATTTTATAATTTACTAACAAATTTATAATTTAAGAATTGAACTTAATTTAACTTTCAATATATTTAATCTAAGCATATATATATATACTATTCTAATTAATCAATAATTAAACAACTATATATATATAATTCTTAAATATAATTGATAATATATTCAGATTTATTAACTAACAATAATCTACTCATTCATAATTCTATCAATTCATTATTTATATTAATTTATTTTATAACTTAATAACTGTAATTAATAATTACTAATTTCACTAATTCATATATATATGCTTAGATTAAATAATATAATATCTCTAATTCATATATATATGCTTAGATTAACTTAATAATATTATAATTTATAATTTACTAATTTCACTAATTTTTACTGCTTCTTTTTTTAATTTATCACTATATAAATTTTACTTATAATAATTCAAAATTTAATTTTCTTTATTTATTTTCAATTTCTCATAAATTCTACATATAAATTAAAATTATAATTTCTTTTATTGAATCATTTCTTAATTAATTAAAAATTATTTTATTTTATTTTTTATTTTGTCTAATTTATTCTAATATACATATATATAGTATTTTTTAAATACTCATTTATAATTCATATATGATATACTAAATTGAAACCTAGAATGAGAGAATTTTAAAAATACTCGATTTACCGAAAAAAGTAGCCGAAAAATGGTCGAAAAAACTTTTCGAAGATGATTCCAGCGTGAGCTCGAGTGAGGCAGTCGGAAGGTGCGTGCGGCGGCTCCCGATGGAGGATCACGGCGGTTTTGATGGAGTTGAAAATTTTCATGAGTTGGCTTCATCGGTGACCAACACGTGACACTAAAATCTCACCACAAGTCGACAAACAGAGCTAAAGAAAATTATTGCTCCAAGTTTTCTCATCTCCTTCTTTACTGTTCTGATTTTAATTTGATGCTCTGTCCGAATTTTCTTCTCTCTCTCTCTCTCTCTCTACCATTTTTCCTTTCTTTATTATTTCCTTTCTTTTTAACAAATTTCATTCCTAATCAAATTAAATACATATTAATTAATAAACTAAACCCTAATGGTTTGTCCACCTAAATTTACTAAACCAATTTTAATGGACCAAAATAAAAATTTTCTATTACCTAATTTCTGATTTGATTTTTATTATTATTATATTTTATATATTTTATTTTTATTTATATATTTTAATTTATTACTATATATATATATTTGTATTACAACTATAAATATATTATTATTATTACTATTTTATCTAATTGTTCCACTTATTATTATTATTATTATTACTATTATTATTATTATTATTATGTATATATTTACTTTAACAAATAAATTTTAACTTTTACTATATTATTATTATCAAAATTACAATGTATTACATTTTTTCCCCTTAAGAAAATTTGTCTCCAAATTTTCACTAATTCATCGATTTAAACAAATGATGATATCGAGCAATCATATCTTCTTCTCTTTCCCAAGTTGCTTCCTTTCTTGAATGATTATTCCATAAGACTTTCACAAAGAAATAACCTTGTTTCTTAAAACATTTTATTCTCTGGCTAAAATTGCAACTGGTTCTTCCTCATAAGTCAAATCTTCTCTCAATTTCACTGGTTGTCTCTGAAGTATATGCGAAAGATCACTTCTATACTTTCTCAACATGGATACATGAAAAATATCATGTATTTGAGATAATTTTGGTGGTAATACAAGTTTATAAGCAACGGGGCCAATTTTCTCCACAACTTCGTAAGGCCCGATAAATCGAGGACTTAACTTTCTACGTCTACCAAATTGCACTACACCTTTTCATGGAGAGATCTTCAAAAATACCTTATCCCCCACATCATACTCAATATCCTTTCTCTTCAGGTCTACATAGCTCTTTTGTCTGTCTTGTGCAACTTTTAATCTGTTTCTAATCAGTTTGATTTTATCAGCAATAATCTGAACTAATTCTGGGCCCACTAATTCCCTTTTTCCAACTTCATTCCAACATACTGGAGTTCTACATTTTCTTCCATATAAAGCTTCATAAGGTGTCATGCCTATACTTGAATGAAAATTGTTATTATAAGCAAACTCCATTAATGGCAAATGCTTATCCCAACTTCCTTTAAATTTCATGACACAAGCCCTAAACATATCCTCCAAAATCTGAATAGTGTACTCTGATTGCCTATCAGTTTGTGGATGAAAGAAAGTATTGAACTTCACTTTTTTACCCATAGCATGTTGTAGACTAGGCTAAAATCTAGAAGTAAATCATGGATCCCTATCTGACACTATAGATACTGGAGCACCATGTAGTCTCACAATTTCCTTCACATAAATCTCTACAAGTTTATCTGAAGAAAAATCCATTCTGATTGGTAGAAAATGAGATGACTACGTCAATCTGTCTATAATAACCCAAACAGCATCATGACCTTGCTGGGTACGGGAAAAACTAGAAATAAAATCCATAGTAATGTGTTCCCATTTCCATTCTGGAATCGAAAGTGGTTGCAAAAGTCCCAAATGATGCTGATGTTCTGCTTTAACTTGTTGACACATCAAGCATTTTGTTACAAAATTTGCTACATCCTTCTTCATACCCTTTCACCAATAATTCTCCTTAAGAGTTCTATGCATCTTAGTGCTATCTGGATGTATAGAATAAGCAGAACAATGAGCTTATCCTCCCTAGTAGCATAGTCTATATGAGTTCCTCCTTTAACACCATTAAGAATCTTCTTCATCTCTTCGTCTAAAACTTGAGCTTCTCTGATTCTTTTCATTGAAATTGGTCTGACTTTAAAAGTTTCTAACAGTGCTCCATAATCATTCATCATCAAATCTACTCCTAAAAATCGAAAATCTAGTAGTAATGGAAGCCGTACAGTCTTGATATGGAAAAGACTACCATGACATTTTTTACTGAAAGCATCAGCTACTACATTAGCATTCCTAGGATGATATTCAATAGTACAATCATAATCCTTTAGCAACTCAATCCATCACCTCTGTCTTAAGTTCAACTCCTTCTGAGAAAGAAGATACTTCCAACTCTTGTGATTTGTGAATATCTGGTATTTTTCTCCGTAAAGATAATGCCTCCAAATTTTTAAAGCAAAAATCACTGCAGTAAACTCCAGATCATGAGTAGAATAATTCAATTCATGTGGTCAAAGCTATCTAGATGCATAAGCTATCACTCTTCCATGTTGCATCAAGACACAACCCAAACCTTTCCATGAAGCATCATTGTATACCATAAAACCACTATTGCCTTCAGGAAGAGTAAGAACAAGAGCGGACGTCAAACAAGCTTTTAATTTTTTAAAGCTTTGTTAACACTCATCAGTCCAGTTAAACTTCATAATCTTCCTTAGCAACTTGGTTATAGATGATGAAATAATAGAGAAATTTTGTACAAAACGACGATAATACCCTGCCAAGCCTAAGAAACTTCTCACCTCCGTAGGAGTTGTTGGAGGTTCCCAGTTCATCATTGTCTCTATCCTTTTAGGGTTAACATAAACTCCTTCTACTGATATGACATGACCTAAAAATATCACTCTATCTAGCCAAAACTCATATTTACTAAGCTTGGCATATGCTTGCTTATTCTTCAAGATTTGTAATACAATTCTCAAGTGTTCTTCATGCTCCTCACTACTTCGAGAATACACCAGAATATCATCAATAAATACAATTATAAATCTATCCAGATAAGAGTAAAATACCCTATTCATAAGATCCATAAAAATAGTTGGAGCATTAGTTAACCCGAATGGCATTACTAGAAATTCATAATGCCCATATCGAGTCCTAAATACTATTTTTGACACAAATGACTCCTTGATTTTCAGCTGATAATATCCTGATTGTAAGTCTTTTTTAGAGATTATTAATATGTGGCAAATGATACTTATTCTGGATAGTGACTCGATTTAGTTATCTATAATCAATACACAATCTCATGGATATATCCTTTTTCTTCACAAATAACACAGGAGCTCCCCATGGTGAAATGTTAGGCCTAATAAATCACTTATCCAATAGTTCTTGCAATTGTACTTTTAGTTTCTTCAATTTTGTATGAGTCATTCTGTATAGAGCTTGAGAAATAGGAGTTGTGCCTGGTTGAACATCAATAGAGAATTCAACTTCTCTATTACGAGGTAATCCTGGAAGCTTTTCTGGAAATACCTCTGAAAATTCACATACTATAGGAATATATTCTAATTTAGGCCCTTCTAATTGTGTATCAATTATATGTGCTAAGTATGCTTGACAATCCTTCTTAATTAATTTTTGGGTTGTCATAGCAGAAATAACCCAAAATGGAAGAAATTTTCGCTCTCCACAGAAAGTAAGGGTAGAATTTCCAGGCAGACTAAAGTTTACTTTCTTCTCAAAATAATCAATAGTGGCATGGTGGCGAGATAGCCAATCCATTCCTAGAATAACATCAAACTCATGTATAGGCAAGGGAATAAGATCTACTAACAATTCAAAATCACCTAATCGAACGGCTGAATCTCTATACACATGCTTACACATCATAGAAGTCCCTACTGAAAAACTCACTACTAGTTCATGGTCTAAGGAATTTAGTTTCTCATTTGCATATGTGGCAAAAGCATGTGATATGAATGAATGAGTGGAGCCAGGATCAATAAGAATATGATCATCTCTTCCAAAAATAACCAACATACCAGTTACCACCTCAGGTGAGCCTAGAGCTTCCTGTTAAGTAATAGCAAAAACTCGAGCTTGTGCAGGAGGTCTACCCGTCTGACCAGATAATACGATTCCATTATTTTTACTAACACCATTATTATTTTCTCTCCCAACTCCTCTGCCCTGTGATTGAGTTTTACCCCCTCTCTGAGGAATAAATACTAATGATGCTTGAACAGACTCACTAGGTCTCACTAACATTGGACAATCTCTTCTAATGTGACCAGTATCACTACACTGATAGCATCCCCTAAAATTTATCATGTACTCCCTACTATGATGTCCACCATAAGTAGAACATAAGGGCCGTGGTCTCTAATTAGCTCCTAAATTACTACTCTGGCCAACTCTTAGTGACTGGTAAAGTTACCCACTGATTATTGTACTGAACTTTGGTTGATCTGTGGTCAGTTTATTTGCTTACTTGATCTCACAAATTGACCTCTATTATTCTCAGAATAAGGTCTAGTGTAGCAACTACCACCTCTCTTAATCTATCATCAGCGAATTCCTGAAAAGAATTATGAGTATGTCTTCTCTTTTTATTTTCGAACTCAGTTTCTTCTTTTAATAACTTTTATTTTTCCAAAGCACCATCCACCATAGCAAGAAAAGTTCTGGCCTGGTCTCGCGACAATCCTTTGTGAATATTTATATGCAGACCCTCGTAAAATCTGTTGCATTTGTCTTCTTCTTTAGACACCATATGATCCACATATCTATACAATTCTTCAAATTTGTCTACACATTGAAAGACTGTCATCCTATCTTATTTCAATTGAAAGAAAATGCTTTCCTTTTCTCTTTTATGATTACCAATGATGTACTGCTTACAGAACTGTGCCTCAAATGTACGTATTCCATATCAACTCAGCACTAGAGGATTAAACTAATCAAGTGTACCAACCATCAACTGTATTCCCCAAGAAGGCCCGAATATACTTTAGCTTTTCAGCTTCAGCAATTTTCATAAGAGAATAAGCTTTCTTCAATTTTTGAAGCCAATCATCCACCTTTTCAGAGTCTAGAGTACCATTAAAATTCTCTGCTTCACAATTACAGTAATGAGAAATTATAGCCTATGGTTGTTGTTGTTATTCTCTTGCAGTCATAGCTGCTGTAATAGCTTGAGCAAAAGTAGTACCAACATCAACATGGATTGGTGGTGCAGTAGGTGGAACTGGAGGTATATGAGGTGAAGCAGGTGGATTTACTCCAGATGAATCCTCGTGTGAAGCAGTATTTTGTTCGCTGCTCTCGGGTACCTCATAACCAACTGACTCATCAGAAAGAGGTGGAGTAGGATCCCTATGAGGTTGTCCAAAATTTTATAGTCTAACTATTCGATTTCTTTGGCTAGTATTTCTACCACGGCCTCTATCACCTCGTATACGTAGCAGCATTTTCTTACAAAAATAAATTGTATAATGTAAGTTAACTATGTGACATACCTGAATATAATATATATTTTATATTCATTTTTACAGTACAATTATAATTTTATATACATATTAGTGTATCATAACAAATCTCTCAAATTTTTGGCAAATATTTATAAAAATTTATATATATATATATAAATTTATATGACTGAAATACCTTTTAAAATAAATTAAGTTACAAATTACCCAATATGCAACTTTTAAAATAACTTTACCCTTGAATCCGAGAAATTTACTAGTTACACTATTAAATTAAAATAATTTTCTTATTCCTAATTATTCTAAATTTTTTTATTAGTCTTTTCATAGAATTCTACAGAATCAATAACTTATACTCTTATACCATAAAATGTCACACCTCATTCTCTCAATTCTAAAGATGTACATATCTTACAATCTATCATAATAGTAGTTTACTAATTTAACATTACTGATAAATTTAATTACTAAATATTCTCCAATTACACAATCTCATAGATATTAATATTCTTAAATACGACTTATTATTGTTTACTACAATAATATAGATAATAATTCTAAAAGATAATTTTATTTGTCCGACCTTAACGACACACTGAAGGAGAAAAAGAAAGAGATGTTCTACTGCTTTATTCTTCAATATCTGAAATTATATATATATATATATATGGGGGTGAGTCCAACTACTCAGTAAATAGATAAATATTTAACAAGAGAGAACAAATAAAGTTTAATAATCTATGTAATATAAATATAATAATTTAGCTCAACTTGATAAATATAATTGTATTCACTGTTATCTTTTATATACACTCAAATATAAATCTTTGTTGTTCTAATTTCAATCTAAGGGCGCATGATGACTTACCTCGCAAGCCTAAGGAGAAATAACTGCAACACACACATGCAGAGCAAATTACCCTAGCCAAGGGTATTTTTATAATATCATTAAATTTAAACATCCGTCATAAATGTGCGATCAGACAGGTAAAAAGTGTATATAAACTAATTTACTAATATAATAAAATCAATCATTTATACATATAATAATTTAAGCTACTATTATTTGTTCTCACTTAATAAGAAAATAATTAATATTCAGAAATAAATCATCATTGTAAATAAATTTACTTAATAAATACTTTTCTCAAAATCATATATAAATATAATACTTTTAAGAAAAATACAATGTTATATATTTACCTACTCACCTAGGCCAAATACTGTATTTGTTTATTCAACAAGGTTTTCTTGATATTCTATATCTGCAACTGGACTCGTCCCTATAATAATATAAGAATATTATTTAATTTAAACTATATCCTAGTCGCTATAGATGTATGTTATGAATATGACGTAAAATTTTGGGTTCTTAAACTCTAATGATGTTTTAAAAATTTTGTGACTTTTAAATTTTCTAAAGTAACATTACAAAAAGTATTATTTAATTTCTAAAGTATAATTATTTATCAAATTTTTTAATAAATATTGTTAACAATAAAATTTTAACTGTAAGAATTTGCTAAGTATTTATAATAATTTCATACATAATTATATTACATTATTTTAGTTTATTCATTTTAATGGTTTATTACTATTAATGATATTTATTTATTAACTAATTTATTCATTTACTTATTATATATTTTCAATTTTAATCTATAATATATTTATATATTCTTAGTTTTTAATAAATAATTTTGTGCTAATAATATCAATACTAGAATAAGAAAAAAGTAATAATATTATTTAATTAATAATACTTTATTTTTATTTTCTAACAATTACTTATAAGAAAGTTACTAAAAATAATAACATTATTTAAATAATTATTTAATTATCATCTTAAATTAACAACTTATATTAAATTTATTATTCAATTATATTAATGATAAAAATCTAACTTTTTAAATATATATTTAATAGACTATTTATAATAATAACAAATTTTAAGTAAATATTTGGTAGCTGTAATTATATTTCTAAACATTGTTATAATAGTAAACATTTAATTATAATAATTGTTATAAACTTTTAATTATACAATAATTTAAATTTATATATGTATACTTAACATTAATAAAAACAGTAGTGATACTAATAATATTAATTATTATATAAATTTTAAAAACTATTAATATTTATAAAATTTTAATTATAATATTTTTATAACTACAATACTAACAATATTACTAATAAATTGTTACTTCATATAATTTGTATTTTAGAAATTATCATAACTCATGCTTAAAAATAATAACGTAATTATTATATCTATAATAATACAAATCTTATTTAAGTAATTAATTTCATGAAATACTATAAATTTTTAAATCATATTTTATTTAATACTCAATTTAATTATTTAATAATTGATTAACTCCTGTATGATAATATGATTAACTTATTTCAATTTTATAAATAAAATTCTTATATAATTAATAACTTAATAGTAATATTTAATATAACTTAATTTACTAAACTATTTACTTATTATCTTTTAATTAATTTACTTATTTTATAAATATACTTATTTATATCTTTATACCTTAATTACTATAAAATTTTTTTGTAATTTACTAACAAATTTATAATTCAAGAATTAAACTTAATTTAACTATCAATATATTTGATCTAAGTATATATATATATATATATATATACTATTCTAATTAATCAATCATTAAACAACTATATATATACATAATTCTTAAATGTAATTGATAATATATTTAGATTTATTAACTAACAATAATCTACTAATTCATAATTCTATCAATTCATTATTTATATTAATTTATTCTATAAATTGATAACTATAATTAACTATAAGTAATTAATCAATCAACATTATAATTCATAATTTACTAATTTCACTAATTTTTTACTAATTCCTTTTCAGTTTATCACTATATAAATTTTACTTATAATAATTCAAAATTTATTTTTCTTTATTTATTTTCAATTTCTCATAAATTCTACATATAAATTAAAATCATAAGTTTTTTATTAAATCATAACTTAATTAATTAAAAATTATTTTATTTTATTTCGGTCTAATTTATCCTAATACACATACATATAATATTTTTTAAATACTCATCTATAATTCACATATGATATGTCAAATCGAAGCTTAAGATTAGATAATTTTAAAAATATCCAATTTGCCTAAAAAGTCGCCGAAAAATGGTCGAAAAAACTCTCCGAAGATGATGCCAGCATGAGCTCCAGTGAGGCAGTCGGATGGCGCATGCGGCGACTTCTGGGGGCGAATCACTGCGGTTTTGATGGAGTTGGAAAGTTCGGCGAGTTGGCTTTACCGGTGGTCGGCACGTGATACTAAAATCTCACCGGAAGTCGACGAACGGAGATAAAAAAAAATTATTGCTTCAAGTTTTCTCCTCTCATTCTTTACTGTTTCGATTTTAATTTGATGCTCTGTCCGAATTTTCTTCTCTCTCTCTCTCTCATGTTTTTCCTTTCTTTCTTATTTCCTTTCTTTTTAACAAATTTCATTCCTAATCAAATTAAATATATATTAATTAATAAACTAAGCCCTATTGGTTTATTAACCAAAATTCACTAAATCAATTTTAATGGAACAAAATAAAAATTTTTTATTACCTAATTTCTGATTTGATTTTTATTATTATTGTATTTATTTTATATTTTATTTTTATTTATATATTTTAATTTATTATTAATATATATATTATTATTACCACTATAAATATATTATTATTACTATTTTACCTAATTGTTCCACTTATTATTATTATTATTATTATTATTATTATTATTATTATTATGCTTTAATAAATAAATTTTAACTTTTAGTATATTATTATTATCAAAATTATAAGGTATTACATTTTTATTGATTAATTATTTTAGTTATAGTCAATGAAAGTTTCTTCTTCTGTTCAAAAAATTTACTATCTTAAAATCTTGTAGATCAAGAATTAAAAAAAAAAGGAAAAAAAAAAGAAAAAAGGTAAAACTATGATAACATTTTGTGGGTAAAGAAGTTCTGAAATATAAAAAATTCTCCTAATATGAATATTGATTATTGACTTTAGAAACTAAATAAATGGTGAGGAAGTCATAGTTGTAAGGGATAATCTTGGCAGCAATAGACTTCTAATAGGATTATATTTATGTGTCCTTTTTGTGATAGTTTGTTGTGATAGTATTATATAACCTAGAGCCATGATTGTAATATGACTCTATGACACTTACGTACAATCCAATTTTGTTAATGACAGCCCAGCATTATCATGGTATAGGTTGTTGATCTCTTCAATAGTAATGGTTCCTAGAATATGAATTTATTAATCTCTATTTTTCAGAAAATAAAGCTAAGGCTATTATCAGCTTGCCTGTGAGTCCTGATGAGGAGAATGATGCTTTGGTGTGGCCTTATGATAAGAAAAGGGAATTTATCTACCAAGTCAGTTTATTACTTCCTAATTAATACTTATTCTTCTCCTGCTCCTCTTACATAGGAATTATGATTTTGTCATCCTTTAACTGGAAATTTATTTGGAACGTAAAAACTCAGACTAAAATCCAAAATTCCATTTGGCGTCTTTGCACTAATGTCATTGTTGTGTCATCTAATGTCTTCAATAGAAATTTGAGCCAATCTGATATTTGTCCTGTATGTAAACAACATGGGAAATCTATTATGTATATGATTGTCTTCTGGCATTTTGCGAGAGCTGCTTGGTTTAGATCTAATATTGAATTCATGATGCTCTTAATACTTCCTCCATTGCTACTTGGTGGATGACTTTATTTAATGTTCTCAAGATGTATGATCCTGTTAATATTCTTTTCTTGGTTGCACACATATGTTGGCAAATTTGAAAAGCTAGAAATGGTTTGTATTTTAGGAATATCACTCATGATCCTAACATTATTATTCAAAAAGCTTTAAAGATGTTTCATGAAAGCTGCAATCTTCAGCCTCTAAATCACAATACTATGTTGCTAGCAAATGAAGCCCAGGCGCTAATGATAGCTGTCCAAAAGGCAATGGATCTTAGAGTCAAGAAATGTGTTTTTAAATATGATAGTCTTCAGTTGATTCAAACGATTCAAAATCCCTCCAACTGTCAAATTGATCCTTTTGTTGTCAATATTAGAAGGATAGCAAAATTTTTTTATCAGTGTATTTTTCTCTTTTAATTTTAGATTATGTAACAGAGCAGTTGATGGGTAGCTCATGCAGTTTTTGTGTCTGCCTTGGGACCAAATTGGGTTGCTTGTTGTGTAATTTTCCTCATTAATATATATCTCTATCTTTTATAGTTCAAAAAAAAAAAAAAACTATACAGTTATGCACAAAAAATGGGGCCATCTTTTTTTTGGATGTCTTCGAAAATACAATCACATTTATTTATAAATTTGAATATTTTCTATTTTCATTATGATACTTTATAAATTGGCAAAGTTACTGTATTTCTTATTTACATTTATTTTTTATTCACTGAGAATAAATTGGACATGATATATATCTATGCTCTAATTTGAGGAAGACTGTATGCATAAGTTTATATGTATTGCAATTGATACATTAATTCTATAATTTTCGGAATCTTATAATATTTTAGGGGTAAGTCTTATTGAATATTTTGATAATATGATTCTACAAAATTTTAAAATAGAACCGCAATTTTTTATTTATGAAGCTAATTTAAAATTAAACTTTCGCTCTAATCGAAATAATATTTTTTTTATTTTTTAGCTTAACTTTTGTTTTAAAAAAGAAATTAAGAGGTGTAGAAATTACCTTGCATTTCTAAACAATAAATACTAAAATTGTTATTTTATTTTAAAAAATAAACAAATTTCATTTTGGTAACAAATTAATACAACTTTGTGCACCTCTGGATTTTAGAGACCACAACCAGTCGGGACATGGCCTACAAATTAAGAAAGAGAGATGGGTGTGTTGTGATAAGAAGGCATAGTAGAAGAAAATTATGAAACAAGATAGAAAAGGAGGAACAATACGAAATTTTATTGAATAGCATAATATGTTTTTGTTATTTCCATGTTTTACAAAACCTGTAAACTACTCAATTTATAGAATAATAAAACATAATACTAAACACACATATCTTCTTGGATTTTATTTGTTGAATATTTAAAAAGTCATCCTTATCATTATGATTTGAGCCTCAATATCCTTATCTGTTAATATCCTCCCGCAAACTGAGCCGTGGTTGGAGGCACAGTTTATTGATAAACTCTTGCTCTTGTAATCCTTGTTTCTGAAATAGCTTGAAAAAAAAAATTCAATCCATTGACAAGTCCGTGATTTTCTTGAAATCGATCAGATGTTTGCCATTTGTATGGTTTTCTGAAATTGTTTGTTCTCTACACAACAGAATTGTGTTGTGTGAGATTAAAATTTTTGTTTGTTCTCAACACAACGAAACTGTGTTGTTTGAGATTGAAATTTTTTTTTGTTCTCAATACAACGAAACTGTATTGTGTGAGATTGGGGGAGTGCTTGTTCTCTACACAATGGAAAACTGTGTTGTGTGAAATTGAGGTTTGTGTTTGAAGAAGCAAATCATTTGAGATAAGACTGATTTGGAATTTGGATTTAGTGAACCTGGATAAATTGTAGAATAGGATATTAACCATTGATGATTGACAAAACAGCTAAGAGACTGATAAAATTGTTTAAACTGCAAAATAGAATTGAAAACTGCAAAACAAACGGGAAAAAAAAAACTTCTGCTAAAATGGACGATGGTGACTATAACTTTTAAGTGGATTCTGCCATGGATATTGTAGATGGTAGTGACGAAGAAGATGAAAATATCGATCAAATTTAAAATTTGATGGGTTTAGATTCCTGCAGTTTAAGGACTTGCTTGAGTCCATCAAGATCTGATACCAAGAAGAAAATTATGAAACAAAGATAGAAAATGAGGAACAATACGAAATTTTATTGAATAGCAGAATATGTTTTTGTTATTTCCATGTTTTACAAAACCTGTAAACTACTCAATTTATAGAATAATAAAACCTAATACTAACATACACATATTTTTTTGGATTTTATTTGTTGAATATTTAAAAAGTCATCCTTATCATTATCATTTGAGCCTCAATATCCTTATATGTTAATAAGAGTAAAAAAGAAACTTGTTGGTTTTGACCTTCTATATTTTTGGAACACATTTTCTCAAGATGATTAGAAAATAAAAAAAAATAGCATAAAAACGTGATATTTATGTAATTAGAAATTTGTTTTCTAATTTTCTAAACTCCAAAGGATTGTTTAAGTTAAAAAAATGCCTTTATTTTGCAAAAAAGAAAATAAAATAGAATTTCATGTTTAACAATTCTAGAATTTTTCAAATTAAGAATTTTGAAACTTAAGGGTATGCTTATTAATAGAAAATAATTTTCTATTTTCCATTTTTAATTTTTAATTTTTAAAAAAATTAGAGTATTTATTTTTCATGAAAAATTTTAGAAAATGTGTGAAAATTGTTTTCTGATATCCATATCGATATTGAAACTATGTCTTTTCTATATTAGGAAATTGAACTCTAAAGAAAAATTTTTAGAAAACATCTTAAATATATTTTTCAAAATTTTCTTAAAATTATAAAATTAAAAAATATTTTTTAATTTAAAAAAATTATACAGTGTAAACATAAATTTTTATTTTCTATTCTATGGAAATTTGTTTTTTGAAAATTACTCTAGTTTTCCATAAGTTTTTTTTTTAATTTTTCCGTTAAATTTAAGTTTTGAAAAATAATTTTAAATAATTTTCTGCATTTTTTCCTTTCTTCTGAAGTGACCATTCTCCAAATGAAAAACACATGTTGTCCAATCTTGCAAACCAAATAGACAATGTTTTCTATAAATTTTTTTTAATTGTAAATTAAAAGATATAAATATAAAATTTTATAAAGTATATACTACATATGAAAAGGCGTTTTTTTTTTTTCAAAAATAATTTTTGTATAAGCTTAATATGTTCTCTAAATAGACCAAAAAATAAAAAGAAAAGAATGTTTTAAAAAAAATAAAATATTAGACAACGAGAAAATCATTTTTTACAAGTAAATAACCACTAAACACGTTTACGAATGAATAATTTGATATATTAAATCCCATAAACAGGAGAGAACTTTTAAGTTTGACTCCAATATTATTATTAAAAGAAAATTATATGATATATATATTTTTACATTTTTTAAAATGTCTTTTAAAATTTCATTCTTATATTTTCATAGTTCAATATTATTCATTTTTTAATTTTTGAGAAAAAATATATTCTATGTATACCTATGCAGTATATTTCACTTTTGAATATCAATCGCTCGAGTTACGGGTGAGTATATTTGAATTGAAAGTTTAGGTTTTGAACAAATTTTAATTAAAATTTTAGGTTTTGAACAAATTGGAAAGAGAAAAAGAGAGTAAATATTTTTAAAAATATTTTTAGTTTCAGAATAATTTTTGTACGAAGTCCTATTATTTATTTATTTATTTTGGTTAATACCTATTTTTTATTACATTATTATCATAAAAATTGTTGTACGGGCTAAATGTTCTTTTGCTTAGATAGGTTAAAGAAAATTACATCATGAACCATCTTTTATCAAAATTGTTTTATTTTTATAAGAGTATTTTATTTATTTTATAATAAATTTATAAAAATCTTATAATAAACTATATAAATTCATAAATTTATAATAAATTATGTAAATTTAATATTTTTAAAAATTAATCATAAATTTTTATAAATCTGAACATATTTTTTAAATTATGATAAATTTAATTTTTTTTTTATTTTTCTAATATTTATTAAACCATCAGTAGGCTTTCGTGTTGGGCATAACGGACATAACATGAAGCCCATTAAGGTTTGTTGTGTTACTTGTTACTTCGTTTGCTTTTTTCCTACTCGGAAGTTGGTTGCTGCACCGCCAATATTGTAATGTCGGAGAAGAAGACCAAATATAGATATGAAACTGAGAAAGCCACAGAGTAATATTTGGACCTGAAAGTACCCCAAAAATAACGATTTTCTCCAAATTAAGAAACCCTTTTCTTCCTTCTTTCTTTTTTTTCCTTGTTTCCGAAGAAGACCATTCTATGATCATAGGAAACCTTGCGGAAAAGAAAAAAAAAGCAGTAAAACTCCTTCCCTGGCCCTCACGGTGGCAGGCAGGGATGCCCTTCCTTCTGACGCCGGTTCTCCTTCTCACATTCTCTTCTTCTTTGGTGGCTACAACATAACCACCTGCTGCTCTTTCTATATATGTACTTTTTTATAAGATATAGTATAGTTATATTATATAGTTTTGCTTGATTATCATAATTTTGTTTGATTATGAAAGAAGAAAAGATGTTGACCATTAAGAAAGTTCCCACGGTGGTCTCAAATTATCAGGAAGAGAGTTCCGACAAGAACTTTGAAGGGTGTGGCCGGAATTGCCTTGGAAACTGCTGCTTACCAGGTTGCGCTTCTCTTCTTTCTTGATTTTTATCTTTTGATTAATCTGCTTATTGTTGTTTGAACAACAATGTCCCTGAGACACCAATGTATGTTTCTTTGTTATTACCTCGTTGCAAAAAGATTGTCGCAAAACGATTCTCATCTTTTTTTTCACCTGATTATCATCTTTTAATTGATACCATTATTTTTTAATTTTTCTTTGATATCCCTTATGAATACTTAACTTTAACTTGAAAATTTTATGATGAATTTTTATTATATCAATAAACTAGTGAAAACAAATATATTATGTATTATATCACCAACAGACAAAAGGAAAATTTATATTTTATTCATCAAATTATTAATCTATTTGTGAAAATAAATAAATAAATAAATAAGCAATGAATTTTTTGAAAAATTTATATTTTATTCATCCAATTATTAATCTATGTGTGAAAATAAATAAATAAATAAATAAGCAGTGAATTTTTTGAACGGAGATAAAATTATTATTCTAAAAGTCTATTAGATTAAAAAAAATCAATAAGACATTAATTTTTTTTAAGTATCATGTCGATTTTTCCCTATATAGTAGTGGCTATTTAATAATTTATTGATTATAAGTGGTCAAGTGTCCTGTTGGTCATATGTTCTAATTAAATCTTGTCAACTAAATCATTTGATTGTTTTATCCCATTTAGAAGCATTGGGAAACTTAGATTTTGAGCTTCTTAATTATCATTTTTGTTTGATGATAATAATAGGAATTTCTATTCTAATGCATAAAAAAGAAAAAATGAGAAGGAAACAGAGTAATTGATACATTTAGAATCTTGACAATGAGTAATAGATTTTGATCTCAGAGTGTACCAAAAGCTACTCTAATAGTAGAAACCTGCAACTTCTTGTTTTAATTTTTCTGAAATGTCTCTTATT
Organism: Garcia nutans; assembly: GCA_947685225.1. Lineage (NCBI taxonomy): Eukaryota > Viridiplantae > Streptophyta > Magnoliopsida > Malpighiales > Euphorbiaceae > Garcia > Garcia nutans. Next base: position 58,276,236 of record CANTUV010000008.1, read on the forward strand.
ATATGTCTTTTCAGGGTCAAATTTGTCTCTATATTCATTAAAAAAAGATGTAGATAATTCAATGGGAAATGGGGTGTTGAAATCATCCAAGAAGCAGAAGACTCAACCACAAATATGTTTCTTGCACAATCTGTTGCTGGGACAATGGGAGGATCGGATGAGTCGTGGCCTTTTTCGCTACGACGTAACCACTTGTGAGACAAGGATCATTCCTGGCAAATATAGTTTCATTGCACAGCTTAATGAGGGGCGCCATCTTAAGAAAAGACCTACTGAATTCAGGATTGACAAGGTACTTCAGAGCTTCGATGAGAGCAAGTTCAATTTTAAAAAAGTTGGACAAGAAGAAGTCCTTTTCAGGTTCGAACAAGGTCTTGATCAAAACAGCCAGTTCTTCCCTATTGCACCTCCCTCTGCTGATACCAAATCTCTCAGTGTTGTTGCTATCAATGTGAGAAATTTTACTTCATATTCAATTTTTGGTTAATTTTGTTTCTTTTTTATGTGCATTTTTATGACTGATATAATGTTACAGGTTAGCCCCATTGAATATGGACATGTTCTGTTGATACCCCGTGTTCTTGATGGCTTGCCTCAAAGGATTGACAATGAAAGTTTCTTGCTTGCTCTTCAACTGGCTAAAGAAGCATCAGATCCTTTCTTTAGAGTTGGATACAACAGTTTGGGTGCTTTTGCTACAATTAATCATCTCCATTTCCAAGTAAACCTTTCTTTATCCAATTCATATTTTCATTTATTTACTTTCAATTAGTCCTAAAATATTCTGACACTTTCTGATATTTGTAGGCATATTACTTAGCAGTAGCTTTCCCAGTTGAGAAAGCTCCAACAAGAAGAATAATGAGAATGAAAGGTCAGCAAGATGGAGTTACAGTTTCGCAGCTTTTGAATTATCCTGTGCAAGGTCTCGTGTTTGAAGGTGGACATACAATTCAAGATTTGTCTGATTCAGTAGCTACTTCTTGCATTCATCTACAGAACAACAGCATCCCCTTCAATGTCCTAATTGCTGATTGTGGAAAAAGAATTTTTCTGTTCCCCCAGGTAATATTTTTACATACCCTTTAAATAGCATTCATTCAATCAGAAAATGATTTGTGAAAAAAATTAGTTGTTAAACTATTGATGAATGGTCAGTGTTACGCGGAGAAACAAGCACTGGGAGAAGTAAGTCAAGAGCTTTTGGAGACTCAAGTGAATCCAGCAGCTTGGGAGATCAGTGGACATATAGTGCTAAAAAGAAGGAAGGATTTTGAGGATGCATCAGAGGCGTCTGCATGGCGACTTCTTGCTGAGGTTTCTCTATCAGAAGACAGATTTAGAGAGGTGAAGACTTCCATTAGGGAAGCGGCAGGATTTGAAGAGGATGAATACCAACTTCCTTCCAAAACTCTCTCACATTTACCTCCAGACTGCATGGTTTTTCATTGAAATTTTGTTTGCTTATATACATGTATACATTTCTGCAACAATTTTTTAATGATTAAATCCATTTTGGGATGTTTTCTGCTCTTTCTATACCTGTATATCTAGTTTTTTTAGGGTTATATACAGATTGGGATGAATTAAACTCGAGCCTGTCAATATGACTCACAGCCTGGACTATGCTCTAAGTGGCTTGGCTGTATGTGGGCCACCTAATAAAAAATTAGTATTAGTGGAAATTAGATGATTTATCCTTATTTTATATCCACTTTTAATTTTTATCTTTCTTAATTAATCTTCACTTTTACGTTAATTTTCCAGTTATGCTTTTGCTGCAATTTTTTTTTTCATTTTTATGTAAGCTTTCACATTTTCTGTCACTATGCACTTTTCCTTCCAATTTTTTAAGTTTCTCTCTCTTTAATTAAGTGTCCTATATTTTATTTTTCATTCTTGTAATCATTTTGGTTTCTTTTTTTCTTTGATTCTTTCTTCATCTGTTTTGATCTTTGTTTTGGCATTATCGTTCGAAGTTTATATTTTAAATTATTGAAAATGTTGTTAGTTTGCATGAAAGTTCTAACAAGAATTGTTGAATTTTTTTGTTGAAATTTTTTTACAGATTTTAGTCAGGGAGTTGTATTTTTATGTATTAGATTGAATTTTTTATTATTGTTTTATTTTTCGGTGTTTTTTAATTGCAAGATTAGAGTTTTTATTATTGTTCAATTGTAATATATTTTAAATGTTGGATAAAATACTTTAAAATAAATTTTTATTTTTGTGAATTTTTTATATTTTATTTCTCAATTTATATTTTTTGAATGAGTATATTCCATTTCTTTTAAATTTTTATTGCATATTTTTTATCTTATCTTAAATTGTTTGTGATGTATGAATATTGTATATATTAAAAGTTGTAATATAACATCTATGTGATATTTGTATTATATCTACGCATTAATTAATAATATATTTATAAAAACTATAACTCAACGTCTATGTAATATCTTTATAACGTCTACAACTTAATTAAAAATTTATAATGTTTGGATACAATATTTATACAATATTTATAAAATATATATAATATAACTAAAATAATATATGCTATAATTAAGAATATATAGACATTATAACTCAACATCTATATAACATCTACATTATATCTTAATATCTATATAATATATATATATATAATATACTCCAAAAATTAATATATACTTAATTAAATAAATTTAAGTTACAGTATAAATGTTATATTTCAGTATTTAATTAACTCGTAGATATTATGTACTGAACATCTACTTAATTATTCTTCATGGATAATTTTGTAAAAACTTCCAAAAATTATTGGGACATATACTAAACTACCTCAAAAATAAATTTAATTTTCAAAAATAATACAACTTCAAGAAAGGTTTTCAAAAATAATAAAACCAATACTTTTTTTTTTCAAAAATACATCACTTCTCAAAAAACGTTTTTAAAAAATAAACATTATTTCTCATATCAAGTAATATTTTACTATAATTTTTATTTTTTAAACTTTACTACTAAATAAATATATTTCAATAAAATAATAAAAATTAATATTTTAAATTATATTTTCAATATACAAAATATATTAATTTTTGTATAAAGAAAAATTTTTAATTTGTATTACAAATAAGGAATAACACTCACACAACAAAATAAAAAGGTCAAAACATATTAAAATATATTAATAAAAATTATTAAATTTATATTATATATAAAAAAGTTTAAAAAATGTTAATTTTGTTGTGTAGATGTTGCATATATATTATATGTATGTTATATATATGTTATTGACATTGGACAAATGTTATATGTATGTTATATATTTATTATGTATATTGTATATGCGTTGTGAGTATATTGTATGTATATAAAATTAAAAAGTAAGTTAAAAAAAATATTAAATGAACTGTATAAATAATATGTAAATGATGTATATATGTTTGGTATAAGTTGTTTATATATCACTATTTTTTATATTTTTATATATATTGTTTATATTTTTATATTTTTTGTGTGCGTATTGAGAATATTACAATTAAAAATTATTTATAAATAAAAAACATAAAAATATAAAAAATAAAAATTACCATAGAAAAAAGAGGTAGAAATAAAAAATTAAAAAAAAAAGCACCAACGTAGATTTTAAACAAAAAAAAATAGACAACCATAGATTTGAAATATGGTAATTAAAATCCTGTATTTCGTGTAAAATCCTCGAAATTATGCCCAACACTATATTTCAAAGAAAAAAAATTCTGACAAATGATATCCAAAAATTACAAACTTAGCCAGTGCCAAAGAAAGGAGAGGGAGTGAGGGAGAGCACCGTAAAGAGGAGAAGAAAATATGAGTTAGCTGATTATGATAGTCAGGTTTTTGTTATGTATTCATCAATTGTACAAGAGAGACAAAAGACTTAAACAGGAACCATTCTAGGTAAGGATACTCCAATCAAATCATTCCTATGAAAAGCTTGAAGATGATCCGGGGCTTAATTAATAATATGAACACCCAAACTTTATTGAAGAGCATGAGATGCTAACCAATCAACAGCCATATTAGCCTCTTGGTAAACATGAGTTATGGTAACATGCCAGTCAATGCTGAGCCAATTCTGAATACTGGAAATTAAATTGGCATTAGCTGAATCCACTACTTAGCTTGTATTACAATGAGGTTATCTACCTCTACCATTAGCTTTCTAATTCCTTTAGCCCAAGCAACGGCCAACCCCTAATAAACGCCGTATAACTCAACATGAGTAATGGAATAGGAACCTATATTCATGACATACCCCACCTCCCATCTTTCATTCTCATCTCTAATAAGCCCTCCAAATCTAGCACTTCCCGTGGACCCTTTTAAGGCCCCATCAAAGTTGAATTTGTGCCAGGCCAAAAGAGGTAGCAACATGCAAACAATCTTTCTATGCGCTCAACATCTATCTTATTGAGCTGAACAACAATATGAGTAACCAAATATCATGGACACAAGCCTTAATGTCAGAAATGATGGACAACAGACTGGAATGCTGATTTTCAAAAATAAAAAAAGGTTTCTATAGTGCCAAAGACTCCAGCAAATAACACCAAAGTAGAGCTTCCATGGTTTCCAATCACTATCTTCACTGCCGATCCTTAAGTTCTCCAACACCGAGCTCTTTTAATCTTGAGAGAAAAAATTCGATCTGAATTTTGTAGGAAGAAATGAAATCCAGACCTGTTTGGATAAAATGCAACCCTTGATCGAGAACATGCACTGTGCTTTCATACCCACTATCACAACGTTAAAAACCACCATCTATTGTCAGATGTCGTCTAAACCATTCCATATTTGTAAGAAGATGATCGTACAACACCAGCCATAAGAAGCAACAAATTTGATGAAGTCCTTTCCATGACCGGACCATGTCCTAGCTCAGATCCCTATTATCCCACGGTTCTTCAAAATAAAATTCATATTTCACCGAGAAATTTCCACTTTGAGAGCAAGCCCAGTAATAAGAGTCTTCCCCCAAATCCTTATTGGGAGGAATAAAGGAGGAAATTTTGGAAAGGATTCTTCTTGGTAGAAACTGATTCTATAGAGTCCAGTTCCAATATCCAGTGGCATCCACATAATCTTTCACTTTATACACAATCAAGGACTCTGGTAGAGGACTAATAGCAAGATCAATTAATGGTTTTGCATCATCAACCAAAATATGTGGTAAAAAATAAGTACTTACACCTTTATGAATGGACTAACAAGCTGCTTGAATAGTTTTAGTCCATACTAGGCGGAACTAGAAACTAAATAAAGAGAGATAATTGTTTAAAGAAAAAAGAAATTACGGACGAATTGAAGATAAAATTAAATATTTAATGTTATAGTAAAATTTAAATTTTTGTTATAAATTACTATTAAAAAATTATCTATCAAAATTTTATATTATTTATTAAATTCTAAAAATTTATTAAATCTTTTACATATATTTTTATTTAATTCTTGAATCTAATAATTTATTTATAAGATTTTATTAAAAAATCAAAAAATCAATATCTAAAAAATTATTAATATATATAATTATATATATTTATAATTGAAAAGAATATATTAAAAGTATATAATTTTATAAAAATGATATAATTTTTATATATATAATTTTATGATATATTAAAAGAATATAAAATTATTAATTATATATACATAATATTATTTTATAAAATTATATACAATATATATAAAAAAACTTATATACTCAAAATTATATATATATATATATATATATATATATTAAGGCCGGAGAGGGGGTCGGGGTCAATTAATCCCACCGTGGTTCTGCTCCTAGTCCATACTTTACCCATGACACATCAAAGATGTGACATTTGAGTAGATTTTAGGGCAGATGGGAGATCAGAATGATTGTCTCCATACTTTTTATAGACAATCTGTACCCAAAATTTGTGCTTCTAAGTGATTAAACTCCAACTTAACTTCATAAGAAAAGCTTCATTAAAAGTAGCTAAATCTTTTAGCCCCAAGCCACCTTGATCCTTTGGCCGGCGAAGAGTTTCCCATTTAACCAAGCTTTGCTTCTTGGAGCTAAATGTCCCCGACCAAATGATCTTTTATAGTTCTGCTCCGTTTTTAAACGACTTGATCGTGGAAGGGAAGTAGTCTGCATAGCAAAAATTGGAATAGACACCAACACATGCTTAGAATAATTCTTCCAGCGAGAGAAAGAGAGGATGCACACCACGAATTCAGCTTCTTCTCAACTTTCTCAATAATGGATGTATAAGTTTTATTTGTTACACTTCCATGAAGAATAGGCATCCCAAGGTAACGACTAAAATCCTCGACTGCTCAAACCCCAATCATCTGGCTAAGTGTCTTACGCATATCTGTAGCAACATTTTTTAAGAAAAAGCATCTAGTTTTTTGCCTTGTTAACAAGTTATCCAGAACTCTAAAAATTGTCCAAGACTCTTGCAATTATTTTGGCTTGACCATTGAGGCTTCTACAAAAAGAAGAATATCATCAGCGAAAAAAAGATGTGTAATATCAAGACCTCTTTCTATATAATATGATCAGTTTCCATTCTAGGTGGTTAACAAAATCTAATATACTATGGACGAGTTTTCCAAGGTAAAGCACAAATAGATATAGAGAAAGGGGATCGCCTTACCTCAGGCCCCTTATGGGTTTAATATCATTAGAATTCTCTCCATTCCAACATATTTCCATTGAAGATATTCCAAGGCTCTCCATAATTAAATTTATCATACAGTCAAGAATGTGAAAGAGTTGAAGGGTTTCTATAATAAATTGTCATTCTAGCCTGTCATAAGCTTTCTCTAAGTCTAATAGCCATTAACCCTTTCTTCCCCTTCTTACTCCTCATAGAATGGACTATTTCTTATGCAACAATAATGTTATCTGTAATTTGTCTACCAGGAACAAAACTAGCTTGACAAGGACCCATAAGCTTAGGCAAACAAAACTAGCTTGACAAGGACCCATAAGCTTAAGCAAAATCTCCTTCAATCTTTCAACTATAATTTTTATGAGAAGTTTCATCGTGACATTACAGAGGCTAATTGTAAGAAAGAATCCAGATTCTCAACTTTAGGAATAGGCACCAGGCGTGTCTTGTTAATATCAGGAGGAATTTTGGATTCATAAAATATTTTTTGGATTAAGCCACATAATGAATTCCCCACTGTATGCCAATTTTGCTGATAAAAAGCTACAGGAATGCCATCCAACCCTTGTGCCTTTATGGGTTTCATAGAAAAAAGAGCTTGCTTAATATTCTCTTTAGTCAACCATCCGTCTAATTTTGAAAAGGTTGCATCAAAAATAGGAGGAAAAAATGGTTTGTGACCGTCCATTTTGGATTGCTACCTTGAGAGGTATAAAGAGCCTGAAAATGGTATATTGCTAACACTTTAAGCTTGCTCACATCGTTACACCATTGACCATTCTCATCCTTTAGAAGTTCAACCCTAGCAACCCGTTTCTGTTGAACAATTGTTCTATGAAAAAAGGTTGTATTTCTATCTCCAAACATAACCCAGTCCATTTGAGATTTTTGCATCCAATAAAACTCTTCTTAGGACAATACTTTCTCAAGCTCCTTCAAGTCAGTTTCCACTTTACTTGGCCTTCTGGAGGGATAGATCTCCATAGCTTTTTAAACACCAGAAATTCTATTTAATAGCTTCTTCTTTCTAACAAAGATATTCTCAAACACCTGAGAATTCCATTTTGTATCCTTTCGTTGAAAGTCAGCCAATGCATCACCAAAATCTTGAGAATGATTCCAGGAGTCTTTAACCACCCTTTTAAAATCCTGATGAAGCATCCAAGAAGCAAGAAAGTGAACTGTTTTGGGGCAATGTTAACTTGAGAATGGAACTTGATCAAGATAGGACAATGATCAGAGCTCACTCTTGGAATATTTAGAACTTGATATAGTGGAAAGACGTCTGCCAAACATCATTACATATGGCTCTGTCAAGGCGCTGTCTTAGATTAAATTTCTACCTTTGAGCACTTATATCTATCATATTGCATTGCTGAAACTAACTACTAAACCTTTTACAAACTCCACTTCCATATTGAGAACCACCCCTTCTTTCATAGGGAAATAAAAAAGCATTAAAATGACCCGCTAACATCCAAGGATCAGAACAACTATTAGCAATCCTAATCAACTCCCTCCAAATCACGTCTCTATGAGTACTGACTGGACTAGTGTAAACCGCTGTGAACCAAGATCTAATCAGACCGTGGGCTTTCAATAAAGAGGTGAATATATTGAGAGTGAATCTTAGAAATAGAAAGCTGAAACATAGACTTCCACAAAGCCCAAATGCCCCAGAGTATCCAGTAGCTTCTACTCTGCAAGATTTAGCAAAACATGATTTCTGAATAAAACAATCAGCTCGAATCCCACTAATATGGGGTTCCAGCAAAGCAATAATAAATGGATTATAAAAAAGTTGCACGATCATTTTAAAATAACAAAATAAATCTTTCAAAGCTGCTTCCTGACAATTCCAAACAATTATTGGGTTAATCATCATAAAAATTATAGGAGAAAGAATTAGCCAAACCTGAGACTATCTTAGTTTTCCATCTTGGCTTCCACCACCTCCACATCTTCAATGCAATTCTCCACTCAATCCCTGACAATGGTCTAAATATCTTCCATACTATAATCCATCCCTTCATTCCTCTGCTATTATTCCATCCCTGAAGGGGCGATGTCTCGATTCTCAACACAATCCATCTTGCTTGACTCTTGAGAATCTCCTGGATCATGGGGCTTCTCTACCTCTTTTCCATTCACAAGCTGATCTGCATGATGGGCAAAGCTGTCTATGATTTTAATGGTTGTGTGATTTTCTTGATTAAAAATGTGACATTTGAAACTTGGGCCAACATTGGCCAGGAGAAGGCAGTAGAATTTTTCACCACATCATCACCATTCTTTTTATGTAGGTCAGGATTGTTTCGATTTAGGATTGGCATATCTTGGGATTGATTCCCATGCAAATTAGGCATTACTGATTGACTGCATGTAATGCTATGCAATGTGTAGGGACTAACTTTCTTATTCACTTTCTTATGTATTCCTTTATTTTGCATACAAAGTAAAAAAGACATATGTTACTCCGATTGACCCAATTATTTTTTGAATAAACCTAAAATATGATTTGAAATTTAAAATAAAAAATAAAAATGTAATATGAAATCCGGCCTAGTTTTTAAAATACGCAGTCCAAACGATTCACATTAGTGGAAATTACATAGAATACTGGCATTTGATTTTGATTTCCCAGTTTTATGGTGGCAACTTTTTTTCATTTATATGTAAGTTATTGTAATCTTTTCATTCATACGAGCACGACTCTTTTTTTTTCTTATGCACTTGTTTTCTCAGTTATTTGCTTATTATTTTTTTTTGTTTTATTTTTTATACTACTTTATTTTTTATTCATGAACAATTATATTGTTCTCATATTCTCAATATATATATAAAATACACAAATATATACATATATACACACAATATATACACAACAAATATATAATATACACATAACAAATATAAATTTATACACAATATATACATTATAATTAAACAAGATTTAAAAATATATATATTTATCAATTTTAATTTAACATATTCAGAACATATACATAATATACACATACATATATAACATCTATGCAACATGTATATAGTATACGCATAATAAACTTAGATATATACATAATATATACATGACAAACTTATTTTTTTAACTTTATTTTAATTTTATATACACATAACATCATATACATAAAAAGAAATTGAATAACTTATGACTAGCAACAAGAAAATGTAAGAAAACACATAGTGACCTGTAAATCCCAATATCCTAACGGGAACAATAGGCGTGAAATCTACTGTGACCCAAAAAATTGTTACCTTCCATTTAGTATCCCGATCAGAATCCTAATCGTGAAACCGTCTTACAAATGTGTTTTCACGCCTAAAAGCTTACCATGACACCCACTGCGATCCTTTTTATGACCGTGAGACACCTTCTAATTAAGTTAACCCGAGTGCTTTAAACATATGTTGACTAGCAAACTTTGTCATGGGTGATATCCTAACTGAGCCAAAGATCGTGATCTCTGCTATGACTTCAAAATTATGTGAGAAATTTGAATAGCGGGCAGGAAAATAATATTCTGAATGGGACATAAGATGTTTCAAGAATACTAAGTTTGTTAATTCTATTTGCTTATGATAAAGAATGATTACATATTATATGCCTAAAATGTAGATTGTGGACAGCTTAAGGACCTATTAAGGTGGAGAAATATACTTAAATGTAGCTTGAAGTATTTAAGGTGAGATATGCTGATCTCTTCTCATGAATGCCTAAGTTGTTCTTGAATTCATATTGCCAATTGGTGATAAGACATTATGTTATGATTAGATCTTTGTCTCAATGATTGCATAGTAATATATGTGTATATATATATATTGACCCTTGTGATTTATGAGACACGGGATTGATCAATGGATGAGTAATTAAGTGTTATGATCTCTAATGATTTTTTTTTTGTAATGTGAGACATGTGATTGATCCCAGCTCTAGTGGGGAGAAAAACCATCAGACTATGTGCACATAGAGTAAATTTAATATTTTTATATATGGACCTAAGTTTTATATGGTGAGAGTCACCACTAGAACCAACTGGGTTAAGTACCACACTATGAAAGTGTAGACTCTTAAATTTGGGTCGGTTTAAATTTAAGAAACTTATCTTGGTATGTTATAATTTTAAAGTATCTAAACCTAATTTTAAAGATTGAAATTGAACTGGTCCAATTTATAAAGCCATATTAAAATTTGTGAAAAAATGTTTGGCCCGAAAATTAATAATTTTAGATCGATTTGAGTCAAGACGGTTCAAATCAATATGAGCCATGGCACATCGATTTGGGCATCCCAAATCGATATGAGGCTGGCTCATGTCGATTTGGGTCTTCCAAATAGACATGAATCCGAGTTCTAAAATAATTTTGACCGGGCAATTTAATTTTCTAATCAAGTTATAATTCGTTTAAACCTTGGATTAAGCAAATTAGGTTTAGGTTTAAGTGATTGTTTGCTTATAAATCTATGATTAAAAGAACAGAGAAGGAATTGGTAATTAACACGAAGCAACCAAGCATTAGCAAGGATTATCAAAATAGAGAGAGCAATCATCAAACACAGGATACTATCAAATTAATAAAACAAGGCAGTGGCTACTGTCTTGATTTTTGCTCAGCCAAAATATCAATTTGGTGCAAGTAACAGCTTGGATCAACCTACTTAATTTGGTGGAGGCTTCAACACAAGTCTTGTCTTCTAAACTTAACTTGTTTAAACGTATACTAGCTATGTTTTTTCCTTTAAACATTTTGATTATTTTTTATTGCTATTTTAATCTAGTAGCTTAATTACTAAAACCCTAGTTACATATTTTATAAAACTAAAACTCAATCAGTTTGTCTCATCCATTAGCTTATTTTATATTTATTTGTTTCAATTTCACAATAGCTTAAGGTTCAATTTAAATCACAGGTATAGTTATTAAAACCCTAAATATTACATATTCATAAAATACAATAACCTATTTAAGAAATTTTAATATATAAAACCATAATATCCAGTAAAACCAATGGACACACTGCAAGAATGTATCGGATTACCGATAGAAATTTACTAATAGAAAAATTTTTATTGGTAATACTGACAGAATACTGAGAGAATGATTAAAAAATAAATTAAAAAATACACCGACAGATTACCAACAGAATACCGATAAAAAAATTTATCGACGGATATTTTATCAACAATAATGGCGCCAACAATTACTGGCAAACTTTACCGATAGAAATATTTTTTGTAAGCAAAATTACAGATAAAAATATTTTATGTAGGTAAAAATATCGACATAATATATTTTTTATAGATAATACCGATATAATATATTTTCTGTAGGTAAAAATACCAACAGAATATATTTTTTGTAGGTAATACCGATAGAATATATTTTCTTTCGGTAAAATACCTTGAGAAAGTATTTTTTGTCAATAATACCGAGAGAACATATTTTCTATAGGTAAAATTACCGACAGAAAATATTTTCTGTAGGTAATACCGACAGAATATATTTTTTGTCATTAATTTTTTAGTAGAAAATTATTCTCTCGGTAAATAAATAGTCACAACCCAACTAGTTAGGCGGAAATTTTACCACCATTATTTGAGACATTTACCGAGAGTGTCATGACCCAACCCGGGGGCCACGACCGGTATGCAGCCAAACCAAAGTCCGACCACATAAGCCTTAGAAACATTCATAACAGTCTAAGTGCAAAACAGTTCAATACTTATACAATCATCAATCCTAATTCAAATGCAAACCATCAATATAATCAAATCCCAATAAAATCATTCGGGAAATCTAATGCAGACAAGTTCTACTTATTACACAAAAAGGGATTCGGATTCAATCCGCCCAAAAGTTCAATATTCGGAAATCTCTAAGCAGAAGGACCGATAAACATAAACGAAAAACCTGATTGACTTCGCCAAGAAGAGAAAGAAGATATATGAAGGCAATCACTATAAACCTGCAAGACAATCTATAAGGGTGTGAGCGCTTTATATAGACGCCCAGTAAGCCTATGAGAGGCAGAGAAACATCTAACAGTTATATAAGCAGTACATATAATACATTCACAAATTAAGCAATCAAGATGGTGTGTCGGGGTCACCGATCAGTAAACAGTACAGTATAATATCAGTCACATCCGCCCTTATAACTCCTCAGTACAGTACAGAAATCAGTAATTAGGCATGTAGCCTCAGTAAACAGTATAGGCATTAAGCCTCAGTAGCAGTATAGGCATTAAGCCTCAGTAACCTCCTTCCCCTTCATGACACACCATCACACAGCACAAGTAATATCAAATTCAATATTCTCACATAAATACAATCACGTGCAAGTTTCTCTGTCTCCTAAAGCATGCGAGGCTGAGTTCGAAAGAATAGTCTAGTGAATATATAGAAAGGATAATATATTATAAGAAGGGTTTATATATATATATAAGTTGTTAGCAAGTAGCACAACACAAACAGTTCAAATACACCCATAGAACTTACTTGGTCTAACAGTCAGCTAAGCAATCCGCCACCCTAAGTCTGAGGTGCTGCTGGACCACCGCCTAACCATTAACCATCAATTAACAACCACCCTTACAAATGTATGCAAGTGCAAATGGGAATGCATGACATGAATGCACGCAATTCAATAGTTTCCATAACAAGGTTAAACCTTTTTGTCAACCAATCATAACTTAACCATCGTAATACCACACCTTTAAACTTGCTTTCCAGAATATAAAACATCATTAAAAAGTCCTTACAATTTAAATTTATCAAATACCTTACTTAAATAATCAATATTCACCAAATACAATTTTACCGATAAATCTGAATAACGAGTGTCAATTTGTAAAATTCAAAACAATTAACCAGTATATGAAAAATTTATAATTCTCAACCATAAGTTAATTTGATATCTGAAAAGCATCCTACCAAAATTTCATAATTTTTCTAGACTTAGAAGTCTCTCAACCAATTTTTATTCATAACAGTATACAGCTCACAAGGTATACTGATAGCAGTAGAAAGATCTAATTATTTCAAAAATATAACAATAGAAACATAACCCAACATATTTTTCTTGTAAATTAGACTTCTAGAACTTCAAAATATATGAAAATCAAATCTAAAACATTTTTACACATTTTAATATGAATTTCGAAAGTTACAGATGATGCAATCGCATCTACAGTACAGTTCGTCAGACAACAGTAGCAAACTTGAATTTTCCAGAAATATACGATGCTCCAAAATCCCAAAAATTATTTTTCTCATAAACTAGACTCAATTTCTAGCCACATATCCAAATTTTAGATTTTTATCATGTTCCAATATTTAATTAAAAATCGAGCAACATACAGCACTAACATCAAACTTCAGCAGAGAATTAAATCATCCAAAAACTCAAAGAAAACAATTAATTCGAAAACCCTAATACCCAAATCAATTCAATCAAACCCTAATTCAATACATCATCAAATTTTAGAACCCAACACACTAGCGCAATCAATTAATTCAATAACCAAAATCCCTCAAAACAATAAAAACCCCAAAACCTAACCTATTTTGTAAAAATCAATTTAATTAAATAATAATTCGAATTTAGCCAAATTAATTAAGAAAAATACCAACCCAATATGATATGAACATGTTCTAGGTAGATGGGAGTCAAATCAAAGCAAAAGGGTGGAAGAAAAACCTCAAAACACACAAAATAGCAAAAATTGCTGCTGCTGGAAAGGGAAGCAAAACGACGCTTGCGAGCCGCTTCGCCCAGCTGCAGAACGACCTGGTCACTAGGCCGAAAAACAAGCCAAATCTCGCCAGACGACACGCACTCCTCGCTAGACGACGATGCGGGCTGCTACGTGACAAGCCCAAAACGACGGCACACCAAATTTTGTCTAAAACCCTATTTTTTTTAAGCCACTCGAATTTAAAGTGATCTAAAACCTTCCCCCATCAAACCTAGGCCCTATTTATAGGAAAGAAAACTTTTAAAAATATATTTTGACCCCAATATAATTTATTTTAATTAAAAACACCCCAAAACTATTTATTTTCATAAAAAAATTACCAAAAACCATAAAATTCACAAAATCAACTCAAATTTATTTTTAACTTCAAACTTTAACCCAAAATAATTTATAAATATGTTTTACGCATAATAATACCCGAAAATACCGAAAACGACAAAAAATTTAAAAATGACGAAAATACCCTCGGCACCCAAAAATACAATATTATACTCAAAACGACCGTCTCATCGTCCTGAGTATCAAAAAGACATTCAAACTATCAAATTATGTTCAAACAACATATGAGGGCACAAAATGACTATTTTGCCCCTAAGGTGCAAAATTACCATTTTGCCCCCCCTAAAGTGCAAAATTACCATTTTGCCCCTAAACTTAAAATCATTCAAAAACCAAGGGTTTTACAATCTAACCCCCTTAAAGTAATTGCGTCCACGCAATTGAATCCAACATAATCATTATCCATCAAAAACTGTCATTATAATAGTTATACACAAATCCGAATAGTATCGTCTACTTAGTATGTGTCGTTGTGGTTGATCAGGCCATAACCACAAGATACCAAGCACTAATGACCATTCCAGGTTCGATCCATTTAGAGTTCATTAAATAAAAACCAATTATCAGATAACCAAAACAAAATCAATGAATAGCGCTTAGTGCTCAACCCAGTCAATATCAGTGCCAATCAATCGAGTATAACATTATCTCTGTTCATTTTTCTAATCCATAATAATATTAATATATTGTACCTCTGTAACCAATAACATAAATATTCCGTAACTCAACATCATTACACATACACCTTTTCTCAATAAGATCCATTGCATACAATTGTCAATCATTAGTCACAAACAATATCATGCGATGTATGAGTATGATGTTATACTGGTATGCAAGTGCTCTAACACTAAAACTGAAGAATATTACAGTCTAACCCCCTTAAAACGATTTCGACGTCGAAATCTAAAACATACCTGAAGACTCAAACAGATGGGGATATTTAGCTTTCATAAGCTCTTCGGCTTCCCAGGTGCATTCTTCAACAGAATGATTGCGCCAAAGGACTTTCACAGAAGCTACATCCTTAGAACGCAACCGCTTGACCGGACGGTCCAGAATAGCCATTGGCTGCTCCTCATAAGAACAATCATCACTAATCTCTACAGTGTCCGGAGCTAGCACATGATCAGGACTAGGTACATACTTTCTCAACATCGAGATATGAAATGTCGGATGCACAGAAGCCATCTGAGGTGGTAAATAAGCTTATAAGCAACATCACCAATCCTCTCCAGAATTTCAAATGGACCAACATACCGTGGAGCTAATTTTCCCTTCTTACCAAACCTCATAACACCCTTGAAAGGTGAAACCTTCAGAAACACTCTATCCCCGACAATAAATTCCAGATTTCTTCTTTTCAAATCAGCATAGCTCTTTTGTCTACTAAAAGCAGTCTGAATACGGTCTTGAATCACTGGTACAACCTCAGCACTATATTGCAAAAGTTCAGGACCCTCAATTCGACGCTCACTAACCTCCTCCCAATATAATGGAGTCCTACACCTTCTGCCATACAGAGCCTCAAATGGAGCCATACCAATACTAGCCTGATAACTGTTATTGTAGGCAAACTCTACCAAAGGAAGATGATCTGCCCAACTACCACCAAAATCAAGAACACACAATCGCAGCATATCTTCCAAAGTCTGAATAGTCCTCTTCGACAAACCATCTGTCTGAGGATGAAAAGCAGTACTGAAATGAAGATTAGTTCCAAAACCTTCCTGAAGCTTCTGCCAAAATCTAGAAGTAAATTGTGGTCCTCTATCAGAAACTATAGAAACTAGGACCCCATGAAGACTCACAATCCTGTTGAGGTACAGTTTGGCATACTGCGACACTGTGTACTTAGTATTTACTGGAAAAAAATGAGCGGACTTAGTCAATCTGTCAACAATAACCCAGATCGAATCATGCCCACCAGGAGCTTTAGGCAAACCGACAACAAAATCCATATTGATTCTCTCTCATTTCCACTCAGGTAGTGGTAACTCCTTAAGCAATCCCGCAGGCTTATGATGCTCATACTTAACTTGCTGACAAGATAAGCATTGAGAAACAAACTGTGCAACATCATTCTTCATCCCTTTCCACCAGTACAACTGCTTCAAATCCCGATACATCTTGGTGGAACCTGGGTGAACTGTGTACTTAGAGAAATGTGCATCCTTAAGGATATCAGTCTTCAAATCATCTACCTTAGGAACACACACCCTAGTACCAAACTTCAAAACACCTTATCATCTATAACAAACTCCTTGTTCTCACCGGCTAAGACTTTCTGTCGTAAAATTTCAAAATCCGCATCCTTACTTTGCTCAGAAATAATCCTGTCAAGAAAATTTGGCTTCACAGCCAAACTAGCAAGAAACACCCCTCTACCATTCACAACTTCTTTGTCAGACATATTAAATGTCCAACCCTCATCAAGCAATTGGTGAATCTCAGAAATCAAGGACCTCCTTGTTAAATAAATATGTGACAAACTCCCCATAGACTTGCGACTCAAAGCGTCTGCTTGCTTTCCCAGGATGGTACTGAATATTATAATCATAATCTTCCAGAAACTCTATCCACCTCCTCTGCCTCAAGTTCAGATCCCTCTACGAGTAAACATATTTGAGATTCTTATGGTCAGTAAAAATCTCACATGTAACACCATACAGATAATGCCTCCAGATCTTTAGTGCAAACACAACAGCAGCCATCTCCAGATCATGCGTAGGATAATTAACTTCATGCTTTTTCAACTGTCTTGAAGCATAAGCAACCACCCTACCATGTTGCATCAACACACATCCCAATCCAATACCAGATGCATCACAGTAAACAGCATAGCCTTCATTGCCCTCCGGCAAAACAAGTACAGGTGCAGATGTCAACCTTTCTTTCAGAAAGTTAAAACTCTCCTCATAAGCATCATCCCAAACAAACTTAACACCCTTGCGAGTGAGTTTAGTCAAAGGTGCTGCAAGTCGAGAAAAATCTCTAACAAATCTTCTATAATAACCAGCCAAACCCAAGAAACTTCGTATCTCTGTAACTGTCTTTGGTCTTGGCCAATCCATGACTGCCTCAATCTTCTTTGGATCAACCTGAACACCCTCAGAAGATATAACATGACCCAAGAACACAACTTTATCCAACCAGAATTCACATTTCGAGAACTTGGCATAAAGTTTATGTTCCCTCAGAGTTTGCAAAACCAGCTTCAAATGTTCCTCATGCTCTTCTTTAGTCTTGGAATACACCAAAATATCATCAATGAACACCACAACAAACCGATCAAGATATGGACTAAACACCCTATTCATCAAGTCCATAAAAGCGGCAGGGGCGTTGGTAAGTCCAAAAGACATTACCAGAAATTCATAATGACCATACCTTGAGCGAAAAGCTGTTTTAGGTATGTCACTCTCTCGCACCCTTAACTGATGATAACCAGACCGAAGATCAACCTTTGAGAAAAACTTCGCCCCTTGCAACTGATCAAACAAATCATCAATCCTTGGTAATGGATATCTGTTCTTGACCGTCACCTTGTTTAGCTGCCGATAATCAATACACAACCTCATGGAACCATCCTTCTTTCTCACGAAAAGAACCGGAGCTCCCCAAGGTGAAGTACTCGGTCGGATGTACCCCTTCTGTAACAAATCATTCAGCTGCTCCCTCAACTCTTTAAGCTCTGCCGGTGCCATTCTATAAGGCGGCATAGAGATAGGACTTGTGCCGGGTACAAGATTAATAGAAAACTCAATCTCCCTTTTAGGAGGTAACCCAGGCAAATCCTCAGGAAAAACATCCATAAAATCTTGCACTATAGGGACATCTTCTGGTTTAACTTCTTCTTTCTTCACATCCCGAATAGATACAAAATAGGCGTCACAACCTTTACGCAACAACCTTCTAGCTCCCAAATCAGAAATCATCTAACAAGGACCAATGGTCTTGGAACCATGGAATGTCACTGACTTACCTTCTTCATAATCAAATCGGACTATTTTAGCCCTACAGTCAACATTAGCTCCATGACAAGCTAACCAATCCATTCCCAAGATCACATCAATTTCCAACACAGATAGGACAATCAAATTTGCAGCTAAATCTGCATCCTCAACTCTAATCATACAGTTACTATAAACATCCACCGTCTCTATCTCATCCCCCAGTGGTGTATGAACAAACAAAGGCTCAGCTAAAAGTTCATGTGATCTAGATAATCTAGATACAAAGCTAGGTGATATGAATGAATGAGTAGCTCCAGGGTCAATAAGAACATGTGCATCAAATCAACATATAGAGAGTGTACCTTGCACCACATTATTATCAGCCCAAGCTTGCTGAGCATTAAGATTAAATACCCGAGCATAATTCTGATTCTGATTCTGGCCTTGGTTCTGATTCTGAGCATTGTTCTGACCTGCTGGCAAAGCGGGCACAGCATTCTGCTGCTGATTATTCCAGTGATAACCCTGATTCTGCTGACCTTGGTAACCTCGATAACCTCCATTCTGTCATCTACCATTCTGATTACCTCGGCCTCCATTATAACCTCGACCACCATTACCTCTGTCATAACCATTGCCATTACCATTACCGTTGCCACGGTTGTTGTTACCCTGATTTCCTACTGGTCTCACATAATTCTGCTGCCCTCCTTAATTCTGACCACGCCGAGAATTAGGACAATCCTTCACCTGGTGATCCATCTGTCCACAACCTAAACATGCTCCCATCTGTCTCCAGCAATCTCCTGGATGACGGTTACCACAAAACCCACAAACAGGATTCCCCTGATTCTGATTCTGCGATCGGTAAGTCTGTTGTTGACCACCTCTATTATTACCTCTCTGATCTCTGTTCTGTCCTTGGTAGCCATGCGAATCATTAGGTCTACTTCTCTTCCTACTAACATCAGTAGTATCCTCAGTCCTGTCAGTCTTACCTCTGTTTTCCAAACCCAGAGCTGTGTTCCTAGCCAAATGCAACTCAGTGTAGTTATGGCTAGCAACAAAACCATAATATTTATTGTTCAGTCCCTCTACGAATCCGCGAGTCATCCGAGCCTCATCCTGAATCAAGTGTGTAGCATACTGTCGCAGATCCTGAAACTTCTCATAGTACTCAGCTATGGATCTATCCCCTTGCTTCAACCTCTCAAACTCTTGTCCTTTTTGCCACATAACATTCTCAGGTATGAAATTCTGCATGAACAAGTCCTTAAACTCATCCCAGAAATGAACCCTATCTCTGATCTAATCATCGAACCACACCTGAGCTGACTTCTTTAACTGATGGCCTGCCAACTCTATAGATCTATCATCAGTACAGTTGAGAGCTAAACAAATCCGACGTACCTCATTGATGAAGTATACCGGATCCTCAGTAGCAGAGTTGGAGAATGTAGGTGGGTTCACTCTAATAAACTCATTTAACCTCACATACTAGGGTTCAACAGTAGGTGGCTGATCATTGGCTTGCCCAGCATTCTGATTCATATTCTGCACCAATTGAGCAATTCCATTAGCAAGAGTCTCCATAGATTTACCCATGGTCATCATAGTAGTCATAAACTGCTCCTGACCCACTGCAGCAGCCGGTGTAGCCTCCGGTACAGGATTATTCCCAGGAGTAGGTGGCTGAGGATCAGGCACAACTCCTGCAGTATAAACATTCCCTGTTACAGCTCTAGAAGGTCTCCCACGTCGAAGTGGAGGCAGATTAGCACCATCTGCAGTTCCAGAAGTTCCAGCACCAGAGGAACCTCCCCCTATCCGAATTCCAGTACTCCTTTGAGACATAACTCCTGATATTAGTATAAGCATATCGGTTAACGCGGAAGCAAAAGAAACACAGAAAGAATTTTTCCTAATGATTTTCGGATACAACTAGACAAATTATAAGTGTGACTGAATATTATGACTCTGATACCACTTTTGTCACGACCCAACCCGGGGGCCACGATCGGTATGCAGCCAAACCAAAGTCTGACCACATAAGCCTTAGAAACATTCATAACAGTCTAAGTGCAAAACAGTTCAATACTTATATAATCCTCAATCCTAATTCAAATGCAAACCATCAATATAATCAAATCCCAATAAAATCATTCGGGAAATCTAATGCAGACAAGTTCAGCTTATTACACAAAAAGGGATTCGGATTCAATCCGCCCAAAAGTTCAATATCCGAAAATCTCTAAGCAGAAGGACCGATAAACACAAACGGAAAACCTGATCGACTTCGCCAAAAAGAGAAAGAAGATAGACGAAGGCAATCACTGTAAACCTGCAAGACAATCTGTAAGGGTGTGAGCACTTTATATAGACGCCTAGTAAGCCTATGAGAGGCAGAGAAACATCTAACAGTTATATAAGCAGTACATATAATACATTCACAAATTAAGCAATCAAGATGGTGTGTCGGGGTCACCGATCAGTAAATAGTACAGTATAATATCAGTCACATCCGCCCTTATAACTCCTCTGTACAGTACAGAAATCAGTAATTAGGCATGTAGCCTCAGTAAACAATATAGGCATTAAGCCTCAGTAGCAGTATAGGCATTAAGCCTCAGTAACCTCCTTCCCCTTCATGACACACCATCACACAACACAAGTAATATCAAATTCAATATTCTCACATAAATACAATCACGTGCAAGTTTCTCTGTCTCCTAAAGCATGCGAGGCTGAGTTCGAAAGAATAGTCTAGTGAATATATAGAAAGGATAATATATTATAAGAAGGGTTTATATATATATATATATAAGTTGTTAGCAAGTAGCATAACACAAACAGTTCAAATACACCCATAGAACTTACTTGGTCTAACAGTCAGCTAAGCAATCCGCCACCCTAAGTCTGAGGTGCTGCTGGACCACCGCTTAACCATTAACCATCAATTAACAACCACCCTTAAAAATGTATGCAAGTGCAAATGGGAATGCATGACGTGAATGCACGCAATTCAATAGTTTCCATAACAAGGTTAAACCTTTTTGTCAACCAATCATAACTTAACCATCGTAATACCACACCTTTAAACTTGCTTTCCAGAATATAAAACATCATCAAAAAGTCCTTACAATTTAAATTTATCAAATACCTTACTTAAATAATCAATATTCACCAAATACAATTTTACCGATAAACCTGAATAACGAGTGTCAACTTGTAAAATTCAAAACAATTAACCAGTATATGCAAAATTTATAATTCTCAACCAGAAGTTAATTTGATATCTGAAAAGCATCCTACCAAAATTTCATAATTTTTCGATACTTAGAAGTCTCTCAACCAATTTTTATTCATAACAGTATACAGCTCACAAGGTATACTGACAGCAGTAGAAAGATCTAATTATTTCAAAAATATAACAACAGAAACATAACCCAACATATTTTTCTTGTAAATTAGACTTCCATAACTTCAACATATATGAAAATAAAATCTAAAACATTTTTACACATTTTAATATGAATTTCGAAAGTTACAGATGATGCAATCGCATCTACAGTACAGTTCGTCAGACAACAGTAGCAAACTTGAATTTTCCAGAAATATAAGATGCTCCAAAATCCCAAAAATTATTTTTCTCATAAACTAGACTCAATTTAGAGCCACATATCCAAATTTTAGATTTTTATCATGTTCCAATATTTAATTAAAAATCGAGCAACATACAGCACTAACATCAAAC
Organism: Garcia nutans; assembly: GCA_947685225.1. Classification (NCBI taxonomy): domain Eukaryota; kingdom Viridiplantae; phylum Streptophyta; class Magnoliopsida; order Malpighiales; family Euphorbiaceae; genus Garcia; species Garcia nutans. The sequence goes on from CANTUV010000008.1 coordinate 58,298,738, forward strand.
TTCAGCAGAGAATTAAATCATCCAAAAACTCAAAGAAAATAATTAATTCGAAAACTCTAATACCCAAATCAATTCAATCAAACCCTAATTCAATACATTCATCAAATTTTAGAACTCAACACACTAGCCCAATCAATTAATTCAATAACCAAAATCCCTCAAAACAATAAAAACCCCAAAACCTAACCTATTTTGTAAAAATCAATTTAATTAAATAATAATTCGAATTTAGCCAAATTAATTAAGAAAAATACCAACCCAATATGATATGAACATGTTCTAGGTAGATGGGAGTCAAATCAAAGCAAAAGGGTGGAAGAAAAACCTCAAAACACATAAAATAACAAAAATTGCTGCTGCTGGAAAGGGAAGCAAAACGACGCCTGCGAGCCGCTTTGCCCAGCCGCCGAACGACGTGGTCACCAGGCCGAACGACAGGCCAAATCTCGCCAGACGACATGCACTCCTCGCCAGACGACGATGCGGGCTGCTGCGTGACAAGCCCAAAACGACGGCGCACCAAATTTTGTCTAAAACCCTATTTTTTTAAGCCACTCGATTTAAAGTGATCTAAAACCTTCCCCATCAAACCTAGGCCCTATTTATAGGAAAGAAAACTTTTAAAAATATATTTTGATCCCAATCTAATTTATTTTAATTAAAAACAACCCAAAACTATTTATTTTCATAAAAAAATTACCCAAAACCATAAAATTCACAAAATCAACTCAAATTTATTTTTAACTTCAAACTTTAACCCAAAATAATTTATAAATATGTTTTACGTATAATAATACCCAAAAATACCGAAAACGATGAAAAATCCAAAAATGACGAAAATACCCTCGGCACCCAAAAATACAATATTATACTCAAAATGACCGTCTCGTCGTCCTGAGTATCAAAAAGACATTCAAACCATCAATTATGTTCAAACAACATATGAGGGCACAAAATGACTATTTTGCCCCTAAGGTGCAAAATTACCATTTTGCCCCTAAAATGCAAAATTACCATTTTACCCCTATACTTAATATCATTCAAAAAACCAAGGGTTTTACCGAGAGAAATTATTTTTTTGTCAATAAATTTACTGAGAAAAACTATTTTCTATCGGTAATACCAAGAGAACATATTTTCTGTAGATAAAATTATCGACAAAAAATATTTTTTGTAACTAATACCGATTGAATATTTTTTCTGTTGGTAAATTTACCAATAAAAAATTATTCTCTTGGTAAATAAATAGTCACAACCCAATTAATTAAGCAAAAATTTTACCGCCATTATTTGAGACATTTACAAAGAGAAATTATTTTTCTATCAGTAAAATTATCGAGAGAAAGTATTTTTTGCCGGTAATACCAAAACAATATATTTTATATAGGTAAAATTACTGACAAAAAATATTTTCTATAGATAATACCGATATAATATTATTTTATCGATAAATTTACCAATAGAAAATTATCTCGGTAAATAAATAGTCGCAACCCAATTAGTTGGACTAGAATTTTACCTCCATTATTTGAGATATTTACAGAGAAAGTGTTTTTATGTATGTAAATTTAGTGAGAGAAACTATTTTCTGTCGGTAATACTAAGAGAATATATTTTCTGTAGGTAAATTACTAACAATATATTTTTTGTAGGTAATACCGATATAATATTTTTATCTGTAAATTTACCGACAAACACTTAATTTTTTCAGTAATTTTTCTATAAAAATATATTTTCTCTCCTCTCCCATTTTTATTGATTCTCTTCCATTTTTTTCATTTATTCTCTCTCTCTATATGTCTCCGTCTGTCCCTTTTCTTGCTTGTAGAAAAAAAGATGAATAAAAAAAAGATGAATAAGAAGAATAATGTATTTATTTTTATTTTTAAATTTTTGATAATTTTTGTAATATATATTTAATTATTTAATTATTTTTTAATTTTAATGAATTTGATATTTTATTTTGATTTTACGAGTGTTGTAGTTTAAGCTGATTAATTATATTTTGGTTGTATATTGTTTGATTTTTCAGGTTATTTTAATTAATTATAATATTATTTTAGAAATTTTTAAATTTTTGATAATATATTTAGAAATATTTTTGTGTTTAAAAATTTATTTAGAGTGTTAGATTTTTTTAAAATAATTTTCTGATTTTTTAAAAAAATTAAAAAAATTGATTTATTTTTATAAATTTCAAAATAAAAATTATAAAAAAATTAATTTTTTAAATTTATCTTTTTAAACACAATATGTTTTAAAAAAATTTAAAATTTTTTATTATATTTTTAGAAATTTCTTAGTAAATAAATATATTTTAGGGTGTTTTATAATTTTTTTTAAAATAGCAAAATTTTATTTATTTTAATAAATTTTGGAATAAAATTTATTTAAAAAAATTATTTTTTCAATTTTTTAATTAAATAGAATATTTTTTAGGAAATTTTAATTTTTTATATAGTTTAAATAAATTTTTGGTAAATAGAAATATTTTAGGGTATTAGATTTTTTATGGTATTTTTTTTTATTTTTTTAAAAATTTTAGGTATGTTTTATTTCAAAATTTTAATTATAAAAATAAACTAACAAAAAAATTATTTTTTTATATTTTTTGTATATAATACCGATAAAATTTTCTCTTGATAATATAATATAATTTTCTGTCGGAAATTACCGATAAAATTTTCTCTATGTAATTTACCGACAGAATTTTCTGTCGGCATTACTAACATAAATTTTTTTCTGTAATTTTTCGACAGATATTTATTTTCGTTGATATTTTTATTACTTGCAAAGGAAATAACTACATAAATTTTATGTCAGTAATCTGTCAGTAAATTTAATTACTGATAAAAAATGAGGATTATAGATGAATTTTTTCGTCGATAATCCGGTACATTCTTGTATTGACAGTGATTATTAATTTTTGAATTTACAGTAGCTATTTAAATATTCTTTTTGGAAAACCCAAACTCTAATTTAATTAATCAAAATCCTAGTCTTTATTTAAAACCCTAAAATTATTCTTTAAACCCTAATCTATAAAATCAATTTCCAAACCCCTAATTTGTGAAACCATAATCTAAAACCTCAATCCCTAATCTATAAAACCAATTTCCAAAACCCTACTGTAAAACCAGTTTCTTAATTAAAAACCCTAATCCCTTTTCAAAACATTCAGAATCTTAGTTTTCAAAAATCCAAAACCTTAATTCCTTAAAACCATAGTTTTTATCTTAAAACACTAATACTGTTTTATAAAACCCTAAAAACATAATATTATTTTCTAAAAATCCTAAAACCGTAATTTTTATTTATAAACCGTAATTCATATATTACTCTCTAATTTTACATATCTTGTGCTTAATTTAAAAGTTATAAACCTAGACTTGATTGTTTTATATTTATGATGAGCGATTTATTGATGTTTTATGATGGATGATTTGTTTTTATCATTGTGAATGTTTGAATGGTTTAATTCATTTGGTTAATTATTTTAATGTTGATTATTTTGATTTCAATGATGTAAGATGTATGTTTTTACTTTGTGGATACCTCATTAGTTAGGTTCAATGTAATTTAATTTATTTTGAGTTTTGTATTAATGTAAAGGGTATGTTTTCACCAAAAGGTAGGTGTTCTATTATATTTAATTTTAGATATTGGATATTGTAAGGGCATATTTTCATCCATGGATGGGTACCTATTTTGTTTATTTTATTTTAATAAAATGATGGATATTTATTTCTTTTCTATTGCATGTAGTATGGATAATTTTATAGTATTCAAGAATTTAATAATATTTAAACTTGAAAAGGAGGAAGGTTCTAATGAATCGAGCGTTATGGGGGTGCTGGGTCATTCTCACCTTCCTCATATGTACCCAACTTTATGAACTCAATAGGGGATTAGGGATTAGGAATCGAGTCATCCATCCCTTTCTATCTTCTCGGCCCGTCCGGGTGGCGACTCCATTTTCTCCGTGTTTAGGCCCGTGTTCTCTAAGGTTATGAGCCTTACAATGCCGAAGTTGCAAGAACCATTTCACATGGGAGTGGAGGTAAAAATCTCCACACATAGTGGCAACTCTATTATGGATAAGAGATGTTGATTTTGTTTGTCCTTATATTATTTTATTTATTCTTATTATGATATTATCCATTGTATTATTTACATTGTATTGTGTGTGTGAGTTAGGATGCCCGTGTAACCCGTGTTGTGTTATGTAAGAAATACCATATTTTCACTCAAGGTATGGAGATCGAGCTAGGCATAACCACTCATAGCCTTGTACCTTTTGGTATATACTTACTATGGGTGCCTAAACTTTCTAACCCAAAAACTAAAGCTCATATAATTGGCCTGGTTACTGTTCTTAGATTTTTTTACCCCAAATGCTTATTTTTTTTACTAAGATTGATATATCTTGGTTTGAACCATAGCTTATTTGGTTTATTCTTTTTCTAAATATGACATAATTATATTATAAGCTCAAAATAATTTTTATCCCTTTAAGTCCAAAAGACCAAAACTATTTTTCAAATTTTCAAGATTGTCTTTGGACATAAAATTTTTCTAAAAAGGGTCAAAAATTCTTATCTCTCTCATGACCCAAATACAAAGCCCTAAAATCCACTTTTAAACAAACCTTATTATAATGGGCTTTGAAATAAATTATTTTTTCAAATTACAAAAGAGCTTACAGTTATTTAGGTCAATTATGGAATACCAAAAATTAATTATGGGCCTAACTTTATACCAAGAATTGTTAGTCATAGACTTATTTGTGGCATGAATCATTAGTTATTTTTCCAAATAGGAAATCTATTTATGATAAACTCTTTAATTTAGTTTTAATCCATAATATAGCATAAAAGTTATTTTTAGTTGATCCAATGGATTAAGGCTTAATTAATGAGAATTATCATGGATTGATTTCTAAATTTAAGAATAAAACTATTGGTCAGATTGTATGAGTGAATTTTTCAAAAAAAAAGATATCTCATGTAGATATTTTGTTAACCATATACTTAGAAAAAGAGACCCGTCATTTGTGTGTGGAAGTTATAAGTTTGGCAGGAACATCCTAATTATTTTTGTTTATCTGTTACTCATGCATCTATGCATACATATATATATGCATTGAATTACATGGCATTGATTCTTTCTGGCTCATAGACTTGGAGTACAGCAAATCAAGAACTTACGATCATCTGACCTATGCCAGTGACGTAAAATCCAATAATGACTCAGTCAGCTTATCACCAAAAGCAATGAAACCTGAATAAATTCAAAAAATGGCAAATGATGCAATCAACTCCAAGGTAGAAGAACTGAATGAGGCCCTGGCTGAGACCATAAAAAGCCAACTGACTGCACTATTGAGAAATACTGTTGAAGCATATGCTAGTATTGAGAAGCAGAAAGACAAGGGAAAGGCCAAGGTTGATAAAGTGGCTATGGATGATGACAAAGTGGTGATGGATGATGATGATTGGGCTCAATATTTCCAAGGTCCTCAAGATAAGAAGAAAGAAGTGAAGACTGTGGAGAAGATAACTATGGAAAAGACTAAAACTTCAGATGTGAAAAAGATTATTGTTGATTTAGAAAAAAAAAAGTTTGAAAAGAAGCTAAAGGTTGATGAGATGTCGAAAGTTGACAAGTTGTTTGAACAAGATGAGAAGTCCCTTACAAGTTCAAGATGTCTTCCTTTACTAAGTACAATAGTATAAGAAATCCTCACTTACATGTCAAGCAATACATCACTGCCATGTAGTCTGGCAAAGCTACTAAAGCTTAAACTCTAATGTATTTTCTCCTCTCGTTGGATTCTCTTGTGCAAAATTGGTTCATCACCTTAGAGGATAGTACTCTGAAGAATTGGAATTCATTATACAAGGCATTCATCCTACAGTATCGGTACAATGCCAAGTTAAAAATTACTTTGATGGAGGTAGAGACAATCAGGCAGAAATAAAATGAGAACTTTATTAATTATGTAAAGAGGTGGAGAAACAAGGCTATCTTGCTCAAGAAAAGACCAGATGAGTCAAATCGGATTAAGATGATAGTGAGAGGTGTCCTACCTAATTTGTGTGAACAAAAGTCTCATACTCTTATTAGAAATTTCAAAGATCTCCTTCAAGCTGGATTGTAAATAGAAGAATGGGAAAGAGAGAAGAATCATTTTTCTGGAAGAAGAATTGATAGGAAAAGTTATCAGTCTGGCAATCAAAGTACACAAAAGGTAGTCGATATTGATGTAACTAGTCAAAGGGGTAGGAGATATTTTTCAGGGTTGGGAAAACCGATGTCTTGGGTATTCAATAAGCTACTAAAGAAAGGGTTGTTACAGCCACTGGCTCCTCTACCATTGACAAATTCCTTACCACCAAATTTTGATGTAAAAGCTTTCTGTTAATTTCATCAAATGCATGGGCATGAGACGAAAAAATATTTGAGATTGAGGCGTGAGATTCAGAATTTGATTGATAGCAGAAAGTTACCTAAACTTAATAGGCCTACCACGATGGATAACCCTTTACTAAAGTTTGACAAAGCACCTCCACCAGCAACCATCATGGTAGGGAAAGGATTGGAGGAAAATTTTGTTTTATCCTCCTTTTAAGATGAGAGTGCAGGAGATATGAAATAAGGAGATATTTCATTCAACAAACCTCCCTTGAGTGTTGCTTATTTTATTTTTCTTTCTTTAGTATTTAATTGGAACATTTATGTTTAAATAAATTACTTTTGTTGTATTTATAATTTGTTGGTTTTTAAAATTTTGGTGCTCAACCAATGATGAATCTAGCTCGATATTTATAAATTAGGGTATCTATGCATCATAGTTTGAATGACTTTACTAGGTGAGAGAATTATTTTATAGCATTCAGCTGTGCATGTTTACTTAGAGAGAGCTCCTGCATAATTACTTGTATCTAGATTCTAGTCAGCCTCAGAACATGCTTTAACGAACTTTCAAGACGAAATTAAACTCTGCTTATTTAAGAGAAAGATGATCTAGAAATTATTTGGTAAGCCAACAACTAGTATCAATCCTATTAATATCAATCCCTAGTTTGTCCCTTTAAGCCTTCATAAGATTTTAACTTACTTTTTTATTAGCTTATAAAATCCAATAACCTACCTTGAGTTGTTGTGACACTCATGACAAGTCGAATGATCACTGAATTACTAAAAAGTAAAAAAATCGAAGAAAGGGGGTGTTCAGTCAAAACTATAAGGGTAGTTGAAGTTTACCTGAACTCGACCTAATATCTCATATCTATTTCATAATTAAGAGGGCATCAGGACAACAAAAAATCCATCCTCATTAAAACAGACTCGAGCTACTCCATAGTTAGAAGTGTAAGATGTTATAAATAAGATGACTCTTTTAGGGCTAAGACACGCAAAACAAAACAAAAAGAAAAATAAAAATAAAAGAAATAAAAGAAATAAATAAATAAAAGAAGAAAAAAAAAGAATTTAATAAAAAGGGAAAAAGAGAAAGAAAATGGGTCCTAAGCAAAAGGAAAAGATGAAGGTCTTCCTAATCAGATCTAGATTTCTCCTAAAGGGAATGGAAGGAAACTGAAGTATATCTTTGCATGAAGCAAGCTACCTATAGTTTAATATTGCTCCCATCTGCCTATGGTTCCAATAGAAAGTTTACAGTGTGAAGATCTGTTAGTTGTGTCACATCAACTCCAATTTACAAATAGCCTTTATCTAATCCATGTCCCTTCTAGATCCTATTTCAAGCATATTAAAGACATGTTGATATCTTTTTTTTTTGTAGGAAGAGTCTATTAGTGGAGATTGTTTAAATAAGCATGCATATGAGATAGACATTATATAAACTCAATGATACTTTTTGACCTGGTAATGTGTTTGTGCCTATCTGAAATGCAACTTTTCCTATTCAAACAAAATTAATTTTCGAGTTTAGTATAGTAATTAGGGTTATGATGCTATAAATATGTTAATTTAAAATACCAAACCCTAAGGTATATTAACATTAATTTGACAAAACCAATATTTGATTTAAAAAAAAAGGAGGAAAAGTCCAAGTTGCAAAAGTAAATACTTTTTATTTATTTTACATGACCGGTCAATACATTTCATTCACTGAGAAGGGGGAGGCGGTTCATAATCAAATAAAGCCCTAAGAAACTCATCACCTAATGGAGGAGGAGGCACATCATCCGCCCAAAATCCACTCAAAGAAGAGGCACTTGGGTCCTTTTTGTCCTGAAAGTCAATTTTATAGTAGTTGTTGCCTAAGAAAGGAGGAGGCACGTCATGGTCATCGATCTGGGGCCCCCTTTAAGAAGAAGCACTAGTATCCCTATAGCCCTTAAACTGAAAGTCTCGAAAGCTTTATTCTGACCGATGGTATAGATCTTGAAAATGAGCGGTATCTTGTCGGCTGGCATCCAACTCCCAACAACTAGTAGGTAACTCCTCTTGCAACTTTTTGTTTTGTTCCTTAAGCATTCACTATGAGCTAGAAAAGGAAGCAGGTAAAAACATATATAATCATACATATATATAGCATAAAACAATATTGGAATAGGATAACAGACCAGGTAACTCAGATCGAAGCCCTGAGGATAAGATGACATATCTGGAGGCAGAACAAAAGGGGGATCACATGGAGAAAATTGCCATTGAACTGGAGCGACAAAGGAAGGTCTAGCCTCATCATTAAATGAGCCAGTAACCTGCAATAATCATAAAGATAATCAGAACAAGTTAAGAAGAAACAGTTAAAAATGCCAAATGTTAAATGTTCACTTGAGAAGCACCAGCCCTAAAGTCGCCATGCGAATGGGAATAAGGTTCTCTCTCCTCCTCCTCATCTTCTTCTTCCTCTTATTCTTCCTCCACTTCCCATTCTTATCCTTCATCCCTAGGAAGCCCTCAAATGCCAACAGGAGAAACCTTAAAATTTAGCAATTGTTCCTAAATGAATTGGACATATGGCACTTCAGGTGAAAGCAGAAGGTCCCCAATATCAAAGCCATTGCAAGCACAACTCCAATAAGGTTCTCACATGGATCTGGTGTTCAACACAAGCAATGGGAAATCTTCTGGTACTCCGTTGGTCAGGACTGAGAAACCAGTTATATACTCATTAACCAAGATACTAGGCATAAGCGACTAGGCCGGTAATGATCCAACGAGACTCTTGTAAGGATAGTGCATCAATCATACACGCAGTCTAGTTGTTTCTCTCTTCGGTGCTCCACCAAGCTACGTCCACCTGTAAAAAAGCAAATAGGTAAGTTGTTTTACTCATAAGTTTTAATATTACTATTAACATTTTTCTTACTTAGTTCCAAGCAAAGAGACTCATATGGTAGTGGTGAGTGTGTACGTGGTGGCTTCCATACACTTCTCTACGGCCCGAGAGCCAGAAGCTTAGCCATGGATATCCGACTTGTGGCCTAGTAATGTTAGAAACTCTCACCAAGTTATGCTCATACGCCCGTACCTATGCATAAAAAGAAAGATCAAAATCCACACACATGCATTATTTGGACCAACAGTTATAAGTAAAGTGATACATCGGCAACAACCATAAAGCCAGTAAAGGATCTTTTATTCCTGCAAATTACATCAAATTTGTGATAAAGTCATTTGAGACCAGCTTCTCCCCATGCATAAGTTGGCACACGGTCTAAATCGAAAAGGGCATGTAGCACTGACAAATAGATCGCAGACTCAGTGCTTCCCAATACGGTCGCCCCTAGTAGATATAATAGAAATCCCCGAGTATACTGTTCAGCCCTCTCATTTTGCATGGGTCGAGTATACTTCATCCATTATTCTCGAATATGCTTGTATTTGATTTTGTAATGTCCTTTAAAATGGGGCCTAACATCGGTCAACTGATGAATTTCCTCACGGGTTGAGATATTGCTAGTTAAAGGGATGGAATCCTATGATATCGGATGCTTGTTAAGGCAGCAAAATTAAGTGGACCTATGGTCATCTCTTTGATAGGCAGGTGAAAAGTATGGGTAGTGTCCATCCATCGCTCTACAAGTGCTTGAATGACACTCCTTTCAATTTGATATCCTCGAATGGTAATTGCAAAATAAAGTTTTCAAACCCACTTTCTCAGACCATTCTTTTTAACGCAAGTGAGGCCCAATCGTACCACTTACGAGCTTTGTGGATGTTTTCACCGCTATGAATGTCACAACCGTCATGCTATCCAAATATAGGTAAGTCAAGATAAGTACATATATATTACGCTTTAATAAAAAAAAATTATATTCATACCCCCCTTTCTCTTACTAATTTCTATAAATTTTGCTACATCAATTTTTATGCATATTTTTGCACAATAATATTTTTGAATTTTGCTACATCAATCTTCATGCATATTCTTGCACAATAATATTTACCAATTTTACTATATAAATTTTCATGCATATTTTCACACAATAACATTTATAATTAAATTATACTAATAAATTTTATGTGAATAAGTAATTAAATTACAACAAAATGATGCTTACCTGCTTTTTTTCTTTGGAATTAGGGTGAAGATGCATCATGGGTAATAGTGAAATTTGCTCAATCCCATTATTATAGAGGTAATTAAGCAACTCGTTGTTTGAGCATGTTCCAAACCTCGAGGAATGTTGAATAGCAGTCATTTATGGTAAGTGGTAACTCTTTTAAAAATTAAAATTATGAGAATGTTGAGGATGAAGATGTTATAAATGCCAAATGCAAAGAATTCATGCATTTATATAAGAAAAACTAAGGGTCGTTTCAAGTATGTGACAAAAAAAATTATAAAGTGAAAGAAAAGAAAAGAAAAGAAAAGGATGAAGTGAAAGAAAAGAAATGAAAAGAACAAAAGGAGTCAGTTTCGTCCATCAGCACAAATAATTTTTCATGATAACAGTGTTCAATAATTTATAATTCACAGTTCACCTTACATTATTAGTTTCTTTCTCAGGGCTTTCTTTTTGCTTCAATAATTCACACACAACACATGTTTTGACAAGCATTGTGGTTATATATTATTACGTGTCTAAAAAATATTTTTTGTACTCATAAATAATTTTTCACGCAGGGGGCAAGAGTACATAGGTACGGTAAAAAATAGCCAGATTTTTTTACAAAATTGACCATTGAATTTAATTCTTATAACTCATCTCTGGTCTAGAACTCAAATTATTTTTTAGTCCAGAACTCAATCCAGGTAGATAACCCAAACCGACTCGGATCTAGAACCCAAATCAATTTCGAGTCTAGAATTCAATTCGAGTCTAGAACCCCAATCATTTTCTAGTCCAAAGCTCAATTCGGGTCCAGAATTCAAATTATGTTTTAGTCCAGAACTCAATCCTGGTCCAGAATTTAAACCAATTCAGGTCCAAAATCTAAATTATTTTCGAGCCCAGAACTCATCTCGAGTCCAGAACCCAAATTATTTTTGAGTCCAAAACTCAATCCGGGTCCACAACCTAAACCAATTCGACTCCAGAACTCAAATAATTTTCGAGTTTGAGTCCAGAACTCATCTTGAGTCTAAAACCTAAATCATTTTCGAGTCCAGAACTCAATCCAGGTCCATAACCCAAATCAATTTGGGTTTAGAACCCAAATTATTTTTTAGTCTAAAACTCAATCTGGGTCTAGAATCCAAACTAAGTCGGGTCCAAAAACCAAATCATTTTTAAGTCCATAACTCAATCCGGATCTAGAATCCAAATCATATCGGGTCCAGAACACAAATCATTTTCGAGTCCAGAACTCAATCCATCCTTGGGTCTAGAACCCATTCTTGTTCTAAATCAATTCAAAAGTCATGTTGCTTTTTACTCTTTTCTACTAAAGTCTCAGATCGCTCAAGCAGGAGGCAAACTGTAGACCTTTAAATTTAGACTGGTTTAAATTCAAGAAGCTTATCTTGGTCCGTTATAATTTTAAGGTACCTAAACCTAATTTTAAAGCTTGAAATTAAACTGGTCCCATTCATAAAGCCCATATTAAAATTGTGAAAAAAAAGAAGTTAGGCCCGAAAATTAATAATTTTGGATCGGTTTAAGTCGGGACGGTTCAAATCGATATGAGCTATGGCTCATATCAATTTGGGCATCCCAAATCGATATGAGCTTTGCCTTATATCAATTTGGGATGCCCAAATCGATATGAGGCTAGTTCATATAAATTTGGATGTCCAAATTGATATGAGGATCGAAATGAGCTTTGCTTCTTATCGATTTGGTCATTCCAAATATATATGAGACTGGCTCATGTTGATTTGGGCCTTCCAAATCGACATGAATCCGAGTTCTAAAAGAATTTTGACAGGGTAATTTAATTTTCTAATCAAGATATAATTTGTTTTAACCACAAATTAAGCAGATTAGGTTTAGGATTAAATGATTATTTGCTTATAAATATATAATTAAAAGAATAGAGAAGGGATTGGCAATTAACACGAAGCAACCAAGCATTAGCAAGGATTATCAAAACAAAGAGAGCAACCAACAAACACAGGATACTATAAAATTCATAAAACAAGGCAGTGGCTACTGTTTTGATTTTTGCTCGGCCAGAATTTCAATTTGGTGCAGGCAACAGCTTGGATCAACCTACTTAATTTGGTGGAGTCTTCAACGCAGGTCTTGTCTTCTAAACTTAACTTGTTTAAACATAAAATAGCTATATTTTTTCCTTTAAAAATTTTGATTATTTTTTATTGTTATTTTAATCTAGTAGCTTAATTACTAAAACCCTAGTTACATATTTTATAAAACCAAAACTCAATCTATTTCTCTCATCCATTAGCTTACTTTATATTTATTTGTTTCAATTTCATAATAGATTAAGGTTCAATTTAAATCATTGGAATAGTTATTAAAACCCTAAATTAGATCACCCAAAACAACTTTTGCATATTCATAAAATACAAGAACCTTAACATTTATTTAAGAAATCCCAGTATATAAAACCCTAATAACCAATAAAAACCAATGGACAATGATTATTAATTTTTGAATTTATAGTAGCTATTTAAATATTCTTTTTGAAAAACCCAAACCCTAATTTAATTAACCAAAATTTTAGTCTTTATTTAAAACCCTAAAATTATTCTTTAAACCCTAATCTATAAGACCAATTTCCAAAACCTTAATATGTAAAAAAAGTTTCTTAATTAAAAACCCTAATCCCTTTTCAAAACATCCAGAATCTTAGTTTTCAAAAATCCAAAACCTTAATTCCTTAAACCCCTAGATTTTATCTTAAAACACTAATATTGTTTTCGAAAACCCTAAAAACCTAATATTGTTTTATAAAAATCCTAAAACCCTAATTTTCATTTATAAGCCCTAATTCATTTATTAAACTCTAATTTTATATATCTTATGCTTAATTTAAAAGTTATTAACCTAGACTTGATTGTTTCATGTTTATGATGAGCGATTTATTGATATTTTTATGATGGATGATTTGCTTTTTGTTTGGATCATCTATGTGTTTGTGTTTAGTGTGATTTTATTGGCTTTTGATTGATTTTTCTTTTAATTTGTGTTCAAAGTTTGTTTAAAGTATTTGATTCAGAATGAAGAACAAAATGATGGAGCTTTAATTCAATTTGATGGATTATTAAGGTGAAAAAATATGAGACACGGCCAAGTCACTTTATGGCATAGCTGTGTCCCTCATCCAAGGAAAGAGATAGGAAAATTTGGTAGAGACAGACACACTCAAGAGACACGACCAAGCCACTAGCCGTGTCACAATACATGGCCAAGGCCTTGGCCGTGTCTCACAAAATGAAGCCAAAAAATAAAACAGAAAGAAGCAAAGGCAAAAGTGGACACACCCAAGAGACACGGCCAAGACACTGGCTATGTCACATGGCACGGCCAATGCCTTGGCAGTGTCCCACCAAAAGAACAAAGCAAAGACAAAGTGAAGCAAAGGTAGAAGTGGACACACCCAAGAGACATGGCCAAGCCCTTGGTCATGTCTCACCAATTGGCCAAAGCAAAGAAGAAGCAAGGAGGAAATGAAGATGGTATTGAGGCAGCCATGGACACGATCATATGGCTTGGCCGTGTTCATAAGAAATTGAGTGACACGGCTAAGTCACTCATGACTTGGCCGTGTCTTGTGAGAATTCTTTTAATTATTTTACATGAAATGGAGGACAAAGTGGGAGACAACAAGTGTCATCTTTTAAAAATAAATATTAAAAGAAGAAAAATGTTGCCTAATTCATGGGATGAAGACTTAAATAATGAGAAAGTGGGAGACAAAGTGGAGTGTGTGAGTTGGCAAGGAATGGGTTATGTCTTGAGAAATTAAAAAGAATGGGAGAGGGGATACATATACACGTTTTGGAGGAACGGGTGGACGCTCTCTCTTGGTTCATCATCTTATTCTTGGTCTTGAGAGAGACCAAGAACATCACCTTCATCTTCATCTTCCATTTCTTCCATAAATAAGATCTTTGACATTTTTGGGATAAATTTGGGTGAGCAAGCTCTTGTGAAGGTTAAAGTTTGAAGAAAGCTTGATTGAGGAGTTGGGGGCTTGAGAGAGTGATCATTCCATCTTTCAAGAGGGGGGCCATTGATTGAAGAAGGCTTGTTTGTTCTTCATCACATTCAAAGTGGAGCTAGGAGGAAGACTAGAAGTTCAACTCTTAGTATCTTCAAAGGGGTTCTTGTATTCTTTCTTTTAATTCATTTCTAGATTGTTATTGTTTGTTAAGAACATTAATATTTCAATTGACAATTGTAATTTGATTTATATTGAGATGAATATTTATTTTAAATTGATGATGATGAGCTAAATTACTCATGCCTAGGGTTTGTAGTATATTTGATTGAATGACTTGATTTGATATTTCTATTAATATACCTTGTTACTAGTTGATTATATTTGATTGAATATTATGTTGATAGATTAGCTACCTATTGATCTCTAGATATCGAATGAAGGACTGAGAGGTGAAATTTGATATTGAAATTTGATGGACGTCGAAACCACCAAAAATAATTAACCTTCTCTTCCTACAAAACAAATTTGTAATATGGGGAGCAGGGTCGTACCCCAGAGACTAGTAGTCTTTCTCAAGACTAACCAGGTACTGACAGAATACGAAAATAAAAATAAAAGGGGAATTGAGAAATTAAATAAAACTAGTTGGAACTTAAAATTAAGCAACGAAATAAATAATTAAAATCTGAACAATGAGAAACGAAATCAGCTATGGGTATTGACGGAATGGAATTCACTTGAATCGATCATTGGTTCACAAGGATTCTACCAAATCATAAACTGCAGACAAGTTAAAGTTTTCAAACTAGCATCTACAACAAATCTTTCCGTTCTGATTAGATCAAACAAGACATAGCGCTATGTAAAATCCCTAATCGATAAACAACCCCAATACTAGCGACAAGATTTAATTCATCGATTGCAATGAACCCCAGAAAGACCTTTCCCTAACCAACAAATCTACTAGCGAGATTAATTTAGATTAGATCTTAAGTTTACTTAATTTAACCTAAAAGCTTCTACACAATCAAGTTAAATCAATTGCCACTTATATCAATTCACACGAACAATTACATATTCAGTTTTCATTGATTAGCTATGAAAATCCCAATCAAATAAATAATGGGCCCTATCAATTCATTCAAAAGAGATCCGCTAAGGGATGGATTTTCCCAATAAATCACAGTAAAGATAAGAATGCAAAAATTCAAGATCTGAAATCAATTTAAAGAATAAAGAACCTCACGATTAAGTAAACTCCAATTCGTTTGTCAACCCACAGCTGAAAAGGGCGGCTAGCCACGCATGGCTATTTCACAAAACAGCATCCAAAATACGAAAGAATTCTGCCAAATTCGTAATAATCCTTTGGCTAGCTAAAAAGTGCCTATTAAAAACCTAATTTTAGTTTTTATACTCTTGAAAATGGGGCCTCAACTAATATAATACAGAAGGGCCCATAAAATAGTGTTCAAAACTCTTCCTTAAGCTGTAAATTAAGCTTAAATCACTCATAAAAATCATGGGCCAGCTGCCCAATTAAAAACAGCTCCGTCAGCAACACCTCTGCTCTTAGTCTTGCCCTAGATAACTCCCAGCAGCCTTTAAAACGTCCTCAAAAATCCAGCAGCGAATTCCTTTGATCGAAACCCTCATAAACAAGCTCCATATGCTCCATTTTAACCAAATCCAACATTCCTAACATAAATATAAGAAACCAAGTAAAAACGTTCTTCCAAGCACAATTAATCATAAAATTAACACAATATAATGCATAAAAACGTGCTGGATTTGCATGTCAACAAATTTCCCCACACTTATCCCATGCTTGTCCTCAAGCATGACTCAAAACTCAAGCAAAATTCTGTTTAATGGGAAAGAACTCTCTCCCAAATCTTCACATTCCTTACAAGAACATTCGGAAAAACAAAAAATTACTAAGCAAATTCAAATTGACTAAGTTTATTTGAACTTCAAAAAGACTAAAGAGTTGAATTTAGACTCTCCCTAACATAAAATCCAAGGCTTGAACTTCATCAATTAAATCATGCAATTCTTTAAGTCTAATAGTAATTATACCATTACTAGGAGAATGTTCACATAACCAGCGAAGTCACTAAAAATCATTGCAACCACTCAAAAATAAATAAAACTAGACTTTATTGAACTTATTTGACTTTCCTAGTGCTTGAACATTTATCGCTAACATGAGTGAGTCAGCATTTTATGGAAACCCGCTTACGGGTACCTGGCTTCACAAACTCATGCGGCAAGGCCAACCTACTCATTGCCCAAACTCGGGCAGAGGAGTACCACGACTGCTCAAGTCTTTGGGTTTTGCCTTCATTTTTTATTTCCTATTTTTTCATTTTTTATTTGCTTTTCTTTATTTTTCTTTATTTTTTTTTACTCTTTTTTCACTTCTTTACTTTTTTTTCACTTTTTTGACACTTTTTTTCTTTTTTTTTTTCCAAAATTTCTTGACTCTTTTCCATTTTTTTCTATTTTCAGCTATGCAACAACGCACACACAATGCTCATTTCCATGACTAAGCAGGTTATATAAAGATTCTAAGAGTAATAGTCAAGTTAAAGCTCATGCAATTCATAGATATGACCTTAATTAGCTCAAGCCTCAAACTCTATATCAAAAAGAAATCACAAATTCAACAATTTATTCAAAGTGAACAAGAGATAAAATTATTTAAAATGACTTCGCTAAACTAATTAAAAGCGTTTTTAACTAGCTCAAAGGATTGCTCAAACTCAAGAAAGAAATTCTTAAAATTATTTGCTCAAAATCTTTTTGCATGTAGAGTTCCAAGTCTTGCTTAAGGACACTAATTAACCCCAAGAGTAATCTCAAAATCAGCACATATCAACAAACATTCACAAAAATTTACTCTAATAATATCATGGGATAAGTTCCTAAACTTAGACCCTATAAGCATTGTCTTTCAAAAATAATCATAGTGATCAATTTTTAGTAGAAATAAGCACATGGCAGCAACAAACATTGAAGGTTTAAGCAAATTCTGCAATCACAAAAATTTTAAAAATTGACCATATACGGAGCATAGACCAAAAACAAAACGATGGCAGCTGCTATATATTCATATTAAGCACAAAAATTCAGCATAAAAACACTCCCGATAGTCAAAACCCCTCCCCACACTTATTTCTCACATTGTCCTCAATGTGGACAAACACAATTAAATCACAAGAGGGAGATTCTAAGCAAATAAATGAAAGGAATAAGAGTGTAAAGGTGCTGCCCTGTTTTGCGTTGTCATCATTGCAATGTCTCTTCTCGGAAATAAAACCGAAATAAAACATCAATTCAGCAGCTAATAAACTCAAAGTTAAAAAATAGAACCTGGATAAAGCATAGGCTGCTGGTTAGGAGCGTGTAGTGAATGGTAGTAACAATTTGCTACTTGTTGAGGCTGTATGGGTGGTGGTTAAGGGTCCAGCCATATTGCCAAGATGATAGTTTTCCTGCAGAAACTCAAAAAAACAGGACACATGCCAAACAAAACAAACTCCTAAGCAAGTGTAATTATGTAATCCGATTCAAGCAGTCAAGTTGCCAGTTAAGCCCAAAGTGTTGTCAAAATCAGTCATGAGGAATACTCTTATTAGCACAAGACCCAAGCAAGACTGAAATTAGTGACAATGTGTAAGGAAATCTAATTGGATAATCATCTCAAATTTTGCATTTCACAGGATCCGTAACTGAATAATTTCAAAACCTTGTATATGAAAATTAGATTAACTAAATATGCAAGTCTGAAACAATTCCCATTTAAATCAAAAATTGTGTTCAGGAACTTTTCCAAAGAAAATAAAACAGACCTGCAATTCTATAGTTATAACCCATCAAAGCATTGATTGCAACTTCTACTTTGGTAGCTCAAGTCATATTTTACCATTTTTATGCACAAGGCCAATGAGAGACTACCAAAGTCACATAAGTGTCTACCTGTGAGAACTCCCAAACACAACAACCAGAATGATTCACTACACTTAGTCACTCACTATTCTTAAAACTAATATGCACAACCTGACGCTTCATTTGACAAATTAGGAACCAATTTCAGCAATATATGAAGGATTATATCAATGATGTCTCAATTACAATCAAATTGGCTAATAAGAGCAGAATTCCTATCAATAGTCAGTTTTTATTTCCATTATTGAGCACAAAACCTGTAACGGACTGAAATTATAGACTAACACCATTGTAACTCACATCCAATAAATTTCAGAATTCTAATGTTCAATCCCAAATCAATGTATTATGCATGCGGCAAAGACAATAACTAAGCAATTCTAAACTAGGCAATGTAATAACTTATGACTGAAACTCAATTCTTAATTGCCTTAACCAAACATTAATCTGGCCAACTAATAATTGCTCACAAATATATGAATTCAAGCGGAGAATCAGAAAAATAGAAGGGAAGCAATCGGCAAGAGAATCAGAAAAACGGACCTGGTGTAGCAGCAAAACTGAATCAGAGGCCTTTGAGTAAAATGGACAAGAAGCAGAGGGAATGAGATGCAAACCTTAGTCTCTTGACTGATGAAGACATGATTTCAAACCTTTGAACTGCAATTTTGCTCGAATGGTTGTGAACGACTGAGGTGGTGGTGCAGTGGTGATTTGAGGTGGAGATGGTGATTGGAGTCTTCTGAAGGGATGGTTTCGAAATCACCAGAGAGGGAGATTGGATAGCAACAGATGGAAGTGATTGAATCGTGGGCTTGCGATTAACGTGAGGTTGCATCCGGCTATGAGGCTATGGGTGCCAGGGGTTCTGATTCGAATGGTACAGCGGTGGTGTTTGTGAAACAGAGACGCCGACTCAGGGTTCCACGAGGCAGAGAGGAGTTCTTCGAATCGCAGAAATTGAATCGCGAAATCGAAGCAGAGAGGAGCAACCGTAGTGCAGATTTCAAATCGCGAAATCTGAATGGGACTGAAAATGGTGATTGGGTAGAAGGGTTGGTGAAGTTCTGTTGATTTCGAAGATTTGGGTAAAGTGGTGTTGATGAAGGCTGAGCTTGAAAGGAGAGAAAGAATTCGGCTGTGTGGAGAGTTGAAAGAAGAAAAAGAAGTTGACCTAAAGGTGATACATTAAAACAATTGATTTAACCCCAAAGTACCCCTTACTTTTAAAATTTAACATATAGACAACTTAAACTCACGCACACTCAAAATGAAAATTGGCCTACAGTGATATTTAAAACACATTAATTGAAACTTCTATTTTGTATTCACCATTTTTTAAAACCAAGTCAGCCTTTAAAAGCTTTCTACCTAGAATACGTTGCAGAGAGAGCCAAGGACAGGGATGACACTGTTCATCAATTTTTATTTATTTTTATATTTTTATATTTTTTTATAACAAAATTCAAACCTTTGCTGGGTTGACTCCCAGTAAGCACCACTCTTTACCGTCTTAGGCTAGACATTCTCAAACTTGTTAATTGGACTTCTGTGGTTCCTCCAGCTCCTCATCCTCAAAATGTGGGGCTGCAAAATTCTCATAAAATGGTTTCAACCGGTGTCCATTAACTTTAAAAACTTTATCAGTTTCCAAGCTTCTAATTTCAACTGCACCATGAGCAAAAACATTAGTAACAATAAAAGGTCCCATCCATTTGGACCTCAGTTTTCCGGGAAATAATTTCAGTCTAGAACAAAAAAGTAGAACTTTCTGACCGACTACGAAATTCTTTCTGGAAATCATGGAATCATGGAAAGCTTTTGTTTTCTCTTTATAGATTTTAGAGCTTTCATAGGCATCACTGCGAATTTCCTCTAGCTCCTGCAACTGCAACTTTCTATGTTCACCAGCCTCTTCGAACTTCATGTTGCATCGCTGGATAGCCCAAAATGCTCGGTGCTCCAATTCTACCGGTAAATGGCACGATTTGCCATAGACCAACCGGTATGGTGACATGCCAATAGGAGTCTTGTAAGCTGTCCTGTAAGCCCACAATGCATCTTCCAGCTTCCAACTCCAATCCTTTCTGTTTGGATTCACTGTCTTTTCAAGGATAGACTTCACTTCTCTATTGGAAATTTCGGCTTGTCCACTCGTCTGTGGATGGTAGGCTGTAGAGAGACGATGCGTAACACCGTATTTCCTGAAAAGGTTCTCCATTACCTTGTTGCAAAAGTGAGTTCCTCGATCACTGATAATAGCCCTTGGAATCCCGAACCTGGAAAATATATAGCTCTTCACAAAATTCACCACCGTCTTAGCATCATTAGTCCGGGTTGCCTTAGCCTCAACCCACTTGGAAACATAGTCTACTGCCAGTAATATGTAGCTATTTCCAGATGACGATGGGAATGGTCCCATGAAGTCTATACCCCATACATCAAATATCTCACATATCAAGATAGAAGTTAGAGGCATTTGATCTCGGCGACTCAAATTACCTGTCTTTTGGCAATTCTCACAAGATTTACAGTAAGTATACGAGTCTCGAAACATTGTGGGCCAGAATAGTCCACACTCCAAAATCTTGTGAACCGTTCTTTTAGGACCAAAATGGCCTCCACACGCTGCAGAGTGACAAAATCTCAAAATGGATTGCACTTCTATATCCATAACGCATCTTCTTATCACCTTATCAGAACAATACTTCCATAAGTGGGGGTCATCCCATACATAATACTTTGAATCCCTCTTAATCTTATCTTTTTCAGCTCTAGTCAACTCTCCTGATAAAGTCCCAGTAACTAAGTAGTTCACTAAATCAGCATACCATGGAACAACTTTTTGGAAACTAAAAAGCTGTTCATATGGGAAATCATCATCCAATGGGGTCGGCTTCTCATCTAAAACCAACCGGCTAAGGTGATCAGCCACAAGGTTTTCAGAACCCTTTTTATCTCGTATTTCCATGTTGAACTCTTGTAGCAAAAGGATCCAGCGAATCAAACGAGGCTTTGACTCCTTCTTCTTAATCAAGTACTTAATGGCAGCATGGTCAGAAAACACAGTCATCTTAGTCCCTAACAAGTATGACCTGAACTTCTCCAAAGTGAACACAATTGCCAGAAGCTCTTTCTCTATGGTAGAATAATTACATTGGGCATTGTCCAAGGTCCTTGATGCATAGTATATGACATGAGGATTCTTCTCAATCCGCTGTCCAAGAACAGCTCCAACCGCATAGTTGCTTGCATCGCACATGATTTTGAAAGGGTAATTCCAATTTGGTGGTTGGACTATTGGTGCAGAAACCAGCTTCTCTTTCAGCATGTCAAATGCTTCTCTACACTCTTCACTAAACTCAAACCTCACATCTTTTTGCAGCAGCTTGCAGAGTGGTTGAGCTATCTTGGAGAAATCCTTAATAAAGCGTCTGTAAAAATCTGCATGGCCAAGAAAAGAATGAATCTCTATAATCTCCTCCACAAAGTCAGAAAATATGCTCATCATACACCTTTGGAACGTGGCTGGAGCGTTGCAGAGTCCGAATGGCATCCGTCGATAGGCAAACGTACCAAACGGGCAGGTGAAGGTCATCTTTTCTTGGTTCTCGGGTGCCACCAGTACCTGAAAGAAACCTGAAAAACCATCTAAGCAACAGTAGTGAGTACGGCCAGCTAGCCTTTCTAACATTTGGTCAATAAAGGCGAGTGGGAAGTGATCTTTTCTTGTTGCTGCATTTAACTTCCTATAATCTATACACACTCTCCACCCATTTTGGACTCTTGTAGCACTAACTCCCCCTCATCATTCTTCACTACAGTAATTCCAGTTTTCTTTGGTACCACTTGCACCGGGCTCACCCACTTGCTATCTGAAATGGAATAAATCATGCCTGCATCCAACAACTTCAGTATTTCCTTCTTTACTACCTCCATCATAGGTGGGTTCAATCGCCTCTGAGCATCTCTAGTGGGCTTGCTGCCCTCCTCCAAATAAATCTGGTGCATGCAAGTCGAAGGGCTCAATCCCTTAATGTCAGCTATGGTCCATCCTATGGCTTCTTTATGCTTCCTAAGAACTTCAACTAAGCTCTTCTCTTCCACCTTGCTGAGTTTGTTGGAGATAATAACAGGTAGTGTATCTCCATTTCCTAAAAATACATACTTTAAGTGACCGAGCAGCGGTTTTAGCTCCAACTTCGGGGCCTGCAAAACAGATGTAAGATCTTCTCATGGTGAGGAGGCAAAATAGAACGGCTGTTGCTGGATTTAAAGGGCTTATTTTCCTCCATTTCACACACAATTTCTTGTACATTATCATTAATCAAGAAGGTTTCTTCAAGCTGTTTAATGCTGTCCACATTAATATCCCTGCAAAGCACTAAATCAAGTTCATCAACAGCATTTAATTCAAACACTTCTTGAGCTAAAGGATCAATTACATCAATGGAGCAAATACTAGAAACATCACAAGGGTATTTCATTGCCTCATAAACATTAAATTGGACTTTCTCACCATCAAATTCCATAGATAATGTTCCTTCATAGGTATCAATTTTCGTCCTTGCGGTACGAAGGAAAGGTCTCCCAAGCAATAAATCAGCTGTAGTTGAGGATTTATCATCCTCCATGTTAAGCACATAGAAATCAGCTGGAAAAATTAACTCACCTACTTGAACCAAGACATCCTCAAGCACACCCACCGGATAAACAATAGACATGTCTGCCAATTGAATAATAATACGCGTTTCTTTCAAGGGGCAGCCCTTGAAAGATGAGTAAATAGAAAAAGGCATGACATTTATAGAGGCCCCTAAGTCACACATAGCTCTCTTAATACCTACATCACCTATCCTACAAGGAATAGCAAACATACCTCGATCCTTGCATTTTTATGGGAGCTTCTTCCTTTGAATCATGGCGGAGCAAACTTCACCCATTTCCACCTTCTCTACACTATCTATTTTCCTCTTGTTGGTGCAAAGCTCCTTGAGAAATTTCGCATATCGGGGAATTTGCTTAATGGCATCTAGCAATGGAATGTTCACCTCAACTTTTCGAAAAGTCTCTAAAATATCTTTCTCTTCAATTGCCCTTCTTGTTTTGGCCAACCTTTCTGGAAAAGGGGGCTGAATAGTGAAAGATCGGGGTGTTCAGAATATGGTTGCTTGGAGGGCTCTTTGGACTGAATTTCTACCTCCTCTTCAGCTTCTTTCATGGTCCTTTGGCTGCCCTTCTTAGGGCCTGGAGTTTCCAGCTCCTTACCACTCCTCAAGGTGATCGCACTCGCATTTTCTCTCGGGTTTACAATAGTTTGGGAGGGTAACCTCCCTTGGGACTCAATTTTACCCATGGAAGAGGCAAGCAGGCTGATTTGGGTCTCCATATGTTGCAAGCTCCTCTTGGTTTCTTGTGAAAGAGCATTCATGTTGGAAGTAATTTCACTCATCTCCCTTCTAACATCTTACTGAAATGTGGCTGTGCTAGTAGCTAGGGATTTGACGATATCTTCCAAAGACATGTTTGAGCTAGAAGCTTGTTGAGGATGTGCTCTAGCTTGCTGAAAATTCTGCCTATTCCCATAACCATAGTTCTGCTGATTTCTCCAACCTACATTAGATGAGTTAGGAAATGAGTTATTTGGCCTTTGGTGCTGCCCGGAGAATCCACCCATTGCATTAACTTGCTCTTGATTTTCTTGGATTTGATAGCACAAATCCGTTGGGTGATCGGGTGAATAGCACAATCCACACACATTGGAGCAAGCATTGAACCCTGCAGTAAAATTTTTAAACATGGAAGTTAGTTCATCAAGTCTATCATCCGTAGAAGAACTACTTACCTGGTAGGCTCTTCTTGAGGGTTCGTCGGTTTGTCCGAATTGTTGAGAGTTGGCAGCCATGGTTGTTATGATTTCCCTAGCTTGAGTTGGGGTTTTATTCACAAGTGCTCCTCCACTAGCCGTATCCATCATCTTCCTCTCCATATCCACCATTCCTTCATAGAAATATTGGATCAAGGATTGATCCGACATTCCATGTTGTGGACAAGCTGCACATAACCGCTTAAACCTCTCCCAATAGTCATAAAGGCTCTCTCCAACTTTTTGCTTGATCCCACATATTTGTCTTCTAATTATGGCTGCTCTAGAGGCTGGGAAATATCTCTCCAAAAACGTCTTAGCCATGTCGGTCCATGTTTCTATAGAACCAGGAGGCAGATTGAGTAACCACTCCTTAGCAACATCCTTAAGTGCAAATGGAAATGCTCTCAACTTGATCTGCTCTTCAGTAACTCCTTGCAGCTTCATACTCGAACAAACACCATGGAATTCCTTCAAAAAGTTGTGTGGATTTTCTGTTTTCATTCCATGAAAACTTGGTAGTTGATGAATCAAATCCGATTTCAGTTCGAACGGTGTTGTCAGCTCCGGAAAAGCAATGCACAGGGGCTGCTGAGTTATGGGGGCAGCTTGTAGCTCCCTAACGGTCCAATTATCAGCCATTGTTTCTTCCTTATCAGAATTTACCAAAACTTCCTCTTGTACGAACTCTTCCTCTTCAAATTCAGCTGAATATTCAACTAAATTAAGAGTTGTACCTTCCAGATCAGATGTGGAAGTTACTTCTGCCCACTTCCTTTCTTTAGCTCTCTTTCTCAACGAACGGGCTGTTTTCTCTATCTCCGGATCGTATTCTAATGGTAGATTTGCAGACCTGGTCATCCAAAAAGACAACAAACAGTAAAGTTAACTAGTCCCCGGCAACGGCGCCAAAATTTGATGGACGTCGAAACCACCAAAAATAATTAACCTTCTCTTCCTACAAAACAAATTTGTAATATGGGGAGCAGGGTCGTACCCCAGAGACTAGTAGTCTTGCTCAAGACTAACCAGGTATTGACAGAATACGAAAATAAAAATAAAAGGGGAATTGAGAAATTAAATAAAACTAGTTGGAACTTAAAATTAAGCAACGAAATAAATAATTAAAATCTGAACAATGAGAAACGAAATCAGCTATGGGTATTGACGGAATGGAATTCACTTGAATCTATCATTGGTTCACAAGGATTCTACCAAATCATAAACTGCAGACAAGTTAAAGTTTTCGAACTAGCGTCTACAACAAATCTTTCCGTTCTGATTAGATCAAACAAGACATAGCGCTATGTAAAATCCCTAATCGATAAACAACCCCAATACTAGCGACAAGATTTAATTCATCGATTGCAATGAACCCCAGAAAGACCTTGCCCTAACCAACAAATCTGTAACATCCCGAATTCCAGATTGGTAAGAAACAGACATTGAGGATATGAATTAGGCTTAGAGCAAAGGAGTTTAGAACATGACCTATAAATTGAACTCGAATTTCATCCAAGTCAATGACAGAATTAGAGAGTCTCAAAGAAGACTTAATTGTTTATTTGTGTCTTAGCTAGACGTATAACTTAAAATTACTCAATTTGGAGTTGTACAGAATAAGATATGATGGATTTACTAGACAATGTGCAAGCTGCCTTAGGACAGCATAGTAGGCTTGAATTCAAAGGACTGTCAAAAATTAGATATAGCTCGGATCGACCTGAAATTTTGAAAAAATGTAGCCCCGGATGTCTAGTTTCAGTGGGAATAAGAATTAATTAATTTGGAGTTGTGAGTAAAAAGAAATTAATAAAGAAAGACAGCAAGGTCAGGAAGGGATATCAAAAGGACCTAAGTGGAAATTTCAAAAAAGTTAGGGGCAACTATGTAAAACTTAAAAATTAGGTGTCGGAAGTTCTTAATAGTGCCCATATCCGACCCCGGAAGAATATTCTAGAGATTAATCAGGTCGCAATGACGTGTAACGGTTTTTCCAGGAAATGTCCCGTTAAAGAAAAACGAAGACATGTTGACTAGGGGCATTTTGGTCATTATCAATTAAAGTTATACATGAATTTAAAGTAGGAAAAAAAATGAGTACGTAGAGGATGACGAGGGGTGATATATGAAATGATCGTCAGTAGAAACGGAGCCGGAAGAAAACCCGAGCAAGGAAAGGACCTAAAGGGAATTTTGTAAAAAGTTGAGGGCTTATCGGTAATTTTTCAAAATGACTCGGAAACCTAAAATAGACCTTATAAATAGAAAGTAGAGGTCGAGAGGATCAAAACTATATGTAGTTTGACTCGTGGAACTATACGGTTTAAAAGATATGATCGATTAATCGCCGGAGGGTATTTTGGTCTTTTCACACCTTAGACCATAGAAATTTCAACACAAGATGGTGGAGGGGCCAAAATATAATTAAAAGAAAGTTAAGGGCTTGGGTTTTTAAATAAATAAAAGGAGGAGACATTTGGGCTAATGAAAATTTGCCATTTAAAAGTTATAATAAAGAAGAGAGAGAAAAGTGTGGACATTTGGCTTTAAAACATTCATTCATCCAAAAGTGGCCATCATTTCTCCTATATATATATATATCATGGCAAGAAGAGAAAAATCTCTCTCTCCCACTTCAAACCTACGGCTTCCATAGAAAAGCACCAAAGAATTTCCAACTTTTGTCAAATTTGATTCAAGTTCAAGGTGAGTTTTAAGGTTTTCAAGTATGTAGAATTCAATTCTAGTATTAATTTTAAGTATTTATATATCTATTGGAAGATTGGAAATTAAGGTTTTTATGGTGGATTTGGGAAAAATTTAAGTAGTGATGATATTGTTTAATTAAATGGAAGAATCAAGGTTTCTAAGGTTTAATGAGGTTAGATTAGGATTTAGTTTGAAAAGAAATGGAGGATAGCTTATTGTTTTAAATTTCTAAGGTTTATGTTTAAGGTTGTATTCTTGAATTTCTTGAAGGAGAAACAAAGATTAAGGAAGGATAAGAAGGAAAAGCAAAGGGGAATTAAAAGAACAAGGTTTGGTACTTTACTTTTGAATAATAAATTTTGGTTTGATGCTTTACAAACT
This sequence comes from Garcia nutans, assembly GCA_947685225.1. Lineage (NCBI taxonomy): Eukaryota > Viridiplantae > Streptophyta > Magnoliopsida > Malpighiales > Euphorbiaceae > Garcia > Garcia nutans. The sequence goes on from CANTUV010000008.1 coordinate 58,326,198, forward strand.
TTGGTTTATGAAAGTTTTGTTGTTGATGCTTAAATATATTGATTTGAGTTAAACATGTAAAAGTTGTCAAAGGGAAGTGTTTGAATCTTCACTTTACCACTAAAGAAGCCTTAATATTGATTTGCAAAAGAAAAATAAACTATCCTATGCATTTCATGTGTTTGGGCCGAAATGGTCCCAAAAAGACAGCTTTCTGGACCTTTTTGTGGAAATTGTTTGAGGCAGCAAACGAAGGAATTTTTCAACGAAATTTTACATGCAATTAGTCAACATATGAAATAAGTTTTCTGTAAAATTTCAGCCAAAAATAAGATCATTTACTTGGTCAAATGCATGATTGAAGTAGACTGAAATTTTGATGAAAATCCAGATTTTACTATTAATTTGGTCATGCCATTTTGCGTTGCCGATTTTTCTCGCCGCAACACTATTCATTTGGTCAATTTGGGATATTTTGAGGAATGCTTTGAAATGTTTGATGTGTTTATTGTGGATGTTAAATATGTGAAAAAAGAGTAATGGTTTGACTGAAGAATGTGTTGCGCGGCATAAATGGCAAAGTGCGATGGGAATTAAATTGATTTCTTGAATCATTCTAAAATGAAGTTGAGACTTAAATTGAATCATTTAAATCTTTTTGCTCTACTGGATAGTGGGAGTGGTAGATAAGGGTATGGTGCACTATACTAACGCATGCAGTACTGCTCATTATTGTGATATGATATTTTATTCAGTGGTGAGGCCACTGAAGCCAATGGGGAGGCCCATTGGTTAACCAGGATGGTGAGGGCCATTCCTGTGATCTGATATCGGTGGTGAGGGCCACCTATGTTACAGTGGTGAGGGCCACTGCCTTATCACTATGGTTCCCTATATACCAGTAGAGCCTGAATCAAAGACATATTATTTTACGTTGAACTATATAATGCAAATGAGTTTGAATTATGATTTTACATTATTGAAAGAATATCACACTGAATGTTTCATGATTTCTATTGGTATAAAGTGGGTTGATTGTTGATTTAATTATTTCCTTTGATTTCAAATACTTTCATATACTCCGCTTATTTTTATTGGTAAAGTACCCACTGAGCGACAACGCTCAGCGAGTTAAGTTTTTTCTTGACTCGTAGGTTCGGAGCAGTAAATAAATCTTGGGGAAGCAACGACCAGACCACAGCAAATCTCAGGGGTAGATCTTTTAGATCCATTATGAGTTAGCTAGTTGTGGCATGTATATAAATAAATATAAAAGAGAATTTCTATGTTACAATGGTATGTTAGTAGTGTGTAATAATCATAAACATTTACTTTATGTTATATTAGAAGTGTGAATTCTTCTTGCAGGATTGTAGTTGAGGTTATAAGGGTGGATTATTGGGAGTGTGCTTGAGTTGAATTGTGAAACAAAATGTCTTTCAAAAATAAGAAAAATCAGTTTTGGCGACACTTGGGACCCCCATTTTTAGGGGAGGTTATGGCAAAATTTTTTTTAAAATCTACACTTAAAATTGGCTAAGTAAAATATTAAGACACAACTACCAGGAGATAACAGTCCATCTTGGTCTATAAACGTAGGCTAAGATGGGGTGTTACAAAATCTACTAGCGAGATTAATTTAGATTAGATCTTAAGTTTACTTAATTTAACCTAAAAGCTTCTACACAATCAAGTTAAATCAATTGCCACTTATATCAATTCACACGAACAATTACATATTCAGTTTTCATTGATTAGCTATGAAAATCCCAATCAAATAAATAACGGGCCCTATCAATTCATTCAAAAGAGATCCGCTAAGGGATGGATTTTCCCAATAAATCACAGTAAAGATAAGAATGCAAATTCAAGATCTGAAATCAATTTAAAGAATAAAGAACCTCACGATTAAGTAAACTCCAATTCGTTTGTCAACCCACAGCTGAAAAGGGCGGCTAGCCACGCATGGCTATTTCACAAAACATCATCCAAAATACGAAAGAATTCTGCCAAATTAGTAATAATCCTTTGGCTAGCTAAAAAGTGCCTATTAAAAACCTAATTTCAGTTTTTATACTCTTGAAAATGGGGCCTCAACTAATATAATACAGAAGGGCCCATAAAATAGTGTTCAAAACTCTTCCTTAAGCTGTAAATTAAGCTTAAATCACTCATAAAAATCGTGGGCCAGCTGCCCAATTAAAAACAGCTCCGTCAGCAACACCTCTGCTCTTAGTCTTGCCCTAGGTAACTCCCAGCAGCCTTTAAAACGTCCTCGAAAATCCAGCAGCGAATTCCTTTGATCGAAACCCTCAGAAACAAGCTCCAAATGCTCCATTTTAACCAAATCCAACATTCCTAACATAAATATAAGAAACCAAGTAAAAACGTTCTTCCAAGCATAATTAACCATAAAATTAACACAATATAATGCATAAAAACGTGCTGGATTTGCATGTCAACAAAATTATGCAATCAACTACCCTAAGAATGAATTAGAAATATAAGTTCTAGGGTTTATTAATTTGTAATTTAAAAACAATTGGTTGTTGTTAATTTATGAATGTGAAAACTAATGAATTGGTAATTACTAATTAAACTCAAGGAATAAATTAAAATACAAGGTCATGTTAATGGACAATTTAAGAGTTAAGCTTTGATTAAATTGATCTATAACCCTAGGCACCATTCCTAGAATTGTATTAATCTTGCACAACCATTACGCACATTACTTTTAGATTTAAATTGTTCTTTCACCATTCCAACACATCACACTCTTATTTCTTTTAAATTTCTTCCTAATCAAACTATTACAAAATAATTTCTTCCTTGTGAGACGACCTTGGGGCGATCACCGTTACTACAATTACCTCGTATACTTGCGAGTATCGCTTGTAGTAGTAATAAGTCGAGCGCAATAAGTTTTTGGCGCCATTTCCAAGGAAGGCAATTGTTATTAGAAGTTTGATTTTTTATTTATTTAAATTGTTTAATTATTTTAAGTATTTCATTTTTTGAATTAATATGTGTTTATTGTAAAGATGCAGTTTTCATGGCACTAGGGAGTTTATGATGAGAATGCTAATTCTGAAATGGCATGGCAATTAGCAGAATTAACAAGTCAACTTAAGATGCTAAATGCAAGAGGAAGAGAACCTATGCCTACTCGTGAAGTATATCCAGCATGTGGCATTGCAGGACATAGTGCAAACATATGTTCATTTGGTTTTGAACAATACCAAGAGAGGCAAGAGGGAGAATGTGCCTTTGAAAGTTTCTAGCCAAGGGGTAGAAATGACCCATATTCCAATCCTTATAATCCAAGCTAGAGAAGCTACCCAAATTGTTTTTACAAAAACCAGTAACAAATTTCACCTCAACAATTTTTTCAACCTTATCCAAGAAGTTCTTCCTTTCAAGGAGAATTTTCAAATTATGATCAAATCAAGAAATCCACTTTGGAAGATAATTTGAATGCCTTTATTCAAATTAGTGCACCAAATCAAGATCACCATAAGAAACTCACATTGGAGGATAGTTTGAATGCCTTTATTCAAATTAGTGCACAAAATCAAGATCAATTCAAGAAACCCACAGTAGAAGATAATTTGAAAGCTTTCCTTCAAATTTGCACATAAAATCGGGAAGGGAGCAATAAGAGGTTTGATTTTTTAGAGGTATCATTGAAGAAGGTGAAAACTCAAGTTGGGCAACTGGCAAATCAACTCCAAGCACACCAAAAAGAGGAATTTCCTAGCCAATTAGAGCAAGTCAGTGCAATCACAAATTTAAGGAGTGAACAAGTGATATATAATAAATTTTTTAATTCCTTTAATGCAGGTCATAATCAAGAAGAAAATGGCGAAGAGATACAACCCAACATAGAGGAGCTAAGTCAATTAAAGGAGGAGGAGAATTTGGAAGCATCAACTTCAACAAAATTGCATGAACCTCCAAATCCTTATATGCCACCAATTCCATTCCTAAGTAGACTCAAGGAAGAGAAACAAGGTAAGCAACTTTCCGAAATCTATGACATGCCCTATAAAGAAGATAGTGAATATAAGCTTGAGATGGCCATGACCTTGGAAGTAGAGCCTAAAATTTCCAATTCAGAAATTAAGGAGAGCAAATTAATCTTAAATGATAAGGTTGTTGAGAGGGGACTTCAGATTGCTAAAGTGGATGAGAAAGAGATTCAACCAAACTTGGTTGAACTTAAAAAAAACCCCAAAAATTTTGAAATATATTTTGGATAGGGAGAACAGTATGCAACCAATGATCATCTCTTCCACTCTCAGTGGTGAGAAGGAGCAAAAAACGGATATAACCATGTTGCAAACAGAAAAAGGTTTTTACCAAGTTCCTATAGCATTGGAGGATCACCGCAAGACAACATTCACATGTTCTCTTTGGACAATTGCTCTTCAAAGGATGCTACTTAGGCTTTGGAATAATTGGGTACCTTTCAAAGTTGCATGCTATTCATCTTCTCAAACATGGGCGACAATTTCATTAAGGATGGAAGGAACACTTCATATCGAATATGAGAAAGATGAAAATTAGGTTTCATCTGAACTCTCTCTTTTAATTTATGCATGCTCACATTAGGGACAATGTGAATCTTTAAGTGTGGGGTGCAGTTTGTGTTTTTACTTTTAATTTATCTTTGTTTAAGTTTAGTTAATATTTTTCTTTGAATAAATGAATTTTGAAAAGTTCAATTGTTATAAGATTGTTGATAGATGACATTTAAATTTTTGAAGCATGAATTTGAGAATTGATTAGAATTGGTACTTATTGTTAATTTTGATGGTTATTCTTTGCATCACCATTAAACTAGTGAGGAATTAAGCCATCAACTTATTATTCTTTATTGTATATAAGCATCTTTGATTGATGAATTGCTAGAACTTGCTTTGACATATATTTTGAGACTATATAAAAATTTCAATTAGGCATCAAAATGATTAAGGCAATTAGGTGAATCCATTTTGGTATAAAAAGACTAACCTTATATCCAGCCTTAGTTAGCCAATTTTGAGCTTATTTTATTTTTTCTTTTCATTCTTTTTCACAGCACCATTAGCTTGAATCTTGTTGTTTTAACTATTACCCTTAAATTAGGTCAAGAGCATTTTAAGAGTGTTTATGATTGAGTGTTGTGTTAAATAAAGTGTGGGGCTAAATTTAGTGGGATCAAAATTATAAATTATTATCTTCTTTAGTTGCAAATCCTAAAAAAATAGAAAATAAATAAATCAAAATAATAGAAGAAGTTGTTCTTTTTCGTAGGGTTGGAAAAAGTTTGGGAATAATCGTTGCAAGATTTAATAAGTGAGTTCCCTTGAAAAGCTCTTTAATGTCAAGGGGTAGGTAAAAGGAAGGTGTTTTGGGATTGTTGGGTTATCTATATGATCGGTTACTTCATTCTTGAAGTGCTCTTGAACTTAATGAATAAGCTTCACATTTTTTAAATGTCATGCCTTTACCTTCGCCCCATTTCAACCTAAAGAAAGACCTTATGATTGATGCTTGATTGTAATTAGGTAGTGGAGATTTGATTAATAAGCAAGCCTATAGTGATAATCTTTCATTGAATGTTGAGAGCTCAAACACTACCTAATTAAACACTTAAGAAGTTTTATGAGGGAGTGATAATTTTTGGTATGCATGGATTGGCCATTAAATTGCTTGGGTTATACTTGACTAAATTTATCTTGTTTAGTTTGTTTTGATTTTGACTTTACTTGGGGACAAGCAAAGAATTAAATGTGGGGTAGTTGTTTGATCATCTATGTGTTTGTGTTTAGTGTGATTTTATTGGCTTTTGATTGATTTTTCTTTTAATTTGTGTTCAAAGTTTGTTTAAAGTATTTGATCCTGGATGAAGAACAAAATGATGGAGCTTTAATTCAATTTGATGGATTATTAAGGTGAAAAAATATGAGACACGGCCAAGTCACTTCATGGCCTGGCTGTGTCACTCATCCTAGGAAAGAGGCAGAAAAATTTGACAGAGACAGACACACTCAAGAGACACGGCCAAGCCACTGGCCATGTCACAGGACATGGCCAAGGCCTTGGTTGTGTCTCACTAAATGAAGCCAAAGAACAAAACAAGAAGAAGTAAAGGCAGAAGTGGACATACCCAAAAGACACGGCCAAGCCACTGGCCGTGTCACATGACACGACCAAGGCCTTGGCCGTGTCCCACCAAAAGAACAAAGTAAAGACAAAGCGCAGCAAAGGCAGAAGTGGACACACCTAAGGGACACGGCCAAGCCCTTGGTCGTGTCTCGCCAATTGACCAAAGCAAAGAAGAAGCAATGAGGAAATGTTGTGGAGAACACACTCAAGAGACACGGCCAAGCCATTGGCTGTGTCATATAACATGGCCAAGCCATTGGCCGTGTCACATGACACAGCCAAGGCCTTGGCCGTATCCCACTTGGAAAATGAAGATGGTATTGAGGCAGCCATTGACACGGTCACATGGCTCGATCGTGTCCATAAGAAATTGAGTGACACGGCCAAGTCACTCATGGCTTGGCCGTGTCTTGTGAGAATTCTTTCAATTATTTTACATGAAATGAGGGACAAAGTGGGAGACAACAAGTCTATCTTTTAAAAAGAAATATTAAAAGAAGAAAAAGGTTGCCTAATTTACGGGATAAAGACTTATATAATGAGAAAGTGGGAGACAAAGTGGAGTGTCACTACAAGGAAAACTGAATCAGACAATGCTTTCTGGCCGTTGTCTGATGAAGACAAAAACCGTTGTCTATTGAAGCGATGTCTGATAGCATTTCAGACAACGGTTTTAAAACCGCTGTTTGATGTCGGTTTGCACAACGGTTTTTAATTTTATCAGACAACGGTTTTTGGCCGTTGTCTGATGATGGTTCAGACAACGTTTTCTAATTTTTCAGACAACGGTTTTTAACCGTTGTCTGATGGTTTCCACAACGGTTTCTAAATTGTTAGACAACGGTTTCTAAATTTTCAGACAACAGTTTTTAACCGTTGTCTGATGAAGGTTTAGACAACGCTTTTTGACCGTTGTCTGATGAAGACAAAAACCGTTGTCTATTGAGGCTATGTCTGATAGCATTTCAGACAACGGTTTTTAACCGTTGTCTGAAGATGGTTTCCACAACGGTTTTTAACCGTTGTCTGATGAAGGTTTAGACAACGCTTTTTGACCGTTGTCTGATGAAGGATTGCAATTAATCTAAAACCGTTGTAGAAGGACGCTAAAAACAACAGTTAATTAATGTGGCACACTGAATATTGGACAATAGTTTCAATGTTCATTTTCATTTCACCACCATTATCTGTTAAACTATACATTATACATATAAGACAACACTTTACAATGGAGGATTGCAAATTTGGGAATCAAAAAACCTCCACAAATTCAACCATTCAACATATTAACAAACTAAAAAAAATCAACACTATACATATATCACTGAAATATACTATTAACTTCAACTTGAATGACGCTTCATGAAATATTTGGCGAAGTCAATCCTAATCTCGTTGATGTCGGCATCACTATACTCCAAGTTGCCTCTGCGTAGCCACTGAAAAATGAATCAAATTTTGGTTAGCCACATGTGGTAAATACAAAGCTAGTACTCTAATGCGAGGAGGATCACTATGGATAAATTTTAAAGAGTGTTTTAAGCAGGCCAAATGTTCAAGGTTGCAAATTAATTGGAGCAGAAGCACCAGTAGTACTGATGTTCAGTGATGGGCAGATATTGCATTCAGTCCCATTCTAAACGATGTGCTCATTGATGCAAGAAAAGATATAACTTACGGTATCTTCCTGAGAAATTTAAGAACATGCTTACATTAGCACTAAATGAAGATGAAATTCATCAATTTTGAGTCTATATCTTTATCAGGTAAGTGGAATTATAGTTACATTAGCCATTTATAGAAAGATAAACCAATTTTATGGACGATGCAACTAATCAACTTGTGCTCGAGTTGACACATAACCACTGTCTTCTACTTCATTTAATTTATAGTGTTTGTGCTCTACTCAAACCACAAAACAGGCAAAGCTAAGCACAAAACATCAAACACCAACCAAGTAGATTGACCATTGTTCATATTCATAACAAAACATGTAACTTATAAGATGTGGAACTGGAAGTGGTTAATCACCTTGAGCCAGCATATATCAAATATTGCATTCTGATGAGCTACCCAGTCACTGATTCTTGCTTTATCTGCATAATATTAAAATCAAAATGTGAGAAATTAAAAAAATAAAACAAAACAAATTATTCACCGATTAAAATTTCAAAAAAGAAAAAACTCAGTTACGATTATAGTGAAATAGGCAAAAAACCTGAGCATTCTTGATGAGATGCGTAAACAGAGAACTTCTTACTAGAATCAAACAAGCTCACGAAGCCATCCTCGTTAGACACAGCCAAAATATGGGAATTTTTACTTGTCTAACAAAATTTTTAAAAAAATATCATAATTTAGTAAACAAAAATCATAAAATCACAATTTAATTGAAAAATATATAGAAATTGTACCTTGCCAAAAGAAATGGCCAAGGGAGGGGTCTCCTCACCGCTGTGTTCAACAGCTAGGGCTTTAAATTCAGCAAAATCAGTTGCCTTATCGCCAATATACGGAGGCTTTCGAACTGATTTAAAAAAAAACATTACTGATTGTGTAATATATGCAAACAGCAGCAGAAAGAGAGAAGTAGAAGAATCGAGTACCTCTAAAACCGGTGAGTTCTCTCGATCTGATGCCTTGAAAGATGGAATCCATAGCTTGGTGCTCGATGGAGAGAGAGAAAGACAGTGACTGGCGGAAGGTTTGGATGAAGAAGAACCACGCCTGGTTTATACCATGGTTGTTAGGAGACTGCGCTCTCTCTGATACAAACAAAGCCTGTTCTTGTTGTTGTTTGCTTTGTTAAGAGAGAGACAGAAAAGAAAGACGAACCTAACATCATCGGCGAACTGCTCCTCAGCAACGCACAAGCCTCCCCAGTCTTGAAAGGATAGCAGGCGACGATAGTGTTTTTGGCAAAATCTGTGAAAGGACACGCGCGCTTAAACACTTAATTTCCCCAGAAAGGATTTGTGTTTTCCCCAGAAAGAACACGCGCTCTTAAACATCTGTGAATACAAGGACGGGAATTTAAGTATTTTTGGTAAAATGGGGGCAAATGAAATTTTTTTTGGAAATAAAAGAGGGAATTTAAGTGTTCAAAATTTTTGAAATTTTGACATCCCTCTTTTGAAACAAAATTGATTTTTCAAAATTTTGTTAAATTAACTTTATAAATTCACTTATATAGATTATTTATAAATTTCAATTTATAATTCATCCATAAGTGCTTATACTTTACTTATAAATTTATATACTTATATATATACTAATATATACTAATATATATACTTATATATACTTATATATACTAATATATACTTGTATATACTAATATATATATACTAATATATACGTGTATATACTAATATATACTTATATATACTAATATATATACTAATATATACTTGTATATACTTGTATATACTAGTATATACTAATATATATACTAATATATACTAATATATACTTGTATATACTAATATATATATATACTTATATATACTTGTATATTCATAATATATATACTAATATATACTTGTATATACTAATATATACTTATATATACTAATATATACTTATATATATACTTGTATATACTTATATATACTTGTATATACTTGTATATACTTATATATATACTAATATATACTAATATATATACTAATATATACTAATATATATACTTATATATACTTATAAATACTAATATATATACTAATATATACTTGTATATACTAATATATACTTATATATACTCTTATATATACTAATATATACTTGTATATACTAATATATACTTGTATATACTAATATATATATACTAATATATACTTGTATATACTAATATATATATATACTAATATATACTTGTATATACTAATATATATTAGTATATATACTTGTATATACTAATATATACTTGTATATACTAATATATACTTATATATACTTGTATATATACTAATATATACTTATATATATACTTGTATATACTTGTATATACTAATATATATACTAATATATACTTGTATATACTAGTATATACTAATATATATACAAATATATACTTGTATATGCTAATATATATATTTGTATATACTTGTATATATACTAATATATACTTATATATATACTTGTATATATACTTGTATATACTAATATATATACTTGTATATACTTGTATATATACTAATATATATACTTATATATACTAATATATACTTGTATATACTAATATATGCTTATATATACTAATATATATACTAATATATACTTGTATATACTAGTATATACTAATATATATACTAATATATACTAATATATATACTAATATATACTTGTATATACTAATATATGCTTATATATACTTGTATATACTAATATATGCTTATATATACTAATATATATACTAATATATACTAATATATACTAATATATACTAATATATATACTAATATATGCTTATATACTAATATATACTAATATATGCTTATATACTAATATATATACTAATATATACTAATATATACTAATATATGCTTATATATACTAATATATATACTAATATATACTTGTATATACTAATATATACTTATATATACTCTTATATATACTAATATATACTTGTATATACTAATATATATATACTAATATATACTTGTATATACTAATATATATTAGTATATATACTTGTATATACTAATATATACTTATATATACTTGTATATATACTAATATATACTTATATATATACTTGTATATACTTGTATATACTAACATATATACTAATATATACTTGTATATACTAATATATATACTAATATATACTTGTATATACTAATATATATATTTGTATATACTTGTATATATACTAATATATACTTATATATATACTTGTATATACTAATATATATACTTGTATATATACTAATATATATACTAATATATATACTAATATATACTTGTATATACTAATATATGCTTATATATACTAATATATATACTAATATATACTTGTATATACTAGTATATACTAATATATATACTAATATATACTTGTATATATTAGTATATATTAATATATACTAATATATATACTAATATATACTTGTATATACTTGTATATACTAATATATGCTTATATATACTTGTATATACTAGTATATGCTTATATATACTAATATATATACTAATATATACTTATATATACTAATATATATACTAATATATGCTTATATACTAATATATACTAATATATGCTTATATACTAATATATATACTAATATATACTAATATATACTAATATATGCTTATATATACTAATATATATACTTATATATACTAATATATACACTAATATATACTTGTATATACTTGTATATACTAATATATGCTTATATATACTAATATATATACTTATATATACTAATATATACACTAATATATACTTGTATATACTTGTATATACTAATATATGCTTATATATACTTGTATATACTAATATATGCTTATATATACTAATATATATACTAATATATACTAATATATACTTGTATATACTTGTATATACTAATATATACTAATATATACTAATATATATACTTATATATACTAATATATATACTAATATATGCTTGTATATACTAATATATGCTTATATATACTAATATATATACTAATATATACTTGTATATACTAGTATATACTAATATATATACTAATATATACTAGTATATACTAATATATATACTAATATATACTAATATATACTTGTATATACTAATATATACTTATATATACTTGTATATATACTAATATATACTTATATATATACTTGTATATACTAATATATATACTTGTATATACTTGTATATATACTAATATATATACTTATATATACTAATATATACTTGTATATATACTTGTATATACTAATATATATACTAATATATACTAATATATATACTTGTATATACTAATATATACTAATATATACTAATATATACTAATATATATATAATTTTGTTTAACAAATGGAAGTGAAGATTATGATTATGATTTGAGAAACATTAGTGGAATGTGAGAAGAACATGAGCAAAAATTTATCAAAGAACTAGCACTAATATATACTTGTATATACTAATATATACTTGTATATACTAATATATATACTAATATATACTTGTATATGCTAATATATATACTAATATATACTTGTATATTCTAATATATATACTTGTATATACTAATATATACTTAAATATACTTGTATATATACTAATATATACTTATATATATACTTGTATATACTTGTATATACTAATATATATACTTGTATATATACTAATATATACTTATATATATACTTGTATATACTTGTATATACTAATATATACTTGTATATACTAATATATATATACTAATATATACTTATATATACTAGTATATATACTATAGTATATACTTGTATATACTAATATATATACTTGTATATACTTGTGTATATACTAATATATACTAATATATATACTTGTATATACTAATATATATACTAATATATACTTGTATATATACTTATATATACTTGTGTATATACTAATATATACTTGTATATACTTATATACTAATACTTATATATACATGTATATACTTGTATATATATACTAATATATACTTGTATTCCTACTTATATAATATCATATTATATCTAAATCATTATTTAATGGTGGACTTTAAAGTTTCTAATGGGTTTATGAAATGTTTATAAATCCAAACCTTAGCTTTTAATACTTAGTCAAGTTTGTTTGGCTTAAGAAAGCCTAACTTCATACATTGCAAATAGCCACCGGATCCTTAACATGTTTTTATACTAAGAAAATCTAACTTCCATAAAAAAATTGTTTTAATATGTGTTCAAAAAAATTGTCCACGACTATTGAAGCTGAAAGAGGAATGAGAGATGAAGCAGAATCTGAAACAATTTTTTTAAAAATTGTCCACGACTAAAACAATTTTTTTTTACCAAAAAAATACTTGTCTGAACATATATTACACAACGGTCCCTAAAAACCGTTGTCTGTATGCTTGATTCAGACAACGGTTTTTTTTAACTGTTGTCTGAAACGCTGAATTATAAAACACTTTCAAAAAAACCATTGTCTGAAACATCTTATCAGACAACGGTTTTGTGTGATCAGAAAAACAGTTGTCTGAACATATATTACACAACGGTCCCTAAAAAACCGTTGTCTGGTGTGACCAAAATGACACCTAATAGACAACGGTTAAAAAAAATACCAAAAACAGTTGTCTGAAAATTAATCAGACAACGCTTTTTTGGGGAAAAAAAACCGTTGTCTGTTTTTTTCAGACAATGGTTTTTTTCTTAACCGTTGTCTGATGACCGTTGTCTGATTCAGTTTTTCTTGTAGTGTGTGTGAGTTGGCAAGGCATGGGTTATGTCTTGAGAAACTAAAAAGAATGGGAGAGGGGATACATATACACGTTTTGGAGGAAGAGAGGGGGGGCTCTCTCTTGGTTCATCATCTTGTTCTTGGTCTTGAGAGAGACCAAGAACATCACATTCATCTTCATCTTCCATTTCTTCCATAAACAAGATCTTTGACATTTTTGGGATAAAATTGGGTGAGCAAGCTCTTGTGAAGGTTAAGGTTTGAAGAAAGCTTGATTGAGGAGTTGGGGGCTTGAGAGAGTGACCATTCCATCTTTCAAGAGGAGAGCCATTGATTGAAGAAGGCTTGTTTGTTCTCCATCACATTCAAAGTGGAGCTAAGAGGAAGACTAGAAGTTCAACTCTTAGTATCTTCAAAGAAATTTTTATATTCTATCTTTTAATTCATTTCTAGATTGTTATTTTTTGTTAAGAACATTAATATTTCAATGGACAATTGTGATTTGATTTATATTGAGATGAATATTTATTTTAAATTGATGATGTTGAGCTAAATTACTCATACCTAGGGTTTGTAGTATATTTGATTGAATGACTTGATTTGATATTTCCATTAATATACCTTGTTACTAGTTGATTGTATTGGATTGAATGTTAGGTTGATAGATTAGCAACCTATTGATCTCTAGATATCGAATGAAAGACCGAAAGGTGAAATTTGATATTGAAATTATGCATTCAACTACCATAAGAATGAATTAGAAATATAAGTTCTAGGGTTTATTAATTTGTAATTTCAAAATAATTGGTTGTTGTTAATTCAGAAATGTGAAAACTAATGAATTGGTAATTACTAATTAAACTAAAGAAACAAATTAAAATACAAGGTCATATTAATGGATAGTTTAAGAGTTAAGCTTTGATTAAATTGATCTACAACCCTAGACACCATTCCTAGAATTGTATTAATCTTGCATAACCATTACGTACATTACTTTTAGATTTAAATTGTTCTTTCACCATTCCAAAACACCACACTCTTATTTCTTTTAAATTTCTTGCTAATCAAACTATTACAAAATAATTCATTCCTTGTGAGATGACCTTGGGACGATCACCGTTGCTACAATTACCTCGTATACTTGCGAGTGTCACTTGTAGTAGTAATAAGTCGAGCGCAACACTTTTATCATTGTGAATATTTGAATGGTTTAATTCATTTGGTTAATTATTTTAATGTTGATTATTTTGATTTCAACTATGTAAGAGGTATGTTTTCACTTTGTGGATACATCATTAGTTAAGTTAAATGTATAGTTAAGTTAAATGTAATTTAATTTATTTTGAGTTTTGGATTAATGTAAAGGATATGTTTTCACCAAAAGGCGGATGTCCTATTTTATTTAATTTTGGACATTAGACATTGGAATGTCATGTTTCTATCCATAGATGGGTGCCTATTTTGTCTGTTTTATTTTAATAAAATGATGGATATTTATTTCTTTTCTATTACTTGTAGTACGGATGGTTTTATAATTTTTAAGAATTTAATAATATTTAGACCTGAAAGGAGGCCGGCTCTAATGAACCTGGTGTTATGGGTGTAGGGTCATTCTCACATTCCTCGTATGCATCCAACTTTCCGAACCCAATAGGGAGTTGGGGATTCCTTAAGAATCTAGTCATCCACCCATTTCTTTCTTTCCGGCCCATTCGAGTGGTGACTCCATTTTCTCTGTGTTTAAGCCAATGTTCTCTAAGGCCTCAACAGTGCCGAAGTCGCAATAATTATTTTACATGAGAGTGGGGGCAAAAATTTTTGCTCAATGAAAGCCACCTCTAGAAACTCATAAGTCTATATTTTGTGTAGTTATTGTATATATCTATTTTAATTTAATGTTTCTATATGAGCCTAAGTGTTACACGGTGAGAGTCACCTCTAGAGCTAATTTGGGTAAGTGTTATCTCATAGGAGCCACCTCTAGAAACTCGTATGTTGATAATTTATGTTGCCAGTGTTAAATGACTGTGAGTTAATAATTAGATTTTTGAGTTCTTTGCAATGCATACAACATATAGTTATAACTCGATTTACCTCTATGTATTATTGTGAGCATTGTTTATCTATTGTGTTCACTCTAAACTGTTATTTACTATATCTCACTTAGCTAACAACTTAAAAGATTATTTATAATCTAGTTTTACAGGTAACTAATCAATTGTAGATGCTTTATGGCATAGCAAAATAGAGTGATGATATACTGGAGTAAAGTAAACAATGGTCAAGGACAAGTGGAGCAATGCTAGAGTACTGGAGTAAAGTAAACAATGGTCAAGGACAAGTGGAGCAATGCTAGAGAGAGAATGATTAATGCATAAAGTTTATAGTTCTTATGTAAAGGAATAACAAGTGTATGTGCAAAGTGAAAATGTGATAATCTCTACTAAGATGTGTACAACTAGTTTTTTAATGCTTAACTGCTTAATGAGCTCTAGGGATGCTCATGGTTTAGTTAACCAAATTGTAAGAATAAAAAAATCGGTCCATCGGTTTCGGTTTAGAAAAATTTTAAACATAAATATTAGTTAACCACATAAAATGGATTTTTAACCATTATTTTTTATTTTTAACTGTTATACTATATGCAAAAAATAAAATTAAAATTTAATAATTTTATACATATTTAATAAAAAAATCAAATATAACTCATTGCAAAAATTAATCTTAATACAAAGACACAATTAAAATAAAAAACATAATTTAAATACGAATAATATAAAATCATATTTTAAATACAAATATAATCTATCAAAATAATTTAATATATATTTTATAATTTATTTATATAATTTATAATTTATTCTATAAATTTATGTATATAATTTATAATTTATGTATAATATATATACTTTATACATAATTTATAATTAATATATAAATTATACATAATCATAAATTTATAAATTATTTATATATTTAATATATATAATTTATGGTCAACATCGAACCGAATGATTTTTTAACAATAAAAACTGAAATCAAAATCGAAAATAAAAAAATTTAATAATTAAAAACTTAAACCTAAATCGTCAATTTAGTTAACCATAATTTTTTGTTCAATTTGATCGGTTTTTATTTGATTTTTGATTTAAGAGAATGAGTTACATATTGGCAAGAGGACAAGAATAAGAAAGATGGCAGTCAATGTTCTTAATATTAATTGACTACCTGGCTTTCCAATGAATTGACCAAAATAGCTATTTAGGATACTATGTAATTTGTGCGACTAGATGTACAAACAATATGCATGGGATTAATTACTTTAATGGGATCAATTTTTTTGAGCATCCCTAATGAGCTCATTAGAGTAATTATCTTATTATTAAATCTAAACTATTCACTTAACTACGATGTTTATTAAGAATGATCCTAGGAATGTTAGATAAGAGTTCTATGTGATGCCTAGTAGACTTAGGCCTACCTGGACCCTAAAATCGTCATGCTTCCATGAGCGGGGTGTGATAGAAAGCCCCAACGTTTATATCATGTGAATCTATATTATGAGATATGACAAAATTTTACACTAGTTGTAACCTGTTGTAACCTATTGCAACCCTATTCCTTCACCCATGTAGAATGCCATATATATCTTATATGTCATAAATATATTGGATGTATGTTGTAAATATATCTGTGTATATATTATGCATATGATGAGAAAATTAAACACACATTAAAATGAAAAATTAACTCAAACCAATATTAAAATAAAACAAATATAGCTCAAAAAAATATATATATATATATATTCAGAAATTACATGTTAAAAGAGAAAAAATAAAAAAATTACAAAAGAAGCAAAATTATTTGAAGTATTTCATCAAACATGTAGAATGCATTACTATTAAAGAACAACAGAAATTTTAATATTACAATTGAAGAACAACAAAAAATAAAAAAAATATATAAATATGTTTACAAACATAAATCAAATCAATTTTCTCATTTTATATAGATTTTCATTTAAGATTTGTAAATGAAAGATAAAAAAAAGAAAGAAAGAAGGAAAGAGCAATAGAAAAGATGAGATTTACGAAAGAAAATAGATTGAGGAAACATAAAGGCATAGAGAAAAGAAAAGATGAAAAGCTGTATTTTAAAAAAATAGTCTCAGCATAAAATAGAATAAAAAAATTAAATGTTGTAAAATTGAAAAGTGAAACAAAGAAGAGGTATAAACAAAGAAGAGGTATACTTTGCATTTTTCTCTTTTATTATTTTTCTCAAAGCCCGACCTGCTTTGTCTAAGCCTCACTCAACTCGATCCAAATCACTCAAATTAGGTCGATTTCACCAAACTAGCAGGTCAAATGAGCAACCCTATTAATATGTGCCTTATAGTTAAGTTTTTCCCACAAAAGCTTTAGGTGTAATTCCTGAAGAATATCTCTTTGATTTACTAATATTTATTTTGTGTTTTTCTTTGAAAAAAATGGTTTTTATATAACTGAGTTGCAGTTCCAGAAAGACACATACTTGAGTTAATAATATTCCTCGTATAGATGTATATACATGCAATTAATATATATACAAATATATATTACTCAAACTCTTATTTTCACTCTCTCAAACCAATAAAGACATGACAAGACACTAGTGCTGACACAAGATATGTGTCCACCACCTTCCCTTAAAGTTGGACATTCCACAACATATAAAGAACGAAAAAGAGAAGAAGGAAGACGAGTGGTGAGCTGGAATAAAAGTATGAATTTGTAGAATGTACATTAAAAAAGGAAAAGTAAGGGCTTGAATGAAAGAAACTAAAGAAGAAAACAGGTCTGAACTCTAAAGAATGAGGATAGTCTCTTCATATTTTTCTTGATATTTGTTTAGGTTAGTTTATGAGTTGTCAAAATGGAGAGAGAATATATCCACTTTTATTTTTTTTATTAAATTTTATATTTTTAGTGGTACATATCGCCTATAACTTTCAAGTTTAGATGAGTTGAACTTGTAAACATGTTGGAACTTGAATAAATTAGTTTATTATTAACTTTTGCTTTATTTTTATCCTTTAGAATATACCTATTAAGAGTTGTATTATTTGTCTGAATCCATGAAGTGTTTACTTATTAATTTATATTTAATCTTTAAATAGTAGTGGTATTGATGGATTTTAACTTCTTTATTTATTATATTTAATTTGGATTCAAATAGAAATCATTAACTTCGTTTCTATCTTTTACAATTATCAAGAACATTCACATTGAAAATGGCCCACAACTCTGATTTATCTGTAAAGGTCTGACTGACACTGATCTATATAAAAAGTAGATATTTATATTTACCCGTGAGTTATATAAAGGACAAAGGTATAATTTAACCTCATAAACTATAGTAAAAAAATTAAAATGACACTTAAAATTTTTTTAATTAAATTAATATTTTTTTTTAAATTTAGTTTAAATTATCTTTTTTTAATAAAATTCTTAAATAGCTAAATATAGGATTAATTTAGACTAAAATTAAATATCAGGGACTAAACTAAACTTTTAAAAAATATATTAATATAATATATTTAAAAAATTATTTATTAATTAATATTTTTAATATTAATAATTTATAATATTAATAAATATTTTTTATAATTTTATAATTTATAATAATTTAATAATCTATAATTTAATAAATAATTAAAAATATTATATAATTTTTATAATTTTTTAAATATAATTTTAATTATAATATTACTAAATTAATACTAAAAATATTAATAAATAATTTATATTAAAAATATTATAATTTATAATATTAATATTTTTTTATTATTACGACTGAGGAGGAAGAAATCAATCACGAATTGCCTAGTAGGATGCACCTACTACTAGGTTAAATTTCGGTGTACATAAATTTTAATTTTTTAATATATTTTACATTTTTAATGATTAATAAATTTTTAATATTATAAATTATTTATTAATTAATTATTTTTAATATCAATAATTCATAGTATTAATAAATAATTTTTATATTTTTATAGTTTATAATAGTTATCTATATCAAGGATTCAATTTTATTATATAGATAATAAAAGTCAAAACTATATTATTTTTATTTAATTCAAGGTCACTTAATATATTATAGGAGTAGATAATACGTTATCCATTTTTTATTATCTTTCTTACTGATTGATTTTTTTTAAAATAAATTATAATTTCTAAATCTTTTTATATTTGTTTTAAAAAAATAAACTAAAAATTATGATTCTCAAATTATATATATATTATAAAAATTTTAATATTATTATAAAGTATTGATATTGAAAATATCAATTAATAAATAATTTATAATATTAAAAATTAAATAATTATTAAAAATACAAAATATATTAAAATTAAAATATTAAATTTATTAGTATTATAAATTATAATATTAAAAATATTATTTTTAATATTATAAATTATTTATTAATATTTTTAATGTTAATTTTATAATATTATATTTAATATTATATTTAAAAATATTATAAAATCCTATATAATATAAATTATTTAATATTTTTAATTATTTGTTAAATTATATTATTAAATTATTATAAATCATAAAATTATTGATATTAAAAATAATTAATTAATAAATATTTTTAAAATATACTTTATTAATATTTTAAAAAGTTTAATATAGCCCCTAATTTTTAATTTCAATCTAAATTGGTCTTTGTCATTAATTATTTTACAGTTTCATTAAAAAAAAAAAGGCAATTTTGACAAAATCTAAAATAAAAAAGTACCAATTTAGCCCAAAAATATTTTAAGGGCTAATTTAAACATTTGGCTATAGTTTCGAAGCTAAATTGAACCTTTGTTTTTATTTTAAAAAGCACCTATAATTTGTTCTTCTATGAGGAAAAAAATAAACCACAACAGTAAGGGAATTCAACCTAAAAAGCAAAGGAAAATGAATTTGCAGGCCATGAAAAAAAATTATTAATTTTGATAATAAACTATTATAGAATCATATGACAATTATATCAGTTCAAGCAGGTGGAAGAGAAAATATAGTACATACATACAATTAATGCAATAAAAAGATCATGTTCTCTCATAAAAGTGAAAGCACATCTTCTAAAATTTCCAAATCAAGGTGTTGAAATTTTCAAAGCAATTTCTAATAATATTTTCAAGACTATAAAAGAAGAGAATGAGAGGGCTGAATTGAAGAAAGAAAGACAGGGGTTCGAGAGTAAGAGAAAAAAAGAATATGCTTCACTTCTACCCAGTTCAGACTTCTAACAACACAAGAAAAGAATAGGACCTTTGGAAAAGACATTTAATATTATCAAAAAAGATGAAGCCAACAAAAAAACAACAAGAATATTTTACATCAGTAGAATACCATTCTATTTTGCAAGAAATCCTCATTTTAGAAAATACAGTCAAATACTTAGTAATGGCAACTTGAGTGGTTATATACCTCCTGCATATATAGACGAAGAACCACTTGCCCAAGAAAGACCACACATGGATAGATTACTTCAACCCATTAGAGATTCCTAGAAAAGGAAAAGAGCTTCTATATGTTCTGATAGATGGGGTGATCGAAAGAAATGTCCATTAATAAATATTATGGTGGCATATATTTCAAGACCAATGTTTGTGAAAGCAATTGATATCAATGGCAACATTAAGGATGCTAAATATATAACAAAATTATCCACTAAAGTGGTGGAAAAATTGGTCCATAAAAATGTTATGCAAATCGCGACTGATAATGCTATAAATTTCAAGCCAGTTGCTCTTATTATTAAAATCTAATTAATATCCACATATCTTTTGAACTCGTGTATGGCGCACTGCATAAATTTGGCTGTAAAAAGCATGCGTGATCCATCTAAAAAGCCATTGCATTATTTTGAATGCAAATGGATAAAAGATTTACAAAATGACATCCAAGAGATAAGAAATTTTATCATGAATCATAGTATGATATTAGCAATTTTTTGTAGGGAAATTGTTCTTCTAATTTTTTAAATTTTTATTATTTTTTTAACATTTACCATTTCTAATTTGTTTTACATTTTTTTATGAGTTATTTCAAACTAAAGTTGTTAAAGTTGCAGGAACAAATTTTGCTTCCTCAATTGTGATGGCCAAAAGATTGAAAAATGTGAAGACAATACTTGAGCAAATGGTTATGGATCCAAATTGGAAAACTTTTAGAGTTAATAGAAAAATTCCTATTGAAATCAAAGCAATGGAAGTGAATGAGTTCATTGTTAGTGATAGGTGGTGGGACAAAGTTGATTACTTCCTAAGCTTTGTCAAACCCATCGATGATATGTTGCGGTTTGCAAATAAAGATACTTCAGCTTTGCATTTAATATATAATATG
Source organism: Garcia nutans (assembly GCA_947685225.1). Classification (NCBI taxonomy): domain Eukaryota; kingdom Viridiplantae; phylum Streptophyta; class Magnoliopsida; order Malpighiales; family Euphorbiaceae; genus Garcia; species Garcia nutans. The sequence goes on from CANTUV010000008.1 coordinate 58,348,139, forward strand.
TGGGATATAATGATCAAGAATGTAAAAAACATCATCTTTGGACATGAAGGAAAAGTCATGCTACAAGGCCAATTAAACTTCTTGGACATTATTCATGAAATTTTAAAGAGTTATTGGAACAAAAGCAATACTCCTCTCATTGCATGGCTTACTCATTAGCACCTAAGTACTATAGTGAATATTCTCTTCAATGTGAAAATAATTGTGTCCAACAATAAGCACCAAATGAGGATGAAGAGGTATCTTTGAATAATGACAAATGTTTGAGAAGACTCTTTTCTAATGAAGATGATTTTCAAAGAATGCTAAAAGATTCTGGAATATTTTCTAGTTCATCTAATTATTTTAATCAACTGCATATCATGTATGCAAGAGCAGATAAAGATCCAATTTCTTGGTGGGCTAATTATGGTACGTCAACTTCTTACTACATGCTTTAGTATTCAAGTTATTATCATAACATCACCCTCATGTTGTGAAAGAAATTAGAGTACCTATTCGTTCATTCAGAGTGTCAAAAGGAATAAATTAATAACTCAAAGGTCTGAAGATTTAATTTATATTCACTCTAACCTTTGTTTGCTTTTAAGGAAATAGGAGGACTATATTAAAGAAGCTTCAAAATATTAGGATATTAGTAACTCTATTTTTGTGTTTTTTGATTTAAATTTTAATATTACAAATTTATAAATAATAAATTAATTATCATTTTGTCTAGAGGTGCGAACATCTCTACGATGGGAGAGGATGACTTGCTTGATGTTACCGATTCATCCATTGATGATCCAAATTTGGAGACCATTATCTTTGATGTGAAGGAAGATGTAGAGATGGAATAGTTATTTAGATGCTAGTTAATTATTGATATATATACATATATATATTACTCATAATTATTGTTATATTTATGTTGAAATTGGTTATATTTTAAATATTAGTGATATTATTATTATTATATAATTTTTTATTTTATTTAATTCATGGTACATATCTAAGCACCTGTATCTAAATTTGGATACATATTCTCGTATCTTTTAATTATAATTTTCACGATTTCAATGCATAGATATATGCCCATATCCGACACCCGTACCAGAGTCCAAGTAACATATATATGTAATGATTTTCTTTTTAACTTATATATGGATACTTTCAAGTAGGATGTTATATATTTAGTTTTAAGATTTTAAAATTATAAAGACATTTTCTTCTCATGCTTGGAAACATTTTCTAGTTTTTGTAAAGTGACAAGTAGTATATTGATTTCGGAAAATATTATTGCTAGATTTATTGGGTTGGATTTTCTAATGACTAGTGGATAGACTCATAATTTATTAGATATTTAATTAATAGCTAAATACATATATAGCTCTCTTAACTTATAGTATTTAGTCATTTAATTATTTTTATTGATAGACACTTAAAGAATACTTATAACTTTGATCATTATATTTATATATCTAAAACATGCATATATCACTAGATTATTCAAATTAAATTGCAAAGGGCAGAATTGTATACCTGACATCATCGTATGTTGATGCTGAAGACGATTCTGGGGTTTGTCGCCTTCCAGGGGATACACACTTTAGGTTTAGTGGAAGTAATACTGAAAGAACGTAATATTCTCTAAAATTGTTATGTTCCCCCGGAGACCACGACCCCTTATTTATAACTGAATAAATTGATTAATTTCTATTTTGGTCCTTCAACAAAATAGAAATTACTTAATGGTCTCTACACTTATAATTCTATTACGAGTGGGACACCTCAATAGTCAACAATCCTAATTTGATCAAAACTTTAATTTGACTATCTTAATTTGACTGCAATACACATTTAATATTTAAATATATTTAGCCCACACTTATGATTAATTGGAGGATTAATTTTAACAATATAAAATTAATTCTAACAGTATCTCACTTGGGCTAACATATATTAAATATAAATGTATATACCTTAATGAGCTCATAAAAGCAATCATACTGAAGGTGCCTCAAACAATCTCGTCCATTGATTATATTGATAAAGGACTGAAGGGCTAGTCGCCACATTCATCGTGACTCAAACCACCATCAATCACATTACCAATACTCTCAAATGACATAGATCAATAATAGGAGTGTAGCATGGAAACTCCATGTAATGTGATCTAATCATGCCTGTTTCCAACTGGTCACACTTTAGTGAGATCAATCAATAATAATACAGAGTGTAATAGAGAACAAAATAAATACTTTATTTTCTGCAGAAACTGAATGTACATAACAAAATATATCCATTACAAAATAGAGCATACACAAATATAATGTAACCATAATGAACAAACTCCCACTGAAACTAATCAGTCTCAAATAATGTGACACCCATATGAGTAGTATGCTCATGAAAAACCTTTGGTATCACTACCTTAGTGAGCGGATCCGCAATCATTGAGTTCGTTCCAATATGCTCTATGGATATCTGTCCACTCTGTACTCTCTCCCTCACAGCCAGAAACTTAATCCCGATATGTTTCGATCGAGAAGAGCTTCTGTTGTTGTTGGAGAATAAAACTGCTGAGTTATTATCACAGTATAACTTCAATGGCCTTTCAATGCCACTCACAATGCGCAGCCCTATGACAAAGTTCCTCAGCCAGATTGCCTGATTGGATGCCTCATAGCTTGCTATAAATTCTGCTTCCATGGTGGAGGTAGCTACTAGAGTTTGTTTCGAACTTTTCTAAGAAATAGCACCACCAGCCAAGAGATATATGTAGCCTGACGTGGATTTTCTACTGTCTTGGCATCCAGCAAAATCAGAATCAGTATACCCAATGATCTCAAGCTGATATGATCTCCTGTATGTGAGCATATGTCCCTTCGTTCTCTGAAGATATCTCAAGACTCTTTTGGTTGCTTTCCAATGATCCATTCCTGGATTGCTGAGATATCATCCTAACATGCCAACTATGAATGAAATATCTGGACGAGTGCAAACTTGAGCATACATCAGACTCCCAACTGCTGACACATAAGGAATCTTTTGCATCTCCTGAATCTCAAGTTCACCCTTTGGACACTGATCAAGACTGAATTTATCTCCTTTAGCAACTAGGGTATCAATTGGTCTACTGTTGTGCATACTAAATCTCTTGAGCACTTTCTCAATATAGCCCTTTTGTGATAATCCAAGAATACCTCGAGTACGGTCTCAATGTATTTGAATCCCTAATACGAAAGAAGCTTCACCTAAATTTTTCATCTCAAAGTGTTTTGAGAGAAAGACTTTGGTCTCGTGCAGCAAGTCCTTACAGTTAGTAGCAAGCAATATGTCATCCACATATAAGACCAAAAAGATAAACATACTCCCACTGAACTTGTGATACACACAATCTTCCACAACATTTGTCTCAAAACCGAAAGAGACAACTACTTCATGGAACTTGAAGTACCACTGACGAGAAGCTTGCTTGAGTCCATAAATGGATTTCTTTAATCTGCATATCAGTCGCTTTGGGTCTCTAGACACAAAGTTTTCTGGCTGCACCATATAGATGGTTTCATCAATGTCTCCATTGAGAAACATAGTCTTCACATCCATTTGATGTAACTCAAGATCAAAATGTGCAACTAGAGCCATGATTGTCCTAAAAGAGTCCTTCGATGATACCAGAGAGAAGGTCTCTTTATAGTCAATCCCTTCTTTCTGAGTGAAGCCTTTAGCTACAAGACGAGCCTTATATCTTTCCACATTACCATTATAATCCCTCTTGGTCTTAAATATCTATTTGCAACCAATAGGTTTCTTTCCTTCAGGTAATGGGATAAGATCCCAAACTTGATTGTCTTGCATAGATTTATATTCTTCACTCATTGCCTTAATCCACTTGTAAGAGTTAGGATCCTGCATGACATGATGAAAGCTAATTGGATCATCTTCCACCATGTCTATAGTGTTCTCATGTTCCTGAAGATATACTACATAATCATCTGAAATAGGATTTCTTCTCTCTCTAGTGGACCTCCTTAAAGGCATAGGTTCTAGCTCAAATTCTTGAGGTTGTTGAGCTTGTACTTGAGGAAGAATGACTTCTTCATCCTGATGAGGAAGTTGTTCAACATTATCTTATATTGGAACTTGATGTGCTTCTGGAACAGTGACAGGCGTAGGAACCAGAACACTGCTAGGAGCAATGATGGGAATCGACACTGAGTATTCCTGACTCAATCCCTCCTCAAAGACAATGTTTCTAACCTTATTTCTCCCTCCAAAATCAACATCCTCAAAGAATTTTGCAATTCCCGTCTCAAAAATAGATCTGGAAGTAGGATTATAAAACTTAAAACCCCGAGATCACTCAGAATAACCAACAAAGTAGCTACTAACAGTTTTGGAGTCCAATTTTATCTCATTAGACCTATAAGGCCTAGCCTCAGCAGGACATCCCCAAACATGAAGGTGCTTTAGACTGGGCTTGCGTCTAGTCCAAAGCTCATAAGGTGTTTTTGTAGCTGCTTTAGTTGGTACTCTGTTAAGAAGATAAGCTGCTGTTTTCAATGCTTCTCCCCACAGAGACTCAGACAAGGAAGAATGACTAATCATACTCCTTACCATATCCATAAGAGTCATGTTACGCCTCTCAGATACACCATTCATGCTGGGTGTACCAGGCATGGTGTATTGAGGGACTATACCATAGTCCTGTAGGAAAATAGCAAATGGTCCTGGACATTGTTCACCCAAACCGTCATATCTGCCATAGTACTTACCTCCACGGTCAGATCTAACAGATTTAATCTTCTTTCTGAGTTGGTTTTCAACTTCGGCCTTATAAGATTTGAAAACATTTAGAGACTCAGATTTCTCATGAATGAGATATAGGTACCCATAACGTGAGTAATCGTCTATGAATGATATGAAGTATCTTTGGCCATTCCTTGTTGCTGTAGGGAATGGACCGCAGATGTCCGTATGTATCAATTCTAAGACGTTCGATGATCTGTTGGCACCTAGTCTCTTTTGTTTAGTCTGTTTACCTTTAATACACTCAACACAGGAGTCCAAATCTGTGTAATCAAGTGTGTTTAGGATACCATCTGATACAAGACGTTCTATTCTAGATTTGGATATGTGACCCAAACGTCTATGCCAAAGTTCAGCTGAATTATCTATATTTAGCTTCCTTTTGGTACCTATAGTACTAACTTGTAGGGTTTCATTATAAGAATCATTAATATCCAACATATATAGATTATCACATGCATTTAAGAAGCCAGTACCAAAAATTTTTGAATCTATAGATAAAGTAAATGAGATGTCTCCAAATGAACAAGTAAAACCAGATTTGTCCAAATAAAAAACAGAAATTAAATTTCGTCTAAATGTCGGAATAACAAAAGTATCTATAAGATCCAAAAAAACATCCAGTTCTTAAACACAATCTAATATGCCTAATTGCCTCCACTTCCACCGGATCCGCTCACTAAGGCAGTGATACCGAATGTTTTTCATGAGCACACTACGTATATGGGTGTCACATTATTTGAGACTGATTAGTTTCAGTAGGAGTTTGTTTATTATGGTTATATTATATTTGTGTATGTTCTGTTTTGTAATGGATATATTTTGTTATGTACATTCAGTTTCTACTAACAGTTTGGAGGCTGTCACCGGCGGTGGACAGCGCTGGATAAAAAACTGGAGGCGGGCGGCGACGAAGGGATCTGCTGCGTTTGGAGCAGATCGCTTTGAGCCAAAACGGCACCGTTTTGAGCCAGAACGGTGCATTTTGAAGAGCGAACCACGCATTTTCTGGATCGGGTAAAAAACAAAAATAAAATATATTTTTTTAAAATTACAAACAGGTCCTCTAACTTCTGATAATCCGATTTTGACCCAAAAAGTTTTGTAATTCTTGTTTTCACCCACAAAACTTTTAAGTTATTTAATTTTTAGCCTAAAATTTTCTGTTTATTTATTTTTGGCCCAAATTTTTTTAATTAATTAAAGTTTATTTTTATTTTTTATTGCAATATTTGATTTTAATTAGTTTGAGAATTTTATTGAGTTTAAATTTTGGTATTTTAGTCCTGATTGTATCTAATATTTTTAATAATAAATTAATTGAAGCAAAAAGTCGTCAAAGTGACCTTTATTGTATAAATTGATTTATTTGGAATATTAGATAGGTGTATTAAAATTCATTGCGGGTAGTAAACCAGCCTAAAGGAAGATTGCTATCTGGCTGAATTGAGAATACATGTGCAGTGATAAATGTGTGATAATTATTATGTTTTCATCCATGTGGATAATAAATCGGCCCAAAGGAAGGTTTAATATTTGACAGGATTGAATTGTCAATATTTAATTGTTGCATTGAGATGCCAATTACAGTTAATATTTTATGTCCAAGGATGAAAATATTAATATTGTGCCGGTATCTTGTTTCCATTATTTGAACTTTATTATTGTTTGTTTCAATTATTTTATGGATAGTGAACTTATGTTAATTTTTTTTGTCACTTTCTATGATGCCAGCTAGCATGCCGTATAATCTTAACACTGTCCCTATGCTTGAGGGGTCAAACTTTGGTTCATGAAAATCAAGCATCGTGATTTATCTGGGTTGTATGGACTTAGACCTTGCGTTCAGGATGGACAAACCTGCTCCTCTTACTGAAATGAGCACAGACGCTCAGAAGGTTCAGTATGAGAAGTGGGAGCGTTCTAACCGCTTAGGTCTTATGATCATGCAGCAGGGAATCCCAGAGCATGTTCGAGGAGCCATTTTTGCTGAGGAAAGTAATGCTAAAAAATATCTTGCTGAGCTGGAGAAGGTCTATGTCGAAAATGACAAGGCCGAAGTGGGGACACTTTTAGCAAAACTCACCTCCATAAGGTATGCTGGCAACGGTACTGTTTGGGAGCATATACTGAGCATGTCTCAAATAGCCAAGAGGCTAAAGGTCCTGGATTTGGTTTTACCAGATGACCTTTTAGTCCATCTAGCTTTGAATTCTCTTCCACCACAATATGAGCAGATCAGGACTTCATATAACTGCTAGCAGAGCAAATGGACTCTTAACGAGCTCATTGCTCATTGTGTGGATGAGGAGAAAAAGATGTTGGCTACTAAGAGAGAGTGTGCTCATCTGGTCTCTTCAGCAGATAAGGGCAAGAACAAGAAAAGAAAGAAGACTGCTGAGAATAAGACTGCTGATAAAGGTCCTGTGCAAAAGAAGCCTAAGGAATTAAAATGCTTCTTCTGCAGCAAGTCTGGACACTTAAAGAAGGACTGTCCTAAATACGCCACATGGCGTGTCAAGAAGGGTAAGTACCTTATTTTAGTATGTTCTGAAGTTAATTTAACTTTAGCTCTTAGAAACACTTATTGGATGGATTCTGGTGCTACCGCTCACATAAGTGTTTCATTGCAGGGTTGCCTGAGCTACCGAAAGCCAATTGACGGTGAAAGATACGTCTATGTGGAAAATGGCGATCCGGTGTAAGTGGAGGCAATTGGGCATATTAGATTGTGTTTAAGAACTGGATGTTTTTTGGATCTTATAGATACTTTTGTTATTCCGACATTTAGACGGAATTTAATTTCTATTTCTTATTTGGACAAATATGGTTTTACTTGTTCATTTGGAGACAACTCATTTACTTTATCTATGGATTCAAAAATTTTTGGTACTAGCTTCTTAAATGCATGTGATAATCTATATATGTTGGATATTAATAATTCTTATAATGAAACCCTACAAGTTAGTACTATAGGTACCAAAAGGAAGCTAAATATAGATAATTCAGCTGAACTTTGGCACAGACGTTTGGGTCACATATCCAAATCTAGAATAGAACGTCCTATGTCAGATGGTTTCCTAAACACACTTGATTACACAGATTTGGACTCCTGTGTTGAGTGTATTAAAGGTAAACAGACTAAACAAAAGAGACTAGGTGCCAACAGATCATTGAACGTCTTAGAATTGGTACATACGGACATCTGCGATCCATTCCCTACAGCAACAAGGAATGGCCAAAGATACTTCATATCATTCATAGACGATTACTCACATTATGGGTACCTATATCTTATTCATGAGAAATCTGAGTCTCTAGACGTTTTCAAATCTTATAAGGCCGAAGTTGAAAACCAGCTCGGAAAGAAGATTAAATCTGTTAGATCTGACCGTGGAGGTGAGTACTATGACAGATATGACGGTTCGGGTGAATAACATCCAGGACCATTTGTTATTTTCCTATAGGACTGTGGTATAGTCCCTCAATACACCATGCCTGGTACACCCAGCATGAATGGTGTATCTGAGAGGCGTAACAAGACTCTTATGGATATGGTAAGGAGTATGATTAGTCATTCTTCCTTGCCTGAGTCTCTGATACCAATTGAAAGGGGAAGAAAACTTAATTCCCCTAAAACCTAAAACATGCATAGATCACTAGATTATTCAAATTAAATTACAAAGGGCAGAATTGCGTACCTGACATTATCGTATATTGATGCTGAAGACGATTCTGGGGTTTGTCGCCTTCCAGGGGATACACACTTTAGGTTTAACGGATGCAATACTGAAGGAACGTAATATTCTCTAAAATAGTTATGTTCCCCCAGAGACCACGACCCCTTATTTATAACTGAATAAATTGATTAATTTCTATTTTGGTCCTTCAACAAAATAGAAATTATTTAATGGTCTCTACACTTATAATTCTATTACGAGTGGGACACTTCAATAGTCAACAATCCTAATTTAATCAAAACTTTAATTTGACTATCTTAATTTGACTGCAATACACATTTAATATTTAAATATATTTAGCCCACACTTATGATCAATTGGAGGATTAATTTTAATAATATAAAATTAATTCTAACATATCCTTCAATAGATAGCACAACGAATAAGTTAAGAAATTCTTTGGATACCATTAAGCTAATATCTAATCAAATTCTTTGCGAATATTTGAATATTTATATTTCTTAATAATTATTTTAATAAAATTTTTATTTATATTATTTTTCAAAAATTAATGTTTTCAATTGAAAATAGCTTATCAAAAAACTTATTTTTTTATAACAGGACTGGAATCGAAATTATTAGTTATTAAAAATGTTTTTATTTAAAAATTCAAAAATTTATTTAATTTTTAAGAAAAAAATTATTTATTTAAAAATTAAAAAACATATTGTAATTAAAAAAAGAAAAAATAAATTGTTTATATTTTGTATAAAAATCTAATTTAATTTTATTAACAAAAAAAATAAATTTATTTTACTTAAAAATTTTAGAGATATTCATAATTAAAAAGTTAAATTATTTATATTTATTTTATTCTAAAAATAAAAAAAATAGATTTTCATTTCATTCTTTTTAAAATAGGATTTTTAAATTTTTTATTTCAATCAGAAATTAAAATTAATTAAAAAAGAAATGATAAGATATTACCCTTTTTCTGATTTTTATTATCTCATCAATTTTATCTAACCAAAAATTATTAATAAGGATAATTTATTCTCATTCTGATTCCTACTCTAACCAAATGTCTTCTTATTGTTGGTATTATTGGGGGCAGTTAATGGTGATACATACACACATATATATATATGATAATATATACATACATACACAGGGGCGAAGCCAGATTTTTTAGTGAATGGGGGCAAAATAAAAATACCATATATATATTAAAAATAATATAAATTTAAAGAGGGGTAATATAATAAAAATACCATATATATATTAAAAATAATATAAATACCATATATAAATACATGTATATAAAAAAATTTTCAAAAAAGAAGGGGGGCAGCTGCCCCCCTTCAATTACACGTAGCTTCGCCCCTGTATATACACACACACATATATATATATATATATATATGCATGCGAGTGTGTATGTGTGTGTTCGCACACGTGTGTGTGTTAAAATTTAAAAAAACACTTCATCTTTTATTGTACTGAAAATTTTTTTTCAATGATAAAGAAAATATTTTATTTTGGCCATCTTTTCAAGTACTCCAAACATTAAAAAATATATAAGAGAAAAAATACTGCAAAACATTTAAAAAAAAAAAAAAAGAGGAGGAGGAGGGGGGAGGGCAACTAGAAGTAGATGTGTTAGAGGAAATTTAGTCTTGGAGAAAAGCAAGAATAATAAGAAAAATATTGTTTCCGGAAAATATGAAATTTTCAAAAGAAAAATGAAAATTATTTTAAAAAAATATGAAAAAACAAATAAAAGCATATAACTGCTATACATGAGCAGCTAATATAGGACTGTCAAAACAAGCTGATAAGTATTTTATATTGTGCTGATATATTTAAGTGACACGATTAAAATCACATAAATATAATAATATGTTCATTTAAGTATATTAAAATATCATAATTCTGATAAACTAAAAAATTTAAATGGTTATATAAATACAACATAATAAGAAATTTATTTAAATATAATATATTTACTTAAATAAATTATATATAAAACTCTGTGCTACTAAAATTCGAAACAACTCATTTAACTTAATATAACATTCATTATCTAAAATAATACTTTATTTTTAAATAAGTAATTGAAATATTATTCATAAAATAAAATCATGATGAAAATGATATTAAAATATAAATATTTGAGAAATATTTTTTTAAAATATGCAAAAATTAAAATATATAAGATGATGAGTGCATTTTCCATTTTAACACAAATCCAAATTATTATTTTATATAATAAAGATAATTCCTTCCATATCATGGCTTTTTTTTTTAAGAATGAAATAAATGATTATTTTAAAGCCTAAGGATTATTTAATTCCACATTTAAAGATAAAAATTTTAGAAATTATATACTGGATCAATGGAAAACTGATTAAAGAGCCATTATCAATATAAATTAGATTTAACTTAGATTAGAATTTAGTAATAAAAAGAAATAGTGCAGGAAATAATATGTGTCTGCCAATACAAGTGTCACAAAAAATCTTTTGAAAAATATGCATAAAATTTATTTTTATATTTTTGGGTTAAATAATAATACAATGACATAATTTGAAATTTTATTGAAATTGTACCGATTTAGTTAAATAGATTGTTAGATGTTCATATATCAATTCACTGTATAATCTATTTTAAATGGTGTAATAAATGTGATGATTCATTTATAACACTAATCCATTAAAAATCATTTAACTCATTAATTTTAGGAGTTTTTTCAAAAATACCCTTAAAAATAAAAATATTTTTAAAAATATCCCTTTTTAATTTTAATTTCAAAAATAGCTTTTTTCAACTTTCAATTTTAAAAATACCATTTTTTTAAAGGTATATTTTTAATATAAATTTAGTATATTAAAAATATATTAAAAATATAAAGTATTTTTAAAAAAATAATTAAAAAATGTGCTATAAAAATGCAATTTGCTCTTAATTTTTTATATAATTCACATGTCATAATCCATTTTTTCATGACTAAACCAATCCAATACAAAAAGTAATGAAATTTGAACAAATCTAAGACAAGTGATAAGCATATTTACCAATCCATCGATGGCTCATCACATGTAATATTTTATATTAAACCTAATATATACAAAGTATAGCTAAGTTTTTTTTTCTTTTAATTAAATTATTGAGGCTAAAATAAGAAAAACTCTATCCGTTTTTTTTTTCTGATGTTTTATATGTTCTTTTTTTCTCTTGATTTGAAAGTAGGACTACTGGTAGCCTCGTCTCTTTTTTTTTTTCTTTTTTCTTTTTCATCTATTCTTTGATTTTTGTATTATTTTTTTAGTTTTGTATTTTTTTAGTTTGTAATTCTTAAAATAATTTTTTAATCAATATAAATCTAAAATTTAACATTTTTATTTTTATATTTTTTATTTTTTAAAAAAATAATTAAATATAATTTAAATTTTTATTATGAAATTTTTTCTTTATATTATTTGAATGTTATATATCTTTTATAAATAGAAGTTTACCATTTTTTTAATAGATATTATTATCCTTCTCGTACAAGAGGTAATTCAATTTTTTGTATAGATGACAATAAAAAAAATATCTCACTGAAAATTAAATTACTCATAATATGTTATTATTATTCACCGTTTGCAACGAATAAATTTAAAGATATCAAGTAACTTTATTAGTTATATATATCTTGTATAATTTAAAATCATATGATTTTATTTAGAACTTACAAATGTACCTTTTGATCTATTAATGAAATTTCTTTTGAATTAAAAAAAAAATTATTGAGGCTTGTTTCTTAATTAACCCCTAACATACGAGGCGCGAAAACAAAGGTCTTGTTTCTCAAATTTAAAGAAAATATAATGAAATATTATAATAAGAATACAAAACTTATAAATAATGAAAAAATATCAATATTAAATGTGAATAAAAATAAAATATGTATACAAAGTTTAATCATAAAAACTTTGAAAATATAACAAAATATAATTCAAATCATATAAAAACATAATAATTGTATTTATAAGTAATAGTAAAAAAAATAAATTGTAAGACATCTCACACTACCCTATTCCTAAATGTCTAAGAAGAAGAAATTTTGTGGCGAAAGGTATGTCAAAATTTAGAAAAATAAAGAGTAAGAGGTGGATGGAATGGAATTATATTTAAGTCTCCTTATTTATTGATAAAAATCCATTGACCGATATCAATTTTTTTTAATGAAGAAAATAACAATTCCCATGTGAGAAGGGATAAGACTCAAACAAGTAACTAAAAATCTCGTGATAGCCAACTGAATCATTAAATTTAGTTGCATCATCCAACCACCAAAATATTTGTGAATAAATTACAAGAACCCAGAAAAAAAAAAAAAGGAAAAACGCGTCTTCTGCAAACTTTTCTTTCTGAAAAGCATAAACCTTTTACTTTCCCTCAAGATTTGGAAATGCTGTTATAATTTCATGAAAAGCAAACAAAGCAACATAATTTTCGTGTCCACAACTCTAGCCCTGAAATTGCCAGTTTTGATTCCTATTTAGTGCATGAAATTATGACAAAAGTTTTGATTCAGTATCCTTTTTAATTTTAATTTCAATTTAGATCCAGATCCATTTCATTTTTGAATCATTACTTAATTATGTTATTTAGTACCAAAAATTTTGAATTAGATAGAATTAAAATGTCTATGCATCCTTTTAAGTTTTAAGAGAAGGATTTAGAGGAATCGAAGCACCAAGTAATTTCAATTCAGATTTTGATCTTATGGTTTCTGTTGAATAGGAGTGTCAACTCCAAGCTAAAGTCTGCAACCTATCAATCAAATAAGAAGCATAGAAATTAAGGCCACAAAGTACACTATTTGATAATTGATACTCAATGGACAATGTTTTATATATTTCATTAATTTCTACATTCTTTTTGTAAATCTAACTTTAAATAATGAGTTACAAGCTAAGATTAGTTTTCTTTCTTCTTTTTTTTCCCCTTCAATTTAACTTGTGATTTGACTTCCAAATTTTCTAACGAATTTCTTAAATTTTTAGGATAAAAGAATGTTATTCAATACTCTTAATTATCTAACATATATTAGACTATTATGGGAGATTCATCAGTTTTTTATTTCAAATGAATTTTATATATTTATGATAAATGTTATAGAAGATTTATTATTTTTGAATTTTATATATTTATGATAATTAGGGAAATCAACCCTACAAAATATATATATATATAGAGAGAGAGAGAGAGAGAGAGAGAGAGAGAGAGAGAGAGATTTAAAGTTGGGTGCATAAGAATAGCAATAGATTGGATATTTTCCAAGTACCTAATTTGTTTGATAATTTATAAATAAGTTTGAACATGTATGAATAATATTTTTACTGTAATATGATAGGAATATAGTATTTCTTGATATTCAATGCTCGAACCTACTTATATAATAATCTTTTTATTAGTTATATTTTTATTAAATATTAAATATATATTTATTGTATTATATTTTAATTATAAAATGTTGTGGTATAAAATTATTTTAAAAAATTATGTTAATATTAAATTTTTTATTTATAATTATTTGATTAAAAATATTATAATTATGTAATTTAAATTTTATTATATTTTAATACTTATTGTTAGTTGGTTGAAAATATTGTACTATAAATAAGTGTTGAAATGGATACGCGTGATTAAAAATTAAATAAGTTTAGATATGAATTGAATAATTTTCGCAAATATTCTACACATTTCCATCCCTATTTGAAGTGAATAATTTTCTTTTTTTAACGTGTCATCATAATAATCCTAATCTCATTTCACTTATATAGTAATTAGCCATAATCAATCTACTAAAAATCATAACCATTTAAAAAAATATCGACAATTAATTATGATTAATAAAAGGTCAACAGTACACTATTGTCACACATTGACTGCGTAGAAAGTCAATCTAGTAAATAATAATAATAATAATAAAACCACCAGTAGAAATTATAAATTGATATGGGACTTAAAATCCTGGAGTTAATAGTTTCATTTAAATTACCACTAGTAGAATTTGCTACTTTTTTCATTAATGTTTCTGCCGCTTCCTTTGAAATCAAATTAATCGAAACAGCAAAAACAATATTAATAGAAACAAAAGCTAGGACGAGAGAGGATGCAACTAAAAATTTATTTACTGCAGTAAGACAAACTAAGAAAACTAAACACTTGTTAATTAGTAATTATAATTAAACTAACCCGTTAGTCATCATCTTTTTGAACTCCTCGAAATTGACGTTGCCATCACCATCTTGATCGACCTGACGGATCATCTTCTTGCATTCACTAAAGGTGCATTTAATCCCAATCATTTTCATAACAGCGTGTAATTCGTTTGCAGATATCAATCCGTTTTTGTCTATATCGTACAGATCAAAAGCGTCCTTCAACTCCTTATTACCGCCGCCGCCGCACTTGTTTGTTCCATAGCCGCCGCCGCCGCCAATTCCACCACGCTGGATAAAATCGACGAATTCATCAAGATCAATGTGACCGTCTCCATCCTTATCGAACTCTTGCATCATGCACTGAACCTCCTCTGGTGATATCTTGGTGCCGAGCTCAGCTAGACTGTCAATTACCTCCGACGATGAGATCTTTCCATCGCCGTTTTTGTCAAATTTGTTGAAGATTCCTAGTATTTCGTCCATGGAACCGACGAGACTAGTAGGGTTTGAATTCGCCATTACAACTACAGAGAAGGAGTAAAAATTGTATCTCGGTTTAGGGGCTTTTCTGGTTTCAAACAAGCAAAGCACAAAATTTCTACATATATATATGGGGAGAGGAAAAGAAGGTTCCATTATATTCAACGCGCTTTGAACGCGTTAATTTCAAAAGCTGCCACAGGCTTACTTTTAGTACGGGTTTTCATTGAGTGCAAGTGGGATTTGAGTGTTATTTTGATGGTTTGCTTTTTCCTTCAGGTTTCGGTTTTGATCGATTAAAGGACCTGTAAGATTTTGACACGTAGAAGATGAGTGAAGTTACGCCGTACGGAGGAGCAGAAATTTTTATTTATTATTTTTTAAAATTATAATAATGACATATGCTAATAATTTTTCCTTTTCGCCTATGATATGGAAATCGCATCCGTTTCCGCGTAGAATTAATTACTGGATACTTAGGGGATGTTTAGTTGTAAAACATAAATTTTATTTTGTCAGAAAATTATTTAAGAAAATAGAAAAATTAATTTTGCAGTATAATTATTAAAGTTTTTTTTTAAAGAGAACTTGGTATATTAATTCAAATCGAAAGAAATAATATGAACAATAAAATTAGGAATAGAGTCCCAGTAAATAATAGAAGATTGACTAAAGGAATTTTTAGCTAATTGATCGGCAGCTTGATTTGCGAGGCGAGGAACTCAACGAAGAGAAATCTCTGGTCGAGAATTTAATAAACTATAGCAGTCTTATAAGAGCATCCCAAACTCAGATTGTCAATTGAATGAGCTAAAAATACATCAACAACTTCATTTGCATCAATCTCCACTAGACCCTCGCCATGCACATGGGATACCAGCCACTCCAAAGCAGTTATAAGCGCCAAAATCTCTGCTATCTTCACATTCTCACAACACTGTAAAGGACCAGAACAGGCTGTTATAAAAGCACCATTTTCATTTTGAACCACAACCCCAAAGAAAGCCATCTGAAAAGACGCAGAAAGGGCAGCATCAACATTGCACTTCCATCCCAATACAGATTTCTCCCAGCAAACAGTCTGAGTGTCTCTCACATCCCTGACCAAGCCCACAACCCTTCCATTAACGTTTTCGGCATTGCACCAGTTATTGAAAAAAGATTGAGTGAAATCAACTATATTAGATGCAGTCAAGTTAATTCCCTACCATTTCAACACATTTCGGGCATGTCATATCCTCCAAGCAAGACAACAGAAAGAGCCAGCATGATCATTATCATAACTGTTAAAGATACTAAATAAAAATGTACCAAAGTTATCAAAGCTGGACAATGATACATTATTATCAAATTTATCAAAGTTATTTAAATGAAAATTAAGAAAATAATTTTTTAAAATTACTTCATAGTATAAAATAATAAGCAAATATTTTGTTTATTATAAATAGTTATGAAAAGGAATTAATATATATTTAATAAAATATCTTATAAATAAAAATAAAATGAAAGAATTGAAAAAATTAAATGTTAAGAAATCTTGACATATATTTTTTTTATTTTAATGTAAAAAATAAATTATTTTTTAAAAATATTTTCTATATTGAGTATATATAGTGGTAATAAGAATAGGAGATTACAACTATCATAGAATTAACCCTAATATGAATAACATAAAGTTAATCATAATCTTGATAAGGTAAGGTTAATCTAATTAAATAGTCATCAATATGTTTTCTAACACTTCCCTTTGGATGACTACCCCTATGAATATGTCTTGTTAAAACATTGCTAAGAAAAATATAGTGGGATAAAAACTTAGCAAAAAAAAAAAGAGTACATTATTTATAGATAACTTTTTCTCAAAAATACATCAAACTAAGATATTTTAAGTGAACACATCCCAACATGTCTATGAACAAATTTGCTGGATTGTCACTTAAACAAACTTTTTAAATATGGGTTTTTCTTTTCTCATAAGTTCATGAGTGTAAAAGAATTTTGATGATATATATTTAGTCTTGTCGCCTTTTATGAAGCTTTTGTTGATTTGCGCAATGCATGCTACATTATCTTCTTGCAATATTATTAGTTTGTTGACTTCTAATAGGTGATCCACCAGCTCCTCTAATATATTTGATTATGGTTCTCAACTATACACATTCACGACTAGCTTCATGAATGACTAATATTTCTGAATGATTTAGTGAAGTATCAGTGATTGTATGCTTCATATATAGCTATGACATAGTAATATTATTATATATAACGGCATAACCCATATCAGATGTGCCATGTATATAACATGGAACATGTTTCACTCAATTTCAATACTTTCTAGTTGGTGTAGAACTAAGCCTTGCAAATCAGTTAACTGCAAAAATAATATATAGTCTTGTATTATTAGCAAGGTATAAAATCGCTCATATTACACTAAGATATGGTATTTTAGAACCAATAATTTCTTTACTATATTTTTTGGGAAAAAAGGGTCTCATTTTATATCAAGAGAATGAACAATTATTGGAGTGCATAATGGATAAGATTTACATATACAAAATTATTTTAAGATGATATTTGATGAACAAGAATTTCATTTGATAGATACTCAATTTGAAATCCAAGATAAAATTTTATTTTTTCAAGATCCTTTATTTCAAATTTCTTTTTTAAATAGTCTGTAGTAATTGAGATGTCTTATTGAGTTTTCACTATATTTAAATCATTAACATAAACTATAACTATGATAAATTTTAAATTTATCTTACAGATAAAAATACGTGGACAAATAAAATTATTTTCATATTCATTTTTCTAAGTATTCAAATAGTCAATTATATCACATTCGCCTAAATTACTTTAGCCCAAAAAAGGATCTTTGGATCTCAATATAATAAATTTTTCAAAGTATTATATGCTTCAGGCATCAAGATGGCTCTTGATGCTTCAAACATCTTAATGCTTCATGCATATTAAATCCTTTAGGAATATATATATATAATATGTCATTATCTAATGAAATATAGGAGTAAATTGTCACAATATTCATCAAATATATGTTGAGCCTTTTAGAAGATACCAAACATATCAAAAATCTAAAGGTAATAACATCTATGACAAGGAAATATATCTCATCATAATCTTTATTGGATCTTTGTGAGAATCCTTATACCACAAATTGTGCCTTATATCTCACAATTTTATTTAACTCATTTCTCTTATGAGTCATATGAATTAGTTGTCATAATGTATATCGAGCCCTTCCGAAGCTATCAAACTAATTTTGAGAGTAAGTGCATAATAGAGAAAATGTGTTCTTTTCATAATAACATTTGATTTATTTCTTTTACATACAATACCCCATGAGTATGACATCTGCTAGTGTCTAGACTATTAGTCCAAATATTATATATTTAACAAATAAATCTAGCTCAGCTTTGATTACTTTTCATTTTGGCCAATCGCTTCAACGTCGATAATTTTAAATATTTATAGGCTCAAGCATATTTTGATAATTTCAACAGCAACATATACAAACATATTATCAATAATAATTTTACATATTTCTAAATTTTAATGAGATCTCATAATTTTTCGGTGCCGGAACCACTTCTGAGATTATTCCTCTTGAAATATGGGTTGTTGATTTATATTATTTTTGACCTCTTCAAGAGTGTCATTTTAAAATTATCCATTTTCTCTTCTTTTAAAAAATAATATTTCAAATCAATAGATTCACCACACTTCAAGCGTATATTAGATTCATTAGTTGTTATACTAATAAGATGTCCTATAGAGACAATCAATCTAGCAGGAGTATTAGCA
The DNA here is from genome assembly GCA_947685225.1 of Garcia nutans. Lineage (NCBI taxonomy): Eukaryota > Viridiplantae > Streptophyta > Magnoliopsida > Malpighiales > Euphorbiaceae > Garcia > Garcia nutans. The sequence goes on from CANTUV010000008.1 coordinate 58,367,127, forward strand.
ACTGAAACATATGATTTAGACACCTTATGTGTATCTGTAAAGACATCTGGTAACTGATTTGCAATATTCTGCAAACGAATTAGTTTTTGAATTTCTAGTTCATGTTGATTTGTGCATGTATTAAGATTGGACAAAGTTGATATATTCTAACTAATCTCTTGTGCTTTTAACCCTTTACTTTTATCTTTCTCTAATAGTGGAAAATCAACTCACACAAAATCTTGCTTTAGAAAATTTATCGTTAAAAGTCCATAATATCTAATATAAACAATCAAAACCTATATAAATATCAAGATAATGTTAATAATTCATTTTAGTTCTTTGAGAGGATGAATTAAAAATATATACACTTCAAATAAAAAATTTTAATATCACAAATTTTAATATCAGATATGTATAAGTTGTAAAGTGAAAAACTTATAATGTGCATGCAGTCAAATACAAATTAAATATGCAATATAAACTATAATGTGTATCCAAATATATATCCAAATGGATATAGAAAGTTTTGAGTATAAACATATATAATAAAATGTTCAATCATAAAATATTTTTTAAGTGAACTCATATACATTATTTAGATAAAATGTCTTAATATGATAATCAAGAAACATTGACATTAACTTTATAATTTGAGTAAATAATTTATAAAAAGAAATATTACGATTTGACAATTGACAAATATATGACCATCAAGTTCAAGTATCAATTAAAACTATAAAGTATTTAAATAATCCACAAGATTGATGAATAGGACCACAAATATTTCTATATATTTTTGTAAAAATTTAGAGGATTCTAAATATAACTTAGATGGTAAAAGTCTCACAATTAATTTACCTTAGGCATAGGAAGCACAAAGGTAATTATTAGATAAAAAAAATTCTGCTTTTTTTTTATTTTTTAGTGAATGTCCATTTGTATTCTTAACAATATGTCGCATCATATTTAAACCTGAATAACCAAGATGATCATGCCAAAGTATAAAAATTTTGAGATCTATACACTTTCGGTGCATATAGTATAACTCAGTCATTTTTATAAAAAACAATCCAGTTAAGAAATTTAGAATTTCTTAAATATGAACTTCTGGTTCAAATTTATAGAGTTAACATAAAAAAATTAATATCTCTCTCACTTTATTTTAATATGATATCTATTACGACGTATTCTTTAAAATTTAGTAGATTTCTTTGGGATCTATTTGAATACAATGTATCATCGAAATATCATTTTGCTCAAATTTAAAATGTTCAAATTCAGAATATATGATAGACTCTTATAAAGTTTTCAACCATAATTTGAAGAACCATATATCATATTAATATTAATTTCTACTAATGTTAACTATAATAAATATTTTCTGATAATAAATAATTATGAGAGTTGTGCCAATATATATCTTTTTATCAAGATTTCGTCTATGATCTTGAAATAATACATTTACTTCAGGGAATGATGTTAAGTTAGCTGGACGAGTTTGATAATTTTTTTTTATCAAAAGCTAAAAAAATTTGTTTAGCTACAGGTAAACAAGAAATTAATTTAGACTATTTTGTGAATCTATACTCTCAATATTGCTACTACATGAGCACATTCAAGGTATGAAAAGTTTAATTTTCACAAAAAAAAAAGCTATGATAATTAATTATGAGATAATCAATTTTTAATTTCTCATTTGAGTAATCAAAAGAAAAATTATTACTTCTAAATAATCCTGCAGGGATGCTTGATTTTGTTCTCAAATATTTCTAAGATTCACAATATCAAGGTAAATCTCATTATCAAGTACCCATAACGAATAAATTTTTCAGAAATATTAAGGGTAATAAATTCAAGTTTTATGAGATTCAATAATGTAAATATATCAAATTTAAATAAAAATCATAAAATAAATAGATTACAATGCTATCAAATAAATAAGGACTAAAAATTATTATTAGAGTTTAAATATTATAACTCTAAAATAGTAAATAATCATATCAAATCATAATAAATATCAATTTATTTAGCATATAAATATTGTTAATATACTTAAAATACATATTTCTTGAATCATATATATAGTTATGTATAGACTAACTGTAATACACTTGATATATATATCCAATCAATAACTACATTACATATGTATATACACGGAAATCAAAAACTTCAACATGGATATATATATATATATATATATATGAAAGTACGAAAAGAAAACTATTTTGTGTTAGATTTGTTGGGTTTGCATTGATATAACAAATATTAATACTCTTTATTATTGTAATAATATTCGCCAATAAAAGAAAACTTGTATTGTTAAATAAAAAAAATATCAGCCAACATATGTCAACTTTTACTTTATATTATAAATATTAATGTACAACCAGAAACATTTGTGATATTGACCTATTGAATTTAGGGTTTCACAAACCAATTATTAGTTGATAAATTAAAGCAATTAATATACTATATAAACAATAATAACCGAAATCTATTGGTTAAATTATCACAAAAAATTATCAGTGTCATACAACAATAGCCATCCATCTAGAATGAATAATATGAATTTATGAAATTCGATACCACAAAATGATATATAAAAAAATTACAAAAAGAAACCATATATTTTCTCTATAGCCAAATAATATATTTAGTATAATAATCTTTATAAAATTTTTTCAATGATTCAATATGAAAGGCTTTAATATCACTTATAGATAAAATCTTAAATATTAACATAGTCCAGATCAATCATGTTAAATTATCAAGAAACATAAATTAAATTCAGAAAGTATCTTAATTATAGCATAATAATTTTTTTGTAGATTGGAAAAACTAAATTTTTTTCTCTTTATTATTATAACTTATATGTAGAGAATGAGAAATATGAGAAATTTTTTATTGTGAATTATCTTATATATCACCCATAATAGGTATATATAGTGGTGTAGACAGACTATAGATAAGAATAGAAGATTACAAGTATTATAGAGTTAATTATAATCTAAATAGGATAAAGTTAATCATAATCTTAATAAGATAAGGTTAATTTAATTAAATAGTCATCCACATATTTTCTAATACCAAGTTACAGCAACTAGTAATTGTTTTTATGTCAGAACAACTTTTATGGTGTCAAAGAAATTAATTTCTTAATTTTTTTAATGGACGTAAATATCATTTTTTGTTGGATTTTTCCATTCATGTTAAACAATAATGAATACTTTAATATTTGTTAAAATTATCTTATTTTCATTATAATTTATTTCATTCATTTTTTTCAAACTGATTTATAATAAAAAAATTATTTATTATAAAATGATTACAGTAAATTCTAAAAATAAGTAAAAAATCTTTGTCACCCTAATCAAATATAGGTATTTATATATTATTTAGCGTTATGAGATGATAGTTTTTGATTATTCTATGAATTTTTCTTAGCTTGGCCAAATTATCTTCAAGAAAGGAATTCTTCTTCCTCTTGTTGCAATATGAATTGGAATCAATTTATTAAGATAATTCCTCTGGCATTTTTTTTAATTCTTTTTATATTTTGTCTAATAATCTAGATTCCTAATTAATTGTCTGTGCTAACTACAAATTTAGTAGGACAATCAATTATTTAGGCTTCTTAATATTCTGAATTTATGTATCAAAATTTCAAATTCGTTATAATTTTAGGATTTTGCATCAAATTGCAACCCACTTTTATATTAAGAGAAATCAATGTATTCCATTCAAATGATTAAAAACATAAACTATTTTCTTTTAAGAATAGAAAATAAAATTAAATATCATAAATATTTTTAATAAAAATAAGTAAAATAAATATGAATAAAAACAATATAATAATTTTTTTTTAAAAAATGTGAAACATGAAAAATTATAAAAGACGACCAGTGTATTAAAAAGATGAAGAAGAAGAAGAAGATGTATTTTTACTCAAATTGAGGAGGGATTCAGCTACTAAATAAATATAAATAAAAACTATCTCAATTTGAGTTCATGATGCACTATTTTAGTAATTTCTAGTGTACCTAGTCCACAAAATAATTCCTCGTGAAGCATTGAAATTTTTAATTTAATATATTATTTAATTTTAATTTATTATTTTATAATTTTAATCTAATTCGAAAATTATTATGAAACCTTATAAATACTAATTATTGTATGTTTATAAAAATAAATATTTTATTTTAATATTATATATGAAAATTGATAAAAAAAAATAATATAATTATAATTAATAAAAATATTTTAAAAAAATATAAAAAGTAAGTCAAGAATATTAAGTAAAAGAATAATTGTATTGATTAAAAGTTACTAACAACTCTAACTCTAGCCCTATCAATTTTATAACAAAAATATTAAATAACTTTTATAGAACTAAGTTTATAAGTTTGATTTTTCCAAAACAATGTAAAAATTTTACAACATTATATTAGTTTTACTTGTCAAACACAAAAGCATTCGCGGTAGAACAGACCCGTGGCCCTCTCAATCTCAATCTTCATATTTTTCTTTAATTAATTTTATAAAAATATTTAACCACCAAAATATAGTATGGTAACTATAAGCATATATTACTCTTGTTTATATTTTATTTTCGAGTTTAGATATTTTTCACTCTCATATCATATAAAGTTGATAAAATTATTTGTATTTTTTTTTGTATTTTTTAAGGAAATAAAGTAAATGTTATTGCTTAAACCCTATCAGCTTAGAAAAGCTGTACAAGGAAATCTAGGCATCCGATTTAAATTTAAGTTGTTCCGATTTGAATTTTTTTTATTTAAATCCAAATATTTACGACTTGGATTTTATTCAAATTGAGAATGAACTGATTTAATTCTAAATTAATAGATTTATCTATTATGAATAATTCGAATTATTTCAAAATTTAATTCATCAATTATATGTTTAATTTATATAAATAAATTCGGATAAATTTATAATTAGTGGCACTCGTACGTGAGGAATGAAGAGAATTTGCTACCCATAATTTCAATGATATCCATGTGGCCCTTAACAAAAATAATTGTGAGTGAAGCCTATTTTTATTTATGTGGAAACGCGTAATAGCTGTTACATGCACTTCTAATCGGTGGCATCTCGTAGACATGTTGCATGGTTACAGTTAATGTCTGCAAATAGTTATAATAAATTGACAATTAATTATATATTTTATGTTTTAACAAATAATAATATTAAATTTATTGCTCCTTCAATGTAGACATATCAAGGATGGAACAAGAGATTTTTTTTAAGGGAGTCGAAATGAATATGAAATTTTTATCATTTAGAAAATAAAAAGGAAAAAAAAGGAATTATCTTAAAAAAGAAAATGAAAAATAATAAAGAAGTAAAGAGAGTGTTGGAAAGGAGATGTGCCGCATTTGATTGGCGCTTAAAAAACCATTTACGTGGCTAAACTCTGTGATTGGAAGTCACGGTGGTTATGGTCGTTTGAGTCAACTTATCAAAACAAAAAGAGCAAGAAAGTTTTGTTGGCTTTGCAGAGCCACCACCATTACCATATAGGACCCACACGCGTTTGAAAGGGCAAAAAAAAAAAAAGTATAATTAGAAGGAAAAACAGAGGATTACATGAAATTCAGTGTCATGCCGTAACCATTTACATTCATGGCATTTCAAAAATTTTGTATATTTTAATTAATTAAAGCATTTTACTTATTATTCTCTTTGGTTCCATGTAACATTGACGTGAAAATTAATAAAAACATTAATTTGTATTAATATATACACAGCTCAACTAAATTTTAATTTCAAATTTATTAGATGTATTCAAAGTGATATAGATTATTTTTAAAAAGATAAAATATAAAATCATTCTAATTCGTTTTTCTTTTTTTTAAATTAATTAGTTTATGTGTATTTTTATCTAGTAGTTTAGTTATATTTATCTTTAAATGTTTAATTTTTTTTTATAGGCGTAATATTATATTTTCATTTTATATAGTCAAAATAATTTAATCCATACTCTAATATTTTATCTTTAGTAGAAATTATCCTCATTCATCATAATATGTTTATACATCTATTTTAATATTTTCATTTTAACTATACATATTTTATTCATGTATGGTTCGTTTAATGCCTAAGACTCATTATTATGCATAATATACAACAAGCCATATTATAACGGTAAAACTTATTTTTTAATTTAATCATCTCTTGATAACATAAAATTTTTATGATACTATTTTATTTTTTTAACTTTAATAAATAAGAAAATTTTATTATGAATCAAGTGTATATACTCGCAACTAATAATAAATTATTAACGAAGTGATGATAGGAAAAACAACTGATTTTATTTAATTTTTATTGACTAGATATATATATATACTCGGTTTATGATAAAAAAATTTTAACAAATAAATTAATATAAAATTTACTTGATGATGAATAAATTTAGTAATTTACATATTCAACTTTAGTTGGACATGAGACTCATTATATTTATTGATAGCACGAAATAGGATGAACGATACAGAATAATTATTCTCAATTTTAATTCAAATTTATTTATAAAATATTTCGTGAAATAAAAAAAAACTAATTAAACCAATCAATTCACATGATTCACATTAAATATTCGTGTAAATTCTAGCCCCAAATAATATTTTCATCCCCTTGGCACTGCGAATTTGTTCCATAAATTCTTTTTATTGGTTGATTTCCCCCTTAAAATGCTGGCCAATATATTTTAAAAAATTTAAGTTTGACACATCAATTTTTAGTAAATATCTGATCAGACATTGAAGTGGTGTTTGCAAATCAAATCAATTGTCTATATAAATACATATCAAAGATCACAAGTTGTTATTTAAAAAAAAAAAAATTTCTCCAAATTCTCCTCCACATTTTTTTTGTTTTATTCCATTTTTTTATTAAAAAATTGTAATTTTCAATCAAATTAGTTGAAATTTTTTTATTTTTAATTTATATATGAAATTTCTATTATAGAAAAAAATATAAGTTTTATTTTTCTTAGAATTTAAGTTAAAATTAATGGAAGTATGTATTTTAGGATATTCAATGTCATGATGATGGTTTGACATTGAGAAACCGTTATGGAGAATTTTACCATCTCTAAAAGAATAATTTGTAAAAAAAAGGGCCATTTATAAAATTGTTTAAAAAAATAAATTTTGATTTCAAAAATACTATAAAAAATTAAAAATATTTATACATTTTCAAAAAGTTTGAGAAAATTTTTTAAAATACCTTACTTCTTAATAAAATAATTTTTTTTAAAAAATATTTTTTTTTCTAACTATAAACAATATTTTACTTCAATTTTTATCTTTTTTTAAAATTTTACTATTAAATAAAATTATTATAATAAAATAATAAAAATTAATATTTTTGTAACACCCTCTATATAGTCTACGCACTTAACTATATAGGAAATGTAATATCTTGTTTTTTTTTTTAAAAAAAAAGGTATAAATTAAAAAAAAACGTGCACACCTACTAACAAGTAGGTGGGCAATTAAAAAAATAAATAAAATAAAAAAATAATAATTATTATATTAATAAACGAACAGAAAAGAAAAGAAAAGAAAAGAAAAGAAAGAAACAGAAAGAAAGAAAGAAACAGAGAACAGAAAATCGAGAGAGAGAGAGAGAAAGAGAATTCTTCAGATCTACCGCCGACTGCCGTTCAAACAGTGACACGCGCCGGATCACCACCCAAATTCAAGCCAAACGCCGCCGGAATCACTCCCAACCGACGCCGGAACAGCCATCACGCGCCGGTCAAAGTTCTTGCCGGCGAAATTTTCTGATCACTATTCCGGCCACTTTCCGACGATATTTTCCGGCGATCCGGGTATTTTTGGAACCCTCATTTTATAAGCTTTAATTTGACACCTCATTTGTTAATTTAGGGTATGTATTTAGAATTTTGATGAATAGTAACCTAAATAAATTAAATTAAATAAAAAAATTAAATTAAATATATATAATTTATTTAGAATAATAATTATAATTATAATTAATTAATAATTTTAATTAATAAATTAAAATTTAATTAGTAATTAATGAGTTAGATTAAATTTTATTAATTTGATTAATTAGTAGAATTTTTATTTAATTTAGATTAATCATTTGTTTAAAAAAAAATTTATTAGTCATAGATATTAATTACTTAATGACTAAATAAATTAAGTAATTAGAATGAAAATTTAAATTTAAAATATAGTATGATTAAATTAATTAAATATTTAGGTTGTGAATGTTTACCAATAAATTATAGAAAATTTCTTATATTATATATATATAAATCAATAAATTAATAATTAATTATTTTAAAATTTTAAAATAATTAATATTTATGAATTATAAATTGTTAATATAGTTGTTGATTTATTGAATTAATAAATCATAATTAAAATAGAAATAAGTATGTGTATATGAATATTTACTTTAAAAAAATTAATTAGGATTAAAATAAGTTAAATTTTAGAATTTTAGAATTTATGTTAAATTAGTTATTAAATATTAATATTATTGTTGTAGTAGTAAAGTATTATTAAAATTATTATAGTTATTAGTAATTATTGATTTTAGTACGAGTATTATTATTATCATTATTTTTACCACAATTATAACTATTAAATATTAAAGCTATTATTTTAATTTTTATATAAATGTATTTCAATAACTAGTATTATTATTATAATTATTATTACTAATATTATTTAGTATTAAATTTAATATAAATTATTAAATGTGAAATAATAGTAATTAAATAATTATTTAACTATATATATATAATATTAATATTATTTTTATTGTTAAAGTTATTGATTTTATTATAAGTAGTTATTAGAAAATAAAAGTAAATTATTAAGATGAAAGTAAATTATATATATGGTTATTAATATAATTATTAGTAAATTTAATATAAGTTATTATGATTAAATTAGACATAGATAAATAATTATTCTAATAAAATGAATTAATTGAATGATGTATAAAGAAATACAATTAATATCACTATTGTTATTATTAATGTTATTATTTTCATTATTTTACAATATATGGAATATTATAAGAAAATAGTACAAAAGAAAATAGAAAATTAAAGTAGATACTATTTAAAATATAATTACAAATTAATTAATAAAATAAATATTATTAAACTATTAAATTAAAGAAACTAAAATAATATAATATAGATGTATAAAAAAATAATAATTATATAAATACTTAACAAATTTAGACATGCAAATTATGTTAAGTTGTTAAAAATATTATTGAAATATTTGATAAGTTTTTGGGTTGATAATTGTGTAATACTAATTGGAGTATTAATTTTAAAATTTTTGGGAATGGCCGAGTTATGCCGAAACTTCGCTGAAAATTTGTTAGAATTTTAGGAATCATTTTCACGTTATCTTTTCATGTTATTTAACTCATAGAAATAATAAATCCTAGATAATATTTTAGTAAATTTCTATTTTTATATCACTTTAGGTTTAGATTCTACTGCAATTATAGAACATAGAGAGGGACCGGTCGATTAAATAAGTTGAGCTATCGAATAAGGTGAGTGGGTAATTATATAGCATCAGTAATTTTTATTATATATATATGATTTATTAAAATTGTTATTTGTTAAAATAAATTTTTATAAAATAATTTAGAAAGGTAAAATAATATTTATGAATATAAAAAAAAATGGGAACAAATAATGGTATGTTAATGTTTGAATTATGGTATGAAAATTATTTATTGATACATTTAAATAAATGTTTTATATACACTCATTATATGTTTTCTAATAGAGACATCTGTGATGACGGGGTGTTAAAGGAATTGACGGATTATGATATGATACTGTCTTTGGGACAGTGCTTGGTATACATATAGCCTTTGGGGCGTATATCAAGTGGTCGCTCTTTGGGGGCAGCTCTGCGCATGTGTATGACCATGTTTATTTGCTCTTGGTGCTGCCATGCGCCATCACTGCGCCCAAGATGCCATGTTTTACCCTTAGAGTGTCAGTAAATATATATATTTACTCACGCCTAAGGTATTATATTTTTCTATGGACTATATATATTGAGTGTAAATAAATAAAAAAAATATGATGAAAATTTATTACATGATATGGTGAATTTATATTCTTAAAATTATTATACAGTAGTATGAATTTAATTAGTAAGTATATAAGAAAACTTATCTGTTCCCCTTTGTTATATAATTATCTTCTCACTGAGTAGTTTGACTCACCCCCCCTTATTATAATCATTTCAGATACCGTTGGAGAATAGACCTGTAGATCACCTCTACTCTTACTCCGATCAGTGTATAGTAAAAGTCGAGCCAACATAAGTATCGTTTGGATTTGTTTAAAATGTATTTATATTTTTATGTTGAACAATAATTAAATATGTATTATTTTTAAGTGTTAGAAATTATTGGATATTATTATTGTATGTGTAAGAAGTATACTAAGGAAATAAATTGCGAGTGATATTTTTATAAAAAATTAATAGTATAGTAATTTATGAGATAAGTTCACCCTATGGCTTAAGAGAATGGGGTGTGACATTTTTATAGTATCAGAGCTAAGGTTTAGGATTTTGTAGACATTGAATAAAAGACCTATAGGAATTTAGATAAATAAAGCTAAGAGATTTAATTTAATAGTGTACCTGATAAAATTACAAATTCAAATATATATATATATATATAATAATAATAATAATAATAATAATAATAATAATAATAATAATAATAATAATTTGCTGAAAAATAAGAGAGATTTTTTTTATGGTGCACTAATATAAAAATATATATGTACTGTAATTTAAGATAATATAAATAATACGAAGTTGACTTATATATATATATATTTATTTTTGTAGGATAATGCCGCCGCTAATGCGAGGTGGTATAGGCCGTGCTAGGAACACTGGCCGGAGAATTCGAGTAGTTAGATTAGAAGATGTTGGCCGACTTCATAGGAATCCTAATCCATCTTCTTCTTCTGAGGAATCTATTGATGCTAATGAGACTGAGGGTAGCAGACAAAATATCGATGCTACTTCACAAGAAGAATCATCTGGAGTAAATCCACCTCCTCCACCTCCAATTCCTCCTGTAGCTGCTCCAGCTATGCCTGCATTTATAGATCCTGGTCTCGGAGATATTTTTGCTCAATTATTGAATACAGCTATGGCAGCGAATAATCAACGTCAAAGTTCTTGGAATGTTATTTCTCACTGCCATAAATTGGGAGCAGAGATATTTGATGGGTCATTAGATTCTGAAAAGGCTGACAGATGGTTGAAGAAATTAGAGAAAGCATACTCACTTTGTCGTGTATTAGATGAAGATAAAATAAATTATGTTTATGCTTTTCTTGATAGTGTTGTTGAAAGTTGGTATAACAGGCTAGTCCGAGATTTTGGTGCAAATTTGACTTGGGAGATATTTGTGGCTAAATTTCAAAAGGAATATATTACCGACAATTATAGAAGAGAGAAGGAAAATATGCTCTTTAATCTTAAGCAAGGTGGTATGACCATAACACAATATGTGGATAGATATGAAGAATTATACCATTATGTTTCTCACTTGATTATAGAGGACAAAGACAGGTGCAATAGGTTCTATAATGGGTTGCACTATACAATTCGTAAGAGTGTGCCCAATTGGAAGAGCTTGAATTTTCGTACTTTGGTGGATAGAACTTTAGAAGTGGAAAATTTAGTGAAAGAGGGAGTTGAATTTGAACAAAGGAAGAGAAAACAATCACAGGGTCCTTTTATTGGGGGTCATGAGGGACAATTCAAGAGGGGAAGCAGTTCTCATTCTAGATCTAGTCATGGTGGTACAGGTAAGGCTGTACAAATGAGATCAGATCAGCGGAGTAACAGGTCTCAGGCTAGTCGTAGTATGGTGGGCCAATCAGTTAGTAATTCGGGTAGTACTTATAATTTTAGACAGGGCAGTGGTATGGGAGATGGACAGAACAGACGATATTTTCCTCAATGTGCAACTTGTAATAAGTATCATTTGGGAGAGTGTAGAAGAAAATTTTTAGTTTGTTTTCACTGTGGAGATGCAGGTCATTATATGGGAGATTGTCCTTTACTTGTTCATCCTAACACTTCAGTTCAGGGATCTTCTATACCTACTAATTAGAGGGATGGTAGGACACAATCTTTTGTAAGATCATCTGACAGAGGAGCTAATAGTGGCATGAATAGACCGGGTGGGGCCCCAGTATCAAATCAAGGTGCATCATCTAGTAGACCTCCTGCACAAGCTCGAGTCTTTGCTGTCACTCAGCAGGAAACCGTAGCTTCACCAGAAGTGGTCACCAGTATGTTGGTTATTTTTAATAGAGATGATCATATTCTTATTGATCCTGGCTCCACTCATTCATTTGTATCACATGCATTTGCCACATACGCGAATAAGAATTTGAGTTCTTTAGAAAGTAAATTAATAGTAAGTTTTCCAGTGGGGACATCTATGCAGTGTGAACATGTGTATAAAAATTCAACAGTCAGGCTAGGTGATTGTGAGTTGTCACTACAAAAAAAAAGCAATCTGCGACGCAATTAATGACGAAATCAACGACCAAAATACGATAGCGACAATATCAGCGACGAACAGCGAGAAAAATTGAGCGGACGGTAATGTCCTGGTCGCTAAAAAATCAACGACAAATCAGCGACCAATTGTGCGTGTCGTTGATTAGCGACAAATCAGCGACAAAACAGAGACAAATTCAACGACATTTTTATTTTTGGTGGGAATTATTTATTCCCGCTGAAAGTCGTCGCTGATTTAGCTTTGGTCGTTGAATTCATCTCTATTTGGGTCGTTAATTTAGTCGCTGAATTGGTCGCTAATTTGCTCGCTAAAGTTTGTCGCTGATGTGTCGCAGAATATGTCACAATATTTTCCTCGTTGTTTCAGTCGTTGATTCGTCGCAGAATTCATTATTTTTTTTGACACCTTTGGTCGCTGATTTTGTCGCAATTTTGTCGCAAATTTTGTAATTGTTTGGCTATATTTTTTCAGTATTCCAAATTTTTTTTTTTACTCATTTTCAAGAACCTGTTGAATTTCAAATATAATAACCAAACATGTTTATAAAATAGTCATTCATTACAATAATAATCAAATAACACAACATTCATAATTAAGTTATTAGTGGCAATAAGTATACATAAACAATTCGAATGTAAAGTTTACCCCTTAAGAAAGTATATTGAACACATGATGTCTTAATAATCCGACACTCCAAACACAAACAAAGAGAACACCAACTTTATTAATCCGACACTCCAAACACAAACAAAGAGAACACCAACTATCAAGTATATCCTACATACGAACATCGTCTTCCTCCACATTGTCATTTGCCGGAGCAGGAGGAGCATTTGTTTTCCTTCGTTGCTCAGATAAGAATAAGCGCATATCATCTAAAACATCATTCACCGAGCGCACATTAGCTATAACTTCATTCATTGATGCTATAACCTTGGCTTGCTCTTCTACCTTTTGTTGTAATACTTTCATAGTTTCCAATACCTCAGAGTCATTGCGATTAGCAGACGTTGCAAAAAATGATGACCCAGATGGTTCATAGCATGAATAATGGGATGAGGAAGAACCCAGCCCATAAATACGAGATGTCTTACCGGTGCCACCAGCAGCCTCCACAAACACGCGTCGCTCAAGCTCTATTTGGGTTGGTGTTAATGAAGGCATATCATCCTCCTCAGCCTCAAGTGTCTGCAACTCAGGCTCGGCATTCTTAAGTTCTTGGTATTTCTCCTGCCAAAGATATATACAAATCAAATTACATTTTTAACTAATTAATCTAAAATAGGATAAAAAAATTAAATTAACTTGAGAAGAAACAAAGTCATACATAAACTAACTCGGAGCGCTTATCAATGAAGACTTTATTTCTATCAGTTTTGCTTGTGTGACCAAATAAGAAAACCTCTCCAATCAAAACTTCACGTCCCAATTCTTTACTCTGTCAAATTATATTTTGGTAATTAAATATGCATATATAAAACATACATTTTCTAATAATAATGGCTAATTTAATAATTTACCATTCTTTGTCTATGTTCTTCTTGGGAAATGGATCCAAATGTGTGCTTAGAAAGGCCAGTTCCAGGCCCTGCTTTTTTCTGTTAGCCTACATTGTCATAATATTATATACCACATGTTATAATTAATATACTACATTGTCATAATATTATATACCACATGTTATATTACATTGTCATAATATACTGCTTTTTCTGCTTTTTCTGTTGCTTTTTTCTGCTTTTTCTAATTGCTTACATTGTCATAATATTATACCACATGTTATGTCATCAAGCAGTAAGATTATGCCATAAATATGAATGATGAAATAAAAACAAACCTATTCTTTGAAGCAACGGAAGAACGATGTTTTGCTTTATCGGTACTCCAATCAGCTTTCCATTGAGTTAGTATATTTTCAGGTACAAATATGCTTTCTTTTTTAACACTGTAAATAAAATCTGAATACCTGTCACCACATTTGGACTCAAAGTAGCTACTCATCAAACTCTCATTTCTAGAGTCCCATCGACAATATTTCTACATCCACAAAAACCAAAAAATATATATATGGTTCAATATATCATTCTACTTTAAAATAAATGAACAATTTAAGTAGGAACTATAAAGAACCAGAATACGTACTTCAAACTCTTTATAGTACAAATTTTTTGTTTCTCTAGTGACTTTAGACCATGAAGATCCCTCAAGACTTGGCAACCTCCGAAAAATCTTCCACACAGCATTAGCTACTAATTTGGAATCCATGCACCTGAAAAAAAAATGAGTTCAGTAAGGTGCACTTGTATAATCATCCAATCATACAATTTGGATCTACTTTTAACAATGGTATAAACAAATGAACCCTTAAATGATAAAAAATCAAATGAACCCTCAAATGAAACAACAAAGAGATCAATATAATTTCAGCTAGCACAAGGATAAAAAAAGCTTCAATCTACCACAAAAATACTTTGGTGGCAAGTGAATTTGGGCAGAGCAGTCGTCCTCTTGATATAGCATTTTTTGATTTCAGCATCATCCTTGCTGCCACTGACAACTTCTCTGTAGATAACAAACTGGGCCAGGGTAGTTTTGGTTCATTGTATAAGTTAAATTCCAAATACTGATTGGCTTTTACAAGGGCATGTGCTTGCTTTACTGTCATTATGAATATTTGCCAAACAAAAGCTTTGATTTATTTCTTTTCGGCAAGTCTTTTTACACTTAAATTCAAACTCAAGTGTTGCCATAAGAATAGTGTCCCAATCAAGAAAAAAGTAAATACTTTTCCACGCAGGTTATCACCTTGACGTGTCAATTTAAAGAAGAAATTTTTAGAGATGATTCCTATCTCAAGCCCAAAAAGAAATAAATAAATAGTGATTATGAAAAGCAATTAGCTTTGACAGAGTAAAATCCTAATTTTATACAGAAATTTTACTAAAACTCAATGCGATGTAGTATAATGCAAGCCACAATTTTGTTCAGGTCACTAACATATACAATTTTCAGAATGCAGCAAAAAAGAATATAGGAAAAGAAGGCTAGGATATGCCCAATGCATAATGAAGGGAATGCAACATCAGCAAAACACTTGTTACCTTTAAAGAAAACTATATTCTCTTTCTTCTTTAGATACAAAATGCGAAGGGGGCAGTATGAGGGTCCAGCAATGAGTATCAAAAGCAAATCCATCCAACTTTACTTGGGTTTAATAAACCAGGCAATCTTGTGGGTAATGTATACACGGTAAAATCTTTCTTCATATTTGACACAGATCGACGCCCTTACAAAGCAAGGCTCAAACAGATTGGGGCAAAAACGAAATGAAATACAAATATATGATCACAAGAAGTGCTAAAGTCAGGCAACAGATATAAAGTTTCAAAGAAGCAAGGGACCATCATTCATGTATCATCACCGCTAAGCATAATGTCAGCACTTAAACTAGTTTAGTTCAACATAATCAATTGTGAAGCAGTTGACGAGTCATTTAATAGTTTAATTTGTAGTATAAAATGGGAAAAAAATTGATCAAATAAGGCAATCTTGCAAATTAACAAGTCAATGAAGATATAAAATGACATAAATCACCCAGTTTATTAGGAAAGCTTGTGCAGCCAACAAAAAGAAACCTTAAAAGAAAAAGATGTCTCAAATTCCAAAAAAAAAAAGATAAAGTGGACTAAAAGGCCTCAAAAGACAATACTATTTATCATTCCTTTGCATAAGAACTTGAAATGCTAGCAAGCATATATAAAGTACCAAAACTAAAAGACAAATGTAAGATTTGATCCAAGAACAGACAACTGTTTAAAGATATACCTAGTGGAGGAGAAGCATATATTCTCAACCAAGAAAAAGGAGAAGCGGTATTCAGCATTAAAGCATTAAAACATTATTTGGTTTACAACAAAGAGATCAATACAATTTCAGCTAGCACAAGGATTATAAAAAAGCTTCAATGAAACCACAAAGCTTCCAAGCCGATTTCAAATAAACCACAAGGATAAAAAAAAGCTTCAATGAAAAACAAAGAGACCAACACTTTCAGCAACCACAAGTGAAAGTCTCTAGAATACAACACTTCACAATCACATGTTCAAATAGTATTGGTAATATATCATCAAAACTCCAATAATAAACTGTTCCGCATGAAATTTCAGCAACCACAAAAGAAAACATGTTCAATAATTATGACTAAAAAAGGAAAGCAATAAGAAAATATAATGGATTTGTACATACTTACTGAAGGCCATCGAATCTAATAATATTTTTTCCCTGTCCATTGTATCTCACCATTGTTTCTGCTTGAGATGAATTTCCAAAAATCCCATCACCACTTAGATTGGCTGTGGAAGATGACGATGGCATAAATGGAGCTAAAACAGGGGGTGTTGGAGGCAATGCAGAGTGTGGTGAAGTTGCAGCAGTGGCTGATGGTGCTGTCGGAGTTGCATCAGGGGCTGTAGGTGATGTCGGAACTGCATAAGGTGTTGCTGGTGCTGTCGGAGCTGCAGCAGGGCCTGCTGGTAATGTCGTAGCTGTAGCATGGGCTGCTTGTGTGGTCGGAGCTGCAGCAGGGGCTGCTGGTGCCGTCGGAGGTGGAGTAAGGGCTGTTTGGGCTGTCGGAGCTGGAGTAAGGGCTGTTTGGGCCGTCGGAGATGGGACCACAAAAGAAGTTTTCTTCATCTTTGTAGGTGGTTCATTTGTGCCTCTACCATTGGATGTTGTACCTCGACCTCGCCCCCAATGTTGTCGATTACCTCGACCACCTCCCCTTGTCATATCTGAAATGTATTGGTAAATAATTTAAAATTAACAAATTATAAATTATCTAGAAATATATCAATTTATAAAACAAAATTTAACATGTTCTATAAATAAATGAAGTATGAAAATATATTATAAGCACTTAATTTCATGATGAGCTATAAATTATAAAGTATTCAAACACATTATACTAACTTTCATCAAACATACAACTAGAAAATTATGTTTTCATTTGTTCCAACCAAAAATATACTGAAATAAGTACATATAGTTAATATGTTTATTCTTCATTGTCATTATCTTCTTCGATTCCGTCCTCTGAACTAGAATAAGTATATTCTTCATCAAGATCAACATCGGATCCATCAGAAATTACAACTTTCCCGCCATCCGGATGACATAAATATCCATGTTCATCAATTTCATCAACTTCATCAATTTCATCATCAATTACAAATGCAGCTGTGATTTCATCCTCTTCTTGTAACGCCGTTGCCCTTTCTATTCCTCTCGATGTTTGTAGACCATCTGGTAAGTCAACCACATGTCTAGGTTTGACCTTTAGTACCGCTAACCAGTCACCAATAGCTCTTCTTTTTGATGGGTATGGGATGTAGCACACTTGCTGAGCTTGATGAGCTAAAATAAAAGGTTCATACTTGTCATACTTTCTTCTTCTATTAACATCGACAAGGTTGTATTTAGGATGAACAATCGTTCCTACATCTCGAGAAGGGTCAAACCATTGACACAAAAAAACAACTGTACGCTTAATAGGCATTACTGGATACTCTAATTCAAGAACCTCTAGCAACTTCCCTTAATAATCAGTAGATTGTTCAGAATAATTAGATCCTTTGATGCAAACTCCAATATTAATAGTTTTTCTATTTGCACTTCTTCCTTCTATGTGAAATTTGTATCCATTCACATAGTATCCAGAATACGCTTTAACCTCATAATATGGACCTCGGGCAAAGTCTTTGATAATTTCATTATTTACTTGATTGGCAGAGTTATGCACCTATTACATAGCGAGTATTAAAAAATCAAATTATGTTACATTCTTATTATTATTAAGTAGAAAAAACAATAACAAGTGTTGTGAAACTTATGAACGAGTAAAACCATTCCGGAAACTTATGTTCCAATAGAGCATCAATCTCTTCACTACTCACAGTAGGCCTTTGCGTCCTTATCTCATTAGTGAATATTCTTGTATAGAAGAAAATGATAATTTTGATTAGAAAAAATTATTGGTGAAAAAATTAAATGATAAAGTTACTAAATAACTTACTCAACAAATAGAGATACTTCTTCACAATTGAGTAATACATATGAATGCGCTGCATCTCTTTCTTCTTTAGTTAACATTCTGAGCTTACATTGTCCCATCGGTCGACCAGAAAAATTAAATATTGACAACATATCAATAGTATCCTCTCCTTCGACAAAACCAAAATCATCATTACGCGGGACACGATCATGCCTTGTCACTACATGTGGTTCAAAGTAATGTGAACAAAATGAAGATGCTTCTTCCACTAAATAGGCATTTGCAATTGAACCTTCAACATGTGCTTTATTTTTCACATTTTTTTTCAAATCACCATTTCGCCTATACCAAATGTCAAAGGAGCAATTTAACACCAATTGATTAAACACCATATACATACCGTTCAAAAGGATACATCCAACGATATTGAACTGGTCCGCCTATGCGAGCTTCAAAAGGAAGGTGAATTGGAAGGTGCTCCTGAGAGTTAAAAAAACCTGGTGGAAAAATTCCCTCTAGTTTGCAAAGTATTAAAGGAATTTCCAATTCAAGCCTACGCATATCTTGATCTCGAAGAACAGTATTAGTCAATTGTTTGAAGAAGATACTAATTTCAGTTAATGCTTCCCACACTTGCCTTGGAAGTAACTCTCGAAATGCAATAGGCAACAACCTTTGCATGAATACATGACAATCATGACTCTTCAATCCAAAAAGTTTCAATTGGCGCATGTTAACACGACGCTCCATGTTTGAAACATAACCATCAGGAAATCTCAAATTGCTCATCCAATCACAAATGGCTTGTTTCTCATCTTTTTCCAAACAATAAATAGCTTTTGGATACTTACCAGTTTCATCATTTCTCATTAACTCTGGTCGGCGACATATATCCAGCATATCTTTCCGCGCTTTGGGATTATCTTTAGTTTTACCATCAATGTTCATTATTGTGTTGAACAAATTGTCAAAGAAGTTCTTTTCGATATGCATGACATCGAGATTGTGCCTTATTAAAAGAGAACTCCAATATGGTAAGTCCCAGAAAATACTTCGCTTTTTCCAACCTTTGTTACCATTCTTTTCAATTGCACTATTGACTTCATCACTACCTACCTCTGTTACCTTCATCAATCCTAAGCTTTCAATCTCATGTAAAATCTCTTGACCGCTTTTTAAAGGAGGTGGTACATCATTCACAATTTTGTTCTTTCTGAATCGTGTCTTATTTCGTCTCCATGGATGATCTGGTGATAGAAACTTACGATGGTTATCAAACCAACAATGTTTTCCACCATGAGTTAGATAAAAGGCATCAGTATATTCCATGCAATAGGGACAAGCTAGTCTTCCGCCGGTGCTCCAACCTGAAAGCATTGACTTTGCAGGAAAGTCACTAACCGTCCATAATAATGCAACACGCATTACAAAATTATGTTTTCTACTAACATCATAAGTCAGTGCGCCAACATCCCATAATTGGTGTAGTTCTTTAATCAACGGTTGAAGGAAGACGTCTATTTTTCCACTTTGGATTACTTGGGCCGGGCACAATAACAGTGAGGAACATATACTCTCGTTTCATGCACATCCATGGAGGAAGATTATATGGAGTGATAAAGATTGGCCAAGATGAGTAAGGTTCGCTAACGTGACCAGTAAATGGTTGAAACCCATCTGTAGATAGCCCAACCATAACATTTCGAGTATCTGATTGGAATGAGGGATAGGTATCATTGAAATGCTTCCAAGCCGGAGAATCAGAGGGATGGCGCATGACTCCTTCCTCATACTTATGCTCTATATGCCACCTCATATGTTTTGTTGTTGCTTCAGAAGCATAAAGACGTTGTAATCTTGGTGTTAACGGAAAGTAATGCATTTTCCTATATGGTTTCTGAACAGCTTGCTTCGATCGGCTGTTATGAATCAGTTTAAATCTTGGATGTTGGCAGAACTTACAAGCTTGTAATTCTACATCATCATCCCAAAATAGCATGCAATTATGTACACAACAATCAATTTGCTGAATAGGAAGCCCCAAACCATCTATCAACCTTTTTGTTTGGTAAAAGTTATCAGGAAACACATTATTATTTGG
This sequence comes from Garcia nutans, assembly GCA_947685225.1. Taxonomy (NCBI): domain Eukaryota; kingdom Viridiplantae; phylum Streptophyta; class Magnoliopsida; order Malpighiales; family Euphorbiaceae; genus Garcia; species Garcia nutans. Next base: position 58,387,868 of record CANTUV010000008.1, read on the forward strand.
CAAAATTTCTTTAATAAACTCTGACAATTGGTCGAAGCATCTTTCTGAAAAGTGATGCTCAGCCTTCATGTTAAACATGCGTGCTACGGCTGATAGTTGAGAATGTTTTTCACATCCAGGAATAACTCTTGATTTGCAGCTCGTAGCATGTCAAACATTTTCTTTGATTCGGGATTTGGTTCCTCCTCTATGTAATTAGCTTCCTCCTGAACTCCAAACCCATCAATCACCATTTCATGGTACCTTCCACCATTGTCACCACGGTTTAAATTAATTGTGGCATTTGAGTCTTCTTCCTCCATAAATGCACAACCATCATTACCCCAACGTTCTCCATGAGATGTCCATTCAAAATAATTTTCAACAAAACCATTTTTAAGAACATGGTAACGGACATCTTCAATTGGAAAGAAGGACCAATTTTGACATCTAAATAGAGAACAAGGACACCTTATTTTTTCTCCGTCCATAAAGTTGGGTTGCGATACGGCAAATCTTAAGAACTCTTCTAATCCATGTACAAAATCCACATTCAACCAACCATCAATTGTCCTCTTGTACATCCATTCTCGTTCAAAATTCATCTTCCTACGAATTAATAATTAAATATTTATTAATATGAGAATGAAATATATTTTAATAAATATTCCATTTACATCATCACTTGTCATTTGTTGTATTGAAAAGCTAAACCCCTAAAGTGATAAAGTGGAGCAGAATTCTAACTTACAATAAAAGAAAGGAAAAAAGAAGACTGAAGACTTGACTTGTAAACCATTTCCCACTATCCTGTATTCATATTAATCTTAAAAACAATGGAATTTATCCTCACAATTCCAGACTAGATGACAACCATATTCCTCTATTAAAATTTCAAAGATCCTCTCTTAGATCAATTCATAAGGCACAAGCTCATCAAGCCAAGAATTTCAAAGAAAAAGTATAAAAAATATCCAAAATATACATTTCTTGGATATTTTTCTCTAAAAGTGACAGTTTAAAGACTCAAACCTATAACATGTACAATTCAAAACACTAGTTAATTATGTTTCATCTAGAGTATCGGACTATGGGGGTTAAGACTCATACCCAAAAGTTCACCTCTAGCACCAGAAGTTCTAATAAGCAATGTTTTTTCCGATGGATATTGTCCACCCTTATTCTGATCAGAAATAAAGTAAAATCCTACACAGTACAGCACAACCCTTGATTAAACACATATCTAGATTAATCTAATCTCTAATTTACTACACAATTTTCTCTTTAATTAGTTTCATTAATATATATTAGCTATATGCATGGTGTTATATTGATAATATAATGTGTAGATACAGTGCGTGGTCCTTCCTCTCCTCCTTTGTATAGACAAGGGTCCTCCTTAATTCTGTCTTTTTTCTTATTATATATCACTTTCTTTTTTTTATATCTCTCTAATTAATAATGAAGATGTTGCAGCGCATATGGTTTTGTTCTATAAATTAAAGAGTGAGTCAGTACGTGAAGTGAGTGTTTGCCAAGAAAATGAGAGAGAGTGAAGTCCTGTCATGTTTTTCCACAGCTTTCTTGAACTTCTTCTTCTGCTTAATTATAAGATCTAAACTTTCTTTCAAGACTCTCTAATTTCTTCATCTTGATGTGTTTATATATTTATATATATATATATATATATATAAATAGAAGTTCAAGAAAGCTGTGGGATAACAAGGCAATATTCAGGGCTTTCATATTCATATTTCATCATATATACAATTAATTTTCATTTATATATAATTTCTGCAAATTCCCCATGATTTATAATTTTTGAAACCCTACAAATATAATGTTTCTTTTGTTTCCTTTTCAATTTCAGGCATATTTTCCCCTTTTGGTGCTCTTCATAAATTTGCAACTTTGACATTTTTAAGGTTTTTCTTCTTACTAATTCAATTTCAGGATTTAAGACAATATTCCTCTTCTTCTTCTTCTTCTTCTTCTTCGTAATGTATAGAACGATTCTTTTCTTTTCTTTCTTTTTTTTAAGAACAAAAACAAGGGCTTATTTATGGTTAGAGCATTAAAATTTCTTCTTCTTCTTCTTCTTCTTCTTCTTCTTCTTTTTTAATGTATAGAACGATTCTTTTCTTTTCTTTCTTTTTTTTAAGAACAAAAACAAGGGCTTATTTATGGTTAGAATTGCGAGGAACATGTACAATTCAAAACACTAGTTAATTATGTTTCATCTAGAGTATCGGAATATGGGGGTTAAGACTCATACCCAAAAGTTCATCTCTAGCACCAGAAGTTCTAATAAAAAGAAACAGTTCAATCATGAGTGTATAAACATCTGTACTCTACACATTTTCCCGCTACTTGCATTTCTCGCAGGAAAAAATTCTCAAACTTCCAGGATAACCAACAACAGCAAAAAAAACATACACTTAGTTCATTCTCAGTTCATTCCATCAATTCAATCATTGAAGCAAAACCCTAAAAGAATCGATTATCAATAATGAAATCGCAACAAATCGCAACAAATTAAACCTTGAAAGACTAGAAGGAAATCGGAAAAATACCTAGAAATGCGGCTGTGCTGGTCTTCTGTGTTTCGGCGTTGGGACTTGGCAATGGCGTTTCTGCAAGGCTGGTGACTTGTGAATTGCGAGGGAGAGTGTAAGTGTGAGTGACTGTGACTCTAGGTTCAGTAGATTAGGGAAATATATTTCATTTGCGCGCGCGGTGCCGTTTTTGCTTTCAACATGTATAGAAAATATAAATTAATAAGTATAATCTTATTCATGTTTGAAGATTAACAAATAATTAAATTTGATTTAGTGTGTATGACTGGTCCTATAGAGTGGGGGTCAATGTTCTGCCCTCTATTATTGATGTTTTATTCGTTGATTCAGAATAATATCATATTTAATTTTTTTTAAGCATATTATGGTTAAAAAAAATATTAATTCTGGTTTAAAAAAAAACACTTCCGGAAAGCCAAATATTAATTCTGGTTAAAAAAAATAAGATGGTTCGTTATAAGCAAAATCAGGCCTATTTATATCGGCCAAAACCCTAATCCGAAATAAAAAATAAAGAATCCGAAATTAAACTCTTAAAAATAATAAAGAAAAATTGCAAAATAGTCCCTGAAAACTTAAAACGCGATTTTGAGGCCCTAAACAGCAAAATTTGACCCCCAAACTTTGCCATAGTAGTCCAAAGGACACGGTGGCACTTTTCAAAATTGTCCGGCTCGCGAAAACGCTTCCGGAAAGCTATCGTGGGTTCAATTCGGACCTCCTGGGCAAAAGTTATGCCTATTTTCGCAAACGGCCGCTAATCTTGCCGCGATCCAAATTCTCCATATACTGCAATTCAATCTGCTCCGCATCATTAATAATAAAAATTTCATATCGTCTCACTACATTATTTTCTCAAATTGGCCAATTTTCTTTGGGCGCTAAAATATGGTGCCAGAAAAATTTAGCGACCAGTACAGCGACAAATAAAAATTCTCGCCAATCAGCGACGAATATAGCGACTAATTAGCGACCAATCACTCTAAAATAGAAAATAAAATTAATTTCTCGCTGATTGGTCGCTATATTCTCCCAAATTAGCGACTAATCTACGACTAATTATTTTTCTCGCAAATCAGCGACCCATTTAGCGACTAATTAGCGACCAATCAATCTAAAATAGAAAATAAAATTAATTTCTCGCTGATTGGTCGCTATATTCTCGCAAATTAGCGACTAATCTGCGACTAACTATTTTTCTCGCAAATCAGTGACCCATTTAGCGACTAATTAGCGACCAATCACTCTAAAATAGAAAATAAAATTAATTTCTCGCTGATTGGTCGCTATATTCTCACAAATTAGCGACTAATCTGCGACTAACTATTTTTCTCGCCAATCAGCGACCCATTTAGCGACTAATTAGCGACCAATCACTCTAAAATAGAAAATAAAATTAATTTCTCGCTGATTGGTCGCTATATTCTCCCAAATTAGCGACTAATCTGAGACTAATTATTTTTCTCACCAATCAGCGACGAATATAGCGACTAATTAGCGACCAATCACTCTAAAATAGAAAATAAAATTAATTTCTCGCTGATTGGTCGCTATATTCTCGCAAATTAGCGATTAATCTGCGACAATTATTTTTCTCGCAAATCAGCGACCCATTTAGCGACTAATTAGCGACCAATCACTCTAAAATAGAAAATAAAATTAATTTCTCGCTGATTGGTCGCTATATTCTCGCAAATTAGCGACTAATCTGCGACTAATTATTTTTCTTTCAAATCAGCGACCCATTTAGCGACTAATTAGCGACAAAAACTTTCCAATAAAAAATAAACACATTCTTTGCTAATTTGTCGTAAATTAGTCGTAACGTCATCGCTGATTGTTGGCGCCAAAATTTGGCGCAAAATTCAGCCACACATTCAGCGAGAAACGACCTTTTATCGCTATTCAGTGACAGATTCTACGACCATTGTTTTTGTCGTTAATCAGCGACACATTTAGCGACCCATTCAGCGACGGAATGTTGGAAAGACGCTTATCTTGATTCTTTGTCGTAAAGTTGTCGTTGATAAAGTCGCTAATCAGCAACGAAATAAGAGTTGTCGCAAATGCGTCGCTGATTGCGCTTTTTTTTGTAGTGTGTTAGCAGATCTTATTCCTTTGCCCATACATGAATTTGATGTTATTTTAGGGATGGATTGGCTATCTCGCCACCATGCTATAGTTGATTGTTATGAGAAGAAGGTGACTTTTAGTCTACCTGAACATCCTAACCTTACATTCTACGGTGAGCGAAAGTTTCTTCCATCTTGTGTTATTTCTGCTATGATGGCTCAAAAATTTATTAAGAAGGGTTGTCAAGCATATTTAGCACATGTGATTGATACAGATTTAGAAGGGCCTAAATTGGAAGATATCCCTATAATGTGTGATTTTTCAGAAGTTTTTCCTGAAGAGCTTCCAGGTTTACCCCCTGATAGAGAAGTGGAATTTTCTATTGATGTTTAGCCTGGTATAGCTCCTATCTCTCAAGATCCTTATAGAATGGCTCCTGCAGAGTTAAAGGAATTAAAGGTGCAATTGCAAGAATTGTTGGATAAAGGATTTATTAGACCCAGTGTTTCACCCTGGGGAGCTCCTGTGTTATTTGTGAAAAAGAAAGATGGCTCTATGCAGCTGTGCATTGACTTTAGACAGCTAAACCGGGTAACTATCCGAAATAAATATCCTTTACCCCGTGTAGATGATCTTTTTGATCAGCTTCAAGGTGCCAAAGTCTTTTCCAAGATAGATTTACGATCGGGATATCACCAGTTGAAAATAAAAGAGTCAGATGTACCTAAGACAGCCTTTAGAACTCGTTATGGACATTACGAATTTTTAGTAATGCCATTCGGGTTAACCAATGCCCCAGCTACTTTCATGGATCTTATGAATCGGGTATTTCATCCTTATCTGGATAGGTTTGTAATTGTATTTATTGATGATATCCTAGTGTATTCTCGAAGTAGAGAGGAGCATGAGAAACACTTAAATATTGTATTGCAAATCTTGAAGAACAAGCAATTGTATGCCAAGCTTAGTAAACGTGAATTTTGGCTGGATAAGGTGGTATTTCTGGGTCATGTAATATCAGCAGAGGGAGTTTATGTAGATCCTAAGAAAATAGAAGCTGTGATGAACTGGAAGCCACCCACAAATCCTACAGAAGTGAGGAGTTTCTTAGGCTTGGCAGGGTATTATCGACGTTGTGTTCAAAACTTCTCCATTATTGCTTCACCATTGACAAAGCTGCTAAGGAAGAACGTGAAGTTTAACTGGACAGAGGAGTATCATCAGAGTTTTGAAAAATTGAAGGCCTGTTTGACTTCTGCTCCTGTTCTTACTCTTCCTTCAGGCGATGGTGGTTATATGGTGTATAGTGATGCTTCAAGAAAAGGTTTGGGATGTGTTTTGATGCAACATGGGAAGGTGATTGCTTATGCATCTAGACAGCTTCGACTACATGAAATGAATTATCCCACTCATGATCTGGAACTCGCTGCAGTGATTTTTGCCTTAAAAATTTGGAGGCATTATCTTTATGGAGAAAAGTGCCAGATATTCACTGATCATAAGAGTTTAAAATATCTTCTTTCTCAGAAGGAGTTAAACTTAAGGCAGAGGCGATGGATTGAGCTGCTAAAGGATTATGATTGCACTATTGAGTATCACCCTAGGAAGGCTAATGTAGTAGCTGATGCTTTAAGCCGAAAATCTTATGGTAATCTTTTCCACATCAAGATGGTACGACTTCCGTTATTATTAGACCTTCGATCATTGGGAGTAGATTTAATGATGAATGAATCAGGAGCACTGCTGGCAACTTTTAAGGTTAGACCGATCTTGATTGAAAAAGTTAAAGAAGCTCAAGTTCAAGATGAGAAAATGAAGAAGATTATTGATGGTGTGAAGACAGGTACTCATACAGATTATTCTATCAAAGAAGATGACACCTTAGTACTTGGTAGCCGATTATGTGTACCAAATGTTGATACTTTAAAAAGAGAAATAATGGAAGAAGCTCATTGTTCTGCATATTCTATGCATCCGGGTAGTACCAAGATGTATAGAACACTTAAAGAAAACTACTGGTGGAAGGGTATGAAGAAGGATATAGCAAACTTTGTAGCAAAATGCTTGGTGTGTCAACAAGTTAAGGCGGAACATCAACATCCTTCAGGTCTTCTGCAATCTCTTCCGATTCCTGAATGGAAGTGGGAGCATATTACTATGGACTTTGTTTCTGGCTTGCCCCGTACTCAGCAGGGTCATGATGCTATTTGGGTAGTTGTAGATAGGTTGACAAAGTCATCTCACTTTTTGCCTATCAGAATGGTTTTCTCTCTTGATAAGCTTGCAGAAATTTATGTGAAGGAGATCATCAGATTACATGGTGCTCTAGTATCTATAGTATCAGACAGGGATCCACGATTTACTTCTAGGTTTTGGCCTAGCCTGCAGAATGCTTTGGGTACAAAGGTAAAGTTCAGTACTTCTTTTCATCCTCAAACAGATGGTCAATCGGAACGCACCATTCAGACTTTGGAGGATATGCTTAGAGCTTGTGTCATGGAATTCAAAGGAAGTTGGGATAAGCATTTACCATTGATGGAGTTTGCTTATAATAACAGTTTTCACTCGAGTATCGGTATGGCGCCTTATGAAGCATTATACGGAAGAAAATGTAGAACTCCAGTATGCTGGGATGAAGTTGGAGAAAGAGAATTGGTGGGTCCAGAATTAGTTCAGATGACTGCTGATAAAGTTCAATTGATTAAAGACAGATTAAAGGTGGCACAAGATAGATAGAAGAGCTATGCAGATTTGAAGAGAAAGGATATCGAGTATGATGTGGGTGACAAAGTGTTTTTAAAAATCTCTCCACGGAAAGGTGTAGTGCGATTTGGTAAACGGGGAAAGTTAAGTCCTCGGTTTATTGGGCCTTATGAGATTGTGGAAAGGATCGGCCCTGTTGCTTATAGAATTGTAATACCACCAGAATTATCTCAAATACATGATGTCTTTCATGTGTCCATGTTGAGAAAATACAGAAGCGATCCTTCACATGTACTCCAGAGACAACCAGCGAAATTACGAGAAGATTTGACCTATGAAGAAGAACAAGTCGCAATTTTAGCTCGAGAAGAGAGAGTCTTAAGAAACAAGGTTATTCCTTTAGTGAAGGTTCTATGGAATAATCATTCGAAAAAAGAAGCCATTTGGGAAAGGGAACAAGATATGATTTCTAAATATCCTCATTTGTTTTCTCCCACAAGCGAGTAAAAAAAAAATTCGGGGACGAATTTTTAATTTAGAGGGGAAGAATGTTGTAATATCCTCATATGTGGTCTAGAAGTTTTGATTATGTTGTTGATGTTGTTGTTATTGTTGTTGTAGTGATATATTGGATTGAATATATGTGTTAAATTGCAAGAGAAAAGATATTGGAAAGTGAATGCTTGTGTATATGTGTTGTGGGGAAAAGAATTAGGGTTTAGAGAGAGTGGTATATGTTGTGTATATGATGATATATATAACATATAAATTGGTCAAATGAAGAGTCAAGGGGGTAGAGATATTTTATGTGGAATGTGTAATGACATATAAGGGCTTATATGAGACAAAAAGTTAGTTATATGATTGAGGGCATTTTGGTAATTGCTTGGATAAGATCACTTGGTGGAGATTAAAAGCAAAATTTGACTTTGCTTCTTCATATTTTTCTTCTTCTTTTCCATTGTGGCCGGCTCCTCCTTAGACAAAGGAAGCAAGAGGCAAAGAGAAGATCTTGTTGAGTGAAGCACAAATTGAAGAAAGATTAAGTGATCAAGTTGGTGATTCAAGAAGTTTTGTAACTTTGGTAAGTTCTCTTGTGATTTTTGTGTTTATTTGAAATGATATTTGAGTTTGATAGATTTTTAAGAGTGTGTTGGTTGATTTTGAGATGTGAGAAGTGTTTGAGTGATTTGATGATGGATTTTGAGTATGGATGGAAGAAAAGAGTAAGTGGTTGGAAGAGATGATGTTGTATATGTGGTAAGGGTTTTGAGATGATTTTGTGTTTTGTGTTTGATGTGTGTTTTGGCTTGTTTTGGGTGTGTTGCAAGTTTGTGATGAGTTTTGAGTATGTTTTGTTAAGACTATTTGAAGAGGATGTTAATGTATAGAAGTGTGTTGTTGAGTGTATGGTTGTTTTTGATTGGGGTCTTGTTTTGTGGCCGGACACGCCCATGAGCACGTCCAGGGTTTTTAGGCGTGTCAATTGTGTTGGAGGCAGTAGGTTTGACATGACCAGTAGCACGCCCGTGTTATTGAGCGTGTCATAGCTACTGTAAGATTTGAGAATTTACACGCCCAGGAACACGCCCATGTTGTTGAGCGTGTAAATGTTTCTGTGTTGTGGAGTTAGGGCACGGCCATGAACACGCCCGTGTGGGTGAACGTGTCAGGGTTGAGGTTTGCCCTAATTAATTCCTAATTGGATTATCTCTTGTATATCCCTAAACAAGTATATGCTATTACTTTTGATTTAAGTCTTGAAGATAGTGATTGATCATTGATCTAAGAGGTTAAAGAATCTTGGACAAGGAAATGTTAGGAGTTGTATGAATTGTTAGTAAAATAAGTACAAATTTTGTATTATTGCATTGTTGCATATGATGATAATGGCAATGTATATGATACTATGTGAACAATGTGATATTTCATGTATTGTGACTCATGTGATGAGTAATGTGTTTGGTTATGTTTATATCAATAATGCTATATGTATAATGTGATGGAATAAAATGCCATTGTGATTGGCTATGGTAACTTATATGTGATATGAGGCCATTGTTATTGGCTATGATGAGAGTTGAGAATGGAAATGATAATTAAATAATAAATGATTTGTGTGGCTAATGTGTTATTCCATTTTCAGAGTTTGTTGTTGGTGGCATGCCTAATAAGTGTAACAATCTCTTGAAGTTAGGTTGGATTGAGTCCTTGAAGCCTAATTGAGATGTTACCACCCTTGAAGCTAGGTTGGGTTGGTTCTTGAAGCCAAGTTGGGTTGATGCTTAGCATGCTTTGCTCCCCTTGAAGCTTGGTTGAACCTAATCCTTGAAGCCTAGTTGGGTATATGATATTGATAAATGTGATAACAAAACCAAAGCATTAACTCTGAAAATTGAATGACATATTAGTGTGTCTTGGGCCCAATGCTTGTCTTTGTTTAATGTGAGTCATGATTTGTTTAATGTTGTTCATGAATGGTTAAATGAATAACTAATGAGGCATATGAAATGTAAAGGTATGTTGTTAGCCTTGCATATATGATGTTACATGTATAATATGGATTGAGAATTGGCATTGCATTGCACTAAAGCATAACACTAGCACATTTTGTCTTACTAAGCCGTTGGCTTAGCGCGATAGTGTTTGATCGCGCAGGTAATAGGGTTGAACCCGAGAGCTCTTCGAGACCGAGTGAGAGTAGACAGTGAAGAGTTGATTTTGGGAACTTAAAGATCAGAGGAGATTTGCCAATCATGTATAACTCTTTTATATTTTGTAAAGTAATGATTTTAATGTACATATGTGTATATTTGTAAATATGAAATTAAATGTTTTCATATATGTAAATATTTGATAAATTCCGCTGCGTAACAACTAAATGTATCTTTATATATATCTATTTAGTTTTGTATTACAAGTTAACTACTTATCTTTCTATAATGTATACAATTGAAAGATTATGGTATGGTTTAAAATATTTTTAAATGTTAAGAAAATCCGTAGCATCTCTATGTTTAGTGCATGTATACTACATTGTGGTGTTTGTAGTGTGCATGTATTGAATGTAGGGGTGTTACAAATGTAATATCTTGTTTTTTTTTTAAAAAAAAGGTATAAATTAAAAAAAAAACGTGCCCACCTACTAACAAGTAGGTGGGCAATTAAAAAAAATAAATAAAATAAAAATAAAAATAATTATATTAATAAACGAACAGAAAAGAAAAGAAAAGAAAAGAAAAGAAAGAAAGAAAGAAAGAAAGAAAGAAGGAAAGAAACAGAAAGAAAGAAAGAAACAGAGAACAGAAAATCGAGAGAGAGAGAGAGAGAGAAAGAGAATTCTTCAGATCTACCGCTGATCACCGTTCAAACAGTGACACGCGCCAGACCACCGTCTGTGCCGCCCAAATTCAAGCCAAACCCCGCCGGAATCACCCCCAACCGACGTCGGAGCAGCCGTCACGCGCCGGTCAAAGTTCTTGCCGGTAAAATTTTATGATCACTATTCCGGCCACTTTCCGACGATATTTTTCGGCGATCCGGGTATTTTTGGAACCCTCATTTTATAAGCTTTAATTTGACACCTCATTTGTTAATTTAGGGTATGTATTTAGAATTTTGATGAATAGTAACCTAAATAAATTAAATTAAATTAAATATATATATATATAATTTATTTAGAATAATAATTATAATTATAATTAATTAAGAATTTTAATTAATAAATTAAAATTTAATTAGTAATTAATGAGTTACATTAAATTTTATTAATTTGATTAATTAGTAGAATTTTTATTTAATTTAGATTAATCATTTGTTTAAAAAAATTTATTAGTCATAGATATTAATTACTTAATGACTAAATAAATTAAGTAATTAGAATGAAAATTTAAATTTAAAATATAGTATGATTAAATTAATTAAATATTTAGGTTGTGAATGTTTACCAATAAATTATAGAAAATTTCTTATATTATATATATATAAATCAATAAATTGATAATTAATTATTTTAAATTTTTAAAATAATTAATATTTATGAATTATAAATTGTTAATATAGTTGTTGATTTATTGAATTAATAAATCATAATTAAAATAGAAATAAGTATGTGTATATGAATATTTACTTAAAAAAAATTAATTAGGATTAAAATAATTTAAATTTTAGAATTTATGAATTTATGTTAAATTAGTTATTAAATATTAATATTATTGTTGTAGTAGTAAAGTATTATTAAAATTATTATAGTTATTAGTAATTATTGATTTTAGTACGAGTATTATTATTATCATTATTTTTACCACAATTATAACTATTAAATATTAAAGCTATTATTTTAATTTTTATATAAATGTATTTCAATAACTAGTATTATTATTATAATTATTATTACTAATATTATTTAGTATTAAATTTAATATAAATTATTAAATGTGAAATAATAGTAATTAAATAATTATTTAACTATATATATAATATTAATATTATTTTTATTGTTAAAGTTATTGATTTTGTTATAAGTAGTTATTAGAAAATAAAAGTAAATTATTAAGATGAAAGTAAATTATATATATGGTTATTAATATAATTATTAGTAAATTTAATATAAGTTATTATGATTAAATTAGACATAGATAAATAATTATTCTAATAAAATGAATTAATTGAATGATGTATAAAGAAATACAATTAATATCACTATTGTTATTATTATCATTATTTTACAATATATGGAATATTATAAGAAAATAGTACAAAAGAAAATAGAAAATTAAAGTAGATACTATTTAAAATATAATTATAAATTAATTAATAAAATAAATATTATTAAACTATTAAATTAAAGAAACTAAAATAATATAATATAGATGTACAAAAAAATAATAATTATATAAATACTTAACAAATTTAGACATGCAAATTATGTTAAGTTGTTAAAAATATTATTGAAATATTTGATAAGTTTTTGGGTTGATAATTGTGTAATACTAATTGGAGTATTAATTTTAAAATTTTTTGGAATGGCCGAGTTATGCCGAAACTTCGCTGAAAATTCGTTAGAATTTTAGTAATCATTTCCATGTTATCTTTTCATGTTATTTAACTCATAGAAATAATAAATCCTAGATAATATTTTAGTAAATTTCTATTTTTATATCACTTTAGGTTTGGATTCTACTGCAATTATAGAACATAGAGAGGGATCGGTCGATTAAATAAGTTGAGCTATCGAATAAGGTGAGTGGGTAATTATATAGCATCAGTAATTTTTATTATATATATATGATTTATTAAAATTGTTATTTGTTAAAATAAATTTTTATAAAATAATTTAGAAAGGTAAAATAATATTTATGAATATAAAAAAAATGGGAACAAATAATGGTATGTTAATGTTTGAATTATGATATGAAAATTATTTATTGATACAGTTAAATAAATGTTTTATATATACTCATTATATGTTTTCTAATAGAGACACCTGTGATGACGGGGTGTTAAAGGAATTGACGGATTATGATATGATACTGTCTTTGGGACAGCGCTTGGTATACATATAGCCTTTGGGGCGTATATCAGGTGGTCGCCCTTTGGGGGCAGCTCTGCACATGTGTATGACCATGTTTATTTGCTCTTGGTACTGCCATGCGCCATCACTGCGCCCAAGATGCCATGTTTTACCCTTAGAGTGTCAGTAAATATATATATTTACTCACACCTAAGGTATTATATTTTTCTATGGACTATATATATTGAGTGTAAATAAATAAAAAAAATATGATGAAAATTTATTACATGATATGGTAAATTTATGTTCTTAAAATTATTATACAGTAGTATGAATTTAATTAGTAAGTATATAAGAAAAACTTATTTGTTCCCCTTTGTTATATAATTATCTTCTCACTGAGTAGTTGGACTCACCCCCTTATTATAATCATTTCAGATACCGTTGGAGAATAGGCCTGTAGATCACCTCTACTCTTACTTCGATAAGTGTATAGTAAAAGTCGAGCCAACATAAGTATCGTTTGGATTTGTTTAAAACGTAATTATATTTTTATGTTGAACAATAATTAAATATGTATTATTTTTAAGTGTTAGAAATTATTGGATATTATTATTGTATGTGTAAGAAGTATACTAAGGAAATAAATTGTGAGTGATATTTTTATAAAAAATTAATAGTATAGTAATTTATGAGATAAGTTCACCCTATGGCTTAAGAGAATGGGGTGTGACAGGAAATATCACCTAACAATTACACTTGTCATATACGTATCTCAAAAATTTAACCATAATATTTCTATGTATTAATACAGTTGTTAAGCTTCCAAAGAACTACTATAACCAATCCAATATTAAAAACATATATCTGTTAAATTGTAAAGAACTCCTATTGTTAACTGTAATATTCTTCAGTTTTAGTGTTAGAGCACTTGCATATCAGTATAACATCATAATCATACATCGCATGATATTGTTTGTGACTGATGATTGACAATTGTATGCAATGGATCTTATTGAAAAGGTGTATGTGTAATGATGTTGTACTCAATTGATTAGCACTGATATTGACTGGGTTGAGCGCTAAGCGCTATTCATTGATTTTGTTTTGGTTATCTGATAACTAGTTTTTATTTAATTAACTCTAAACGGATCAAACCTGGAATGGTCATTAGTGCTTGGTATCTTGTGGTTATGGCCTGATCAACCATAACGACACATACTAAGTAGACGATACCATCCGGATTTGTGTATAACTATTGTAATGACAGTTTTTGATGGATAATGATTATGTTGGATTCAATTGCGTGGACGCAATTACTTTAAGGGGGTTAGATTGTAAAACCCTTGGTTTTTGGATGATTTTAAGTCTAGGGGCAAAATGGTAATTTTGCACCTTAGGGGTAAAATAGTCATTTTATGCCCTTTTGTATGTCTTTTGATACTCAGGACGACGAGACGGTCGTTTTGAATATAATATTGTATTTTTGGGTACCGAGGGTATTTTCGTCATTTTTGGATTTTTGTCGTTTTTAGTATTTTCGGGAATTATTATGCGTAAAACATATTTATAAATTATTTTGGGTTAAAGTTTGAAGTTAAAAATAAATTTGAGTTGATTTTGTGAATTTTATGGTTTTGGGTAATTTTTATGAAAATAAATAATTTTGGGGTGTTTTTGAATTAAAATGAATTAGTTTGGGGTAAAAATATAATTTTGAAGAGTTGTTTTCCTATAAATAGGCCTAAAATCTGATGGGGGTATTGTTGGAGGTCTTCTATTTTCGGGTGTTTTGAAAAAAGGAAAGAAAAATTGATTTTTGGAGCAAAAATCAGAGCTGTGTCGTTTCGTCAGTGGGCGTGCGGAGTGCCCGTGTCGTTTGGCGAGGCGCTGGCGTCGTTCGGCGGTGTAGCGCGAGCCGGGGACTTCGTCGTTCGGCCTGCGAAGCTCCGTCGTTTGGCGTGCTGCGCCGTGGCTCGCCGATGTCGTTTTGATCTCTGTTCCAGCAGCCAAAATTTTGAGTTTTTGGTTTTTTTGAGGTTTTTCTTGATTCCTTTTGCATTATTTCAATTTCCATTTGATTAGTTCATGTTTATATCATATTGGGTTGATATTTTTCTTAATTAATTTGGCTAAATTCGAATTATTATTTAATTAAATTGATTTTTACAAAATAGGTTAAGTTTTGGGATTTTTATTGTTTTGATGAATCTTGGTATTTAATTAATTGATTTGGGCTAGTGTTGGGTTCTGAAACTTGATGAATATATTGAATTAAGGTTTGATTGAATTGATTTGGGTATTAGGGTTTGTGAATTAATTGTTTTCTTTGAGTTTTTGGATGAATTAATTCTCTGCTAAAGTTTGATTTTAGTGCTGTATGTTCCCGATTTTTAATTAATTATTGGAACATGATAAAAATCTGAAATTTGGATATATGTCTCAAAATTGAGTCTAGTTTATGAGAAAAATAATTGTTGGGATTTTGAAGCATCGTATATTTCTGGAAAATTCAAGTATGCTACTGTTGTCTGAAGAACTGTACTGTAGATGCGATTGCATCATCTGTAACTTTAGAAATTCATACCAAAATGTGTAAAAATGTTTTAGATTTGATTTTAATATATGTTGAAGTTCTGGAAGTCTAGTTTACAAGAAAAATATTTTGAGGTCTGGATCAAATGTTTGTGTTTCGAAATAATTAGATCTTTCAACTGCTGCCAGTATGGTAACTGGTTGTATGAATCCGATTTAAAAATTTAATTGAGGGACTTAGAGGTTTATAAAAATTATGAAATTTTGATATGTTGTTTATTAGGATGTTGTAAATCTGTGAGAAATAATTTGGAGTCTGATTCTAATTTTTAGGTTCCGAAATAAATTAAGAATTGACAATGCTGTTGGTTAAAGGTTTTCTGATGATGTCTGATTTGAGGATTAATTTGGAGATCTTAGATGTCTTGAAAAATAATGAAATTTTTATATGTTGTCCATAATGATGCCTATAATATGATAAAATTATTTGGATAATTTTGTGGTAACTAAATGTGAAGGATTTAAGATGAATTTTGCTGTACTGATTTTTAGTGGTTCAAACAGAATCAGAATGTTATAAAATATTTTTGGGAGACAAATAAATTTGGATTAATCTGAAATTTTGCTCACATGTTATTTGGATGTTGGAGAAGCTACTGGAATGTTTCCAGAATTTTTGGATGATGGAATTATTTTCTGGAAATTTTTGAATTATAAGGACTACTTAAGAATTTTTATCGGTTTTGGGTGTTGGTAAGAATTATGATTTTTGCATAGGGAATGATGTGTTTTTATTTGATAAATGAGTTATAAAAATTGAGTTGAGGTTCTGGTTCTAGTAAATTTTAGTTAAGTAGTTGATTTTGTATTTTTGAGGTGCAATCGGTTTAACCATTAGGTTGAACCATGATTTTGAGTTGAGTCGGTTTAGTTTTTAATTTTGGTTTTTCTTGGTTAATTGTTGGTTAAGTATTGATATTTTGCATTCATAGCATGCATTGCATCCTTTATGATAGATGAGATAGTGAGATTGATTGTTGGATTATGTAATTATCTTTCCTTAGGCAATAATCCGGCTGAAGCTCGATGTCAGTAGGTTGTGAGGATTGTGCTAAGCTTTCTTTGGATACCAGGTAAGTTCTATGGGTGTATGTGATTATTTGTGTTGTGCTACTTGCTAACAACTTATATATATAAACCCTTCTTATATATATTATCCTTTCTATATATTCACTATACTATTCTTTCGAACCCAGCCTCGTATGCTTTAGGAGACAGAGAAACTTGCATGTGATTGTATTTATGTGATAATATTGAATGTGATATTACTTGTGTTGTGTGATGGTGTGTCATGAAGGGGAAGGAGGTTACTGAGGCTTAATGCCTATACTGTTCTGAGGCTTAATGCCTATATTGCTACTGAGGCTTATGCCTATACTGCTACTGAGGCTTATGCCTATACTGTTTACTGAGGCTACATGCCTAATTACTGATTACTGTACTGTACTGAGAAGTTATAAGGGCGGATGTGACTGATATGATTACTGTACTGTTTACTGATTGGTGACCCCGACACACCATCTTGTTTGCTTAATTTGTGATTGTATTATATGTACTGCTTATATAACTGTTAGTGTTTCTCTGCTTCTCACAGACTTACTGAGCGTATATATATAACGCTCACACCCCTATAGATTGTCTTGCAGGTTTACAGTGATTGCCTTCGTCTATCTTCTTTCTCTTCTTGGCGAAGTCGATCAGGTTTTCCATTTGTGTTATTGGTCCTTCTGTTTAGAGATTTTCGAATATTTATATTGAACTTTTGGGCGGATTGAATCCGAATCCCTTTTTATGTAATAAGTAGAACTTGTCTGCACTAGATTTTCCGAATGATTTTATTGTGATTGCTTATATTGATGGTTTGCATTTGAACTAGGATTGAGAATTATATAAGTATTGAACTGTTTTGCACTTAGACTGTTATGAATATTTCTAGGCTTATGTGGTCGGACTTCGGTTTGGCTGCATGCCGGTCATGGCCCCCGGGTTGGGTCGTGACATTAACTTACATTATTATAATTCTCAAACTACCCTTAAACTTGTACAACTGTCATATAAAATTATACAATATTGCCAAGTGAACTATACAAAATACAATATTTACAATATTATTCATGAACATTTATGATGAAGTTGACCAGGAACGTAAATCTCTCACTCCGCAGTCTCAACTCTTCTTGTTTGATCTGCGCGTCAGAAAACAGTTCTAACATGCTAAACAAAGCTTAGTGGTGCTTATATATTCACAATATGCAAGAAAAATTAAAGAAAAGAGATCTGACCATTAAATAGTTTAAAAATAATGAAATTATTACTTTCAGAACATTAAATAAAAGAAATTAATAAATCCATTAAACCTTGAAATACTAAATAAGATTAAATACAAAATCGATTAATTTAACAATAACCATATAACACATTATTTTCAAAGTAGATAACTTCTTTAATTATGTCCATACACACTGAATCAGATTCTAGGTTTGGATAACGGGTCACTGTTGGCAATTTAATGCCCACTGTATAAAATTTTGATCAATGGCCCACTATAACACGAATGCTCACTGAATATGGTGACATTGAGTGTCTATTAATGACACAGAGTGCCCACTATCACTTTGGATATCCTCCCTTTGGCTAGCCATTCAATCCCAAGCTAGATCTAAAATCAGTATGATTTGGGCAATTCAATAGTTATTAATTAATATTAAATCATACACAACACTTCAATGGAACATGTGAGCGAAAATTTCCCCCCCACTCTCACGTGGAATGGTTCTTGTGACTTCGGCACTGTTAGCCTCAGGGCCTTAAAATATACAGGCCTAAGCTTGGAGAAAATGGAGTCACCACCCGGACGGGCCGAGAAAAAGAAATGGGTGGATGACTCTATTTCTAAAGAATCTCCAACCTCCTAATAGGTTCAAAAAGTTGGATACGTGTGGGGAAGGTAAAAAATAGCCCAACACCCCCACAGCGCCCGGTTCATTGGAACCGGCCTCCTTTTTAGGTCTTAATATTATAAAATTTTTAAATATAATGATATTATCCATAATACATACAATCGTAAGAATAAACAAATACTTTACTAAACATCATAACAATGTTCAAACAAAATAAATAAATAGACACCCATCTGAGGATGGAAACATGTCCTTACATTGTCCAACGTCTAAAACTAAATAGGACATCCACCAAAAGATGAAATTATGTCCTTTACATTAATTCCAAAATATAAAAATAAATTAAATTACATAAAGATTAATTAATGAGGTACCCAATCATGAAAACATAGCTCTTACAATTTTAATAAATAATAATAATAATAAAAATATTTATCCATGATAAATTAAATAAATTAAACATTAAAATTAAATAAATCAATCACCAAAATATATAATAAACTATATAATTAAATCTAAAACTAAATAAAGTAATAAATGTATAAGTCTAGGATTTACATCTTAAATTAGGATTTTAAAATTTTAATAATTAAATTATGGTTTTAGATAAAGGAAATTAAACACAAAGACTTATAATATACAAATAAATATTGACCCATTCGATGAGCCCATACGGCAGTCCCGCTAGCTGGTTAGGGTTTGAGATTTAAAAAAATAAGATTTTGGGATTTTTATGAAAATAACATTATTAACTATAGTATTAGCTTTGCATGAAAGATATGAATAATCACCAAAATTTAATATGATGTATTTAAATAAATTTAATTTTAGAGACGTACCTTTGTTTGTGTAGACACTTAATTTTTGATCCAGTCCAATCCGATAGTCTAAAATAATTTTTGTAATATTTTAATTATTTAAATTACTTATAATATTGAATAGTTATTTTTAATAAAAATAAAAAAATGGACAAATCGGCTGGCGACGCGAGACAGCGCTGCCGCGCAGCATGGCAATTTCGCCGTAGAAAGTTTCTGCGGCGAATTGGGCGCTGCCTGTAGCAAACTGGCTTGCTCAGTTCACCCAGCCTAATCCTCGCAGTAATTTTTGCCAGCGCAGCCTCGCAGGCCTAACAACCCGCGCATGCTGCCGATTTTTTAACCAAACCTTATTTCATACGGTTTTGTGATTTTTTCCTAAACAATTAGTATTTTCTTATTAAAATAGGATTAGGTCTTTTATTTTTCTATAAATAATAGTATTTATCACACTGAAAAAAGGGGACAGGAAAAAAATGGAGAAAAATAATTGGAATTGAATTTCGGCCAGGAGAGAGTAGGAAGATTTTTTAGGACTTTGAGAACCAGCTACACAGAAAAGAAATTAGCAAGAACACTCAAATATCAAGCAAAGAGCAATGAATCTAAAAAAAATCAAGCACAAAAAATAATCAACAAGGCAGTAGCTTAGCTCACTGTCTTGTTCTCAGTTCAACCAAAAAATACAAAGGCAGTGTAATCATTGTCTTTGCCGTATGAAATACAAAGGCAGTGCTATCTAGCCTTTGTGAAAAGATGTCTCATACACTCATCCGGGATTTCAAAAATCTTCTCCAGGCTGGTTTACAAATTAAAGAATGGGAAAGGGAGAAGAATCACTTTTCAGTAAGAAGGAATGAGAAAGGGAACTACCAATTGGGCAATCAAAGCACGCAAAAAGAAGTTGATGTTAATGCAACTGGTCAAGAAAATAAAAGACAGTTTTGAGAATTGGGAAAACCTCTATCTTGGGTTTTTAACAAGCTACAGAAGAAGGGGTTTTTACAACTGTTGACTCCTCAACCGTTACATAATCCTCTGCCATCAAACTTCAATGCCGAGGCCTTCTGTCAATTTCATCAAATGCAAGGGCATGAGATAAATAAATGTGCTCATCTAAGACATGAGATCCAATATTTGATTGACAGTGGTAAGCTACCCGAGCCGGATAAGCCCAATACCAAAAGCAATCCTATGCCTAGATTCAACAGAGTGCCACCACCAGCAGCTTTCATGGTAGGAGGAGGATTGGAGGAAGATCTTGTCTTATCCTCCTTTCAAGATGGAACTATTGAAGATGTGAAAGGAGAAGAAGCTTAACTCAATAAACTTCCCTTGGCTTGTTTATTTTTTTATTTTCTTTATTTGGTGTTTTATGGAACAATCGTGTTTTTCAAATTTAAAGTTGTTTGAATAAATTACTTTCATCAAAATTTTTGTTGGTCTTTATTCATGTTGGTACTCAACCAATGAGGAATCTAGCTTGATGTTCTTAAATTAATGTATCTAGGCATCATGATTTGAATGACTTTACTAGATGAGAGAATTGTGCTTTAGCATTGAATTGTGTATGCTTATTTAGAGAGGGCTCCTGCATAATTACCTTTATCTAGGTCCTAGTCAGTCTTAGAACATGCTTTGAAAAATTTTTGAGGCGAAATTAAACTCTGCTTATTTAAGAGAGAAATGATCTAGGCATTATTTGATAAGCCAACAACTTGTACCCACCCTATTAAATATCAATCCTAGTTGTCCCTTTGAGCCTTCATAGAATTTTAGCTTTCTTTTCATTGACTTATAAGCCCAACAACCTACCCTGAACTGTTGTTACACTTTTGACAAGTCTTATGATCATTAAGGTAAAGAGGCAAGAAGATTAAAGAAAGGAATGAATAGTCAAGGCCATGATGATAGTTGATGTTCTCAAAACCATAAGGGTAGTTAAAATTCACCTAAATTAGACCAAATATCACTGATAAAGCTAGGACTGAAGCAGATTAATACCACTCTACTCATCCATTATTAGAAACCCAAGTTGGTACGAACAAGATAACTCTTTTAGAGTTAGAACTAAAAAAAAG
Source organism: Garcia nutans (assembly GCA_947685225.1). Classification (NCBI taxonomy): domain Eukaryota; kingdom Viridiplantae; phylum Streptophyta; class Magnoliopsida; order Malpighiales; family Euphorbiaceae; genus Garcia; species Garcia nutans. The sequence continues at coordinate 58,409,105 of CANTUV010000008.1, forward strand.
AAAAAGAACAGAAAAAAAGAAGAAAAGAAAAAAAGAAGAAGAAAAAAAAGAAAAAAAAAGAGAGACAAAAGAAAAAAGAAGAAAAAGAAGAAGAAAAAAAGATAAAAGATAAAATCTAAAAAGGCGGTTCTGAAAGCCAACCGAGTTCTCTTTTATCTAAGGCAACAAAAGGCTTCCATTTGGTTTATAAGGACAGTTTGACTTGAATTGGTCTAGCCCAACCAAAATCAGAGAAAAGGGGAAAATACCATCTAGTTTCTGAAAGTCCTGTACTTAACAATCCTACAGAGAAGAAGGACAAAATGAAGAAAAAGAAAAGGGAAGAGTAAGAAAAAGGAAGAGAAAGAAAAGGGAGAAGAAGAAAAAAATGAATATGGGTACCAAACTTTTTGCAAGGGCAAAGACTATCCCCATCAAGATCTAGATTAATGCCAAGAAGATGGGAGAACACTCAAAGCTCTATCTTTTCATGCTCCCAACTGTCTAAAGTTCAAACAAACAGTTTATAGTGTGAAGGTTTGTCCATTGTATCACATCAGTTCTAATCTCAAAATGGCTTTCATTCAACCCGTGTCACTTATAGACCTCATTTCAAGCCTATCAAAGATCTATTGATCTCTCTTGGTAGGTAGAGTCTATTAGTGGAGATAGTTTGAATAAGCATGCATATGAGATAGACAATATTCAAACTCAATGAGATCTTTGACCAAGTAATGTGTATGTGCCTATCTGAAGTGCAACAATTCTTGCTTAAATAGAAATAATTTCTGAGCTTAAATACGATAACTAGAGTTATCATGTTATGATATGTTAATTTGGAAAATCAAGTCCTGAGGTACATTGACATTGATTTGGCAAAGTCAACATTTGATTTCAAAATAAAAATTCAAAAAAAAATATTTTTGTCACACGAAGCCTTCAAGTTAAGAGAAGTTTATCAAACCATTAAACCTCAAAGGACACATTGGGCAAAGTAAATGATTATTGGCAAGGTCATGAAGAAGCTACAAACTGACATGCCAAAACATAGTTTGAAATGGATATATCCCTGACTTCGCTGCTTGAGTCTCACCACTCATATCCTCGACATCTTGAAGATAAAAGCCATAAATGCAGAGCCTTCTGTCATTCCAATGAAAGATCTAAACAGGCGTTTGGAAGGAATCAATGAGAACACTTCAGTTGATTATCTCGGTCTGTGAGTCGATAGAACCATTGTAAGTGTTTTTCATGCATATCATGCATACATGAGCATATCACATTGCATTTTCTTGTATTGTATTGTCTATTCTTTGTCAACGTAAACAACAAACACCTTGTGAAGTAAAGAATCAAAAGAAAATATTGAATCAGGGGGCATGGAGGGTCTATTGCTTGAGGAAGCTCTAGTTATTTTGCAAAAGAAAGAAGAGATGCATGTTTGTGAAAGGAACTAGACAAAATACAAATATCAATCAGAGCTTGCATGAGAAAAATCATTGGTTTGAGCCTACACAAGGGGCAAAGTTTCTCCATTTTAATTTTTGAGTTTATACGTATACAAAATATTTTAAACTCACTTTCAAATATTTTGGTCCAGAACCCAAATTACTTTTTGAGTCCAGAATTTACCACCGGGTCCAGAACCCAAATTACTTTTGAGTCCAGAACTCACCACCGGATCCAAAACCCAAATCACTTTTAAGTCCAGAACTCACCACCGGGTCGAGAACCCAATCAAATTCAATCGCTGATCGAGCACCCATAATCAATTTCGGGTTGAGCACCCAAAATCCAGTTTAGGATCGAGTATCCTAATCCAGTTTTGGATCGAGTATCCAAATCCAGTTTTGGATCGAGTATCCAAATCTAGTTTAGGATCGAGTATCCAAATCCAATTTAGGATCTAGTATCCAATTCCAATTTAGGATCGAGTATCCAAATCCAGTTTAGGATCAAGTATCCAAACCCATTTTAGGATCGAGTATCCCAATCCAGTTTTGGATTGAGTATCCAAATCCATTTTAGAATCGAGTATCCAAATCCAGTTTAGGATTGTGTATCTAAATCCAGTTTAGGATAGAGTATCCAAATCGAGTTTAGGATCGAGTATCCAAACCCAGTTTAGGATTGAGTATCCAAATCTAGTTTAGGATCGAGCATCTAAATCCAGTTTAAGATCGAGTATCCAAATTTAGTTTAGGATCGAGTATCCAAATCCAGTTTAGGATCGAGCATCCAAATCTAGTTTAGGATCTAGTATCCAAATCCAGTTTAAGAACGAACATCCAAATCCAGTTTAGAATCGAGCATCCAAATCCAGTTTAGGATCGAGCATCCAAATCTATTTTAGGATAGGATCGAGCATCCAATTTCAGTTTCAGGTTGAGCATCCACATTCAGTTTAAGATCGAGTATCTAAATTCAGTTTTGGGTCGAGCACCCAACTCCTGTCTCGGTTCCAATTACCCAATCTAGTCACAGGTCCAAGTATCCAATCTCGGGTCCAAGTACCTAAATCGAATCTAAGCATCCATCCTCATCCAAAATCTATTCAAAGTCATGTTGTTTTTCACTCTCTTCTACTGAAAATCTTAGATCATTCAAGTAGGGGGCAAAATATAGACCCTTAATTTTTGACCCAGTCCAATCCGATAGTCTAAAATAATTTTTATGGTATTTTAATTACTTATAATATTGAAAAGTTATTTTTAATAAAAATAAAAAAATAAAAAATAAAAAATCTGACGGATCGATGGGCGACGCGCGGCAGCATGGTAATTTCACCGCAGAAAGTTTCTGCGGTGAATTGGGCACTGCCCAATTTGCCGTAGCTGGGCTTGCCCAATTCTCCGTAGGCACTGCCTATAGCAAACTGGCTTGCCCAATTCACCCAGCCTGATCCTCGCACAAATTTTCTCCAGCGCAGCCTCGCAGGCCCAGTAGCCCGCGCGCGCTGTCGATTTTTTTACCAAACCTTATTTTACACAGTTTTGTGGTTTTTCCTTAAACAGTTGGTATTTTCTTATTAAAATAGGATTAGGTCTTTTGTTTTACTATAAATAATAGTATTTAACACACTGAAAAAAGGAAATGGAAAAAAAAGAGAAAAAAAGGATTGGAATTGGATTTCGGCCAGGAGAGAGTAGGAAGATTTTTTGGGACTTTGAGAACCAGCAACACAGAAAAGAAATTAGCAAGGAAACTCAAATATCAAGCAGAGAGCAATGAATCTGAAAAAAAAATCAAGCAGAAAAAATAATCAACAAGGCAGTAGCTTAGCTCACTGTCTTGTTCTCAATTCAACCAAAAAATACAAAGGCAGTGTAATCATTGTCTTTGCCAAAGCTCATCCAGAATTTCGTTCAAAGAATTTTGGTGGATCCAACAAACGGAGGTGTATCTTTCTAACTTAATTTATTTAAATTTATATTGAGATAACTTATTATTATTTCATCTATCAAATTTTCTTCGTTTAAAGTTCATTCTTTTAACTTTTAATTTATATACCAATATACAGTAAGCATAGTAGTTTCTTTTTGTTGTTTGCATGACCAGTGGCTTGTTCCATTAAATCATCATAACATTAGATCATTCAAATACTATTTTAAACATCCAGTAGCCATATTACATATAAGTATTTATCAAAAATTCATGTTAAAGTGGTCTTAGTTTTTTTTTTAATAATCATATTTTGATAAAATCCTAATATGTATTTCTAAAGATCAAAAATTCTAGAAACTCTAATTTCCCATCTAAAACCCTAAAAAACCATATTTGGTTGTTTAAAACCCTAATTATTTTCCATAATAATTTCAAACCCTAATTTAAATTAAATCCTAATTTATTTTGTTAAAACCTTAATCAATTTTGTTTATTTTATTATCACAGTAGTTTTTTTTAAATATTTAAGTTTTAATCTTATTTTCATAGGCTTGTACCTTATTCACTTCAATCCCAAATTATAAATTTTAATCACACAGTAGTATAATCTTTCTAAAATAATAAACCTAATAATAATACTAGTTCTTTAAGATTCCAAAACCCTAAATCATTTTTTCCGAATCCAAAATTCTTTAAAACCCTAATTCTAAATACCAAAACCCTATTTCCTCAAACTTTAAATCCCAAAGCCCTAATTTCTTAAAACCCAAATCCTAAACCTTAACCTTGTTTGTTTAATGGATTGAATTCTAATTTTATTTATTTATTTGATTATGTGATTTGTTATATGTTAGTGATGAATGATTTATTTTATTTTATGAATGGTTTGCTTTTATTTATAATTAGATGATTGAATATTCTTTTATTCGTCTTAGTTTTAAAATTGTAAGAGATATGTTTTCACTTTGTGGGTACCTCATTAGTTAAATTTTATGTAATTTATTTTATTTTAAAGTTTTTGGACCAATGTAAAGGACATGTTTTCATCTTTCGATGGGTGTCCTATTTAGTTTTAGACATGGACGATTTAAGAATATATTTCTATCCTCGGATGAGTGTCCATTTATTTTCTTTGTTTGGATATTATTTTGATTTTAATATAATGATGTTTTATTTTAGTTGTTACATGTAGTATAGATAATATCATTATATTTAAGAATTTTATAATATTAAGACCTGAAAATGAGGCCAATTCTAATAAACCGAGCATTGTGGGGGGGGGGGGGGGGGGGGGGGGTACTGGGCCATTTCTCACATTCCCCACATGTATCCAACTTTTCGACCCATTAGAGGATTGGAAATTTTTTAGGAATCGAGTCATCCATCTCTTTCTTTTTTTCTACCTGTCTGGGTGGCGACTCTATTTTCTCCAAGTTTAGGCTCATATTCTCTAAGGTCCCAAGCCTAAACAGTGCCAAAGTCGCAAGAACCATTCCACCGGGAGTAGGGGCAAAAATTTCCGCTCACAGTTTATTGATTCCACCAATAAATCAAACCTTGATACCAACGGAATGTTTGTATCAACCTTATATTTGTTGGTCGAATTGGAAACAAGACAATAAGCTAAGTTATTGCCTTGTTGGATGCTTCAATTTCGTTGCTTAATGTTTTGTGTTCCTTGAGGCTGCTACTCCTCCAAAATTGAAAGTTGATTGTTATTCTAAAATAAATCGAAAAAGTCTCCCAAAATTCAGAAGTCCCACCTAATAACTACTGCCTCTGTTCAATTCTCTCCAAAAATTGCTTAATGTTTCGTGTTCCTTGAGGCTGCTGCTCCTCCAAAATTGAAAGTCTATTGTTATTCTAAAATAAATCAAAAAAGTCTCCCAAAATTCAGAAGTCCCACCTAATAATTACTGCCTCTGTTCAATTCTCTCCAAAAATCAACGGTCTCAATCGAAAAAAAAAGAAGAAAAGTCCCTCTATAAATTGCTAAAAGTCCAACCAAAAGAAAAGTCCTCAATATTTGCTACTGCCTATGTTTCTGCCCGAAGAAAAGAAAAGAGAAAAAAGTCCTTCAATAATTCTTGAACAATTGTGTCATCCCAATCGTCTCAGCCGAAAGAAAAAAAAGTCCCGTCCATGTTTAATTCTCTCAAAAATCCTAATTCTCAGCTGAAAGCCAAAGTCCCTCTATAATTGTTGTAAAGTCTTATTTATTGGAAAATCAATAAAATCTAATGCTATTTTGATAAGGAAATACAAATTGTTTAGGAAAAAAAATTGTTAAGAAAATAAATTAAATCGAGGTTGATAAGGTTTTTGGCGAAATTGGCAGCGCGCGTGGGCTACCACAGGTTGCTAGCCAATTGATGCGAGGAATTGGGCTGCTGGCACACGAGCTAGGCTGGGCAAGCATGGGCCAACTGTTGCGTCTGCGTTCGAGGCGAGGGCAGATTCTTCGCAGGCCAAGGCTTGCAGATTATTGGCTTGCCATACAGGCAGCCACTGCCGCTGCCACGCGTCATCCGTCTATTCGTTCAATTATTTTTTATTTTATTTTATTTTTATTATTAAAAATAAATATTTAAAATAATAAAAATAATAAAAATTATTTTTGGACTATTTTAAAATATCGGGCTGGACCTGGTCAAAAAATAAGGGTCTACAAAACAGTTCTTTGATCAACACTTGGTATCACACATTTTTTATCATATATTCAAATAAATCTGTTATACTACTTATTAGAGTTGATTCAAAAAGAAATTCTTTACATTTTGAGGACTTATAATCGTTACAACTAGAATTACAAATAAAAAACAAAGCAAAAAGTTATTTTGGCAATTTCCTCAAGTGACACGCCCAATGACATGGGCGTGTTACTGGCAGTGCCATTTAAATTGCATTACAGGAGCTACAACATGACCAGTGACGACCAATGACATGGGTGTGTCACTGGTCGTGTTATTTATTTTCATTACAGTATCTATGATACGTCCAATGATAAATGCGTGTTTCTAATCGTGTCATTTATTTTCATCATAGTAACTATGACACGCCCAATGATACGGGTGTATTACTAGTCGTGTCATCAATACTGAAACACAACAACGTTGACACACCCAGTGACATGGCCTTGTCACTAATTGTGTCAAGCAAAGTTCTATATTTCAAACACTTATCAACTTAAACTCCATATATCCAAAAATATGATAATAATGGATCAAAACTAATTTCTTTAACATAGAAAGAGCTCACATAAAATATTTTCAGTAAAAACTCTTCAAAGACAACTCAATCAATCACTTTAATCAATAAAATTCATAGAAATTCAGATAGTTGCAAATCAAAAATACATAAGCACATACCTCTTTGAACTCTTTTTTTTTCTCTACTCACTTGTTAATAATCTCAACTTTTCTAGCTTATTCTTCTAAAATCTTATATTTAGATGTGATTTCCTCTTAAGTTTTGTTTAAAGTCTTGGAAAGAAGAAAGAAAGAAGGAGTTTTTGGTGGTGAAGGTGGTGATGAACATGGAAAGAAGAAAGAAGAAGAGAGAAGCTTCTACAAATACACAAACTTGTCCATATATATATATATGGATTAATCTAGTATGGCCACTCTCATTTTAACTATGGTGCACCCTCACTCTTAACCTTTGACTCTAATTTGATTTTTAGTCTCGTAAAACCTTAAAAAAAATAGTTTCTTCAGTAAATTTTTGAGATCTACTATTTAAATCACTTATCCATACCACTTATATCACAATTCACTATCAATTATCAATATTAAATTAAGAGTTTAGTATCTAAAATTTTAAACATTATAATTCTCCCCCACTAAAGAAATTTCATCTCAAAATTTACCTGTTATAGATGCTTAAAACAATTGAGGGTATTGATGTCTCATCGACTCTTCGCTTTCCCAAGTGGCTTCTTCTTTCGAATGATTTCTCCACAACATTTTTACTAAAGGAATGCGCTTATTATGCAACTCCTTTATTTCACGAGCTAAGATAGCCACTGGTTCTTCTTCATAATTTAAATCTGGCTGAATTTTAACGGTCTGTATTTGAATCACATGTGAAGGATTTGATCTATATCATCTAAGAATCGACACATGAAATACATTATGAATCTTAGCCAATTCTGGAGGTAAAGCTAGTCGATAAGCTACTGGACCTACACGTTCAAGTATTTCATATGGTTCAATAAACCTAGAACTTAGTTTACCTTTCTTTCCAAAGAGAAGAACCTTCTTCCATGGTGATACTTTCAAAAATACCTTAACTCCCGCACTATATTCAATATCACGACGTTTCAAATCTGTATAAAATTTTTGTCTATCTATTACAATTTGTAATCAATGCTTTATAAGCTTTATTTTGTCTTCAGTTTGTCTTATGAGATTAGATCCTACAAGTTTGCTCTCATTCAATTCCACCCAACACAATGGAGTTCTACACTTCCTTCCATATAGTGCTTCATATGGCGCCATCCTAATACTCGTCTGATAGCTGTTGTTATAGGCAAATTCTACTAAAGGCAAATATCTATCCCAACTACCTTTAAAATCGATTACACAACTTCTAAGCATATCTTCAAGTATTTGTATCACCCTTTCTGATTGACCATTAGTCTGTGGATGAAATACAATACTAAAATGAAGTAGAGACCCAATGCTTTCTAAAAACTTTTCCAAAATTTTGAAGTAAAACAAGGGTCTAGATCTGAAATAATAGACATTGGTACTCCATGAAGCCTAACTATCTCATTAATATACAATTCAATAAGTCTATCCATCGAATAATCAACTCGAATGGAAAGGAAATGAGCTAATTTGGTTAATCGATCAACAATTACCCAAATTGTATCATGCTTCTTTTGGGTGTTCAGAAGACCAGTTACAAAATTCATTGTGATTCTATCCCATTTTCATTCTGGTATTGATATAAGTTCCAAAAGACCCAATGGAACTTGATGTTCTACTTTGACTTGTTGACACACTAAACATCGAGTCACATATTCAATAATATATCTCTTCATGCCAGGCCACCAATAATGAGACTTCAAATTCTGGTACATCTTATTGTTTCCGGGATGTACAGTATATGTAATATTATGAGCTTCATCAAGAATACACTTCTTTAGTTCTTTCACTTCTGGTACATACAATCGACTCCTATAATACAATCCACCATCTTCTAACACAACATAATCTAGTTTTTCACCTTCATGCACTTGTTTCAAAAGTTCTAACAGCTTTTGAGTATGTTTCTGTGCATCTATCATTTTTTGCTTTATGGTTGGATCAATCCATAATTCTACTAACATAACACATTATATCATTTAGTTTATTTAATTTATATATACATATAGTATTATAATATTTATTTATAACATACCTGCTAAAATCTTTCTACTTAAAGCATCGACCACAATGTTAGCTTTCCCAAGATGATAGTCGATAATATAATCATAATCCTTGATCAATTCCATCCATCTTCTTTGCCTTAAGTTTAGTTCTTTTTGTGTTGGCAAGTATTTCAAACTTTTATGATCAGTGAAAATATAACACCTTTCACCATACATGTAACACCCCTAATTTTTAGAAAATTAAATAAAATAAATTAAATTTAAATTGGATAAATTAAATACATAATTTAAATGAAAAATGAAAGGATATTATATGATTTAATAGAAAGTATATTTGAAATATATATATATATATATTTGAAGTAAATATGATATATATAAGATATATACATATATTCAAGATATACATTACATATATTTATTGCATAATTAAGTACATATATATAGATAAGGATGACTAAAGAAAGAGAAGTTTCTTATTTCTTCTTCTTCTTATTCCTTTACCGTGAAATAGAGAAAGAGAGGTGAGAAAAGAGGGAGCTCTTCTTATTTACACTAAGAATTAAAGAAATTTTAAGGATTCAAGTGATGTTTTTGAGGATTCTACATTAATTGGTAAGTTTTTTTTTTTTTTTTATCAATTTTGCAATCTCTTTGGAATACTATAGAAGAATATGATTTGGGAAAATTGGGATTTCTGTATTAGCATGTTTTAATGGCTTGTTTGGGTATGTATGAAGTTATTGTGAGTAGATAATGATGATTTTAAGGTTGGATTGAAAGAGAAGAGATTTCTTTTCTTTCTTCTTCTTTGAATGTTTTATGAGAGAAAGTGATGATTGATTGAATAAGATGATATTTATGATATGTTGGAGTTATATAAGTGTTGAATTGATGGGTGAATTATGAATATAAACTAAGATGATGATTAAGGGTGTTGTAGTATTGAGTTTGGAATGATTGTGTTCATATGGTTGAGAATTCGAAATGCAGAACTTTTACCTGACACGGCCAGTGACACGATTGTGTTGTTGGGCGTGTCAATGGTGTTGAGTTCAACTTTGATGATACGAACATTAACACGACCATGTCTCTGAGCATATCATAACTACTGTGAGATAAGATAATTGACACGGACATTAACATGCCCGTGTTATTGGGAATGTCAAATTTTTTATGAGGCAGAATGAATGACACGGGCAGTAACACGCCTATGTCATTGGACATGTCAAAGCTTTTGTGTGAGTAAGTTAATGACATAGTCATTAACACGCTCGTGTTGTTAGACGTGTCACTTGAGAATATCTCTTTTCTTAATTTTTCATTTGCAATTCCTATTTAAATAATTTGATGTTGAGAATGCCTTAAAATGTGATATTAAATGGTTGTTTATGATCACATTTGGTATAGGCATTGAGAAAGAGTAGTTTGCCCAACCCTAGTGTTGAAGGGCAACTTGGAAGAGAAGGTTAGAGGAAGTTTTAAAGCTTATTTTGGAGTATTTTTCTAAGGTATGTACAAACTCTTGATAAATGGAATGTGATTGCATTACATTTGGCCTAGCACATTTGGATGAAAAATGTGTTAAGCTACTTGATACATTAAGTATTCATGAACATGGTGCTAAGATATGTGAATTGCTATGTATGCATTATTATGCATTGAGAAAAGCTATTGTTAATGGTTAAATTGAATGAAATGTGAACTATGTACAAAATATGAAAATAATCCAAATGTTTAGGTAATGTGGTTTGTTGTGTATACATTAAAAATATTGTGTAAAGCCATTGGTGATGGCTATATTGTATAAAATGAGATACATTATGATTATATGGTGATGTTGATATAAATGAGATAAATGAGGCAATATGCCTAGCTTGATCATGAGAAAATGAGAAAGAGATTGATAATAGAAATATGAAATAATTGTATGCCTAATATGTTATTCAATTTTTAGAGTTCTGTATTTAGCGGTATGCCTATATTTGCCTATGGGGCTAGACGCTTGGCATCACTATGAAAATATTTTTGAGGTGAAAAGACCGGGTCGTAAGCCTTAGAAATAGGTCCTTAAAGCTGGACTGGGTGAAAAGACCGAGTCGTAAGCCCAGGCCTAGCTGGACTGTTACATTGATATTTTACTTTCGGGACTAGACACATGGTGTCATTATGGACCAAAATAGTAACTCTGAGATTTGAATGATGTATTAGTTGTTTGGGCACATGCTTGTGGTACCTATTGTATATAAAACCTATCATGGTTAAATGGGATATATGATGGTGATCATGGAATGATATGATCACAATACATATGCAAATTACTAAAAAGGAATGTGACATGAGAAAATATGCTAAATGATAAGAAATGAGGTGTTGAAAGACTTGAGCAGAGCTAAATCTTGGTATTGAAAATGAGATTATGGAAATATAATGTGATGTGTAATATGTATATGTTTGTGAAAATTGTGTCTATTGTTTCATAAATGTTAGGATAAGCCATTGAATTATGACTTATGTTAAAGATTTGTATAAATTATGAAAATAGTGAAGAGCTATGAAAAGTGCATTGAAAATGAGAAACATAACAAGAATATGATGATAAATTATGTTAGTGATGTGAGTGTGATTTTCTGTAATGTATGTATGTGTTGTCTATATGTACCACTAAGCTTTCGAGCTTAGCGTGGTTGTGTAAATCACGCAGGTGAGTAGATTGTTGATCTGGCAGTCAAACAGCTGTGCCACGAGAAGAGTAATAGTATTTTGAAACCAACTAGAAGGTGGTTCATACAAGTATAATTTTATTATGTTGTATTTTGATAAAAATATATCTGTACATAAATGAATTTCGAAAAAGACAATGTAAATTTATATATATGTAATCTAATAAAAAGTATAATGTTTTTGTAAATGTTACTTTTAAAAGAATGAGATTTAATAATGAAAAATGTTCTTTTATTAAAAATGTAATTGATGTGGACTAAAGTAAGGGTTTAAGCAATACTGTAAAGTAACATTCTTATATTTTATATGTGTATTATACGTATATGAGGTATATGTATGGTATGTTTATAGGGTATAGGAGTGTTACAATTATTTTAGTATCAGAGTTTAGGTTTGAGATTCTCATCCTAAGTGAGTTTTGAAAAAAAAAATGAAAATTTTAGAAAAGTGAAGCGAGTTGTGATGCATGCATATGCGTTGACACTTAGGTTGGTCTTGGATGTAGCATTATATGGTTTATGATGTCATGTATTTGAATGATATGAGTTAGATGATAGTGTGAAAAAATGAGGTTCCACATGAGAGTAAAGCTAAAGAAAGAAATAATGTAGAAAAAGTTGTTGAGTTTAATTGATGAATTAAAGAAGTGGAGTTTTACTTAAGTAAAACTAATTTTGAAATTATTGATTATTGAAATGTGTTTGTGAAATAAGTTATAAGAGAATCAATTTGTGAATAATGCTAGAATTGAGTTATAAGATTATAAAAAAAATGAAATATTTACTATTGAGTAAAAATTATATATGACATGACATTGATTTAAATGAATTATATTGGTTATAGTATATTGTGACAAAAATGTGTATAAGTAAGAAATTATAAGGAAAATAGAATTATAATGAAAATAGTGTGCAAGTGGAAAAAAAATTAGTTTGACTCGAGAGGAATGGAATTTGATTTAATGAAATTTTATGCAAGCTCATTGAGTGTTATTTGGTAAAATTATTATGAGAAAGGAATGAATGAGAATTTTTATAAGAGATATATTGAAAATGGAATAATAAATAGAGAAGTAAGATTTTAATATGGTATATATATACATAATTTAAGGAATACTTGGTATGTTAATTATTTAATTTGAGATGAAATGTGTTGTTGGAAGGAAATGATTATTTGGATATAGAAATTAAAGAATTGAAATATTGAAAATATTTATTCAATTATAAAGAGTGCATGAGTAGTTATATGGTATTAAAGAGTAAGTTTGAGTTAAGTGAATAATTTGAGCAATGAGGAAAAATTAATGTGGTGACATTTGTCATACTAATTAAATACATATTAAGAATATAAATTTATAATTTGTGTTGACAGATAAAAGGAAATTTATTTAGTATGATTATAAAGGACATGTAGTTTTGGGACTAAGGCTTAGTTGTTGTTGTTGTTGTTATAAAGGACATGTAGTTGTGTTGCTGAGATAATTTATTCAAAGTAAAAGAGATTTATTATACATGGATATGTTAATTAAATTAACATGGCCATGTGACTTGTTTAATATATTGGCATATTAGTTTTGTTATCCACGGGCATAGGCCTGAGATAACATAGCCGTGAGATAGTTTTGGTGAGATTGATAGTTTTTTTTTCATGAGATACATGCAAGACTTATGGGTTGTAGAGTTGGAACTCGTAACCTTGTGTAGAAATTTATTTATAACTATAGAAAGTGGAATGTAACTAAGAGTTATGTTAAATATAAAATGCTAATATGGTGTGATCATGAACAATGGTGATCATGGGAACAGTATAGAGTAATAAGTATGTGACAATAAAATGTAAAGTGATGTTATATACGTGTATCCTATACAATTACTTGTCCGATTGTGTTGAGATTGATTGGATATGAATGTGATATAATTAAAGATATATAATTTATAATGCATATGCTGATGACCTAAGCAGAGTTTGGTCATAAAATTGATATTATGTGTAATAGAAAATAAAGAGATAATAGAAAAGAAATGTAAAAAAAAATTAATTTGAAATGATGTATATTGGTTGTATATAGTCATTAGCTCCAATAAGTCGACATGAGTATTACTGGTGATGGATCCAAAGAAAATTAGAATTTGAAAATAAGTTTAACCTAATAGAGTTAGGTCATGAATTGAGATAAAATGATGAGTTTAAACAAGCCAAAAGTTGACTAGAAGAAAATAAAGCTGTGATGTTGATATTGTGATAGTTACATCAATTGATATGGAATGTGGTAAGGTTGCGAGTAATTATTGAAATTCTATATGCATAGTTATATTAAGAATATGAGAGATATGTGATAGCAAGTATGATGCAATGTCCTAATGTGTATGGACATGAAGTGAGTTAAGATATATCAGTTTAAATGATAAGAGAATTGTTTAAGAAAATGGTGGTTAGTTTGAGAAATATGTCAGTTATGTGTGATTGGAATGCATATACATGTTGGCTTGATGAATAAATTATGAGAATGAATTTTTAATGATGGAAATAAGATTTTGTAGTAGTATATATTGATTGTATTGAAATGATGTATGATAATTGTATAAAGGATAAAATCATGGTGGAGATGCATAAATTATTGCAATGAGACTTGTTATATAAGGATTAAAAATTGTTATCACTTATGATTTTACAAAGACCTATTTGTAAATATAGGAAATAGATAAATGAACAAAGATACAATCCTGAAAATGACTGTGGTGACTGGATAGTCAGTGTTAAGATATAATTCAATAACCTTTAAATTTAAGGTTAAGAGAGTATATTTATAAAATGATGAAGTGATAAAATATCTTGAGCATAATAGATGTGTGAGGCATATATACTAATAAGAGTTTTGATAATGATGTTTATAATTATTAAAATGAATTTATGGTTGAATGATAGAAATAGATAGATTGAATGGTAATTTGAAAAAAAAGTAGTAGTGTTGAAATATGGCTTTAGTGGAATTGAAAAGAATGAGAATAATTAGCGTTTGATAGATTTAAATGACTTGGAGTATGTTATTAATGATTTATTTTAATATACATTTTGATTTAGGACCAACTAAGGTGAAATTGTGAAATTAATGTGGTGAAGGACAAAAGTGAAAGTTGATGTTGCAAGGAGAAATTAGCTTGGAATTTTGTAAATTGGAGGTTAGTACATAAATGGTTACTTTGAAGTATGGACATTCACATAGCTCATACAATGTTGCATAGTTGTGTGAGGTGTGTCGCATTGGGCAACTGTCTAATATAAATTGATGTTGGCATATGATATACAGGAGGTATATCAATGTTATGTAGTATAAAGTATAATATAGATAAAGTAGTGAAAAAAAGATATATTTGGCTCACTTTGGATAATAAACAATATTTTTTAAAGTGATATTATTTTGCGCTAACGTGTTGATAGTAATAAAATGATGAATTCTATAATATAATGAATAAAATGTATAAAGTGAGTGTCATTGTGAATGTGATTCAAGAATAAGTAAGGTGAATATAAAATGGTGACATGAAATGAAATGCGAACATGGGGGCAATGATATGAGAAATATGAAAATATTTGTGAATTCAAAATAAACGATTGAACTAATGCAAAAAGTGTAAAATGAGTTAAATCATGTTGATGATAAATTATTAAAGAAGAAGAAATTATTATTAGTAAAGAAATCTAATAAAAATCAAATTTTAGTATCTTGTGTTACTATGAGTATTAATGAAAGATTTTTAAAAGGTTAAAGAGATATTTAAGAATGTAAAAGAAATCATATGCTATGTTTAAAGAAAATAAGTAAGTTATAATGCCAAGTGTATGTATAAGAATTATTGATTGGTAGAATTAGAGTTATTGTTATTTTGAAGTATTATAAGGAATTAAGATTAGTGCTGGGGTTAATTTCTATTGTGATGGATAATTTCGAGGATGAAATTTTTTTAAGGGGGAAGAATTGTAACACCCCTAATTTTTGAAAAATTAAATAAAATAAATTAAAATTAAATTGGATAAATTAAATAAATAATTTAAATAAAAAATGAAAAGATATTATATGATTTAATAGAAAGTATATTTCAAATATATATATATATATTTGAAGTAAATATGATATATATAAGATATATACATATATTCAAGATATACATTACATATATGTATTGTATAATTAAGTGTATAGTGATTAATATATATATATATATATATATGCATAGATAAGGATGACTAAAGGAAGAGAAGTTTCTTCTTTCTTCTTTTTCTTGTTCCTTTACCGTGAAATAGAGAGAGAGAGAGAGAGAGAGAGAGAGAGGTCAGAAGAGAGGGAGCTGTTCTTATTTACACTAAGAATTGAAGAAATTTCAAGGATTCAAGTGAAGTTTTTTGAGGATTCTTCATTAGTTGGTAAGTTCTTTATCAATTTTGCAATCTCTTTGGAATACTATGGAAGAATATGATTTGGAAAAATTGGGATTTGTGTATTAGCATGTTTTAATGGCTTATTTTGGTATGTATGAAGTTGTTATGAGTTGCTAATGATAATTTTAAAGTTGGATTGAAAGAGATGAGATTTCTTTTCTTTCTTCTTCTTTGAATGTGCTATGAGAGAAAGCGATGATTGATTGAATAAGATGATAGCTATGATATGTTGGAGTTATATAAGTGATGAATTGATGAGTGAATTATGGATATAAACTAAGATGATGATTAAGGGTGTTATAGTATTAAGTTTGGAATGATTGTGTTCATATGGTTGAGAGTTTGAAATACAGAACTTTTGCCTAACAATAAGAGTGACACGACCATATCGTTGGGCGTGTCAATGGTGCCGAGTTCAACGTTGATGACATGATCATTAACATGGCCATGTCTCTGAGCGTGTCATAGCTACTGTGAGATAAGATAATTGACATGGCCATTAACACACCCATGTTGTTGGGCATGCCAAATTTTCTTTGAGGCAGAATGAATGACACGGGTAGTGACACGCCCATGTCATTGGACGTGTCAAAGCTTTTGTGTGAGTGAGTTAATGACATAGTCATTAACATGCTCGTGTTGTTAGACGTGTCACTTGAGAATATCTCTTTTCTTAATTTTTCATTTTCAGTTCCTATTTAAATAATTTGATGTTGAGAATGCCTTAGAATGTGATATTAAATGGTTGTTTATGATCACATTTGGTATAGACATTGAGAAAGAGTAGTTTGCCCAACCCTAGTGTTGAAGGGCAACTTGGAAGAGAAGGTTAGAGGAAGTTTTAAAAGCTTATTTTGGAGTATTTTCTAAGGTATGTACAAACTCTTGATAAATGGAATGTGATTGCATTACATTTGGCCTAGTACATTTTGGATGAAAAATGTGTTAAGCTACTTGATATATTAAGTATTCAAGAACATGGTGCTAAGACATGTGAATTGCTATGTATGCATTATTATGCATTGAGAAAAGCTATTGTTAATGGTTAAATTGAATGAAATGTGAACTATGTGCAAAATATGAAAATAACCCAAATGTTTAGGTAATGTGGTTTGTTGTGTATACATTAAAGATATTATGTAAAGCCATTGGTGATGGCTAGATTGTATAAAATGAGATACATTATGATTATATGGTGATGTTGATATAAATGAGATAAATGAGGCAATATGCCTAGCTTGATCATGAGAAAATGAGAAAGAGATTGATAATAGAAATATGAAATAATTGTATGCCTAATATGTTATTCAATTTTTAGAGTTCTGTATTTAGCGGTATGCCTACATTTGCCTATGGGGCTAGACGCTTAGCATCACTATGAAAATATTTTTGAGGTGAAAAGATCGGGTCGTAAGCCTTAGAAACAGGTCCTTGAAGCTGGACTGGGTGAAAAGACCAGGTCATAAGCCCAGGCCTAGCTGGACTGTTACATTGATATTTTACTTTCGGGACTAGACACATGGTGTCATTATGGACCAAAATAGTAACTCTGAGATTTGAATGATGTATTAGTCGTTTGGACCCATGCTTGTTGTGAGCGGGGATTTTTGCCCCCACTCCCGGTGGAATGGTTCTTGCGACTTCGGCACTATTTAGGCTCGGGGCCTTAGAGAACACGGACCTAAGTCCGGAGAAAATGGACTCGCCACCCGGACGGGCCGGGAAAAAAGAAAGAGGTGGATGACTCGATTCCTAAGGAATCCCCAACCCCTTAATGGGTTCGGAAAGTTAAGTATGTGTGGGGAAGGTGAGAAATGGCCCAGCACCCCCACAACGCCCTGTTCATTGGAACTGGCCTCCTTTACAGGTCTTAATATTATAAAATTCTTAAGTATAACAACATTATCCATATTACACATAATAATTAAAAGAATGCATCAATATATTAAAATTAAAGCAAGGTCCAAGCAAAACAAATAAATGGACATCGATCCGAAGATGGAAACATGTCCTTACATCACATGCCTAAAAAGGAAACTTCTGCGGGCAAAATGCTCACGGGCCTGCACTGCCGATTTTTTCGTCACCGATTTTTTTATTATTTTTAATTTTTTATTCATTTCACCATTTTTTACTAAAATAAATATTAAAATTAATCAAGATACCATAAAAATTATTTTGAACTAACTAAAATATATTGGACTAGACTGGGTCAAAAATTAAGGGTCTACACTTGTGTATGTGATGCTATGATACCTATTGTATATAAAACCTGTGATGGTTAAATGGGATATATGATGGTGATAATGGAATGATATGATCACAATACATATGCAAATTACTGAAAAGGAATGTGACATTAGAAATATGCTAAATGATGAGAAATAAGCTGTTGAAAGACTTGAGCAGAGCTAAGTCATGATATTGAAAATGAGATTATGGAAATATAATGTGATGTGTAATTTGTATATGTTTGTGAAAATTATGTGTATTATTTCATAAATGTTAGGATAAGCAATTGAATTATGGCTTATGTTAAATATTTGTATAAATTATGAAAATAGTGAAGAGCTATGAAAAGTGCATTGAAAATGAGAAACATAACAAGAATATGATAATAAATGATGTTAGTGATGTGAGTGTGATATTCTGTAATGTATGTATGTATTGTTTATATGTATCACTAAGCTTTTAAACTTAGCGTGGTTGTGTAAATCATGCAGGTGAATAGATTGTTGATCTGGAAGTCAAACTGTTGTGCCACGAGAAGAGTAAGAGTGTTTTGAGACCAACTAGAGGGTGGAAAGAGTGTTTTGAGACCAACTAAAAGGTGGTGCATACATGTACAATTTTATTATATTGTATTTTGATAAAAATATATATGTACATAAGTGAATTTCGAAAAAGACAATGTAAATTTATATATATATAATCTAATGAAAAGTATAATGGTTTTACAAATGTTACTTTTAAAAGCATGAGATTTAATAATGGAAAATATTCTTTTATTAATAATATAATTGATGTGGACTAAAGTAAGGGTTTAAGCAATACTGTAATGTAACATCTTTATATTTTATATGCATATTATATGTATACAGGGTATATGTATGGTATATATATAGGGTATAGGGGTGTTACAATTATTTTGGTATCAGAGCTTAGATTTAAGATTCTCAACCTAAGTGAGTTTTGAAAAAGAAATGAAAATTTTAGAAAAGTGAAGCGAGTTGTGATACATGCATATGCATTGACACCTAGGTTGGTCTTGGATGTAACATTATATGGTTTATGATGTCATGTATTTGAATGATATGAGTTAGATGATAGTGTGAAAAAATGAGGTTACGCATGAGAGTAAAGCTAGAGAAAGAAATAATGTAGAAAAAGTTCTAACATGCTAAGCAAAGCTTAGTGGTACTTATGTATTCACAATATGTAAGAAAAATTAAAGGAAAGAGATATGAACATTAAATAGTTTAGAAACAATGAAAAGTATTACTTTTAGAACATTAAATAAAGAAATTAATAAATCCATTGAACATTGAAATACTAAACACGATTAAATGCAAAATCGATTAATTTAACAATAACCATATAACACTTTATTTTCAAAGCAGATAACTTCTTTAATTATGCCTATACACACTGAACTCAGATTCTAGGTTTGAATAATGGGTCACTGTCGGCAATTTAATGCCCATTGTATAAAATTTTGGCCAATGGCCTACTATGTTACGAATGTCCACTGAATATGGTGATACAGAGTGTCTATTGATGGCATAGAGTGTCCACTATCACTTTGGATATCCTTTCTTTGGCTAGCCATTCAATCCTAAGCTAGATCTAAAATCAGCATGATTTGGGCAATTCAATAGTTATTAATTAACATTAAATCATGCACAACACTTCAATGGAACAGTTCTTTGATTGACACTTAGTATCACACATATTTTATTATATATTCAAGTAAATCCGTTACACTACTTATTAGAGTTGATTTCAAAAAGAAATTCTTTACATTTTGAAGACTTATAATCATTACGACTAGAATTACAAATGAAAAATAAAGTCACAAGTTAATTTGGCAATTTCCTCAAGTGACACGCCCAATGACATAGGCGTGTTACTGGCCATGTCATTCAAATTGCATTACAGTAGCTACAACATGCCCAATGACATGTGCGTGTCACTGGCCGTGTCATTTATTTTCATCACAGTTTCTATAACACGCCCAATGACATGGGAGTGTTCCTAGTTGTGTCATTTATTTTCATCATAATAGCTATGACATGCCCAATGACATGAGCGTGTTACTGGTCGTGTCATCAATGCTGAAATACAACAACGTTGACATGCCCAGTGACATGACCGTGCCACTGGTTGTGTCAAGCAAAATTCTGTATTTCAAGCACTTATCAACTTAAACTCGATATATCTAAATATATGATAACATTGGATCAAAACTAATTTCTTTAACATAGAATGAGCTTACATCAAATATTTTCAGTAAAAACTCTTCAAAGACAACTCAATCAATCACTTTAATCAATAAAATTCATAGAAATTCAGATAGTTGCAAATAAAAAATACATAAGCACAAATCTCTTTAAACTCTTTTTTTTTCTCTAATCACTTATTGATAATCTCAACTTTTTCAGCTTATTCTTCTAAAAACTTATATCTAGATGTGATTTCCTCTTAAGTTTTGCTTTAAGTCTTGGAAGGAAGAAAGAAAGAAGGAGTTTTTGGTGGTGAAGGTGGTGATGAACGTTGAAAGAAGAAAGAAGAAGAGAGAAGCTTCTACACATAGACACACCTTTTCACATTTATATATATATGGCTTAATCTAGTGTGACCACTCTCATTTTAATTACGGTGCACCCTCACTCTTAACCTTTGATTCTAATTTAATTTTTAGTCTTGTAAAATTGTAAAAATAAATAATTTCTTCAGTAAATTTTTGAGATCTACTATTTAAATCACTTATCCATACCACTTATATCACAATTCACTATCAATTATCAATATTAAATTAAGAGTTTAATATCTAAAATTTTAAACATTATAATTTTAAATCATATATTTATTTGTGTATATAGTATATATTTTATGTAGATATTATATGTATAATGTGTGTATATTATAGAATATAAAATTTAAAAAATAAAGTTAAAAAAATATTGAAATTACTCTATAAATATTTGATAGATATTTGATAAACATTTGGTAAATACTTGATAGATATTTGGTACATGTAGTAAATGTTGGTAGCTACTTAGTATATATTGTGCATATATTATTAATTATTATATATGTATTTTATATATATTGTGTATATATTATTAATGATTGTATATATATTATATATATTGTGTATATATTTATTTTTTTATGTATTTATTAAAAATATAACATAAAAAATTGCTTTTGAATAAAAAAAGAAATAAAATCAAACAGAAAAAAAATAAAAAATAAAAATTAAGGCCTAAGAATAGTAAACTGGAAAAAAAAAGTGCAGGCCTCACAAAATTGAAAAAAAAAATCATTGATCGTAATTTTAAAAAGTGGCCGAGGAAATTATGTAAACTGCATAATTTCCTAAAAAAAAAAAAGAAAAATGGCATCATCAACCATATTTTTAAAAATTTTTACTTTTTTATAAGGGGTATTTTAGTCATATTATTATAAACTCGTAATAAATTCATTATAAACTGTGTAAAATTTATAAACTTATTATAAACTCATTGTAAACTCTTTATAAACTATTAAAAATCTTGTATTTTGATAAATATTTTATAAATTCTGGTATTTTGATAAATATTTTATAAATGTGGTAAATTTAATTTTTTTAAAATTTTTCTTATAATTTTATCAAAAGTCTAAAAAAAATGATTTGCTCCATAAGACCGCTTAATAACAATTACAGCCCATCCTTACGCAACATATAGCTTTTAATGTGGAATTTATATTCATTATGCGTTTTACGATGTTATTTTTCGCAAATACGGTTGAATGTGTTTTTATTTCAAAAAGACGAATTTTGCCCCTTTTATTCAAAATTGGATTTGAAGCATTAATTTTTTTAATTTTTGTAATTTTTTAATTTTCTTTTTTATGATTTTCTTTTAATTATATGTTTGTTTAAAAAATTTATTATCATATTTTCATTATATACAAAAAAAATATACATAATATATGCACAATATATATACAACATATATAAAATACACATTCAACAATACAATATGTCACGACCCAACCCGGGGGCCATGACCGGCATGCAGCCAAACCGAAGTCCGACCACATAAGCCTATTAAAACATTCATAACAGTCTAAGTGCAAAATAGTTCAATACTTAAAATAATCCTCAATCCTATATCAAATGCAAACCATCAATATAATCAAGTCACAATATAATCATTCAGGAAATCTAATGCAGACAAGTTCTACTTATTACACAATAAGGGATTCGGATTCAATCCGCCCAAAAGTTCAATATCCGAAAATCTCTAAGCAGAAAGACCAATGACACAAACGGAAAAACTGATCGACTTCGCCAAGAAGAGAAAGAAGATAGACGAAGGCAATCACTGTAAACCTGCAAGACAATCTGTAAGGGTGTGAGCGCTTTATAGACGCCCAGTAAGTCTATGAGAGGCAGAGAAACATCTAACAGTTATATAAGCAGCACATATAATACAATCACAAATTAAGCAAACAAGATGGTGTGTCGGGGTCACCAATCAGTAAACAGTACAGTAATCATATCAGTCACATCCGCCCTTATAACTTCTCAGTACAGTACAGTAATCAGTAATTAGGCATGTAGCCTCAGTAAACAGTATAGGCATAAGCCTCAGTAGCAGTATAGGCATTAAGCCTCAGAACAGTATAGGCATTAAGCCTCAGTAACCTCCTTCCCCTTCATGACACACCATCACACAGCACAAGTAATATCACATTCAATATTATCACATAAATACAATCACATGCAAGTTTCTCTGTCTCCTAAAGCATACGAGGCTGGGTTCGAAAGAATAGTATAGTGAATATATAGAAAGGATAATATATATAAGAAGGGTTTATATATATAAGTTGTTAGCAAGTAGCACAACACAAATAATCACAACACAAATAATCACATACACCCATAGAACTTACCTGGTATCCAAAGAAAGCTTAGCACAATCCTCACAACCTACTGACCTCGAGCTTCAGCCGGATTATTGCCTAAGGAAAGATAATTACATATTCCAATGATCAATCTCATTATCTCATCTATAATAAGGGATGCAATGCATGCTATGAATGCAAAAAGACCAATA
This sequence comes from Garcia nutans, assembly GCA_947685225.1. NCBI lineage: Eukaryota > Viridiplantae > Streptophyta > Magnoliopsida > Malpighiales > Euphorbiaceae > Garcia > Garcia nutans. The sequence continues at coordinate 58,432,334 of CANTUV010000008.1, forward strand.
CTTAACCAACAATTAACCAAGATGAAACCAACCCGACTCAACTCAAAATTATGGTTCAACCCAAAGGTTAAACCGATCGCACCTCGAAAATACATAATCAATTAATTACCTAAAATTTATTAGAACCAGAACCTCAACTCAATTTCTATAACTCATTTATCAAATAATATCACATCAGTCCCTATGCAAAAATCATAAATCATACCAACACCCAAAACCGATAAAAAATTCTTAAGTAGTCTCAATAACTCAAAATTTCCAGAAAATAATTCCATCACTCAAAAATTCTGGAAACATTCCAGTAGCTTCTCCAACATCCAAATAATGTGTGTACAAAATTCCAGACTAATCCAAATTTATTTGATACCCCAAAAATATTTTACAATATTCTGATTCTGTTTGAACCACTAAAAATCAGTACAGCAAAAATCATCATAAATCCTTCACATTACGTTACCACCAAATTATCCAAATAATTTTCTCATATAATAGACATCAGGATGGACAACCTATAAAAATTTCATAATTTTACAAGACATCTAAGACCTTCAAATTAATTTCCAAATCAGACATCATCCGAAAACCCTTAACCAACAGCAGTGTCAATTCTTAATTTATTTCGGAACCTAAAAATTAGAACCAGACTCCAAATTATTTTTCTCGAATTCATAACATCCTCATAAACAACATATCAAAATTGCATAATTTATAGAAACCTCTAAGTCCCTCAATTTAATTCTTAAATCGGATTCATACAACCAGTTACCATACTGGTAGCAGTAGAAAGATCAAATTATTCCAACCGTATAACAAATAGAAATATAGCCCAACATATTTTTCTTGTAAACTAGACTTCCAGAACTACAACATATATGAAAATCAAATCAAAAACATTTTTATACATTTTAATATGAATTTCGAAAGTTACTGTTGATGCAATAGCATCAACAGCACAGTTTGTCAGACAACAGTAGCAAACTTGAATTTTTCAGAAATATTCGATGCTCCAAAATCCCAAAAATTATTTTTCTCATAAACTAGACTCAATTTCGAGCCACACATCCAAATTTCAGATTTTTATCATGTTCCAATACTTAATTAAAAATCGGGAAACATACAGCACAAAAATCAAACTTCAGCAGAAAATTAATTCATCCAAAAACTCAAAGAAACAATTAATTCGAAAATCTTAACACCCAAAACAATTTAATCAAACCCTAACTCAATACCTTCATCAATTTTCGGAACCCAACACATTAGCCAAATCAATTAATTCAATATCAAAATCCTTCAAAACAATAAAAAACCCAAAACCTAACTTTTTTTTTGTAAAAATCAATTTAATTAAATAATAATTCGAATTTAACCAAATTAATTAAGAAAAATACCAACCCAATATGATATGAACATGAACTAATCAAATGGAAGTCGAAATAATGCAAAAGGAATCAAGAAAAACCTCAAAAAATCCAAAAATTCGAAAATTTGAGCTGCTGGAACAGAGGCCAAAACGACATCGGCACCCGCAGCACGCCAAACGACGGAGCTTCGCACGCCGAACGACAAGCCCCTGGCTCGCGCCTCTCCGCCGAACGACGCCAGCGCCTCGCCAAACGACACGGGCACCCTGGCGCGCGCACTGACGAAACGACGGGCCACTGTTTTTGAAGAAAATTTTGATTTTTTTTTCTTTTTCTCTCTCCGGCGGCACAATTAATTAAACCCTCAATTGGGTGCCCTAACACCCCTATTTATACGATTTTTAATTGACAAATTACCAATATGCCCCTAAATTAATTTTTTAATTTAAAAACACCCTAAAACTCTTTAAAAAAATCAAAAAAAATCACCCAACTAACTTATAAAAATTTACAACTAACCCCAAATTTTATTTAATTTATTTACTTTATTTTAATTAAAAATTAATAAATTTTCAAAAAATTTCCGAAACACAACCCCTAACAAAATTATACTTAAAATAACCGCAACGACATCACGGCCACCAAAATGACATCAAAAACAGCAAAACGAAATCCGAAAATTTTCAGACCGCCAAAATGACCAAAATACCCCCCGAAGCCAAAAATACAATATTATACTCAAAACGACCGTCACGTCGCCCCGAGTATCAAAAAGACATTCAAAGGGCACAAAATGACTATTTTGCCCCTAAGGTGCAAAATTACCATTTTGCCCCTAGACTTAAAATCATACAAAAACCAAGGGTTTTACACAATATACATCTACAACATCTATATTATATCTACATCACATTAATATACACCTACAATAAATTTACAGCACATATATATATATAATATTTTTAATATATGTTGAAACACCCCTAATTTTTAAAAATTTAAATTAAATTAAATTAAATTGGATAAATTAAATAAATGATTTAAATGAAAGAATTTTAAGTGATAAAGTAGAATGTATATTTGAAATATATTTGAAATAAACAAGACATATATATACCTAAGATATACATCACATATATATTTTATAATTAAGTGTATAGTAATTATATATATATATATAGATGAGGATGGATTGAAAAGAGAAGATGATATTTTCTTCTCCTCCTTCTTTTGTTCCATTGTCGTGAGTTGGAAAGAATGAGTAAGGGAGAGTTTCTTCTTCTTCCATACATCAAAGATTAAAGGGATTTCAAGGATTCAAGTGGAGTTTTTGAGGATTCTTCATCAATTAGTAAGTTTTTTTTTTTTTATCAATTTTGCAAGTTCTTTGAAATTCTATGGAAGAACATGATATGTGAATTTTGAAATTGTGTATTAGCATGTTTTAATAGCTTATTTGGGTATGTATGAAGTTGTTGTGAGTAGTTAATAATGATTTTAAGGTTGGATTGAAGAAGTGATTGAATTTAAGTTGAGTTTGAAAGTGGTTGTGTTGAATGGTTGAGTGTGTGAAATTCAAAAATTTTGCCAGTGACACGGCCATTGCGTTAGGTGTGTCAACGATGCTGAGTTTCAATATTAATGACACGACTAGTAACACGGTCATATGTCTAAGCGTGTCGTAGCTACTGTAAGACAAAATAATTGACACGACCATTAACATGTCTGTGTTGTTGGACGTGTCAAAATTTTTATAAGGCTGAATTAATGGCACGTGTAATGACACGCTCATGTCATTGGAAGTGTCAAAACTTCTGTAAAAGTAGGTTTATGACATGGTCATTAACACGCCCTTGTTGCTAGGTGTGTTGCTTGAGGAAATTATTCAAAATAACTCTTTTATTTGTCTTACATTTGTATTCTTAATTTAAATGGTTTGATGTTGAGAATGCCTTAGAATGTGATATTAAATGATTGTTTATGATCACATTTGGCTTAGGCATTAAGAGAGAGTGATTTGTCCAACCCTAGTGTTGAAGGATAACTTGAAAGAGAAGGATGAAGGGAGTTTTAAAGTTTGTTTTGGAGTGCTAAGGTATATACAAACTCTTGATAAATGAAATGTGATTGCATTACATTTGGCCTAACACATTTTGGATGGAAAATGTGTTAAGCTACTTGATACATGAACACTGTGACATGACACGTAAATTGTTATGTATACATTATTATGCATTATGAAAAGCCATTGTTAATGGCTAGATTGAATAGAATGTGAATTATGTGAAAATTTGAAAATGACCTAAAGCGTTTAGGTAATGTGGTTTTGTTAAGAGATATTCTATATTGGGATGAAATGTTAAAATGAAATGACATTGATATGAATAAGAAAATGAAAAAATGAGAAAAGAATTGAGGATGAAAAATATGAAATAATTATATGTGTCTAGTATATTATTCAAATTTCAGAGTTCTGTGTTTAGCGGCATGCCTATGAGGTTATTCTCACTATTTGCCTTCAGGGCAATACGCTTCGCGTCGCTGTGATATGAATTGCCTTCGGGGCTAGGTTTTGAGCATTACTTAATTTGTCTTCGAGGCTAGAAACTTGGTGTCATTATTGACCAAAACAGTAACTCTGGGATTTGAATGATGTATTAGTTATTTGGGCCCATGCTTATATATATGTTGTGTGAATTATTAAATAATGGAAGAATATATTTAATAGTGAGCTTGGATGTCACATTATGACATAACATATGAGCATTTTGCATTGGCATTGTTTTTAAAGTGTTATTATTATCAAAGTTTGTATCACTAGGCTTTTGCCTTAGCGCTATTATAACTCATCGTGCAGGTGACATGGGTGATCCGGTAAAGCCGAAAAGTTCTACTAGACTAAGTCGGGTCTAGGCTTGTGTTGATTGCGCTTGAAGTATTTTTGCTACATCAAGATCAGAGTCATTTTGCCAGTATCTATATATTTTATGTCATAGTACTTTTTGATATTATATTTATTATATTATATTTTTAGAGTATAAATATATATATTGTAAATTATAAAGAATGTTTTGTATAGTTGAGTAAGATGAGATTTTATATATTTCGATATGTATATATATATATATATATGTATATAAATATTTTGAGGAATGGGGAATAAATTTTTTTTTATTAAATTAGATTGTGATATTCTTATACCATATATATGTATTGTACACATACTGGGTGTGTATATTATACATATATAGGGTGTAGGGTTGTTGCATTTATTTTGGTATCAGAGCCTAGGTTTGAGGTTCTCGACTTATGTGGCTTGTTAGAGAGAGAAAATTGAAATTTTAAATATGATTTTCAATTGTGATACATGCTTTGGCACTAGCACTTTCTGATTTCTGATGTGGCAAATTCTATTGTATTTGTAGAAATAGGTAGTTATGGTGTCTCAGACGCATCAGTTTGTAGAGGATAGTGCAGAGAGTGTAGCTCATGATAAGGGTAGAGTGGGAGTTGGTGTTGAGTCTGTTGGTGAGGCGTCTGCTTCTGTGCCTATTGGACCAATAGCTAAGGAGATTTCATCGAGCTAGGTACAACATATGGTAGAGCTGTTGAGACAGGCTCCAGTTCAGCAGCCGCAGCTGCCACCACAGGCGCAGCCGCAGCAGCAGTTGCCGACGTAAAGTATGATAAGCTGAGAAAATTTGGAGCCACAGATTTTGACTGCACTACAGACCCTGCTATAGTAGAGCAATGGCTGAACATGGTCTAGAGAGTATTTATTTAGTTGTAAGCTAGTTCAAAGGAGAAGTTTCATTATGCTAGATCACTTCTGCAGGGGGAAGCCTATAAGTGGTGAAAGACAGTTCCTCATGGTAAAGTTGATCCACCAGTTTTGACTTATGCCGATTTCATATGGGAATTTAAGAAGTATACTCCGAGGGAGTATAAGGATGATAAGAAGATGGAGTTCCTGAGACGCTCTCTTAAATAGTTCACCGCTTTCTCGGACCATTTCCCTAATCGAATGCCAATCACCTAGCAAGAATATGAATTTGACTGATCTCCTTGGACTTCCAGGCGGTCTTTCTTTTGGGTAGTTGTTCACCATTGGATCTCGCCAATACAGCCCCCTATAGTTTTCATCACCAAGATATCTTTTTTTTTTCATTGTTCCCAGGAATTTTTTGGGTAATCCGCTCTCCCTTAACTTAATAGTATATCCCGTTCGTATTCAAGCTAAGTAGATTAGCCAATTGAGAAAAGAGCAAGGATTAGTTTGAGGCAAGACATGAGGACAGTGACAGATTATAAGATTGAGTTCATTCGACTGAGTGAGTATGCTAGAGGAATTATTTCAGATGAGTTTGACAGATGTTAAAGGTTTAAGGAGGGGCTGAGACCTTCCATCATGTGTTTAGTGGCAGGTTCCTGATATCAAAATTTTTTTTCAGTTAGTTGCAGCTGCAGGAGTATAGAGAGGGCATAGGAACTTGTAGCAGCAACCAGAGTAAAGGAGAGCAGAGGTAGGAGACCCCAAGATGAGGCAGGGTCTTCATCATCGAAGAGAGACCGAGGGATATATCCTTAGAGATTCAGTAGGAGCCAGGGGAAGTTTAGTAGGTCAACACAGCAGTAGAGACATAGACATGCAGCCTCAATGGCTAGTGCTCTGACTCCAGTGACTCATAGGCCTATTCCACCTACCTGTGTTCATTATGGTAGGGTACATGGAGGTGTCTGCTGGAGGATAGGTGCACCAGCAGTGTGTTACAGATGTCGATTACCAGACCATTTTCTTAGAGATTGTCCAAAGCCACCTGATAATAGACAGATAGATACATTAGTTTCTAAACTCAATGTCAGAGGGGTCGTGGTGGCAGAGGTTTTGGTAGAGGTGGTAGATTAAGGTCTAGTCAAAGAGGAGGTTCTACAGCAGGAAGTAGACTAGAGAATGCAAGACCATCACAATAGGTTTATGTGATGCAGAGGCAGCCGGAGGCTTCAGTTATTATAGGCGGTACTTTTACTTTATTTGATGCTTCAGTTCTTGTATTGATAGACCCTGGGTTGACTTATTCATACATTAGTGCATCCATATTGCTTATGAGTAATTTGCATTTTGAGTCCCTAGGATTTGATGTTTTGATTACAAATCCTTTAGGGCATAGTATTGTGGTTAGCAGAGTGCACCGAGATAGTCCAGTTGTTGTTCAGGATGAGGAGTTTTATGGTGACCTGATTGAGATACCTTTTAGGGAATATGACTTCATTCTGGTATGGATTGGTTATCCAGGTATGGGATTATGGTAGACTATCAGCGAAAATATGTTACCATGAGAACACGTGATAGTAGATATGTGGTGGTCTAGTGAGCAGAGACGTCTTTCATCCATGTTTATTTTAGTTGTTTCAGCTGAGAGGATGATTTAGAAGGGATGTGACGCTTACCTTGCTCATGTTGTAGATATCAGAGTAGTGGGGTCCCAGCTTGACAGTATATCTACAGTTGCTGAGTTTTCAGATATTTTTCCTGATGAGTTGCCGGAGGTGCCTCGTGAGAGAGAGATGGAGTTTGGTATTGATTCATTGTCTAGTACCACTCCCATTTCTATTACCCCTTATCAGATGGCACTTGCAAAATTGAAAGAGTTAAAGGTATAGTTGAGAGAGTTGCTTGATAGAGGATTTATTCATCCTAGTGTGTCTCCGTGGAGAGCGCATGTTTTATTTGTGAAGAAGAAAGATGTCACTTTGAGATTATGTATTGATTATAGGCAATTGAATAAAGCGACCATCAAGAATAAGTATCCATTACCTCGAATAGATGATCTCTTTGATCAATTGAAGGGAGTAACAATATTCTCTAAGATTAATATGAGATCAAGATATCATCAGTTAAGAGATAAAGATGTGGATGTACTAAGATAACTTTTCGCACGAGGTATGGGCATTATGAGTTTCTGGTGATGCCCTTTGGATTGACAAATATACCAGCAACATTTATGGATTTGATGAATAGGGTGTTCATATCATACTTAGATCAGTTTATGATGTTTTTCATTGATGATATTCTGGTGTATTCAAGTAATAAGGAGGATCATGTTAGGCATCTGTGGATTATACTGCAGATATTGAGAGAGAGGAAGTTATATTCTAAGTTGTCTAAGTGTGAATTCTGGCTCAATCAAATAACATTTCTCGGCCATGTAGTATCAGCAAAGGAAATTAGAGTTGATCCGAGTAAGGTCGAGGCTATCTTGAATTGGAATTCACCGAAGATTGTGACAAATGTTAGAAGTTTTCTGGGGTTGGCAAGCTATTATCATCGATTTGTGAAGGGTTTTTCTATGATAGCTACACCACTCACCAGATTACTTTGGAAAGGAATTAAATTTATATGGACACATTGGTGTCAAGCGAGTTTTAAGCAGCTGAGGGAGATGTTGACTCAGGCTCCTATTCTTACTCTGCCTGTAGAAGGTAACCATATGTGATATACAATGATGTTTCACATAGTAGTTTAGGTTGTGTTCTGATGCATGAGGGTAGAGCCATCGCTTATGCATATCGACAGTTGAAACCACATGAGCTGAATTATCTGACTCTTAGAGTTAGCAGCTATAGTTTTTTCATTAAAGATTTGGCAACATTACTTGTATGGGGAGAAGTGTTTCATTTATATTGATCATAAGAGTTTAAAGTATTTAGTTATTCAGAAAGAGCTGAATCTTTGATAGAGATGATTGTTAGAGTTGATTAAAAACTACTATATTTTGATTGATTATCATCCTAGCTAGACAAATGTTGTTGCTGATGCCTTAAGTCAAAAGTCTTTAGCAGGTTTGACTACTTATTCACTCTCATTGCTTGTTGAGTTGAGAGCGTTGTATGCTAAATTTGAGTCTTTTGATGATGGTACATTGATAGCTCAAATGCAATTGAAGCCAGTGTTATTGGATCAGGTTAGGAAAGTCTAATTGGCAGATGAGAAGATCCAGAAAATTGTGTTAGATTGCCAAAAGGAGGAGAGTCGAGACTTTCATGTAAGAGATTATGACAGTCTATGGTATAAAGATAGATTGTGCATTCCTGATGATGCAGGATTGAAGAGGATGATATTAGATGAATCACATCAGTCAGTTTATGTTATGCACCCTGGTAGTACCAAGATGTATCCAGATTTGAAACAGTATTATTGGTGGTTAGGTATAAAGAGAGACATAGCAGAATTTGTGTCCAGATGTCTCACTTTCCAAAGAGTGAAAGCTGAACACCAAGTTCCATCAGGGTTACTTCAGCCATTGTCAGTAGTAGAGTGGAAATGGGAGCAAGTGATGACGGATTTTGTGACTAGATTGCCTTTGACCTAGAAGAAACATGTTGTAATTTGGGTGATTATTGATCGAATGAAGAAGACAGCTCATTTTCTTTCGGTTCGGATGAATTTCTCACTTGAGAGGTTGGCTGAGCTATATATTAGTGAAGATAGTGACATTACATAGAGTTTTAGTTTCTTTAATATCGGATCGAGATCTTCGGTTTACATTGAGATTTTAGAGGAGTTTGCAGGATGCATTGAGTTATCGATTGTATTTTAGTACTGCTTTCCATTCTCAGACAGATGGGCAATCAAAAAGAGTAATACACATTCTAGAGAATCTGTTAAGAAGTTATATTATTGATTTCACAAAGAGCTGAGATAGATTATTGGCACTGATTGAGTTTGCATATAACAATAGTCATCAGTCCAGTATTGGGATATACCTAATGAGGCCTTATATGGCAGAAGGTGAAGAATACCTTTGTGTTGGGATGAGGTTGGAGAAGGTAAGCTGGTTGGTCCTGATTTGATTAAGAAAATAGAAGAGAAAGTAAAATTGATTCTGGGTCATCTGAAATTAGCTTCAGACCGATGAAAATTCTATACATATTTGAAGAGGAAGGACATAGAGTTCAATGTGGGAGATAAAGTATTTTTGAAGGTATCTCCATGAAAAAAGATTTTGAGATTTGGTCGCAAAAGGAAGTTGAGTCCTCATTTCATATGACCATATGAGATTCTAGAGAGAGTTGGTCTAGTGGCTTACACGTTGGCTCTGCTGCCTGAGTTAGACCGGATACATAATGTCTTTCATGTCTCTATGCTTCGAATGTACAAGTCAGGCCCATCTCATATTTTTATCAGTAGAATCCATTGAGGTGACCCCAGATCTAACTTCTGAAGAAGAACTAGTGGTGATTTTAGCACGAGAAATGAAATAATTGAGAAACAAGAAAGTCCCACTTGTGAAAATTTTTTGGAAAAATCATGCCACTGAGGAGGCAACATGAGAGAGTGAGCAGTTGATGCGAAGTCGGTATCCCTAGTTGTTCCAAAGTTGATAGCAGGTAATTTCGCGGACGAAATTTTCTTAAGGAGGGGAGAATTGTACGCCCCTAATTTTTAAAAATTAAAATAAATTAAAATAAATTAAAATTAAATTAGATAAATTAAATAAATAATTTAAATGAAAAATGAAAGAATTTTAAGCGATAAAGTAGAATGTATATTTGAAATATATTTAAAATAAGCAAGACATATACATATACCTAAGATATACATCACATATATATATTGTATAATTAAGTGTATAGTGATTATATATATAAATAGATAAGGATGGATTGAAAAGAGAAGATGATATTTCTTCTCCTCCTTCTTTTGTTCCATTGCTGTGAGCTAGAGAGAATGAGTAAGGGAGAGTTTCTTCTTCTTCCATACACCAAGGATTGAAGGGATTTCAAGGATTTAAGTGAATTTTTAAGGATTCTTCATCAATTGGTAAGTTTCTTTATCAATTTTGTAAGTTCTTTGAAATTCTATAGAAGAACATGATATGTGAATTTTGAAATTTGGTATTAGCATGTTTTAATAGCTTATTTTGGTATGTATGAAGTTATTGTGAGTAGTTAATAATGATTTTAAGGTTAGATTGAAGAAGTGATTGAATTTAAATTGAGTTTGGAAGTAGTTGTATTGAATGGTTGAGTGTACGAAACGCATAAATTTTGCCTGACACGGCCATGTCATTAGGCGTGTCAACAGTGCTGAGTTTTAATGTTGATGACATGACCAGTAACACGACCATATCTCTTAGCGTGTCGTAGCTACTGTAAGACAAAATAATTGATACGACCATTAACACGCTCGTGTTGTTGGGCTTGTCAAAGTTTTTGTAAGGCAGAATTAATGACACGGGCAGTGACACGCGCATGTCATTGGACGTGTCAAAGCTTCTGTAAAAGTAAATTTATGACACGGTCATTAACACGTCCATGTTATTGGGTATGTTACTTGAGAAAATTATTCAAAATAACTCTTTTCTTTGTCTTTCATTTGTAATTTCTAATTTAAATGGCTTGATGTTGAGAATGCCTTATAATGTGATATTAAATGATTGTTTATGATCACATTTCATTACAAAAATGTACTAGATTACCGAAGAAAAAATCCGTTAGTAATCCTTACTTTTTTATCTGTAACTAGATTTACCGAAAGATTATCGATAGAAAATTTCTGTAGTTATTTCCTTTTTCGATAATAAAAATACTGATAAAAATAAATATCTATCGATAAATTACTGAGAGAAAAAAATTTTCTGTCGATACTGTTGGTAATGCCAACTGAAAATTATATCCGTAAATTACCTAGAGAAAATTTTATCTGTAATTTTTTACAGAGTTATATTACTGAGAAAAAATTCTATCTGTATTACAGACAGAAAATATAAAAAAAATAAATTTTTTGTTAGTTTATTTTATTATTAAAATTTTAAAATCAAATTTACCTAAAATTTTTTAAAAAATCAAAAAATACCCTAAAAAAACCTAACACACTAAAATATTTCTATTTAGCAAAATTTTTTTAAAAATATAAAAAATTAAAATTTCCTAAAACATATTCTATTTAATTAAAAATTTGAAAAAATAATTTATTTTTATTCTAAAATTTATCAAAATAAATAAATTTTTGCTATTTTTTTTTAAAAAATTATAAAACACCCTAAAATATTTTTATTTACCAAACATTTTCTAAAAATATAATAAAAATTTTAAAATTTCTTAAAACATATTGTGTTTAAATAGAAAATTTTAAAAAATTAATTTTTTTTATAATTTTTATTTTGAAATTTATAAAAATAAATCATTTTTTTCTAAATTTTTTAAAAAATCAAAAAATATTTTAAAAAAAAATCTAACACTATAAATAAATTTCTAAATATAAAACTATTTCTAAATAGATTATAAAAATTTTAAAAATCTCTACAATGATATTATAATTAATTAAAATAACCTTAAAAATCAAACAACATACAATCAAAATATAAATAATCAACTTAAACTACAACACTAGAAAACCAAATAAAATATCAAATTCATTAAAATTAAAAAATAAATAAATAAAATTTAACATATATTACAAAAAATTATCAAAAATTAAAAAATAAAAATAAATACATTCTTCTTCTTCTTCTTCTTCTTCTTCTTCATCATCATCATCGTCATCTTCTTCTTCTTCTTCTTCATTTTCTTCATCATCATCATCTTCTTCTTTTTCTTCTTCTTTTTCTTCTTCTACAAGCAAGAAAAGGGACAGACAAAGACAGATAGAGGGAGAAAAAAATGACAAAAATGGGAGAAAATCAGCAGAAATAGGAGAGGAGAGAAAAAATATATTTTTATAGAAAAATTACCGAGAGAATTAAGTGTTTGTCAGTAAATTTACCGACAGAAAAATATTATGTCGATATTACATACAGAAAATATTTTTTATCGATAATTTTACCTACAGAAATTATATTCTCTCAGTATTACTGACAAAAAATAGTTTCTCTCGATAAATTTACAGACAGAAAAATATTTTCTCTCGGTAAATATCACAAATAATAGCGGTAAAATTTCCACCAAACTAATTAGATTGCGACTATTTATTTACCGAGAGAATAATATTTTGTCTGTAAATTATCGATAGAAAAATATTCTGTCTGTATTACCTACAGAAAATATTTTTATCCATAATTTTACCGACAGAAAAATATTTTATCGGCATTACCTACAGAAAATATTTTCTATCCGTAATTTTACCTACAGAAAATATGTTCTCTCTGTATTACCGACAGAAAATAGTTTTTGATAAATTTACCAACAGAAAAATAATTTTTCTCAATAAATTTATCAAATAATGGCGGTAAAATTTTCGCCCAACTAATTGGGTTGTGACTATTTATTTACAGAGAAAATAATTTTTTGTTAAAAAATTATCAACAAAAAAAATATTTTGTCGGTATTACCTACAAAAAATATTTTGTCAGTAATTTTACCTATAAAAAATATTTTTTCTCGGTATTACAGACAGAAAATACTTTATCTCGATAATTTTATCGACAAAAAAAATATTATGTCGGTATTACCTACAGAAAATATATTTTGTCGGTATTACCTAAAAAAAATACTTCTGTCGATAATTTTACATATAAAAAATATATTCTGTAGGTATTACCTACAGAAAATATATTTTATAAGTATTTTTACTTACAAAAAATATTTATGTCTATAATTTTACTAGAAATAATATTTCTATTGGTAAAGTCTGTCTATAATTCTTGGGGTCATTTGCTGGCGCTATTATTATCGACAAAATATATGTCGGTAAATTGTTTTGTCGATATTCTATCGGATAATCTGTCGGTATATTTATTTATTTATTTTTAATCATTTCTCTTGGTATTCTGTCGGTATTACCAACAAAAAAATTTTTATCGGTAAATTTCTGTTGGTAATCCGACACATTCTTGTAGTGTTTGGCTTAGGCATTAAGAGAGAGTAGTTTGCCTAACCCTAGTGTTGAAGGGAAACTTGAAAAAGAAGATTAGAAGGAGTTTTAAAGCTTGTTTTGGAGTGCTTTCTAAGCTATGTACAAACTCTTGATAAATAGAATGTGATTGCATTATATTTGGCCTAACATATTTTGGATGAAAAATGTGTTAAGCTACTTGATACATGAACATTGTGCCATGATACATAAATTATTACGTATGCATTATTATGTATTATGAAAAGTTATTATTAATGGCTATATTGAATAGAATGTGAATTATGTACAAAATATGAAAATGACCCAAAGTGTTTGGGTAATGCAGTTTTGTTATGAGATATCATATGTTGGGATGAAATGTTGAAATGAAATGACATTGATATGAATGAGAAAATGAAAAAATGAGAAAAGAATTGAGGATGGAAAATATGAAATAATTGTGTGTGTCTAGTATGTTATTCAATTTTGCAGAGTTCTGTATTTGGCGGCATGTCTATGAGGTTATTCTCAGTATTTGCCTTTGGGGCTAGACACTTAGAGTCACTGTGATATGAATTGCCTTCGAGGCTAGCTTTTGAGCATTACTTGATTTGCCTCCGGGGCTAGACACTTGGTGTCATTATGAACTAAAATAGTAACTCTGAAATTTGAATGATATATTAGTTGTTTGGGCTCATGCTTGTATATGTTTTGTGTGAATTATTAAATGATGGAAGAATATATTTAATAGTGAGCTTGAATGTCACATTATGACATAGCATATGAGCATTTTGCATTGACATTATTTTTAAAGTGTTATTATTATCAAAGTTTGCACCACTAGACTTTTGGCTTAACGCGATTGTAACTCATTGCACAGGTGACAAGGGTGATACGATAGAGCCAAAAAGTTCTACTAGACCAGATTGAGTCTAGGCTTGTGTTGATTAAGCTTGAAATATTTTTGCTACATCAAGATTAGAGCCATTTTTCTAGTATGTATATATTTTATATCATAGTACTTTTTGATATTATGTATATTATATTATGTTTTTGGAGTATAAATATATATATTGTAAATTATAAAAAATGTCTTGTATAATTGAGTAAGATGATGTTTTATATATTTTGATATGTGTATATATATGTATATAAATGTTTTGAGGAATGAGGAATAAGAAAATTTTTATTAAATAGGATTATGACATTTTTATACTATATACACATATTGTACACATACTAGATGTGTGTATTATACATATATAGGGTGTAGGGGTGTTACATATATATTTTTTTTTAATTTTTTTTAATTTTTTATCCTCAAAATATCTACATAATATTTATATAATATTCACACAATATTTAATAATTTTTACATGAAATATACACAATTTTAATATCAAAAATATAATATACACACAACATTTATAACACATCTAAAACATCTACAATACATCTATATAACATTTACATAACGAAATTGTATATATATTTTTTAATTTTTCATGTGTATAATATGTAAAATTAGTTTAAAAATAAATTTAATAATTTTTATTAATGTATTTTTGTATTTTTGTATTTTATTTTATTTTTTAGTGTTATTCATTTTTTATAATTAAAATTAAAAATTTCTCTTTTTATAAAAAATTGTGATTTTTATATGATAAAAAATAATTTAAAATATTAATTTTTATTATTTTATTAAAATATTTTTATTTTAATATTGAAGTTTAAAAAATAAAAATTAAAGTAAAATATTAATTGTAATGAGGAAAGATATATTTTTTAAAAAAAAATCTTTTGTTTTATTGAGATATGAGATATTTTAAAATTTTACACCAAATTTTTATAAAAGTGTAAATATTTTTAGTTTTTATAGTATTTTTATAATAAAAGTTAAGTTTTAGGGTAATTATATAAACATCTAGTTTAGTGTGTATTTTTCAGTTGACAATAGCCCGAGTCATACATTTTTATAAGGGCTTTTTATAAAACTACTTACAATATTAAAAGTTTTTTTAAAAATATTGTTGATATAAAAAAAATTTAAAAATATCTAAAAAATTTATAAAATTATAAAAATATTATACATCATCATATTTTTATAATTTATATATGTTATGTATGTATTATAGATATATTATACATATGTTATAATTTTTTTCAAAAAAAATAAAAATTAAGTTTATTCATATATTATTTTGTAAAGATATTACTTTTAAGAGAAAGTATCATAATTTTATAAAAAATTCTTAAAAAATTTTAAGAATATTATTTTGTAATATAATTTTATATTTTTTAGATATATTGCTTATATATTTCAAATATATTATTTATACATTATATATATTATGTTTTAGTCTTTATATATAGTCTGAAAAAAATAAAAAAAAAATGACATCATAATTTTAAAAAAAATACAACGTATTTTTTAAAACATAAACTCAAAAAAAATATTTCATTTAAATTTTCCTTTGAATAAAATAATCCTTTTCAAATGTCAAACTAAGCTATCTATGTTTTAGGAGGAAATTATACAATATATATATATATATATTAGTTTTTGATTTTACTATATTTAATTTTTTAATTTTTATACTTTTTTAGTTTTACTTTTCATATATTTTTTTTTCAAATATATATTTTTTTTCTTTCATCTACATTTTTCTTTTCTTTTCTCCATTTCTTTACTTATCATTTTCTCTTATATCCTTCTTTCCCTTTTTCTTCATTTCTTTTATATTATTTTCTATTTACAGAAATATGATTGGATCTTTCATATTATTTAATATTCATAACTATTTCTGTATTTTTTTTTGTGTTTTATTGTTATTCAATTGTAATATTATAGATTTTGTGGTTCTTCAATTATATATATATATATATATATATATATGATAATAGGATACTTTTGAAATTAAAAAATGAAAAATTATTATTTTCTTAAAATTGGATATTTTAAAAATATTTTTATTTTTTGTGGTATTGTTTGATGAAATTCCTTTTATTTTTAACTAGTAATAAAGCTCAGTTTTACATGAATTTTAGTTATATTTGCTTATTTAACATATATTTTAAAATACTTTAATATATATATTATTGTTATTATTTTATTAATTTTAAATATTACCTTTTTGATAATTCTGAATATTAATGAATAATATATACAAGCAAAGTTTTTTATATATGGACCAACTGAAAGAATGATATAAAAATATTATATTTTTTCATAAACTGCAATTGGAATCTATAAAAATACAATGATGTTGAAAAAATTTGATAAATGATTCAATATAACCTAAAACATAACTTAAAAAATTGCTAATATAATTTCACCAAAAAACTAGTTTTGAATTAATTTTTAAAATATGAAGTAAGATATGTGAATTTATTTTTTTTAAAAAATCTTAATAACTAACTCAATTTTGATATACATTGAATATATCTGCTAATTTTATTATAAATTGAAAAAATAATATTGATTTTCCATCAATTTTAAAGGAGAAGAAAAATATCTGAAAAATGATGCATTCATTTATACCAGAATTGGTTTCAAATTTCCGTATTTATATACAAGAAGAGTTAACTTAAAGATTTTAGAAGAAATTCTATTATGTTGAGCTGATAAACTAACTCTTTAACTACTCTGCTAATAATAATGTGCTTTATTTCTCCTATGGCGAAACCAATGACAGTAAGATTACTATTGGCTTTTGTAGCAGCTAAAACATTGCCTTTAGCCATAAGCCGAGCCATAAATCTATCAACATTGCCATCGGATTTTAATTTTTAACTTGTAAACCTATTTGGAGCCAATTGGCCTTTTGCCTTTTGGAAGATCTGTTACTACCCAAGTCGCATTTTTTTCTAAAGCTTATAGCTCATCTTCCATTGCTTGAATCTATTGTGGATGCTTTGTTGCTTCTTTATATGTATGATGTTCTTGAATAACTGACATATTAGCAAGAAAGCACATATGTACATCTGTAAAATGTCTAATAGTGAGAGGAGTAAAATTAGTCTCAAAATCATTAAGCCAAGAAGGTGATTTTGTGTGTCTAGTACTTTTCTAGTTGGAGGCAACGGGTTAATACCTTGTTATTGAGTAAAAATTGAGGATCCTACTTCCTAGAAGAGAATTGAGTTAAGATTTTAGGTTTTTGAATTAATTGAATCTCAGCTCACAAATGCAGAGGTGAGAAGAGTTTTATTTATACAAAGATTGAACCAATCAAAGTTACATAACGATTCATCTATACAGCTAAGAAAGAATAATTTGTACAAAGTTTATTGTGATAATTTTGGCAGTACCTAGCTGATGCTATTGGGATATTCTTCTGTTACTTTATCAGCAAGCTAGAATAATCATGTGCCAATCATAAGCAATCATAAGGATCTAAGTAATCAGTTGCTTCTCATGTGATTCTCAACAATCTATAAAGGTGGATTGACTGGTTCTAGAGGTTGGAGTGGTTACAGTATAATCTTGATTCTATGATAGGAAAGGTATCAAGAATAGGAGGGGTTGATACTCTAGATTGTTGCATTTGTTGTGGGGTCTGATTTTGTTGTTGTTGTTGTTGTTGTATATAACTCCGCCTGCGAGTATCGTAGCCGGTCCCAAGTCCGGATAAAGGAGGAGGGTTGCGGTAGGTTGGCGGCCAGTGTAAAAATTTTGCCAAACTTTTTATGGATCCTCAAAGCTATCATTATACCATTGGGACGTGCTCACCTAGGCACGCGCTACATCGATACCCGAGTGTAGTGTTAAATGAGCAAGGGGTTCCATCACATCGACGCCTGGGTGTGGTGGAGTATGAGAAAAGGTTCTCATGCCATGGATGGGTATGGGTAAAGAAGTTAGTCCCGCCATATCAGCGCCCGGATGTGGTGTCAGACAGGAAAGGGCTACCGCATTATGGACGAATGCGGCTAAAGAAGCAAGTCCAAGGGAGCCGATTAAGATTAGGTAGTTGGAATATTGGCACTCTAACTGGGAAGTCTATAGAACTTGTGGATACTTTGAAAAGAAGGAAGGTTAGTATTGCTTGTTTGCAGGAAACCAGGCGGAGGGGAAATAAAGCAAAAGAGATTGGTAACTCAGGATATAAGCTGTGGTATTGTGGCTTGGATAACAATAGGAATGGTGTGAGTATTATTATTGAGCCTACGCTTAAAGACAAGGTGGTGGAAGTGAAGAGAAAGGGAGACAGGATTATCTCTTTGAGGCTTGTTTTGGGAGATGACACTATTAATGTTATTAGTGCTTATGCTCCCCAAGTAGGTTTGGACGGAGCATCCAAGGTTTAGTTATGGGAAGATATGGATGAAATCATGCAAGGTGTTCCGGATAATCAGCAAATTTTCATTGGTGGGGACCTTAACGGGCATGTTGGTAAGGACAGTAATGGTTATGACAGGGTCCATGGGGGTTATGGTTTTGGCAACAGGAATGAGGAGAGAAAGAGCATTTTGGATTTTGCGGTGGCTTATGATCTAGTGCTGGCAAATACCTGCTTTGAAAAGAGGGGGTCACACTTGATTACCTTTAAGAGTGGACGAACCCAAAGTCAAATAGACTTCATACTTACTCGAAGACGGGACAAAAGTAAGTGTAAGGATTGCAAGGTCATTCCGGGTGAAGCATTGACGGCGCAACATCGTATTGTGGTTTTAGATGTTAAGAATAAAAGTAGCTGGAGGAATGATAAGAAAGTATTGGAACCAAGGATAAGATGGTGGAAATTGAAAGACCTAGCTTAAGGTACCTTTAAGGAGGAGTTACTAAAGGAAGACATTTGGAACCTTGAGGCTAGTGCAGAGGACTTGTAGACAAAAATGGAAGGTGGCATTAAGAAAGCAGGTAGTAAATTGCTTGAGATCTCTAAAGGGGCAGGGCCTCGACCGTACGATGCATGGTGGTGGGATGAGGAGGTTTAAAAGGCTATTAAGGCTAAGAGGGAATGGTATAAAAAGTTACCGAATGTGGTTAATAGTGAGGCCTTTGAGGAATATAAGAGGGCTAAGAAAGAGGCAAAGAAGGCTGTTAGTGTAGCTCGTGGCAGAGCCTTAGAAGGGATTTATCAAAAGTTAGGTACTAAAAAGGGAGAAATGGGAATTTATAAGATTGCAAGGATGAGAGAAAGGAAAAGCAGAGATTTAAGCCAAGTCAAATGTATAAAGGATGAAGATCAACGGGTGTTGACAGGAGATGTTGAGATTAAGGAGAGGTGGAAGGCTTATTTTGAGCAGTTATTCAATCCTGAACATGAACAAGATTTTCAAGGTCTTCATGCAACAAATGGTTATATCAGCTGGTCTAGGAGGATCTTGCATAGTAAAGTAAAAGAAGCCTTGAAGTATATGAAAGTTAGTAAAGCTTGTGGCCCGGATGGTATCTCTATAGAGGTTTGGAAGAACCTTGGAGAGGTAGGAGTTGCCTGGTTAACTAAACTCTTTAATGCTATTGTGAAAGGACGTAAGATACCGAATGCCTGGAGGAAGAGTATCCTGATACCCATATATAAAAAAAATAATAATAATAAGGGAGACATTCAATGCTGTACAAATTATCGGGGTATCAAACTTATGAGCCATACTATGAAATTATGGGAAAGGATTATTGAACACAGATTGAGGAAGCTTACAAGAGTTTCGGAGAATCAGTTTGGGTTTATGCCAGGGAGATCTACCATGGAGGCTATTTCTCTTCTAAGAAGACTAATGGAATTGTATCAAGAGAAGAAGAAAGATCTCCACATGGTATTTATTGACTTGGAGAAAGCCTATGATAGAGTACCAAGAGAAGTGTTATGGTGGGTTTTGAAGAGGAAAGGAGTCAGCGGCAAATATATCAAAATCATCAAGGACATGTATGAGAATGCATCCACTAGTGTGAAAACACCTGGTGGAGACACTGAGGCTTTCCCCATTACTACCGGATTGCATCAAGGTTCGGCCATGAGTCCATATTTATTTACCCTGGTTATGGACGAGCTAACCATAAGCATACAAGACGATGTTCCTTGGTGTATGTTGTTTGCTGATGACATTATTTTAATTGATGAGACTAGTGCTGGTGTAAACCGTAAGTTGGAAGTGTGGAGAAAAACCCTCGAGGACAAGGGTTTTAAGTTAAATAGGAGTAAAACGGAATATATGCACTGTGAGTTCAGTCTAAGGAAGAAGCAGGAATATGAGGTTAAGTTGGATGGAGTTTTGGTTCCTAAAACCAAGCAGTTCAAATATTTGGATTCGGTGTTCCAGAATGATGGCCGTATAGATGAAGATGTGGCTCACAGAATATAGGTAGGGTGGTTGAAGTGGAAGGGTGTGACTGGGGTTCTATGTGATAAGAAAATACCTCTGAAAGTGAAAGGTAAATTCTATAGGACGGTTGTTAGACCTGCGATGCTCTATGGTAGTGAGTGTTGGGCACCAACGGGACAACATTTGCATAAGATGAGTGTGGCAGAAATGAGGATGCTAAGATGGATGTGTGGACATACCAGACTGGACAAAATTAAGAATGTTCATATTCAACAAAAAGTCCAAGTAGCGGATATCGGAGATAAGGTGAGGGATGGAAGACTTAGATGGTATGGGCATGTTTTAAGAAGACCTCCTAATGCTGCGGTTCGTAAGTGTGAGAATTTGTTGATTGAGGGGGCTAGAGGTCGTGGAAGACCTAGAACTGTGTGGAATAAGGTGATAGCAAGAGACTTACATGCCATAGATCTTGATGCAGATTTGATTAATGACAGACTTGAATGGAGACGTAAAATCCGTGTCTTGGAAGGGGCCTAAGGCTGGAGTATCTTTTTTGGTGTCTTTTGAGCTTATTTTGTTGAGAATCCATACAGCCGACCCCAACTTATTTGGGACTAAGGCTTAGTTGTTGTTGTTGTTGTATATATGTGGGCTCAATAATGTCTTTTAATATGGGGTGAAACAAAGGATAAGTAGAATAAGTGTAGTCAATAGAGGTTTGATTTAAAGATTGCTTGTAGGGGTATGTGTGTTCATAAATTTGAACATCTCTTCATGTGAAAATGGTTTAGATCTAAATATCAAGCAACTTTAGAGCCTTTCGGCCAGAAGAATTGCCAATGTAAACACTCTCAATGGATCTAGGGTTGTTCTTAGCAAATATTAGGCAACCAAAAGTTTTAAGCAAATGGTAATTTAGTGGTTCATGGAATAGAACTTGATAAGGAGATTGCCTATCAAGAATGGTTGTGAGAAGTGTAATGCCCTTATACTCAATATACGTCTAATACATATGTTCGGTATATGTAAAATATGCATATAGAATATAAGAGTGCTATAGAAATTGACTATAGAAATTCTCATTCTTATTACTAAAAATAATTATAGCCTCAAAAATATAAATTTAATAGATAAATACAAATATGTTAAGTAATTAAATAAATTTATATGTAAGAAAATTTGAAAAAAAAAATTCACCAGAAATTTGTTTATAATTTTAAGAAATCTCAAACCAACAAAACACAACCCGTGTTAGAAAATATACTCCCAAATTATAATTTCACAAAAATCCATCATTCTTCATACGTATTCAAGTATTAACAAATATAGTTATTGTATATTATATACATTTACAAAACTATGCAAAACATCATTTGTTTCAAACATGTTTGCATTTAATAACTATAATATACAAAACTAAAGTGCCTTAAAACAAAATTATACATATAATGCAGCACAAACTGATTTGGTCTTATGGCAAAAACTCTACCTTAAAAATCAATCTCAAACCCTAAACCTGCCCAAGTCTATCAGGGCTCTCTCTCTCAGTGTCTTTGTTACTTGCGTGATGAGAGTAAATTGCACTAAGTTAGAAGCTTAGTAGTACATACTTTGATAATAATAAATATTTAAAACAAATTCTTTTCCCATGACAATAATATGCGTATAGATCCAAAAACAATGCAGTGCTTAATTAATATTTAATAACTTATAAATCATATCAACTCAACACATCAATACACATTAGGCCCATACAATATTCAAGTTCCAGAAAGATTGATTTGGCCTATCGTGACCTAAAGATCTGACACCGGGGACATAGTATCATATATCACCCGAAGGCTATCTCCTTCCGATACTGGAGACAAAGTGTTATATATCATCCAAAAGTCATCTCTTCAGCACAAAAGTACCCAACAACAGTGTGCCTCTTTTGAAGGCATAATAATAACAATGATACTAATGTATCTCCCCTGAAGGCATATAAAACGTCATGACGTATTATTGGCATGCCATCTTGACAGTACCAAATTCAATTCTCTAGACTAAATAATTGTGTAGGGCAAACAAACGCATCACATCATATCACAATTTCCATATTCTCACTACCATTCCTCATTTTTTCACAATTTCCACATTTGTCATATTCTATGATCATTCCCACATTTCTCAATAGCATAAGGCATAATGTACTAGAACATATTCATAATATGACTCAATACCACCATACCAACGTATTGTAATAGAATGTTACCATTCATTATAAAATAGTAGTCTTTAAGTTTAAACCAATGCACACATCATAATTTTGATAATAATGTATAAATCTACCAAACTCAAACTTCATCAAGACAAGCTTTCTTCCACCATCCAACCATTACATCAATATATTCCCACCAAAATAACTTCAAAACTATTTATTTCATTAATTAAAATCATTTTCATCACAAACTCTAAATTCACATACTCTTAAAATCAACTTAAATTAAAGAATACTCATCTAATCCTTGCTTAATTTTCAAAACTACCTTGAAACCTTTGAAATTCTTGTGAAATTTGGGGTATATGATGAAGTGAAGATTTTTTTTCCTTTAATGAAATTTGGCTCAAGGAAGAAGAAGAAGAAGAAGAAACTTTTAATTTCTAAATAATTCCTAATCTTTCCTTTATATATATAATTATTAAATAATTAATTAAATATTAAGATATTTTCATTCTTTCCCATCCAAAATTAATTTTAATCTTTCTTTACCTTATTTTATTATTATTATTATTATATTTTTTAACTTTTAACTTTTTACCTAACTTTTTTTAGTGAATGTGTATATGTTAAGCATATACCATATAACACCCCTAGATAATCATATTAAGAACTATCAGGGGATGTCATACAATGCCTATACACTTATACATTTAATTTTAGATAAAAATGAAATCTAATATCAATAAAAATTTCAGCAGAGTCTCTCATAAAATTTAACATTTCTAACATCTTTTCCAATCAAAACATAACATGCAAAAGAAAACACTCTCAATATTTTATTCATTCAACCTCAACTCCAATTTTCATAATCCATCATCTATCATCCACAATTTAAATCAAATATCTTTGATTTTATTCATATTTTAGTTCGTTAGATATTTACTAAAACTAATAGTCTTAATATAAAGTTTAGCTTAAAACATAATACAAAAGTACATAACACTCTAGTTTAAACATAATTATAGAACGATCATTGTAGATATAATACTGCTATGTGAACAAAGTTAAGTACATAATATAAAATTCTTCATTCACCACCTTCTGATTTGTAGTTGATATTGAAATGCTAGAACTCACTCAGCTGGATCTACTCTGTCTGTCTGATATGTACGTCAGAAATAATTCTAACACGCTAAGCAATACTTAATGGTACTTGTATACTCATAATTTGTCAAAATTATAACATAAAAATATTTATAATAATAAATGAAAATAAAATCTTCAGTTTGATCATAAAATAAATTAATAATTAATTTAATCAACCGAATTCAAATTCCTTACCTAATTCATAATAAGCTCTAAAATTTAAATTCAATTTAAAGGAAAACAATTACTTTGTAGTTGTTAAAATATTATTAATTATGCTAAAAGAATATTCATAACACAATCAAATTTTTCACACAATTTTTATAAATACTTACATTACACTTTGCTCATTTTCATTAAATTTCATTTTATTCTTTCGCCATCACATACTGATTTTAAAATTCTAGATTCAGATAACGGGTCACTAATGACAAATAAAAACCCACTATAAAGAATATAGCCAATGGATCACTGATGACATCAAATGCCCACTATCATAGATGACACAAAGTATCCAATAATCCATTATCACTCATGACACAAAGTGTCCAATATAGCACAAAGTGTTTACTCACACTATGGACATTCAACCCCTCTGGTTAGCCATTTAATCCGATAACTAGATTTTTTTATCAGTACATTGGGCATTTTAATTATTTTTCTCATTCTAATCAATTTTCTCAATTATGTAAATTTTTACTAAAGCATCATTCTTAGGTAAACACTTCTTTATTTTCTTATTAATCAATTACATAATTAGAATATCCATTTTAACAAAATATATTTCTTTAACTTAACTATTACTTTCTTTATTATTAAATAGTTTTTACTTTAACTATACATTTAAAAAAATACTTATGAAATTAAATTTATACATATTATATTTACAACATATTCACCAAACATATTTTAAACAGTAATTTTTAATTCTAAAATCTTAAACTTTCTTAGTACTAAATCTCTATTAAAAATTATACAGATTTAAATATAAGTCTTAGGCACATATATGAACTTATATTTAAAGTTTCATATTTTTCTAATTTTCCTTTACTATGTTTGAAAATTATGTTTTTTAAACCTACATATTCTATTTTTACAATAACTTTACTGACAGTATCCATTTTTAAATTTTATTTAGGCGTCAGACCTTCAAAAAATTTATTAAATTTTAACCATATAACCTAAACATATATAGAAACTTTTACCTAAAATTTCAAAATTTTATACAATCATTTACCTTATTTTTAAATTATGTATACTTAACCTTGCAGATTCTGATTTTAATTTCACTATTCTGGGAGGTTCAATTTTTTATTTTATTTTTATAATTAAAACTTTATTGAAATTTATGAAATTTTAACCATATATCTTAAACATGTATATTATCATATATATATATATATAATTTTATATTTTTCTGGGTTATTTTACTATAGTTTCTAATTGCGTTTCTTAAACCTTAAAATTCTGGCTCTACTGGCAAAATCATGACAACTTGTGTTCTTCTATTTTTCTTTCATATTAAATCATATTTAAAAATATAAAATTTTATACACAATCTAATAACACATAGATAAACTCCCAAACAAAATTTCATAATTTTCAAACCTTTCTAATTTAGTCTAAAAATTTGGACAAAATACACTTCATAATTAATTCAATTGATATGATTCAATTAGTTTCCATAAGCATTAAAAATTAAAAGAAAATTAAATAATAGAAAACTATTAATACACAAGTGCAGACCTCTTTCAAAGTAGCTCTTCCTCTCTCTTTCTCAATTTTTCTTAAATTTATGGTGATGGTTTTAGAATTTTTCACTTATTCTAATAAATTCTATTAAAACTTTTGAGTTATATATGAATTTTCTTAATTTTTTACTTTAGTTTGATCGATGGAAGAAGAAAAGTGAAATTTTTGGCTATGGAAGAGAAGGTAGGTTGGTTTTGATGGGAGGAAGAAGAAGAAAATAATTTTTATTTATTTATATATACTTTATTAGGGTTATGATCATATAAGGTATACTCACCGTAACTTCGGTGCACCCATTTTCTTAATTTATTTCTAAATCCTACTTTTAATTCTATAAAATTGTAAAAATATTTTCTTTAATTATTTTAAAGCCCATTACTCATATTTCATATCCCAATTATAGTAGAATTAGTTCTAGTGTAATATCCCAATTTTTTATGTACTTTGAAATAGTAAATATGGGAGAGTAAATAGTTGTGATGGGTAGAGAAAATATAAGATGAATATGTATGATAGATATAATATATATGTATATTTTATATATATCTGAAATATATTTGAAATAAACATGACATATATAAGATATATACATATACCTAAGATATACATCATATATATATTGTGTATAATTGGTTGTAGGGAAAATTAATTTTAATTAATAATAATAATAATAATAATAATAAGGGAAAGAAGAAGTGAAAGTCAAAAGAAGGGAGAAAGAGATTGGTGGATAGTGACTATATTATATATATATATATATATATATATAAGGATGGAATTAAAAAGGAAGATGATATTTTCTTCTTCTCCTTCTTTTGTTCCATGGCCGTGGGAGTTGATAGAGAGTGAGGGGAGCTTAATTTTATTTATTTATACACCAAATTTACAAGAGATTTCAAGAGATTTAAAGGTGAATATTGAAGGTTTAGCAAGAACTCAAGTAAGTGTTTATCTCTAAGCTTGTTTTCATGTGATTTCATATATATATATATATATATATATGTATGTATAATATGGTTAATGAGAGAAAGTGATGATTGATTGAATAAGATGATACTTATGATATGTTGATATATGTGTTGAATTGATGGGTAAATCATGGATATAAACTGAAGTGATGAATAAGGATTTTGTAGAGATGAGTTAGGAATTGAGTGAATTGGTATATGGATGATTGTGTGAATGAATTATAATGATGATTGTTGTTGATTATGTTGTGTTTAGGCCAAGAGGGATCAAGTGGAGAAGAGTAAGCTTGGGATAACCAAGGTTTGTACATATAATCTCTTAGGTTTATACATATAATCTTTTTGGTTTGTCCATATTAACCATTCTTTGTGATATGTGTGTTGTAGTAATAAAATTTATGCAAAGTGTGATTTTTGGGTGCATTGGCCATGGGCCTTAAACCGACTTTGTTTGCTTGAGATTTTTGGGAGAAACAGAAGTATATTGTATGCCACGGGTGTGGCCCATGAGTGTCATGGCTGTGGGATTAGATATAAAGCTGTTTCGGGTGAGTTTTGGACAGAGGCAGTGGCAAATTGCATGCCACGGCCGTGGCCCTTGGATGCCACAGCTGTGGGTGTGTCCAAAGGTATTTGATAGCCTCGTTTCACATCCTACGGGCATGGCTATTGAATGCCATGGCCGTAGGATTGGTTTGCCAAGGTTTAGAACTTCATTTTATGATATACGAGCATGGTTTGTGACTTGCATGGTGTTGCGCTCGAATTAAGTTCTACTACAAGCGTCACTCGCAAGTATACGAGGTAGCTGTAGCAAAGGTGATCGCCCCAAGGTCGTTTCCCCAAGAAAGTGTGGTTCGTAATAGCTTGATTAAAGCAATTAAATTAAAAGCGAGAGTTTGTTGTTTGGAATGCTAAAGAACAATTTAAACCTAAAATTAACGTACGTAGGGTTTGATGTGTGTGATAGGTGCACAAGATCAATTCAGTTCTTGGGAAAGTGCCTAGGGTTATAGGTCCATTCAATCAAAGCTCAATTCTCAATTATCCATTAACATAGCCTTGTAATTAATTTGTTCCTTAAGGTTAATTAGTCAATTACCAATTCATTAGTTCTCACATTCATGAATTAGCAATAACCAATTATTTTATATTACCAAATTAATGAAACCCTAGAAATTATATTTCTAATTCATTCATAGGGTAGTCGATTTCATAATTCCGATATCAAATTTCACCTCTCGGTCCTTCATTCAATATCTAGAGATCAATAGGTAGCTAATCTATTAACCTAGCATACAATCCAATGCAATCAACCAACAACAAGGTACATCAATGGAAATATCAAATCAAAGCATTCAATCAAATATACTACAAACCCTAAGCATGGGTTTTTAGCTCAACATCATCAATTTAAAACATTCATTCAACTCAATATAAATCAAATACAAATTGTCCAATTGCAATATCAATTCTCTTAATATAACAAAAATAATATTGAAATGAATTAAAAGAGAGAATAGAAAAACCCCTTGTGAAGATGCCAAGAGTAGGATTACTAGTCTTCCTCCTAGCTCCACTTTGATGTTTGATGAAGAACTCAAGCCCTCTTCAATGGTTGATTTCCCTTTTGCAATATAGGATGGAGCTTTCTCAAGTCACCAAGCCTTTCAATGATTATGCCTTTGGAAGATAGAATGGAGCTTTCTCAAGTCACCAATCCTTCAATGAAGCTTCTTCAACCTTCAAGAGCTTGTTAACCCAACTTATCCCAAAGAACCTCAAAGATCTTATCAATGGAAGATGGAGAAGATGAAGATGGAGGATGAAGATGAGGGACAAGGAGAGTGTCACTCTCTCCTCATCCCAAATTATGTTTGCCCCCTCTTCTCTTTTCTTTTCTTTCTTTCAAAACCCTAGCCGTCCTCCTCTTTTTTTTCTGTCGTGCGAAAGAATTTATACGTTTTTTTTTGTGTGACACGGCCAAGCCAAGAGCGGCTTGGCCGTGTCTCTTCTTCTTTTCTTCCTTTCCATGAGGTGACATGGCCAAGCCAAGGTTGGCTTGGCCGTGTCTCTTGATTTCCATGGGACACGGCCAAGACAGTTGGCCTTGTCCCTCACTGTGGCTTCTTTCTTTCTTTCTTTCTTTCTTTCTTTGGAGTTGAGTGTGTGACATGGCCAGTTTGGAGGAAGCTTGGCCGTGTTTGACAAATTTGGAGGGACACGGCCACAAGCTTGGCCATGTCCCTTGGGTGTGTCTCTCTCTGTTGCTCATTTTCCTTCTTTTCATTCTCTTCTTTGGCTTGTTCTTTGATTTGCTCTTTGAGTGAGACACGGCCAGAGGCTTGGCCATGTCTCTGGGTGTGTCTACTTCTGCCTTGAATTTCTTTTGAGGGACATGGCCAAGCTTGCTTTGGCTTGGCCATGTCTTGCTTGGTTCATGCTTTTCTTGCCCTGTTTTGATCTTCCAAGGGTGTTTTTGTACCTAAACCTAAAAACAACACTTTAAACACACTTAAAACAATAATTAATCAAAACATTAAATAAAACACACATAAAATCATACTAAAAACTAGTACAAAAATGACCTAAACAACTACCCCACACTTAAATCCTTACTTGTCCCCAAGCAAGGCTAAAATCAAAACACACTAACCAGATGAATTTTGTTAAGTTCAAGAGTTATAAAGATGCAGCAAGACTTCCTTATCCCTAAATCCGCAATCAATATCGAATCAAACAAAATCGACACCCATGCAATTAAATGGTTTTTCATGCATAACCTATGTTGTCGCTCCCTCACCAACTCTTACAAGTATTTGATCATGGTGGTGTTTACACTCATAACAATCAATGAAAGATTATTACCATAGGCTTGCTTATCAATCAAATCTCCACCACAAATAACAATCAAGCATCAATCAAAAGGTCTTTATTGGGTTGTAATGGGGCTAAGGTAAAGGCATGGCATTTAGGAAATATGAGCTTAATCATTAAGTTCAAGAGCACTTCAAGAATGAAGTAACCGATCATATGTATATACCCCAACAATTCCAAAACACCTTCCTCTCATCTACCCCTTGACATTAAAGAGCTTTTCAAGGGAACTCACTTATTAAATATTGCAATGATATCTCCAACTTATTCCAATCCTTCCAACAAGAACAACAATTATTCTTATTATTATATATATATATATATATATTTTTATTATTATTTTTTGTTATTATATATATATATATATTTTTTTTTCTTCTTTTTCTTCTCTTTTTTTTATTTTCATTTGCAATCTTAAACCTACTAAATTTAACCCCACACTTAATTCAACACAACACTCGATCATAAACGCTCTTAAAATGCTCTTGACCTGATGAAAGGATAAGAGTTAAACAACAAGGTTCAAGCTAATGGTGTTGTGAAAAAGAAAGAAAAGGAAAATGAAATAGGCTCAAAATTGGCTAACTAAGGTTGAATATAGGGTTGGTCTTTTTAAGCCAAAGTGGTTCACCTAATTGCCTTAATCATCTTGATGCCAAATTGAAATTTTTATGTAGTCTTAAAAAGCATTTCAAAGCAAGTTCTAGCAATTCATCAATCAAAGATGTTTACCCACAAAAAGAATAATAAGTTGATGGCTCAATTCCTCACTAGGTTAATGGCAATGCAAGGAAAAACCAACAAAATTGACAATAAGCACCAATTTTACTCAATTCTCAAATTCATGCTTCAAAAATTCAAAGGTCATCTATCAACAATTTTTATAAAAATTAAACTTTCTAAAACTCATTTATTCAAAGAAA
Organism: Garcia nutans; assembly: GCA_947685225.1. NCBI lineage: Eukaryota > Viridiplantae > Streptophyta > Magnoliopsida > Malpighiales > Euphorbiaceae > Garcia > Garcia nutans. Next base: position 58,462,666 of record CANTUV010000008.1, read on the forward strand.
AAAATTAAAAACATTAACTAAAACCTAAACAAAAACAAGTTAAAAGTAAAAACACAAAAACACAAAATGCAATTAAAAGTAAAAACACAAAACATAAAATGTACCCCACACTTAAAGATTCACATTGTCCTCAATGTGAGCATGAATACTACAGAGGGGGTTTAGATGAAACCTAATTTCCATCGTTCCCATATACGATGTGTAAGGCTCCTTCCACCCATAATGCAATTAGAGCCCATGACTGAGAGGATGAACAAAATGTAACTTTGAAATGTACCCGATGTATGGCAACCTCTAAATAGTATTCCTTTAAGAGAACATGTCTCAAAGGGACATGTGAAAGTCGCCTCGGGGTGATCCTCCAGTGCTATAGGAACGTGGTAATAATCTTTGTCTTTGTGCAACCTGGGCATATCAGATTTTTTTCTCTTCCTTACCACCAAGAGTAGTAGAGATGACTTTTGGGGACTCTTTAAGTTCAACCAAGTTTGGTTGAATCACTTCTTCATCCAGTTTAACAATGTAAAGTCCCATCTCAACAACCTCAGCATCTTGCTCCTCATCCTTCAAGCTACATGGAAATGGATTTGATGGCCTATCAGGATTGGAAAATTCATACAACTTTAGTGAGGTTAATGCCTCCAAATTCTTCTTCTCGTTTGATTGGCTCAACTCCTCAATGTTGGTTTGTATCTCCTCGCCATTATCTTCTTGATTAGTGCCTGCATCTAAAGAATCACAAAATTTGTTATATATTACTTGTTCACTCCTCAAATTTGTGATTACCTTGACTTTCTCCAATTGGCTAGGAAATTCCTCTTCTTAGTGTGCTTGGAGTTGATGTGCCAGTTGCCTAACTTGTATATCCACCCTCTTTAATGATTCCTCCAAAGAATCAATCCTCTCATTGATCCCTTCCTGATTTTGTGTGCTAATTTGAATGTAAGCATTCAAATCATCTTCCACTGTGGATTTCTTGCATTGATCTTGATTTTGTGCACTAATTTGAATGAAGGCATTCAAACTATCTTCCAAAGTGGGTTCCTTAAGTTTATCTTGATTTTGCGCGTTAATTCAAATGAAGGCATTCAAACTATCTTCAAGTGTAGGTGTCTTCAGGGAATTTTGATTTGAATATTACTCTTGAGAGTAAGAGTCTCTTTGGTAAGGTTGAAAAAAATTTGGAGGTGGAATGTGCTGCTGATTTTTCCAAGAAAAATTTGGTTGGCCTCCCAGTTGGGATTATAAAGATTGGAATATGTGTCATTTCTACCTATTTGCTGGAAACCTTGGCAGTCATATTCTTCCTCTTGCCATTCTTGGTATCGTCCAAAACCCATTGAACACGTATTTGCACTATGGCCTACATTGCCACATGCTGCACATATCTCTTGGCGTGGCATAGGTGCTCTTCCTCTTGCATTTAGCACCTTAAGTTGATTCGTCAATTCTGCTAATTGCCATGCCATTTCAGAATCATCGTTCCTATCATAAACTCCCCTGTGCCTTGAAAACTGCATCTTTACAGAAGGCACTTAGCAATTTAAATAAAAACAAACAAATAATTAAATTAAAAGAAAATCAAACAAAACAAACAAACGATTCAAAGAAAACAAACAATCAATTAAATTGTAAAGAAAAATCAAACTATCACTACTTAAACAGCCTTCCCCGGCAACGGCGCTAAAAACTTGTTGCGCTCGAATTAAGTTCTACTACAAGCGTCACTCGTAAGTATACGAGGTAGCTGTAGCAAAGGTGATCGCCCCAAGGTCGTTTCCCCAAAAAAGTGTGGTTCGTAATAGCTTGATTAAAGTAATTAAATTAAAAGCGAGAGTTTGTTGTTTGGAATGCTAAAGAACAATTTAAACATAAAATTAGCGTATTTAGGGTTTGATGTGTGTGATGGGTGCACAAGATCAATTTAGTTCTTGGGAAAGTGCCTAGGGTTATAGGTCCATTCAATCAAAGCTCAATTCTCAATTATCCATTAACATAGCCTTGTAATTAATTTGTTCCTTAAGGTTAATTAGTCAATTACCAATTCATTAGTTCTCACAATCATGAATTAGCAATAACCAATTATTTTACATTACCAAATTAATGAAACCCTAGAACTTATATTTCTAATTCATTCATAGGGTAGTCGATTGCATAATTCCGATATCAAATTTCACCTCTCGGTCCTTCATTCAATATCTAGAGATCAATAGGTAGCTAATCTATTAACCTAGCATACAATCCAATGCAATCAACCAACAACAAGGTACATCAATGGAAATATCAAATCAAAGCATTCAATCAAATATACTACAAACCCTAAGCATGGGTTTTTAGCTCAACATCATCAATTTAAAATATTCATTCAACTCAATATAAATCAAATACAAATTGTCCAATTGCAATATCAATTCTCTTAATATAACAAAAACAATATTGAAATGAATTAAAAGAGAGAATAGAAAAATCCCTTGTGAAGATGCCAAGAGTAGGATTACTAGTCTTCCTCCTAGCTCCACTTTGATGTTTGATGAAGAACTCAAGCCCTCTTCAATGGTTGATTTCCCTTTTGCAATATAGGATGGAGCTTTCTCAAGTCACCAAGCCTTTCAATGATTATGCCTTTGGTGTTAGGAAATCAAGGAGATCACTGCAAACAAAACACGCAGCGGAAAAAAAAAATTTTTGATCTCTGATTTCCCACCAGGATCCATGCTGTTCGTTTAATTCGACGAAAGTGTACAAAGAACTAACCTGTTGATGATTCGAAATCACAGTTTGGAATAGATGCCTCGATCGCAAAACACCCTTTATCGCGTATCCACACGAATGCTACCGTCTGGAGTGCTAGCTCTCTGCAACGGCGAAGGCTGAAAAACGTTTTCTCTAAAACGTATTAGGGTTTCTTTTTTCATTCTCTTTTAATTTTCTAATGTTACCTATATAGAAGACTTAACTTCTAGAGAGAATATAATCACTCCATAATCCAATTCGAAATTGGATAAGGTAAGTCAAATTCAGAATCCAAATCTAATTAGGATTCTGAATATATTATCTAATAATATATATAATTGGATAAGGTAAGTCAAATTCAGAATCCAAATCTAATTAGGATTCTGAATATATTATCTAATAATATATATATAACAAAAATAATAATAATAATAAATATTAATATCTAATATTAATATTATTAATATTATATCCAGCGCAAAGTGCATTCTTGTGTGTGACCCGATAGGCCCATATTAATTGGCAGTAAATTTAATCTCTATTAAACCAACAAGTCATAATTGGCCTCTAACAAGGCATTACAACTACCCAATTAATATAAGGAATGTCCAATTTGCCTAATAATAGTACATGCATTAATCCCTTTGTCACACGATATCTAGCTTGAACATAAGTCATGGTCAACGTCATACTTATATTGTCCAAACTTATGATTACTCGATCTCCAAGTAGACTGATAAAAACAAATGAAATTGATCACACTATCAATTCATTTGAGCACGGCCATGCATTTCACAGTCTCACTTATTGAGGGGCCCAAAAGATATCTCTCTCAAAGAGAGGGACAAATTCTATCTTGATTGTTCATTATCCTCTACGTAATTTCTATCATATATGATCATAACCTTTATTACTATCTAGTTACGGATAATGTTTGATCATGTCAAAATATAATAGTCCTTATATTGGAAACTATGACAATCTCAAGTCAAAGAATTAATACATAACTATCATGAGATTTACTTATGACACTAACCCATGTAGTAATCTCATGATGGGTCTATCCAATACATTGTTCTCTAACAAGTATCTATGAAATTGATTTGTATCACTATACACATAACCATCTGATGATTATCAAATCAATGTTCATACTGGTTAAGAATTTTTTTTTATCTCTATAACAATAATAAACCAGGGACAAATATCAAAATTGTGTAACATGCAAACAAATAATAATGATAATAAAACCTCATTTATTAATAATGAATGTATAACATAAAGATCCAAATAAATGGCCTAGGGCACATACACTAACATTTGGAAGATGGAATGGAGCTTTCTCAAGTCACCAATCCTTCAATGAAGCTTCTTCAACCTTCAAGAGCTTGTTAACCCAACTTATCCCAAAGAACCTCAAAGATCTTATCAATGGAAGATGGAGAAGATGAAGATGGAGGATGAAGATGAGGGACAAGGAGAGTGTCACTCTCTCCTCATCCCAAATTATGTTTGCCCCCTCTTCTCTTTTCTTTTCTTTCTTTCAAAACCCTAGCTGTCCTCCTCTTTTTTTTCTATCGTGCGAAAGAATTTATACTTTTTTTTGTGTGACACGGCCAAGCCAAGAGCGGCTTGGCTGTGTCTCTTCTTCTTTTCTTCCTTTCCATGAGGTGACACGGCCAAGCCAAGGTTGGCTTGGCCGTGTCTCTTGATTTCCATGGGACACGGCCAAGACAGTTGGACGTGTCCCTCACTGTGGCTTCTTCTTTCTTTCTTTCTTTCTTTCTTTGGAGTTGAGTGTGTGACATGGCCAGTTTGGAGGAAGCTTGGCTGTTTTTGACAAATTTGGAGGGACACGGCCACAAGCTTGGTTGTGTCCCTTGGGTGTGTCTCTCTCTGTTGCTCATTTTCCTTCTTTTTCTTCTCTTCTTTGGCTTGTTCTTTGATTTGCTCTTTGAGTGAGACATGACCAGAGGCTTGGCCGTGTCTCTGGGTGTGTCTGCTTCTGCCTTGAATTTCTTTTGAGGGACATGGCCAAACTTGCTTTGGCTTGGCCATGTCTTGCTTGGTTCATGCTTTTCTTGCCCTGTTTTGATTTTCCAAGGGTGTTTTTGTACCTAAACCTAAAAACAACACTTTAAACACACTTAAAACAATAATTAATCAAAACATTAACTAAAACAAACATAAAATCATACTAAAAACTAGTACAAAATGACCTAAACACATGGCTATATCTTTTATATTATGCTGATTATATTAAATGGAAGTGCATATATGTGAATTGAATCATATGATGAGTGTGGCTCATGTATGCATGATGTGAAATGGAAATGTGAAGTGAACACGGACAGTGGTGATCACGAGAAAATCATAGAGTAGTAAGCATACGATAATGAAATGTAAAGTGATGTTTTATGTGTGTAGACTATATAATTACCTATCCAGTTGTGTTGAGATTGATTGAATATGCATAAGAAGTCCTTAGCAGAGCTAGACCTTGAGGTGCATATGTTGATGAACCTGAGCAGAGCTAGGTCTTGACCTGAGCAGTGCTAGGTCATGTTATTGAGATTTGTGATGGTTCTGAGTAGAGCTGGACCATGAGACTGTGTTAACCGGACATGATAATTATATAGAGGTATTGGATCCAATAGTATAATTGTGTATGAGTATGGGATATGATTCCCAACAATATATTTGTGTATGTGTATAATATATGTGTATGAGTATGTGATATGAGAGCAATGTATATATATGTTGTTTATATGTACCACTAAGCTTTCAAGCTTAGCACGGTTGTGTGAATCACGGAGGTAAGTAGAGTGTTGATCAGAGAGTTGGAGGATTATGCCATAAGCAGCGTAAGAGTGCTTCGAGACCAACTAGAAGGTGGTGGATACATATACATTTTGTTATTTTGTAGTTTGATCATATGTATATGTATATAAGTGGATTTTAAAAAAGTCAATGTATATTTGTATATATGTAATCTAATGAAAAGTATAATGGTTTTGGAAATGTTACTTTTAAAAGAATGAGATTTAATAATGTGAAATGTTATTTTATTAAATATATAATTAATGTGGAACTAAGGTAAGGGTTTAAACAATACTATAACATGACATCCTTATATTTTATGTTCGTATTATACATATATAAGATATATGTGCAGTACGTATATAGAGTATAGGGTATTACATCTAGGGCCGCAGGTGCATTTTCATAATTTTACCACTTAAAGGTTCTTTTTCAAAAATACTGATTTTGTCCATATCCGGATTTAACTTTCAACTTTTTAAGGTTTAACTAACCATATTTTTCATCTATTTCAAATATTTGAGTCACTCTTACCATTATATATAGCCCCATATCGGTATGGTTCAAAAAATCAATTTTAAAATTTTTAAATATTACATATCATATATACATTATGTATCCAAAATAAATTATATATATATATATATCTAGTGTATACATTAAGTATATATTATGCATATTCTTTTTTCAACACACTAATTAACCCTCTATATTAACTATCTTTATATCTATTAAAATTGTGGATATTACAGGAAGTCTGTTTATAATAAAAGTTTCATAAAGAACAACATTACTTGTAAAAGAAAGTGGTAAACCTTATTCAAATAATAATACCCTAGTGATATGAAGTATGTGTCTATACTTTCATTCCACTATCCCTTTTTGTTAGGGAGTGTAAATACAAGCCTTTTGGTTAAGGTACCTACTATAGCAATAGAGTTTGGCATTATTAGCTTAGAAATCCAAAAGCATTATCAGTATGTAGGGTATTAATTTTGGTTCAAATCGAATCTCTACCATTCAAAAGAATTTGGTCAAAATAGGTAAGGTTTAAGACTTATGATGCATGAGATAAGTCTACACAGCCTTGGTATGGTCATCAATAATGGTTAGGAACTAGTGTGAACAAATGATTGTGGCCTTCGTGTTCACCCCATATGTCAACATGAACCATGGAAAAGGGTGTCTCAGCTCCAATATAACTGATGGGAAAAAAGATCTAGTTTCTTTTGTGAATGGACATATCTCATAGGGGAAAATAAAAAAAAAATTGTTTGTCACACCCTGACCCTGATAAGTGTGGCAGTGATAGGGTCTGGGTAAACATAAGATGACTGGGTGTTTAGATCAATTTTGTATACATTTTCTATGATGTTTTCGTTGGTTTTAAGTTAATTTTCATGTTTAATTGTACTTAAATATGTTTGAAGTTGTTGATTTAGGTTGAAGTACACTTGATGGAGCTAAGGAATCAAAAATGGGTGAACTTGTTGAAGAAAACAAGTGACACGGCCAAGCTTGCCAAGGCTTGGCCGTGTCCCTCATCAGAAGAAGAAGAATCAAGGACAAACATGAGACACGGCCAGGACTAACATGGCTTGGCCGTGTCCCTCAAGGAAACAAGTCCAGTAGCGAACACGGCCAGGAGACACGGCCAAGCCATTGGCCGTGTCTCTCCAAGGGAACAAAAGAGCAAAGAAGAAAAGAAAGACACAGAAACAGACACCATCACTGAACACGGCCAGGACACTAGCCGTGTCACATGACACGGCCGTGTCTTTGGCCGTGTCTCACAAGGACAAGCACACAGAATGGGACACGGCCAGGAGCTTGGCCATGTCCCCAAGTAAGAAAGTCACTAGACACGGCCAAGTTCCATTTGGCTTGGCCGTGTCACCCTGGGCCCTTAGCTGATTTGCACGAGAAATGAGCTGGTGTGTTTTTAGTGGGAGACAAAAGAACAAAAAAGAGTGAAAAGTGGGAGGATTTTATGGAAGAAAGGTATAAAGAAATTAGTAAGTGGGAGACAAGGCATTATGGGTGTCTTAAACAATTGAAAGTGGAAGAGCATGGGGATTAAAAAAGGGGATTTTGAATTAATTTAGGGGACATTCTCTACACTTCCCACTTGTTCTTAATCTTCCTCATCTTCTTCCTTGGTTCTTGGCTTGAGAGAGCAAGACCATTCACCATTTCCATTTACCATTCCTTCACACACACCAAGAGCAAAATCAATTGTTGGCTTTGAAGCGAGTTATTAGTTCTTAAGAATTAGGGTTTTAAGAGGCTTGATTGGAGGGTTGAGAATTTGAGAAAGCTATCATCCACTCCTTCAAGAAGAGAACCAATTATTCAAGAGAGCTGGAAGTTCATCATTACACACCAAGAAGGAGCCACGAAAGAGACGAGAGTCCGATTGTTAGCATCTTCAAAAAGGGGTTTTCCTAACTCTTCCTTGTATTCCATTTCTTATTTGTTATTGTGTATTAAGAACATTAATATTGCAATGTATAATTTTGATTTGGTTTATATTGAATTGAGTATTTATTTAAAACATATGATGAGCTAAATTACTCATGCTTGGGGTTGTAGTATATTTGATTAAATGATTTGATTTGATGATTCCATTGATATACCTTGTTATTTGTTGATTGCATTGAATTAAAGGTAAATTGATAGAATGGCCACCTATTGATTACTTAATATTGAATGGCGAACCGAGAGGAGAAGTTTAATATCGGAACTATGCAATTGACTACCCTAAGAATGAATTAGAAATATAAGTTCAAGGGTTTATTAATTTGATGATGTTAAACAATTGGTTGTTGTTAATTCATAAATGTGAGAACTAGTGAATTGATAATTGGCTAATTAATCTTAAGAAACAAATTAAGATTCAAGGTTATATTAATGGATAATCGGATAATTGAACATTTGATTAAATAGACCTACAACCCTTGGCATCATTTCCATAATTGAAATTCTCTTGCATAAAATCACTCGTTTTAATTTCTAAGGATAATTACGGTCCACCAATTCAATCACAAAATCGAATTTATTATTCCATGCTAATCGAACTATTACTTGCAAGTCCTTCCTTGGGAAACGACCTTGGGGCGATCACCGTCACTACAATAGCCTCGTATACTTGCCAGTGCCGCTTTGTGATAGTGTTGATTTAAGAGCAACAAGTTTTTGGCGCCGCTGCCGGGGAAGGCAATTTTGTGATAGTTTGATTTTTATTTTATTTTTTAAATTGTTTAAAGTGTTCTTTTTGAATTGCTTAGGTACTTTATGCATGGACGACGGTCTCAAGGAAACGAACTTGTTCCATTTATTGACAATATCCATAGACGGTCAAGATCCGAGAGACCAAATCCTTTTGAGCAAGAAGAAGAAAATACCGAAGAGCAACTTAAGGAGAACACAGAAACAGAGATGGGTGATGCACAAGAGCCACCCATGAAGGAGTTTGCTCGACCGATCATTGGAGTGACCACATCTTGTATCCGGTTGAGCAACGCAGCAAGAAACTATGAACTTAGAAATACTCATTATAGTATGCTGCCATCCTTCCACGGACTGCCGAATGAAGATCCTCTCAACTTCATTCGAGATTTTTATTCAACATTGCATACGTTCCCTTTGCAAACATTAACGGAAGATGAACTGAAGCTAAGATGTTTCCCATACAGTTTAAAGGACAGGGCAAAAGCGTGGTTAATGACCCTACCAGAGAATTCGTTAACCACATGGACTGAAGTCTACAACAAATTTATGGGAAAGTTTTACTCTCGTCAAAAGACCAAGGAGCTTAGGGGGAGTATTGCAACTTTCACCCAATTTGACGGGGAACCATTTCATGAGGCGTGGGATCGCTTCAAATCATTATTATTTCAGTGCCCTCACCACTACTATCCACAACAGTTGCTCAATCAATTCTTTTATGATGGGCTAACTCAACAATCTCAAAATACAGTGGATAATGCAGCAGGGGGTGCAATGGGTGAAAGAACAGCTGCAGAAACAGTTGCATTGTTCGAAATGTTGGGGGCAAATTCCCAACAAAAGAGCATTGGAGAAAGAAGAAGAGGAGCACATGAGATAAGTGCAAACTCAGAAATGGCTAGGCAAATTGCAGAACTGACAAGGCAAGTGAAATTGTTGAATGCAAAAGGGAACTTGTCGGGACCAAGCCAAGAGTCATGCGCATCATGCGGTCTTGTAGGCCATCAAGCAAATGTGTGCCCCTCAAATTTTGACTCATTTCAAGAGGAGCAAGAGCAAGCCTTTGCTTTTGAAGGGTTCCAACAAAGGGGTAGGAATGACCCATATTCAAATTCTTATAACCCCGGCTGGAGGAATCACCCCAATTTTTCATGGAAAAATCAACAACATGCTCCACTTCAACAACCCTTCCAACCATATCAAAGAGGTCCCCAATTTCAAGGGCAAACCTCAAATCAAGAGCAAGTCAAGAAACCTTCATTTGAAGACAACTTGAATGCTTTCATTCAAGTAAGCACTCAAAATCAAGAATTGAACAATAAGCGGTTTGACTCTTTAGAAGCATCGCTTAAGAAGGTTGAAACTCAAGTGGGCCAATTGGCTAATCAACTTCAAGCCAATCAAAAAGGGAAATTTCCAAGCCAACCAGAGCAAGCCAAAGCAATCACCGTTTTGAGAAGCGGTAAGGTACTTGATAATAAAATTGGTGATAATAACATTGATAATTCTTTTGTTGCAGGTACAACACAGGATAATGGCAAGGAAATGCAAGAAGAAGAAGCTGAACCAAATGAGCTTGAGGAGGACAAAGAGGAGGCATCAGTTGCACCAAAACTGCACAAATCTCCAAATCCGTACAGACCACCAATTCCATTTCCCAGCAGGTTAAAAAATGAAAAGCATGATAAGCAATTTTCTGAAATTTACAACATGCTTTCGAAGGTAAGTATCAACCTACCCTTACTAGAGGTGATAAAGAATATGCCATCTTATGCCAAATTCTTAAAAGAGCTTAACACTAAGAAGATAAGGTATGAGTTGGATGAGAAGGTGATAGTTTCAGAAGTAACAAGTGCTGTTTTACAACATAAGTTACCTCCTAAACTAAAAGATCCTGGAAGCTTTATTGTTAAAATCTCTATGGGGAATGGGAAAGAGACCATTGGCATGTGTGATCTTGGAGCTAGTATTAATTTGATGCCATACTCAATTTATCTGAATCTAGAGCTAGGGGAACTCAAACCGACCAAAATGGTTTTACAATTAGCAGATAGAACTCTTAGATACCCTAAGGGAATCATAGAAGATGTTCTAGTAAAAGTAGGAGGTTTGATTGTACCCGTCGATTTCATTGTCTTAGACACGGGGGGAGAAATCCCACGGGATGCCGAGCATGCAATTTTGTTAGGGAGGCCTTTTATGGCCACAACTAACACTTTAATTGATGTTAAAAATGGAAAATTAACCATGACCGTTTTGGGACAAACTGTAGAATTTTCAATTTTTAACACTTCCCCCATTCCCACTAGTGCTTTATATGAAGATTGCTCTTTCATTGATATTACTGATAGTGTTGTCCAAGAAGTTTTCTTGCAGGAAAATGGTGAACACAAGCTAGAAAAGGCTCTAAAATTGCAAGAAGAAGCAGAGATTTCCAATGAGGAGAATGAAGAAGACAAATCCATTTTGGACGATGAGAGTGTTGAGGAGGAAATTGATGTTGAAGAAGGGCAAGTTCAACTACAAGGGGTTGAGCTTAAGGAACTCCCCAAGCATTTGAAATATATTTTTCTTGGGGAAAATAATTCTCAACCAGTCATAATTTCTGCTACCCTTACCCGTGATGAAGAAAATAAGCTTGTAACAATGTTAAAAAAATTCAAGAAGGCTATAGGTTGGGGGTTGAGTGACATTAAGGGTATTAGTCCCTCTATGTGCATGCATAAGATCATTTTAGAGGAAGGGGCTAAACCGGTGAGAGAGTCTCAAAGGAGACTAAACCCTAACATGAGCGAGGTTGTTAAGAAGGAGGTCCTTAAATTATTGGATGAAGGGGTAATTTACCCTATTGCTGATAGTGAATGGGTTAGTCCCGTTCATGTTGTGCCAAAGAAAACAGGGTTGACAGTGGTCCAGAATGAAAAGGAGAGTTGGTACCAACACGAACACAAACTGGGTGGCGGATGTGCATAGATTATAGGAAATTAAATAAAGTCACCAAGAAAGATCACTTTCCTTTGCCATTTATTGATCAAATGCTTGATAGATTATCTGGACATTCTTTTTACTGTTTCCTTGATGGTCTTTCAGGTTACTACCAAGTCCCGATAGCACCGGAAGATCAACCAAAGACTACATTTACTTGTCCCTTTGGGACGTTTGCATTTCGAAGGATGCCATTCGGACTTTGCAATGCACCGGGAACATTTCAAAGGTGTATGCTTTCCATATTTTCTGATATGTTGGACAAGTGCATTGAGGTATTCATGGATGACTTTTCCATTTTTGGTAACTCCTTTGATGACTATTTGGAAAAGTTGACTCTAGTACTTAAAAGATGTATTGAATGTAATCTTACATTAAGTTGGGAAAAGAGTCACTTTATGGTTGATCATGGAATTGTTTTAGGGCATGTAATTTCCCATGAAGGGATTAAGGTAGACAAGGCTAAAGTTGAATTAATTGTGAACCTACCTCCACCCACATCAGTTAAGGGAATTAGAAGTTTTTTGGGACATGCAGGATTTTATAGGAGGTTCATAAAAGATTTTTCCAAAATTTCACGTCCTTTGTGTCATTTGTTAGGAAAAGATGTCCCATTTGTTTTTGATGAAAAGTGCTTAGAGGCTTTTAAAATTTTGAAAGAAAAACTAACTTCTGCCCCTATAATTGTTGCCCCAAATTGGGATTTGCCATTTGAAATTATGTGCGATGCATCGAATTTTGCCATTGGAGCTGTTTTGGGCCAAAGAGTGAATAAGTTGATGTGTGTAATTTATTATGCAAGTTTATCTTTAAATGATGCACAAGTAAATTACACAACCACTGAGAGAGAAATGTTAGCTGTGGTATTTGCACTAGACAAATTTAGATCTTACTTGATAGGTTCTAAGGTCATAGTATTCTCTGATCATACAGCCTTGAAATACCTATTGACCAAACCACAAGCTAAACCTAGGCTCATTAGATGGGTGTTGATGTTACAAGAATTCGATGTAGAAATCAAAGATAGGAAGGGAAGCGAAAATGTAGTGGCCGACCATCTTTCTAGACTTAACTCTTGTGAAAATAATGTTGAAATCGCTTGTGAAAATGCTTTTGAGAAATTCCCGGATGAACACTTGTTTTCCTTAACTCAAGCACCATGGTATGCTGATATTGCTAATTACCTTTCTTGTGGTGTAGTGAGAAAGGATTTGAGCTTCCAAGCAAAGAAGAGATTCCTGCATACATGTAAGTATTATTTTTGGGATGAACCTTACTTGTTTAGAATTTGCAGGGATGAAGTGATAAGAAGATGTGTGCCGGAAGAGGAACAAAAGCAAGTGCTACAATTTTGCCACAATTTGTATTGCGGGGGACACTTTGGAGGAAAAAAGACCGCGGAGAAAATTCTTCAAAGCGGTTTGTATTGGGCTACTCTTTTTAAGGATGCTTATCATTTTTGCATAAGATGTAATGAATGCCAAAGAGTAGGAAACATTAGCAAACGGAATGAAATGCCCCTGAATATTTTTATTGTGGTTGATATTTTTGATGTATGGGGAATCGATTTCATGGGGCCATTTCCCAAATCCTTTGGTTTTGAATATATTCTTCTAGCAGTGGATTATGTTTCCAAGTGGGTTGAAGCAATTCCCACTAGGACCAATGATGCTAATATTGTATTAAAATTTGTGAAGGAGAATATTTTGAGCAGGTTTGGAACCCCCAAGGCGATAGTGAGTGATGGAGGAAGCCATTTTTGCAACAAATGGTTTGAAAAGTTGATGACCAAGATGGGCATCCGACACAAGGTGGCAACTCCATATCATCCCCAAACATCCGGGCAAGCTGAGATTTCGAACAAGCAGATCAAGGGGATTTTAGAAAAGACAGTGAGCACAACTCGGAAGGACTGGTCAATCCGACTCTCGGAAGCATTGTGGGCTTATAGGACTGCTTATAAAACTCCGTTAGGAATGAGTCCTTATAGGTTGGTCTTTGGCAAGGCATGCCACCTCCCGGTGGAATTGGAGCACAAGGCTTATTGGGCAATAAAGACCACTAATATGGACTTAGGTGAAGCAAGGGAGCAAAGAATGCTGCAAATTTCCGAGCTTGATGAGCTTCGGACTGAAGCCTATGAGAGTTCGAGGATCTTCAAGGAAAAGACCAAAGCTATTCATGACAGGATGATTCTTCGAAGGACTTTTGAACCGGGAATGAAAGTCCTTCTCTTCAATTCAAGAATGCGGTTGTTTCCCGGGAAATTGAAGTCACGTTGGAGTGGACCCTTTCAAGTTACTCAAACATTTCCATATGGGGTTGTTGAGTTACTTAATTTAAAGACCAACGAGACGTTCAAGGTCAATGGACAAAGGGTAAAGCCCTACTTGGAAGACATCGAAGTTGCAAAAATGGTAGAAAGCATGGTGTTCATTGACGAATGATGCAACAGTGTCCAGCTATACGACATTAAAGAAGCGCTGAATGGGAGGCAACCCATCGGTTTGCATTTCTTTTCGCTGTTATAATCTTATATTTTGCAATTTTAATTTCATGTTGAGTTAAATAAAACGGAATAGGTACTTTGATCGGTTTTTATTTTTCTTGAATGTGTTTCAGGGTTAAATCAAGAAGAAGACTGCATCTTTGGTGATTTGGTGACACAAATAAACCAAATAAAAAAAATAAAAATAAAAATATTTCAAAACCATTTTGGCAGAAGCAGACATGGCCAGAGGTCCTGGCTGTGTCCTTGCCCGTGTCAAGAAATACCAAATGACACAGAAGCAGACACGGCCATAGGTCTTGGCCGTGTCTTTGCCCATGTCCAACAAGCATCAAAGTCACAGAGGCAGACACGGCCAGAGGTCCTGGCCGTGTCCTTGGCCGTGTCACACAGACACGGCCAAGCCTCTCCCCGTGTCACTCATATTGCCTTTCAATTTTTTTTTAATCCAGAAACAGACACATTCAAGGGACACGGCCGTGTCCATGGCCGTGTCCCTCAAAAACTATCAGACACGGCCAAGCTTCACCAAGCTTGGCCGTGTCACCTAAACTTTTTGTTTTAAAATCACGATTTTTGCCCAGCTGTTCATCCCTAAATCCCTAAATCTCTCTCTCTCCTCTCTCGTTCTCTCTAGCTCCCTCTCTCGATCTCTCTCTAAAAACCTCCATAGCCACCATCTTCAAGCTTCAAAATCAAAGTAAATCTTTCACTTTTCTTCACCAAAACTGATTTTAACCCATCCACTTCTTTTCTTTTCTCATTAAAATAAATTAAATTTGAGAAATTTTCATTTTCACCAAATCATCAAAATGACAAGAACAAAAACGGTGTCTCACCACAAAAGGACGCGACTTCCACCTTCAGCTCCATCTTCATCATCGTCAGCACCAAGGAGAGCAACTCTTCTAGCTCGGGGTTTCTTTCCGACGAGGTATGTTAACGAAGAATCCCTCGATGCTCTTAATATTCGAAATAATTTCTATGGATTTGTTCATAATCTTGGGTGGGATAGATTTGTTTCCCTTAAACCTTTGCAATTTGAGGAGCTTACATTGGAATTTTTAACCACACTTAAGGTTGAAAAAAATGATCAAAGAATTTGCATTAGGTTACACTTTAAACTGCTGGGGAGACAATTTGTGCTAAAAATTGATCAATTGAGCGATATATTTGGTTTTCACCAACAAGGGGAACAATGTGTGCCTAAGAGTTTTCGACAACAATTCGCATGGGGAGCTTTGGGCTCGGGTACCTATGTGGCCAAATCGGCCAAGGCTACGAAATTGAAAAATCCAGCCCTAAGGTACTTACACCGATTTATGTCGTGTGGATTTTTTGCAAGAAAAGAAAGCACAGGGGTTGTAGAACTAAGAGAACTATACTTTTTAGACTGTGCTAGCAATAACGTACCCGTTTGTACCGGCTATTGGTTAGCCGATGTGTTTGACAGTGTGGGACATAAAAAGCGGGGTGCCATTTGTATCGGAGGATTAGTTACAATTTTAGCAATGGCACTCCTTGATGATTTTGACCCGAGCAATTGCCGACTGACTAAGATATCGAGGAATGATTCATTAGATCTTGCCACCCTAAAGAAAATGCGCATGGTTTCAAGAAAAGGAGGAGCGTATGTTATGGGTTCAGTTGAGACTGAGGTCCTAGAGGGCCGCCAAAAGAGAGCACGAGTCGAGGAGGATTCCGACTCGGATTCTCTAAATTTAGATGAAGATGCTCCAATACCGAACAATCAGGAGCTCCTTCATAGGATTGAAGCATTGGAAAGCAGGGTTGACTGAAACCATGCTGCAGCCATGGAACAAATTGACCGTAATCATACTGCAGTCATGGAACAAATGGACCTAATCAACAGCAACCTCGCTAAAATTCTGAGCCTTCACCCATCAGCGGCATCATCGTCCTATCCTCCACCACCGTAGATCCTACCAGCTCCAACCTTTTGACATCACTTGTTAATTTCTTATTTGTAGTTATTTCATGTTTTTGTTGTTTCGGATTTTAATGTTAACTCTTTATATTATGTTTATTTTATATATTGTATTTTGCTCTTGAACAATGGTTGTTTGTGGATGAAAAGGTAGCACTTGCGTCACAAAGGATCGATGGAAAAACAGGTTGTACCTTAACTTTTTACTTTACATATCGTTGTTTCCATTGAGGACAATGTAAAACTTAAGTGTGGGGTGTGTGCTAAGCCTTTTGTTCATGAATATAAATTGTCTATTTTCGTAAATGTTTTTGTTTTGTTATTTTCGTAAGTGTTCTTGTTTTGTTAAGTTTCTTCTTTTGTTTTATAATTGATTTTGATGTATATTAATAAGTTCAATTGTTATAAGAATGTTGATAGATGACTTTTAAATTTTTGAAACATGAATTTGAGGATTGATTAGAGTTAGTACTTATTGTCAATTTTGATGGTTATTCTTTGCATTGCCATTAACTAGTGAGGAATTGAGCCATCAACTTATCATTCTCTTTATGTGTGAACATCTTTGATTGATGAAGTACTAGAACTTGCTTTGACATGCATTTTGAGACTATATAAAAATTTCAATTAAGCATCAACATGATTAAGGCAATTTAGGGCAACCCATTTTGGCTTAAAAAGACCAACCTTACATCCGACCTTAGTTCACCAACTTTGAGCTTATTTCATTTTCCCTTCTTTCTTTTTCACAACACTGTCGGCTTGAACCATTATAATTTAACTTTACCCGTTCATTAGATCAAGAGCATTTCAAGAGCATTAATGGAGTGTTGTGCTTAATAAAGTGTGGGGTTGAACTCAATAGGCTCTAAATTACAAATTATTGTACTCTTTAGTTGGATACCCTATATATAAAAAAAATAATAAAAATAAAAAAAATATAAATAAATAATTGATGAAATAAATAAAGAAAATCAAAATAATAGTTGTTGTTCTTGTGGGAAGGGTTGTATTGAGTTTGGAAATCATCTTTGCAAATTAAACAAATGGGATTGTTGATCATGCAACATTGCTTACTTCACTCTTGAAGTACTCTTGACCTAAATGAACTAAATCACTCTCCCAAATGTCATACCTTTCCCTTAGCCCCATTACAACCAAATAAAAGACCTTATGATTGATGCTTGATTGTGATTAGGTGGTGGAGAATTGATTGATAAGCAAGCCTATAGTCCTAATCTTTCATTGAATGTTGAGAGCTTAAACACTACCCAATTAAACACTTGAGAGGTTTTGTAAGGGAGTGACAATTTTGGTATGCATTGATTGACCATTAAGTTACTTGAGTACCGATTATTCTCGATTCGATTATGATTGCGGATTTAATAAGATGGGAGTCTTAATGCATCCTTATAACTCTTGAACTTGACAATATCATCTTGTTTTATTTGTTTTGATTCTAACTTTGCTTGGGGACAAGCAAAGGATTAAGTGTGGGGTAATTGTTTAGATCAATTTTGTATACATTTTCTATGATGTTTTCGTTGGTTTTAAGTTAATTTCCATGTTTAATTGTACTTAAATATGTTTGAAGTTGTTGATTTAGGTTGAAGTACACTTGATGGAGCTAAGGAATCAAAAATGGGTGAACTTGTTGAAGAAAACAAGTGACACGGCCAAGCTTGCCAAGGCTTGGCCGTGTCCCTCATCAGAAGAAGAAGAATCAAGGACAAACATGAGACACGGCCAGGACTAACATCGCTTGGCCGTGTCCCTCAAGGAAACAAGTCCAGTAGTGAACACGGCCAGGAGACACGGCCAAGCCATTGGCCGTGTCTCTCCAAGGGAACAAAAGAGCAAAGAAGAAAAGAAAGATACAGAAACAGACACCATCACTGAACACGGCCAGGACACTGGCCGTGTCACATGACACGGCCGTGTCTTTGGCCGTGTCTCACAAGGACAAGCACACAGAATGGGACACGGCCAGGAGATTGGCCGTGTCCCCAAGTAAGAAAGTCACTAGACACGGCCAAGTTCCATTTGGCTTGGCCGTGTCACCCTGGGCCCTTAGCTGATTTGCACGAGAAATGAGCTGGTGTGTTTTTAGTGGGAGACAAAAGAATAAAAAAGAGTGAAAAGTGGGAGGATTTTATGGAAGAAAGGTATAAAGAAATTAGTAAGTGGGAGACAAGGCATTATGGGTGTCTTAAACAATTGAAAGTGGAAGAGCATGGGGATTAAAAAAGGGGATTTTGAATTAATTTAGGGGACATTCTCTACACTTCCCACTTGTTCTTAATCTTCCTCATCTTCTTCCTTGGTTCTTGGCTTGAGAGAGCAAGACCATTCACCATTTCCATTTACCATTCCTTCACACACACCAAGAGCAAAATCAATTGTTGGCTTTGAAGCGAGTTATTAGTTCTTAAGAATTAGGGTTTTAAGAGGCTTGATTGGAGGGTTGAGAATTTGAGAAAGCTATCATCCACTCCTTCAAGAAGAGAACCAATTGTTCAAGAGAGCTGGAAGTTCATCATTACACACCAAGAAGGAGCCACGAAAGAGACGAGAGTCCGATTGTTAGCATCTTCAAAAAGGGGTTTTCCTAACTCTTCCTTGTATTCCATTTCTTATTTGTTATTGTGTATTAAGAACATTAATATTGCAATGTATAATTTTGATTTGGTTTATATTGAATTGAGTATTTATTTAAAACATATGATGAGCTAAATTACTCATGCTTGGGGTTGTAGTATATTTGATTAAATGATTTGATTTGATGATTCCATTGATATACCTTGTTATTTGTTGATTGCATTGAATTAAAGGTAAATTGATAGAATGGCCACCTATTGATTACTTAATATTGAATGACGAACCGAGAGGAGAAGTTTAATATCAGAACTATGCAATTGACTACCCTAAGAATGAATTAGAAATATAAGTTCAAGGGTTTATTAATTCGATGATGTTAAACAATTGGTTGTTGTTAATTCATAAATGTGAGAACTAGTGAATTGATAATTGGCTAATTAATCTTAAGAAACAAATTAAGATTCAAGGTTATATTAATGGATAATCGGATAATTGAACATTTGATTAAATAGACCTACAACCCTTGGCATCATTTCCATAATTGAAATTCTCTTGCATAAAATCACTCGTTTTAATTTCTAAGGATAATTACGGTCCACCAATTCAATCACAAAATCGAATTTATTATTCCATGCTAATCGAACTATTACTTGCAAGTCCTTCCTTGGGAAATGACCTTGGGGCAATCACCGTCACTACAATAGCCTCGTATACTTGCGAGTGCCGCTTTGTGATAGTGTTGATTTAAGAGCAACACTGGGCACCACGTACAACCTTTAATTCGTATTATACAAATATAGATAATCTATGGAGGCAATCTTGAAGCACATCATCCACATCATACCCATGATTATTAAGGTATTCTCCACATACCTTTACAACATATACACATCTACACACACTTTTGTTAATGTTATAATTATACGTCAACCTAGGACATCCATGGAATATTAGACTATATTATAAGCCTTATATACATACATACATACATATATATATATAATACATACATCATACATCAACCTACACTAAACTCTTCAGCTTCTAGTGGAAAAGAAACCAAGAACCAGTTATCTTTGTCCAATAAAATTTGGAAACTGTAGATGAATGGTTGAGTCATCAACTCAGTGAGTAAAGCGAGGCAATGCATGAAACGATGAATGTGGTTACACTAGGTTCATGAAGTACTAGTAGTAACAATAGTAATAAAATATTCTCTATTCAAATAAATGGCAATATTGAGAGGTAGAAGTTATGTTAGATTTAGATAGTTTAATAGTTCACTATATTATATACAAAGAGTAGAGAGGCTTATAACCTTAAGTAGGGCAATAACTTTTCCTTTAAACAAGAGCTCTATGTATACATAACTTAGTGGTTTAAAACCCGTTTAAGGTTGGATCTTATTAAGGAATTAGATCCAAGTATGCATATAACAAATATAACTAGTATGATTCCAATCAAGGTATCAATAACTATATGAAAGAGGGGCCAACATCTCAAGTTACAATGTAGCTCACAAAAAGAAAGTCTATAAAAGATTACCTAAGGGTTCAATAGTCCACATCGTCTTGCCAACTATGCTTAAGGAATAATAAAGGGTTCTATCGTTTGAACATTATTCAAAATTGCCAAAGGTAAAGATTTGAGTCATAGGCTATGCTCTAAAACTTTAGAGGATATAGAGCGTATGAAAAATATCCCTTATAAAAGTACTTTTGGAATTCTATATATATGCAATAATGTGTACAAGACTTGATATTTGCTTTCTCATTAGGTTGAAAAGAAAATATGAATAGGTTTAGTACTTTGAAAAAGTAGCTAAAAGCATATTAACACAAAAATATCTTTTGTTAGAGTTATAGTTATACATATGGAAGTGGACGTGAAATACATATCTAAGCATTAGATGTTCCTTTAACAAAACTTATTCCTAAAGATGTTGTTATGCATACAAGGTCTTAAGGACTATATAGATGTTAATGTATTTACATTATTTTTTTGTTTTTTTCTGAAACTATGTTCACATAGTTATTTTATTAATACTAAAATATTATATAAGAACAGGTCAAGCATAATACAAATTAACTTTCTCATATGGTTAATTGCTTTCTATTTATCTACGTGATAAGTGAAGATGAGATCAGTTTCAAGAATTTTATCTAGGTGATAATAAGCTTGTACTTGAAACAAGATGGTCATCTCTTTTATTTATTATGCTAGTTACATATGACTATATTTTTTTTCTAAGTTGCCAGATGTGAGTTCTGAATGAACATGAGTAGATATGTGAATTCCAGTTAGGTATTAAGTGTGTCTAAACAGTCATCTGCATGGTTTTTTGAATCAAAATATATTTTTGATAAACATATGCTCCATGGGAAAAGGAAGAACACTATGACATGTGTTTTGTATCATATATGCAAAATGTTGTCTCTAAGGGGGACAAAAGCATATAATCTCAACTTTTGTCAATGTGAGACCCTTGATAATTCCGGTTCTCAAAGTTAACCTTATGACTTTGGTTGGTTCTCGAGATATGATTAAATGTTTGCTTAGGGTGTTATTAGAGGGTTATGAATGATTCAACCTAATATGACATTTCTAGAAAAGTGAATTTAGTTATGATCGAGGGAACTAAACTAGAAAAAAGATTACTTGATACTCACTTTCTTTTTGTATTCATTGGTTAACCAGTTAGGTTTGTGTGCTTATATAACTATTAATAAAAATTATCTTGAGATCGGTCAAATATAATAGAAACATGATAAGTAATTTGGGGTAAAACATATTTTATCTACTCTGAAATCATTTCTCAAAATGAGATGTTATATTCTTAACATATGTATGGCTTAGAACACTAGTAGTATGCCGGTCGCATGGTCTATTAGCTTAGTACGAACTACATATAAAATTTGCTTCAAGCAGCATATGTCTAGTCATGTATGAGTAAGAGATGTTGGTTTTATTAAGTTGCCTATGAAGAGTGAATAGACCCATGGATTATGGATAAACTCTAATAATTATATTAAATAACTAAATATTATTTTAGATAATAAAAAAGATATTAGAGAGTTTGAGTGGGATTAGAAAATCCCACAAAGATAAAAGATATTGTTTAGATAATATCTAATGGATTTTAATCATCCAAAATCATAATCATCTAAAGAGAAAAAAAAAATAAATATCAGTTTATCTCTTCTCTCTTTCTCCTTCACCATCTTCTTCTTATTTCTTCATAATAAGCTATTCTGCGTGAATAATGGATAAAAACTGAGTAGTAATGGGGTATTTAGAAAGTAAAGGTTTTTTCCTCTATGGTGATTGTAATACCCCATAAAATAAAATAATATATATAATAAAATAATATAATAAAAATATAATAAAAATAAAAATAAAAAAAGAAAGGGAATGAAGGAAAAAGGAGGAGAGAGGAAAAGAAAAGAAAATAAAGAAGAAAGAGAGAGAAAAGTGATCGGAGAAAATTTCAGATCTACTGCCGTCAGGTGCTCGAATTTTGACACGCACCGGACTAGGAGAATCACCTCTCAACGATGCTTCCAACACCACCAGTCTCGTCGTCAACGGCCGCCGAACAGCTGCTCATGCTCCGTCTAAAGACCCTTGGGCAGTGCACCGCCGATGACTTTGGTCGAACTTTTCAACCATTTTTTGTCTCCTTTCTTAGCGATTCAGGTACCATTTGACTCCTCTCCTCGTAAGCTTCATTTTGGTATATCATTTCTAATTTTGGAGCAAGTTCAATTTGACCGGAATCCGGCCAAGGTCGAACCTTCCGACTGGTTTTTCGGCCAGATTCTAGCAAGTGAGGGAGAGTGGTATATATTTTTGGAATCTTCTCATCAAGATGAACGCATGGGTACCAAATTTATTACCGGATTCTTCCGTCAAAAATTTTCCAGTGAGGCAACGACAAAGGTCCAATCAGTGTTAATTTTTGATAAAAAATTTCGCGCGTTAATTAATTAATTTATCGGACTTTAAATAAATAGTATCGGCAAGGATGATGATTAAATTTTAATAATTAAATTTAAATTATTAAATAAATTAATTATGTAAATATCAAAAATTCGAAGATCGAATCTAAATTAAAATTATAGTTGTCTAGTTAATTTCAAATTATAAAATACTTTATTCTAGAGTTTTTAATTGTATTATTGTAATAATTTCTGATAATTTATTGAGACCATCCGATTCTAAATTTCGACACTCCGGGACTGAGCAGTTATCGGATCTTTCCTTCTGAACTGTGAGTGATACTTTCTAATATACTTTTCTGTATTTTATGCATTAACATTTAATGTATATTCGTATATAAATATTATACACTATTTATAATTTTAAAATTTTTGCATTTGTGGTTGTGCACACATATGATAATGTTGAATTGTGATTGCCGAATAGAATTAGAATTATATGAAACCACGTAGGATATGATTGGATTATGATAATAGATAAATGATGATATTACGATGAATTTAGAACTGATATGACGGCGAAAAAATTTTTATGCTCAGCACTGCTTGTCAGTCGAGTAGCGTTGTTTAGCTTAGACTGTGACGGCGGATCCCATATGAATTAGAATTAAGGGACCATGTTAATAAGAGTGCCAAATATGAGGGATCGGCTCCTCTAATTTGAGGTTTAGAATAATTTTTCATGGACTATATTTTATCCGTGGATATTTATATGATTGGATGTGTGACTGGCACAATGCATTGGTATGACATTTATAATGTTGGTATAGAACCAGAGCAGGATATCAAATAAATATATTGGTCGGTATCATTCACTGAATCGAGACGCTCACCCCTATCTTACTATTTTTTTTTCCAGGTTCTAAAGGTGAGCATTTATGATAATGTTCAAAGACACTGCTTTTCTTTTTCCGATAGTAAATTTTATGTATAAAATAGTTGAAAATTATGTTTATTTTTATGTTTATTTTTGTTTTGGTCTGTATTTCTAATTTTAGAGATTCTGTAAATCATAAATGTTGAATTATTATATTTAGTTATGTAATTTAATAAATGATGTGATAATTTAAATATTTTTACTATTATTTTTTATCAGGCTGACTGTGGGATTTGGTATCTTAAGTTTCTCACCCCTCAGTACTGATCACGTGCCTTTGAAATCGGGTCATAAGAGTGATTGCCCTTCGTAATTAAGATACAAGCTGCGATTTAAGTTTTTTAGGGATCCGTTAAATTAGCATTTCACCCTTCTTATTATGTATAGTTTATTTGCAATATTTAGAATATTATCAAAATTAGAATTTAATATCAACTGGAAATTAAGTGATTTCTGAATGCAATCTAATTTATGCTATTTTTAAAGTAAATAAATTGATTTAGAAATATCACAAACTAATTTAATAATTTGTAACTGGCTATATTTATTTATTTTTTAAAAAAATTATAATAAACATTATGTTTAAAAAATTAAATTAATATATAAACTCTAAGAAGGAATAAAAATTATTACCATTTATGTGAAAATAAATTTAGTTTTAAAATTAATATATTGGTACAATTTTTGTTTTGTTTTTATTTTAGCTCTCTATTATCCTTTTATTTCTTTTCATTTATTTTATTTGATTAATAAAAATTAGAAAATTAATTAATTAATTAATTAACTATTATTGTTAATTAAAATTAATAAAAAAAATAAAAATTTAATACTGGCAAAGTATATTTTTAGAAAAATTGAAAATTAATCAAATGAGAAAATTATAAAACCTTTTGCAATTACTGTTATATTTAGTTCCTAACAGGGGCGGAGCTGGGGGGTCGTGTGGGGACTGACGACCCCCCCTCGCCGGTGGCAATGAACAAATATATAGGGTCCAGCGCCGCCGGCCATGAGTGTTACAGAGAGAACGGGAGAGCTCCCCCCCCCCCCCCCCTCTGTGCTTGCTGCCTTGCTCCGCCTGCGAGAGAAGAAGAAACAAAGGCAAAAAATTAAAGCGCCTGCCTGCCTTGTCTTGCTACTGCAACTGCGTGAGAGGTTGAAGACAACCTCTCATGTGAAATTATAATTTTGCCCCTCGGGGCTTTAAATTTTTTTTTTTAATTTTATTAAGTGAAACGGCGTCGTTTCACTTGAAACAGTTTTTAAAAAAAAATAAAGCCAGCAGCAAACGAGTGAGAGGCCAGGCGAGAGTTTGAGAGAGGCAGAGAGCAGAGATAGAGTGACACAGAGGGGCAGAGATCTGAGAGAGAAGAATGGACGTCGGATGGAGAGGAGTGGCGATGCCGACGCTGCAACACTGAGCCACCGCCCACCGAAAACGGTGATGGAGAGGACCGAGCCGGCAACCAGGTTTTTTAAATTTCTGTAATTTTTTTTAATTTTATTAGTTAATTTGTTATTTTTTTGTAATTATTATATTTTAGGTTAATAAAATTGAGGATTTAGATTATATATTGGGTTTTAATTTTAAATATAGAATGTAGATTAATTAGTTGAATTAATTGATTTTATTGTGTTTTGTGAATTTATGATAATTTGTTTTAGGTTAAAAATTGGAGATTTGATAATTTTTATTTTAGGTAAATAATTGGAGATTTTTTTATATATAAAATAGATTATATATTGGGTTTTAAATGTAAAATATAGTTTATTAATTAGTTAAATTAATTATATTTATTGTGTTTTGTGAATTTATGATAATTTTTTTAGGTTAAAATTTGGAGATTTGATAATTTTTATTTTAGGTAAATAATTGGAGATTTTTTTATTTATAAAATAGATTATATATTGGGTTTTAAATGTATAATATAGTTTATTAATTAGTTAAATTAATTATATTTATTGTGTTTTGTGAATTTATGATAATTTTTTTTAGGTTAAAAATGGTAATTTGATAATTTTTATTTTAGGTAAAGAATTGGAGATTTTTTTATATATAAAATAGATTATATGTTGGGTTTTAAATGTAGAATATAGTTTATTAATTAGTTAAATTAATTATATTTATTGTGTTTTGTGAATTTGTGATAATTTTTTATTTTAGGTAAAAAAATTAGGGATTTTATTTTTATATATAGAATATAGTTTATAATGTTTAATCAATTGGTTTTTAAATATAGAATATAATTTATTAATTATGTTGTATTAATTGAATTTACTTTTATTATTTGTATTTGTGATTATTAGGATTTAGGTAAATTTTGATAATTTATTTTCTATATAAATATAGATTGTTGTTTATTTGAATTTTAATTAATTATAATAATTTAATTAAAATGATGTGTTGTGATTATGTTGAATTAATTGCTTTTGTTAGTGTTTTGTGAATTGTTATTAGGTTTTAAATATAAAATGCAATTTAATGTCTTGTTATTGTTTAAAATGTTGAATATAACTTAGGTTAAATTAATTCTCAATTGAACAGATATGGATAAATTTGTGATCAAGACTAAGAGAATACGGAATGAATATGGTGAATCCTCTAATATCCCTATTCTGACACCGATCCCTACATTAAGTAGTCATGCAAGTCAGGAGGTATCTAGTGATGATATAAGGCATCCGGATATTAGTTTTAATTATATTGTGGGTGACCCCGCATTGCGTAAACCTATTTATGAGTTTGATGTTGAGATTATGGATGATGTTAGAAGACAATATGTGGCTAAAGGTCCTTGCCAACCACGTGGCCATAATTTTCCCCAAACAGAATTTGGAAAAATTATGAGGAATTTTAGAAAGAATTGGTACTCTAAATTTGAGTGGTTGGAATATAGTATTTCCAAAGATGCAGCATTTTGTTTATGGTGTTATCTTTTTAGTTCGACTAGAGGATCAAAACGAGGAGATAATGTATTCACAGAAATTGGATTTCGCAATTGGAAAAAGGCCACGGAGAGATTTAATGAACACGTTGGCGGTTCCAATAGTCCACACAATAATGCAAGAGTATTGTATGTTGGTTTCAAAAATCAAAGATAAAGTGTGTCTCATATATTATCTTCCCACAGCCAAGAGCAAGAGAGGCATTGTCGAACATGTTTGACAGGTGTTGTTGACTGTATACGTTTTCTTTTAGCAAATGGCTTAGCTTTTCGAGGACATGATGAGTCAGAAAAGTCTTTTTGCCGGGGTAATTTTCTTGAACTTCTCAATTGGTACAGTCAATGCAATATTGATGTTGGAAATGTAGTTAATTCAAATGCTCCTGGAAATAATCAACTCACTTCTCCACATATCCAGAAACAAATAGTGAGTGCTTATGCTTTAGAGACAACACTAACTATTATTAAGGATGTTGGTGATGACTTTTACTCTATATTAATTGATAAGGCTCGAGATAATTCTTTAAAAGAATAAATGGATGTGGTATTGAGATATGTTAACAAGTTGGGACAAGTGATGGAGCGATTAGTTGGAGTGGTACATCTGAGTGACACATCTACTTTGTCTTTAAAAAGTGCACTTGAAAATTTCTTTGCAAACATGGGTTATCACTAAGTAGAGTTCGAGGCCAAGGTTATGATGGGGCTTCTAATATGCGAGGTGAATTCAATGGGTTAAAAACCCTCATTTTAAATAAAAATCCCCAAGCAAGATATATTCATTGTTTCGCTCATCAACTCCAATTAGTGCTTGTAGCAGCAGCGAGGAGCAATAGATATGTGAGTAATTTTTTTGAATATATTACAATGATTGTGAATATGGTTGGAGTTTCATGTAAAAGGAGAGATGCTCTCCGTCAAAAACAGCATGATGAAATCGTTCAACGTTTGGAAAGAGGTGATATTTAATCAAGAAGAGGATTACATCAAGAAATAAGTTTGGCTCGACCCAGTGACACGCGTTGGGGTTCTCATTATAAAACAATTGTGCGGCTTCTGTCTATGTGGTCAGCAGTAAAAGCGGTTCTTGAAAACATAATAGGCGATGGAGCTGAACAAAGAACTTAAGGGACATCTGTGGGCTTGATTGATAAAATGGAAAGTTATGATTTTATTTTCATTACTTATTTAATGAAGACAGTTTTAGGACTGACAAATGATCTATCTCAAGTCTTACAACGAAAAGATCAATGCATGGACAATGTTGTACATTTAATTGCAACGGTCAAATAGCAATTGCAAGACTTCAGGGAAAATGGATGGGATGAATTATTACAAGATGTCAATGATTTTTGTATAGATCACGATGTCACAGTCCCTAATATGGAAGATAATGTTCCGGGTCATCTACGTTCTAAGCGTGCTGGTATTCCCATTACTTATTATCACTACTTTCGAGTGGAAATATTTTGTCAGGTAATTATTCTTCTTCGTATTATGATACTAAAACTATTTATAATACAACTTAATTTTCTTTTATTCAATACTAGGTTGTTGATTTTATTACACAAGAAATGGAAAATCGGTTTACAGAAACAAGTTCGGAATTGCTTTTATGCATTGCTTGTCTTTCACCTATAAATTCATTCTCCAACTTCAAGCGATCTCGATTACTTCGTCTTGCTGAACTATATCCAAATGATTTCTCCAATACTGATCGAATGATACTTGAAGATCAACTTAAGACCTACATTGCTGATGTAAGAAGAAATACAGCTTTCTCAGACCTCCATGACATTGGAACTCTTGCTTAGAAAATGGTTGAGACAGGTTATGACATTATGTTTCCTTTGGTATATCTGCTTGTCAAGTTAGCTTTAGTCTTACCTGTTGCAACTGCTACTGTTGAGAGAGCTTTTTCAACAATGAACATTATCAAGACGGATTTGCGCAATAAAATAGGAGATGATTTTCTGACCGATTGCTTGGTGTGTTATGTGGAGAAGGAAATTTTTGTAAAAATTGAAAATGAAGCTATTATGCAACATTTTCAAAAAATGCAAACTCTAGAATATAATTACCACCTCTTAGGTGTAGTCAATCTAGTAATGTAAATTAATTGTTGAACTATTGTAATATTAAATATTCAATTTTATTCATAATTCGTCTGTATTTTTTTCTCTTGGTAATTTTGCCCCCCCCCCTCATTGTTGAAAAAGCTCTCTCAACAGTAGCAGTTGCAACAGGTATGACGGATTTGCGCAATAAAATAGGAGATGATTTTCTGACCAATTGCTTGGTGTGTTATGTGGAGAAGGAAATTTTTGTAAAATTGAAAATGAAATTATTATGCAACATTTTCAAAAAATGCAAACTCGTAGAATATAATTACCACCTCTTAGGTGTAGTCAATCTAGTAATGTAAATTAATTGTTGAACTATTGTAATATAAAATATTAAATTTTATTCATAATTCGTCTGTATTTTTTTTCTCTTGGTAATTTTGCCCCCCCCCCCCCTCCCCCCCTCAACAAGTCTCTGATTCCGCCACTGGTTCCTAATATATCTGAAAGAGTCTATCTCTTGTTTAGAATAATAATAATATTTTTATAGAGATGAATGATGGTAAGTTGATTTATAAATAAATGGATAGCTTAAGAACACACTATAAAAAGGTTATAATTAGAATCTTTCATATGATTAATATATCAATTTCTTCTTAGGAGTAATTACAAAACTAAACTAAAAAGAAAAGTAAATTTCAAAAACACAGAACATTAAAAAAAGGTTTCAATTTGACGTAACGAAATATTTTAAATTACAAAAATACGGTGATGGTTTACTGAACATGAAGACAAATATAGCAACTACTCTTGAGCCTTTAAAATGTTTATTTTTTAAGACAAATTTAAAATTAAATTCCTTTTTTATATTATTTATATTTTTTGTTATATATTATTATATGTCTCATGTATCAACATATAACTAAATCTATAATAGTTTTATATTTTTATATTTTTTAAAAAAAATTAACAATTATATGTTATTATATGTAATATATATCGACATATAACTAAATATATAATAGTTTTATACTCTTAATCTTTTAAAATTTAACACATATATATTGTTATACGTAACATATATCAATATATAACTAAACACATAATAATTTTATACTTTTATTCTTTTAAAATTTAATATATATGTTGTTATATGTAATTTATATCGACATATATAACTAAACATATATTACTTTAATTCTCTTATTCTTTTAAATTTTAATATGTATATATTATTATATATAATATATATAGACATACAACTAAATATATATCCACATATATTTAGTTATATATAACAAATATCCACATGTACTATTATTATTTTCAAATTCAATATATATATTTAATTATATATAATATATACTCATATAAAACTGAACATATAATAGTTATGTATGTTATTATTTTTAAATTCAATTTATCTATCTAGTTATATATAATATATACCAACATATATCTACATATATCGACATATACCTATATATATGTAACATATATATGTCTAGTTATATATAATATATATTGACATATATTAATATATACTGATATATTTTCATATATACCGACATGTACCCACATATATTGCTATTTTTTAATTAAAGTATATGTATCATATACCGAATTATATCGACATATGCCCACATATATTATTTTTATTTAATAAAAGTATATGTAACATATACTGAATTATATCTTCATGTATGTAATATATATATATATCTAGTTATATGTAACATATATCCATATATATCTACATATATATACATTAATATATACCGGCATAAACCGACATATATGTAGCATATACTGCTATTCTCTTGCAACATATATCCATATATATCTAGTTATATTTAACATATAATAACATATATTGTTATTTTTTTGGTATATCTAATTATATATAAAATATAGCCACATATAAATAAATATATAAAATAGTTATATATTGACATATAAGTATATTATAACTATAACTACATATATCTATCGTCTTTCTAAAAAATATCAATATCTGGCTGTAATATTTTAATATATGAAGGTATATGTAGCATATGTCTATATATACCAATATATATTGTATCATATGTCTATATATACCCACATACATTGTAGCATATGTCTACATATATCAGTGTGCAGCTGTAATATCTCAGTACATGAAGGTATATATAGTATATACCTATATATACTTGCATATATTGTTATTTTTTATAGTATATATATATAATATATATTGACATATACCAACATATACCGACATATATTATATATATTATTATTTTTTAGTTAAAGTATATATAACATATACCCACATATATGTAACATATACTATTATTCTTTTACAACCCACATATATCTAGTTATATATAATATAAATCAACATCTACTTACATATATCATATTTGTTTTAGTGTATAATAAACTATATTTATATTAAATAGGCCCAATAAATTTATAAGTTACCTAATATATCTTATTTCTTTATTGCTTATTAAATTGCATATTTTGTTAGATGACATGATTTATTACTTGTGTATTTATGACTTTTTTCATTATTTTCTTTTTTTATTTATTTCTCAATTTTTTGTATTTATTATTTTCCGTATTAAAATTATACATTCATATATATTAGGAATAAAAAATTCATAAAAAATTTAATTAAAAAATTAAAAATTTAATAAAAAATTACATATGCCAAAATAACAATATGCATGAAACTGCAACATCTTGATTTAAAGATTATATACATATTGTTATGTGGTTCATTTTTATATGCTGAATGATATGAAATTTTAAAATAATTATTATTCATGTTAAAACTATTGTGAATTTATAATTTATTCATTTATATAAAAAATTATTATATTAAAATTATTCATTTTTATTCATATTAAAATTATTGTGAATTTAAAATATATTTATTTATATTAAGAATTATTACACTAAAATTATTCAATTTTTATTTATTGTGAATTTACTCATTTGATAAAATTCTTAACATGGCCACTAAAGCAACTGGAAAAAAGTACGGGATTGAAAGTTAGTAAATAAAACAAATCCATATAAAAGAAAAAGAAAAAATAACTAAGTCTTATTAAAATCAAAATGAAATCTAAAAAAACAAAAAGCAGTATATGGTATAAATTCTTCTTCTTTTTATTCGTTTCCACACCTATGCATAATTGGTATACTCTTGAAGACTTTTTTTTTTTCACGTTTGTCAAATTATTTATTATATTTATAAATTATTTATCAAAATATTAAAATTTATCAAAATATTTATTAAAATATTAATTTTTATTAATTTATAATGAGTCTATAATAAATTTATTATGAACTTATAAATTTTTCATAATTTATTATAAATTTATAATAAAATGACTAAAATAAAAATGGTATAAAAATAAAAATTATAAAAAAATATAATAAAGAGTGTCATATTCTTTAAAAAAGCCTTACATACAAGATATGGTGCCAAGAGAAATGCCAGCAACGCTCGTTTGCCTAATAAATAATTATACATTTATTTTATTATTAATCATAAATATTTTTTTAATTAATAAATATATTTTTTATTTCATAAAAAATAAAAATATAATAATTTTATTAAAAATATATATTTTTTATATTTTTTATTATATCCTTAATATATTTAACACTAAGTAATATTATCTATGAATATAATAGATATTTAATATATTAAATAATTTATTAAAATAACATGTGTAATGTAATTCAGTATAAATGAAAAAATAAAGTGTAAGAAAATTTGTTTTATCGCAAAGAGAAAAAAAAAAGTAAAAGAAAATTACTGGTTACACATTTTAGGCCAAGATACACCGATAAATAAGAATAATTTTTTTAAAATTATTTATTAGTAGTTTTTAATTTTCTAAAAAAGGCTATAAGTGTTAATATTCAAGTGATTTATTATTTTAAGTAAGAATTATAACATTTAAGTGATTTGCCATTTCAATTAAAAATTCTAATTGCGATACAATTTTTTATTAATTGGGGTATAATTTATTGTAAAATGAAATTTATTTTGCGGCTGATGGTATAAGTTTATAGTTATGCATTAAATGGAACAATAAATTAGAAACTAATAAGTATTTGAACGAGTGCTGCGAAGGAGAGCGTTGGTATTCTTTGGGGATGGCAAAATTATTTTGTGTCCGAAAAAGCACGAAGGGGCTAACAACCGAATAGACCAAACTGCTTAACTTTCTCCGGTCACTGACTCAAACCTCAGACAGCTTTCCAAAGTTCTATCCAACGGTGCTTTTTCTTTTGTTTCTTGTTTCCCTTCTTTCGTAAAATCCAATGTTGATTTCTCTTCAAACCCATCACCCATTTTCTCTATTTCCTACCCTTACTCATTAATTCTATCGCCATTAAAGATCGTTTCTTTCTACTTGGGTACCCATCAAATTGGTTGCTTTTTGGCTTATAAAATAAAGAAAAAGCTCAAAAGTCATTGATTTTGAGTGCATGGCTCTTCACTCTAGCTGTTTTTGCTTTGGTGGTGTTGTTCATTCGGTTACTTTCAGACGCTGGAATGTCAGAGCTTCATCTGGTTTCTCTTCTCCTCCTCTTGTTTCCTTTCCTCGATTCAGCTTACAAGGTAGCAAATTCTTACTTCTTGAAATTGAGAAATGAAAATGCTCTTCCTTTTTATCTTTGGGAATTTCTTTTTTAACCTTTTAATTTGATACTCTTGTGTTGTATTTATCTGATGAGTGCACTTGACAATCTTTTACACCAGGTTCAGTCAGAGTTAGTGCTGATTGATAATTTATTAATCATTTCCTTAAATTGTTTTTAACCGGATTAATATCTTGCCTTTTCTTCCTGTTTCTATAAAAGCTTGCTTGTTCTTGGTCCTTAGAGAGGGTTTCAGCATAGGTGGTTGGACTCCATGCTAAGGAGGTTTTGGTGGATCACAAACGGCTTCATAGAGCTAAATTAAAGTAGCTTGTTAACAGAATAAATCAAATTGTTGCCACTTAAAGAAATTTTATAACTGTTGTATGATTAATGCCTAGAGGGACCTTATAAGGTTTCTTTGGTCATGGCTATATTTTTCACATTGAAGTTCTATCAGCTCAATTCTGAGATTGTCACTTTTGGCAGGTTACTTGATTATTACATTTCACATATAAACTCATAATTTAATTTCTGTTTTAATGATCTATTTAATTGCATAACCACATTTCTTTTTGTTTCTATCTTTCTACAGCTGTTAACTTTGTTGCCTGCTCACCACTTTTATTTGTCTTAGGTAAAGCATTTGCGGGTGATGCGTTAACTGAAAACAAAGACTCCTCCCTGGTGGTTTGCTTTGGGGAAATGTTAATTGATTTTGTCCCAACCATCAATGGTCTTTCACTGGCAGATGCACCTGCATTTAAAAAGGCTGCAGGAGGTGCACCTGCAAATGTTGCAGTTGGTATTGCTCGACTCGGTGGCTCCTCGGCTTTTATTGGGAAGGTACCTCAATAACTATGTTCACACTTTCTGATATACATTATTAGGTATATAAAAAAAAAGTAGTATCTGTTGAATGACCGCATATCAACACAGAGAAGGATTGATAGGTAGGATTTGGGAATTTGTATACTAGACATTATTAGTTTTCAGTGCGTATGAGAAGGTGTTTCGGACTAAGAAATTGTTTAGAATTAGTGTTGGACTAAGACATATGGAGAATAGGTTGCTGTGACAGCAGTTATGTTGTAGAGGCTAATATCAGCTTAGGATTCAAATGAAAAACATCTATGCTTAAAGAATTAAGAAAAAAGTTTTAGTTTATGAAAATAATGTATAGCTGAAACTGAAAAAAAAAAGGCTAAAACGAAAAGCAAAGAAAGGGAATAGCCTAAGAAAATGAAAAGAAAAGAAAGAAATAACCTAAGAAAATGAAAAGAAAAGAAAGAAATGATGTGGATTGGCTGGAGTAGATTAGGATTGATGCCAAAATAAAACTCATGCATGCTTTAAACTGGTGAATGAAATGTGAAATAACTATTTTTGAGAATTCATTGCGTTGAGGCACCCAATTACCTTGGGATTAAGGCTTAGTTGTTGTTGTTGTTGTACTAAGGCATTGAGGCTCAACAAACTTATGTCTTCAATCTCATTCCCACTAGGTCGCCTGTCAAGGTACAGGGGTCCATTTGTCTTGGAAGCTAAAATTTGATCCACATTACAGAAAAATCAGTGCTAATCTCTAACTCTTGACTGACATCAAAGACAAATGTTGTGCCTTTTCTGGATTTTTCCTTGTGATGTTTTTAACTTGAATTTCGAACCACCTAAAAGCCTTGCTGGATTCGTCATAATTTTACAGATGGTCTAACTATTTCAATCAACTTGTCTTTTATTTTTATTGGACTTACAGGTTAAGCCTATCTGTCATGGTTGCATACCTGTATTGATGTTTATCGTTTCATCTTACATGTTTTTAAGACTTAACACTCTTTTTCTTGTATTTTTCTTGTTTATTAATAAAATCCTATGACTAATTTTCATTAGGCAATGATGATATAAATATATGGTACAAATCCTTGATATTCTTATAAACATAGAAGAGCGAAATGCATCATAGATTCATAGGATAATTTTGCTGACACTTTCTCTGGTTAAAGTTTGCCTGAAAACATGAAAAACCTAATTATTTTATTAATTTATGATTTAAATATGAATTGAGTAGTTCCAAACATTGCTATGGGCCAAATGCAAATGACCTCTATATTGCTGGTTATATTTTCATGTATTTATTAAAAAAAGAAAGTTGCCTACATATTGGGTCTTAAATGGTAGATCTGCTATTTTTTCTTATAAAATTGCCTAGTGAATTAGGAGAGAGCTTCCTCTGATTTGCCAGGTGGTTTTCTCTGTAAGTTAATGTAGTTAGCACCATATTATGTTAAATATACACCATGCTAGTAGTTTACTACTTGGCATATGTACATTTTCAACAGTTTTAGCCACCCTCTAGCCAAAGCAGAATCATCAGTGTATAATCCTAGTGATTTGCATGTAGAATTCCGTGATATTCAATGTCATAGGACCACACAATGAATCAATGATCATCATGTCTTGCACTTCTATGCTTTAAAGTGCATTTTAGGATGCAGAACGACTTGACATGTTCCCGAATTGATATGACTGATCACTTATTAACTTAAACAACGCTGAGGATTTATGGATCACCTTTCTAACATTAACACCTGATAGTCATATTTGAAAGAAAGTTGACTTGTTATGTACATCTGAAGCTAAAATGAGTTTAATTTGGCAAACCGATAAGTTGAATTTAGGAACATCAGCAAACTTTTCACGTAATCAAAAACTTTGTTCTGCTGATCATCTCATTTAAATTAGTGCATGCCTACTAGAATATTAATTTAGTCAACTTTCATAAAACAAACAATAAGGGAAACATTTATCCTTATCTGTCTATGGAGTTCAAATCTTCTATGTGACGTGCAGGTCGGTGAAGATGAATTCGGGTACATGCTTGCTGATATTTTAAAGGAGAATAACGTGAACAATGAAGGAATGCGTTTTGATCCTGGTGCACGAACTGCTTTAGCATTTGTAACATTAAGAAATGATGGAGAACGTGAGTTCATGTTTTACCGTAATCCTAGTGCAGATATGTTGCTTCAAGAAGATGAACTTGACTTTAATTTGATTAGGAAGGTATGTAGAAGATAGTCATTTCTTTACTTAATTAAATGCAAAATTAATACTTATAAACTACTAAAAAAATAGCTGCAGGTATCTAAAATATACAAGTTTTTAAGTTGTTGGCTGTCCTTTAGCTTAATTTTGTTCAATTGCATATGATACATAGCATGTAACTAGCAGACTTAACCCTCTACTCTTTGCAAGCTGCTAACATGTTTGCATTTCAGACTTCATTATATCCCAGTGGCAGCATTCTAGTTCATTATGTATTTAACACCTTGTTAGTCAACTATTTTTATGTTGGACAGTACACTGATCTTAGTGCTATAGCCTTTTTCACTGAATTCTTTTATTAATTGAATTAATTTGAGTTGCTACCACATGTAGATCTAATTAAGGCTTACCACAGAGATAGGAAATTTGCCCAAAACAATTCAGCTATAACAGAAATGGTTTTTGAGATGTCCATAGTTTACTGTTTATATTTTTACATGAAAGTCAGGTCTACTGATTTTTAGTTCTCTTTCTTTTTTATCTCCTTTGTTTGAAAACAAAATGCCTTTGATATGATCTTTTATCACCTTCATCAATTTCTTTTGCCATTGCTGTCTGATTTAAGATTTTTTTTTATCTATTGTCAACGATATTGATCTGGAGTTATCGGATATTATTTGATATACACTTCAAAAGTTATACATAAAAGAATCACAAACATTTACCAAACTAAAACATGGCAGAAAAACAAGCACCCATAGAAAGTCAAGCTTATCGTAGCATAAAACTTTGTGCAAAAAGATAATTTTGAAAAAATGCATGAAATTTTAAATCATAATTACCTGGTTAATTTCTGTGGTGTTCTAAGTTTTGTTTCTTTTAGAACTTATTACTTTGTTTTGTTTTCCGTTGGTGGAGCAAAATCTTAGCCAATAAAACTTTTACTTATTGCTCCCTTTTCTGTCCCATGGCAGGCAAAAATCTTTCACTACGGTTCCATAAGTCTTATAACAGAGCCATGCAAGTCAGCACACATTGCAGCAGCAAAAGCTGCAAAAGATGCTGGTGTCCTTTTATCATATGATCCTAACCTAAGACTTCCGTTGTGGTCCTCTGCTGAGAGTGCCAGGGAAGGCATTCTTAGCATCTGGGAACTTGCTGATATCATAAAGGTATAACTCTATGTAGATTAAGAACTTTGTCCTTGTTATCTGTCATTTTACTTGCCCTTTTCTAGTCAGCATATTATGAGTAGAGAATTAGAAATACAGATTCTGATGATTAATTATCACTGCTGCATTTATATCTTTCAGGCAAGTGAAGAAGAGATAGCTTTCTTAACTAAAGGAGAAGATCCATATGATGATGCAGTTGTGCGGAAACTGTTCCATCCAAACCTTAAATTGCTTCTTGTCACTGAGGGTGCAGGTGGTTGCCGGTATTACACTGAGGTAAATATCAAAATTATTCACTTCCATTGTGTCAAATAAAAACTGTTTTGCAGTATTCTTATTTTGAGTTGGATTAAAATTTGAAAGGTGATTGATTCTTTCATGAGCAAGAATATAATTTCAGGATGATAATGACATGCTTTGTTTCCCAATTCAGAAAAACTAAAAGGAAATAAAACAGAGAGAGAAAGTGAGGGAGAGAATTTATAGGAGAAGGATAATGAACAAGCCAGATAACTGATTTCACATCCTTGGCTAAAATTGAACTTTGCTTTGCTGATTGGATTGTGGATCAAAGTCTTAGAATTACTATTACTAAGTTAAGTTTCAGGCATAAACTGTCTAATTGTCCAAATAATAACAGCCATTATCTCATCAACTCTGCCATCAAATTGCAACAAAACACTATTGGTGTTCTAAGTTATTGTCGTCAACAGCTGCTCTAAGGGACTCTCTTTCTAATAATTCTGGACTTCTTTAAAAAATAACAAAAGCACTGTAGTTAGTTACTAATTGAGCTCGCCATGGTTCTGATATCATTTGTAATGTTCCTTCAGGCACGATGGTAATTCCATCTCTTGGGTATTCAAAATTGCACTTTGTTATATGTTGGCAGGAGTTCAGCGGGAGAGTCAGGGGCTTAAAGGTGGATGCTGTGGATGCTACAGGCGCAGGAGATGCTTTTGTAGCTGGAATATTGTTACAGCTAGCTGATGATTTATCCTTGCTTCAGGTAGTGCCACTGGGAATTGAAGATGCAAGTAGTTATTTTTTTGGGTCAACAATCACTTTCTCTTGCGTACATGTATCAAGATAATAGCATAATTGGTCAAAATGCATACACTTGGGTCATATATGCGGCAAGATTTTAAATTGCACTAGCAGTTTAGGTGTGTCATCGTGGTCATGGTCAGAGCTACCATCAATTTGTTTAGAAAAATTATGATGTCAGCCATGTCCGTGGTGTCAGTCATGGTGATTCATAATAATGATTGGAAAAATGCAACTATGTGATGGCCAATATTTAAAACCATGATATATAGAGATGTCCCTATCCATGGTTTGTCACTGAATACTTCTTTGTAGCATCATAAAATCAAGTTTCTGGAGTGCAAATATTTTTTTCCCATGATCCTTATCTTGTGATGTGTAATATTTCCTCAATTAATTACAGCATTCAGATATCCTCAAAATAAGTAATTCCTGAATCTGGTAATACCCAAATTAGCATTCTCATTCCTTAGACTATCATATGTAACATCTATTATCTTCAGTAATATCGATACATCTAACTGGGACTGGTTTATCCTTGTAGAAAGAACACCAACTAAGAGATGCACTCAAGTTTGCAAATGCTTGTGGGGCATTGACTGTGACAGAGAGAGGTGCAATTCCAGCTTTGCCAACTCGAGAAGCTGTGCTGAATGCCATCCTTAAGTCTGTAGCGTAGCGTAAGTTCGATTGAAACTCTACAACTGCAGTTTTAAGCCAATTATTTGTATTGGAGTTAACCAATAATGCTACTGCTGGGTGCTAGTATATAATCTTAATTGCCTAAATAATTGAAACATTCTATACCCAGTTCATCTTGTCGTAAGTTATATCATAATCTCTTGATCGTATGATGATTTCAATTCGGCAGATTATACATACATACATACATATATATATATATATATATATAGTGTAATATGCAAGCAATCTTTGCTGAGAAACGAGCACCTTCAAGATTAGCTACAATTATTTCCAGTATCTGTTCTGTCTTATTCTATGTTTGTTTATATCAGCCTGATACACCCTTTGTACTTTTTTTCTTGTTTTTGGAGCAATAATACACTCTTTGTACTTGGTCCAGAGATTGTATGATTTGAGTGATTGTGTTAGGTATGATCTTGATTTATCTTGATGTCCACCTGAAAAGAATCATAAATTGATATGACCCTTCATAACAAAAAGTTGTAGAGCCTAATTCTTATTAATTGCTTAAATTAAATTATTTTGTTTACCAAGAAGTCAAGTAGCTTAAATGTGAGCAGCCAAGCCTAATATCATTTAATTGCTTCATTGTGGACCCTTGATATTTTTACATCAGACTTGAGCATCTTGTCAATTCATAATCTATAATCTAGACCTACACGGATGATGACTACATTCCAATTTTGTAAAAGTAGAATTAAAAAAAAAAACTTGCACTGATACAAAAGTTAATTGAAAAATATCATCAAATTAAGGTTGTTTTAGCGTAATTTTATAATAAATTGTCAAAAATAACTAAATACTCATTTCAAAAAAGTATGTTTTTGCAATATCTAAAAGGTATTGGTTAATTTCAGAATAATCTGTATTAATAAAATCACTTAATTTTAATTTTTATTTCGATACAACTATCTTCGTTTAGATTTTTATAAATTGCAAGTTAATACAAAATCAAGGATTATTTTTTTAAAAGAAATTTTCTCACAATTATTTGAATAATAATTGGTCTAATTCAACAAACAACGTTTGTGAGTTAAAAACAGTTGGAGAATTTTCAGGCAATCCATTCCATGCATTATTACTCCGACTTCAAAGCTTAACCTTACACACACACACTCATTCTTTATAAAATCCAAACTCTTTTTTCAATTTTCTCAAATCATTTACACTTCTAGAAATTAATTTCCCATTTTTTTTATCATTCACTAATAAATATTAGCTTTAAAAGAAGAAAAAGAATAAATTAACAATATGGCTGATGATGCGGAAGAGAAGGCTGAACGTGAACGCATTTTCAAGCGCTTTGACCTGAACGGAGACGGCAAAATCTCGGCGGCGGAGCTCGGAGACTGCCTGAAGACACTTGGTTCAGTCACCCCAGAGGAAGTGATGCGGATGATGGCAGAGATTGATACTGATGGAGATGGATTCATATCATATGAAGAGTTCACAGAGTTTGCAACAGCTAACCGTGGCCTAATGAAGGATGTTGCCAAGATATTTTGACTTTCTTAATTTGTTGCTCAATTAATTCTTTAAATTTATGATTGATTGTGTTATGTGTTTTTTTTTTATTATTTTTTTTAAATTAATTAGGAGAGTGTGATGTTATTGCAATGATTCTGATAGGAGCACACACGTCCAAATGGATGATTGTGCTTTGGCAGTTAAACTGTAACCACTTGTCTCCTAAAAAAAAAAATTTTCCCCGTGTCTTGAATTGTTTTTTATATATTATAACTTTGAGCAAATCTAATTTGATATATTATAACAAGAAAAGTGGTTTTTATGACCAAATGAAACCTATCATTTTCTTGCCTTTCTATTCACAAAATTTTCATTTGTGTTTTTTTTTCTTAATCATCAAGTATTACAGCACACAGGCAGACTCATTGAAGATTTAAACGCCTCTCTCAAGTTTAAAGATAATTCATATTCAGAATTTGAACTTGAGACGGGATGAGTAGCCCAACCATCACATCCCCCCTCTTGAGAATATTTGGTTAACATTCTTGACTAAGTTTTATACCCACTTATAGGCTTGCATTTTCTACATTCAAGCTTATTTCTCCCTTGATCATACTGGGAAACTGTCCCTTTCTTTTACAATATTCAATTTAGCATAGAAGCAAACCAAGCTAATTTGCATATAGTTACAAGAATCCTGTGAAACAAAAAGCCTGAACTTTAAATGAAAATATCTACACCAATTTGTTAGTGAACTCCTTTTCCTATTTACAGTTTCAACACTTTTTCAATTCTGATCTCTAGCACTTCTCTGCAATCAAGCAACTAAATAAGAAAACAGTAAAAAGTCTATTTATATATAAGACAATTGAATCAACCAAGCATCAACGCATAACGGTGATCATCATCTTCAAACTCAGAAACTCCGAACATTGCCAAAGCTAGATGACTCTTCATCTCATTTTTTGTCTGTTGTAGTTGAGGGTAGCAATCTATAATCCCAGAAAAATTAGACTTCTTCTTATTGTAGTAGATTGGCTGTTCTTCACCTCTCAGTATAGCAATAATTTCATTGATGCCCGGCCTTCAAGATTCCTCATTAGTTACACAGGCAGCAGCAGCATGAATCATCTGTGTAATCGGAGTTGTCTTTCTTAAAGTGCACTTAAGATGCGGATCAACTCCAATGGCTCCTTTTCCCTTCTGCAGCAGAGGTTTAGCCTGCAAAAGAATGATGTTTAATTACTCAAGTCTACATCATGACCTGTCATGCAAAGACTAGTCATAACACAATGGCAGAACAAATGGCTTATAACTTAGGGTAGCAGAATTTGATTATGAGAAAACAAGTTAATTACAGAGGTATATATGATGATTTTAGCATATAATTTCCTAAGCTTCATAGAAAAGTAGGTTAATAAAAGAACAAGGTTCTTGGTACAACCTAGGCTAGCCAAGTTCAAAATTCTTCCTATATAAATGGTCTGAGTTGTGTTTTCTGACAAATCTGATTCTTGATCCATTAAATCAATTCATAGTGATCAAACTAAAAATCTCTTCTACAAGTATCTGTTCTTTCTCTCATAACACATTAATTATTAGATAATCCATGATAGGCATACATGTGATGATCATTGAGTTCCGAGAAATAGCTATTTCTGCAGCTGCAAATACAGATTCATGTAAATTTCCCCATTTTCCACTTTCTCAGGTCAAAAAGTTGATTTCTCCGTATTAATACACAGATAAAAACCAAAATAAACTCATTATTCATACAATACGTCAACTCCAGCTCCAACAAATTTAATAAATTTCAGCATGTTTTCTGGGGTAAAATGAAAAAGCCTTTCTTACTCTGTCACATGACTTGCATGGAAGAAAATCCTATGACATCTAGCATTAAGAAAAAGACACCACAAATTGAAATCCAAAAACACTAAAACAAGCTGAATAGTTTAGAGAAACATAGAATTCTGGCATTAGTATGGTTAATCCGAAATAAAAATCCTTTTCTCTATTGTCCATTTCAATATGAAGTTTGCAAGTTCTATCTATTTCAAAAGGGCACAAAAAGAGTGATGTGGAACGCAGAACTCAGAATAAAGTCACACTGTCATAAATCATAAGATCTAACAACTCACAAATACTTTTCACCATCTCTAGTTTAAGAGCACACAGAATCAAGCAATCATAATCAGAATGTGATTCACAATTTGTGGGTATCAACAGTCTAAAAATGTGGCTGCACATTTAGGCATTGTCAATTTCAAGATAATTAGATGACTCCTAAACCTAAATTCTTCATGGAAACTTCCAGGGGGACCATTCATTCATCACAAAGCCAAAGTGGCTAATAAATAGTAAAAGAAAATTTTAATGGAAATTGTTCCAACAACCTAACCAGAGTACCAAATTCTCTTCCCCGGGAGGCCTTCTTGCTTCAATTGGTTTCCTTCCTGTTATTAGTTCCAAGAGGACAACCCCAAAAGCATAAACATCGGTCTTATCAGATACTTTCCCATGCTGGAAGTACTCAGGATCCAAGTAACTGAAGATTTAAAGTTTACATTAGTAAATGAAATGAATTGAAATTTTTTTGGTGAACAAATAGAGATGTTTTATATCTGAATTCTTTTCAATAGAAGACTCAAGTCAATGAGTACAACTCTTGAAACAAAAATCCTTACCTTTGGTATTTTCTTGGAAGAAAGAAGTATATTTGAGGGTTTGATATCTCTATGAACAACACATCTTTCAGTTCCATTAGGCAAATAAGCAATTGCTTGTGCAATTCCCAGTGCCACCTTATACCTAACCGACCAAGGAAGTGCTGAACCACCCTCTACTCCTCTTTTCTTCTCTGCAAATTGGTATTCCATAACTCATTGAAATTCCATAACATTCTAATCAAATTTGGAATCACTAATCAAAAGAACAAAAAACCATACCATGCAAATCTCCAAGCTCCCACCAGAGATGCTTGTATACCATGAATAAACCCTCCTCTGGATCAATACAAAAACCCACAAGGGGTACAATATTTGTATCATGAAGAGAGCTAGCAATCATCAATTCTCTACAAAAAGCCTTTGAGGATTCTTTGTCCTCCTTGT
Source organism: Garcia nutans (assembly GCA_947685225.1). Classification (NCBI taxonomy): domain Eukaryota; kingdom Viridiplantae; phylum Streptophyta; class Magnoliopsida; order Malpighiales; family Euphorbiaceae; genus Garcia; species Garcia nutans. Next base: position 58,506,569 of record CANTUV010000008.1, read on the forward strand.
CCAATCTCTTGATAGCCACAGCTGTCCTCAAGAATCCAACTCTGCCTCTAAAAACAAAGCTCAAAGCACCTCTTCCCAAAACTCTACCTGCCAATAGTAACGAAATGATTCAAAAAAAAAAAAAACAAGGAAGATATAATATAAAATTTAAAACAGAAAACAAAATGGAGCAATTTAATACCTTTTGAGAAATTACAGGTAGCAGCAAGAATTTCACTATAACTGAATCTGACCAAAGAATTTGCTACTGGGGAGATACTCCTCTCCAGAGATTGAATTCTCCTCCATTTGAGTTCTTTAGCTCTAGTTTAATTCAGCCCATTATCCAAATTCACCATTAAAACAGTTGCAGAAGCTGAAGAATTCATGTTCATGGATTCAAGCTCCACTTGAGAGCAGAAACTAAATTTGAAAGAAGAGTACTGATTGTGGATCAGCATTTGTTAACTCTGCTCCACCACCACATCCACCAGATTCTGCCAGTAACCATGTCTTGTTATGCTCCAAATTAGCATTCTTGATTTTGCTACTCTTGTTGCTTTTGTTGTTCTCATTTGGGAGAAAACAGGCAAGCCCAAATTGCCAAACCATCTTTTTCAAAAGATTTCTTAACTTGAGCTCATTATGGTCACAGTGGTGATCTGTGAATGCAGAAGAACAAGTGTAGAGACCAGTCGTGCTTTTTGGAGGCTCCCTTGAGTTTGTACAGCTATCTTGAAACAAACCCATTCTTGAAAGCTGATCTCAATGCTAGCACAGAAATCTAGAAACCAGAAAAAGAAAATTAAATGAAAAAAGTGAAAGCTGCTTTGCTTCAAGGGTGGGAGAGAATTTCTCAACAGGGAGAGAAAGAAAGACTGAAAGAAAGAGAAAAATGAGAGGAATTGAGTAAAGGGTATGGGCTATGTATATAAAAAACAATGTATACACAAAGTGAATGCTTGATTAGTTTAATAATGTGTGAGACTAAAGAAGGTAGACGAAGCAGAAGTAGACGAAGAAGCCTATGGTCCTCAAGATACATAACCCATATAAAAAAAATGGGATTTGATTTAGAAGATTCAATTGATGGTATAATTTAAAGGAGGAGAAAATGAATTGATTTGTAGGGAAAAAAAAAGATTCTTGCTGTCAATATTGAAGTTGACAAATAGAAGTAGAACCAACCCACAAACAAGATGCTGCGGTTCTTTGCATAATTTGGATTAGTTGAGTAAGAAAACCAAAAATCAAGAAAGATAATGAGAAGTACCAATGAGAGATAGGCTTGAATGTGGGTTAACAAGTTTTTTGACGTTGGATCATGAATAAAGAATTATTATAAATAAAGAAAGAAATATTAGCAGGAAAGAGAGAGAGAGGTGTATAATAATTAATGTGTATTATTAATATGTAAAGAAAAGAAAATACAGATTGTGGGTCTTTGGGAAATTGATTTTGAGACAGAAAAAATAATAATAATTTATGATTAGGACATTAAATCATACCAAGATGACAATGTAGTTTGGTAACCATCCAAAACACCTTCCAACTTCCAACCACCTCTTCTTCCGGCCACCCAATTATTCTAGTTTGTCATCAGCCGACCATCTTTTTCAATTTTTGAAGCATATATATTTCTAGTTTATCAGATTATCTAATAATTCACCTTATGATTTTCAATTTAAATATATCTTTCTTTATTTTTTCAAATCAAAATGATATCACGACTTATAGTTTTTAATTAATTTTTTTTTTTTGCGATAATAAAAAAATTTAAAATATACGCTCAGATTTTTAAAAAAAATAATATTAATTTCTTATTCCAGATATATATTATTTATATATCTTCATAGAAAATCAAGTAGGAAAATGTATGTCTTAAGACAACATTGACAAATTGCTCACAAATTCACAGTTTATTCCATTAAATATTGGGCAAAGCAAATCAATATAGAGGAACGAATGCAGCATGTGGCAATATTATCATGTTTGTTTTTAAATAATTATTTTATAAAAAATCATTAAAAACCCTATTATGCTAAGTATCTGATAAATTTTTTAATATTTTTAATAAATAATATTTAATTACTTTTCAAAATAAATAAATAATATATCACTAGACAAACTCTTTTTCATATATGCAAAAGTAAAATTTTAAGAAAAAAATTATATATTTTTTTAAAATTAAGATAATATAAAGAGAGAGACAATTTGGATCTATATTTATCCCTTTACGTTACAATTTTAAAAAGAAAAAACTTAATTTGCACCCCAAAAAAAACAGATTTTCTATGAAAGCAAGATAGTTTAAATGAAGATTTTCTATATGCGTCATTAATTGGACCGGTAATTAATTAATAATTAAATTACATATCTCATAATAAAAAAGGTTAAAAATTAAAGATTTTGATTTGTATAAAAAGAAAGAAGGAATCCAAGCTTAGTTAGCAACAAAATTAGAATCAACTTAAAGAAACTATATGTATTTAAGTAGAAAAAATATAATTTAAAGAAACTATAAATTACATCTTTATTATTATGGCTTAATATACTGCAGATCTCTAAACTTGACATGTTTAGTCATTTTATTCATATTTATGTATTTATCAGATTACTCTATGTACTTATTTATTTTATTCATTAGACAATTATATAATTACATATTGGTCACTTTATATATTGTATTTGTTTATTTCATACTCAATAGATACCCAGATAAAAATAATAATATAGGTGCGTGTAAGTATCTATTTGATACAAAATATACAGGGACAAAGGGCAAAGTGACTAATATATAATTATATAAATGTCTAATATAGCAAAATAGATAAGTACAATAAATAATCTAATAAATATATAAATATATAGGATAAAATAATTAAATCTACTAAATTCATTAGGCTGCAAATATATTAAGTATATTATTATCAGAGAATGTAAATTTTGAGTATTTGAACTTGAAAAGAAGAGAAAACTTGGTTTTTTCCCAATTTTGACCATAAATTGACCTTAGTATTGGCTTATGCATAATGCATTGACATCCAGCCCCTTTTTTCAATTTTTTTTATTTTTTATTTTGGATTTTTCATAACAATTGACAAAGATACAAAGCTCATATATAGCTTGGTAATGCAAAATTGAATTCGGTCATGACATAATACTTCATGCTTCCAAAGCTTATACTAAAAATATTACCTTTTGCTTTCAAAATTATTGGTACAAAAACTCCTGCATGTCCTTAATTAATCATTTATGCATTTCATTATAAATGTCATTATCACTGATTATATAAAAAAAGGAATTTTTTTTCAAAAATATTTAAAAATAAAAATAATTTTTTAAAATACTTATTTTTATTTTTTCTGCTTCCCAATTTTTAATTTTAGAAATATCTCATTTTTAAAAATATAAATAGATTATATATAAAAAAATATATCCCATCTTTGGAAATAAATATTTAGCGTACAACATATTAAAAATATATAAAAATAATAAAATATTTTTGAAAAAAAAGTAAAAAAAAATGAAATGTGGTGTAATTTTTTTTTAAAAAAAAAGAAATGAATAGAGAATCTTGTACCATGGCCCATTTGTGGTTGCTCTTCACATTATATTTGAATGAGGCAAGTTGAAGATTCATTTAAAGAGAAAAAAAAAAGGAAAATAAGGATAAAAGAAGAAGAAGAAGAAGAAGAAGAAGAGGAAGAGGAATTAATACTTAATCTTAGTTGGGAACAAGTAAATATACATTCTTCAAAATAATGGCCAGAACATTGAAGTTGCAAAAATGATTGTTATGTCATAAAATAAGATATATTATAATTTGTTACTTTTCTTTTACTTTCTTACACTCCAAAGAAATTTTCACTATTTGAAATATAAGGAAAATTAAGACTTACTTTTCCTTATCTTTTATTTAATTTCTATACTTTTTCTCAATAAGGAAAAAAAAAATTACCCTCCATTCTTATAGTCTCTCTTCCCTTTCTTTGCTAAACAGGCTATCAAAGTCGGATTCAACTAGCTTGAATAATAAGTAAAACATTAATTTCTGTATGTTTTACATTAACTTTGATCGGATAAAAATCGCTCCATGCTGCGGTATTTGATTATAATAAAAGTTAATATTCAATTTATAGTTGCATGATAATATGTTTAGGAGATAAGTATAAAATATATGCGGTTAAAGACATAAATAAGATTAATAAATTAAATATATTTAATTTAATTTTTTTTATTTTTTTATTAATTACATGTGAATGAGAAAAAATATATACGGATAAAAATATTTTTTTTATTAATCTTGTATACGTTTCTGACCACTGAACTATATCTTGATGGTTAATTTAATTATTTGTATTACCTCATACTTGATAGTTTATTACAATTGTTATTAAATGATAAATGCATTATTTTAGTATATCTTACTGTTTAAATATAAACAATCGTTAGTTTTTTATTTATATTGTTTTTAATTTTAAAATGTTGTTGACAATGAAATATATTAACTAAGAAAATAATACTTTATGTAGCAATATTATTTCAATAATTATTTATTATTTTTAAAACTTTTACAAATAAAAATCATATAAAAAATAATTTAATAAAAATAATTTAATTAATAATAATTTTTTTATAAAAAATAATCACTATACAATGAGCAGCTCCAGAGGTGAAAGGAGAGTATGTTTCTTTTTTTTAATTTAATGAGTATTTAAGGTTTTGTAATTAAATATTTAGGTTAATGTTAAAATTTTATAATTTTATTATGAATTAGATAAAATTAATATTCTCATTTGAAATAATATTTTTATAAAATTTAATTTTATAAATTTTATAAATAAATTAATATATCCAAGAATTAAAATAATAAAGGCATGTAAATAATTTAATAAAATTTTAAATTTTAATAAATAATGCAAAATTTTGATAAGAAAGTTTTGTTATAAAAATTTATAACAAAAATTTAAATTTCACTATAATATTAAATATTTAATTTTATCTTCAATTAGTCTAAAATTTTTATGATTTAAAAATTTTATCTCTCCTCATAGAATTCTTGATTCCCTAAGCAACTCTTAATCATTTATTTTTAAAATTTATCAGTTGGGTTGAATTAGCAATTTCAGTTGAAAAAGAATGTTACCTTCTCATAGCTTAAATGAAATATCCACTCACTCCAAAATGAAAACGGTGTCGTTTTCATTGAGTGTCCTGTGAACGGCATTACGTAAACACCTAATAACGAATTATATTTATAATAAATTTAAAATAAATTTTTAACTAAGAGAACAGAATTCTAGGTGTTTTAAACTCTCTCATCTAAATCAGATTATCAATTATATGATATGGATGTCTCGATTTTAAAATATCAATATCATTTTAAAACATTCTAATTATTATTAAGAGACGTGTTTTTTAATATGTATTTAAATGATTTTACTAAATAAATTAAAATTGAAAAACATTCATAACTTTAATTTTAAATCTTAAATCCTATCATCAAAAACCACCTACCATAATTAAAAAAAAATACTATCATATGAAATACATTTAATATTATAAAAACAATATAGGGAATGTGGTGGATTTTTTTTTATCATAAATGTATAACTAAATTCTAGTAGTATATTGGTATCTAGCTAAAGAAAGTAAGTTCTTCAACCCTGTAGAGTTCGAATTTCCTAATTTTTTGGCTGAATTATCAACATGATGTGTATAGGATTGTTGTAGGCATTGTTAAATTATCTTTCTAATTTGTAGAAAAGGACATTCATCCATTATTTTATCATATCCAAAATTTTAAGTTAAGTGTAATTATTATTTTCGTTTAATATAATTTTTTTTAAACTCATAAATTTTATTATATTTTATTAACATAAATAAAATATATCTATCAATGTGTAGTTTGATAGTTAAAAACATGTGTTACTCCCGTTTAAACTTCAATTTCAAATTCTAAGTGTCTCTTTTTTCAAATATAATTAATAAAAAAAATAAATAAAACTTATAATTTTCATTTATTGTTGTCTAAATATACACATAAACTTAAGTTTAAAGCTTATATATAAAAAGCATAAGCTTAAATTTAAAGGTTAAAAATTAGTTTGATAAGCTTATAAGCTAAACCAAACACCTTTTTAAATTTAGAGTTTATAAACTCGTTGATAGGCTAAGTCAAACACCTTCTAAGTCTATCTATTCTAAGTTGCATTTAAGATGATAGTACCTTAATCCAAACTCAGTTAAATAAATAGTAAAAAATAAATGTACATATTATGATCAACAATATCTGATAAATATGTAATGTATTGAGTAATTAAAATACTTATATGTATTAAATTTTTGATAAATAATTGAATAAATTTATTTGAAATATTATATAATATAGAATAAAGAATAAATTTTACGCAAAACGCCATATAATTTCCTTTTTTTATGAAAAGAGTAGTAGTATTGATCAAAAGAAAGAGTCCAAAAGTACATCAAGATCCATATAACGAGGAATCTTTTCTTTCAATACACATCGATCATTTAAAGAGACAAACCATTGGGCTAATTTATAAGCAATGACATTAGCTTCTCTAGGAATGTATTTAAAAGAAATCTCAGTAACATAGTGTGTCGTTTGTCTGATATCGTCCACAAAAAAGCTATAAACATCCATAGAAGTATCTTTATTCAAGACTCTTTAAATCACCATCTCTGCATTTGACTCGAGTTGGAGATTGTCAAAACTGCATTCAGCTGCTATTTGGAGCCCAAGTAGTATAGCCTTTATTTCTGTGTAGAAAACCGAGGGGCAATTTGGCAGTGGGTTGCCTGTTGACACCAGTACATGGCCTAACCAATTTTGGATGATGATACCACACCCAGTTGTGTCTTTCCTTACTAATGCATCAACATTTATCTTATAGTAGTTTATCGGTAGAGGAAGCAACACGTTCGTTCTATCCTATGGGAGCTTCTTATGAGGGAAGCTTTGGAAAGCAACATCAATGCTTCTGTCAATAGCCAACTGCAACAATTTGTTCACTTTTAGGCCTTCTTTCCCATGTTGTAGCTTGTTTCTATCAAACCAGATGTACCATAGGAGGATGACAAAAATTTCAAAATCAGCTTTGGACAGCGACTTGGATATCTTTTTGCACCAGTCCCTTACGTCAAAAGCAATCACATTATCTACGCGCACAGCCCAAGGGGCACCTTTCCAAACTGCTTTAACCCAAGAATATTCTTTGAAGATATGGATACTCGATTCCTCAAAGTAGCCACACTTGGAGCATGTTAAGTTAGTAACAATATCTCTTGTGTTCAAATTTGAAGCACAAGGTAAGATATATTTAACTAATCTCCAAAATAAATGTTTTGTCTTATGAGGGGCTGTAAGGTCCCATACCATTAGCCATAATTCATTGTCGGTGCTAGAGGAAGAAGTAAAGCACAAAGAGGCTTTCTGTTTTTTTTTTCAGCCTCATAATAGCCTCTTTTCATAGTATACATACATGATTTAGAGTGCACCAATAATTGGTCCTCAGGTAGTCTAAAGCTGATTGGAATGTTGAGGATTATTTCTATCGGAAGGCAGGAAGCTTTGGCGAACCAGTTCTCTTTTCCAACTTCTAGATTCCATATCAATCAAGCAACTAACTGTTTGAGTTGGAGGGGAATCATTATAGACCAAAGGCTTTAGGTATGTCTGACTATATAGCCAGTTGTGTCTTCAAATGTGAACTGCATGTCCATTGCCAATACGCCAACAAAGTCCATCATCAAGTAAGGTCCGTAAACCCTAAATACTTCTCCAGAAGTAGCTAGGTTGATAACTAATGGGAGATTCTAAAAAGTCACATCTTGGATAATATTTGGCCTTTAGGACTTAAGCATAAAGAGGTTAAGGATTACAAATAAGTCTCCAAGCTTGTTTTGCATGTAGGGCTTGGTTAAAAGATCGTAAGTTTCTAAAGCTCATTCCTCCTTGCTTTTTTTATGAACAAAGCAATTCCCATTTAATCCAGTATACTCATCGCCTACTTCTGTTGTTTCCCTACCAAAATCTGCAAATCATTTGTTCCAACGCAGCACAAAAGGTGTTTGGTAATGCGAAGCAGCTCATAATATATTGGGGAATGGCTTGGGCTACCGCCTTGATTAGAATTTCTCTACCAGTAGAAGATAGAACTCTTTCTTTCCATCCTTTCAGCTTTTTCCATAGCCTTTCTTTAAGATAACCAAAGATTTCCTTCTTTGATCGCCCTATCATGGTTGGAAGACCAAGGTACTTCGTATATTGCTCCACTTCATTCGTTGCTATGCAACTTTTAATTCGATCCCTCGTCTCTGGTGGAACATTGGAGCTGAAAGATAAATTAGATTTGTCAAGGTTGATGCTCTGACATGAATCAGCTTCATAAATGGCCAGGATACGTTTCAGCTGTTGGCATTTTATTGTTGTAGCTCGGGTAAAGAGCATGTTGTCATCTGCAAAGAATAGGTGAGAAATTGGAGGGCTTCGTCTACTTGCTTTAATTCCATGTATGTCACCATTGTGTTTAGCTTTCCTAATTAGAGCTGACAATCCTTTTGCACATAACAAAAATAAATAGGGCGAGAAAAGATCCCCTCTGGTGGAGGCCTTTGTTTGGCTTAACATAGCCTTAACTTGCCCATTAATTAGGTATGAATAGGAGACTGAATTAACACATGACATAACAAGTCGAGCAAAGTGTATAGCAAATCCCATTTTATGCATGATCTTCTCTAAAAATACCTATTCTACTCTATCGTATGCCTTACTCAGATCAAGCATTGAGGCAAAAGACCCTCTTTTCCCTTTTTGACATTTTTTCATGGAATGTAGAGTTTCAAAGGCAATTAGAGCATTATTAGTAATAAGACGGCTGGGGATGAACACACTCTGAGTATGGTGAATTAGACTTAGGAGGACAATTTTAAGATGATTAGCTATTACTTTGGCTGCTACTTTATAAAGGACATTACAGAAACTAATATGACGGAGGTCTTTCATGGTAGAGAGGGTTTTAACCTTAGGAATGAGGGTGACCCATGTATGGCTAAGGCAATCAGGCATGATTGCTGACTCAAAAAAACTCAAGAGAAAAAAATAACATCATTACCTATTAAATTCTAGAAAAATTGAAAAAATAAGGCAGACATACCATCTGGTCCAGGAGCTTTGTTAGAATACATTTGTTTTAGTGCTTCATGGATCTCCATTTCTGTGAAAGGAGAGGATAGAGCTTGGATATACTCAGGAGAAAGACGGCTATCAATTGCTTGAACAGTAATTGAGGAAGAGCCTGGGTTTGTGCTAGTAAAAAGCTCAACATAATTTTCAACCACAATCCTTTTGATTTCATCTGCTTCCTCTCTCCATGTGTCGGTTTTATCTTTTAGTCTATCAAGAGAGTTTTTTTTCTTCCTTTTTGAAGCTTTTGCATGAAAGAACTTTGTATTTTTGTCACCCGCTTCTAACCACAGGGCTTTGGAATGTTATTTCAACATTATTTCTTCCTTAAGTAGTAGCTCCTCCACTTTGCCTTGGTTTCATTAAAAGGAGGTTTCATATTCAGTAATTCAACCTCTTGCAGTTTTTCTTTGGCTTGTTTTCCAACATTACTAAAGCATTCTTTGTTCCATCTTGAGAGTTCTTCAGCACACTGCTTGATTTGTGTCTGAACATTCACTGAGACCTGTGACCCTCCCTAAATAGATTGAATTAACTGTCACAGTTGCACTCTCTTAACCACATAGCTTTGAATCTGAATATTTTACTCCTTGCCGCTTCATTCAATGTTAGTCCATTATTGTCTAATAGGATTGATGAGTGATGTGAATTGATCCTTGTCAAATGTAGAACTTTTAGTCTTTGGATAGATTTCGTCCCATCCAAGATTACTTAGGAAACAGTCAAGCCGTTCTCTAATTAAGGCAGAGCTCTCCCTTTCATTATCCCATGTTAATTCCAGACCTGTAAAGCCAAGATCACGGAGACCACAGGAGCCTAGACAATTTCGAAAGCCTTCCATTTGTGTAGTAGACTTTGTATAATGTTTTATTAGTTTTTGTTATAGATTTGTGTCTTGTTTATTATGATAATTATTGTTTTATTTAGGTATTTTGTTAGTTTTTATCGGTTTGTTTAGTGTTTTCTTTAATTGTGGTAGTTTTAGTTTATTTTAGTGTTTATGTAGTTTTTGATTTAGTTTTTAGTATTGTGTTTATGTTTTGTTGGTTATTGTCTATTTACTTCTTGTTTAAAATTTGTTTTGAGTTTTGTGTTAGGTTAAAACAGACAAGGAAACAAATTGAAGGAGAAAGGGGCGGTGGCTGACACAGGCAGAGGACAAGGCCAAGTCACTGGCCGTGTCCCATACCAAGTTTAAAAGAAGAACAAGTCCCAGTAGCAGACGCATGCAAGGGACACGGCCAAGTCATCTGGCCGTGTCCCTCCAAAGAAGACTCACACGGCCAAGTCATCTCCACTTGGCCGTGTCTCACCAATTCCAAAGGCAAAGAAGACTAAAACTCACAGTGGAAGACACAGGCAAGGGACACGGCCAAGTCACCTGGCCGTGTCCCTCCAACAAGCTCCAACACGGCCAAGTCACCTCTGACTTGGCCGTGTCACTCAACAAAGAAGAAAAGGCAAGCAGTGGTGGACACAAGCAAGGGACACGGCCAAGTCATCTGGCCGTGTCCCTCCAAAAGCCACTCACACGGCCAAGTCACATCTGACTTGGCCGTGTCCCTCATGAACAAATCACGCACCGTATTTTTAAAGCGACGTTCCATATAAAAGGAAAAGGAGAGCTTAGGGTTGGGACTGTTGACGATTTGGAGAGTTGTTTGAGCCGTCAGAGAGAGTGAAGTTAGGGTTTTTACTTTTGTTTCCTTTGATTTTGATTTCACTTTTTATTACTTTAGCTTAGATTAGATTGTTCTAGCCATTGTTTCATCCTTCTTGCAAGATTTGAACAAGAGATTCTTCAGAAGCTTCAAGGAGTTGTAACTTGGTTTTGTTCTTGAACTTATTCTCTTTATTTACATTGAAATTGTTTTAATGGATATTATCATGTCTATTTTGATTTCTTTGAACATTAATAAGATGAATATGTTTGATTGCATCATGAACTAATTTGATCTAGTCTAGGGTTTGTATGGATCTGCTATGATTGTATGAATTGATTATTCTCTTAGCTAATAATTTCTTTTGCCTTTATTGAATGAAATATTGTTTCATATAATTGATTGGCCACCAATTGTGTGTTTTAGGTATTAGATGATGAATCGAGAGATGAAGTCTAATGCTGGAACAATTCAATTAAGGACTTAAGTGAATTAGAGATATAACCTAGGAAAGGATTATTTCAATTGGAACAAGATTATTTGAGAGAGGTTTGAATGCGAGAGCTTATTTCCTTTATTCAATTAATTAAGTTACTTGAGATTTAATCTTTGAAATTAAATTGGTGAAGAGGAATAATCGTTCATACATATAAGTAGTAGAGAAGTGCAAACCCTAGACTTTTCTATCAAGTGAATCAAAACAATCAGCTTAATTTACTTTTATTCGTTTTAAACTTCAATCAATCTTCTTCATTAGTTAGCAATTGAAATTTTATTCATTACTTGTTATTTAAAAATTGATAATCAATTAGCCACTTTAGCTTCCTTGAGAGAAGACCTTGGGGCGATCACCTTTGCTACAGCTACCTCGTATACTTGCGAGTGACGCTTTGTGGTAGAGTTAACTAGAGCGCAACAAGTTTTTTGGCGCCGCTGCCGGGGAGGCTAATTGGTGTAATTGTTTATTTAAAAAAAATAAATAAAATAAAAAAATAAATACTTTGGATTATTTTTCATTGTTTTCATTTTATTTTATTTGTCTTTTGCTTTTGATATTTCTTTTTCTAGAAATTTTTGTTTATGCAAGGCATGAGATCACTCGAAGGAGAGTTACATCCTTTTATTCCAGAAATTCAGAGAGTGAAAAGGAGCAGAGAAGAGTTTGAGCTCTACACCGGATTTGATACTTCAGAGGAAGACACTTCTGAATTTGAGACAGATTCTGCACAATCAGTTAAAATGGCAGAAGAAAGGCAAAGAACGATGAGAGACTTTGCTAGACCTGTCATTGGAACTTCCACTTCTTGCATAAGACTGACAGATGCAGCAAGAAATTATGAGTTGAAGAACATTCATTACAACATGCTGCCATCGTTCTATGGAGTTCCAAATGAAGATCATTTGAACTTTATTAGGGATTTCTACTCCACCCTCAACACTTTTCCTTTGGGAGGACTTACAGAAGATCAGTTGAGGATGAGATGTTTCCCTTATACTTTGAAGGATAGGGTAAAGAGCTGGCTCATGATGTTGCCTGAAAATTCACTGACAACTTGGGAGCAAGTTTATAACAAGTTCATGGGCAATTTCTATTCACATCAAAAGACAGCTGAGTTGAGAGGGAAGATTTCTACATTCTCTCAATTTGAAGGAGAGCCATTTCATGAGGCTTGGGACAGATTCAAGATGCTATTGATCCAGTGTCCACATCATCACTACCCACTTCAACTCCTTAATCAGTTTTTCTATGATGGTCTAACCCAGCAATTTCAGAACACTGTTGATAATGCAGCTGGGGGAGCCATGGGAGAAAAGACGGCTGATGAGACTTATGAGATCTTTGAGATGTTGGGAGCTAATTCTCAACAAAAGAGTGTAAGGGGAAGAAGTAAAGGGGTGAATCAATTGGAAGCCAATACTAAAATGGTTAGTCAAATAGCTGAGTTGACAAGGCAGGTTCAGATGCTAAACATGAAGAACAATATTTCTTCATCTACTCAAGAAGTGTGTGGAATCTGTGGGACATTTGGGCATGGAGCAAATATATGCCCCTCTGCATATGAATCTTTTGGGAATGAAGCTGAGCAAGTTAATGCTATGGGGGGATTTCAACCAAGAGCCAGGAATGATCCTTACTCCAATACTTACAATCCTGGTTGGAGGAGTCACCCCAATTTTTCCTGGACAACAAATAATGCTCAACAGCCTTTCCATTTGCTCCAGAGACAGAACCAACAGCAGGGCCAATCCTCAAATCAAGGTCAGCCTAAGAGAGAGAGTTTGGAAGAAAGTTTGCAGGCTTTTATCCAAGTCAGTGCTAAAAATCAGGAGATGAACAACAAGAGGCTGGATTCTTTGGAAGCATCTTTTAAGAAGGTGGAGACCCAAGTGGGGCAACTTGCTCAACAGATGCAGACTCAACAAAAGGGGAAGTTCCCAAGTCAACCTGAGCAGGCACAAGCAGTGACTGTTCTTAGGAGTGGCAAGGTAATTAATAACAATGTTGAACATAATTATGTGAATGCAGGTGAGCAAGAGAATAAAAAGGAAGGAGAACTAGAGAACAAAGGTGCTGAAGAAAGATCAATGGAGATGTCCCCTACAGCAGATTTTCAGAAGGCAAGCAATCCATACCGGCCACCTATACCATTCCCCAGCAGGTTGAAGGATGATAAAAAAGATAAGTAATTTTCAGATATCTTCAACATGCTGTCTAAGGTAAGTATTAACTTACCCTTACTTGAAGCAATTAAGAACAAGCTAGCTTATGCTAAATTCTTCAAAGAACTGAATACTAAGAAAAAGAGGTATGAGCCGAATGAAAAGGTGATAGTTTCTGAGGTAGCTAGTGCTGTTTTGCAGCATAAACTACCTCCTAAGCTAAAGGATCCTGGAAGCTTTATTATTCAAATTACTATGGGGAATGGAAAAGGTACTGAGGGCATGTGTGATTTAGGAGCTAGTGTGAATTTAATGTCTTATTATGTTTATCTTGATTTGGAATTAGGGGAACTTAAACCAACAAAAATGATGTTGCAATTAGCTGATAGATCTCTTAGATTCCCGAAAGGGGTTATAGAGGATGTGTTAGTTAAAGTTGGTGGTTTGATAGTACCTGTGGATTTCATTGTTCTTGACATGGAAGTAAGTAATTCTTCACCATCTGCACACACCATTCTGCTAGGTAGGCCTTTTATGGCAACTATCAACACTTTGATAGATGTTAAAAATGGAAAATTATCAATGACTGTTTTGGGACAAACTGTGGAATTTTCTATCTTTAACACTTCTCCTATTCCTACAACTGCTTTATATGAGGATTGTTCTTTCATTGATTGTGTTGATGCAGTTGTTTCAGATGTTTTCTTGCAAACAGGTTTCTCTGATAAATTGGAGCTGGCATTGACTTTAGAGAGTGATGTGGATATTTTTGATGCAGAAATAGCCAGTTGCCTTGAGACTTTAGAGGGTGCTGAAATAGAGGAGCTTGAGGAGGACCCAGTTTGTGAGCTTTCCCCTCTTGAAAAAGAAGAGAAGAACCCCTCACTAGAGTTAGAGCTGAAAGAGTTACCTAAGAACCTGAAATATGTGTTTTTAGGAGATCACAACACTTTACCTGTGATAATATCTAGTGAACTTAGTGAAGGGGAGGAGATGAGGTTGGTGAGTGAGCTTAAAAGATTAAAGAGAGCAATAGGATGGGGATTAAGTGACATCAAGGGTATTAGCCCTTCTATGTGCATGCATAGAATCACTTTAGAAGAGGAAGCTAAACCTGTGAGGGAGACTCAAAGGCGCCTTAACCCAAATATGAGTGAAGTGGTGAAGAAGGAAGTGCTCAAATTGCTGGATGAAGGAGTAATTTATCCAATTGCTAACAGTGAGTGGGTGAGCCCCGTACATGTAGTTCCTAAGAAATCTGGAATCACTGTGGTAAAAAATGAGAATAATGAATTGGTTCCTACTAGGACTACTACTGGGTGGAGAATGTGCATCGATTATAGGAAGTTGAAAAATGCTACAAAGAAAGATCATTTCCCTCTTCCTTTTATTGATCAGATGTTAGATAAACTTTCTGGACACTCACATTATTGTTTTTTGGATGGCCTTTCAGGTTACTATCAGGTGCCAATAGCTCCAGAGGATCAGTCCAAGACAACCTTTACTTGCCCTTTTGGGACTTATGCATTTCGACGTATGCCCTTTGGCTTGTGCAATGCACCTGCAACTTTTCAGAGATGCATGATGTCTGTCTTCTCAGATATGATCGATGATTTTATTGAGGTATTTATGGATGATTTTTCTGTTTTTGGGAATTCTTTTGATAATTGCCTCAATAAACTTGTTCGTGTGCTTGAGAGATGCATTGAATGTAACCTCACTTTAAGTTGGGAAAAGAGTCATTTTATGGTTACCCAGGGCATTATTTTAGGTCATGTGGTTTCCAGTAAAGGGATTGAGGTAGATAAGGCTAAAATTGAATTGATTGCTAAGTTACCCCCACCTACCTCAGTTAAGGGAATAAGAAGTTTTCTAGGGCATGCAGGATTTTACAGGAGGTTTATTAAGGATTTTTCCAAAATAAGCCAACCATTGTGCCATTTATTGGGGAAAAATGTTCCATTTGAATTTACAGCACAATGCATGCAAGCTTTTAATTCCCTTAAGAAAAAATTAACTAGTGCACCTGTGATTGTAGCTCCTGTCTGGTCTTTACCTTTTGAAATCATGTGTGATGCCTCTAATCATGCAGTAGGAGCTGTTCTTGGGCAAAGGGTTGACAAATACTTGAGAGTAATTTATTATGCCAGTTTAACCCTGAATAGTGCACAAATGAACTACACCACAACTGAGAAGGAAATGTTAGCTGTTGTTTTTGCTTTAGACAAATTTAGAGCATCTTTAATTGGGTCAAAAATTATTGTGCATTCTGATCATGCAGCTCTTAAATATTTGTTAACAAAACAACATGCTAAATCGTGTTTAATTAGATGGGTGTTGTTATTGCAAGAGTTTGATTTTCAAATCAAGGATACTAAGGGTAGTGAGAATGTTGTTGCTGATCATTTATCCAGATTACCCTTCTTTAGTGAAAATCTTGCATCGGATAGCATTCATAAAAATTTAGAAGAATTTCCTGATGAGCATCTGTTTGTGGTAATTAATGCCCCTTGGTTTGCAGATATTGCTAACTATCTTGCTTGTGGTATTTTGAGATCTAACATGTCCTTTCAGGAAAAGAAAAGGTTTCTACACTTGAGTAAGTTTTATTTTTGGGATGAACCTTATCTATTCCGGATATGCAAAGATGAGATAATTTGCAGGTGTGTAGCTGAGGAAGAACAACTGAGTGTTCTTCAATTTTGTCATGACCTTCACTGTGGGGGTCATTTTGGAGGAAGGAAGACTGCAGAAAAGGTGCTTCAAAGTGGTTTTTACTGGCATACTTTATTTAAAGATGCTCAAGACTATTGTAAGCACTGTGATCGTTGCCAAAGAGTAGGTAACATTGGGAGAAGGAATGAAATGCCCCTTCAGTCATATATTGCTGTTGAACTGTTTGATGTGTGGGGAATAGACTTCATGGGTCCTTTCCCCAAGTCCTTTGGTTATGAATACATTTTAGTTGCTGTTGATTATGTTTCTAAATGGGTGAAGGCAATCCCCACCCGTACTAATGATGCTAATATTGTTGTTAAATTTGTGAAGGAAAACATTCTTAGCAGGTTTGGCACACCAAGGGTGATAGTCAGTGATGGGGGGAGCCATTTTTGCAACAGGCTTTTTGAGAAGTTAATGCACAAATCTGGCGTGAAGCACAAGGTGTCAACCCCTTATCATCCACAGACTTCTGGACAAGTGGAAACATCAAACAAGCAGCTAAAAGGAATTCTGGAGAAAACAGTCAACACATCCAGGAAGGATTGGGCAAACAGATTGCATGATGCACTATGGGCATATCGGACTGCTTTCAAAACTCCTCTAGGTATGAGTCCATATCGATTGGTGTTTGGAAAAGCTTGTCACTTACCAGTGGAGTTGGAGCACAGAGCATATTGGGCAATCAAGACTCTGAATTTGGACTTGGACAAAGCGAAAAGAGAACGATTTCTTCAAATTTCAGAGTTAGATGAGCTGAGAAATGAGGCGGATGAGAGCTCAAAAATTTACAAGGATCGCACGAAAGCACTTCATGACAGAATTATAGTGCGAAAGACATTGAGTCCAGGTATGAAAGTTTTACTTTTTAACTCTCGACTCCGTCTTTTTCCAGGTAAACTCAAGTCTCGATGGAGTGATCCTTTCGAGATAACTCAGGTGTATCCTTCTGGTGCCATTGAATTACTTAACTCTCGAACAAGTGAGACTTTTAAAGTGAATGGACAGAGAGTTAAGCCATACAATGAAGGATTTCAAGAAGTGAGGGTCATTGATAGCACTTTGATCCGTGATCCCTAGGCCTTGCATGATGTCCAGCTTTATGACATTAAAGAAGCGCTAAATGGGAGGCAACCCATCGGTTTGCATTTATTTTGCATAGTTGTAATTTTAAATTTAGCGAGTATTGATTTTATGTTCGGTTTAAATAAATGGACTGTGCTTTGATCGGTTTTTCTTTACTTTGTGTTTCAGGGTGTTTAAAGTTGAAGGAGTGCAAAATCGTTGAATAAAAATTAAAAAAAAAGTTTAAGTTAATAAAAGGCAGTAGGTGACACGGCCAAAGGACTTGGTCGTGTCCCTTGGCCGTGTCACACACTGGACACGGCCAAACTTCCTCAAAAATTTGAACGATTTTGCAATTTTGTATAGAATAGGACACACTCAGGGGACACGGCCAAGTCACCTGGCCGTGTCCCTCCAAGATTATCAGACACGGCCGTGTCACCTTGACTTGGCCGTGTCCCTTCACTTTCACACACCAGACACGGCCAAGTACCCACTAACACGGCCGTGTCCCTCAAATTTTACACTTTTAAAATCCGATTTTGCCCAGTTCTTTTCATAAATCCCTAAATTTTCTATCTTCGTCTCTCTCGCTCTCTCGCTCTCTGTATCGCCAAAATCATTGATTTTTATTTCAAAACTCAAACTTTTCCATTAAAACTTCAAATTTCTTCACCCAAACTAGAGATAGTCACTTAAAACTTCCTCTTTACTCATATAATTTTGATTTAATTCAGTTTTCGGTGCTAATTTTTCAGATCTCAAGATGCCAAGAACTAAAACTGTCTCACACCGCAAGAAGAAGAAATCTACTACCGAAGGAGCTTCTTCCTCTTCCTCAATTTTATCTTTCAAGAGGGCAAGTCTTTTGGCTCAGGGTTTTTTTCCGACAAGGTATGTGAATGACGAATCTCTAGATGCCCTGCAAATTAGGACTAATTTTTATAGATATGTGCAATTTCTTGGGTGGGAGACTTTTGTCTCATTGAGACCTTTGCAGTTTGAGGAGCTTACTCTAGAATTTTTGACATCTCTTAAGGTGGAAAGAGATGATAAGAAAATCTGCAGGAGTATGATGTTTAAATTGATGGGTAAATCATTTGAGCTTAATATTGATCAGTTAAATGCTATCTATGGTTTTCATCAACATGGGGAAAGGTCGATACCCAAAGAATTTAGACAACAATTTACTTGGGGAGCCTTGGGCTCGGGTACTTATGTGGCCAAATCGGCCAAAGCATCTAAATTACGGAACCCTACTTTGAGGTATTTGCATAGGTTTATGTCATGTGGGTTCTTTGCTCGGAAGGAAAGCCTGGGTGTGGTTGAGTCGAGTGAGTTATTTTTCCTGGACTGTGTTTTGAATAAAATGGCTGTGAGTGCCGGCTATTGGTTAGCCAATATTTTTTATACTGTGGCTAATAAAAGGAGGGGGGCAATTTGTGTTGGAGGATTGATTACCACGTTAGCAGTAGCCCTTGTTGAGGATTTTTACCCGAGTACTAGTCGCATGACTAGAATTTTGGGTAATGACTCTTTGGATTTAGCCATACTTGAGAAGATGCACATGGTGGTGCATAGGAGAGGGACTTATGTGATGCCTTCAGCTGAGCCTGCAGCACCGGGGGACAGGCAGAAGAGACCACGGGTCCAAGAGGAGTCCGACTCGGATTCTCTTGACCTAGATGAGGATGCTTCGGTCTCGGAACATCAAGAGGTGCTTCTGAGGATTGAGGCCCTAGAGGGCAAAGTGGATCGACTGGATATCAAGGTGGACCGTAACCATGCTGAGGTCTTGCAGCAGTTGGAGCAGACCTTGCTACGATCCTGAGTCTTCATCCCTCAGCTGCATCATCTTCACGCCCGCCTTTTCCTTAGATTTTGAGATCCTTGCTTTATTTTGTTTAATGTATTTTTGTTCTTATTTTTCGTTTTTGTTTTCATGTTAACCTTTATATTTGGATATTTTATTTTTATATATTGTACTTTTATTTTTGAACTTTTGCGTTGTGATGGAAAGCTAGGGTTTTGCCTCACCAATACAATGGAAGACAGGTTGTCCTTTAACTCTTTTTATTTACTATTCTTGTTTTACATTGAGGACAATGTAAATTTTAAGTGTGGGGTACTCTTTAAGCTTTCCTTTAATGTTTGTCTTGTTTTGTTTATTGTGTTTGTTATGCATGGCATAATTGTTGAAAATTTATTGATCTTTTCTTTGATTCTAGCATTATAGTTGAGACTTTAGTATCAGCATAGAAATGAGCATTTGAATTCATTCGGGATCAATTTTCGCATTTTGCAATTCATGACATATAAATCTTTGTGAACCCACCTGTGTGAGTTTTGAGCCTCATAATTTGATATTATTATTAGTTGATTTTCTTTTCTTAAGTGTGCACCTTCATGATTTTGCATCTCTAGAGTTTGCTTTTGCATACTAATTGAACTCACATTATGATTTAATCTCACGTTTTAAAATGATGAAGGCAAATTAGGTTAGCCCTTTAGCTTAAAAAGACCTCCTTTAATATTGATTTCCTTAGTGAGCCAAGTTGAGCCTTTGACCTTTTCTTGATTAATCAACATAATTCACAGCTCGACTTTCTCTTATTATCATCATACCTGCATTAAGGAATGGAGTTCTATGATATGACAATAGGGTGGTTTGTTTCAAAGTGTGGGGTAAGCAAGTAAAAAATATGGTATTGCTATTTGGGGTGAAATGCATACTTTGCACTTTGTATTTGATTAAGAGTTGACTATTCTTTTCCTCTACATGTTAAGCTAGATGATCTATGCAATATTATATTTTGTATATATGTATAAAAAAATATTTTTATATAATAAAAAAAAAGAGATATATATATACAAAAGTTAAATATGTTCTAGCATTGGTTATAAAAAGAGGAATGTCGACTCATGCATTTTTCTTTGGGTATGCAAGTATGTGAGGTATCAAGGGTTGGTGAGTATGCTATTTAAAGGAGTTATGAGTTTCTTAGCAAGAATAGTGTCTAATTTAGATACTTCATTTCTTGATGCTCCAGCCTAAATGTCTTTTCTCACACCTTTACCTTAGCCCCATTACATCCAAATGAAAGACCTTCAGATTATTTCTTGAGAAAGTCAGTGAGGGAGATTGGATATTAAGCAAGTTTATGGTAGTATGCAGTCATGAGTGGTTTGAGTGATTAACCTTTGAAATCGAGTGAAACACTTAGATGAGAGATGAGATTTGTATGTCTGGATTAATGAATGAGTTAAGAAAATCCTGGATTGAAGTAAAGTGCAATTATTTATGCTGTGTCTTTAAGGATTTCATCTTATATGCTGGAATTATAGTTAAGGTTGTTTGAGTTTTTAATTTATGCCATGTGAATTTGCTTGAGGACAAGCAAAGTTTTAAGTGTGGGGTAGTTGTTTTATTAGTTTTTGTTATAGATTTCTGTCTTGTTTATTATGATAATTATTGTTTTATTTAGGTATTTTGTTAGTTTTTATCAGTTTGTTTAGTGTTTTCTTTAATTGTGGTAGTTTTAGTTTATTTCAGTGTTTATGTCGTTTTTTATTTAGTTTTTAGTATTGTGCTTATGTTTTGTTGGTTATTGTCTATTTACTTCTTGTTTAAAATTTGTTTTGAGTTTTGTGTTAGGTTAAAACATGCAAGGAAACAAATTGAAGGAGAAAGGGGCAGTGGCTGACACAGGCAGAGGACATGGCCAAGTCACTGGCCGTGTCCCATACCAAGTTTAAAAGAAGAACAAGTCCCAGTAGCAGACACATGCAAGGGACACGGCCAAGTCATCTGGCCGTGTCCCTCCAAAGAAGACTCACACGGCCAAGTCATCTCCACTTGGCCGTGTCTCACCAATTCCAAAGGCAAAGAAGACTAAAACTCACAGTGGAAGACACAGGCAAGGGACACGGCCAAGTCACCTGGCCGTGTCCCTCCAACAAGCTCCAACACGGCCAAGTCACCTCTGACTTGGCCGTGTCACTCAACAAAGAAGAAAAGGCAAGCAGTGGTGGACACAAGCAAGGGACACGGCCAAGTCATCTGGCCGTGTCCCTCCAAAAGCCACTCACACGGCCAAGTCACATCTGACTTGGCCGTGTCCCTCATGAACAAATCACGCACCGTATTTTTAAAGCGACGTTCCATATAAAAGGAAAAGGAGAGCTTAGGGTTGGGACTGTTGACGATTTGGAGAGTTGTTTGAGCCGTCAGAGAGAGTGAAGTTAGGGTTTTTACTTTTGTTTCCTTTGATTTTGATTTCACTTTTGATTACTTTAGCTTAGATTAGATTGTTCTAGCCATTGTTTCATCCTTCTTGCAAGATTTGAACAAGAGATTCTTCAGAAGCTTCAAGGAGTTGTAACTTGGTTTTGTTCTTGAACTTATTCTCTTTATTTACATTGAAATTGTTTTAATGGATATTATCATGTCTATTTTGATTTCTTTGAACATTAATAAGATGAATATGTTTGATTGCATCATGAACTAATTTGATCTAGTCTAGGGTTTGTATGGATCTGCTATGATTGTATGAATTGGTTATTCTCTTAGCTAATAATTTCTTTTGCCTTTATTGAATGAAATATTGTTTCATATAATTGATTGGCCACCAATTGTGTGTTTTAGGTATTAGATGATGAATCGAGAGATGAAGTCTAATGCTGGAACAATTCAATTAAGGACTTAAGTGAATTAGAGATATAACCTAGGAAAGGATTATTTCAATTGGAACAAGATTATTTGAGAGAGGTTTGAATGCGAGAGCTTATTTCCTTTATTCAATTAATTAAGTTACTTGAGATTTAATCTTTGAAATTAAATTGGTGAAGAGGAATAACCGTTCATACATATAAGTAGTAGAGAAGTGCAAACCCTAGACTTTTCTATCAAGTGAATCAAAACAATCAACTTAATTTACTTTTATTCGTTTTAAACTTCAATCAATCTTCTTCATTAGTTAGCAATTGAAATTTTATTCATTACTTGTTATTTAAAAATTGATAATCAATTAGCCACTTTAGCTTCCTTGAGAGACGACCTTGGGGCGATCACCTTTGCTACAGCTACCTCGTATACTTGCGAGTGACGCTTTGTGGTAGAGTTAACTAGAGCGCAACATATAACCACCACTCTTTCTCATGATTGAATAGAACTTCATTAAAATCCTCAAAGTAAAGCCAAGGATGTTGGTATAGCTCAACAAGATATAAAATTAAATCCCAAGTGAGTTATCGATTATGTCTTTGGGGCCAACCATAAGTACCTGTTCCTTGCCATTGGATTATCCCATTTGCATTGGCTATAAGGAAATCTATGCAATGCTGCGAGTAGTTAACAATCTCCAAACTTATCTCTTTTCTCCATCCAAGTATCAAACCGCCCAATCTACCTTAAGGATTAACAACAAATATATTAAATTGAGATAAAGCAAATTTGATATCATCCATCTCATAGTTATTAATTCAGGTTTCCATGAGATGGAAAATATCTGGACAATTGACCCTAATAATATGTTTAAGGGTCATAACCGTCCAAGGATTGCCCAGTTTCTGGACGTTCCAACTTAGGAGCTTCATGGGGCTATGTGGGACTGCCCAGCAGTCACCACCTCTATCATAAGATTCTGATCACCAAGCAACATCTTTAATCTCCTTGGATTTTCATCAATATCCATCAAAATTCTATCACAGCTACACTTTTTACCTCCTCTAGCAAGCAATGTTGGGATAGCTGGAGTTTTAGTTTTAGTGCGACCAGCACCAGATGTCCTATGTCTACCCTTTGTATTGGCAGTGCTCATCTTTCCCTTGCCCAAATTTGTATTCCTCACACACAGGATAGGTACTTCTATTATGTCAGGAAAGGTGCTCTATTCATTATCTGTCAACCTTTTACTCATTTGCTCTGCATCCTGCAATCTAGGTGATAGTTCTTGGGTAGTAGGATTGGATACCTTACTAGACTGAACAGAAGGTTCATCCATCACTAAATGTTGTCATCATACATTACTGCTTTTGTCTTTCAGTTATGTCTCTTCTTTGTCAGATGAGGTTTTTGAAGCATAATCCCCAACCTTACTCGAGTAGAAAGTAAAATTGTTTTTGTTTCTCAATGGTGTTGTTCGCAAGGACGGATTATAAGGCCACTCCTCCACCTTTCATCTTCAGATTTGCCATCACACTCGTCGTGATTGTGTCCCAGCTTCCTACACCAATAGCAGAAATTAGGTAGTTTCTCATATCTGAAGTAGGTCCATACTCATCGTGCAGTTTATTTCTCAATAGTGCCCCCCTTTTCAATGGTTTCCGAACATCTACTAACACTCTCATGCTAATCCACTTTCCCCATGAATCGATATCACTTGTGTTAATTTCTTATAGTACTCCAATCTTTCCTGCAACCAATTCTATGGATTTCCTGTCTCTTCTTTTCAAAGGTAAATTACATATCCAGACCCAAAATGGGCACCGATTCAATTGTACAACAAATGGTTGTTCATATGCTTCCAGATCTGAAAGAATCACATGGTGCCTGTCAAAGTGCCAAGGGATTTCCCTCAACACCTTGTCTTTATCTCGATTTGATTCAAATTCGCAGATAAACAGTCCATTGTCCACATCTTGTAGCTTGAAACCCTTCTTAATTCTTCAAGCACTTATAAAGGCATTTGAGATTGCCTTTAGATTTAATGGTTTATTCGATAAGATCCGTCCAGCCACACAACAACATTTTTTATCTATCAGTTCCTCCTCTCAGTTATCCTCAAATTGTATAGCAACCTCCTCTGAGCTTGTTAGTGAGAATTTCTTCCATAGTTGTTCCAATTCTTGAGCCATACCATGTACAAACCCAATGTCTCTCCATCCTATCAAAATAGTACAAAAAACAAAAGAGTAATAGAAGAAAGGCGAGCGGAGAAAATTAGTAAGACCAAAAAAAGAAGACGAGAGAAGAAGAAGAAGAAGAAGAAGAATAGATCCAAAAAGGAAGAAAGGAACATAAAGACTTCTAGGAACCCTAGCCATCTTCAAAGGAAAAGTCCACAATGGGAAAAAAGAATGCTGATAGCATCATATAATTTCTAATATGGCATGTTTACTATATAAAGTCTGATTTAAATTTATTAAAAAAACAAAAATTATTCATAAAGATTCAACTCTAAACTTTCCTACCTAATTTATTTGTCACCAATAATTATTTAACTACATACAAATCCAATAACAAGTTTGTTAAAAGATTAGTGACTGTTAGGTTTAACTGCTGAGCTTTTGATTCTTCACAGCTAACTCGATCAGTTCGTTGAACTCAAACATCAGCAGCAATTAAGTCTTTGGTTGTTGGGCTAATAATTTCTTTGTTTGATTATATGAAATGAAGAATTAATATTCTCCATTTATATTGGACGTTCTTGGTTTGATTTAATAAAATTATTATTTTACTTTAAAAATAAAAAATTAAGTTTTAGAATGACTAAATAAAAAAAAGTTTATGGAGAAAATATAAATTAAAATACACAAGCTCATATATATATATATATATATATATATATATATATATATGATGCATTTTGTTTCCAATACCACTTTGATGCATTTTGTTTTTATATGGATCATGGATTTAAGACATATTTAATCTAAATCATTTTTTCTTCAGAAAATTGCATAAATATTACTTTTTTTCTTCAAAATTTTATTTTTATTATATTTTTTAATTTACTAAAATATTATTTTTTTAATTTTTATCACATATATAAAAAATATATTCGACGTATTCCAAAAATACGGGTTTAATATATGCACCATATTTTTATAAATTTTATAGTTGTATAGTATTTTTATATATTTTTTTATTTTTAAGTTATTTTTGTAAATTTTTATTTTTCTTTTTATTTACAAAAATTAAATGGTATTTCTCAATTTTTAATTAATTCTTTAGTGGGCCTAAAAAAAATTTAGTTATTGCACTCTAATCAATGTTAATCTAACTTAAATAAAAGCTGAAAGTATTTATTTAATTTATTTAAGTAAGTGCTAGAGTTGAAATATTATTATCTCAAATTATTATTTTTAGAAAAAAAATAAATTTATTTTATTTATATTGTCATTTTATAAAATTAATAAAAATTAATTAATCTTTTTTAATTATATCTTATTATTAATGAGTTAATTAATATAGTGAGAGTATAATATTTTTAATATTAATGAGTTAATAAAGAATATTTTAACATATTTAAAATAATTTTATATAATATTTCTTAATAAATATGTACGAATTAAATGTGATAATTTAAACAGAATGGAGATAATATATATAAGTAAGTGTTTTTTCCTCTTGAATATTTAAAAATAATTTATAATGTATAATAAATTTGACAAGTATATATAAAGCACCAAAAGCATGAACAATTAATTGTGATGTTTGAATCAAATGGGGAATTTAAATCCTTTGTTATTATTGCATGTGGCATTAATATCTATAACATTGAATACGAGTCATGTACCTGCCATTAATTTAAAACAACAAGAAACAAAAATTAAGTTTAAGTATTTCTTTCGTTTATATATCTTCAAACTTTAGTTGGAGTTTCAACATCCTTTTTTTAAAAAAAAAAATTATTTATTGTCAATCATTAATACTAATTTAATACGTGCTAGTTAATAATTATACATGGATGAAATCTTGAATAGATACTTGAATAAATGTTTATAAAAAATGTATGCAGAGTATAATTTGGACTACTTCAACATCTATATATAAATTAAGTATGTACTCTTTTTTTTTTAAATCTTATTTTTGAATGGAGAAAAATTTAAGAGCATAAAGTATTATAACATGAAAATGAATTTTTTTCCAAAGAAATTTGAGTAAGTTCTATGGAGTTACGATACATTATGTTTACGAAGTTGTTGAATGCTTCTATATGACTTGAAATTATTAATCTTTTAATCTGTAATTTCAAAAATAATTAAAGAATGGCGTGAACTGCCCAAAACCGCAAAAACATAAACCCACAAAAACATTTAAAAAAAATTAAACCATATTTATATATAATATATTACTAATAAGTAAACATATTTGAACCAGAAAAGTGAGCGTGCCGGAGTGGTTATCGGGCATGACTAGAAATCATGTGGGCTCTGCCCGCGCAGGTTCGAATCCTGCCGCTCACGCTGAATTAGCTTTTGAAACCAAATTCTAATTTTCTTCTTTTGGGCTCAAAAGGCAACAGATTGGGCCTAACAGAGACAAATAAGGCCTTTTATTTTGAATTTCTTCAAACTACTCAAATATATATGTATATTTTAAAAAATACTCAATTTTTTTTTCTTTTACAAGTACTTATTGATTAACTTTTTTAATTTAAAAAATATATCACTTTCAGATACATACATATAATATATTAAAAATATGCTAGATTTCGAAAATATATATATTTAATATATTAAAAATACAAAAAATCTCTAAAGTATTTTTGAAAAATATTCTTCTTTTGGGGCATGACTAGAAATCATGTGGGCTCTGCCCGCGCAGGTTCGAATCCTGCCGCTCACGCTGAATTAACTTTTGAAACCAAATTTTAATTTTCTTCTTTTGAGCTCAGAAGGCAACAGATTGGGCCTAACAGAGTAAAATAAGGCCTTTTATTTTGAATTTCTTCATACTACTCAAATATATATGTATATTTTAAAAAATACTCAATTTTTTTTTCTTTTACAAGTACTTATTGATTAACTTTTTTAATTTAAAAAATATATCACTTTCAGATACATACATATAATATATTAAAAATATGCTAGATTTCGAAAATATATATATTTAATATATTAAAAATACAAAAAATCTCTAAAGTATTTTTGAAAAATATTCTTCTTTTGGGGCATGACTAGAAATCATGTGGGCTCTGCCCGCGCAGGTTCGAATCCTGCCGCTCACGCTGAATTAACTTTTGAAACCAAATTTTAATTTTCTTCTTTTGAGCTCAGAAGGCAACAGATTGGGCCTAACAGAGTAAAATAAGGCCTTTTATTTTGAATTTCTTCATACTACTCAAATATATATGTATATTTTAAAAAATACTCAATTTTTTTTTCTTTTACAAGTACTTATTTATTAACTTTTTTAATTTAAAAAATATATCACTTTCAGATACATACATATAATATATTAAAAATATGCTCGATTTCAGAAATATATATATTTAATATATTAAAAATACATAAAATCTGTAAAGCATTTTTGAAAAATATTCTTCTTTTGGGCTCAAAAGGCCAGAGATTGGGCCTAAAAGACAAAAATAAGGCCTTTTATTTTGAATTTCTTCAAAATACTCAAATATATAAATATATATGTATATTTTAAAAAATACTCAATTTTTTTTTCTTTTACAAGTACTTATTTATTAACTTTTTTAATTTAAAAAATCACTTTCAGATAAATACATATAATATATTAAAAATATGCTCGATTTCAGAAATATATATATTTAATATATTAAAAATACAAAAATCTGTAAAGTATTTTTGAAAAATATTCTTCTTTTGGGCTCAAAAGGCCACAGATTGGGCCTAACAGACTAAAATAAGGCCTTTTATTTTGAATTTCTTCAAAATACTCATATTTATATATATATATTTTTAAAAATACTCAATTTTTTTTTCTTTTACAAGTACTTATTTATTAACTTTTTTAATTTAAAAAAATATCACTTTCAGATACATACATATATTAAAAATATACTCGATTTCAGAAATATATATTTAATATTTTAAAAATACGTAAAAACTGTAAAGTATTTTTGAAAAATATTAAAAAAGGAATATCTAGTATACATTTTAATATATTAAACATATACAAAAACTTTAGGATAGTTTTGAAAAAAATATTAAGAAAGTAACATAATGTAATTTTTAAAAAAAAAAACTTTTTCTTGGGCTTTAAGAATGAATGAAAAATATAAACAAAAGCTCAAACGAGGGCTTGAAATTCAGATCTTATGGTTAATAGTCACACGTTCTAACCAACTGAGCTATTCCAGCTTACGTCCATGCTTTCTGTCTAAAAATTATTAAAATTAAATTGTCATTGATTTAATTGTAACGACAGTTCAGAAAAGTTATACAAGGAAGAACTCCATCAACTCAAATTGTTATTGACTCAATAATATTACTCACCTTAATAGTTCATATTCAGTATTTATTGTGTAGACGAGCATTAATATATTTACATTTTTATTATTTTTCTTTTATGTAATAAATTTACTCATTTGTCCTATTATGTTAAGTTTGGTGGAACACTCTTTGGCTTGCAAACAATTATATTTACCAACTTGTATTTTCAATACTTCACTATCATGCAGAAGTTCATATCTATATCTGTATATTTTTTTATCAAGACTCAGTCAGAATCAAAATGGCTAGTCATTCTAAACAAGTCATTTCTGAATCCAAAAAGAACAAGGGCGGGTTCAGGGTTTATGAACTATTTGGTAGACTACAAATATTACTCATAATACCATGTCATTTATTAGTTTCATCAAACAAATTTGACACTTCACTTCCACAATAAGAACTGTTTTTAGTCACAATAACAGTAAAATCTCCATTAATCATTAGCATCTCATTTGCAGGTTATTGTACATAATTTACGAAGTCAAATAAAAGACTCAAAATGGTTTAATTGTACCCACTGAAACACATAACACCATACACACATTCGAGCTGCTTTACTTGATCTCTTTTCCAGCAATCAAACAAGATAATTATAATACAAAATACCCACAGTCTGGCATTTAAATTTTCAGGGAAATTAAAAGACCAAACCACATTTCCATTTTCTTATAGAAGGGAACAAAGTGACAGAAGCCAAATAAATGAGTTTCCACAATACCATGAATAACGAAATCATGTATAAAATGGAAGAACCAAAATAATAGAATTACTGAAACACAAGTGCTTTCAGAAAATTTCCAAAAAAACTAGTTGGTCAGCTTTCTGATTTGTTGGATTTGAATGGAGTAACGAAAAAGGGAACTTGCATTTTGATATGATGAACAGATTCTTTAGCATCATGTAGACTTAAAAAAAATTCTCTAATAAAAAGAGTGCATAAATTATACACGAGTATCTGTAACAAACAGTAGTGAATATAAGTATCAAAGAGCAACTCTTTTCAAAATCTGAAAAGGTGCCGAGTTGGAATTTCCATTCTAGCTAAGGATTCTTGTGGTTTCAAATGATCTAACTACAGGAAAACCAAGATTGGAGAGCCCTCCTATCTTAGTAATATTTAGACTTGCTAAAACCTAATCTACCTAGTGAGCTTTTGCCTTTTCTACAAGTGCTTCATAGACAAATTCCCTTCTTCCTCGAGTAAGGTTCTGTTTCAATTTTGCCAATGTAGAAGAGGTAAGCCTGATTCCCTTTTCAATCATACCCTCAGCATATTTTACTGCTTCTGGATCCATGCAAAGATCACAAAGCCCAACAACCAACAAATTCCCAGTCTCCTCCAAGTCTGATTCATAATTCTCTATCATGCATTTCCAAACTTTGATAGCCATATAAGGATCTTTTGCATGCAAATACACTCTGATTGCCGCACTACAATTTCCTTGATTAGGAAAAAACTCGTTTTTAATCATCTCATTAAACAACACAGATGCCTCCTCCAACTTTCTACTTTTAATCAAGAATTGGAACAAAATATTATATGATTGCCAATCAGGAAAGGCCCCATTATAAATCATCTCATCGAAAAGCGTTTGTGCTAAATCAGTATTGGTAATATAACAGTGTAAAGCAATCATCAAATTATACAACTCAGTATTAGGCTTAAACCCATTTTTCACCATTGCCTCCCAAATCAAATCAGCCCTCTTAACATCATTCAACTTCAGGCACTCTTCAAGTGCTGCTTTAAAGAATCTAATTCCTGGACAACACCTCCTATCCTTCATAATCAGCAAAAACTCAATGGCCTCATTCAACCCATCTCGGCCCATAAGCAAAGTATACAAAAATGTATCGTAAGCCGGAACATTATCAGGATCCCAACCAATGTCATTCACCATTTCCATAAAAGTTCGTCTAGCATTAAGTACATCCATTTCTTTTTCCCACCCTTCTAACAAAATGGCATAAGTATCAGCATCAGGCCTAATAGCACTCCTAGCCACATAAAAAAACTCAACAGCATCAACAGTCTTTCCATCTCTACAAATGGCACTCAATAACGAATTCAAAGCAACAATGTCACGAGGACATCCATATTGATCCATAACCTCAAAAGTCATGATAGCTTCTTGAACTTTACCAGCAATAACATAACTACCAAAAATAGAGGCAAAAGTGGCTAAAGAAACCAACCCACCCCGTTTCATAGACTTAATAGCATCCCACATTGCATCAAACAAGAAATTCTTACCTAAAAGATCAACAACAAGATTCCAAGAATACGGGCTATGGTTATCTTGTAGCTGAAAACCAGCCCAACGGAAGAATTTCACGGCGGGACCAGGGAAAGAGTAGGAGAGTTTGAGGACTTGTTCAACTTCAGGCGGAGAAACACGCACGCCGGCATCTTCAAAAACGGATTCGACGGAGGAGGAAGGAGTTTTGGCTATGATTTCGGAGAGAAGCTTAACTTTGGGAGGAAGATTGGGGGTGTCTTGATACGAAGGGAACTTTGGACGTTTGGTGGTTGGATTAGAGGAAGAAGATTGAGGATTGGCAATTGTTGTTGAGGAGGAGGAGGGTGACAGCTGGCTTTTCTTGGTGGCGTCTTGGTGGTAGTGGTCAGGAAGTTGCCTATCGGTTCTGGTCCTCTTCCGGTTGTTGTTGTCCATTAGAACCTCTTGAATCTTTGATTGATTGATCGATATCGAATTGAAAGATCAGATGCGTAAAAAGAGTTCATAAACCCTAATTGGAGAGGAAGAAGACAAGTGGAATTGATGAAATTTTATTTTTAATTCTAATGTATTTTATTTTTAATAAGTAAAATATAACAATTTGTATTGAATACATTTTTTTTTTAGGATTTGTATTGAATACAATTATTAACCATAATTTATAATTTTCATTATACAATTACCTTTTACTTTTATGATCCATGGAAAAAGTTAAATTTTATTTTTCAAAATATTTAGATAATAAATTATATTTAATCAAATAATTAAATTTAAAGTTAAAAATAATAAAATATTTTTTATTTATAAAAAATTATATTTATCCATTATATTTTTAAAGTATGATAATATATTTATACATGATTTATTTAGGGAGAGTATATTAGGCTGATGATATTGTGTTAATAGATGAGAATCAAGCAGGGGTAAGTTAAAAGTTGGAGTTATGGAGAAGCACTTTGAAATCTAATAAGGGTTTTGAGCTAAGTAGAATTAAGACTGAGTATATGCATTGTAGATTTAATAGCGAGAATAGAGAAAGATGCAAAATTAGTTTAGACGAAATAACAGTACATCATAGTACTTATTTTAGATACATTGGCTCTATTCTTCAAGAAAATAGGGGTTGTGAAGAAGATGTAAATCATAGGATTAAAGCTGGTTGGATGAAGTAGAGGGGTGCTACAAGAGTTCTATGTGATCGAAAGATGCTAATTAAATTAAAAGAAAAATTTTACCGCACTGTAATACGGCCTGCGATGATGTATGGTAGTGAGTGTTGGGTAGTAAAAGGACAACACATGAGTAAAATGCATGTTGCGGAAATGAGAATGATAAGATGAATGTGTGGTCATACTATGATGAATAGAATCCGCAATGAGTACATTAGAGAAAAAGTGGGGGTAGCACATATTGAGAATAAAATAAGAGAGCATAGATTGAGATAGTTTGGCCATGTGAAACGAAGACCTAGCGATGCGCCGGTTAGAAAAAACTGAACAAGTTAGAGTAGATATTGCTAAGAGAGGCAGGGGTAGGCCTAAATTGACTTAGTCAATGATGGTCCAAAATGATCTTATGATGTTATATCTATCAAAAGAGACAATCTTAAATCGTATTGAATGGAAAAGAAGAATCTATATAGCCGACCCCAATTAACTTGAAACTAAAGCTTTGTTGTTGTTGTTGTTGTTGTATATTAGGCTGAATGACTATATCTCTTCAATTGATACAAAGACTTCCTTATATAAAAGGAGGAGGTAGATAATAAAATAAAAGATGAGATCGTAACTAATTGAGAGGTGTGTGGGTATTAAGAGAGATTAAATACAATGCGTTGTTATACCAGATAATATAAGGTCTTACCTTGCTCATAGTCAATAGTTGTTATAATCGGGTTTCTAGCTAATATACCTTAAATCTCATCACACTATGAGCAAGAGAGACCATATATATTTCTGATATACAGGATCAGCTAGTGCAGAACATACTTCATTCATGAATCACCGATGAATAAACAGAATAACATTTTATCAGTTTTGTCTCATGCATAGTCCAAAACACAACCATCTCTTGACCTTTCAACGGGACAACGCTCTTTTGACATTACTTATTAACTTACTCATATCAACTCATATAGATCATTGCACTATTTATAAATAAACTGAAAGTAAATCAAGAAGAAGATGAAGAGTTTTAAAAATATATGGTTTGTGTAGAGAGAGGATATTAGTTTGAATGGTTATATCTCTCAACTGATACAAATGTTTTCTTATATAGAGAAAGGAAAATAAAAATATAAAGATGATGTCGTAAGCAATGACTTCATTACACACTGACTTACATAGTACAAGCACTCATAAATGAGTGAAATTATTACAGATAAAATACTATTACAAATAGTAAAAGTATTATAGTAATATTAACGGATAAACTAAGTGGAGGGACTGTAGCTTCGCATGCTTGATTACTGAGAGTGACTTGGTGACAGATTCATATTTCTTTAGTCTTTATTATCTGACTCAGAAAGAACACACCATTGGATTCCTTTCATATGCAATCAAGTCAAAAGTAGTAGGCTGCACTAAAGCCAAAGCATCTTGAATATCTTGCTCAGTAGTGTGTGTTCCGTCATTATTTCTTAGTACTTATGAAGAACCATGTTCTGTGGTAACAGTTGGTGGTTAAGCTATTGGAGATAATTGAGAATTTGGTGGTTGGTTTTCTAGAGCATCTTGTGGTGGATATGAGCTGAAGCTGGGACCAACTTCATCAGATTGTTTAGAGTCCAGTAGGCCACTATCTTAAAAATATTCTCATGTGAACTGGAAAGAGAGATCAGTGGTAGTCTCTGCATGTTGTTTATCATGACGTGTTCAATTCTTGTTACGAACCATTGATGTACAAATCAAAGGATTTCTGATGTAGAAAGAAGAATTGTTGAGTTCATAGAGATGAACTTTCAATTCTAACTGCTTCTGATAATTGTTGAACATCTTATTAGAGAGGGTTGACCAATGACGTGCTTCATTCCTAGACCATAGAACTCTTGTCTGAGGGAACTGAGAATAAGACGTATGAAGGATGAAAATAGTATGATAATTTCTTGCTCAACATGGCTTTTCAAATAATTTTTTCATGTGAATGATCTGCAAAAATTCTCTTTTCCACCAAGCTATGGTGTCATACCATGTTAAAAACTTACATGGTAGAGAGTTCACATTTTCTTCAATGTTTATAAAATTTAGCATATCCGGATAGAAATTTCCAGTGAATGATAATACAATGTAGAAATAAACCATAAAAATTATAATTCTGCTGGAAATTAAGGATTATTGGGAAGTGAATGATAATACAATGTAAAAATATACCATAAAAATAATAATTCTGCTGAAAATTGAGGATTATTGGGAGAGATATTATATACCATCATCCATAGATATTCTGGATAAAATGCATTGACTTCTGGATCAACATTAAAGTGATTGTAGATATATTTAAGATAAACAATAATGTGGGTTCTGGCATATTGATGAATTTCTACTGGTGTGGTAAAGTGGCACCTCGTAGGATACTCTAAGTTAGTATATAATTTGGGTCTGTATAGGAGAGGTCCTGAGTATCCTCTGTATATCATGATACAAGGGAAACAACTGGTTAGGGTAACCAGTGGAACGGGTTTAGATAGTCTGGATAATAGGTCAGGGATAAGGTTTTTTTGACCTTTTATGTGCTCTACAGAATAGTCATATTTGAAAAACTATTATTGTAGTCTGAAAGTTATTTTGGTAAAAGTATTTTCTGTTTAAATTCTAAAGCTCTGGGGAAAGAGGTATTGTCAATAATAACCAGGAAATGATGTTCAATAAGATGAAATTTAAACTTCTTGATTCCATATTTTACGGCCAAATTTTTTATACACAGAATAATAATGCTTTTCACTATCCTTAAACTGATCACTAGCATATCCACATTAATGATTATGGCCATTAATCTTCTCAAGAAAAATAACACCCCAATATTCATCACTGGCATCAGTCGGAGTATTTTGAGACCATTAGAAGGAATGTGAAGAGAAGTGGGCTGTGAAGCAATTTTCTCTATGATTTGTAAAGCCTTTATTTGTTTTTCTGACCATAGTGGTGAATTTTTCTTTAGAAGCTTAGACAGTTGACTAATGGGTTAAGCTATAGTAGGCAAAAAGTCACAGATATAATTAATTATATCCACAAACTGTTGTATTTGCTTAAAAGATAAATCTTTATTGGGAAATTTAAGCAGTTCTTCTGTTATATGTGGACTTAGAGTGCAAAACTCTATTTTCAAAATGCATACCCAAAAATCAATAGAGTCCCGACCCATAATGCTCTTCTTTAGAGGTATTCAAAAAATTCGCAGCCTAAAAAATCTAACCCGACCCGAACCTATAATAGGGTCGGGCCATAGATTCCACTGCTAGACTCAAGCTACGCCCGGGTATGGCTTCATATTGATGTTAAAAATTCTCGGGTCGGCCCGGCCAGGTTCGAAGTATTAATTTTTTTATATTTTTTTGAAAATATATATTTTGGTAATTTAAATTTTATATAAAAAAGTTTTAAAAATTTAAAATATTGTATGTATTTTATGATATTTGTGACTCTTA
Source organism: Garcia nutans (assembly GCA_947685225.1). NCBI lineage: Eukaryota > Viridiplantae > Streptophyta > Magnoliopsida > Malpighiales > Euphorbiaceae > Garcia > Garcia nutans. The sequence continues at coordinate 58,541,933 of CANTUV010000008.1, forward strand.
AAGATTTAATCCATGAGAAATAATATTTATATTTTATATTTTTTTACTTGAATAATTAAATAACTAAATAATTAAATAATTTAGTTATTATAAATATTGATATAATAATTTATATATAATATATAATTTGGTATAATAAATTTTAAATTAATATTTATAGGTAAATTTTATTAAAATTTAAAAAAAATAATAAATTTTATCCTTAATTTTTTTAAATTTAAAAAAAACACAATGTTAGGTAGGCCGGACCCGACCTGAACCCTGTCAGGCTCGAAGTGGCCCGATCTGACCTGGCTTAGGATTAGACCACGGGCTGCAAATTGCAGCCCTAATATTTTTCAGGCCGGGCTGCAGGCTGGGGTGAAATCCGGCCCAACTCGACATGTGAACACCCCTACTCTTCTTTTCTGAAATTATAATTTCATATTTCTGAACAATAAAAGAGAATTGTTGTAACAACTGATAAATGTGCTTCTACTGTAGGAGATAATAGTAAAATATCATCAATATAAAATGAGGGTTGAGTAAATGATAGACTGAAATATTCTAATCATGACCTTTTGAAACAATGATGAGGCGACTTTGAGCCCAAATTACATTATTGTCCACTGATATTGGGCATTAGAGATACAAAATGTTATTTTGGGTCAATCTTCTGGTTTAATTCCAAGTTGCCAAAAACTAGCTTTCAAATCAATTTTTAAAAATATTTTTGCCGCCTTAAGACGAACCATCAATGTAGAGATTTTAGGCAGAGGAAACTTATCATCTTGAAGAAATAGATTGAGAGGCCTTTAATTAATGACAAGTCTCTTTTTTTCTTTAAGAACTTATGATCTTTTTTCAACATAGAATGCCTAGTAAGCCCAATTGAACTTAGTTGGTTTAATCAGTCTTTGTTGAAGTAAGGATTCACATTCTTATATAGCAAGAATAAGAACTGAAGATGACATTTCTGGATAAGAAATCTTTGTTGGATTAATATCTTCATTTTTCTTAAAGGGAAGAGAAATAAAAAAATCTGCATTTTTCCATAGAGGCTTAGGGTGATTGAACTCAGCATGTGAGTCTGCACAAGAAGGAAGCAATGAAGCTTTAATATCTTCAAATGCTACAGGAATTTTTGTAGAAGAGAAAATTCTCAGTATTTCAGTGTAGAGCTTAAACATCTTCTTATAATGAATACCAGTAGGGAGAATCTGTAAATTTTTAGCTTGTTGATAAATATCAAAACCAATTAACAAATCCTTATCTGGAAGAGAGGAGCTAAGAACGTGTATTCATATAATACAGTCTGGAAAGAACTGTATTCCAATTTTCTTTCTGGTGATCAAATGTGTAGAGAATACATTTCCATCTGTAGCTCTAAAAATGTTATGTATGATACTTCCATAAGGATTCTGGTAAGATTGCTAGATGCATCATAGACTTATGAGCACAAGTATCTATAAAAGCTATTAAAGAAATAACTCTATCATAGTTTGATATAAGTACAAAAATTTGCACGAGTGGAGTGGGCAAAGGATGATCAATGAAATAAGCATAAGGCAATTGGTGGTGCTAGAGATAATAAATAGGAAGATATTCTTCTTTTAAATCTAAAGAACTTGATTCTGAAAAGGAATCATCATCGCCCAACTGAATAGCAAGAATAGTCTCATGCTCTGTTTGTTCTTGTTATGAAAGAACAGATTCAATCTCAACATCATCTGAAAATGAGATTGAAGTTTGATGAATTTGTTGAATAAGCTTTGCAGTCTTTATTGGTTTCTTAGGACATTTTTTTTGTAAAATATTCCTTTCCTCTACAAGCATAACATCTATCTGGACTCTTTCTCCTCTTTGAATAAGGAGAATATTTTCTGAAGAATCTAAACTTTTTTCTTCTTCTGAAAATATTTAATAATAATAAATCATAGATATTGTACGTTGAGACTTAGCCTAGTGATAAAGTATATTTTCTTTGAAAATGGACACATAATCGATTCTCTCATTCTCAATATAATAGTAAAAAAAATCATAGATATTTATTAAGTCTAATTTTATAATTTACAAATTATAAAATTCCCCTTATAGTAATTCCAACCTGATAAATTAATTTCTAATCCACTTAAATATGCATTGACTCATATAATAAATAAATTAATAGGTTTATACACAAACAATTATACTAGATGTGAAACCATTTTATAGATATAACAAATTATGTAATCAATAGTTATGAGCTCTGCATAAATGGAAAAAAAAAATATGGTTAAAATTGTTGAAAGTAGGTGCATAATTTCATTATAAATATAAATTTTTTACAATATTTATTTTCAATTATTTATACTAATTAATAATTTTAATAAACAAATTTATTATATAATGAATCTTTTATATTTAATAATAATAATAATTTATTAAATATATAATATTTTATCTCAATTTATTAATAATTTCAGTTATTAATTTTAGATTTAATATGATTTATAATTACTAGTATTATTATAGAAAATAAAATTGCAAACTAAGTCAATTTGCTATTTTTACATTTTAATAGTTTTAGTTACAAATTATAAAAGACATAGACATATGAAGATGTAAATAATTATAATAGATTAATTACGTTAATGGTCCTTGATCTTTTGTCACTATCTCATTAAAATTTCTAAACTTTATTTTTGTAAAAATAGAATTTCTAAACTTTTATTTTTTTCTTAATAAAAGTCCTAAAACTATTTTATGCCAACAAAAATATGACATAATAGTAAGAATCATCGCGAGGAAAAAAAAAATTTAGGTTCATCTCATTTTACATCCCTTATGTGGAAAATTATGGGCAGAATATATGATTTTAGATCTACTAAAAATACAATTTTAGTCTTGCTTAAAAAAATATGGATGCGAATCGAGATAAAATTAAATTTCTTTTTTATCATATGGCAACTTACGGCTGCTACATCACATTTTAATTGTCAGAAAATAGTTTCAAGAATTTTAATAAGGCAAAATCAAAAGTTTAAAGATTTTATCTTTACAAAATAAAGTTTAGAGATTTTAATAGAATAAAGATAAAATACTATTGATATAATTAACCATAATTATAATACATAGTATTTTTATATTGTATATACGCATTACATAATAACCTATATTTCTTTCATTTTTCTATTTCAATCATTAAATTTATTATATATAATATATTTTATATTTATATGTTAATAATTTATTGAATATATGATATTTTATTTTCATATATTAATAATTTTAGTTAAAAATTTTATTAATGATTAATAATTAATAATTTATTATATATATATATATATCTTTTTATCTTCATATATTAATAGTTTGAGTTAAAAAATTTATTAATAATTATTAATTTATTAAATATATGACATTTAATCCTCATATATTAATATTTTAAATTAATAAACTTTTACTAATTATTTATTAAATTTATTAAATATATAATTTTTATTTTTATATATTAATAGCTTCTTATATTAATGAATTATTAGATATATATAAAATTTTTATCTTCATAATTACTAATAAAAAAATTTATAATAAATTTTTATTATTAATTACTAATAATTATTAATTTATTAAATATATATCCTTCTACTTTTATATATTAAATTTTCAGTTAAAATATTTATTAATAATTATTAATTTATCAATAATTTTTTAAACCTAATAAATATATAATATTTGATTTTCATATATTAATATTTTTAATTAATAGATTTTTGTTAATAATTTATTAAATTTACTAAATATATTCTCTTTTATCTTCATATATTAATTTTTATAAATAAAGAAGCAAAATATAATACTTTTTTTTTTATAAATCTCAATAAATAGTATTTTTTATAAGAAAAAGTATACTATTAATGTTTGAACCTTTTTATTTTTGTATTTTAGTGTCTAAATTTTTTTTATTCATCTTGATGCTTGAATTTTAATTATTAACATCAATTTAGTTGCTGCAATCGATTTAATCCTCACTGGCGAAATTAGATTAATTTCTTGTTTATTTTTTTCAATGGTTCTCAATTGCTAGAGTTGCAGATTTGGTGAATTTTATTGGAATTGTTGAGATTAATCTTTTTTTTAATTGCTAGTATTGCTCTTTTAATTTTTGCTGTTAATATTTTTTTATTTATTATTGAAGTATTAGTTTATTTGGTTTAATAAATAACTTTTATTGTTTGTTTTAAAAAAAAAAAACTTTTATTGTTTATATAAACTGTTATGATAATATAGTTACAAATTTAGAATGTCCAAAGCATCATGCGGATTCAATTTATATCTCTTTGTGTGTTTGTATGTATATTCATTATTATATTTATTTTTGTTGATAAAATTTTCAAATTTTTATATAATTCGGAATATTTAATAAAATAAATATTTAAGATAATTAGTGTGCATCATCTATGAAGTTTAAAAGTATCCTTTTTAAAAAAGAATTTTTTTTTTTATAAATATTACATTAGAGGAAGAGAGAATAGACCCACTGTAAATCAGAAGAGGTGCATTTAGTATTAGATTATGCTTCAATACATAAAAAAAAGAAATTATTTTTCTTTATATAATAATTTTATTTAAATAAATTAAATAAAAAATATAAAGTTAATATTATAAAAAATAAGTAAAATAAACTAATATTTTAATCTTTTTTATTGATATATTCTCCTGTATCCACGATTCCAAAATCTTGGTTGTATGAGGGAAAGTCCATAAAATGATTTTCCCAAAATGGTAATCAAAAGATAATTTTTTTAGTTTTTATTGAATATTGTAGTTAATAAATAATTTTTAATCATAAAAAATAAAAAATCGCTTTTAAGATATATTATTCATAACAATCTTTTTTTATATTTTTATTTTCAATAATATTTATAAAAATTAATTAAAACTTTTTTAATGATATTAAAATTCTATTTTAATGATAAATGAAATACATATCTACGAATTGATTTTTTATTTAATTGTATTATTAATATTTAATTTAGTTTTTAATCTATTTATATGAATATATTTTTATTTATTTAATATAAAAATTATAATATGAACTCTTTTGATTTACTTTTTAATATTTCTTACTTAATTAAATTAATAAACGCAACATTAAATCTTATTTATTAATACCATTTATTTATCCAAATAGATTAAAGGTATTGTAGAAAGTCATATCTAAACAAAAAATATACAGAGTGAGGAAGAAAGACAAAAAATATCTCAATTCATTAAACAGCAGAATCATTTTTTTAAAATTACAAACACAGTATCCATAATATTCTATTTATATATATCCAAATATCCTAACTACCTTATATCCTAATACAAAATTATAACTATAAACAAAAACCTAATAATAAAAACAAAAGGACAGAAAGGTAAAATACATACTCTAACATCCACCCATTAAGGTGGAGATTGGTAAGGAACCAATCCCAACTTGCATAGAAGAAAATGGTGAGATCTGGCAACCAAAACTTTGGTGAAAATATCTACTAACTGCAACTTTGAAGGGACATAATTAGTAACAATAAAGTCTTCCTTCAATTTATGCTTAACCAAATGACAATCAATCTCAAGATGCTTTGTTCTTTCATGAAACATAGGATTAACAGCAATGTGTAAGGCTGTCTGATTGTCACAAAAAAGATTAATAGGCAGCAATAAGGGAATGGAAAAATCCTGCAACAAATAAGTTAAAAATTACAATTCACAGACAGTAGTAGACATGCTGCGATACTCAGTTTCAACTGAACTTCTAGCAATTACAACCTACTTTTTAGTCTTTCAATATATGAGAGAAGAATTAAGGAAGACACAATAACTTCTCACTGACCTTCTAGAAGTAGGATAAGAACCCCAGTCAACATCATAGTAAGTATGCAATTGAAAAGAACAACCAACAGGGAAAAATAAACCAGTGGAAGGAGTAAATTTAAGATATTTAACAATATGCAAAGCTGCCTCCAAATGACATTTCCTAGGGCTACTCATAAACTGACTTAGTTGTTGAGTGAAAAATGCTAAATCAGGTCTAGTGAGATTTAAGTATAGTAATCTGCCATTAACCTTCTATACTTATCAGGATCCATCAAAATCTCAGAAGACTCATCTTTTATAGCTAAACCAGCAGGCAAAGGCACTTTAGCAAATTTACAATCTAAAAGACCAATATCCTCAATAACATCCAGCATATATTTTCTCTGGTTGACGTACAAACCTGCTTGTAATCTATAGATTTCAATACCCATGAAGTATTTGGCAAGACCAAGATCTTTAATAGCAAAAGCCTAGTCCAAAGCCAACTTTACAGAAGAAATACCTTCCTTAGTAGTACCAGTAAGCAGCAAATCATCCACATAAACCAATAAACCTAAAAAACCAGTGTCAGATTGCTTAACAAATAAACAATGATCATTGGTTGATTGTATAAAGCCCAAAGCATGCAACTTAGCAGTCAGCTCAATGTTCCATTGCCTAGAAGCCTGTTTTAACCCATATAAAGACCTTTTTAACTTACAAACTAAGGCAGTATCTGGAACAACATAACCAGCAATAGGAACCATATAAATTTCTTCATCTAAGTAACCATGATGAAAAAAGCATTATTAATATCCAATTTATGTATTGGCCAATGCTTAGCAGAAACAATAGCTAAAAACAACCTTACTATAACTAGTTTGGCCATAGGGGAAAAGTTATCATGAAAGTCAATTCCCTCAATTTGATTATACCCTTTAGCAACCAATCTAGCTTTATACCTTTCTATAGACCCATCTGGCTTGAATTTAACTTTATAAACCTATTTACAGCCAATAGATTTGTTACCAGGGGGTAAAGAAGTTAATTCTCAGGTATTATTCTGCTCAAGAGCAGTCAACTCTTTATTCATAGCTTTCACCCAATTAAGATCAAGTTTAGCCTGATTATAGCTAACAGGTTCCTTAACAACATATACATTAGCTAGAAAATTCATATGTGCATAGTCTAAGTGTGGCAAAACAAAAGAAGGAAAAGGAGAAAGAGGATAAGAAGAAACATAAGTAACATCCATCCATTTAGGTTTTACTTTATTCCTAGAACTGTGTCTAGGAACCAAAGACAAATCAATAGGAAGAGAAGAAGAAGAATAAGAAACAAGAATAGCAGAAACAATAGTATGATTAGAAGAATAAACAACATTAATAGAATTCACATTAGAATCAAAAGATAGAAAAGAAAGAGGAAAAAAACAAGAAGAATCAGGAGAAATAAGAGGTAATATAGAAGAAGAATATGAAGAAACAGAGGAAGATTGAAAAGGGAATATATGTTTAAAAAAATAAACATTCTTAGAGACTAAAAAAGTATGTGTTTCTAAATTGTACAATTTATATGCTTTTTGATTAGGAACATAGCCAATAAACACAAGCTCTAAGAGTAAACTTATCTTTATGAGGATGAACATTAGATGCATAACAAAAACAACTAAAGACCTTCAAGAAAGAATAATTAGATAGTTTATTATGTAGGACTTCAAATGGAGTTTTCCATTAAAGAACAAAAGAAGGTAATTTATTTTTAATATGATAGCAGTAAGCATAGCCTCATCCCAAAACTTTCTAGGCAAATGAGACTGAAACATATGAGCCCTAGCAATTTTAAACAAATGCTTGTGTTTTCTTTCAACTATTCCATTTTGCTGTGGAGTATATGGAGTGGACTTTTAATGAATTATACCAAGACTTTTAAAGAAATCTTGACATTGAGAATTGGTAAACTCAGTACCATTGTCACTTCTTATTTTCTTGACAATAATATTAAATTGGGTTTTAATCATAAGACAAAAGTTTTTGAGATGAGCAAGTGTTTCTGTTTTAGTTTTAAGAATAAATGCCCATCTAGCTTGTAATACCCCTAATTTTTGAATATTAAATAAAATAAAATAAATTTGGATAAATTAAATAAATGTTTTGAATGGAAAATAAAAGGATTTTAAGTGAAATGTATATTTAAAATATATTTGAAGTAAATATAACATATACATATACCAAACATATACAGCACATATAAAAGAATAATTAATATATATGTAGATAAGGATGGAAAGGAAGAGAATTTAAAATTTGCTTTTTCTTATTGTTCTTCTTTGTTCTTTTGGCCGTGAGCTTAAGAGAGAGAGACTAGAGGAGAATTCTTCTTTCATACATCAAAGATTGAAGTAATATCAAGGATTCAAGTGAAGATTTTGAGAATTTTTCATCAATTGGTAACTTCTTTTATTATTTTGCAAGTTTCTTTGAAATTCTATGGAAGAACATGATATTTGGATTTTTGGATTATTTATTAGCGTGTTTTAATGGTTTATTTGGATATATATGAAGATGTTGTGAGTAGCTAATGATGATTTTTAAGGTTGGATTGAAAGATAAGAGATTTCTTTTCTTTCTTCTTCTTTGAATGTGTTATAGGAGAAAGTGATGATTAATTGAATAAGATGATAGTTATGATATGTTGGAGTTATATAAGTGTTGAATTGATGGGTGAATTATGGATATAAACTAAGATGATGATTAAGGGTGTTGTAGTATTGAATTTGGAATGATTGTGTTCAAATGGTTGAGAGTTCAAAATGCAGATTTTGCCTGACACGGCCAGTGACACGACCATATCATTGGGCGTGTCAACGGTGTTGAGTTTAACATTGGTGACATGACCATTAACACGACCATGTCCCTGAGCATGTCGTAGCTTCTATAAAGCAAAATAATTGACACGGCTATTAACACGCCCGTATTGTTAGGCGTGTCAAAGTTTATGTGAGACAGAATAAATGACATAGGCAGTGACACACTCATGTCATTGGATGTGTCAATATTTCTGTATGAGTGAGTTAATAACACGGTCATTAACACGCCCGTATTATTGGGCGTATCACTTGAAAATAACTTTTTTTAATTTTAATTTGCAATTCCTATTTAAATGATTTGATGTTAAGAATGTCTTAGAATGTGATATTAAATGGTTGTTTATGATCACATTTAGTATAGGCATTGAGAGAGAATAGTTTGCCTAACCCTAGTATTAAAGGGCAACTTGGAAGAGAATATTAGAGAAAGTTTTAAAACTTGCTTTGGAGTATTTTCTAAGGTATGTACAAACTCTTAATAAATGGAATGTGATTGCATTACATTTGGTCTAATACATTTTGGATGGAAAAATGTGTTAAGCTACTTGATACATTAAGTATTCATGAACATGATGTTAAAACATGTGAATTGCTATGTATGCATTATTATACATTGTGAAAGCCATTGTTAATGGCTAAATTAAATGAAATGTGAACTATGTGCAAATATGAAAATGACTCAAAATATTTAGGTAATGTGGTTTGTTATGTATACATTAAAGATATTATGTAAAGCCATTGGTGATGGCTAGATTGTATAAAATGAGATACATTATGATTATATGATGATGTTGATATAAATGAGATAAATGAGGCAATGTGTCTAGCTTGATCATGAGAAAATGAGAAAGATATTGATAATAGAAATATGAAATAATTGTGTGCCTAATATGTTGTTCAATTTTCAGAGTTTTGTGTTTGGCGGCGTGCCTATATTTGCCTGTGTGGCTAGATGTTTGGCATCATTGTGAAAATATTTTTGAGGTAAAAAGACCGGATCGTAAGCCTCAGAAATAAGTCCTTAAAGCTGGGCTAGGTGAAAATACCGGGTCGTAAGCCCAGGTCTAGTTAGACTGTTACATTGATATTTTACCTTCGGGGCTAGACACATGGTGTCATTATAGACCAAAACAGTAACTCTAAAATTTAAATATTATATTAGTTGTTTGGGCCCATGCTTGTGTATGTGATGTTGTGGTACTTATTGTATATAAAACCTGTGATAGTTAAATGGGATATATGATGGTGATCATGGAATGATATGATTACAATACATATACAAATTACTGAAAAGGAATGTGACATGAGAAAATATGCTAAATGATAAAAAATGAGTTGTTGAAAGACTTTAGTAGAGCTAAGTCTTGATATTGAAAATGAGATTATGGAAATGTAATATGATGTGTAATATGTATATGTTTGTTGAAATTATGTGTATTGTTTCATGAATGTTATGATAAGCCATTGAATTATGGCTTATGTTAAAGATTTGTACAAATTATAAAAATAGTGAAAAGCTATGAAAAGTGCATTGAAAAATAAGAAAACATAATAAGAATATGATGATAAATGTTGTTAGTGAAGTGAGTGTAATTTTTTGTAATGTATGTATATGTTGTCTATATGTACCACTAATCTTTCAAGCTTAGCGCGGTTATATAAATTATGCAGGTGAGTAGATCGTTGATTTGGAAGTCAAACAGTTGTGCCACGAGAAGAGTAAGAGTATTTCGAGACCAACCAGAAGGTAATGCATGCATGTACAATTTTATTATGTTGTATTTTAATAAAAATATAGGTGTACATAAGTGAATTTCGAAAAAGATAATGTAAATATATATATATATATATATAATTTAATCAAAAGTATAATTGTAATATCCCGATTTTTGATGTACTTTAAAATAGTAAATACAGAAAAGCATATGGGTATAATGGATAGAGAAAATATTAGATGGATGCTTATGATGGATGTTATTTATGAACTATATATATATGAGATACATGAGAAGGATAAATAGAATATATAAGACATATACATATACCTAACATATAATACACATATGCATGAGGTATACATTGGTGGTGAAAAAGCTGATTTTAATCATTTAATTTAATAATAATAATAATAATAATAATAATAATAATAATAAATTGATAATAAAACGGAAAGTAAAAAGTCAAAGGAAGGAAGAAGATGAGTAGTGGAGAATTTAAGTGAAAATTTTATATAATATTTTAATTATATAAGGATAAGGATGGGTAGGGAAAAAATAAGTGTTCGTCTTCTTCTTCTTCTTCTTTAATGTGGGTGAGAGAGAGAGAGACTAAGGAAGAGTAAATTTTTCATGCTACATGAGATTCAGGAGGGATTAAAGAAAATAGTCAAGATTTGACAAGTAATTTAAGTAAGTACCTTCTTCTTAAACTTATTTTATGGATTTTGTGTATATATGTATGATATAGTTAGTGAGAGAAAGTGATGATTAATTGAATAATATTATGACAATGATATATTGATGTATATATATATATATGTTGAATTGATACATAGATAAAGAAAATATGATTAGATGTTGGGGATAATAATGAGTAGTTGGAATTAAGAGAAAGTAAAGTTGAGTTGGGGATTGAATGAATTGATATATGGATAATGGTATGAATAAAATATATGATTATTGTTATAATGGGAATAACCAAAGATTTGTATGTATAACTTCTTTAATTTGTATATATGATCTTGAGTTTATATATATAATTTTGAGATTGTGCACATTTGATTTAACATGGGTTGAAGTTGCTATGTGATATGTGAGTATTGTATTGATGAAATGGAGTGAAAGACTATTTTGTGATGTCATGTGTGTACCCAGAGATTTAGCCTGACACGCCCATGTCTCTTGGCGTGTCGTAGTCACTGTGATATAGAATTAAAGACACGTACAATGACACGCCCATATTTATGGGCGTGTCGTAGATACTGAAAGATAGTATAATTGACACGGCCATTAACACGCCTGTATTGTTGGGCATGTCAAAGTTTCTGAAAGACAGAATGAATGACATTGGCAGTGACACACCTATGTCTTTGGGCGTGTCATAGCAACTATAAGGTAGTATTAAAGACATGGACAGTGACACGCCCATGTCCTTGGGTGTGTCAAAATTGTAAAAGTTGAGTGTGTCACTTGAAGAGTTATGAGAAAATATGTTAATTATGCTACATATTGGTATGTTGATGAGTCATATGGTGAGTGTGGCTCATGTTTGCATTGTAAAAGTATAAAATGGGAAAATATGGTTAAATGTCAAGTGTGAATTGTAAATGAATAATGATATGATATTGAAATGAATGAGAAAAATGAGAAATAAAGCATGTGACCTATGTATGAATGAGGTGAACTAGTAATGTGATGTGATCAAGAATGGTGATGATCACTGGAAAAGTATAAAGTGATATTATATACATGTAACCTATACAATTACTTATCTAATTGTGTTAAGATTGATTGGGTATGCACAAGAGGTCCTGAGCAGAGCTAGGCCTAGATGTGCATATGTTATTAGACCTGAGCAGAGCTGAGTCATGTGTTTGAAATGATGATTGACCTGAGCAGAGCTAGGTCATGTGATTGAAATTAAAATTAGACCCAAGCAGAGCTGGGTCGAGAAACTGAAAGTTTGATAGCTGAACTTAATAATTGCAATGATGTGTGAGTGGAATATGAAGCCAATAGTTATATACGAATATAAAATGTGATTTTTAATAGTGTAATGATGTATAAGTGAGATGTGAATCCCTATTTTATAATTGTGTATTTGTATATAAATATTATTTATATGTATCACTAAGCTGTGAAGCTTAGCGCGGTTGTGTGAATCTCGTAGGTAAGTAGATGATGATATGAGAGTTAGATATTTGTGCTACGTGAAAACTGAGGGTGTGCCAGAGACCAACTAGAAGGTGGTGCAAGCATGTCAATTTTATTATTCTGTAGTTTGACCATATGTATATGTATATAAGTAAATTTTTGGAAAGACAATGTATAAATGTATATATGTAATTAAATAAAAAATGTTATTATGCTCTTATATATATATATATGTATCTGTATGAAAACGATAATGAAAGGTTTGAAAGGATTTGTAACGTAGCATTCTTATGTCTTATATGCATATTGTACATATATGGGGTATGTGTATAGTATGTATATAATGTATGAGGGTGTTACAATAATGGTTTTGTAAATATTACTTTTAAAAGAATGAGATTTGATAATGAGAAATTTTCTTTTATTAAAAATATATTATTGATATGGAACTAAGGTAAGGAATTTAAACAATACTGAAACGTGACATCTTTATATTTTATATACGTATTGTATGTATACAGGGTATATATACAGTACTTATATAGAGTATAGGTGTTATATAGCTCTAGAGAAATAATCCACAATGGTAAGGATGTAATGAGCTTCAGTGACAGAAGCCAAAGGATAGGGACCCCAAAGATCCACATGAATAAGAGCAAATATCATAAACTCACGTGTATCAATAAGAGGAAAAGAAAGCCTATGTTGTTTACTCAAAGGACATATATTACAATGATGATTATCAATTGTTTTAACAGAAGAAGAGATAGGTAAATGTAGTATTTTATTCATGGAAGCATGACCAAGTCTTTGATGTAATAAATTAAAAGACAAGGGCTTATTATAAGCAACATTACAAGAAATAAATGCATATGTATCAAAAGCAATAGAAGAATATGATACAATGCAGGAAACAATACAATCACTAGAAAAAAATGGATAGTATCATAAAGAAAACTATACTTATCTAATATGTATAGTCCAGCACAAGACTTGCCTATAGCAAGATTCTCCTTAGTCCAGTGGTCCTGAAACAAACAATGTGAATGGAAGAAAATCACTCTAATATTGAGATCAGTAGCCAACCTACTGACAGATAACAAATTAAGCTTAAAACTAGGCACAAACATCACTTTGTGCAGGATAAATTTTAAATTAAAGGAAATTGAACCTAAATGATTTACAAAGACAACAAACTTATCAGGTAAGTGAACAAGACTAGGAAGAGTAAGAACAGACATATGATGCATGAACTTAGAACTAAAACTCATATGATTTGTAGCATCTGAATCTATTATCCAAAAACTGTTAGTATTAACATGCAAACTATCTGGCTGAAGTACAGGAACAGTACTTGCATAACTAGTTCATGACATGCAAGCAGTCTCAGCCATACTCTTCCCCTCGAGACACTTCTGCACCTCTTTTTCAATAAGCGAAGTAATGTTACAAGCCTAATATGCTTGAACAGAAGAAGAATCCTCTAGGTTAGAAGCATTCTCTTATTCAACATGTGTGACTTGAGCAACAAACTTACCAGAATCTTTATCCTTCTATTTTTTAGAATCAGGCCACCACTCATGGTAACAAATTAATTTGAAACATGAATCCCTCTCATGTCCCTTCATATTGTAATAGGAACATTACTTATCACCTCTCATATCATCTCTCCCAATACCAGCTCTTTGATTATTATCCCAACCATGCCCCTTAGAATTTCCCTTACTAGAAAATGGACCTCACACTGGCTTCAGTACCATCAATAAACACAGTGTGAACTACCTTATGCACCATAGAATATGCCTTATTGACCAAAGACAATGGCTCAAGAAGTAATATCTAGTTTTTCACATGATCGTATGATCATTAAGCCCCATCAGAAATTGCATAAGCTTGAATAAATTGTTCAAATCAATAGACTTCCTCGCAGTAGCACACATAAAAACAGGTATATGAATTAAACAAACAAGCTCATCATATAATGTCTGCAGCCTAGTATAGTAAACTGTAACAAACATATGATCATGAGTAATAGACACAATCTCTCTCTGAATCTTATAAACCATAGGATCATCACTATCACCAAATCTACTCTCTAACTCATCCCATAACTGCTTAACAATATCAAAATACACAAAATCCCAAACTAACTCTTTAGAAATAGAGTTAAGAATCCAAGAGGTGACCATGTAATTAACCTTTTTCCACAAAATAAATAGAGGAGAACTATCCTCTAGTTTGATACAAGTACCATCAACAAAACACAATTTTGTTTTGGCATAGTGAGCTATCTTCATTGCTTTACTCTAAGAAAAATAATTAGTTTTAGTCAGGAAAGAACTCACCAAAATCATACCAGGATGATCCAAACTCTATAAGTGTAAAGGATTTGCCAAATCACGATCTGTATGACCTTATAGACATGTATTAAGAACCGGTCGAGGAGTAAACTCAGATGCTTTTGGAATTTCAGTCATCATATGTCAAATCAGAAATATCAACAAAAGATCTAGGGTTTTGAACCGTAAGCAAAGAACAAAACTAGATCTAGGTTTAAATCTCAGATCAAAGAGAAAAAAACTTGCATCAATAAAAAACACTGATAAAGACATTTGAACCCTTAAAACAAAAGGATTCAAGCAAAAAACAAGTTGAATCGAAGAACTTAGAGTTTAAAAAAAAAATGATCGATCGAGACTTAGAAAAAGGAAAACACTTTGAATATATGAGAAACATAAAAAACATAAGAACAAGAACGAAATTAACACATGCTCTTGCTTTGATACCATGTAGAAAATCAGATCTAAATGAAAACTATATAGAGTAAAGAAGAAAGACAGAGGAAAAATATCTCAATTCATTAAACAATAGAATCATTTTTTTTTGAAAATTACAAACATAGTATCTATAATATTCTATTTATATACATCCAAATGTCCTAACTACCCTTTACCCTAATACAAAATTACAATTGTAAATAAAAACCTAATAATAAAAATAAAAGGACAAAAAGGTAAAATACACACTCTAACATACACACTCGAACAAGTATTATATCTTATTAATTTATATTATAAATGAGATTTGTTAATGTTTTAGATTTTTATAAATATATATTAGTTAATATAATTATTGATCATGATATGGTAATCACAATAAAAATTATTTGTTTAATAATACTAAATAGTTAGATAAATTACATAACAGAGTTGATAATTGGGGATTTTTATCAAAATATGGGAGCAATCCCATATATTTACCAAAATATGAGAGCTAGGTTTAATTAAACTGAAATTCAAACTTTCGGCCTTAACATTTTTTTTTTCTTTAGACAAACAAACCGCAACTTATAATTGCGGTTTGTTAATTTTTTTTAAAAATAAACAAACTGCAACTTATAGTTGTGATTTGTTTGATTTTTTTTAAATAAGTAAACCGCAACTATAAGTTGCAGTTTGCTATATATATATATATATATTTTCCAAAGCGGTTTGTTTGTTTGTATTTTTTTTGAATAAGCAAATCCAATTATAAGTTGCAGTTTAATTTTTTTTTTTTGCCAAATTCTTTAGAAATTAGTTCTCCATTCAAATTCAATTTACCAAAGACCTTTTTTTTGTACAAAAATTTACCAAAGAATTTATATTTAGATATAAAAGCAAAACTAATCTTCAATCTTTATATTATAAATTAGATTAAGATGAAAAATAATTAGTTAGAATATATGTTTATTTTGCATTATTCTATGTAATAATTTTTTAATGAATAATATAATGCAAATCAATTTATTTATTTATTTAATAAAATTTTTTGAATGACTGCAATGAAAAAAAATTAAAGTTTATTATGTAGGTACTAATACTATATAGTACAATAGAGTTATTTAAAAGTGTGGATTATAAATTTTTATTTTAATTATTTAAAAGTGTGGATTATAAATTTTTATTTTAATTAAAATTACATTTATAAAGAAAATATTAATTATATATTATAAGAGTTTAATTTTAATATAAATACAAAATGATGTAAAAATTTTGTTTAAATAACAAAATTAAAATAAATTTTCAGTAAAAATTTTTTAAAAAAATTATTTTCTTATAAAATCAAAATTAAAATTTCACTACAAAAGGAGTTAGAATAACTAATGATTAAAAAAAAATAATGGACAATTGAGAACTAGGCACAGAGACTGGAGAAGGGGCATCCATTGGCACCCAATCACGTGGTGGGTAATAGATACCCCATAACACGTCACATATCATTTTATTTTCACAATACTTTAAACATATAATATAACCAAATAAAAAAAATTAATAATTTTGCTGACCCTCTAACAAACCCTAACTATGGTTTAAAAAAAAATAGCAAATTATAAAAAATTTAGCAAATCGCAATTTATAATTGCGATTGCTTATTAAAAAAAAAGTAAAATAAACAAACAATAACTTTTCGGTTTGTTTATTTTGAATATATATATATATATATAGCAAATCACAATTTATAATTACAGTTTGCTTATATAAAAAAATCAAATAAACCGTAACTATGAGTTGTGGTTTGTTAATTTAAAAAAATAACAAACTACAATTATAAGTTGGAGTTTGTTTATGTGAAGAAAAAAATATTAAAATTAAAAATTTGAGTTTTAATTTAATTAAACTAAAACTTAAATTTTTTATTTTACTTTTTAGCTCTTATACTTTAATAAATATGTGAGCAAATTTTATATTTTGATAAATATATGGTATTGGTCCCATATTTTAATAAAAATTCATGGTAATTGATATGATTGATAAAACAGTTAATTGTATAAAACAGGTTAAAGAAACCTAGCCGATTAAAAATTAATAATAATAATAAAATACTAAATTATTAACATCAGATTTCATTAAAATAACAAAATGGAAATTGCTCAAAAAAAATGAAAAACCTAAAAGCAAAACTAATTTAGTTAAAAAATAAAAAATAAAAAATAAAAGCCCTAACCTCTAATAAATTATCTGAAAGGTCTTTTTCGCATAAAATCATCTTCTCCATGGCTGCAACTCTCACGCTCGACTTCTAGTTTTGCTCAATGGAGTCTTCCAATTCGAAACTCATCGATGATCCTAATCCAGATTTTCCACAACTGCAACTCCCAAATCCATCTTCTGCTTCAGCTTCAGATTCGACTCCCGTTCTTTTTCAGGCCACGGCTCCGGCTCCTGCTTCAACTATGGCTACCGCTGCCACTTCTACGTCTACCAGTGAGTAATGCATTTTATATTCTCTGTTTGGTGTGATATATTAGGCGAGTTCCAATTGAAAATTAAAAGTTGCTCTTTTTATTCTATCACAAAAAGAATTTGGATTTTTTTTAATTTCCCCCTTTTTATCTGTTTCCTAGTCTTGATTTAATAAGAATGGCTAATCTTAGTTTCGTTAATGTTAATTAAATTTCTTATGTTTCCTCTGTTGAATGAATTTATTTTTCCATTTCTTTGCTTCTTTTTGATAAACGACTTTAGTTGTAGATGATGTATTAAATGAATTGAATTCTTGCAAACTTATATTACTTTACACGATTTCTGTATTTTCAAGATGGATTACATATAAAAAAATTACAGGAATTGAATTCAAGTATCAATGTGCTTTTTAAACATGAGAATTGGCTTAATGTAATTTGACGGAATTGAATTTTTTCATGTTTGGGGTTTCCTGATAATATGTAAATGTTTTCTCTATAAAAAATTTTAGGTGCCTCACCTGCCGGATTTTGGTTCATTAGTGTTTTCCATTGATAGTAATAATTTCTGTGCTTATCTTGTTTGCTACTTTTTTTTTCCTGGTTTATGATATTTTTCTTTAATGGTTTTGTAAGGCTGCAGACCACTGCAAGTTAGCGCCTTGTTTTTGAACCTTTTTAGCTGGTCACATGCATATGTAATTAGTTGTTTCTTGTTTGTTTGTATGATGATTTTACTTTTTGAAATTCTGGCAAGCTTGACTGTTTCATATTGGTTAATTACTTTTGCTGCAATTAATAGTCAATTTTTTTTTGTGATTTCATAAGTCACGGGCGTCTTATGTTTTGAAATTATTTTTATGTTTTTTTTAGGCTTAATACATAAATAAATTACTATTGTGAAAGGACGTAAGATGCCGAATGCCTGGAGGAAGAGTATCCTGGTACCCATATATAAAAATAAGGGAGACATTCAATACTGTACAAATTATCGGGGTATCAAACTTATGAGCCATACTATGAAATTATGGGAAAGGATTATTGAACACAGATTGAGGAAGCTTACAAGAGTTTCGGAGAATCAGTTTGGGTTTATGCCAGGGAGATCTACCATGGAGGCTATTTCTCTTCTAAGAAGACTAATGGAATTATATCAAGAGAAGAAGAAAGATCTCCACATGGTATTTATTGACTTGGAGAAAGCCTATGATAGAGTACCAAGAGAAGTGTTATGGTGGGTTTTGAAGAGGAAAGGAGTCAGCGGCAAATATATCAACATCATCAAGGACAGGTATGAGAATGCATCCACTAGTGTGAAAACACCCGGTGGAGACACTGAGGCTTTCCCCATTACTACCGGATTGCATCAAGGTTCGGCCATGAGTCCATATTTATTTACCCTGGTTATGGACGAGCTAACCAGAAGCATACAAGACTATGTTTCTTGGTGTATGTTGTTTGCTGATGACATTATTTTAATTGATGAGACTAGTGCTGGTGTAAACCGTAAGTTGGAAATGTGGAGAAAAACCCTCGAGGACAAGGGTTTTAAGTTAAGTAGGAGTAAAACGGAATATATGCACTGTGAGTTCAGTCTAAGGAAGAAGCAGGAACATGAGGTTAAGTTGGATGGAGTTTTGGTTCCTAAAACCAAGCAGTTCAAATATTTGGGTTCGGTGTTCCAGAATGATGGCCGTATAGATGAAGATGTGGCTCACAGAATACAGGTAGGGTGGTTGAAGTGGAAGGGTGCGACTGGGGTTCTATGTGATAAGAAAATACCTTTGAAAGTGAAAGGTAAATTCTATAGGACGGTTGTTAGACCTGCGATGCTCTATGGTAGTGAGTGTTGGGCACCAACGGGACAACATTTGCATAAGATGAGTGTGGCAGAAATGAGGATGCTAAGATGGATGTGTGGACATACCAGACTGGACAAAATTAATAATGTTCATATTCGACAAAAAGTCCAAGTAGCGGATGTCGGAGATAAGGTGAGGGAAGGAAGACTTAGATGGTATGAGCATGTTTTAAGAAGACCTCCTAATGCTGCGGTTCGTAAGTGTGAGAATTTGTTGATTGAGGGGGCTAGAGGTCGTGGAAGACCTAGAACTGTGTGGAATGAGGTGATAGCAAGAGACTTACGTGCCTTAGATCTTGATGCGGATTTGATTAATGAAAGACTTGAATGGAGACGTAAAATCCGTATCTTGGAAGGGGCCTAAGGCTGGAGTATCTTTTTTGGTGTCTTTTGAGCTTATTTTGTTGAGGATCCATACAGCTGACCCCAACTTGTTTGAGACTAAGGCTTAGTTGTTGTTGTTGTTGTATATATAAATAAATACATGTATTTGTCAAAAATATTCTATTAGTTTCCTCTATTTTACATTCATCTTATGACACACCTCTACATATTTAAAACTGTATTAGTATATCCTTAACTCAGCTATTCCTCAGCTCATTGCTACTTGTGCATTACACGCGCCTTAGCGACCCATTTTCAGCTATTCCTCGGATTTTCCATTTTTCTCATATTCTTATATTTCAATGGTTAATATTCATCCAATTTATCCATTCTTCTCTTCCAAATCTATTTACTCATTCTTCTCTACCAAATCCTTTAAATGCTCTCATTATTCTTGCCTAATATATATTCTGAAATTATACGAATTTGTTCTTATTTTGATACCCATAATAGGTAATGAGAGGATAATGGGTTCAAGGATGATGAAAGCTTATTATCCTCTCATTACCCAGTATTCACTCATTGAAATCCTCTGTAATTTTTAAAGATCATAAAAAAATATAAAAAAAATTCAAAAAAATAAAGAAAGATGAGCAAGTACAGATCAATTAGAACAAAACTCTAGTTAATAAATTATTATTACGATGACAAAATTAATTAAGAAATATAAACGACAAACAAATTTCTTTTTTTTTTTTGGGTTTTTCTTTCTTTGAAGAGAGAGCGTGAAAAATGGGAAATTTAAAAATAAAAATTTCTAATTTGTGATTATATATGTACCTCAGGATAAGGACTTCAACTGCCATTAATTTTTCAGAGAGAGAGAGAGAGAGTGAAAAACTTGTTGAAATAATATGATGCATCGAAACTCTTGCTTTGCTACTTCTATAAAAGAATATGAGGATAATGGTAATGAGAGGATAATGGTTTGAAGGATGATGGAAGTGAGGATGATGGAGACAAGAATGATTAAGGATCTGAGTTTAATTTGCAAGTGGGAAGTTTTAGATTTTTTATTTTGTTCTTTTAAAAGAAAAGAAAATAGCAGATCTTAATATCTGCAGCAATTTACCCGCCTCTCAAATTTTGTTATTTCACGCTCTTAATCTAGCTCAGCAAGAAATAATTTCATTTTTAGTTTTTATAAGTGTGTAAGAGGATGCATGCAAAATAGAGGGAGCTAATAGGGCTTTTTGAACAAGCACAAGCGTTCGTTTATGTATTAAGCTTTTTATGTTTGTCTATCTATGCACATGGCATGGGCATATGATCATCAACTGTTTCTAAGTGGCCTTATATTATCTGCAAAGTATTGTTCTAAATTTTTATCTGTTGTATTAATAATGCTAGTAAATATATATTTATAATTCTCATGGCTTAATTATGTTCAGCAATTCCAGAAAACTTGATGTATAAGAATCGATTACAGCAGTACATGCAAAGGACATACTCACAGCTGCCAGTATACCATACTGTCAATGAAGGGCAACCTCATTTGCCACAGTTTAGGTCAACTGTGATAGTGAATGGAGTACAATACAGTTCCAAAGAAACTTTTGCACAGAGAAAGGGAGCTGAGCAAGATGTTGCGAAAATTGCCTTGGAATGCATGCTAAAAAAAGCGAAAGATGAAGAATGTCCTCTTATTTATGAGGTTTGTTAGCATATATTTTAGTTTTATCAAATGTTGTAGTTTTTCTTTCTGTTCTTTTTGTATTCTTATCACCAAGACTTTTGTATATGTTGATCTAGCTACTTAGGCTAGTCATATCTTTTCCAACTTTTAGTTCTTTTTGAGACTATTGACATAGAATATCTGAATTTTAATAAAAATTTTAGGAGTTTCCCATGATAGTCTTTGTGGTCAATACTCCATCTGCTCATGGGAATTTTCCAACTAAGAATTAGAGAATCTAACCTTTTATATAAATCTTTTCTTGAAGGTTAACTGCTTTATTACAAGACTTGATTGACACATTTAAGGATCTTTAGATGTTCTAATCCCATCCTTTATCATCATATTATGATCAATTACTTTATGCATAGTTTTGAAAGTTATCATTATTTGATGGTTGTTTAACCAATACACATCAAAGAATACTGTGTAACAGCCCCTTTTATGGTTGGTTCTATAGTTATTGTTGAAGGAGTTGATGCTTGTTATGGTGGTTACATTTCACTCCTCTAGCCTATGTATATAGGTACGAGGAAAATTTTTTATGCTGGATTAGGTCATTTATAATTTCAGTACTTTCATAATAGTTATTGATAATATTCTCTCTTTTTCTTTCACATGCACATACATAGACATATTCACCAGCTCTCGAGCTTAGTCTCAAGGTCTATAATGGGATCTTTATGGGCTTTAGTACATTTATATGACAATGATTTTGTTACTTAATTGTGTCTTCTCCTTCTCTTTTTGATTATTTGTTGAAATAATATATTAAACAATGATCAGATACATTTTTATCTGGCTTTCAATAGTTTTTTAATTATCCATTTGCTAATTATGACATTTTGTCTTGAAAATAATGCAGGGTACATATGTAGACATCTTTTTACTCATCATTGTGGTATTTTACTGTCTACATATCAACAATTTGGATCTTGTCATGAGATGAAACAAAGTTTTAGGGTCACAAGCTTAAACTAGCCTTTTAACTTTTATTTGAAAATCAATTAACCTCTAAACTTGAATTGGAGTCCATTACACCGTTGAACTACTTGAATTTATTTAATAAGGCTCAACTTGACACAAAGTAAAAAATGGACATTAATAAATTTAGTGAAGCACAACTAATAAGAAAATAAGAAAATATTATTAATGGCCCCAAAAAATTCACTTTCTTCTTCTTTTTTTTTTCCTCTATCAAACATCTCAAGTCTTTCTCTCTCTCTCCTTCTCCTTCTTTCCCTCATGTAGTTTGATAACCAATAGACACACACTCAAAATGACAAGACGATTCGTATGCTCAATAATTTCTCCCAAAATTCTCCTCCAATTTTGTGCCTTGTCTTTGTAATTTTGTTAGTTCCTAATTTTAAGAACTACTCATTTTGTTATTTCCAGTAATTGGGTTCCAGAAATTCATGGCTTCTTTTGGCATTGATCTCATCCTAGCTATTGTAATCATTGAGTTTCTTGGCGTTGGGAGAATTAACTACATACGTTAGTCTTTTCTTTTTGACAAGGTTTGTTTGTTGTTTGGTTCAAGATTTTAGATATGCTATATTTGGCATTTGTTCCTTCTAGCAGCAATATTGGTTTATCTTGGATTATTAAACTCAATTCAACTTAATAAAACCTTAATTTCAAGTTAATTGGGATCAACTATATGGATTTTCTTTTTCCACTCAAAGCGATGATGGATTACATTCTCGGAGAGATGTAGAGCTATAAGATTATTTTCAATAATTTTTTTCCAAGTTAGTTTAGGTTTATCTCTACCTCTCCTAGTTATATCCACCTTAATTTGTTCAGTTTTTATCTTGGATGATAACTGATTTAAATTTGATTGTTGGTTTATTTTTGCTCTCTTTTACGTGTTTTATCTTCCAATGATGCTTTTAGGCATCATGTTCTACTAACTTATGGTGTTTGTGAGTGGTTTAGCACTTCACTTAGCAGTGAGCATTTGGACATTCTGTTCTTGGTTTTGGATGTCCAATGTTTCATTCGATATTAAGCCTTTTTTTTTAAACTATATTTTACCCATTGGCTTATCATAAAATAAGTGCAGGTTAAACCTAGTGAATCTCTGCCTTCAACTAAAGCTGCCATGAGACAAAGCCTTAATCCCAAGCTAACTGGGGTTGGCTATATGGATTTTTTTTCCTACTCGATTCGATTTAGAGCTACCTATTCTGATAAATTTAAAACAACAAAATCATTTTGTACCACTTTTATCCAAGTTAATTTAGGTCTATCCCTGTCTCTCTTATGACAACTTTGCTAAAATGGGTTATGTCACTGAGCTTTTTAAATATCCTATTGAACTATGTTCAATTGGACCTTACTAATCAAATTTGAAATGTTAATGTTTGCAATCTGCTCCAATTGAAATTTAGGGGGTTTAATTGATTTTATGGCTAATTTGAGCGTCAACTAAGTTTTGCTCTGGCAATCACTTACCACATCCTTCTTCTTTTTTAAGGCTTGGAACTATATATGACATAACCAAAGTTATCCTCATGCTTAGTTGGGGTAAGTTATCCTTTTGCTTAGTTTGGGTTTTGCATTTTATTGAACCAAATTATTTACAATGTCACTGAGGTATTCATTTCCATTAGTAGAATAAATGACAATAGTAGAAGAGATCTATGCAGTAATATTTAAAGTATGTCAGGCATCTAATTTAGAAATGTGTTCTTAAACGTGATCATTAGCAAATGATTTGAAGAATGGATGATAATTGGAATTTGAAATATGTCTTACACGTTCATTGTGTGCTTAAAATGGTCATAGACATCTTACATTTTTTCTTATCTATTCTCTTTTTTTCCTCCACCCTACCCCACCCCACCCCACCCCACCCCATTGAAAATTCAGGACACAGTCTTCTGCAAATCTATCTTAAATGAATATGCAGTCAAGATGCAATTGGAAAAGCCTACGTACAACACAACTCAGCCACAAGGGTTGCTTCCAGTTTTCATATCTTCTTTGGTATTCAATGGTGTAACCTATACCGGTGAAATTGGTAGAACCAAGAAAGAGGCTGAACAATTAGCAGCCCGTTCTGTGATTCTTTCTCTTATTGGTATGTTTATCTAACCAATTAGTTTATCCTTTGTTACTATTGGAATTTTTTTTTTGTTGTTCAATGCCTAATTGAAAGCTTTGATACAGGGAATCCTGTGTCAGGGATAGTTATTTCAGAAATAATCAAATCCAAATCTAAATTATATGCTGCATTGAATAAATTGAAGGCTCCACCCCATGCTCAATATATCACTTGGCCTGCAGCTAATAAGAATAAAGAAGCTGAAGCTGTAATGTCTGGTAATAATGAGCCAATGAGTGCCATTCCACAAGTTGTATCAAGGATGCGTCCTCCCCGCCATGAATTCATTGTTCCAAAATCGGAACAAGTCGTTGAAGGAATTCAACTTCCAATCACATTTGTGAAACCCATTACTGGACAACCTTCGGATATTGGTCCTAGTGCAGGGAAAAAACGGAGGAGGAATAGGAAAAAGGCTAACAAGAAAATGCGAATTGATTCCCAGTAAGTAATAATTTCTGATTCTACATTTTATGTTGCAATGACATGGTGTTTCACTATTATCTTTGCTATGGATAATATCACTTGTGATGTTGATGTCAATAAGATCAGCAAATTCTATCTATTTCTGTCTAAACTTGTTTACATTAGCAGTAGAGCTGGCTACATCTGTCTTATCTTATTTACATCAATTGTGTAGATTAGTTTTCCTTATTTAGGTCAGCTATGCAACTATCTACATTTGTCTTACCTTGCTTATATTGTTTGTACAAATTAGTTTTTTTTTTTCAGTAGCTTTGTTGCAAAATGTATACAGTTGTATTGTCCATATATAGTGTTTCCATGTGTAGTTGGCAGATTCTTTTAGTGGAATCAGTCAATTGGACAATATGATCCTTGTTGGGTGGAAATGAGAAATTACAAATGGTATTAGAGCTTGTGTTCTGAACCTAGAGTTTACACACTTCCTTTATATTCTTGGTTTTAGCCCTTGGAGCTCTTTGACTCTAGTCCAATGTTGGGTTCTTACTTTCTGGTGTTTGCAGCAGCACATCTGTTCTTCTATTTTTGAGTTCTATTTGGGTTTCTCTGCTTTTGGACTCTTGGAGATCTTTGATTCTTGATCTTGTCTAGTTATTTGGAGGTTTGTTTTCAATTTTAGGCTCTTTTACAATGTTTGTTTTAGGCCATTCTTGTTCTATTGTTTTCACCATGACTAAAGAAAATTATATTGTTGTTTTAATGGGAAGATAGTTGGGAGTTTCAGTTTAAAATGTTTGTATAAGGAAAGGAATTGTAGGGACATATTGATGGGTTGTCTTCAGCCCCCAGTGATATCAATGAACTCAGTCAATGGGAGGCAAAAGATGCACACATTGTCTCTTGGCTGTTGGACTCCATTGAACCATATATGATGAACAATTTGAGGTCATTCTTTAAAGCTAAAGAGACATGGGAATATCTAGGTAAATTTATATTCAAGACATTAATGTGCGCTGTTTCAGGTGGAATTGGAAATTCCAAATCTCTAGTCAAGGTAACATTTCTGTTGAGCAGTATTATTATGGTTTCTAAACCTGTGGAGTAAATATTCAGGTATTATACATGTTAAGGTACCCAAAGAGGTGCTGTCTGCACTGGTAACAGTTCATGACGAGACTACATGATCTCTGATGAAATTAAGACCATAGTATGAGGCTATACAGGCTGGGTTATTAAACTGAATTCCAATTTCCACATTGGATGTTGGTGTAGGAGAGTTGTTATGGGAAGAGATTGGTGTAGCAACTTAAGCTATTGATTCAATTAGTTAATAGGGAAAATAGAGAATTAGGGTTTAGAACAGGGGATAGGAAGAAGTTAGGAAGAAGACAAAAATAGATTAGTGAAGAGACAGAGAGAATGTTAGGAGAGGAATATTTTCATTCTGACATACTGACATAGTTATAACCACCAGTACAATCATATAGGCATCACTCATAAACACACAAAAGACTATAACCAATCTCTTACGCAACTAATCCTACTTTTTTCCTTGTCCTATTCACAATTCAGCGCACCCGACTCAGTTCACCGACAATTCTGGACTCAAACCCTCCTGTTACTCCTTTTCCTTCTCCTATATGTAACAATGGCTACTCAGGCAGGAATTGGCAAGAAAGGCTGAATGCTGAGACTGAATGTTGCATATGCAGCTTGGGTAAGAGGAAAAGGAAAAGGTCAAATCCAATGTTACAGTTACAAGGAATTGGCCATATCGCTACCAATTGCACAAAGCCATGCTGTAAGTTTTGTAAGAAACATGGGCACATCTTTAAATTATATAAAATCCGTCCTCAAAATCAAGAAGCACATGCCTTTCAAGATGCTGTCGGAACTATGCCAACAGCACAATCTTCATCCATTGCAGCTCCAAAAGTCACTGCGGCAAGTACTAGTCTTCTTGTCCTCATTCTTGAGGTGGTTCAACAGATGATTATCTTAGCTTTTTCTGAATTTGCACCTCAAGGTAAAAGAGTTTCCTTTCCTTGGTTTGTTGATTCGAGTGCTTTTGATCATGGTTGGTCAATCTAAATCATTGCTTAAAGTTTGGACCTGCTATAGTCTTTAGTGTTGTAAAAAATGCGCAAGGCGCTCACCTAGGTGCAATTAACCTGTAGCGCCTCTAGATGTCCAAGGTGAGGCACCTTTAGTGCGGCGATGACTTTTTGCGGCTAGGTGACTCTTTTTAGAGAAGGTGAGAGATGCAAAGGCGCAAGTTTTTTTTTTTTTTTTTTCTAACTAAACATGGGTATTGACAACCTATGTTTTAGTAATTAAGTTATTTTAGGAAGTTAAAAGTTTAAAGTCTTCTAGAAAATTTGAATTTTTTTTAGGAAATCTAAAAGTCTTTTAGGGTTTTTTAATTTCTTGAAAATCAAATTGCTTATCAAAATAAAAAAGTAGTATAGCGAACAAAATTCTTTAACATCACGAGTAGTTCCCAAGCCATGAACAAGGAAGATGGCAAGTAAATATTTTTACACTAATTAAGATCTTTTTTTTGTTCTTCATGAAAGTTTTTTAGTTTTTATTTTTTGTTCACAATGGTCTATTTTTTTTTTATTTCACGGTACTATTCTTTTATATATATATATAGGCTTTGTTGCTTATTTAATTTTATCTCTCTTTCACTCTTTTAGTAGTTTTTTTTAATGTTAAATTAATATAGCCTCCAATATATTTTCCTTCAAAGATGTACTATACACTATTATTAATAATTAGTATTTTATTAGAACGCCTCACTTCACTTAGGCTATTATTGCAGCAAGCCTTTTTGCAGCAAAAAGGCATTATTGCTTAGAGTTCTTGCCCTTATATACCTTAACAAAATGATATAGCTGAACGCAAGAAGTGCCATATGTTGAATGTTTGAACTTTGCTTTAAGAGTCCTTTGTTCCTCCTAAGTTTTGGGTGGAAGCTTTGTTCACTGCTATCTATTTGATCAAGTGTCATCTTAGGTTTTGGATTTTGAATCTCCATATTATAGTTTGTTTGGCTTGTGTACTAGTTACCAAATCTTGTATACATTTGATGTGTTTGCTTTGTTCATCGACCATTATCGTCTAAAGTATTCATCTTCTCTATCATAACATTGTGCTATCTAGAATAAGGCATCATGAACAGTTTTAGGAAGAGAGAGAATCGAGGGATTTAATAGAAGAACAAGAAACAAGATAAGTACACTGATGTTTACCTTTGTGACAGACAATAAGATAGTCACTTGAGGTTGGATCTGATGATGGAGTTGGTGTAGGACTTGGATCAGGAGGTTTCTATCATCTGGAATAGACCTGATTAATTGGAGGCTTAGTAGGAGCAGGAATAGAGGTGGTGACAATATGGACTAACAAGTTATCATCCTTCATTTGACTTGCACGAGCAGAAGAGGGAAGTTATCTTACCCCTCCTAAGATTGGGGCAATAACCTCTACATTATTTTTGAAGATGAGTTCAAAGATTTTGGATCTAGTTTTGTGATGTAGGGATGTACATCACGAATAAAGCTAGTGCCACCATTAATAGGAAGCAATAATGTGAGTTGGAAAAAGAATACTGCAAGGAATCTTACCATGAAGAACAAAGGAAGACATGGCCAATTAGAAAGCAAGTTGTGGAAACTTCATCAGCCTAAAAAGTTTTAAGGAACACGCATTTGAAATAATAAAGCTCTTGTTGTTTCAAGATATCTATTCTTTCTCTTGGTGACTCCATTTTGAGATGGTGTATTAATATAGGAGGTTTGATGAAGAGTTGTCATTCTAAATCATATGTGAGATTGGAAAGATTTTGACGAATATTCTTTTGTATCATCATTTCTCAATGCGTGTATGAAATCATTAAATTGCATTTTAACTTCAACATAAAGCACAAAAATGAGAAAACAAATCAGAACAGTTTTTCTATAATTATAACCAAGTCATACGAGAATAATTATCCAAAAAAGTATTTTAGACATAATTGGACAAAGACCCCCAGCATCTCAGTGTACTAATTCAAAGGGAAAGCTGACTCTTTATTAACTCGAGGACTTGAACTAAGATGTTGTTCAACAAACTGACATGACTTGCAATCTAATGAAAATAAGCTATAAAATTAAGGATAAAGTTTCTTAAGTAAAGAAAATGATGGCCCAACCAGCAATGTGCTTCAAAAGGGTTACTACTCCAGAATAGGCAATGGATTGTGGCACTGGTGTGTCAAGAATGTATGGATATGGACCTCTAGCATCATGTTCTTTACTAAAAATCCTCTTTGTCATAAATATCCTAAAAAATAAACAATAGTTAGGGAAGAATGAGACAAAAATTAAGTGTAGAAGTAAGTTTGCTATCAGGAAATTATTAAAGGATAACTGTGGTAAACTCAAGATTGATGATAAAGGAATTAATGAAGTTGGGGAAATGTGCTAGACCCAAGAGCACAAGATGTTGACTTATCTACTAAAGTAGCATTGGAAGTGGATATATGTTTCTAAAATGAAGAAAAGAGACTAATTATCTGTCATGATTTGTGGCATTAGAATCAATGACCCGCTTTGGTGTAGGAAATGAGAAATGCTTTTGGTTTAGGTGACTCGGCGATGGCATTGACATGGGTGGACGAAGATTTTAATGATTCTTAGTACTGAGAGAACACATACAGAGATCGATTGACACTTCATAAAGGAGAAAATAGTTGATGGCTCCTTATGCTTATCCTATATGGCTTCTAATGAACAATTAGTTGATTTCTTCACTAAAGGGCTTAGCAAGAAGCCATCTCACAGGTTAGTTTGCAAGTTGGGTGTGCGTGATATTTGTGTATCGACTTGAGGGGGAGTGTTGACCAAAATAATATGTTACCATTTAAAGAGTTATTACATTTACGTTAATTTATGTACAGTCCTAATTGGGAACATGAAATCTCTGTATAAATCATTTCCAATTCTCTCGTAAACCTAAGATTGAGAAGAAATAAATTTTTGCTTTTTCTGCTGCTTTCTTTGATATTTTTTGGCTTCTAGGTTGTTAGGAGAGCTTAGTTTTTCCAAGAGCAAGCATATTCTTTATGCTGATAATACTTGTGCTATTCAAATTGTTGCCAATCTGATCTTCCATGGGCACAAAAAGCACATAGAGTTTGATTGTCATTACATTATTGAGGCCTATGAAGACAACATACTCTTCTTCATATATCTACGGATCTTCAAATTGCTGATGTCTTCACCAAGGCGTTGCCTTGACCATGAGATTAGTTTCTAGTTTTTAATAGATTCACACTGGGGGCACCGCCCCTCTTCCCTGCTGGCCTGCTGGTTATGCTAGCAGTTGAAACCTTCTCAATCTCCCCATGTGTTATGGACAAAATCTGATTGCTTCTCATTATCATAATAACTTGCTATATCTGTGATGGAAACCTTGAGGTCCAGGGAAGAAGCTTGGACTGATTGGGCTTTGCAGAATATGGTATGTAAAATCCATGTGGAAGTCTAAAGTTTAAGGTAAAACCCAATTGTGTAGCCAACCTTTTTAACCTACTGAAACCCCCTGAATTTGCCCAAACTATCTCTTGGGTGTTGAATATTTGATTATAAATGGATAAGGAAATGAATAGAGGAAAGGAAAAAGGAATGGATTATATAATGAAAGGAGAGCGACAGACATGGGGAGGCGATTATTAGAATATAGTTATGTTTGAAGAAATGTAGTTCAAGTTTTGATCATGATAACGTGAACTGCAATTTTCATTTTTTAACTTTTTTAATTTTGTGTGTGCCATTGCAAAAATAAAAATTCAAATGTACAATAGGTAAAGTTGAAGGTTTAAGAGTATAAATATATATTTTTAGTAAGTTCAGGGGCTACCTCAAAATGATGACTTTCTAATTTCTCTGCATACTACAAGAAGTTGGTTAAAACTTTAGAATTTTGTGCATTCACTTGAGAGGCAAGTAAATATTATGCAATTATTATATATATGTTTGTGATGCTACATATTCATAATTACATGAATGCTAATGTAAATTTAAATTTGAGTACTGAGAGAGTAGAATTCAATTTAGGTAATTGGTTTTTCAATATATGAAATCAATTAGTCTAACTTAATCTCAAACCCTTAAACCCTTGAGGAGAAAAACAAGAAGTCAGTGAACTGATAGGACGGATTTGATTTAGTTTTGACTTGCTATTTTTCATTGAAGTTGAAACGGTAACTTGATTGTGATGGAGATGAATTTTGATGTTTATTATTATTTTTTTATTGTAATTTGCAGGTCACCCATCAATGCGATGCCTGTGGATCAAGCTTCACCATATCCAGTAGCTTGATGATAAAAAACCCAGACTTTTGTGGCTTATTTTCTAAACTGCAGGGCTGATAACTGTTTGTTTTTTTTTTTGGAGCTGAAGCTGATACCTGTTAGTCTATATTTGTAGATATGCTAGTGTTTAACTTTCTTTTGTAGCAGTTGTTTGTTGAAGGATGAAAAGTTTGGTTCACTGGACTGGATTGAAATCTTTACTTAGATTTCTTTATATAGATAGATAGATAAATAGATAGTAATTCACTGTTTAAACTTAAAACAGAATTTTTGACAGAACTGAATAATTCATTAAATAAAATATCAGGAATCTATTAATCCAGAATCTAACTTGTGAATTACTCAAATTTGAGAGACAGTAAATAACAAGTAATTCTTATAGAAAAATTGAGAATTTAGAATATATTTTTAATAGGTTTTTAAACTAATTCCAATATATTTGTTATAAATAAGATTTTAATTCAATGAAAATTTTAGAAAATAATTAACGCGAATTATATAGGGATTGGAAACTAGAAAATAAAACTAATAGTAATAACTAATTTAAAATTTTTAAGCCCTTAGATTTTCTATATTTTGCATATTTTTTCTGAAGATAAAATTAAAAAAATCTAATTTGAACTTTTCTAGATTTTTTACAAGCTAACTTGAAATAAGTTATATGCAAAATAAATGTTGGGACAAGCAGGTGCACAAGAACTATCATTATGGCTATAATCGAATCAAGTCGAGTTAAATTTTAGAAAGTTCAAGTTCGATTTACTATAAAATATTCAATTTTAAATTCGAACTTAAATTGAGTTTGAGCTGAGTTCGGACTTATATCGAACCAGCTCATATATCATATATTTCGAGCTTAATTTAAATAAGTTTAATAAATTTAATAAATTTATTTTAATTTTAATTATTTATTTATTTATTTTATATTTTTATAAAAAATATATTAAAATTAATATTTTTATGAAAAACAAATAATATAATTATATATTAACAAAAATAAAATATTATATTTCACTATAAATTATTAATTTATTTTATATTATATATTATTTAATTTATTTATCATATATATCATATATTAATAAATTATATAAATTAAATTAGTCAAAAAAATAATATATTCACATGTATAGTTTAATATATAAAAATTAAATTATATATTTTTTATTAAATAACTCAAGAACTTTTTAAATGTGCCAGTTCACGAGCTTACGAGTCGAATATTTCTTAACTTGAACTCGGCTTATTTAATAAACGAATAGTTTGAATTTGAGATTGAACGAGTTTTTATCGAATTGAAAATTAAACCGAGTTCGAATAGTTTAGCTCGTTTATAGCTTTAACAATTGTGAATCTTTGTAAATTCAGGGCTAAAAATTATATTCATCTCCAATTCCGCAACAAGTTTTGTTAAATGATTTATATCCTGTACACAAATAAAATAAAATTAGAATTAAGGATAAGAATTTTTTTTGGATGAATCAATTGGTGCACAGGTACCCAATGGGAGGGCTCTAGAGAATCCTACCATTACTCTCTAAAGTTAAAATAATTATTAGAATCTCACACGTGACAATTAGAGCTATTTATAAATTGAGTCAAACACTAAAAAAAAAATCAAAATTTTCAATAATTTAGCCTTTCGTATTGATAATTTTTTCACAAATTGATACATTTAACTGAACCCTCGAATAGGCGTTGAGACAATTATTTATATTTGAAGAAATTACACACTACAACGTACTTTTTAACTTTTTTTTTAAATATCATATATATTTTTAATATACCAAAAATATATCTAATATAAACTTTTAAAAAAATACATTAATAAAAAGGGTATTTTTAAAATTAAAAATTTAAAAGAAGTATTTTTGAAATTGAAAAAAATGAATATTTTAAAAAATATTTTTATTTTTTAGGATATTTTTGAAAAAATCTCTTTATATATTTCACAAGGACTGTGTATGCGTGCGTATATTGCCTTTATCGTTCTTAATGGTTTGCACAAATTGGGCCTTCAAAAAAATGCAGAGTTATAATCTTTTGGTCCAATTAGTCCAACAATAAAGGAGCGATTTGAGTTTCTGTGGAAATGATAAAACTGAAGAATTAGTGAAATAATATTTTTAAAATGTTGAAGTTACTGTAAATTAATCTTTAAAAAGACTGAAAATATCCACATTCCACAATCAACAACTGGATCCATCTTGATTGGCTTGATTTAATTTCATAAAATTGCACTCTATGTCATTTTTTAATTTTTTTTTTCAAAAATATTCTACTGTTTTTATATATTTTAAATATATCAAATGTATACTAAGAATATATTTTTGATAGTGAAATATATTTTTAATATATTAGATGGATACCACATATATATATATATATATTTGTACAAAAGAGTATTGTTGAAATTTCAGTATTTTAAGTACAAAAGAGTATTTTTAACATTTAATTTCAACAATACTTTTTTTTTATTTTTTTATAAAGGCGGGCGGCACCGCCGGGATGAATTTATTTATATCTAAAATAAGAAAAACCAATACTTTCTGTTCTCACTAAGCCTCTTATAATATGAGGAAGTGAAGCTTCAGAGTCAAAATAAAAGTTACACAAGTTAAGTCTGCTTAGGCTAGCTAGAGAGTGAGAGATTTGAAACTTCAGTCCAACGTACCATAGGCCCGCCTGAGGAAGACCAACGCTCGCCTTTATAAAAAAAAAAAAGAGTATTGTTGAAATTAAATGTTGAAAAGCTTTTTTTTTTTAAAAAAAAATTGAATATTTTAAAAATAATTTTGTTCTTTAGGGTATTTTTAAAGAAATTTCTAAAACTTTTTAAGGCACTACCCCAGAAACAAAAAAATATTTTCAAATATACGATAG
The DNA here is from genome assembly GCA_947685225.1 of Garcia nutans. NCBI lineage: Eukaryota > Viridiplantae > Streptophyta > Magnoliopsida > Malpighiales > Euphorbiaceae > Garcia > Garcia nutans. The sequence continues at coordinate 58,576,400 of CANTUV010000008.1, forward strand.
GTAAAAGAAAATTTTCATATTTATGGTAAAAACTTAAATTACAAAAATATGAAGCTCATCTACGGAAACAAATGACTTTTTCTTTCCTTCAAATGTAAAACTTCTTAAAGTCGTTTTGGTATCTTCATCCTTTTTGCTTAAACTTTCGAAAAACCTATTTTGTTGATTTCTTCTGCATGATCGAAACTAAGCCATCATGTATGATCGAAAAAAAAATCTAAGAGCAAGTAGAAGAAAATAACATAACAATCTAAAGGAAATTGACATCTGATACTCCAACAATCTGCTGCAAAAACAAATCCAGGTATTTAAAAAAAACTGAATCAAAAGCATTATTCCATATAATTTTTATAATAAAATTTAATGTAACAAATTGTAATTGTATTATGACAATAAATTGATAATTAACAATGCAATTCATGTCGTTCAGATTGTGTGAATATGAAAATATAAGTCATGGATATATTGTTCAAAAACTAAAAACCTTACATTATATGCAACAATATTGAAAAAATAATAAATATGTTAATTATGTATAAGATATATAATATATATTTTGCAGATATGCTAAGTTAAATTTGAAAATATAAGTACGTCCATAATATTTTCATTAATTGCATAATACTTGAGTTGTATATATCTTAGATATATTATTCAAAACCTAAAAATCTGGTAATATTATATGAAACAATATTGAAAAAAAAAATGTTGTTTGTATATAAGATATGTAATATATATGTTACTAAGTTAAATATGAAAATGCAAGTACCGACTTAATATTTTTATTAAGGCGAAAGATTCAAATAAACACCTAAAATATAGTCTAAGTAGCAATTAAATACTTGAACTTTTTTGGATCATTTAGGCACTTCTTTTTATCAAAATAGGGCCAAATAAGCATAAATTTAATAACAGCTATAATCTTCATCAAATAATGTTTTTTTTTTGGCAAATGTTAGACTCACTCTTTTTAGTTTTTATTGAATAAAAATTAATCCTTTAATATCACATATTTTATTGTAACTGTATGGTATTTATTGTGTATTGAATATGGTATTATAGGTTAGTATTACTATAATTATTATTATTTTGCACCGCTATTATGAACTTTCTGCTATTATTTTGGTATTACCATAATTATTATTATTAATTAATTAAATATGCACCACCATCAAAAAAAGAAATAAAAAATAAAAATAAAAAATAGAAAAATAAATTATTAGTTTGTTAATTAATAAAAAATAAAAAATAATAATTTGTTAATAAAATATATAAATAATTTCATAAATAGAAATAGAAATTAATAATTTATTATAAATTAATGAAATAATTTATTAATTTTTATTCAATAAAAACTAAAAAGAGTGAGTCTCACATTTATCAAAAAGAGTATTATTTAATAGAAATTCTAACTGCTGTTAAATTTGTGCTTATTTGATCCTTTCTTTTTTAAAAAAGCGCAAACATTGGAAATACGTTTTTTTTATAAGGTTCGAACCCCTGACATCTCCTATTGAGAGTAATATCAGGTGGCTAGTTGAGCTAACTCAACTGGTTTGTGCTTATTTGATCCCATTTTGATAAAAGAAATACTTAAATGGTCAAAAAAAAAATAAGTGTGTAATTACTACTTAGATTATAATTTAAGTGTCTATTTGAATATTTGGACTTTTCATTAATTATAGAGTACTTGTATTAAAATCCATAAAATTTTAAATAATAAAAAGAAGAAGAATAAGGAGAAGAAGTTAAAAAAAAAAGAGAGATGGGCTCACTCTCCACTCGGCCACTTAACAAAGAAATAAAAAAAAAACTAAAAATTAAAAAAAAAAAAAGAAGTTGTATAAGGATGAAAGAAAAGAAGAAAATATTTTTTTTTCTTCTTCTTCTTTTAGCCCAGTATCTTTAGGGAAAAAATCATCTTAAATTCTCACAAAAAAAAATTTAAAGGATTTCAAGTGTATTTTGAAGCTAATTGAGGTATGCACTTACTTTGGAAATGTTTAATTAAAGTTATTATTTTTTTGACATAATCTTGCTTTGTATAATTTTTAAATTGTTATTTAATTATATTTGTAAAATTCATATTAAATTTTATGAATTCTAATATAAATGTTTAGAGAAAGTGAATTCCTTAAAAAATAAATTGAATTTACAATAATAAACAACCTCTATTTATATAAGAGAGTATCTAATATACGAAGGAAACTAAAAATTATTTCCTAAATTTAGAAGGAAATTAAGGAAGAATTTAGGGAAAGAATACAAAAGCCATAATTAAGGAAGACTTTAAAGAAAGAAAAAGATATCTATATTTTTTACACTCCCCCTAAAGCTGGATATTATCCATTTCAAAGCTTGCGTATCAACCGTTGAAATATTATTCTAGTCAAATCTTTAGTGAGCACATCAACCAGCTGATTATTAGTAGAAATAAAGGGAGTACAAATTAGGCCACTATCAAGCTTTTCTTTAATAAAATGCATGTCAACTTCAACATATTTTATACAAACATGTTACATTGGATTATGAGCAATATTGATGGCAGATTTGTTATCACAATAGAGCTTCATAGGGCCTTCCCATTTAATTTTAAGATCAATTAGTATGATTTTTAGCCACAAGAGTTCACATATCCGAGAGCCATAGCTCTAAATTTAGCTTCAACACTAGATCTTGCAACTACATTCTGCTTCTTATTTCTCCAAGTTACAAGGTTACCTCCTAAGAATGTGTAATATCTCAAATTAGACCGGCTATCAACTGGATCTGTATCTGTATAATACTTTAGGATCAACCTTTCTTTCTTTTTTAACATAATTCTTTTTCCAGGAGAACCTTTCAAATATTGTAAGATTCTATTCATAGCTTTGAGTTGTGTTTCTTTTGGATTATGCGTAAACTTAAATATATCTTAGGTATTGAAGTAGCTCACTCTCAAAAAGAAATTTTCATCTCTCAATATATGTATGTGTTAGATCTCATAAAGGATACTGGTGTAAACATGTGGACACACCTACAGAACAAAATCATCAAAAGATGTGGCAGTTGATAAAGAGTCTTACTAAAGGCTTGTTGGGAGACTCATGTATTTATCTCATAGCAGGCATGATATTGTTTATGTCGTTAGTGCTTTAAGTTATCCATTTCCTCAAGATTATCTCCTGTGACTATAATGCCATCCACATACACAAGAAGTACACACACTCACCCTGAAAAAAGAATGCCTTACAAATAAAGTGTGATTGCTTTGATTTTGTTTATAGCCCAACAAAAGCATTACTATAGTAAACCTACCAAACCAAACTTGTAGAGATTATTTGAGTCCATATAATGCCTTCTTTTTGCAAACCATGTTTTTGGTTGTTGAACAAACAAAGCCTGGAGGGATCTTCATGTATATTTCTTCTTCAATATCACCATGAAGAAATGCATTTTGACATCGAACTATTATACTGGCCAAGAGTAATGAGCAGCTAAAATAATAAAATTCTGACTGTATTTATTTTAGCTACTTATAGACCCTTAATTTTGTCCCAACTTAAATTTGATTTTAATTAAAAGGGGCCGGACCAAGTTTGGTTTAAAAATAAAATTTAATATGATTTAATTAGGCCCAATATAATTAAAGTTGGTCCAGTACAACCAAGTTGAACTGAATTTTTAGAAAATACAGTGGACATTATGTTCGATATGAGGAAGTCTCATATCGAATTTGGTGGCCCAAATTAGATATGAGGCATTCATATCGAATTTGGGACACTAAATTTGATATAAGCCTTGCCTCATATCGAATTTGGAGTTCCAAGTTCGACATGAAGGTTGAATTTAGTCATTAATTTGAGTCTTGAATTTAGCCTTTAATTTGAGCCATATTCAATTTTAATTTTGTTTAAACTCTAATTGCGTTCGGATATGCAGGAGAGCATTTGAATGGATGAGGATTATTAAGCCAGGATTAAACCTAATGTTGCCTATAAATAGAAAATTAAGAAACAAAGGACGGGAAGCCACAATCAGCAGAAACCAAAAAAAAGAAAATATGAAAAGCAATAAAACAGAAAAATAAAAGCAGAAGTAGGAACCAAAAAGAGATAGTAGCTTTGAGCTCAGATCTTCAAGGCACCAATCAATACTTCCATTGAACTAAACTTTCAAGACACGAGCTTAGTTCAATAAATTGTGATTGAGGAGCCAAAAAATGCAAGTCCGAATTTCCAAACATAATCCATTTTAATTCTCATATATTGTTTTCATTCCATAACATAACCAAGTCAATGTTAATTAAAGACTTGTGTTTTAAAACTCATAATTCATCCGGTAGTTAGTAGTTTTGGTTCTTTTAATTTGATTCAAATATTCATTACATGATTTATTTTATTCAAACGCTAATTTTGTAAATATAAAACTCTAATTTCACATATTTAACTTTAGTTTCATTAGAAAAATCCTAGTTCTCTAACAAAACCCTATCTTATAAATCATTTACCTTATTTTAATTTAATTTAGCCCTAATTTTATAATTATTCTTTATATGTTTATGAATTGCAATTTCTTATTATTTGAAATTTTAAGATTGTAAAAGGCATGTTTCAACCTATGGTAGATGCCTTAGTTTATTTAAATTGTTTCTTTTGTTATGTTGCTTATTTTATTTTTGGGACAATTGTAAAGGACACATTTCCACCTTCTAGTGGGTGTTCTATTTGTGAGTGGAATTTTCGCCCCAACTCTCATGTGGAATTGTTCTTGCGACTTCGACACGATAGGCTCAGGGCCTAAACCTGGAGAAAATAGAGTCGCCACCTGGACGAGCTGAAAAAAAGAAAGGGATGGATGACTTGATTCCTAAGGAATCCCTAGTTCTCTAATGAGTTCAGAAAGTTGGGTACGTATGGGGAAGGTGAGAATGATCCAGCACCCCTATAACGCCAGGTTCATTAGAACTAGTCTTCTTTTCAGGTCTAAATATTATTAAATTCTTAAATATTATAAAATCATCCACAATACATGCAGTTACCAAAATAAATAATCATTCATTGTATTAAAATCAAGGAAGGTCCAAACAAACAAATAAAATGGGCACCCATACAAGATGGAAATATGCTCTTACAACCATGTCCAATGTCCAAAACTAAATGAAATAGTTCACCCACCATTTGATGGAAACATGCCCTTTACATTAATCTAAAAACTCAAAAGAAATTAAATTACATTGAATTTAACAATAAGGTACCCACAAAATGGAAACATACCTCTTACATCATTGAAATCAAAATAATAAACAATAAAATAATTAACCAAATAAATTAAATCGTTCAAACATTCATAATAAGCAAAAATAGAAAAAAAATCATTACATGACATATAGAATTTCGGTAAATCACTCATCATAAACATAAAATAATTAAATCTAGGTTTTAATTTTTAAATTAACCATAAGATATATAAAATTAGTATTTAATATATGAATTATGGTTTATGAATGAAAATTAGGGTTTTGGCGATCAAACTATATTTTTTAGGTTAAAACATGATTTTAGGGTTTTTAGAGTGGCAATTAGGGTTTTTGGATGAAATTAGGGTTCTTTAGAGTTTTTGGGGAAAACAATCAAGGTTTTAGGGTTTTATAAAAAGAAAACATATTTAAGATTTTGATTTTAGAAAACAGAATTAGGGTTTTTGGTTTTAGAAAAATGTAATTAGGGTTTTGGATATTAAAAATACTTAGCTACTGTGACTACAAATAAAGTAATTCATTGGACAATAAATCAGATTTGTGGACATAACCTAATTATAGCTTACTGGATGTTTCATAAGAAACATAATAACTAAATAAAAACATTCAATGAGTGAAACAATAATGAATGAACTCCTGTGAATTCAAAACAGATTAAATAAGAAATTTCAAACCTCCGTTTGTTGGTTCCACCAATATTTTGCGTTGATCCAAATTTTGTATTTACACCAATGTCAAATCTTGGTTGAGCAAAGTGAAGGAAATTGTACACTGCCTTATGGTTTGTTGCAATTAGGGTTTTGTGTCTCTTTCTTTGCTTCGGTTGTTTTCCTTTTTATTGATAATTCTTGTTGTTGCTGTCTTGCTAATCCCCCCTCTAGGGTTTTTAATCCTGTATTTATAGAAATCACATTAGGTTAAAACCTTGTAACCGAGTCTTAATTTCCTATTTAAGCACAACTCATCTGAAGCATATCGAATTAAATCCTTTTAAATTTGAGGAAAATCATGACCATATTGGATTAAAACAAGTTTAATCCGACATGAACCAAAATCCATCTCGAATTAGTAAGTATAATTTGATATGGACAAGCTCCATATCGAATTAGAATCAATCTAATTCGATATGGACAAGCTCCATATCGACTTAGAGTTGATCTAATTCGATATGGGCTTCCATATCAAATTAGAATTACTATAATTCGATATGGACATGTCCATATCGAATTAGGTATGGTTTAATTTGATATGGACCATCCTTACCAAATTGGACAGACCTAATTTGATATGGCATGATCCATATCGAACCAAACTTGCTTCAATCTTAAATCGGACCGTTTCAAGGCTTTAAAACTTGAGCCAGACTTATTTTAGGTCTTATAAAATTGGACTAATCTAATTAAAAGCTTAAAGTAGGTTTAAGCTTATTAAGAATGAACCTATCATAACTTAGGCCTTCTTTAATTTGGACAGGACTAGCTAGGGCGAAAATCAAGGGTCTACAGTTTGCCCTCTGCTTGAATGATCTTGAATTTATTCAGAGAATGAAAAAGCAACATAACTTTGAGCTCATTTTGGATAAGGATGAGTTCTAGACTCAAGGTTGGTTTGGGTTTTGGACCCGAGAATGATTTGGGTTCTAGACCCAAGACTAGTTTGGGTTCTAGACCTAAGACTAAATTGGTTGGATTCTTGACCCGAGGTTAATTGGATTTTGGATCCGAGGTTGATTGGATTCTGGACCCGAGATTGGATTAGTTATGTTCTAGACGCGAAACTGGATTTGGGTAGGTTCTGGACTCGAGATTGGATTAGTTGGGTTCTAGACCCGAGGCTGGATTGGGTTCTTGAATCTAGACTGGATTTTTTGGGTTCTTGATCCGAGACTGAATTTGGGTTCTCAACCCGATACTAGATTTGGATTCTCGATCAGAGGCTAGATTTGAATTCTTGACCCAAGACTGGATTTGAGTTCTCGACCCTAGACTGGATTTAGGTCCTCGACTCAAGACTAGTTTTGAATTCTCGAACCTTTATCATTTGAGAATTCTAACTTTCTTCTAGCCATTTGGTTCCATTCTTTTAGTTCTTCACTTTGCAAAAAATTCATCTATTTTTAGCTAGTCATTATATCATCTCTTTGCCCCTTCGTGGTAAAATATTGAAAGTGAGTCTAAAAATATTTTGTACACGCATAAACTCAAAAATTGAAAAGAGAAGCTTGCCCCCTATTTAGGCTCAAACCAATGATTTTGTTCCTATGCAGGCTCATATTGATGTTTGTGTTGTCTGGATGCTTTCACAAGCCTGCATCTCTTCTTTCTTTTATAATGGTTGTTCCATGCCTCCTGATTCCATATATGCTTTTGATTGTTTACTTCACAGGGTATTTTCTGATCATTTTAACAAAGAATAGGTAACACAAGACAATAAAAAGTAGCGTGATATGCTCATGTATGCATGATATGCATGGGTGATACTTACAGTGATTCTATTGACTCACAGACCGAGGTGATAAGCCAAAGCACTTGTTTAGGTCTTACATTAGAATAGAAAAAGCCTTCACATCTATAGCTTTTATCTTCGAAGATGAAATCATGAGTAGTGGGGCCCTAGCAGGATAGTTAGGAATATAAGAGATGGCCATTTTAGCCCATGATTCAACACATTAGTTGGTGACTTCTTCAAGACCTTGCAAGTGATCCTTTCATTAGCCTACTTTTACCCAATATGTCCTTTGAGGTTCGACAGTACAACATACTTTCCTAAGCTCAAAGGCTTACGAAACAAGAAAATAATTTTTGTTTTTTTTAAAAATTAAATATTGATATTGTCAAATCAGTATCAATTTACCTCAGGACTTGAATTTTTCGAATCAATATATCTATAACATAACAACTTTAGTTACCATACTAAACTCGAAAATCATTTCCATTTCATCAAGAACTGTTGCACTTCAGATAGGCACATATACATTACTTGGCCAAAGATCTCATTAAGTTTAAATATTGTCTATCTCATATGCATACTTATTCAAACAATCTCCACTAATAGACTCCACCTACCAAGAGAGATTAATATATATTTAATAGGCTTGAAATGTGATTTATAAGGGATATGGGTTAAGCGGAGGCCATTTGTAAATTGGAAACGATGTGATACTATAGACAAACCTTCACACTACAAACTTCTTGTTGGAACTTTATACAGTTATGAGTATGAAAAGATAGAGCGTTGAATGTTCTTCCATGTTGTTGGCTTTAATCTAGATCTTGATTAGGACAGACTTTGCCTTTGCAAAAAGTTTGAGATCCTCATTCCTTTCCTTTTCTTCTTTTTTCTTTTCTTCTTTTTTTTTCTTTTTCTTTGCCTTTTTTTTTCCTTTTCCTCTTTTAGCATTTTATCATTTTATCCTTTTTCTCTATAGGACTGTCAAGTACATGACTTTCAAGATTACTAACTAGGAGATGTGACGGGTCTCATAAATCAGATGGTCTTTCTCTGATTTTGGCCGAATATTTGGTTAGGTAGGACCAATTCAGGTCAAACTTCTTCTCGTAGGCTAAGTGGAAGTCTTTTATTATTTCAAGTAAAAAGAACTCTATTGGTTTTCTGAACTGCTCTTTCAAGATTTTGTTGTTTTGTTTTTCTCTCTTTTCTTCTTTCTTCTTCTTCTTTCTTTTCTTCTTTCTTTTTTTTCTTCTTTTTTTTTTCTTTTAGCTCTAAGAGAGTCTTCTTGTTTGTACTATCATATGCTTCTGACTAAGGAGCCACACGAGTCTGCCTTAATGAGGATGAATTCTTTGTAATCTTGTCATCGGACCTAAATTTAGGTAAATTTCAACTTTTCATCATAATCTTGATTGAGTGTCCTTTTTTTCAATCTTCTTACCTTCTTGGTAACTCAGTGATCATTAGATTTGCCATAAGTGTCACAACAACCCAAGGTGGGTTATCAGGATTTATAAGCCAATGAAAAAAAAAGCTAAAATCTCATGAAGGCTCAAAGGGACAAACTAGGATTTGATATTAATAGGGTGGATACTAGTTGTTGGCTCACCGAACAATACCTGGATCATTTTTCTCTTAAATAAGCAGAATTCAATTTTATCTCAAAAGTTCGTCAAAGCATGTTTTAAGACCGACTAGAACTTAGACAAAGATAATTATGAAGAAGCCCTCTCTAAGTAAGCATCCACAACTCAATGCTATAGAAAAAATTCCCTTACCTAGTAAAGTCATTCGAATTATAATGCATAGATATACTAATTCATGAATATCAAGCTAGACTCATCATTGGTTGAGCACTAAAATGAATAAAGACCAATGAAAATTTAATGAAAGTAATTTATTCAAACAATCTTAATTTGAAAAACATAATTATTTCAGAAAACATCAAAGAAAGAAAATGAAACAAAAAAACCAAATAAGCCAAGGGAAGTTTATTGAGTTGGAGTAGAAGATGCTTCATGTAACACCCCTATACCCCGTATACGTACACAACATGCTAATACGATCGTAATATATGTATACTGAATATAGGAATGCCACAATTTACTAAACAAATGACTCACTTCTTTCTATAAAAATATACATAAACTTAAACATTTAGGTTAAACTTAAAACACAATAAATAAAACATTCATTTAATACGCAGCGGAAAATATAGTTATATTTACAAATACAAATACATCAAAACAAATTTTACAAAACATAAAGTTTATACATATTTGGCAGTCAGTCTTTGATCTTTAAGCCCACTATCCACACTTCAGAATCTAAACTTGACTCGGTTTAGAGGAACTCTCCGGTTCTACCCTGTCACCTGCGCGATGAACCACAATCGTGCTAAGCCAACGGCTTAGTGGTACAAACCATAATAATAATATGCTTCAATGCAATGCTAATATCACACAATTCAACCATAAGGACAACCTTCATAAATGGAATGTGAATGTCACACATTTGTAAATCAAAACAATATATATAAGAACATCACATTTCAAAGTCTTATATTAAATCTCATTATTCATTTGTTTCCACCATTAATAAATCACATTGAAACAAGGAAAAACATGGGCCCAAAAAGAATTTAATATGATATTCAAAGTTCAGAGTTACTGCTTTGGTCCATAATCATAATCATCAAGCCCGTAGGCGATATCTATATATCTATCCATGGATAGTGTAACAGACTCAGTCTCTTGGACCTCAACCCTGCTAGACCTGAGGTGATCCTCAACCCGGCTAGACTGTTACTATTTTTGAGGCTTACGACCTGGTCTTTTCACCCCAAAAACATCATATTTCACATATTTCACATTTCTCAATTGGAATCGGCTTACGACCCGGTCTTTTCACCTATCCAGTGATTCATAGGCATGCCGCCAAACCCAAAACTCTGAAAATTGAATAACATACTAAGCACATAATTATTTCATTTATCTCTTTATCAATCTCTTTCTCAAGTCATTTCATATTCCACAATCAATAGGCAACCATGTCCCAATTATTTCATTTACATTGTCATAGCCAACCACAATGGTTTCATGTCACATCATATCTCATTTCACATTAAGGCAATTCATCATTATATATTTAAAATCTTCAACATACACTCCACCAAGTTCACATTATGCAAAACATAACATTATTCATATGCATCAACAATGCAATAAGTTACTTAACACATTTACAACCAAATGTGTTAAGTCTCAAAATCATATAATATATGCAATAATGTATGGTTTGTACTTACCTCAAGAACCACTCACACTAATCTATACACTTCCTCTTCCAAGAATTCTTCACAACTTTTGAATTAGGGCAAAACAACTTCCTCAAACCTAATCCAAAAGAAATAACACACTTACTCAAAGATACACATGAGATAATAAGACTAAGGACTAACTAGGGCAAACTCTGCACATGACAAGCTCAATAACACGGGCATGTCCCTGACCGTGCCCTAACTCCATAACACAGAAGTTTTGACACGCTCAGAACCACGGGCGTGTCACTGGACGTGTAATACATTCTATCTCACAGAAACATTGACACGTCCAACAACACGGGCATGCTCATGGCCGTGTCAATCCTTCCTCAACACAGTAACTATGACACGCTCAGTGACATGGGCGTGTCACTGCTCGTGTCACCCATCCAAAAAATAGAACCATTGACACGCCTAAAGACCTGGCCATGCTCATGGGTGTGTCTGGCCAAAAATGCAAATTCCGGCAACAACAACAACATATCCAACAAACCTCTTACTTCCACCATTATCCACTTCAAACAAACTTGCAAAAACACCAAAACAACTCAAAACATACATCAAACACAAATCATAATCATCACCACAAACCCAAAACACAACCACAACACTTTCTCTTCCAACAAACTTACTCTTTCCTTCAATCCAACCCCAAAATCCAATATCAATTGAGCCAAACACTCTCAAATACATCATAATCAAACATATTCACATACCATCAATAATCAACCAACAAACTCAAACACAACTTAAAAGAAAACTAAGGAATCAAGAGGAAACTTACCAAAGATGAAGAAACTCTTAAATTTCCAACTTGATCACTTGAAAACTTCCTTCAATCTTGAGTTTGTAAGATCAAATCTCTCTCTTGCTCTCTTGCTATGGAGGGTCGGCCAAGAAGGAAAAGAAAAGAAGAAGAAAAAGAGTAAATGGCAAAGTCAAACTCTTATTCTCCACTTAAACCTCCACCAAGCAAATTAACTAATAAAATAATCATAAAATATTCTCTTCCACTCATTTATTTCCTTTTAATTTATTTCACTAATTCAAAATAAATAAATATCTTCTTTTGACTTTCATTACCTTGACTTGTATATGTTGTATATATTTCTATATATACAACATATACACTCTCTCTTAACTTCTTTTCTCTTTCCACTAAAACATATACACTTAATCCAAATACAACAATAAATATTCCAAAACTTTTAGGGTATACTTTGGGATATTACAATTCTCCCCCTCTAAAAAGAAATTTCATCCTCGAAATTACCTGATATCAAGTCTGAAACAGTTGAGGATACTGACCACGCATTGCTCGCTCACTTTCCCACGTTGCCTCTTCCTTTGCATGATTCTTCCAAAGAACCTTCACCAGTGGCACTTTCTTATTTCTCAACTCTTTCACTTCATGTGCTAGAATAGCAATTGGTTCTTCTTCAAAAGTCAAATCCGGACTCACCTCAATAGATTCAACTGGTAAAATATGAGATGGATCTGATCTATACCTCCGCAGCATAGAAACATGGAAAACATTATGAATTCTATCTAACTCAGGCGGCAAGGCGAGTCGATAAGCAACTGGTCCAACTCTTTCTAATATCTCATACGGTCCAATAAAACGAGGATTCAGCTTCCCTCTTTGCCCAAATCTTAAAATCTTCTTCCAAGGAGACACTTTAAAAAAATACTTTATCTCCAACATCAAATTCTATGTCTCTCCTCTTTAAATCTGAATAAGATTTCTGCCGATCTGAAGCTGTTTTCAACCGATCCCAAATTATTTTCACTTTCTCTTCCGTCTCTTTAACCAAATCAAGACCAATCAATTTGCCTTCTCCAAGTTCATTCCAACATAAAGGTGTCCTACATCTTCTACCATACAATGCCTCAAATGGTGCCATACCAATACTGTATTGATGACTGTTGCTGTAAGCAAATTCCACAAGTGGCAAAAATCTATCCCAACTTCCTGAAAAATCAATAACACAGCTTCTCAACATATCCTCTATAATCTGTATCACTCTTTCTGACTGCCCATCTGTCTGTGGATGAAAAGCAGTGCTAAAGTGCAATCGAGAACCCAAAGCACCATGCAAACTCTTCCAAAACCTCGAAGTAAACCGTGGATCTCGATCAGACACTAAAGAAATTGAAACTCCATGCAACTTCACTATCTCACTAATATACAGCTCAGCCAACTTTTCAAGAGAATAATCCATCCGCACTGGAAGAAAATGAGCTGTCTTTGTCAACCGATCAACAATCACCCAAATAGCATCATGCTTCTTCTGAGTCAATGGCAAACCAGACACAAAATACATTGTCACACGCTCCCATTTCCATTCAGGCACTGATAAAGGTTGAAGCAACCCTGTTGGAACTTGATACTCAGCTTTCACCCTCAGACAAGTGAGACATTTAGATACAAATTCTGCTATGTCTCTTTTCATACCTGACCACTAATAATGTTGCTTCAAATCATGATACATATTAGTACTTCTAGGGTGCATAGCAAAAACTGATTGATGTGCCTCCTCTAAAATAGTTCTTCTCAAACTTGCATCATCAGGAACACACAATCTATTCTTGAACCAAAGGCTACCATTAGTTTTAACATAGAAATCTCGGCTCTCCCCATTTTGGCAATCTGAAACAATCTTTTGAATTTTCTCATCAACCAATTAAGCCTTTTTAATCTGATCCAGCAATACTGGTTTCAACTGCAATTGAGCTAACAAAGCTCCATCATCACATGATTCAAAACTAGCATGTAATGCTCTTAACTCAACAAGCAACGAGAGCGAATAAACAATCAAGCCTGCCAAAGACTTCCTACTCAAAGCATCCGCAACAACATTTGCCTTACCAGAATGATAATCAAACAATCATAGTCTTTGATCAGCTCCAACCATCGCCTTTGCCGAAGATTAAGCTCTCTTTGAACCCCCAAATATTTCAAACTCTTATGATTTGTGTAGATAAAACACTTCTCTCTATACAAGTAATGCCGCCAAATCTTTAAAACAAAAACTATGGTTGCTAATTCCAAATCATGGTCGGATAATTAAGCTCATGCGGCTTCAACTGCCGAGAAGCATAAGCTATGACTTTACCCTCTTGCATCAAAACACAACCTAAACCATTATGTGAAGCATCACTGTAAATCACATATGGTTTATCTTCCACAGGCAAAGTAAGAACAGGCGCTTGAGTAAACATTTCCTTCAACTGCTCAAAACTAGCTTGACACTGATCTGTCCACACAAATCTAACTCCCTTTCGAAGTAACCTGGTGAGTGGAGTAGCTATCAAAGAAAAACCTTTCACAAAGCGTCGATAATAGCCTGCCAAACCCAGAAAACTTCTAACTTCAGTTACAGATTTCGGTGGACTCCAATTCAAAATGGCCTCAACTTTACTCGGATCGACTCTTATACCATCTACTGAAACTATATAACCCAAAAAAGTAACTTGATCAAGCCAAAATTCACACTTCGACAACTTAGCATACAATTGCTTCTCTCTCAAAGTCTGCAATACAATCCGCAAATGCTTGTCATGATCCTCTTCATTACGTGAATACACCAAAATATCATCAATAAAGACCACCACAAACTGATCCAGATAGGGCCTAAACACCCTATTCATCAAATCCATGAAAGCTGCAGGTGCATTCGTCAATCCAAAAGGCATCACTAAAAACTCATAATGCCCATACCTTGTGTGAAAAGCTGTCTTAGGAACATCTTCCTCTCTGACCCTTAACTGATGGTACCCTGATCTCAAATCAATATTGGAAAACACTGCTGCTCCCTTCAACTGATCGAAGAGATCATCAATCCTAGGCAAAAGATACTTATTCTTGATAGTCACTTTATTCAATTGCCTATAATCGATGCACAACCTCAAAGTACCATCCTTCTTCTTTACAAACAAAACAGGAGCTCCCCATGGAGAAACACTAGGGCGAACAAACCCTTTATCCAACAACTCCTGCAATTGCACCTTCAACTCTCTCAACTCAGCAGGTGCCATTCGATAAGGAGTAATAGAGATGGGAGTGGTACCAGGCAACAAATCAATACCAAACTCAACCTCTCTCTCAGGGGGTAACCTTGGCAACTCCTTAGGAAACACATCTGGAAATTCCGCAACTGTGGGTATACTATCAAGTTGAGAACCCACTACTTTGGTATCCACAACATGAGCAAGATAAGCATCACACCCTTTTCTAATCAACTTTCTAGCTACAACAGCTGACACAAACAAGGATACAAGTTGTCTCTGCTCACTAGACACTATCACACTTCTACCATCACCGGTTCTCAAGGTAACACACTTCTTTTGACAGTCTACCACAGCTCCATGCTTAGACAACCAATCTATGCCTAAGATCAAATCATACTCCTTAAAAGGCATTTCAATCAAATCACCCCAAAATTTCTCTCCTTGCACCACAACTGCACTATCCCGATGAACCTTGCTAACTACCACACTATGCCCTAAAGAATTTGTCACCAACACATCAAATCCTAAAGATTCTGAATGCAACTCAGACACAAGCAAGATAGATGCACTTATGTATGAATGAGTGGATCCTGGATCAATCAAAGCAAGAACTGAAGTATCAAATAAAGAAAATGTACCCGCAATAACTGCTGAAGCATCCGGCTGTCTCTGCATCACATACACTCTCTGAGAAGATCCAGCCTCATCTGGCTTACTGCCTCCGGATGTAGAGCCTCCTCTCTGACTGATCCCAGGTTGACCACCTCTACTAACACCTCTGCCACCTCGACCTCCTCTCACACTAGGTCGAGAAACTGCAGAATCTGCTTGCCTATGCTCCTACATCTCAGGACACTCTCTAATGAAATGGTCAGGCGATCCACATCTGAAACACACAACTGATCCACCAATCTTCCAACAAACACCCCCATGTATCCTACCACAATGGACACATGTAGGTGGAGTAGATCTCTGTACCATAGGAGTCGGAGCACTCGCTACAGAAACTGTAGGTCTCGGTCTCTGTCTCTGATATTGAACTGACCTACTCGACTGCCTCAAGCTCCTACTGACTCTCGGAACAAAATTCCTCGGCCTCTCTTCATAGACGAAGACCCTGCCTCAAACTGGGGTCTCTTAACTCTGGTCTCTTCTTCGGTAGCAGATGCTGCAATACCCTGTGCTCTCTCAACACTTCTAGCTGCTGCAACTAATTGAGAAAAATCCTGGTATTGAGAACCAGCAACAATGCACATAATAGAGGGCCTCAATCCCTCCTCAAATCTCCTGCATCGGTCAATCTCATAGGAAATAATCCCACCGGCATAGTGACTCAACCGGATGAACTCTATCTCATACTTTGTCACTGTCCGGTTATCTTGTCTCAGATTCAGAAATTCCATCTTTTTTACATCTTTATACTCCCTCGGAGTATATTTCTGCTCAAACTCCCGTAGAAAATCACTATAACCCAAAGTAGGTGGATCATCCATGGCATGAGGAACCGTCTTCCACCAATCATAAGCATCTTTCTGAAGAAGGGATCTAGCATAATCAAATTTCTCATCAGGAGTAGCTTGCAACTGGATAAATATCCTCTGCACTCTATCCAACCACTGCTCAGCCACTGCAGGATCTGTAGTGCCCAAGAAATCCTCAGCTCCATATTTTCTCAATTTATCATAATGCCTCATCGGCACTTGAGGCTGTGGTGGCGGTGGTGGCTGCACTGGAGCTCGCCTCAACAATTCTACCATATGCCGTAACCAACCCGGCAGAACCTCATCAGCAGCTGATCTCTCTGGCACAGGAGTAGGGGCCTCACTAACTCTATCAACTCTAGCTCCATCTCTACTCTCTTCAGGAGCTACGCTCTCAGCACTACCTTCTACGGACTGACATGACTGAGACGCCATCACTACCTATATCTGCAAACACATCAGAATATACCTCAATAAAGATCAAAGACTGCCAATACCAAAATATGTATCTTATTTAAAAAAACAAATTTTAAAATCAAAATTTTCTTTTTCTTACAATTGACCTAGGTTGAGAATCTCAAAGCTAGGCTCTGATACCAAAATAATTGTAACACCCCTATACCCCGTATACGTACACAGCATGCTAATACGATCGTAATATACGTATACTAAATATAGAAATACCACAGTTTACTAAACAAATGACTCACTTCTTTCTATAAAAATATACATAAACTTAAACATTTAGGTTAAACTTAAAACACAATAAATAAAACATTCATTTAATACGCAGCGAAAAATATAGTTATATTTACAAATACAAATACATCAAAACAAATTTTACAAAAATTAAAGTTTATACATATTTGGCAGTCAGTCTTTGATCTTTAAGCCCACTATCCACACTTCAGAATCTAAACTTGACTCGGTCTAGAGGAACTCTCCGGTTCTACCCTGTCACTTGCGTGATGAACCACAATCGCGCTAAGCCAACGGCTTAGTGGTACAAACTATAATAATAATATGCTTCAATGCAATGCTAATATCACACAATTCAACCATAAGGACAACCTTCATAAATGGAATGTGAATGTCACACATTTGTAAATCAAAACAATATATATAAGAACATCACATTTTAAAGTCTTATATTAAATCTCATTATTCATTTGTTTCCACCATTAATAAATCACATTGAAACAAGGAAAAACATGGGCCCAAAAAGAATTTAATATGATATTCAAAGTTCAGAGTTACTGCTTTGGTCCATAATCATAATCATCAAGCCCGTAGGCGATATCTATATATCTATCCATGGATAGTGTAACAGACCCAGTCTCTTGGACCTCAACCCGGCTAGACCCGAGGTGATCCTCAACCCGGCTAGACTGTTACTGTTTTTGAGGCTTACGACCAGGTCTTTTAACCCCAAAAACATCATATTTCACATATTTCACATTTCTCAACTGGAATCGGCTTACGACCCGGTCTTTTCACCTATCCAGTGATTCATAGGCATGCCGCCAAACCCAAAACTCTGAAAATTGAATAACATACTAAGCACATAATTATTTCATTTATCTCTTTATCAATCTCTTTCTCAAGTCATTTCATATTCCACAATCAATAGGCAATCATGTCCCAATTATTTCATTTACATTGTCATAGCCAACCACAATGGTTTCATGTCACATCATATCTCATTTCACATTAAGGCAATTCATCATTATATATTTAAAATCTTCAACATACACTCCACCAAGTTCACATTATGCAAAACATAACATTATTCATATGCATCAACAATGCAATAAGTTACTTAACACATTTACAACCAAATGTGTTAAGTCTCAAAATCATATAATATATGCAATAATGTATGGTTTGTACTTACCTCAAGAACCACTCACACCAATCTATACACTTCCTCTTCCAAGAATTCTTCACAACTTTTGAATTAGGGCAAAACAACTTCCTCAAACCTAATCCAAAAGAAATAACACACTTACTCAAAGATACACATGAGATAATAAGACTAAGGACTAACTAGGGCAAACTCTGCACATGACACGCTCAATAACACGGGCGTGTCCCTGACCGTGCCCTAACTCCACTACACAGAAGTTTTGACACGCTCAGATCCACGGGCGTGTCACTGGACGTGTAATACATTCTGTCTCACAGAAACATTGACACGTCCAACAACATGGGCGTGCTCATGGCTGTGTCAATCCTCACTCAACACAGTAGCTATGACACGCTCAGTGACATGGGCGTGTCACTGCTCGTGTCACCCATCCAGAAAATAGAACCATTGACACGCCTAAAGACCTGGCCGTGCTCATGGGCGTGTCAGGCCAAAAATGCAAATTCCGGCAACAACAACAACATATCCAACAAACCTCTTACTTCCACCATTATCCACTTCAAACAGACTTGCAAAAACACCAAAACAACTCAAAACATACATCAAACACAAATCATAATCATCACCACAAACCCAAAACACAACCACAACACTTTCTCTTCCAACAAACTTACTCTTTCCTTCAATCCAACCCCAAAATCCAATATCAATTGAACTAAACACTCTCAAATACATCATAATCAAACATATTCACATACCATCAACAATCAACCAACAAACTCAAACACAACTTAAAAGAAAACTAAGGAATCAAGAGGAAACTTACCAAAGATGAAGAAACTCTTAAATTTCCAACTTGATCACTTGAAAACTTCCTTCAATCTTGAGTTTGTAAGATCAAATCTCTCTCTTGCTCTCTTGCTATGGAGGGTCGGCCAAGAAGGAAAAGAAAAGAAGAAGAAAAAGAGTAAATGGCAAAGTCAAACTCTTATTCTCCACTTAAACCTCCACCAAGCAAATTAACTAATAAAATAATCATAAAATATTCTCTTCCACTCATTTATTTCCTTTTAATTTATTTCACTAATTCAAAATAAATAAATATCTTCTTTTGACTTTCATTACCTTGACTTGTATATGTTGTATATATTTCTATATATACAACATATACACTCTCTCTTAACTTATTTTCTCTTTCCACTAAAACGTATACACTTAATCCAAATACAACAATAAATATTCCAAAACTTTTAGGGTATACTTTGGGATATTACACTTCATCTACTTGGACATATCACCTCCTCATCCGTAGTTGGTCCAAGTTTGCTTAGTAGCACCTTCTCTTTAGTAGTTCCTCCATCTACATCTTGGAAAGTTGATAAGATAAAATTTTCCTTTAATGCTCCCTCTATCATGAAGGTTGCTGGTGATGGCACTCTTCTAAATTTATGCAAAGGATTGCTTTTGATATTGGACTTATCCGGCTCAGGTAGCTTACCACTGTCAATAAGATCTTGAATCTCATGTCTTAATTGAGCACATTTATTTGTCTCATGCCCTTGCATTTGATGGAATTGACAGAAGGCATTGGCATCAAAGTTTGATGGCAGAGGATTGTGTAGTGGTCGAGGAGCCAATGACTATAATAACCCCTTTTTCTGTAACTTGTTGAAAACCCAAGATAGAGTTTTTTCCAACTCTTAAAATTATCTTGACTAGTTGTTGCATTGACATCCACTGATTTCTATGTACCATGATTGTCAGACTGATAATTCCCCATCTCATTTGTTCTTCTAGAAAAATTATTTTTCTTTCTTTCTCATTCTTCTATTTGCAAGCCAGCTTGGAGAAGATCTTTAAAATTTCTTATAAGGGTGTGAGATAGCCTCTCACGTAGATTAGGTAGGACACCTCTCACTATCATTCTAATCTGGTTAGACTCATATGGTCTCTTCTTAAGTAGTGCAGCCTTATTCTTTCACCTCTTCACATAATTAATAAAATTCTTATTCTGCTTATGTCTGATGGTATCCACCTCCATCGGGGTTACTTCCAACTCAATATTGTATCCATACTACTGAATGAAGGCTTTGTACAACAAATTCTAATCTTTTTGGGTGTTTTCTTTTAAAATGTTGAACCAGTTTTGCACAATAGGATTTAGTAAAATCATGAAATACTTTAGAGTTTGAGCCTTAGTAGCTCTAGCAAACTGTATGGTAGTGATGTACAGCTTAATATGCAAGTAAGGATTTTCTGTACCATTGTACTTAGCAAAAAAAGGCATTTTGAACTTGTAAGGGACTTATTCATCTTGCTGAAATAGCTTGTCTACCTCTGATATCTCCTCAGCCTTTAGCTTATTTTAAAACTTTTTTTCCAAATCAGCAATCATTTTCTCTACATCCGCAGTTTTAATTTTCTCTATAGCCTTCTTTTCTTCCTTCTTATCTTAAGGAGCTTGGAAATATTGAGCCCAGTCATCTTCATCATCATCATCAAATATCACCTTGTCATCATCAAAGGCTACCTCACCCACCTTAGCCTTTCCCATGTCCTTCTGCTTCTTAGTACTAGCAGATGCTTCAACAGTAATTTCTTGCAACAGTGAAGCTAGTTGATTTCTCACGGTCTCAGCTAAATCTCCTTTTTAACTCTTCCATGTTGGATGCAAGAGCTCATTTATCAGGTTTTGAACTTGGTTGGGATTCATGGTTCTGGGAGTGAAATTAAATGTATCTTCACTAAACTCTGAGTCATTGACGTAGGTCAGGTTGTCGCATGTCCTTAAACTACTGTACTCCATGTCTGTGAGCCAGAAAAGATCAATGCTATGTAATATAATATATGTATGCATGTATGCATGGATACACAAGTAATAGATAAACAAAGATAATTATGACGTTCCAACCTTATATCTTCCACACAAAAATGACGAGTCTCTTTTCTTAGGTATATGGTCAACAAAATATCAACATGGGATATCTTATTTTCAAAAATTCACTCAGACGGTTTAACCAATAGTTGTATTTTCAAACTTTAAAAGTCAGTCCATGATAATTCCCATTAATTAAGTCTTAATCCATTAGGCCAACAAAAGGATAGCTTTTATGCTATATTTAGGATTAAAACTAAATTAAAAAGTTTATCATAAATAGATTTCCCATTTGAAAAAGCAACTAATGATTCATGCCACAAATAAGCTCATGATTAACAATTCTTAGTTTAAATTAGGTATATAATTGATTTTTTAGTATTCCATAATTGACTTTACTAGTTGTAAGCCTATTTAAGAAAAGGTTGTAATAAAAGTTTGCATGAAAAATAGCCTTGAGATCATCTTTTGAAAATATTTAGTAATACAAGATGGAAACATGCCCTTACAACCATGTCTAATGTCTAAAACTAAATAAAATAGGACACTAACCATTTGGTGGTAACATGCTCTTTACATTAATCCCAAAACTCAAAAGAAATTAAATTACATTGAATTTAACCAATGAGGTATCCACAAAGTTGAAACATACCTCTTACATCATTAAAATCAAAATAATCAATAATAAAATAATTAATGAAATAAATTAAATCATTCAAACATTCATAATAAGCAAAAATAGAAAAAATCATTACATGACAAATAGAACATCAGTAAATCACTCATTATAAACATGAAATAATTAAATCTAAATTTTAATATTTAAATTAATCATAAGATATATAAAATTAGGGTTTAATATATGAAATATGGTTTATGAATGAAAATTAGGATTTTGGTGATCAAACTAGGTTTTTTTTTTGTTAAAACATGATTTTAGGATTTTTAGAGTGGCAATTAGGGTTGTTGGATGAAATTAGTGTTCTTTAGTGTTTTTGGGGAAAATAATCAAGGTTTTAGGGTTTTATAAAAACATGATTAGGGTTTTATTTTTTGGAAAACATATTTAAGATTTTGATTTTAGAAAACAGAATTAGGGTTTTGGTTTTAGAAAATGTGATTAGGGTTTTTTGGATATTAAAAATGCTTAGCTACTATGATTATAAATAAAGTAATTCATTGGACATTAAAATTAGATTTGTGGACATAACCTAATTATAACTTACTGGATGTTTCATAAGAAACCTAATAACTAAATAAAAACATTCAATGAATGAAACAATAATGAATGAACTACTGTGAATTTAAAACAGATTAAATAAGAAATTTCAAACCTCTTTTTGTTGGTTCCACCGATATTTTATGTTGATCCAAACTTTGTATTTGCACCAATGTCAAATCTCGATTGAGCAAAGTGAATGCAATTGTACACTACCTTTTGGTTTGTTATAATTAGGGTTCTATGTCTCTTTCTTTGCTGTGGTTGTTTTCCTTTTTATTGATAACTCTTGCTGTTGTTGTCTTGCTAATCCCCCCTCTAGGGTTTTTAATCCTGTATTTATAGAAAATACATTAGGTTAAAACCTTGTAATCAGGTCTTAATTTCTTATTAAAGCACGACTCATTTGAAGCATATCGAATTAAATCCTTTTAAATTTGAGAAAAATCGTGACCATATCGGATTAATATAAGTTTAATCCTATATGGACCAAAGTCCATATCGAATCAATAAGTCTAATTCGATATGGACAAGCTCTATATCGAATTAGAATCAATCTAATTCGATATGGATAAGCTCCATTTGAATTAGAGTTGATCTACTTCGATATGGGCTTCCATATCGAATTAGAATTACTCTAATTCGATATGGACATGTCCATATCTAATTGGAGAGACCTAATTTGATATGGCATGATCCATATCAAACCAAACTTGCTTCAATCTCAAATTGACCATTTTAGGGCTTTAAAAATTGAACTAGACTTATTTTAGGCCTTATAAAATTGGACCAATCTAATTAAAAGCTTAAAGTAGGTTTAATCTTATTAAGAATGGACCGATTATGACTTAGGCCTTCTTTAATTAGGATCGGACTAGCTAGGGTCAAAATTAAGGGTCTACACTATTTTATTTGCATTTTAGACTTAGATATTGTAATAGCATATTTTTATCTAGTATGGGTGCTCATTTTATTCGTTAGATTAATATGATAATGTTATTTATTTAATTGCTTGTAATGTGAATGATATCATAATAATTAAGAATTTAAAAATATTTAAACCTAAAAAGGAGGCCAGTTCCAATGAACCGGGTATTTTGGAGATGCTGTGTCACTCTCACTTTTTCCATGCGTACCCAACTTTCCAAACCCAAGTAGGGGTTAGAGATTCCTTAGGAATCGAGTCATCCACCACTTTCTATCTTTCCGGCCCATCCGGGTGGTGACTCTTATTCTTCGAGTTTAGGCCTGTGTTCACTAAGGCCCTAAGCCTAACAGTGCCGAAGTCACAAAAACTATTTCACTGAAAGTGGGGGAGAAAAACACCGCTCATAGTGGCGATGCAAATGTCTCAAAATAATCAGCACCATAGGTTTGAGTGTACCCTTTGGCAACCAACCTTGCCTTATACCGTTCTAAGGTACCATCAGAGTTATACTTCATAGTAAACTCCAATCTGCATCCAACTGGATTTTTTTCACTAGGTAGTCATACTAGATCCCATATGTTGTTCTTCTCAAGTGCATCTATTTGAACCTGCATAGCCTTTTTCTAATTTTTATATCCTAATGCTTCAAATAATGTCTTTGGAATAGGAATGGATTGTAAGTTGGCAAGAAATATTCTATAAGGTGTGGAAAAAGAGTTATAGGACATACAAATTGATTGGATGTTTAGTGCAAGTCTATTGACCTTTTCTAATAGCAATAGGAATATCTAAATCATTAATGGTGAAATTACTTACAGTGGTAGGATCAGGAGCATATTTAGTTTATGGAATATGCTCAAGTCTAGGTTTCCATCCTTCTTGAATATGCATGTAATGGATGAACAAATTTCTGGGTTTGGTTCCCATGTGATTCGTTTTGCAAAACTAGGAAATTTTTAGACTTATCAATAGATATAGGAGATTTTGGTTTGGTATCTTATTGGAACAATTATATTTTTTAAATTAAGATTGTTTGAAAGAATTATTTTTATTAAATTTTCATTATTCTTTGTTTATTTTGGTGCTCAACCAATGACGAGTCTAGCTTGATGTTCATAAATTAGTATATCTATGCATTATGATCCGAATGACTTTACTAGGTAAGGGAGTTATTTTATATCATTGAGCTGTGTATACTTACTTAGAGAGGGCTCCTGCATAATTACTTGTGTCTAGATTCTAGTTGGTCTTAGAACATGCTTTAACAAACTTTTGAGGTAAAATTGAACTCTGCTTATTTAAGAAAGAGATGATCTAGGCTTTGTTTGGTAAGCCAACAACTAGTATCTGTCCTATTAACATCAATCCCTAGTTTGTCCCTTTGAGCCTTCATGAAATATTTAGCTTGGTTTATTAGCTTGTAAACTCCAACAACCTATCCTTAGCTGTTGTGATATTTATGACAAGTTTGATGATCAATAAAGATTAAAGGGGAAAGAAGATCAAAGAAAAGGATGTACAACCAAGACTATAGGGATAGTTAAAGATCACCTGAACTAGACCTAATATCACAAAATGACAGCAGGGCAATAAAGAATTCATCCTCACTGAAGCAAACTTATGCCACTCCACTCATCTATTATCAGAAACACAAGTTGGTACAAACAAGATAACTCTTTTTGAGCTAGGACCTAAAAAAAGAGGAAAAAGAAAAAAAATTAAGAAAATAAAGAGAAAAAAGGAAAAAGAAAAAAAGAAAATAAAACCCAAAAAGGCGGTTCAGAAAGCCAATCGAGTTCTCTCTTACCCAAAGCAGTAGAAGACTTCCACTTAGTTTACAAGGACAGTTTGATTTGAATTAGTTCAACCTAACTAGAAACTTAACCAAAATCAAAGAGATAGGAGAAAGACATCTAGTTCTTAAAAGTCTTGCACTTGACAGCCCTATAGAGGAAAAGGATAAAATGATGAAATGTCAAAAGAAAAGAGAGAGAGAGAGAGAGAGAGAGAGAGAGAGAAAGAGAAAGAGAAGAATGAGGGTCTCAAGCTTTTTGCAAAGGCAAAGACTGTCCTAATCAAGATCCAGATTCATGTCAAGAAGACAGAAGAACATTTAAAGCTCTATCTTTTCATGCTTCTAACTACCTAAGGTCCCAACAAGAAGATTGTAGTATGAAGGTTTGTCAATAGTGTCACATCAGCTCCAATTTACAAATGACCTCCGCTTAACCCATATCCCTTATAGACCCCATTCCAAGCCTATTAAAGACTTGTTGATCTCTCTTTGTAAGTAGAGTCTATTAGTGGAGATAGTTTGGATAAGCATGCATATGAGATAGACAATATTTAAACTCAATAAGACCTTTGACCAAGTAATGTGTATGTGTCTATCTAAAGTGCAACAATTCTTGCTCAAATGGAAATGATTCCCAAGTTTAGTAAGGTAAATAGGGTTATGATGTAGTGGATGTGTTAATTTGAAAAAGTCAAGTCCTAAGGTAAATTGACACTGATTTTGCAAAGCCAACATTTGATTTCAAAATTAAAAATTCAAGATAAAAAAAATTATTTTCTTGTTGCACCATCAAACCTCGAAGGACACATTGGATAAAATAAATAATTATTGGCAAGGTTATGAAGAAGCTACCAACTAGCATATTGAATCATAGTTTGAAATGGATATATTTCTGACTATGCTACTTGGGGCCTCCACTACTCATAGTTTCAACATCTTGAAGATAAAGTCATAAATGTGAAGTCTTCTGCCATTCCAATGCAAGACCTGAATGAGAATCTGGAAGGAATCCATGGGAGCACTTCAGTTGATCACCTCAGTCTGTGAGTTAATAGAACCACTGTAAGTATAATCTATGCATATCATTCATACATAAGAATATCACACTGCATTTTTTGTCTTTCGTTGTCTATTCTTTGAAAAAGTGAATAATAGATACTCTATGAAGCAAACATGAAGCAGTTATGAAATCAGGGGGCATAGAAGGCTCATTGCTTGAAGAAGATCCAGTCATTTTACAAAAATGGAGATACGTTCTTATGCAAGAAACTAAACAAAATGCAAACATCAATATGGGCCTGCCTGGGAACAAAATCATTAGTTTGAGCCTACATAGGGGGTAAGGTTTTCCCTTTCAATTCTTGATTTTATACTTGTACAAAATATTTTCAGACTCACTTTCAAATATTTTACCATGTAGGGGGGCAAAGAGAGGATATGGATACCAGCTAAAAAATAGCTGAATTTTTTTTTTTGCAAAAGAAGAACAAAAAGAACAAAATAAAAAGAAAAAAAGAACCCTAAAAAATTGAAGATGCAAAAAGATAAAAGATCAATCCGGCTAGAAGAGCTAAAGTCAATGTAGGATAATCTCCAAAGAATGAAGATCCTTTTTTGAAGGGTAAAGGCCCAATTTCCAAAGGATGAAGATCCATTTTGAAGGGTGAAGACCCAATATCCAAGGATAAAGATCCATTTTGAAGAGTGAAGACCCAATGTCCAAGGATGAAGATCCATTTTGAAGGGTGAAAACCTAATGTCCAAGGATGAAGATCTATTTTAAAGGGTGAAAATCCAATGTCCAAGGATGAAGATCCATTTTGAAGGGTGAAGACTCGATGTCCAAGGATGAAGATCCATGTTAAAGGGTGAAGACCCACAATCCATTGAAGAATGGAATAACTGGCTAGAAGAAAGTAAAAAATTCTTAGATAACAGAAGGTTAGCATAATCCATTGAAAAATGGAATAAGTAGCTAGAAGAAAGCCTGCACTATCAAGTGATAGAAAGTTAGTCCAACTAAAAGAGTTGAAGTTAATCCATTGAAGAATGGAGTGAGTGGCTAGAAGAAAGCCATGATAGAAGATCAATCAGCTAGAAGAGCCGAAATTGATTGGCTAGAAGAAAGCCAAAACCATCAATTGACAGAAGGTCACCTAAATTCAGTCTCTGGTCCAGAACCCAACCAATCATGTCTTGGGTCCAAAACCCACCCAAACCAATCTCAGGTCCAGAATCCAAATCTAGTCTCGGGTCTAAGTATACAAATCAAATCCAGTCTCAGGTCCAAGTACCGAAATCAAATCATATCTCGGGTCTATAACTCAACCAAACCAATCTCAGGTCTAGAATCCAAACTAATATCGGGTCCAGAGCCTAAATTAATCTAGTCTCAGGCCCAAAATCCAACCCAAAACCCAATCAATATTGGGTCAAGAACCTATCCTTACCCAAGATCAGCTTAAAGTCATGTTGCTTTTTGCTCTATTTTGCTGAAGTCTCAGATCGCTCAAGCAGGGGGTAAACTGTAGACCGTTAATTTTTTACCTAATATAGTTCGACACTAATTAAAAGGAAGTTAGATCAATTCTAAAGATTTAAACTAGTCTGAAATATTTTTAAAAGACAAAAATGGTCCAGATCCCAAAACAAGTCGACCCGCCCCAAATTTTGTTGAATCAACATGCCTGATTCACCACAAACATGGCCTGTGGCTAATTGGACATGCCAATTCTCCACATGCCAATTCGCCATTGGCCCATAGCTGGGGCAAATTGGCATGGTCAATTTGCCACATGCCCATAGTACAACCTTAATTCAATTTATTTACTTTTCTAATCAAGACTGGACTCTGTTTGGTCGTCAGATTAATGTACTAGGGTTTTCTTTAAACCGTCTTGGCCTATAAATAGAAAAAATTAATATGAAAGAGAGGAAGAACTAGCAGCATTGAGTGATTAGCAACCATTAACAATCAATACAAAGCAACTAAGCATTAGTAATTAAGAAGGAGTATCAAAATAGGGAAAGCAACCATCAAACGTATAAGACTATCAAATTTATAAAACAAGGCAGTGACTACTATCTTGGTTTTTGCCCAGCCATAATTTCAATTTGGTATAGGCAGCAGCTTGGGTAAACCTACTTAATTTGGTGGAGCCTTCAACTTGAGTCTTGTCTTCTAAGCTTATCTTGTTTGAACGTACAATAGCTATGTTCTTTTCCTTTAAACATTTTGATTGTTATTTTAATCCAGTAGTTTAATTACTAAAACCACTTTCACATGTTCATAAAAAATAAAATCCCTAACATTTATTTAAATCCCAGTATGTAAAACCCTAATATACAGAAATCAGAAACCCTAACAACAATAACCAGTAACCTAATTTCCCAAACCCTAAACTCCTAAATTTAAATCTGTAAAACCAGTAATCAAATTTCATAAACCCTAATTTCCTAAACCCTAATTTCTAAATAATTAAAATCCTAATCCTATTTCTTTAAAGTAGTTATAATCTAGAACCCTTAAACCAAGTTTTAAAAAGTCGTAATCCAAAACCCTAATTCCAATGATTCCAAAATCCTACTCCAAGATTTTCATTCTTTAAGTGTAAACCTTAGTCTATATATTTAGCCATTAATTGTAATTTAAAATCCAATCTTACATATTTTTATCTTAATGTGTTTCCTTATATATTGATCTTAATTATGTTGTGATGGATGGTTTATTTTTTGGATGATTTACTTTCAATTATTGTGAATGTTTGAATGATTTAATTTATTTGGTTGAATATTTTTATTGGTTTATCTTGGTTTCAAGAATTATAAGAGGTATGTTTTCACTATGTGGCTACCTCATTAATTAAGCACGATGTAATTCATTTTAAGCATTAGGATTATTATAATGGGACACGTTTCCACTTATGGTGGGTGTCTCATTTTATTTATTTTATTTATTTTTTTAGACATTGGATATTTGTAAAGGCATGTTTCCATCCATGGATAGGTGCATGTTTTGGTTGTTTCATTTTAATAAAATGATGAATGTTTATTTTTTTTATATTTGTGTGTAATATGGATGATACTATAATATTTGACAATTTAATTTAGACCTGAAAAGGAGACAAGTTCCAATGAACTGAGCATTTTGGGGGTGCTAGGTCATTCTCATCTTCCTCATACGTACCCAACTTTTTGAACCCATTAGGGGGTTGGGGATTCTTTAGGAATCGAGTCATCCACCCCTTTCTTTTTTTTGGCCCGTCCGGATGGCGACTCCATTTTCTCCTGATTTAGGCTCGTGTTCTCTAAGGCCCTGAGCCTAACAGTGCCGAAGTCGCAAGAACCATTCCACATGGGAGTGAGGATGAAAATCCCCGCTCACATTAATTCATATTAATAAAGTAATTTAATATAATATATCAGTAGTTTTTAAAATAATAATAATAAATATGAATAGTAATAATAATTAATACTTATGAGTACTGATAGTGAATACAAATAATATGATATAATTTTTTATGAATATGAGTAATAATAATTAACAAATGAATAA
The DNA here is from genome assembly GCA_947685225.1 of Garcia nutans. Taxonomy (NCBI): domain Eukaryota; kingdom Viridiplantae; phylum Streptophyta; class Magnoliopsida; order Malpighiales; family Euphorbiaceae; genus Garcia; species Garcia nutans. The sequence goes on from CANTUV010000008.1 coordinate 58,606,143, forward strand.
TTATGAATGAATTTGACAAGAATATGAAGATATAATTATAATAATATATTTTTGCATGAATATAATACCATAATTATGTATTAATAGTAAATAAAAATATACATCATAATTAATATAGATTAAAAATTATTTGATTAATAATAATTATTCGTTAATTATATGTTAAAATATATCTATAATTGATTAATTTAAATTATTAAAATATTTAAATTTAAAGTTATTTTATTGTCTCATATTTTATTATATTTAATTATTTAATATGTAAATAAACTAATAAGTAAATTAATAAGTAAATAAATTGGTTAATTGAAATTGGTTGATTAATTGAAATAAATTAATTAGCAATTAATTGAACAAGTTATTATTATTGTTAAAATAAATTATTAAACTTATTATAAATTTATTAAGTTTGAGGATAAATGTAATTAAATTTCTAACCTTATATGATTATGAATTTATTTATTTATTTATAATTGTGAAGTTGTTTAACTATACTAATTCAACAAAATATGAATAACTTGTAAAATATTATTAATTATTATTCTATTATTTAAATTTGAAAAAAAAATAATTCACAATTTCTGAATTTTCGTCTCAGTTTGAAACTAGAACCACTCCATTAGGACCGAATATCTGAACCGAATAGAACCAAATTTTTTTATTTGGTTCGGTACGGATATTTTAAATGTTCTGTTTAGTTCCGGTTCCAATGATTTTAAAAAATTCAAATTTTGATTTGGTTCCAGAGATTTTTAAATCTCCAAAATCAAATCGAAATTGCTCACCCCTAATTTTAAGTAATATATTACTAGTATATACATACATTTTTCAAAACAATTTGCAACATATACATATCATATACACTACATATATAATCTTCAAGCAGTTTCTGTAGAAAATAGTTAATTATATTTGCAACATATACTTAAAAAACAACATATACACTATATATTAAAAAAATTAAATTATATGAATATAATATATAAATTATATATAACAATAATATAAGAGACATAAAATGAATTATGTACACATTATTTTTTTCAATGAAGCACATTTTTTCATGTTTTCTATTTATATGTTATTTTGTTTAGGTACTATCGCACACGGGGCGACAGGGAGTCGGCGAGATATATAAATAATTTGATTTTAGTTTTTATCGGCTTATATTTAGTCGTTACTATTTTTGTGTATGTTAGGAGTCGCCACCAATCAATTATAAGATTTGATTGGATACCTAATAATGGTCTGCGTTACTAGGTTTGGGGGGTTGATTACGTATAGAGAAATGATGGATGGCCTCAACCCCTCCTCAAATCTTCGGCATCTATCAATCTCATGTGTAACAATCCCCCCTGCATACTTGCTCAGCCGGATGAACTATATCTTATACTCAGTTACCGTCTTCATCTCCTACCGCAAATTCAGAAATTCCTTCTTCTTAGCATCTTTGTACTCCTTGGGAGTATACTTCTTCTCAAATTCCCATAGAAAATTGGCATATGTCAGAACCGCAGGATCAGCCGCTCCATGGGAAACTGTCTTTCACCACTCATAAGCATTTCCCTGTAGAAGAGACTTGGCATAATCAAACTTCTCTTCTGCAGTGGCCTGTAACTGGATGAATATCCTCTGAACCATATCCAACCACTGCTCCGCTATAGCTAGATTAGTAGTGCCGACGAAATCTGTAGCTCCAAACTTCCTCAATTTATCATACTTCCTGATCTGTGGTGGTGTCTGTAGCGGCTGCTACTGCTGCTGTATCTATATTGGAGCCTGATGGAGTAGGTCCACCATCTACTGAACCCAGGCTGGTGGATCTTCCTGCCTGCTAGTCTGACTGGCACTGAAGCAGTTGCCTCTCTAACAATCTCAGTATTAGCTCCAGCTTTACCCTCTTCTGGAGCCATACTCTCAGCACTTCCCTCAGCAGACTGGTGCATCCTAGACACCATATCTACCTATATAAATACAAAAAGAATCTCCATATCAGGGACTAGATAAAATATCAATGCAAATGCTTGTAAGACATGTTAAAATCACATTTAAAATCTCATTTTCTCTTTTAAAAACTCACATAGGTCGAAAATCTCAAACTAGTCTCTGATACCAAAATAAATATAACATCCTAATGCTATATATACACGTAATACACATACAACGGTGTATGTAAAATATGCATATACAGTATTAAAATGTCACAGATCCATTCTTACAAACATTTCCATTTTCATTATAAAAATATTTAAAAATCATAACACACATAAAAGATAAATAAAAAGAATATTAAAAATCTATGAAAAAATAAATTCACCAGAGTTTTGCCTGTATTTTAGATAATCCCAAAATTTTAATTTACACTACCTACAATACAACACACACTTCCAAATATCCTTTTAATACATCCATTTCTCCAAAATTGCCTAACGGCCCAAATCGACTAATATTTCAGAAAAACATTCGAACATTTTTTGATATTAACATATACATATATCCCATTTTTAACTTCCAACATTTAATCGAAAAGAAGAATTTTTATAATTTACATTATTACCACATTTATAGGTATAATGTACATACTTTACAAAATATTAAAAACAAAGTTTAAAACATTTACATGAGATGCAATGGCTCTGGCTCGTGACAGCACAACAATCTCCAAAATGACCACTACAACCTAGGCCTAATGGGGTTTAGCAGCACTATTCGGGATCTCAGGATCAACTCTGTCACCTGTGAGATGAATTTTAACTATGCTAAACATAATGCTCAATAGCACATAATTTAATGTACACAAACAGAAAATAATGATATACGTGTGAGACCATAACAGACATTATGTTTCAATGCCAAACAAAGTATGTATACAACTTATTAACATACTAATCATCCATATACATGCAATGGGCCCATACAACCCTATATATTGTTCTAATTCCAGAACTACTATTTTGGACTATCTCAATCATTCGTGACAACAATGTATCTCGCCCAAAGGCGTCATGTTATCAGTAACACCGGTGTGTCTTGCCCGAAGGCATCATACCATCCAATAAAAATATTCTGAAATTAGACCGTATATAAGACAACATATAATCATATTTCATTATCTACTACTCATAATCAATGTCATTTCCTCACACTTTACAAATGTAGCTTATTTTACATCCTAGTGCAAATATTCGCACTTTTCTCATTTTTCACATACCATCACTTTTATTCATTTTTAAAGGTCATATCATACAATATTAATTCAAAATAAACATTGTTATCCCAAACAAATGCTACACATACAAACACATTATCATTCAAGTAGCATAACCCATTTTTTATATTCAATGTTTTATGACTAAAAGCAATACAATCAATGTTATTAGATGTCAAATTATGTACATACCTCTTTAATGCACAAAAGTGCTCCACTTCACTAAAAAATTCCTTATCACCCTTCACTTCTAAGGTTGGATCAAATACTTCATCTCAATGCCTAATCACAATGTGAATAAATATAATCATTTAGAATCAAATTTCAAGGAATTTCCAACATTAAACACTAATTAAGCATCACTCCAACCAATTTTTCAAAATTTGCCCTAACTTACTTTAATTTTAGAATTTCATTTTAACCCATTCCTAATAGTATTTTAAGTTTATTTTTATTTTTACAATCACATTAGAGCATGTTTTAAACAATTATATCAAATACATACCAATTCTTTAGCAATACTCTTCCAAAACTCCAAAATGTGCCCTAAGCCTCTTCATTTCTAATTCTTCATTCCAATCCATTCCAAATATTGATCTAAGTACATTTTTATCATTAAAATCATTTTATAACATGATTTATACAATAAAATCAAACAATTATCCATATGTTAAGAATATTTTTTTTCTAAAACCCTAAATTCAATACTACTTCTCCCAAACTCCATCTAAACTTAATTAAATCCATCATTTAACTATAGAATCCTTGTTTAAGCATCAAAACAACATCTTTTATACCCATTTGAACAATTAAAACACATAATTACAAAATTCCAAATCACACATAACCCTAAATCACCTTCTTCACCCAAACTCAAACCAACCTTAATTATTTCTTCTATCTAACTTAAAAATCATTGTTTACTCATCAAATAAACATCATTCTTACCCATTCAAATAATTAAATCATACTTATATAAAAACCCAAAAAACACATATTCATAACTTCAAAGTTACTTGAAATTTTAAGTGAGAAACTTACTAATTTATGAAAAACAAATCACCAAAACTCCACTTGTTTCCTTGAAATCTCTTAGAAATTTGGTGTTGTTAAAGATGAGAGCCCACTCCCCTTCTCATCCACGGTGGTCGAATATTGAAGGAAGAAAAAAAAGGTGAATAGTTCTCGTTCCTTTCTTATTTCTTTTTAACCACTTATATATATATATATATTATTTTAATTATTTATTTATTTCAAAAATACCAATATTCCTCTTCCATTCAAAAAGATTTTTATTTTAAATTATTTTATTAATTTTTAAATTTTACAAAATATATTTACTAAATTGCCCTTTTTTACTATTCATATATTTGTCTTATTCTCTCTTATTATTAAGTTTATATGTTATATATATTTTTTATATTTCACATATACCTTTATTACTTTCTTAATTTCAACTCAAAGTTTCTCCCTTAAATTATTTATTTTAATTAATTTAAATTAATTTTAGCCCTAAAGCATATGTTACATTTTATTTGAAAGAGAAATTATATTTAATGTCTGAATACAAATCCTAATTTTATTTTTTTTATTTTTTGACTACTGTATTCATTATCTAGAAATAAATATTTTTTTTATTAAATTTTATAATTTTATTACCCTTGTGTTACATATTTTATTTATTAATTTTATGCTATTTTTAAATTTATTAGTATATATTTTTAAAAAATATGTTCATTCCCTGAACATGATTAATCTAGCTTTAATATTTTTTATTTATATTTTATAATTCATTAATATATATGTTTTTAAAAGTTATTTTTAATTAAAGTGGATTTAAATTCGAAACTTGATTTCAAATGTCTACGTATTTGCTTGACGGAATCAAAGTTCTCATAGTTCGAACTATTTTTTTTGTTATTGTTGTTATTTTGGTTGTAATTAATGTTATTGTTATTTTATTTGATATATGAATCTTATTGTATATATATTTTTATTATTTTATCCCTTTTTTCTATGAACAAAAAAATATCTCCTAGCCAAATGTAGCCACCAAATTTTATTTGATTTATATTTTTATACATTTTAAGTATTAAATTTATTTAGTGATTATTATATTCACTGTTTGGATATAATAACTATATTTATTTTAACCTTATAGCTAATTAATTAAATAAGATATATAAAATGGTATGAAAAAAAAGGATAACAATAAAATTAATATATTTCAACTTCAAAACATAACAAGTAAAAATTAATATAGAGTTATTCTTCATTTGGACATTATTTCATTTTTTTTATTTATTTGCTTTATTTATTTCTAAAAAAATGAAGATAAAAAAAAATTACATGCTAGGATAATTTATTTTGCTATATATTTTGTCCATCATCTTAAAGTTCGATTTTATTTCATTTATTTATTGTGTATGTCCTATTTTTAGTATTATTATTTTATTTAATTTTATGATTTTTTTAAAGTAATAAATATATATATTTAAAGATTTATTTTTTATTTTTCTAATTGGATAATGTTTTCCCCTTTATTACATTTATGCTATATATTTATAGTAATGATGCAAGAGAAAAAAAATTGTAAAACTAGGTTTTTACCATTATGTTTTCTTCTGTTTATATATATATATATATATATATTCATTACCTTTCAAATACTTGCTTTTCTTTTATTTGTGATTTATTTTTGCATATGAATATATATTTTGTGTTATTTTATTTGAATATTTATATATAATCTAGAATTTGGATGCTTATATTTGTATTTATTATATAATTTTATAAATTACTAAAATAGAATGTAGTCATTAATTTGACTATATATTCTTTTTTTTTTTAAAAAGAAAAAATCATATAATTAAAATTACAGTAACAAATTGAAAGATACAATATAGAGATTAAAGTTTAAAGGATATTTACCTGGATTTATTACCTCAAGTGTTGAAATTAAATGTGATTTTTGTTATTTTTCTGCTTAGATCTTCAGGATATTCTTAAGTACACTTTATGTACCTAATAAAATTCTTTCCACAATTCCTTCTACTAGGGAATTTAATTACTCATAATTTTTTTATTAACTTACTTACCATTTTTTGTTTCCTTTCTTCTTTTTGTATTTCTTGTAAGTTTTTCTCTTCTCTAATTTCTTGTGAATTTCTTTTTGTGTTTTCTCCCCCAATTTCTCAATCTCCTCCCCCTCCTTTTATACTAAAAAAAACCTTTTAATTTTTTTATGCTTATTTTTTTCATAAAGTATATTTTACTAATCATTTCCATATTTTAGGCCATGAATTATGAGAATTTTTATTTTTATTTTTTTTATAAAATATATTCCACTAACTATTTTTATTTTTATATTTTAGGCCATAAATTATGAGAAGATTTTTTTTTTCATAAAGTATATTCTTTTTTTTTTTCATGTTTTAGGCTATAAATTATGGGAATATGTTTTCTTTTTTTATAAAGTATATTCCATTGACTATTTTATTTCCATATTTTAGGCCATAAATTATGGGAAGATTTTTTTTCATAAAGTATATTCCACTAACCCTTTTTATTTTCATATTTTATGTCATAAATTATTATTTAAAAGATTTTTTTGAATTATTTTTCTCTTTTTTTGTTTTAAAAAAAATGGATGACTACAGTTGCTCTCCCCCTCTCTTTTGCATACTTTAATTAATTAAAGTTTTGCAAAAGGTTAGTAGCTAGTTATCTTTTAAAACTTAACCTCAATAGTACTTAAAATTTAATTTTATATCTTTTTTTTTAGAAAAGCAATGGAACCTAAGACTCGAAGTTAAATGTATTGAAAACTCGATTTTATGATTTTTTTAATTCGAAAAATGAAGAAAAGGACCTAAAATTTAACCTTAGGAGCATATAAAATTGGGTCCTAGGTATTTGTTTTTTAGAAAACAAAGAGAAAATTAAGGTTTGACCTTAAAAATATCTAAAGCTTGATCTTAAGGGTACTTAATGCTCATCATTATAGACTTTTTGAAAAAGATAAAAGGAAACCTACGGTTTAACCATAGGTCTATCGAATCCTTGACAGTAAAATTTTTTTTAGAAAAATAAAAGGGAATTCTCGACCTTAAAGATCCCTAAATCTCGACTTTAGGGGTTTTTGAAGAAAAAAAAGAGAAACCTAAGGCTTGACCCTAGAAGTGTCTAATGCTTGACATTAGGAACTTTTTAAAAAATAAAAGAAAAACCTAAGACTTGACCATAGGAGTGCTTAATGCTAGACATTATGCACTTTTTTTTTATAGAAAACAAAAGGAAAAGACCCTATGAGTACTTAATGCTTGATACTAAGAACTTTTAGACGGCACCTAAGGCTTGACCCTAGGAGTATGTAATGCTCAATATTAGGGATTTTTTAGAAAATAAAAATAAATATAAGGCTCGACCTTAGAAATATCTAAAGCTCGACTTTAGAAATTTTTGAAAAATGAAAAGAGAAACCAATGCTTGACCCTAAATGTATCCAATGTTTGACGCTAGGAACATTTTTTTTTTTTGAGGAACAAAGAGAAATTCAGAGCTTGGCTCTATGATAACTTGAGAAGCAATTATTATATGCAAATTCTTTTGGTTGTATGTGGGACTTTGAAAATCTCTTTTTTTTTAAAGAAAAAAATGCTTAAAATTGTATGCCATGTTTGCTTGCTCGCATCTAAATGCTCAGACAAAGTGTTAATTGACTTAAAAATCATTCTTTTGCATTAAGAATTTTTTTAAAGAAAAATATAACATCAGAACTATATCAATCCCTGAATCTTGAATAAATTTGGTTCTTAACTTAATTATGTGATCCTTAAATGTCCTTTTGGGTTCTGTTCAAGCAACAACTCTAGATCTTAGAATAACATCATCTGTCATTGCCTTTATAAATATCTTGTTAACAATTCTTTCGCCCATCAAGGTGTGCATTTTTTATTCCAAGTTTATAATTTTTTTGTCTCATATACAGATATGCTAAACTTAGTTTTACCATCTTTTATCATTATGCCCCCCTTTTCAAGTATTTCAGAAATAAATTTTTAATAAAATATGTGCTTTTAAGGCATAAGTTGGACATATTCAGTTTGGTTTGCCAAATTTCTTAGTAGTTATTTTTTCTATGGTTATTTATTTTTGATAGATACAAATATGTAAGAAAAAAGGGAAAATTTATTAAGAAAAACTAATAAATCATACAAATCTGATGATTATGATACCTTTTCACAGAGTCTGAGTTCACCGGATTCAGCAAATCTTCTCTATCCATATTGGTTAAAATGAAAGCTCCTCCAGAGAATGCTCTCTTTACAACATAAGGACATATATATTTAGGAGTCTATTTTTTCCGAGGGTCTTGATGCCTAAGAATAATCTTTTTAAGTACCAAATCTCCTTCTTCAAACTCTCTTGCCTTCATCTTCTTTACATAGGCCTTGATAAACCATTTCTGAAATAATTGACCATGGCACAAGGTTGTCAATATTTTTTCTTCAATAAAGTTCAATTGATCATAACGACTGTGCACTCATTCATCATTATCAAACTTAGCTTCCATAATAATTCTGAGAGAAGGGATCTCAACTTCAATGGACAATACTGCCACCATGCCATATATTAAAGAGAATGGTGTTATTCCAGTAGATGTTCTTACTGTGGTCTTGTATCCATGAAGAGCATAAGGAAGCATCTCATGCCAATCTTTGTATGTTATTGTCATTTTCTGAATTATCTTCTTAATGTTCTTATTGACTGCTTCAACTGCACCATTCATCTTTAGATGGTATGGTGAGGAATTATGGTGCCTAATTTTAAATTTTGAGTACATCTCTATCATATCCTTATTCTTGAATATCATATATAGAAACGCACTCACTTTCTCTTTTTGTCTCTCTTTATCTCTCTTCTCCACATAAATATCATTTGACTCTCTCTCTCCCTACACATAAGGCTTCATTCTCTCCTTCCTCTTTTTTGGTATCTCTCTCTCATCGGATTTGTCCTCCTAAAGTGGGCTTGCGCTTGTTTGGCCTAGTTTCTTATGGTGGTTTGGGTTGTAAGGTCTGTTCACGCAGTATAACTGAATTACTATGCGATGGTTTCGAGGGTTTGGGCTATTTTTATAAATCTTAGGTCATTTTCATCCATCTTCAACTAAATTTGAGTGGGCTTTTACATTCTAAGCCATAGTCATTATTATAGGTCCATTTTTACTCTAATAAATCCATTCTTCAATTCTAAAGGCTTACCCAAAAGAAATCATCTTAAATTTAAAGGTAAAATTTGGTCTCATCATTGAGTTTCGTAAAACCAATATAAGCATTCAAAATTGAGCCCTTTAACTTAATTATTATGCCACTACACCTTAATAATTTCATAATTAACTCTCATTATAAAAATAGACACAAGTACAACTTAAAAATTTGAAAACTCTCATTATAAAAATAGAAATACTCATAATATATTTTCTTTTTCAGTGTCAAAGTATTATTGAACTCAACTTATACATGAGTTTTCTTATTCATAGTCGATCCCAAGCCCGAGTAAAGGAGGAGGATTGAGGTCGATAATAGCTAGTATAAAAATTTGTCACATCTCACGATATAGATTCACATAATATAAATGTTAGGTCATTCCTTACTTTGATGTACTACATCGAAGCTAGGTCTAGTGAGAAATAGGAAAGGTTAGTGTGTTCCCTAAATGTGTCAAGCGATATTGGCACCCTAATATGGTGCTAAATAAGCAAGGATTTCCACATCAAGGGCATGTGTGGGCAAAGAAGCTAGTCCAAATTACGAGTAGTATATGTTCCAGCAATTGTAAGGGGCTTTTATAGAAAGAGACATAAGAAGGAACAAGCAGAAAGTAGGAAAAGAATAAGTACTTACAATGTTAGATAGCTTACAAGTAAGTTGAGGGACCTTGTCGACACTATCGAGAGAAGGAAAATCAATATCGCATGCATATAAGAGATTAAATGGGTATGAGGGAAGAGTAAAGAAATGAAAATACAATATATATTATGGTATACATGAACATAAAAAATAAGAATGAAATAGGTCTTATTTTGGATCAATACCTAAAGAAGACTATTGTGGCCTTGAAAAGAATAAGAGATAGGATCATCTCAGTAAAACTTGTGCTATTGAAGGAAATAATCAATATAGTTAGTGCATATACTCCTCAAGTTGGTTTGGATGGGAAAATCAAACAAAAGTTTTGAGAACAATTGGATGAACACATGCAAGGCATATTAAATGATAAGAACATCTTTATAGGGGGAGACCTAATTGGAAACATAGGAAGAGATAAAATAAGTTTTGAGACTGTGAATGGATGATATGGTTTTGGAATTAGAAATAAAGAGGGAACAACTATCCTTGAGTTTAAAATGACCTATGATTTTATACTGGCAAACACATTATAAAAAGGGAATATTATTTGATAGCCTTCAAAAGTGAAAAAAATAGAAGCCATATTATCTTTATACTTACAAGAAAGGCTAATCAAGCCCTATACAAGAATTGCAAATTTATCCCAAGTGAGGTTTTAATCACTCAACATAGGTTAGTGGGTTTGGATGCCAAGATTAAACGGTTAGTAAGCAGGCTTAGGAGGGACCAAATTCCTATGACTAGGTAGTGGACTTTAAAATGGGTCGTACAAATGATGTTTAAGGATGAGCTAATCAAAACTGGACCTGGGGATGTAGATGTGAATATATCAATAAATGATATGTAGGTGGGCATTTCTATAATAATTAAAGGTATAGCTAGAAAGATATTTAGTGAATCTAAAGGATATGGTCATTCTTCAGAGTCTTGGGGAATGGTATAAGAAATTGTTTAGATGTTGTGACGATGAAACTTTTGAGCAATACAAGCAAGCAATAAAAAAACTCAAAACAGGCTGTTAGCCAAGCATGAGCATAATCTTTGGAGAAGATGTATGAGAAACTAGAGACAAAATAAGGAGAAAAGGCTATCTATGAATTGGCTAAAATAAGAGAAGCAAAATGTTGGAATTTAAACTAAGTTAAGTGTATCAAAGATGAAGATAATATAGTTTTTGTTTAAGAGGAGGATATCAAGGAAAGATGGAGAAGTTATTTTGAAGATAATCTTAATGGTAACCATAGTGAACATATTGAGGGTTTGGATGCCATAGTCAAGAAAAAAAGTGAAGCATACTAAACGGATTAGGTTTTTAAATTTAAGGAAGCCTTAAAGAGAATAAAAGTTGGCAAAGCCTGTGGTTCAGACAGAATTCCCATTGCGATATGGAAATGTTTAAAGGATTTAGGAGTTATGTGGTTGACTGCTTTAGTTAATAAGATTTTGAATACAAGGAAATTCCAAATGAATGAAGATAAAATAGTTTGGTACAAATTTTTAAGAATAAGGGAGACATGATTATTCAAACTATAGAGGTATAAAGCTTATAAGTCACATAATAAAATTGTGTATGAGAGTTGTGGAACACCATTTACTTTTGGACCCTTATGTCTCCCCAAACCAATTTGGGTTTATGCCAAGTTGATCAATTATGAAAATAATCTTTCTTATCAAAGATTTGATGAAAAAGTATGGGGAGATAAAGACATATCCATATATAGTTTTCATCAACTTGGAGAAGGCTTATAATAGAGTCTCTAGAAAAGTTTTATGTTGGGTCCTAGAGTACATGAGGGTATCAATTAGATATATCCAAGTTTTGAATGATATACATGATGAAGCTATCATTAGCATCCGTATAGTTGGAAGGGATACTAGAGATTTTTCTATTTCTATTATATTACACCAAGATTCAACATTGAGTCCCTATCTCTTTACCTTGATCTTGGATGGGATAACATGACATATACATGATGAGATCCCATGGTACATAATATTTATTATATTAATAAACGAGGCCAAAGCAGGAGTAAGTAAAAAAAAATGGAGTTGTGGAGAAATACTTTGGAATCTGGGGGTTTTAAGTTAAATGGAATTAAGATGGAGGATATTCATTGTAGGTTTAGTAATATGAATGGAGAAGGGGGCGAAGTAGTTTTGGATGGAGTGATAGTGCCTAATAGCACACATTTCAAGTATTTTAGTTTAATTCTTTAAGAGAATAGGGATTGCAAAGAAGATATTAGTCATAAGATTAAAGCAGGCTGGATGAAGTAGATAAGTGCCAAAGGAGCTTTATCCGACAAGATAATACTAATTAAATTAAAGTGTAAATTCTACCATACTACAATATGGCCTATTATGATGAATGGTAGAGAGCATTAGCTAGGTACTGAAAGAATAACACATGAATAAGATGTATGTTACTGAAATGAGAATGTTAAAATGGATTTATGGACATAATAGGATGGATAGAATTTGTAATGAATGCATTAGAGAAAAGATGATGATAGCTCATATTAAGGATAAAATAAAGGAATACAGATTGAGGTGGTTTGGCCATGTGAAATGAAAATTTAGTGATGTGTCTATTAAAAATACTGAACAAGTTAAAGTAAATATAGCTAAGAGATAAATGGGTAGACCTATAAACTAACTTGAAATCAGAATGATCTTATGACCTTACATCTCTCTGATAATGTAATATGTAATCATCTTGAGTGAAAAAAATTCATATATACGACCTCAATTAACTTAGAATTAAAACTTTGTTAAGTTGAGTTGAGCGTAAACGTATTATTAAACAAATTGATACATCAATTCAAACTAGATTTCTTCTTCAAATGAGTCTAATTAGGACAAGTACTATATTTGGTCTATTTATCTAGTTATTACATTTTGAGTATTGATCCCTAATGTATCAAACTCTTATCAATTAAAACATGAGCAAATTTTTTATTATCAATTAGAGTAATTCTCAGAATTAAAGTCATTATACTAGTGAAAACTGAAAGGAGATTTTAATTTGAAATCACTGAATTTCATATTTCAAAAAATAAGAAAAATTATGATAAAATAAAAATAAATACACCTACAACTATATAATTAAAAAAAAAAAAGTCGACTAGGGGATGCAAAAATAGTGCTACAACAATTAATGCTCTTCTAGTTTTCAGGAATTGAAGAATCAAGATGGCCCAATATGTCTTGAAATTCTTACATATGGAATCTCCATATATAGTCAGTCTGAACAATAAATAATAATAAATTCTATAGACTTATTAAACATAAAATAATTAAGAATGCTATATGGTTCAAAACAATAATCACAAAGACATAGTCACATGTGAGAAATTCTTGGAACAATACTGAACCAAAGCAAAGAATTTCCATATTTCTAGTAATTAATTATATAGTAATTTAACTAATTATGACTCATTAAAACCAATCAAGAGATAATTATTAGGTGGCAGGAATTTTAATTTTATAAACAATATATATCATCCATCACTATCGAATAGTGTATACACAAAGCATGGAATTAACGTAACATATTTTATATTACTAATAATAATTTATTTAAGGTATAAAATGGAGCAATGAGTCTACGTCGTGCAGCAACAAAGGGAAAGAGTATAGGAAGTAACACTTAAATAATAGGTACATTGTTTGATGAAAGAGTGAGAGTAGAAGAGGAATCTTAGAAAGACGTGGGGATGGCTAAAGATCCGGCGAGCCCTTCGCTATTAGCTAATTACCTTCTGTATTGCATTCATTCTTCCATTTTTATTCACCTTCTGTCTTCTCTCTGCATGCCAGCTAACAATCCTTATACAATAATTAATAATTATATTACTTGTTATTTGCAACTTAATTAGTTAATTCAATATATATATACATATATATATATATAACTTTTTTTCTCTTTTATTACAAATTACTAAATTAAAGTAATCTTTGAGCGACATAATATTACCGTAAGTGGCTGTGTTCAACCTAATATTAATTGATTTTGTGTAAAATCGTATTTCAACACTTATTCACTAATTCATATGGGGAGGTGAGCATTAAGAACTCGAAATTGATATTTAAGTGAGAGCAACATATACTAACATACGCTCATAGCTACTAAGTTATACCTTGATGTTTATTCACTAATTAATTCAACTCATCTTCTTTTGGTTAGATATAAATTTTTCATGCAATGCACTAAAATTTACTTCATTAATCTGATCAAAGACACTAAAATTTATCTCACTAAATTGGTTTTGTTATGAATATGTTATTAAAGTCTATCCCATTTAATCTAATTCATAAAATAATTAGGAAGGGGTAAATCCAATTGCTAGAATGAAGATAATAACCCTTGGGACTTGATTGAATATAATATTTGTTTGTGTATGTTTTGTTGTTCCCATAGCTATTTAATTAGACATAATTTTAATAAACCAGTCTGAATCCCATTCTTTAATTAATCACCCATTAATAAAATATTATTATTTTTTGAGTCTCTACAAATAGGCATTGTAGGACCTTAATTTCTACCTTCATAACCTCTGAACTAGAACAGACTAAAATCAAACTTTCATTCTCTCTCACTCTCTCCCTCTGTCAATGGCACTTGCTAATGACCATTTGGGCTCGATTCAAACTTGTGCCTATTATGGTGTCTCAATAGCTCCTTATGGATCATTTGATGATGAAAAAAATAACAAGAAATTGGTTATTGATCAAGAAGGAGAAACAATCAAGAATACTAACAAGTTAGCTATGAGCCATTCTACTTCTTCTCTTGGCAGTCCAAGTAGTGCGAATTCGAATGAATTCTTTTTCCATTCTACTAGTAATAATAATAGTAATCAAGCTGAAGAAGTTCATTCTTTGATCAATTTTCGTGGTGGGTTTGATAATTTTTTGCATACTAATGGATCTTTACTTAGCTTTGAGCAGAACAATAATAATAATAATAAGGTTATTATTAGTCATAAAAATGACTATTCATCATCATCAACTTGGGAAGGGAATTTGATTAATTGTAATAATAACAATTATCAGTGGAATAGGGATTTAGATTCTCGTGTATTGGAGGATATGAACTGTTTCCAAACAGCTAGTAATTTCAATTCCATGGACAATTCTGAAAAGGAAAATCATGGTGATTGGTTATATTCTGAAGGGAATACTTCTATGGCTACTGATAGTATTCAAGAATCTGGAATAGTGCAAGAAGTCAACTTCCATAAACGTCCTCATTTGGTATTTTTTTTTCAAATTAATAATTAACTTTCTTGTTTTCTTGTTCATAATTAGCTAGGACTTGCTTTTCTAGAACTGATTAGCGGTGGAATTATTATTATTATTTTTAATTATTACAGGGAGAGAGTATGCAGGCTTTAAAGAAGCAGTGCAATAGTGCAACTAGAAAGCCAAAACCCAAGCCTTCTCCATCTAAGGATCCCCAGAGTATTGCAGCCAAGGTTTGCTTTTCTTTATTTATCTCATGGTTACTGATAGTATGAAACAATTTTTGAACACCATATTAATAATTCTTTTTGCAGACATATATTGAATGAATATAATTGAGTGACTGTTGAACCTAATTCAAGCAATTTATTCTATATAAATGAGTTTCAATGTTTAGCTAAGTAAACAATTTATTAAATTAAAAATGATTAAATTTTAATTTTATTTCAAATTCCAAATTTCAAAAGTTCTAATTATAATTATTTTAAAAAGAAAGTATTTTTGGAATCTAATTATCTTTTTTGAGAAGAACAACATTTAAACTAGTAATGATACTTAACCAGAAAAACAATTTCAATTTCAATATCAATTTATCACAACATTTAAACTAGTAATTATACTTAACCAGAAAAACAATTTCAATTTCAATATCAATTTATCACAACCAATGATTTTAAGCTTTAATATTAAGCTAAAATAATAATGTGTTGTCTTCACACCCAAGATTTTTTCCTTTTTCAAATAAAGGAAAATCGAAATGGGTTTTCTAAGATAATGTTTGTTTTCTCAGAATCGACGAGAAAGGATTAGCAAGCGGCTTAAGATACTGCAGGAGCTGGTGCCTAATGGCTCAAAGGTAATTAATATATTAATTAATTATTTTTTTTCAAACACATTTTTATTGAAAAAGAATCATTAATTTTGCATTAACATAATTCCAGTTCTTTTGGCTAGTTGTTTGGCTTCATTCCCAATTCTTGAAAATGTCTTGCGCAGGTTGATTTGGTTACCATGTTAGAGAAAGCCATTAGCTATGTTAAATTCCTTCAGTTACAAGTAAAGGTAATAACCTACAAACAAATTTAGTTTTTTTTTATGTGGCTAAATACACTTTTTTTCTTTTTTCTTTTTTTTTTTGAACTCTAAATACTCTTTTTTCTTCATTGAATATAGGAAGAATTTCATAAACAACTATAATAAAATTATGTTTGATAATAAGTGGTCGCAATAAAAAATAAAAAATAAAAAAACAGTTATAGTGTGTTATTTTTTATTTCAATTTCACTAAGTAGACAAATTTGTAATTAAATTTTAAAATCAGCAAACATATATATATATATATATATATATGAAATGTTTGAATATATATATATATTGGAATTTTTTTTTTCTTGTGATTAGGCATATAATTAAGCTAATTTTGACAATTTGAATTTTGTTTTCTGATATAGGTTTTGGCAACGGATGAATTTTGGCCAGTACAAGGTGGTAAAGCTCCTGACATTTCTCACGTAAAGGAAGCCATTGATGCCATCCTTTCATCTTCAAAAGACAGGAATTCAAGCTCAACTTCAGAGTAATTAATTAGTGAGCACAAGAATAAGAAGAAGAAGATGTTAGAGAAGAATTATATAATAATAATAATAATAATAATAAAATGTGAAGACAACTTCGTAGGCAAAGAAAAGCTTTGTTTTGGAAGTTAATTATTGGCAATGTAGGATTAATTAGTAAATTGATTAATTAATTAAGAAACAAAACCAAAATACACAAAATTGTTTTTTTTTTCCCTCAAGAAATTGTAATGGAACTACAATATATATGTTTTCATGATGTAATGAAACTTGTGATTGCAAAATTTGTGCAAGTTTATTAATTCTTCAAATATATATATATATATAATTACTTAGATATGAAATTATTAGAATGATTTAATTCAACATGCTAATTATAAAGCAAATCTAACAGTTATTACATATATCTTTCTTTACCTTTTGATAATCGGAGTAAGATATATAAAGCATAAAGGCCAATTAAGGCCTAATTGTAGTCTCAGAAATATGATAAAAAAATATGATTACTATTTATAACTCATGATTTTATATTTTTTTTTGTTAAATTCATGTCCATAGTAAATCTAATCCCAAAACATATTTTAAGTTGGTGAAAAGATTAAAATGTATCATTACAAGAGAAACACATATTTTATAAAAAGAAAATTATATCTAGTAACATTTAAAAAATGGACAAAATAGAAGTCAGATTGACTTCATACTCACAAGAAAAACTAATCAAACTAGATGTAAAGATTGCAAGGGTATTCTTAGTAAGGTATTAAATACTTAACATAGATTAGTGGTGTTAGATGTCAAGATTAAGAGTTAGACTAGTAGGCTTAGGAGAAATAAAATTTTTAAGATTAGGTGGTGGACTTTAAAAGGTGTAAAACAGTTGATGTTTAAGGATGAGTTGGTTAAAGTTAGAGGTTGGGAGATGGATATGAATATGTCAAAAAATGAATTATGGGTGGGCATGACTATAATAATTAAAGGAGTAGCTAAAAAGGTACTTAGAGAGTTTAAAGGATATGGACATTCCTCGAAGCAGTCTTGGTAGTGGAGTGAGAAAGTGTAAAAAACAGTAAAAAGTAAAAGATAATGGTATAAAAATTTACCAAAATGTACTGATAATGAGGCTTTTGAGCATTACAAACAAGTAAAAAAAGATGTTAAAAAGGCAGTTAGACAAGTAAGAGCATAATCTCTGGAGAATTTGTATAAAAAACTTAAAACAAATGAAGGAGAAAATGTTATTTATAAATTGGCTAAAATAAGAAAATGAAAATGTCAATATTTGAACCAAGTTAAGTGCATTAATGATGAATAGAATCTTGATTCAAGAATAAGATATGAAGGAAAGAAGGAGAAGTTATTTTGAGGAGCTTCTTAATGGTAACCGTAATGAAATCATTGAGGGTTTGAACGATATAGCAGAAAAAAAATATAAAGTATACTAGATAGATTAGGCTCTCTGAAATAAAGAAAGCTTTGAAGAGAATGAAAATCGGTAAAGCATATGAACCGGATGAAATACCCATTGAGGTATGAAAAAAGTTTAGGAGATACAAGAGTTGTATGGTTGACGACTTTGTTTAATAAGATTCTAAGTATAAAGAAATACCTAATGAATGAAGACAAAACAGTCTAATACCTATTTTTAAAAATAAAGAAAATATATTTAAAACTGCTCAAATTACAGAGGTATTAAACTTATGAGTCACGCTATGGAATTATGGGAGAGAGTTGTGGAACCCCGTTTACGTTTGGATACTTATATCTCCTCAAACCAGTTTAGTTTTATGCCTAGTCGATCCACTATGGAAGTTATGTTTCGTATTAGAGATGTGATGGAAAAGTATAAAGAGATGAAGAAAGATTTACATATAGTTTTCATTGACTTAGATAAGGCGTATAATAGAGCTCCTAGAGAAGATATATGGTGGATCCTAGAGCATATGGGGAAATTCTATAAGATATATCTAAGTCTTGAAGGATATATGATGAAACTATCACTAGTATCCACACTGTTGGAGGGGATACTAAGAATTTTTTTGTTTCTATTGGGTTACATCAAGGTTCAGCTTTGAGCCCTTATCTATTTGCCTTGGTCATGAATGAGCTAACAAGGCATATACAAGATGATATTCCTTGGTGTATGATATTAGCAGATGATATTGTATTGATAGATGAGACCCAAACAAGTATAAGTTAAAAGTTGAAGTTATGGAGAAGTACTTTAGAATCAAAGGGTTTTAAACTTAGTTGAACTAACACTGAGTATATGCATTATAGATTTAATAACGCGAATAGAGAAGGAGATGAAATTATTTTAGATTGAGTAGCAGTACCTTATAGTACTCATTTTAAATATATTGGTTCTATTATTCAAGTGGATGGTGGTTGTGAAGAAAATGTAAGTCACAAGATTAAAACCGTTTGAATAAAGTGGATGAGTGTCACAGGAGTGTTATGTGACCAAAAGATGAGAGTCAAATTGAAAAAAAAAATTATATCGCACTGCCATACGCCCTGCGATGATGTATGGTAGTGAGTGTTGGGCTGTGAAAGGACAACACGTGAGTAAGATGCATATTGCAGAGATGAAAATGATAAGATGGATATATGGACATACTATAATGGAAAGAATCAGGAATGAAAGCATTAGAGAAAAAGTAGGGGGTAGCACCTATCGAGGATGAGATAAAAGAGCATAGATTAAGATGATTTAGCCATGTGAAACGAAAACTTAGAAATGTACCGGTCAGAAAAACTGAACTAGTTAAAGTAGAAATACCTAAGAGGGACAGAGATAAATATAAATTAACTTAGATAAAAATGGTATAAAATAATCTTATTATTTTAAATTTATCAGAAAAGGTAACTCTAAATCGAATCGAGTGTAAAAGAAGAATTCATATAGCCAATCTAAATTAGCTTGAAATTAAGGCTTTGTTGTTGTTGTATTACAAGAGAAAGATAGAATTTGTAGAACCTAAATTTTCTATTTTTTTATTTCTAATTTTTGATCTTACTATTGTTGATTGATTGATCTCAAAATATTGCATTTAAAAAGATGTGTAAAATCAATTGCTCTGTTTAATTATTTTCCCATTAATTTGGAATGAATAGACAATTAATTAAGGTGCATAATGAAAGGGCAAGTAATCAACATAGATAATCGAGGAATTGAATTACCGTTACTCCCCGTTACCCACTCCGTGTTTTTTTTTTTCATGTATTAAGAAAATGTTAATTGAGTTTTAAATTTTAGAATTAAAAGATTAATATATTCTTAATTAATAGCAGTACTATTTAGAATAGTTGAATGGTCCTTTAAAAAAATAGTTGAATGGTCTAATTAGTTATTAAATTCAGTGTTGATTTCCTAAAGAAAATATTAAATAACAAGGAATTTTGATAAATTTCTAAAGGTCAAATAAAAATAACAAAAATAATATATGGATCAATTTGATTCGGATCAAAAGTTTTTTATGCATTAAATACATTAGAGAAATGATTATTCTAATTTTATATTTATCTAATGCATTTAATATATAAAGAATTTTTGATCTAGATCGATTTAATCCATTTAGTATTATTCTAAAAATAAATCGAAGGAATTGCTCCGATATAAGTTAGTTACTCTTATACTTGTACTTCAAAATATATGTTAGTTATTCTTCGGTGATTATTATTTTGTACATTATGGCGAATCTAGCCTCTTACCTTTTTTTTTTTTTTTTTTTTGGAGGGGGGAGGTGATATAATTTTTTAAAAAAATTGGAAAGAAAAGTCTTTTTTTTTTTTCTAAAAACTTAATTAGATCACTTTTCAATAAGTTTTCAAAAAATTTTGAGAGGGATCTACCAATAAAAGACGTGTGAATAGATAGTGCAGTTAATAATTCACTAATTGAACTACTAATATATAGTTTAATAATCAAAAAATATATATTATTTTTATTTAAGTTTCCAGTTCAAGTAACTGTTAAAATATTAATTAGACTGATTGAGTGCAAGTATTAAATTTCTGCTGAATCAGTTGCATTAAATTTCAGTTTATGATTTGCTTAATATGTCTATATTTTCTAATTAATGTTCATGGTTCACCCCTATTAGTCTACCACATCGGTTACATCACAAGTCATATATACTAGTGATTAAATAATAACATACTGTACGGTTGTTAATTTACAGTATACATCTTGGAAACTTATATATATATATATATTAACAAATCTATTTATAGATTTAAGCAAGTTCTTCGCCAATTACATTATTTGATGAGGTTGTTATTTCATTTTTGCTGAGAACACATATTGATATACGCTGTAATTTATATACTATATATCAAGTATATATATTCTCTATGTTGATAATAATTTAATAATTAAATAATATATAGAGTTTCTAAGTAAAACTAAACATTTGCTTAATTTTTAAAATTTTTTATAAGAAAAATTTTAAAAACACATTTAATTTTAATATTGAGATTTATATCATGATCTCTCATAACATTAGAGATGAAATTAATGTTAAAAACATGATAATTATATGTTATTATAAAAATTTTAATATGATGAAACATTTCAATTAGGTAGGTGTATATATAAAAATTGGAAATATCTTAGCTTTGTTTTACTAAAATCTAGATAGGCAAGATATATAATTTAGTCATTGGCCAGGGGAAGAGGGAGGGAAGGATGAATGGGACCATTAGGCACATGTTGTTTTTAATAAGCATCACATGGTTAATCACATGTTCCAATCCCATATAAACCGCTCTTCAAACTCCTCAAATTAAATGAACACAACAACATCGTCATATTAATTAAATTTTTTTTTTTATTATTGTATTGTTTATGTTTGTCAAAATTGATCCAATCTCTTGTTAGCAGCAAAACAGGTTGAATCCGATCTAATAAAATTTGTATAAAAACTTTAAATTAATTACGATCACCTTTTATATCATAGGATATGTATAATGATTATTACTGAATTATTATTTTATTTATTTTTTATAAATTCATCCTATTAACGTAATTTCTAAGAATAATTATTTATTTATATCGAAAATTTTTAAATGAAATGATTTTTTATTAATTTTTCTTAATACTAAGAGAAATATCATGGCTCTCAATGTCTAGCTGCAATTGCATTTTCCAATTGATGGACAATATTATTAATTACAGTCATCTTCAATCTTTTGCAGGATCTGTCAAAAATTAATGGAATTCAAAGCAAGATTAATTTCAAATAAGGATATCTCTGTCTCCTAAGCATCCAAAAACTCTCTTAACTGGGTATAATCTTTTATTTGTTTAGTGATTGTATATGTACTTGTCATTTCTGTCTCTTAATTAGATAAGATCTAGTACTAATTGTGTACAATATTCAACCATAATCATTGTTTCCATCTTTACAATTTTATTTATATTTATCCAATATTCTTTGCTGCCACTTTTACAGCTTGAGTATAGAGTTTAGGCCAATATAAAATTATTAACTATCTCATATATATTGCTATAATTAATTTTTAGGAATGCATTGTTACAGAAATAATTAAGGTTAAAATAAGACAAGTTATTCAAGCATGAAGAATGGAAACATGACAATCATCAATTCAGCATTTGTTCAGATTATTGGAATTACAGATGAGATTTAATTTCATATGTATGCATCATGTTCTAATATTTTTCTAGCACATATGAACGTGATTACTATTCGTTTCTAATTTATAAATTTAAATTTTTAAATTAAATATTGTTTAAATATAAATAATAAATTATAAGGATAACAATAACATGCAACTAATAATATTGTATTGTATTGATAATTAGAGAAGATGTCTAAGTAACTAGTGAGATTTGTGAAAGTTAGTTTCATGAAAAAGAATATGAGCAATAATTGTATTATTGATTTAGAGGTAATAATGTGTAGGAAAAAGAGTGAAATTTGAGGTGTATATATATTATCAATTCTAATTAATTCTTTATTTAATATTAATAAATTTTATTCATCATTATATTTTAAATTTAAATAATAAAAAGTTCATTGAAATTTTATTTTTTATATTAGTTTTTTATTATAAAGAGAGTTTGAGATATATAAAAATCCGTCTTAGCTTTTAGTTTAAATTAAATTAAAAGACATAAATTGATTTTAAGTGAAATTAGAATAATTTATAAAGAGACAGAATATTATATTTAATTAAAGGAGAGACGAGTGTTGGTTGAATAATTTGTCACATATTTCCAATAAATGAGGCAAGAATACAAATTGATTGGGCAAGTGAAAAATAATAAACAAATAAATATATAGTTTAAATTTAGGATAGAAATTGAAGTGATCATAATAGTAAAAGAAGATATATTATGATCTAAAGAAGGAATTAAGACAAGCTGTTAAGCAAGTAATTGCACATGAGGATGAGCCAATTAGTAGATGTTTTAATTGGGTCATGTGACTTTGAGAGAATGTCAGGGTGGATTTTCTACATAATTTTAATTACTACATACATACATGCATATACCAACTCCTGTCACTAATTCATTAATTACTATATAATTAAATCAAAATCTAAGTTATCAATAATTAATAAATAATTAAATTAAATAAATATGCTTTAAAAGTCTTAGTTGCCCGTACCAGTCTGTTCCCCCACATTGAGAAGAATTTTATGCTGAATTTCTATTGCTATGGGTCGATCATTGTCGACTATGTCAACTTAATAGGTTAGCCTTACTCGCATAAATTAATTATGAATCAGTATTATATTAAAGCGCACGTGCATGTGGCTAATAACATGTGATCACTAGTCAAGTATAAAGAACACGACAGCTCTGTGTGTGTGTCTATATATATATATATATATATATATATCTCTCTTAAATTAAAATACAATCACTAGCCTATAAAATCTCATAGTTTAAATCTTAAATCTCTTAAATTAAAATACAATCACTAGCCTATAAAATCTCATAGTTTAAATCTTAACCGTTGATCTTTTTAAAATGATAAATTGCATATCTAAAAATTAATAGAATTTTATTTATTAGTCAACAAATTAATTAATACTCTCTACGTCATAGATTTTTTTTTCTTCTATCTTAAATTATAACACATTTAATAATTTAATAAATTAGTTTGCATGTTAAATCTCTATAATTTTTTTATTTAATATTAATTATTAAATATATCTCATATTAAAATAAAAAAATGATATATGAATTTATATTTTTAATAAAAAATAATTAATTTTTCTTAATCCTTGTAAAGTAGAAAGTGTATTTATCAATTTGGAATAGAGAGAGTAACATATTAACTTTAAATAATTCAAAATTTAATTTTATAAATTATTCCAATAAAATTATATAAATATATTTAATATTTCAATTCTTTTAGATTTAAATGAATTTTTCGATTTTCTAAACTAGCTTTGCAAATTTTTTTTCATAACTTTAAATTTTATAAATTAAAATTTACAAATTCCTATATAAAAATTATAGAAAGATCTTAAAAAATTATATAAATAAATATAAATGTATATTGTATTTTTTAAATAGCCTAATAATTTTATCTTCTATATTTTGTATTCTAGGTATCATATGTTATGTAATTTTTTATAAATTAACCTTAAATAAAGAATAGTATAAATTATAATTAATATTAAAGAAACAGGCAATCAAAAATTTTATATTAATCATTTAGTTTATATATTTTTCAATTTGCAATAAGACTATTATCAGTTTTTTCAAGAAAAAAAAATATGACGATGTAATTCAAAGCTTTTGAATTATTAACTCTCATAATTACACCATGTAATTTTTATCCTTGAAAAAAATATTATATAACAACTGTCTTATTAAAAAATATTTTATGAAAATTGTAATATTTATTAAAAAAATACATAAAAACTAAATAATTAATATAAAATTCTTAGTTGCGTGTTTCTTTAATTTCGTATTATTGTTTGTATCATTAGCATAATTTAATGTTAACACGCGAAAATTTATCATACAACATGATTCTCAGACTACCAAATGCAAGGTCAAAATATTATAAGGTCCTTTAAAAAACATAAGCTGAATTTGTATATAAATTTTATTCTTGTTTATATAAAAGAGCAGTCCGGTACACAAAAGATCTCTCAATGAGCGGAGTTCGGAGAAGGATTGGACCCATTGGGTCTTTGTACACAGTATTTCCTTATACTTGCAAGAGGCCATCTCCACGATTCGAATCCGTGACCTCAGATCACATAACAACAACACTTAGCCAAGACTCTCTTTTATTCTTCATATATTGCGTCTTGTAATTTTTGTTCAAAAAAATAATCAAAGTAATAAGTAAAATTCATTGGATAATTAAACAACTAAAATATTAAATAAATTGTATAATTTTATCACTGTTTTAATAATTTTTATTATTGAATTATAATATGATTTTAACATGTTACATATAAATTATAAAGAAATTTTAATATTTTTCATAGATATTATACAATCATTAAAAAAGATCTACGATTAAAATTTAAATTATTAAATTTAAATGTTAAAATTTTTTTAGTGTATTATAAGTTTCAATATGATGTGCTTCTAGAAATTAGTTTGGATATTTTATTAAAAGTTATGAATTTGTTTAGACAAAGAATTTCTTAGATGAGAACGTCCATCACTAGTAACTTATAAACTAGTAGTGGTGACAAATCGCTCACTAGTAATTATTGAGTCATTATAAATTTAAATTATTTGAGATGTTATTTTTTTTAAGTGAACTCATCATTTCAGATTATCTCGAGTTGTGAATGTGGATAAAAAATTTGATAGTAATCAATGTGCTATGTTATATTATATGTATATATACAAATTTATAGAATGTTTTGATGGATAATTATAGGATGTTTCTCAAAACTGAAACTTTTCAGCTTATTGTGAATAAGTGATTTTTAGATTATAATCAGATTAAAAATAAGCAATTAAGCGTTTCTGTAAACTAGTTAATAATCAGCTGATAATCAGTTTATAATCAGTTAAGTGTTTCTGTAAAATCAGCTTATAATCAGTTTTTAATTGCAGAAACTGTCAAAATGATCAAACTGTCCCTGAGTTTATTTATTGTATAAAAATGATTTTTTAAATGTCAATTCAAAATTTATTTTGCAATAATAATAATAATAATAATAATAATAATAATAATAATAATAATAATAATAATAATAATAAAGTGTATAGGGTGGGTAAATTTGAAATATTGAAGATTAGGTAGGTAGGGATAGTATGGTCTTTTATTTGGTCAAAACTGCTTAAAAAAAAAGTAGCAAAATCCAACTTTTAAAAAACTGATTAAAATCAGATTATAATTTACTATTTAAGTTTTCAGAAACATTTAAATAAACAACTTATAATCTAAAAACTGCTTATAATCAGTTTTGACCAGCTTTTAAGTTTTGAGAAACACCCTCTTAATATCGTTAAAATTTAGAAGTAAAAATAAATTATTCTAAATAAATATAACACATCATTTTTTTTTATTTTTATCCATCCATTTTTTCCTAAATAATATTCATATTAGTAAAGAGGAAAAAATAAAAAATAGATTTAACCAGGCATATAAGGATTAAAATAATTTGTTTATGGAAAGCAAAACTTTTTTGCAATATCATAATATTTTTCAATATTACTTGAAATTATTTTGTTTTGCAAATATTTATTAATTATTAATTATTCTAGTTGATATGATTTAGTTATATGATTTATTTAAGTTGTATATGGTTAACTTATCATCTTGCTGGTGTCGATTATTTTTGTTAGTTGGGAAAATTACCCGGTATATCAATGTTTTTAAAATCTTTTCTTTTTTACTAGGTCTTTTTTCTCATTTTACATATGTACAAATTATTTTACTTATTTACTAGATTTTTACAATTTATCTTAAAAATATAATTTTTTTTTAATTTGTTCTTTTAGATCACTCATCTCCCCTTACCTTCTCTCTCCCTCATCTTTCCTGCAAAAATCCTCTATGCATTCATATTTTTGGTTTGGGATTTTGCAATTGGAGAACTATGGAAACACTATTAAATTTTGAAGGCAATTTTGGTTTGATTTGATTGCTATTTTGATTTTAATCGCAACCTTGCCGATACTATTGAAGGCTACACCGTAGATGAAGGAGAAGAAATACTTGAGGAGTTTGAGGTCATTAGTTTAATTAACTGAGAAGCTTTCATTAAAGATAACGGAATTGTCTTTTAGAAGGTTTTTTTTTAAAAAAAATTGATTTTTTGTATTTTTCTTTGATATTGATTTTACAGTAATGAGTGATCTGATTTTTTTTTTTTGATAAACAATTAGTCAGGATATTAAAGAATGTGGTTGACTTAAGGAATATTATTATTGGATGATGATATAGGATTTATTAGGAGTTGTATGTTGCAAGAAATAATGTTCAATTAATCTGATTTTAGTAGAGTACAATTTTTTTATGAAATATGTTTGTATAATAAATCCAATTTATACTTATTATAAACTCTATATAAATTTTAATAAGTAAATAGAAATTCAGATTTTTTTAATAGAAAATATTTATATAATAAACTCTGTTAAACTTATTATAAGAAAATCAAAGTCCAAATTTTTTTATAAAATATGTTTGCATATTAAACTAAATTTGCTATAAACTAAATGTAAACTTGTTATAAACTTATTATAAACTCCTTATAAATAATTCTATTTTTAATATTGGATCATCACTAAAAATAGAATATAGAAGAAGGTAAAAATTTTGAATTGTTCTATTAAATTTTTAAAATAAAAATTACAATTAAATTATTAATAGTGTTAAAAAGTTGGATTGACTTTTTTATTTTTAATGTTGGATCGGTATTAAAAAAAGAATATAGAAGAAAATAAAAAAATTTAAATTATTCTATTAAATTTTCAAAATAAAAATTGCAATGAAATTATTATAAGTGTTAAAAAGTTGAATCCACTTTTTTTATTAGTTGTTTGCGTTTTTTGAGGGACTTTTATTGCTTCTTTGTATTTTTATGTTAATTAATTAAAAATTTTGATATTTTAGTAATAGTTTTTAGGAGATATTATTTTAGTAAAAGTAATGGTTTTTTTGGTTATTTATATCAAAAACCGTTTTGTTTTCTGTTACTTTTGTTCTTTGCTTCTTAATCTAATATTATTGTAGTGGGTTGGACTTATTCTTGTAGTTATGTAAAGAGACATAAATTTTTTTGATACAATTATAAATTTTTGAGAAAGGTGGTATAAATGTAGTATGCTAATGTTTTATGGTAAAATTGTAAAGATCCCTTATTAGTTTGTGGGTTGAATCCCACCTTGTTGTATCAAAAAAAATAAAAGGAGCAAGAAAATCTCCTATCACATAAATATAAATATAAATATAAATCTTTTTTTTTTACTTTTACAGTTTATTTGTTTTTATGTATTGTATTGTGTTGGAAAATTTAAATAAAAAAATTTACAGCGCAATAAAATTAGTGGTCAGAAGTAAATTGATAATAAATAAATAAAATAAAAATAATTAGTAAAAAAGAGAAATGACAATATTTAATATGATTTACTTTTTTATTTGGATTATGTATATAAGATAAATTTTGAATAATTTTATCCACTAATAAATAGTATGATACAAAAGAGAAATTTTTTTAGAAAATATCATATAAATACAATAATTATAATTGAGATAATTTTAAAATAGTAATAAATATTTTTGAAATATTTTAAAAAAATTACTGTTTTATCACTAAAAAAATTTATTATCTCATATAAATAATTTTTTCTCTTAAAATAAGTTAAATATATGACCAACATACTAAACTCTATATAAAATTTTTTTTCTTTAATTGTTGTTTTTGAAGTGAAAGAGAAAGGTTATATATATATATATATATATATATATAGAGAGAGAGAGAGAGAGAGAGAGAGAGATGTTTTTTGCATGAATCTTTACGCGTGGACAGCTCTAATATAAGCTGTCTACAAAACAATTTGGTGTCTAAAAATATGATACATTTCTTTCTTTTTTTTTTAATTTTACTCTTATAGGTCCCACCGCTAATTGAGTGGGACAACGCAACATATTGTTAATAAAGATCATAATTAAGTATCCACACATCAATATCAAACATATACAAACACAGCCACATGTGCCTCAGCCAATCTGCACCTGCTTTGAATTGGGGAAACAAGATTCAATTCATTGTATACTTTTCCTTTTTTTTTTAAAAAATCTCATTGTTTGAATTTATTTTATTCAAGATTCTTGCATTCTCTCCCAGCATCGATGTGGAGAAATATGAGTAAAATAAAAGTTAGAGGATATTATGTGTTTATAGCTATTTATTTTGCTCAATTAAGTATTTTCACCAGTATCATTTATAAATAATTTTTAAATGAAGGGCCAAGAGACAAAAGAATGGGTGTTCTGATACACGTGCAAATAATTAGCTACTCTCATTCTATAAATGTCCATTCTCCACTTTCTTAATTATTCAACTTATAATAATAATTAATATTTATTAAATCTGATATCATGGAATTGATAATTTGGCCAATTAGTTGGATAATGTTGAGAAACGAGAATACAAAAAGAGAAGGGCATGGGTTTGCATGTTTATATATTTAGCTACAATCTTATTCGAGGCTTGAGTAACTCAAGTTTACTCGGACTACTTGAATCATTCAAATTATCGAATTGATCAATTTTATTATTTATTATCTA
Source organism: Garcia nutans (assembly GCA_947685225.1). NCBI lineage: Eukaryota > Viridiplantae > Streptophyta > Magnoliopsida > Malpighiales > Euphorbiaceae > Garcia > Garcia nutans. The sequence continues at coordinate 58,635,826 of CANTUV010000008.1, forward strand.
AAATGACATTTTTCTTTACGTGTTCTTATATATTATTCCTTTTAAAAAAATAAATATTAAAACAACATCGCTTTAATATATATATAGATATATATATATATTTCCCTTAAAAAATAATGAGAAAAATCGTTTGACCTTTTGATTTGGGTGCGAACGTGCCAAAAAATATAGGGTCATTAACAAAAATACATTCAATTTGATTTTTACCAAGCAATTATATAAATTTTTTAAAGGACCAAAGAGAAATCAAAGTCCTCAAACTCTCTCTAATAAGTTTGTTTGGATTCTACTGTAAAATATTATACTAATAAAAGCCGTAGAATGACAGTTGTGAAAAAATACTATTTGGCTGAAGAATGAGCCATGTTATAGTAAATTTACTAATTTCTGAAAATGGACAGTGAATTATAATAATAAATTTGAAAAACAACGAATTTAACAAGTTAAAACTAAGTGAAATGAAATTGAAGAATTAGACAAATTAAATTAACTAAAAAAAACTAAAATTTTGTTACTGTGAAACTAAAACTTGTATTGTAGAACTGAGAATTTTGTACTTTTAATTTCTAAAATTGAGAGCTATGTTTGATCCATTCTTAGATTGATTTAGTTGTTTTTGATTATTGAAACCCCTTCTTTTCTTTTCTTTTCTTTTCTTTTTTCCTTTTAAACTTTTTTTTCTTGAAAATAGCTCCTTATTTTTTAGGTTTCCATAACTTTGCATCTCCGCATCTTCTATTAACTTTCATCAACTTCTATCAAATATTTTCAAATAACTACCCCACTCCATATTTTAATATCTATGATCTAAGCCCCATTTTTTGTTAACTTTTTATTTTCTTTTAACTACTAAAAGATAGTTAATTTTGGGTGTAAACTACTGCCTCTCATATAAAAAAATATTATTTTCTTCAGCTGTCATATATTTTATAATTTTTCATAAGTTGCTTGTTTTCTTCAGATTCTACAAGAAAGAGTCTTCCACAACATCTGCGGAATTTTTCACAAACTGTGCATAATTGAATTTTTCACAAATTATTTACAAATTCATTGCACTTTTGATTTTTTTTTATTTTAGAATTAAAAGTGGCTAGTATGGCTACTTTAATTTTTATTATTAATATTTATAAAAGTGCCCCAAAGACCAACTATCTATTAGAACATAAAAAACTAAATGTTATAAAAATAAATAAAATTTATTAGTGCATATAATATAATTTGCTGAGGAAGTGTCTTCCGAGTGTTTTGAACTTTAATCACATATTTTTCTTCATATCTTTTTTGCTTTCCACAGGTTCAAGATCTTCTTTATCCTCAATAATTTCCTCCTATAATTTTATTTTCTCATTAGGCTGAATTCCACATTCTTTTTGTCTTCGTTCCACATATTTTTACCTTATGGGCTTTTTTTTTTATAGTATTTGTTAAAGACTATGAAATTTTCATTTTTTTTAAGCTTATGCCTTTGGTTGCTTGGGAATATATGATGAGGCACAACAAATTCATCTCTTTATTGTGAGAAACTTCTTTTTTGATAGTTGTAATGAGATTTCTTCAGAGCATGCCCCTTCCTCAGCATTCAACAAATATTCTTTTGGTACCCAAACTGGCGAAATATATTTTGGTGTTTTACCACTTTATTTTTCAAGTATTTTTTAGGCACCCAAATCTGATAATAATTTTTTTCAAATTTAGCATTCAATATGTTTCGCCTTTTTTTTTCCTTTTTGTTTTGAATTTCAACGGGGCTGACTTATGAATTTTAAGGCAGCTAATATGCTTCAGGCCAAATCCATATTCTACAGCTTTTCTCTTTCTAGCATCAGCTTCCATAGGTTATGCAATTTTTCATATGACTCTGCAAAAAAGAAAAAATTTCACAGTCGCTGCAGGATTTTCCACAGATAATAGAGAATTTTTCTCCAGCAGAGGCGATTGTGGAATTCTATTGCTTATTGGTGCAACACCACTTGAAATACTGACTTGAACAAAACCTTCATCATTATAATAATTAGATTGATTTTAAAAGTTAACTGAACCAAAAATCTTGGAAGGCAAAGTTGGCTTACTATTTTGATGGTCATTATTGCCTATGCTTCCGTGAAGGCCATCAATTTCTCTCTCTTGAGAGGAAAGCATGTCACTTTAGCTTGCACCTATGGATGGTGCATTTCACTAGGCTCTTGGGTTGTGGAATGCCCCCTCGAGTTCATCAACTATTTGTTTGAATGACTATGCACCAGCATTTTGAACTGGTGGGCTTGCTTCTTGAGACATATTCTATTTTTCCAGTGCTACGATCCCTTTGCTCATGGTTTGCAACACCATCTCTTATTGTTTGTGCATTAGCATTTGTATCTCCTAGAATTTTTTTTTTTGAGATAACATTTGAATCTCAAAGAACTACATTTGGGATTCCTGCATCTGCTTATGCGTCAACATTTGTGTTTCCTAAAATTGCTTTTGAGATTCGACCATATTCATCAGTATTTCTGCTAAAGTTTTTCTAACATCATTAGTAAGAATAGTGTCATGAAAATTTTTCACCTTATGGAATTTGCTATATTTTATGTGAAAATTGGTACTGAACATGTGAAAACAAATCAATGTCACTTTTTTGCCTCGTTGTTGCAAAGGCAACCTCTTAGTCTTGACACTCCGGTTATTTCTTCTTCTAAAAATATCATGTTACAACTTGATACATCACTGTAGAATGGTCCCACTGAGCGTGCCAATTTGTTTCTCACAAAAAATGATGAAAAAAACTCGTTTGACCTTTTTGATTTGTGTGCGGGCATGTTAAATCAACCGAAATGTATCTAATTTGACTTCTACCAAGCGATTGAATTAATTTCTCAAAGAACCAAAGAGAAATCAAAATCCTTAAACTCCATCTAGTAAGTTTGTTTGGATTCTACAATAAAATATTGAACTAATAAAAAGTGTAGAATAACAGTTATAGAAAAAAATACTATCTAAGTGAAGAATGAGTCATAATTGTAGTAAATTTACTAATTTCTAAATATGGATAGTGAATTATAATACTAAATTTGAAAAACAACAAATTTAACAAGCTAAAAGTAAGTGTAATGAAATTGAAGAATTTGATAAATTAAATTAACTAAAAAAGCTGAAATTTTGTTATTGTGGAACTAAAGTTCCTACTGTAGAACTAAAAATTCTACAGTTTTAATTTCTAAGATTGAAAGCTATATTTGATCAATTATTAGACTGATTTAGCTATTTGTGATGATTGAAGCCTCTTCTTTTCTTTTCTTTTTTTCCATTTAAACTTTTTTTCCTTAGGCGTAGCTTCTTATTTTTAGATTTCCATCACTTTTCATCTCTACTTCTTTTATTAACTTTCACCAACTTTCAAATTTTCAAATAATTACCCCACTTTACACTTTAATGCCCTTAATCTAAGTCCTATTTTTTTTTGTCAACTTTCCATTTTCTTTTAACCACAAAAAGGTATTTAATTTTGGATGTAAACAATATACACATTTAGTCAATTGGCTCATTAATTTTTAGATTAATTCATGATCCCATCCCTTATTTAAAAAATTTTAATTCAACCTAGAATTCAATTAATTTTTTTTTAAATCAACCCAACTCTTGACCAGATTTACAAGCTGATACACAATCCTAATAATAAATAATGAGTTCAATAGCATTAACCTATTTATTATTGAAATTAACCTATTAATAATATATATATATTCATCAAAATATTAATTTATTATGTTATAATAACATATTAATATCTTTTTATCAAACTCAACTAGTTATTGTTGTTATTGTTAATTTTAACTAATAGGGAACTAATAGCGAGCTTCAAAATTCAAATTTTAAACTATAATGTAAATTCTTTTTAATGTAAATTTGAGAATATCAATCCTAAAAACTAGTTGTTAAAATTGGACAGTCTATAATTATATTAATTTATTTATATTTATTTATGAGGTATAAAATTTATCACATTTAATTCATTTTTTTATTTATTTGTTTGTAGGAAAGTAGTCAGTGAAAAATATCAAAATAAAAAAGAAAGTATGGTGGATTTTAATCTCTCAACACATTCAAGTTTCATGGAACTATAGAATTTTACAGTGTTTAGGAAGCTAAGACTCACTTATTACGTATACTACAGTGTGTATATATAGAATACAAGTATATCAGTATTCTGTTACAAAAGATAACACTAGACTTATTCACAATTATCAAATCATTTAACTCATCCTTATCAGACCCCCTCAATTCAAGCTTCTGATTCAGAAGATTGAATTGTGAGTCGATGCATCAATGCTTTATGGCGAATTTTGGCCAGTGGTTTCATCATAATATCGGCTAATTGATCTCGTGAGCAAATAAATTGAACCTGTACTTCTTTCTTTTGAACCTTGTCCCGAACAAAATGGAAGTCAACCTCTAAATGCTTTGACCTTGCATGAAAAATCGGGTTGGCAGAAAGATAGGTAGCGCCAATGTTATCACACCATAAATTGGGTATCTGTCATGAAACGTAGCCAATATCTTGTAACAAAGACTGAATCCATGTAAGTTCAGTGACAGCAAGACCAATAGCACAATACTCTGCCTTCGTTGATGACTTAGCAACTGTTTGTTGTTTCTTGGAATTCCAAGATATGAGATTCTTGCCCATGAATATAACATACCCGGATGTTGATTTCCGATCATCAACACTACTCGCCCAGTCAGCATCGGTATACACATTAAGACTATTGTCCATAGACTTGGATATAAAAAGACCAGAACCTGAAGTTGTCTTCAAATAATGCAGAATCCGCTTCACAAATAACCAATTTTCTGCGGTTGGAGCATGCATGAACTGAGAAACTTTATGGACAGAAAAACATATCTTCGGTCGAGTCAAGCTAAGATATTGGAGCCCACCAACAATGCTCCTGTATAAAGATGGGTCATTGAACAAACTACCTTGCGAAGTAGCCTTATCTTTACAAATCGCCAGCTTCTGAATTCCTTTGCAATCTGCCATTTTGGCTTTCAAAAGCAAATCTGAGATATATTTATGTTATGTAAGCAGGAGCTTATTTGACGTCTAGTTCGCTTCCATGCCTAGAAAATAATCCAATTGTCCCAAATCTTTAAGAACAAAATCAGATTGCAAATATTTTATAATCTGGTTGACAACCTCTAAACTCGATTCGGTCATGATAATATCATCAACGTAAATGAGGACAAACACAACAATATTATTCTTGGCAAGAACAAACAGTGATGAATCTGCATTAGACATTCGAAACCCATGAGTAACAAGAGGAGAGAACAACTTTTTGTACCACTATCGAGGAGCCTGGCGTAAGCCATATAAAGATCTTCGCAATCTGCACACATGATTCGGCTTAGATTCATCTTGGAATCCTGGAGGCTGTTCCATGAAAACTGCAACATCTAAATCACCATGTAAAAAGGCGTTAGACACATCCAATTGTTTAACAAACCAATTATTTGAAACAGCAAGAGAAAGAATTATTCGAATAGTTGGTGGTTTAACTACGGGAGAAAAGGTGTCAACAAAGTCTATTCCAGGGTGTTGATGAAAGCCCTTTGCAACCAGCCTCGCTTTGTAGCGATCAATACTCCCATCTGCCTTTTTCTTTACACGAAAACCCATTTACACCCAACTACATTCTGAGCTTGCTGCCGAGGTACAAGGTCCCAAGTTCTTGTCTGAACTAGAGCATTCAGCTCATTAACCATGGCATCCCTCCAATTGGAATTCTTTATCGCCTGAGAATAGCAAGTGGGAGTCAATTTTGAAACATTTAGGTGATGAGCTTTCGGCGACAAAGGATGTTTAGGTTTCAAGGAACCCGTCTGTTGCTGTGTTGTCATAGGGTGTGTCTTTGGTGGATTTAATCTCCCAATTGATGCTGCAGAATCAGTTTATGTTGAAGTTCCATCAGACGTCGAAGACCTCAGTTGAAGATGAGGGCTCTCGACAATTGGGATCGCCGAAACTGTTTGTACGGGAGAAGAATCAGTTGACCTAGATTGACTTTCAGTTATCTGTAAGTGAGACTAAACAGATGGAGTGATGCTGTTTTGTGTTATTGGAGAAGCAGCAGAGCTGCGTTGTGGAACTGGCCCAAGAATTCCATTTGAACCTGAATATAACGAAACCAGTGGCAGCGGCATGGATGTTGGAGAAGCAGATTGACTAGTGCTTGTATCATTTGGCGAATGAAACGGAAACACCTGCTCATAAAAGAGAACATGACGTGAGACAAACTTTCGACGAGACAATAAATCAAGACAGACATAACCTTTATGAAGTTTACTGTAACCGAGGAAAACACAACGAGACGACTTGAGTGCCAATTTGTGTGGTGAATAAGGTTTTAACCACAGATAACAAAGAGGACCAAAGACCCTCAATTCATCGTAATTTGGCTTTATATTAAACAAGAGCTCAAATGGAGTCTTTGTATTGATTTGAGAAGGAGGGATTCTATTAATGGTGTAAATAGCCATATCAAAAGCATAGGTCCAGTATGAATAAGGAACAGAGGCATTGTGTAAAAGAGACCTCCCTAACTCGGCTATGTGTCTGTGTTTACGGTCAGCACAACCATTTTGTTCAGGCGTGTGTGGACAAGAAACCCTTTGTGTTATACCATTTTGCCTCAAGTAATTTGTTAAAGATTGAAATTCACCACCCCAGTCAGATTGAAAACTTTTAATTGGCAACCCAAAATACTTTTCAACTAAGGTTCGAAACTAAATGAAAACAGACAAGACATCTGACTTTTGTTGTATGAAATATATCCAGCAATACTTGCTAAAATGATCATAAAACAATACGTAATAGCGGTAGCCATCAACAGAAATAACAGGCGAGGGCCCCCAAACATCAGAACAGATTAACTCTAATGGTTTCGATGCACGATAAAATGAATCAAAAAATTGCAATTTGTGAGACTTGCTCACGTTACAAGCATGACAGTAATCAAAAGATGACTTGGAATCAAACGAAAGTTTATTTGTGCACAAAACATTCTGAACAACTCTAAAATTAGCATGGCCTAGACGCTCATGCCAGAGAGATACTGTAGCTGGAGACGCTTGAGGTGAAAACGAATGAACGGATTGCATGGGGAAGAAATAAAGCCCATCCTTACTCTGGCCTTAGTAGAGTACCTGTCTCGTGGGGATATCCTTCACAAAATAAACGTCAGGGAAAAACTCAATAGATGCATTATTTTGTTGTGTGAAGGCAGAAACAGAAAGTAAATTATTAGTAATAGCAGGAGAATAAAGCACATTATGAAGATTAAACGAATGACCATTAACATTGGAATGAGAGGAACCACGAGAGAGAATGGGAAGTGTTTTACCGTCGATAATAAGTAGAGCATTATTTTCGGTCACAGGTGCAGGACGAACGAGATGCTCCGGATCAACCACCAAATGATAGTTTGCACCAGAATCCACTATCCATGCATGTTTTTCTGGTTCTGTTTTGACAGCATTTGCTTGAGGTGCTAGTTTAGGTGAGGGACATTGAGTGGCTGTGACCAATACCATTGCAATTGAAACATGTTAAAGCAGTAGAATGGGGACTGTTTCGTGCAGCAGAGACATATGAGGCAGTGTGCCCTCCTCATCCATAACCAGTGAATTGGCCACGACCACCACGGCCAACACGACCACGAGATCGTCCACCCATACCACGACCTGTATATCCATATTGAGCAATAGGAGGTACAACATAACCAATAGCCACATTGTCCAATCGCAGTTGCGTTTCCTCACTTAGCAACAACGCATAAAGCTCGTCAAAAGAGATTGACGCATTTCGTGCCTCAAGTGCTCGGGTAAAATGTCGGTATTCTGAACCTAGACCTTCCAAAACATCACAAATAAGTGTGTCATCCGAAATTGGACTTCCAAAAGCATTCAATTGATCCGAGATGGAATGAGCTTTGTTCATATAGACATCAATTGAGTCAGATCCTCGAGCAAGATGTTTCAATTGCTTTCGCAATTGCTAAACCTGTGATTTGGCACCCTTCGAATAAATCATACAGAGCTTATCCCAAGCCTCTTTTGCATTAGTGCATCGAATAAGTTGATGCATAATGGATTCGGACACAGAGCAATTTATCCAGCTCTTAACGATTTGATCTTGAGAAAACCAAGTTGAAAAATCAGGATTGGGTTCATCACTAGGCAACAGACGAGACGGCTGTGGAGAAGAACCATCAACATGAGACGTGAGTCTGTAACCATTCAATAACGGCATAATCTGTGCCTCCCATAACAAAGAGTTTGAAGAAGTGAGTTTCACAGTAACGAATTGAGTGATATTAGGGATCTAGAAAAAGGGAGAGTTGAAAACAGCTTGAGAAGAAGAGGATGATTGAGAAATAGAGGATGATTGAGAAGAAGAGGACGAGGAGATCATACTTGATTCGGTTGCCATAATTGATCGACACAAAACAAAAACTAAATGAGAAAGATTAACCGAGCGCAGCTTTGCTCTGATACCATATAGAAGTTTACAGTGTTTAGGAAGCTAAGACTCACTTATTACGTATACTACAGTGTGTATATATAGAATATAAGTATATCAATATTCTGTTACAAAAGATAACACTAGACTTATTCACAATTATCAAATCATTTAACTCATCCTTACCAGGAACCACTTCACTGACGTTACTATTTCTTGTTATCAAATATTTATACTTCTTAGCTATAAATAGTCACTACACACTTATATTGAAAATAAACTGTGAATAAACTAAAAGGAAAAATAGTTTAAAAAAACTAAAAAGAAAATATTTTCAAAATAACCAAGAATCAATTCATCATAAACAAAGATTGATTTGTTTTTTATCAATAATTATTCATTGTTTTAATTGATTGTTCATTTATAACATCACGTGCAGTGAAAGAGTGCGCAGACACTAACAAGCATGCTCTTCTTTTATTTGCATAATTATGATAATTTGTTTTTTTTTTTAAAAAAAAAAAAAAGCACACACACACAAACACACTAAAGCATAATCAAAGATTATAAATTATTTGAGTAATAAATTTCAATTCGATTCTTCACTTGATTAAAAAAAAAAAAGTATGTGTTTTTCCATTCAAGTTATAAGAACTTGTCTGAAGTCACATGGGTTTTATGTTTTTAAGTATTTATTTTTTATAACTTGATCATAAAGTTCAAACTTGATATTTTATCCTCTTTTGATTTAAAATTTCTTTATAGTTAAAGCTAGTTTTGTTGTTTGGTTGAATAATACAATTAAGTATTCGTATTTAATTGTTAATATATAGTTGAAAATTACGCATCAAAGGACTAAATACTAATAGTTAAAAATTTCAACTCTTAGAATTTTAAAAGAACTAAATACTAACATGTACTGCCAATTGCTCATTTTACTAAATATCTCATGCCAGCCAATAAAGCTTTAAAACGTCACATATTTATACAAATATATTCATCACTCCTTCAACTTTTTTAAAACGATAATTGTATTATACCTTTTTCTCTATGACTTTAAGGACTTTAATTTTTAAAAAATAACTTCTTTTTAATATTTTATAAAAATAGTAAAATCAATTAAAAAAACTTTTCTGACAACTAATTAAAAAAATTATTAAATTTCTTTCATTCGATGTCTGAAAATATATGAGACTTCACAAGTTTCTATTCTTCTATTTAAATTATTGAATAGGAAAAGCAATTACGAATTAAAAAAAAAAAGGCAAGTTTTTGAATTCAACATTGAAAATATGTTCTTCAGAAATTAGAAATTTAAACTTAAAAGTTTGAAGACTATTATTAAAAAAATTAATTTCAGGATTTAATTTAAACTTGTCTTTTTTTTAGGATTTTGGGCAAAATAACTTAAAAAATAAAAAATATATATATTTTAAAAAATATCCTTTTTTTCAAAAATATTCACTTTCAATTTCCAACTCTTGGTATATTAAGAATATAGATCTACTGTATCAAAAATATACATACAATATATTCTCAGTTTAATTTAGAAAAATAAATTTTTTAAAATTTTTTAAAAATTATAAAAATTAAAAAATATATATTATATTTTTTTGAAGGAAAAAAATATATTATATAATTTATTTTTTGGAGAAAATTATATAAATATTAATTTTTTCTTTAAATTTTTTATATTTCAATTTATAAATATATTATTTTTTATATTTTTATGACATAACAAAAATATATTCAATTTATACCAAAAATATGCTTAACGTATACCAAAAATTTACTGTACTTTTGAAATTTTGGTATATGGATAGTTTTTTTGTAATTTTTTATTGCATAGTATTTTTGTAATTTTTTTGTTTTCTAAATTATTTTAGGCTTTTTATAAAACTGCCAAAAAATTAAAAAAAAGTTATAAATTTTACTAAAATTTTAAAATATCTTCAAATTTATTAGAATTTATAATTAATTTATAAATTTTGTCAAATTTATATAATTTATTATGAATTTATTTTAGCTTTATTATGAGTTTATCAAACACATGAGCAAGTTTATTATAAGTACATTATGAATTTATTATATATATTTTTATATAATAACTAAAATACTCAAGGTGAAACATGGAAAATTTTATAAAATTTGGTCAACCGGTTATTTTTTTTTATTATTTTTGTAAATTTTCTTTTTTTTAATGGGGTTTTATAAAACTACCCATAAAAATAAATTTTATTTTAAAAATACTATAAAAATAAAAATATTTATACTTTTAGATAAAGTATGAGTAAATTTTTTAAAATATCTCACTTTTCACTAAAATATGTATTTTTTTTAAAATATCTTTTTTCTCCCTAAAAAATAATATTTTACTTCAGTTTTCATCTTTTTTTATTTAAACTTTACAATTAAATAAATATATTACAATAAAATAATATAATTAATATTTTAAATTATATTTTCAAAATATAATGAATTAATTTTTATTAAGAAAAAACTTTAATTTTAATTACAAATAATAAATAACACTCAAAAAATAAAAAAAATAAAAAATAAAAAATATATTAATAAAAATAATTTAATTTATTTTTAAATAAATTTTATATATTATAGACATTAAAAATAAAAGTTAAAAAAATATTAATTTTGTTATATAATATTGTATAGATGTTTAGTAGATGTTCTATGTATGTTTGATAAATGTTTATAGATATTTTGTATATGTTATGTATTTGTTATGTATGTTGAGTAAATTTTATGTAGATATTATGTGGATATTGTGTATATATTGTGTAAATATAAAATTAAAAAAAATAAAGTTTAAAAAATTAAAAATATTATGTAGATATTTAATAGATGATATATATATATGTTATTATTTGTTATGTGTATATTTTATATATGTTATGTATATGATATATACAACTAATATATGTTGGTATATGTTACATATAACTAGACATATGTGGTTATATATTGCAAAAGAATAATAATATATATTATATATGTGGATATATATGGGTGTATGTTAGTATATTTTGGTATTTATTACATATATTTTAGCTAAAGAATAACGGTATATGTCAGTATATATTACATATAACTAGATATATATATATATATATTACATATATGTAGGTATATATCAGTATATATTGTTAAATGTGTATATTGGTATATGTCAGTATATATTGATATATGTTGGTATATATAGATATATGTTATATATAACTAGATATATATATATATGTTATTATATGTGATATTCACATATAATAACATATATATATATATTAAATTTCAAAAGAATAACAATGTAAGTGATATATATTTAGTTATATGTTAGTTATGTGAGTATATTTGTAACATCCGTAAATTTGTTAAAATATTAAAATAAAATTTAATAAAATAATTTAGAAGGTTATATAAAGTATTGGAAATATGAAAATATAAAATCTATATATAAGATATACATAACATATATATTGGATACATAATGTACACATGACTTCTACCTAATATATACGTTGGACACATAATATACATATGATATCTACTTAATATATATATTTTTAGAAAAAAGACAGTTAGGTTAAAAGGTAAAAAAAAAATAAATTATAATGAATAAATTAAATATAATTAATTTAAATTTAATTAAGATAATTATGGATAGAAAAAAAAATATATCACATTATTTTAATATTTGATTGTTTAGTAAATATGTATATAAGTGAGGGTACTTAGGACAATGAAATATATATATATATATATATATATATATATATATATAAAAGCCATCATCTTCTTCCTCCTCTCTCATTTTGGACAAATTTCATTATGGCTAGGGGAGGATTTTTTTTTCTTTCAAATACTCAAAATTTCACCAAGTTCTTAAGGATTAAAGGTGGTTTTGAAGGATTTTCAAGTGATAGGTAAAGATTCTTTGAATTTTATTAAGTTTTCTTTGAATATATGAATATGTAGAAATTGAACTTTTGATGGGGTATATTTTAATTTGTTCTATGGATATGGAAAGTGTTCTTTTGATTGTGAATTATGATTTTAAAGTTAGACTGAAGAAAAGGATGAATTTGGTTAGAGTTTGGAAGAAATAGTATTAAATTTAGAGTTTTGGAAGGGTTTTGTTAAAGTATGGATAATTTTTTATTTTATGATTTAAAATATTTTATTAAATGATTTATTGATAGAAGTGAACTCAAATTGACAATTATAATTAAGTAGAATGAAGAACCAAAATTAAAGAACCTTAGGGCAAATTTTTAAAATTTTGAAGAAAATGTGGTACATTGAAATTTAGTGCCTATAAAATGTTAAAATGTGATTCTAATAATATATATAAGCTCTAAGTTCAATTTGGAAATAAATAAAATTAACTTTCAAGTTTAAAGTCCATTAGAGCAAGAAAAGAAGAAATTGTAGGAATGTGTTTTAAATAAATTTTAGTAGTTAAAACATTTAGAAATGTGATACTAATTAAATATTTACATTCATATTTTGAATAGATATTGAGTAGATAGAAATTCTATCAACCTAGTAGTGTTGGGCTATAAGGAGTTTTGAAGTAGAGTGGAGCTTTGGCTCATATTCTTGGGTTAAAGAGGTTAGCGTATACTTTGACATTAAATTTAATTAATTTCATTGATTTTAAACATAACACATTATATATGTTGTGTAACACCTCTATACCCCATATACGTACACCACATATACTCTCAACATTTAATATACGTATACCGGATTTAGGGGTATTACAATTGTTTTGGTATCAGAGCCAGGTTTGAGATTCTTAACCTAAGTGAATTGTAAGAAAAAGAAAATTTTGATTTTAAAATATGGTTTTTGAATAAGATACATGCATTGGCACTGGCAGTTTCTGATCTTTGATGAGGTATATTCTGCTGTGTTTGCAGATATAGATAGTGATGACGTCTCAGATACGTCAGTCCATAGAAGGTAGTACTGAGAGTGTAGTTCCTGAAGAGGGTAGAGATGGAGCTAGGGTTGAGATAGCTGGAGAGGCACCTGCTCCTATGCCAGAGAGACTAGCAGCTGATGAGATTCCATCGATTTGGTTACGGCATATGGTAGAATTATTGAGGCAGGCTCCAGTGCAGCAGCCACCACCGCAACCACAGCCTCAAGTACCGGTGAGGCAGTATGATAAATTGAGAAAGTTTGGAGCTGATGACTTCTTTGGTACTACAGATCCTGCAGTAGCTGAGCAGTGGTTAGATAGAGTGCAGAGGGTATTTATTCAGCTACAGGCTACTCCTAAAGAGAAATTTAATTATGCTAGATCCCTTCTGCAGAGAGATACTTATGATTAGTGGAAGACAGTTCCACATGCCATGGATGATCCACCGACCTTGTCTTATGGTCATTTTCTGCGGGAGTTTGAGCAGAAGTATACTCCGAGGGAGTATAAGGATGCTAAGTAGATGAAATTTTTGAATTTGAGGATAACTGGACAGTGACAGAGTATGAGATAGAGTTTATTCGGTTGAGTCACTATGCCGGTGAGATTATTTCAGATGACATAAACCGATGCAGGAGATTTGAGGAGGGGTTGAGACCCTCTATTATGTGTATTGTTTCTAGTTCTCGGTACCAAGATTTTTCTCAGTTAGTTGCAGCTGCCAGAAGGGTTGAGAGAGCATAGGGTATTGCAGCAGCTGCTACTGAGGAGGAGACTAGAGTTAGGAGACTCCAGTTTGAGGCAGGGTCTTCATATATGAAAAGAGGTAGAGGAAGCTTTGTTCCGAGGGCCAGTACGAGTCAGAGGCAGTCTGGTAGGTCATTTCAGTATCAGAGGCAGAGACTGAGACCTACAGTTTCTGTAGCTAGTGCTATGACTCCAGTGGTTCATAGATCTATTCTACCTACATGTGTCCATTATGGTAGAGCACATAAGGGTGCTTGCTGGAAGATGGGTGGACCAGGAGTGTGTTTTAGATGTGGTTCACCGAATCATTTCATCAAAGATTGCCCTGAGTTATTGGAAGATAGGCAGACTGATCTGCAGCTTCTCGACCCAGTGTCAGCAGAGGAGGTCGAGGGGGCAGAGGTTTTAGTAGAGGTGGTCGACCCGTGATTAGTAAGAGAGGAGGCTCTACATCTGGAGGCAGTAGGCTAGATGAGGCTGGACCATCTCAATGAGTGTATGTGATGCAGAGATAGCCGGATGCTTCAGTAGTTATTGCAGGTATATTTTCTTTATTTGGCATTTCAGTTCTCGCTCTTATTGATCCAGGATCTACTCATTCATACATAAGTGCATCCATTTTGCTTATGTCTGAATTGCATACTGAGTCCCTAGGATTTGATATCTTGGTGATAAATCCTTTAGGGTATAGTGTGGTAGTTAGCAAGGTGCATTGTGATAGTTCAGTTGTGGTGCAGGATGATGAGTTCTTAGGTGATTTGATTGAAATGCCTTTTAAGGAGTATGATTTGATTTTAGGAATGGATTGGTTGTCTAAGCATGGGGTTGTGGTAGACTGTCAAAAGAAGTGTGGTACCCTTAAAACTAGTGATGGTAGAAGTGTGAGGGTATCTAGTGAGCAGAAACAACTTGCATCCATGTTTGTTTCAGCTGTTGCAGGTAGGAGGTTGATTCGGAAAGGATGTGATGCTTATCTTGCTCATGTGGTGGACACCAGAGTAGTGGATTCTCAGCTTAATAGTATACTCACAGTTGTAGAATTTCTAGATATTTTTTCTGAGGAGTTGCCAGGGATACCCACTGAGAGAGAGGTTGAGTTTGGTATCGATTTGTTGCATGGTACCACTCGCATCTCAATTACTCCCTATCGAATGGCACCTACTGAGTTAAGGCAGTTGAAGGTGAAGTTGCAGGAGTTATTAGATAAAGGGTTTGTTTGCCCTAGTGTGTCTCCATGGGGAGCGCCTATTTTATTTGTAAAGAAGAAGGATGGTTCTTTGAGATTGTGCATCGATTATAGGCAGTTGAATAAGGTGACTATCAAGAATAAATAACCTTTGCCTAGGATAGATGATCTCTTCGATCAATTGAAGGGAGCAGCAGTATTTTCCAAGATTGATCTGAGATCAGGGTACCATCAGTTGAGAGTCAGAGCTGAAGATGTATCTAAGACAGCTTTTCGCACAAGGTGTGGGCATTATGAGTTCTTAGTGATTCCTTTTGGATTAATGAATGCACCAGCAGCTTTTATGGATTTGATGAATAAGGTGTTTAGACCATATCTAGATCAATTTGTAGTGGTCTTTATTGATGATATTTTGGTGTATTCGCATAATGAAGAGGATTATGATAAGCATCTGCGAATTGTATTGCAGACCTTAAGGGAGAAGCAGTTGTATACTAAGCTATCTAAGTATGAGTTTTGGCTTGATCAAGTAACTTTTTCTTGGTCATGTAGTTTCAGCATAAGGCATAAGATTTGATCCGAGTAAAGTTGAGGCCATTTTCAATTGGATTCCACCGAAGACAGTGACCGAAGTTAGAAGTTTTTTAGGTTTGGCAGGCTATTATCGACGGTTTGTGAAAGGTTTTTCTTTGATAGCTACTCCACTCACCAGAATACTTCGGAAGGGAGTTAGATTTGTGTGGACAGATCAGTGTCAAGTAAGCTTTGAGCAGTTGAAGGTGTTGTCCCAAGATGGCAACCAAGAGGGGGGGGGGGTGAATTAGTTTCCTCAAGAAATGATGGAAAATTAAAACTTCAACAAATGAGAAATGTAGAAGATATAGAAGATTGAATAGAGAGTAGAAAAATCAACACAAGAGATTTATAGTGGTTCGGATTCAACAATCCTACATCCACTCCCCAACCTCAATTGGGTATTCCACTATACTTGAATTTTTACAAGCTCACTTCCAACTTTGGTGTTTTTACAAGCTCACACCTAACTTGACAAGTGTTTTACTAAGGCTAACACTCAAACCACTTACAAGAATTTTACTAGGCTCACTCTCACAACCTTTACAAGAGTTTTTCTCAGGCTCATTCTCACAACCTAACAAGAGTTTGTGACTCACACTAAACCTTACAATTAGTGTTTTAGTGGCTAACACTCAACCTTACATGAAGAGATAAATAGATGAAAGCTTAAGTAAATAAATTGCAAGAGTTTGGACAATATTAGTATTTATTCTCTTGCTAGAAGACTTGTTTGAAGTGGTATTTATATGCCTCAAATAAGTTCTGCCCATTGGTGAAGTGGGTAGAAAAGTGCAACTCCAACAGCCACAAAATCTTCTTGGATTTTTGTGTTAGACTTTTGGTGCAGTCGCACACCACCTTTGGATGGTCACGCATCCTAGGATGGTTGCTCACCACCTTTGGGGCGGTCGTGCATCTGTTTGTGCGGTCATCCTTGCAGTCTAGTGCGGTCACGCAATTCAAATCTCTAACGGCTACTTGACACGTGGCATCTTCTTATTGGTTCTTTAACTAGCCGTTGAAGCCCACCAACGGCTATATAAATTTAGCGGTCGCGCAGCCACTTTGGGCGGTCGCGTATTGTCTTGAGTCAAGTCATTCACCGCCTCACGCCACCGTGAACCTCTCTGTCAAACCAAGACAGTTTGGATGGTCGCGTAACCCCTTGGGGCGGTCGCGCATTCTTGGATGGTCGCGTACACCATTGGGGCAGTCGCGCATCCCTTCAAAGATAGATTTTCAGCACTTAGGAAATCTTCAAATTTCTTTGCATTTCAGCTCATTCTAAGTTGCTTTCCTGCCATATAGACGCTCATTGAAGCCATTAGATCACTTCAATTTGTTTGCCAAGATAAAAAACAAGATTGACCTAAATCTAGGTCAACAATCTCCCCCTTTTTTATTTTGGCTATCAAATTGAATTTGAAATAAAAATAATCAACAAAAATAGGAAATACTTCCCATAATGGAAAAACATAAGAAAATTCAAAAGATAATGTTCAAATTCATCAAATTCTCTCCCCCTTTGCCAAATTCAAAAAGAGGAGGGGAGAGATGAAGAGCAATCAAGCCAATGGCCAAGACAAGATCAAATTCAGTGTTGGTGTGACTTTATATTAGAATTCAAAGCCAATGGCCAATCACCATAAACAAAATTCACAATTAACACAAATTTAAGTCATATACTTAGGAAAAATAAAAGTACCAATCAATGAAAAATATTAAAATCAATAAAAAATATGTTAAGGATACTAATTGATTGGATTATACTCTCCCTCAATTGATGATCTCCCCCTCAAGAAGTGAAAAACTTAGAAACAATTAAGATCCATTTTTATCAAAAGATTCAAGTTTTCTCCTCTCTTGTTGGAGTCAAATCAAGAGGAATATAAAAAGAAAATTAAATACAATTCAAGAAAGTGATTAACTTAATTATGAACATATTTAAAATGTAATAAAAATAATTTAGTCAACTATAAAATCATTTTTCAACCGTAATGTCAAACACAACATGTAAAGTAAAAATTAAAAGTATAAAAGTTAAAACGTTGTAAGGTAAGAATTGTTACCAATTTTTTAATTCCAATTGCTTTACTTTTAGCATTGTTGGACTTGGTTTGATGGAGTACTCATTCTCCTCCATCTTCATGCCATTTGCCCTTGTCAATTAGGTGGTTTTCCTTGATAACCTTTTCTAAGCTATGTTTGTTTTTAGATATTTATTCATTTGAGGTCTTTAATTCTAAAGTAGAATTTTTTAAACATACAAAATCCTCTTCTAGTTTAGAGCATTTGTCCTTATGAAATTTTATCTTAGAAAAATACTTTTCTACTCTAAGGTTCATATGTTCAATTATATCACTATCATCTAAAGTATCATCAATATTGTTGTAATTTAAATTCATGTTTAAAAATTGGGTACCTACCTCATTGGAGTGTTCATCATCTCCCATAGCCATGAGACATAGATTTGCAATTGCTTGCTCTTCTTCTTCTTCTTCTTCTTCTTCTTCTTGCTCTTCTTGCATTTCCATTGCCATCTCATGTGTGAGTAATTTTCCAATGAGGACATCCGTTGGAAGCTTGCTCAAATCATGTGCTTCCTCAATGGATGATACTCTTGCTTCAAATTCCTTCTTTGTAAGAATTCTAAGGATTTTGTAATTTGTCTTCCAAAGAGTAGACTTTGCCAAATTTCCTCAAATCATTGACAAAGGCAAGAAGTCGGTTAGTCATCTCCGTGACATCTTCAAAGGACTTCATTTTGAAGAGCTCATACTCTTGAACAAGCATTTGGGCATTCATGAATTTTACTTGATTAGTACCCTCATGATAATTCTCCAAGGTCTTCCAAATACTATAGGCATTTGAGCATCCAAGGACTCTTCCACATTCTTCCTTTGGCAATGAGCTTAGGAGAATGAAAGAAGCCTTTTTATCTCTCCCATTGCTTCTTCTTTGTTCTTCATTCCACTCTTTTCGTGGAATCTCTTTTTCTACACCATCAACCGCTCTTGTAGGAATCTTTCACTCATTTTCAACATAATTCCAAAGCTCTATTCCTTCACTATCTACGAGCAAAAACATCTTGTGTTTCCAATATGAATAATCAAAGTGAGGTATAACAAGGGAGTTTGAGTTTCCATGATAATGAGCCATGGAGTTGGAAGAAAAAATTGATGTAGAGGTATTAGTGGGTGTGGTTGCCTTTGAGGATCAAATTTCACAATTAAGTTTAAGAAATTTCAAGCTCTGATACCAATTGTTGTCCCAAGATGGCAACCAAGAGGGGGGGGGGGGGGAGGTGAATTGGTTTCCTCAAGAACTGATGGCAAATTAAAACTTCAACAAATAAGAAATGTAGAAGATGTAAAAGATTGAGTAGAGAGTAGAAAAATTAACACAAGAGATTTATAGTGGTTCGGATTCAACAATCCTACATCCACTCCCTAACCTCAATTGGGTATTCCACTATACTTGAAGTTTTACAAGCTCACTTCCAACTTTGGTGTTTTTACAAGCTCACACCTAACTTGACAAGTGTTTTACTAATGCTAACACTCAAACCACTTACAAGAGTTTTACTAGGCTCACTCTCACAACCTTTACAAGAATTTTTCTCAGGCTTACTCTCACAACCTAACAAGAGTTTGTAGCTCACATTAAACCTTACAATTGGTGTTTTAGTGGCTAACACTCAACCTTACATGAAGAGATAAATAGATGAAAGCTTAAGTAAATAAATTGCAAGAGTTTGGACAATATTAGTATTTCTTCTCTTGCTAGAAGACTTGTTTGAGGTGGTATTTATAGGCCTCAAACAAGTTCTGCCCATTGGTGAAGTGGGTAGAAAAGTGCAACTCCAACAGCCACAAAATCTTCTTGGATTTTTGTGTTAGACTTTTGGTGCGGTCGCGCATCACCTTTGGATGGTCGCGCATCCTGCGATGGTCGCTCACCACATTTGCGCGGTCGAACATCTATTTGTGCAGTCATCCCTGCAGTCTAGTGCGGTCGTGTAATTCAAATCTCTAACGGCTACGTGACACATGGCATCTTCTTATTGGTTCTTTAACTAGCCGTTGAAGCCCACCAATGGCTATATAAATTTATCGGTCGCGCAGCCACTTTGGGCGGTCGCGTATTGTCTTACGTCTAGTCATTCACCGCTCCACTCCACCGCGAACCTCTCTGTCAAATCAAGACTGTTTGGATGGTCGCGCAACCCCTTAGGGTAGTTGCGCATTCTTGGATGGTCGCACACACCCTTGGGGTGGTCGCGCATCCCTTCAAAGACGGATTTTCAGCACTTAGGAAATCTTCAAATTTCTTTGCATTTCAGCTCATTCTAAGTTGCTTTCCTACCATATAGACACTCATTGAAGCCATTAGATCACTTCAATTTGTTTACCAAGATCAAAAACAAGATTGACCTAAATCTAGGTCAACAGAAAGAGATATTGACTCAAGCTCCTGTTCTTACCTTGCCTGTGGAAGATAAACCATATGTGATTTACAGTGATGCTTCATATAGTGGTTTAGGTTGTGTTTTGATGAAAGAAGGGAGAGTCATAGCTTATGCTTCTCGGCAGTTGAAGCCGCATGAGTTGAATTATCCGACGCATGATTTAGAGTTGGCAGCCATAGTTTTTGCTTTGAAGATTTGGCGACATTATCTTTATGGGGAGAAGTGTTTCATCTATATAGATCACAAGAGTTTGAAATATTTGGGTGTTCTGAGAGAGCTGAATTTTCAACAGAGACGGTGGTTAGAGTTGATTAAAGACTATGACTGTTTGATTGATTATCACTCTGGAAGACAATGTTGTTGCTGATGCCTTGAGCAGGAAGTCTTTAGCAGGTTTGACTGCTTATTCGCTCTCATTGCTTTTTGAGTTGAGAGCACTGAATGCTAGTTTTGAGCCTTGTAATGATGGTGCTTTGTTAGCCCAGTTGCAATTGAGACCGGTGTTGTTGAATCAGATTAGAAAGGCTCAGTTGGCAGATGAGAAAATTCAAAAAGTTGTGTCAGATTGCCAAAATGGGGAGAGCCGAGATTTCCATGTGAGGAGTGATGGCAACCTTTGGTACAAGGATAGATTGTGTGTTTCTGATGATGCAAGATTAAAAAAGATTATTTTGGAGGAAGCACATCAGTCGGCTTTTACTATGCACCCTTGGAGTACCAAGATGTATCATGATTTGAAACAATACTATTGGTGGTCAGGTATGAAAAGAGACTTAGCGGAGTTTGTATCTAAATGTCTCACTTGTCAAAAAGATAGATTGTGTGTTTCTGATGATGTAAGATTGAAAAAGATTATTTTGGAGGAAGCACATCAGTCGGCTTTTACTATGCACCCTGGGAGTACCAAGATGTATCATGATTTGAAACAACACTATTGGTGGTCAGGTATGAAAAGAGACATAGCGGAGTTTGTATGTAAATGTCTCACTTGTCAAAGAGTGAAAGCCGAGCACTAAGTTCCTACAGGGTTGCTCCAACCTTTATTAGTGCCTGAATGAACATGGGAGCGTGTGACAATGGATTTTGTGACTGGTTTGCCGTTGACTCAGAAGAAGCATGATGTCATCTGGGTGATTGTTGATCGGTTGATGAAGATAGCTCATTTCCTTCCAATTCGAATGGACTATTCTCTGGAGAAGTTGGTTGAGCTGTATATCAATGAGATAGTGAAGTTGCATGGAGTCCCAATTTCTTTGGTGTCTGATCGAGATCCCCGATTCACTTCAAGATTTTGGAAGAGTTTGTATAGTGCTTTAGGTTCTCGGTTGTATTTCAGCACTGCTTTCCATCCTTAGACAGATGGGCAGTCAGAGAGAGTGATACAGATTTTAGAGGATATGTTGAGAAGCTGTGTCATTGATTTCTCTGGGAGTTGGGACAGATTTTTGCCATTGATGGAATTTGCTTATAACAACAATCATCAATCTAGTATTAAAATGGCACCTTATGAGACATTGCATGGTAGAAGATGCAGGACGCCTCTATGTTGGGATGAGATTGGAGAAGGTAAGTTGGTTGGTTCCGATTTGATTAAGAAAACGGAAGAGAAAGTAAAGATAATTAGAGATCGGTTGAAAGCAGCTTCAGATAGACAGAAATCCTATTCTGATTTGAAGAGGAGAAACATAGAGTTCAATGTAGGAGATAAAGTATTTTTGAAAGTGTCTCCTTGGAAGAAGATTTTGAGATTTGGCCGCAAAGGGAAGTTGAGTCCTCATTTCATTGGACCTTATGAGGTACTGGAGATTTGGACCAGTTGCTTATCGACTTGCTTTGCCGCCTGAATTGGATATAATTCACAATGTCTTCTATGTCTCTATGCTGAGGAGGTACAGATCAGACCCATCTCATGTTCTGTCAGTTAAATCTATTGAGGTGAGTCCTGATATGACTCTTGAAGAAGAACCTGTGGCTATTTTGGCACATGAAGTGAAAGAGTTGAGAAATAAGAAAGTGCCACTTGTGAAGGTTCTTTGGAAGAATCATGCTAAGGAAGAGGCAACTTATGAAAGTGAGCAAATAATGCGAGATCAGTATCCTCAATTATTTCAGACTTGAGATAAGGTAATTTCGATGACGAAATTATTTTATAGAGGGGGAGAATTGTAATATCCCAAACTATATCCTAAAATTTTGAAAATGATTATTATTGAAATTGGATTAAATGATTTTAAAGTGTGTATATAGGATTAAGAGAAAACAGAAATGTGTATATATTGTATATATAGAGATATATACAACATATACAAGTCAACTTTTATTTAATGGTCAAAGGAGATAAGTAATTATTTAAAATGAAAATTAAATAAGTGGAAGATGATATTTTGGTTAGTTAATATATTATATTAAATTGCTTGGTGGAGATTTATTGGAGAATTGAGTGGTTATTAAAGGTTGACTTTGTTCTTCTTTCTTCTTCTTCTTCCTCGTTCTTTTCTTTGGCCGGCTATCACCATAGCTAGAAGGAAAGGGATTTTTGTTGTTTCCTAACTCAAGTTTTGAAGGTGTTTCAAGAGATCAAGTGGAGTTTGAAGGATTTTCCTCACTTTTAGTAAGTTTTCAACTTGATTCTTTGGTTTTCTTTTGAGTTTGTGAATTGAGTTTGGTGAATGGTTGTTGTTGATATGTGTATGGTTAATTTTGATGTGTTTGAGATTGTGTTGCCTATTTGATTTTGATTTTGGGATTGGTTTGGAGGAAAGGTTAAGTTTGGTGAAGGAAAGCAAGAGTTGTGGATTGTGTATGTGTTGAGTTGTGATGATGATTGTGATTTATGTTTTGATGCATGAAAGTGAGTTGTTTTGATGTTATGCAAGTTTATTATGGTTTATTTTTGGTTTTGGGTAAGTTTGTTTAGAGTGTAAAAGGGTGAAACTTAGATGATTGTTTGGATGTGGTGTTGTTGGTGTCGAAATCAGGTTTTTGGCTTGACACGCCAATTAACACGGTCATGTCTTTGGGCATGTCAATGGTTCTATTTTCAGTATAGGTGACATAAGCAATGGCATGCCAATTTCACTGAGCATGTCATAGCTGCTGTGTTGTTGGTGGATTAACACGTCCAGTGACACGCCCATGTCACTGAGCGTGTTAAAGCTTCTGTGTTGTGAGTTTAGGGCACGGTCAGGTACACGCCCGTGTTGTTGAGCGTGTCATGTGTAGAGTTTGCCCTAGTTAGCTTTTGTCCTTATTTTCTTATGTGTATCACTAAGAGAGTGTGTATCATCACCTTTGGATTAGGTTTTGAAGAGATTGAGTTTCCATAATCCAAGTGTTGAAGGATTCTTGGAAGAGGAAGTGGTTAGATTGGTGTGAGTTGCTCTTGAGGGAAGTATAAACCTACATTATTGCATACATTTACATGCTTTTGGGACTTAATACATTTGGTTGAAAAATGTGTTAGGTTACCTATTATATTGTTGATATATGAGAATTGTGCAATTATTTGTATTATATGCATTATGTGAATTATATGTTGAGGATTCAAAATATATGAACAATGTAAGTTGTGATGTGCACTCAAATAATGAAATGTGAAGCCATTGATGTTGGCTATAATGATGTAAATGAAATATTGAGGCATTGTGCCTAGATGATTATGAGAAAATGAGAATGGAATTGATATTGAAATAATGAAAGAATTGTGTGCCTAGTTTGTTATTCAATTTTCAGAGTTTTGTTATTGGTGGCATGCCTAAAAGTAACAATCCCTTGAAGTTGAGTTGGGCTTGGTCCTTGAAGTCAAGTTGGGTTGATGCTTAGCTCCCCTTGAAGCTTAGTTGGACCTAGTCCTTGAAGCCTAGTTGGGATGTTACATATGAGATATTTCTCATTGTGATAATGATTCGCTTACCGGCTTGATAAATGTGATTATTGAACCAAAATAGTAACTCTGGAATTTGAATGGCATATTAGTTTCTTTTGGGTCCATGCTTATCTTTGCTTTAACTGTGAATCATGAATGATGAAACAATTGAATAATATAATGAGATTTAATGTTATCGAATATGATATCCTTGTATATTGTTTCTAATTCTTGAAAGCTTTATATTTGCATTACATTTGAATCATATTGTCATCATAGCTTGTACCACTAAGCCTATGGCTTAGCGCAATTGTGGTTCATTGCGCAGGTGACAGGGGAGATTCGGTTGAACCGGAGAGTTCAGCTAGACTGAGTCGAGTCTAGATTTGTGATCCCTTGTGAAGAGTTGATGTTGGACTTCAAGATCAGAGACGAACTGCCAAGCATGTATAAACTCTATATTTTTGTAAATATTATTTTTGACATATGTATATGTATATTCCGCTGCTTAGTAAAAAAATGTTTTAGATAAACTTTTAATGCAATGAAGATATATGTATATGTGTTTTAACAAAGAATGTTTTATCTATTACTATTTATAATAATGATTTGGTGTTAAAGTTTCAAAGATTGGTTTGCTTTAATTAGACTGTGACATCCTTATATCCAGTATACGTATATTACATGTTAAGAGTATATGTGGTGTACGTATATGGGGTATAGGGGTGTTACATATTGACCGTGTTATGTTACTTAATTTTAATGAATATGTGTGTGTGGCATTGTTTGAAGTAACAATGCTTAATATGAATTGATTATGGCATGAAAATTCATTAGAAGATGGCTAAATGTGATATTTGTGCAAAATATGAAAAGTACAAGTTATGCACTAAAAGATGGTAGTGAGTCACATTTGAATTGTATGTGATGATGCTATTGAATATGAGTATAAAATATGAAAAATAATAATAAATGTGAAAAAGTAAGAGAAAAGTGGAGTTTGAGAAAATGTGAATGCATGTTACCTTATATAAAGTTTAGTTTCAGAATGTTGTCGTTGAAATTTTATTATGCCTTCGGATGAGACACGCTGGTGTCACAAATTTATTACTCCTTCGAGTGAGATACGCTTTCGGGTGAGATACGCCTTCGAGTGAGATATGTTGGTGTCACAAATTTATTACTTCTTTGAGTAAGACACGCTAGTGTCATAGATGAATGAGATAACCCAAGATAATATTTCTGAAACTAGACTGCATATAAGAATTTTTGGCCCAATGTGTATGGATAATTGATATGTTAATATGAGCATGTATATGTTGTTTGACATTTATAGTATAGTGTATTCATGGCATTGCATTTGGAATATTATTTATTTTGTACTAAAGTATGTACCGCTAGGCTTTTAGCTTAGCGCGATTGAAATTCATCATGTAGATGATATGGTTGATCTAGAGAGTTCTACTAGACCCGAATGGATCTAAACGATTGTAGATTGCTTCTGATGTTATTGGAAGCTGCCACAGACCACTGCCAATTGCACTTCATGTAATAATTTTAAACTTTGAAAAAAAATTGTTTAAAGTTTATACATTATGGTAATGGACTTGTATATGATGTAAATTATTAAATTTTGGGTTAATTATGTATATATGGGTTACTTTTATATATTTTTCTATTTAAAATATATGTTTAAGAATTGGAACAATTTTGAGGAGTATTGGAGTTTTGGTTGAGTTGACAATATTTGGGAGAGTTTATTTACTTGCAGGTTGTGTAAACTGGTTTTTGGATATGTCCAAATTACAGAAAAAAAAAACTCTAACGAATTTTTTTTAAAGATTTTTCATTAAATTATATATTTTTGGTATTTAAATCATTAATAAATATTTTATTTATTTATTAAAGCATATTTTAGTATTTAAATTATTTACCTTGAAATTATAATAATTTTTTGAAAGATGGGATAGTGACATTATTGTACTATATATATATATATATGTATTCTGCACATATATCGAGTGTATACATTATACGTATATAGGGTATAAGGGTGTTACAATATTTGAATATATATTATATATAACTAGATATATGTATTGAATTTGAAAATAATAATAGCATATGCGGGTGTATATATTACATATAACTAAATATATATTTATTTATTTTAAAAAGAATAATAATATATAATTATTTTATATATTTAGTTATATGTGAATATACGTCGGTATATGTTAGTCATAGAATAATAGTATATGTCGGTATATATAAATATATGTCATTATATGTTACATATAACTAGTAATGATTATATGTTACATATAACTAGTTATATGCAACATATATCTAGTAATGATTAATGAGTAATGAGGTAAAAAAATTAATTAAGCACATTTGCTAATCAAATAAAAAACTTTTCTCATTAAATAAGCACATTTGCTTATTTTAGTTTAAATATTTTTTTAGAAATTAAAATTTTTTTATTGATATTAATTAATCTATTTATAATATTATAATTAAATGCTAAAAAATAATTTCCCAACAAAATACTAAAAATAATTATTACATAGATTTTAGTGGATATAAAAAAGTGCCCATGTCCACTAAAATAATATATTGAAAATATTTAAAATTATTTTAAAAAATATAAGTAAAATATATAATAGTGTGTATATAAAATAGAATTCAAAATTAGTTAATATAAATTATGTTATAAGTTAATTAATTATTTTTTAATCATATAAACATGTTCTATTATTATAATTAATTAATAATAATTAATTAACTTATTTATTAATTTCTCAAAAAAATAATTTATTAATTAATTCTTAATATATATGTCCAATGTTGCTAATATTGCCACGAAGAGCTTTAATTACTTGCTTGCTTGCTTCATCCTAATACAATTCATTTTGCAGGTTTGTACATGATTAGGTTCACTGGATGCGTGGCTTCCATATTTTTGCAAAGTAAAACATTTGTTAAGGCTAAAATTGAAAATTTTTATTATGTCTCGTGTATTTGAAAATAGGTAAAAGGTATAAAAATGACCCTAAACTTTTGGTGATATCTCATATTGGATCCTAAACTTTTTTTGTCTCAATTATAACCGTAACTTTTTTAAAAATGGCTCAAATTGGACTCCCATATAACGACATTGAAGAAGTTCGTTAACTTCAGATGATATGGCATCGTGGGACCCATTTCTTCAGTGTCTATTAGTCGATGTGGAATCAACATAGACATTGGTCCCTTTACTTCATTTGGGTCTCCAAATTTAACTCATTTACCTATTTCCAAATTCTTAACAAATCTATCTTCTCTGTCGTTTCTGAATGAAGTTACTATAAGAAATTAAATAATGTCTCGATTGTTGATGTCTCTCTTATTCTCGAGTGTATATTGTGAATATTCAGGTGAAAAACATTTGTGGAAGGTTGAAGGATTGTTATGTAAACAATTAACGTCTAGTTTCTTCATATGTTTTTTTATTATATTCAATTAAATTGTTAGTGTTGCAAAGAAAAGTGTTAGGAATAAGAAGATTGATGGATTCTTCTTCATATTCATCTCCAACATCATCAACCCATAGAAGACGGCCAATCGAGTGGTGATAATGGCCAAGCATTTGCGACTATGGTGTTCCAGAGGTGGTTTGGACCTCTTCGACTGATAAAAATCCTGGTAGGAGATTTTTTTTGTTTCCCAAATTATACCGTAATTTTTTTTTTACTTATTTGGGGAAGATACGAATTTGTTTTGAAGATTAAAAATTTACAGTGCGCGTAGGATGGTTTAATTATTCTTTTTCTATTTTTGTCTGAAGTTTCTTCTGATGTGTGTGTTTTTTATTTGATTTGCAGCCTCCAATTGATGGAAGAAGGGGAAATAGGTATGAGCATTTTAGGTGGATCGATACACGTATGTCAGATAGGGCTGTAGAAGTAATAAATCAATTGCATTCTGAGAAAGAGTTCTTGCGGAATGAAAATAAGGCGCTAAAGAGAAAATGTCAAAGACTGACTATGAAAAATTATTCTAGTGAAATTGATCAGATAAAAGAAGATGTTAGCATGCTTAAGTTTTTGAAAGATGAAATGACTTCTGAACTGGAAATGGGGAAGTTGAAGCCTAGAAGAGCCTATATTGCTATTTTTATAATTTGTTCTTGTGTTTTTACTTCTTTTTATTGTGCATGATATGTTGAAATGAAATGTTGGATGAAAGTTTATGGTTGGTGTACTACTGTTGCCCGTTAAATGAATGAATTGGATATTGGTTCAAAGCATATTTCTTTGAGGGGATTTTTCTTTGAATATTGAGAATACGAAAGCTACAATAATAGAGAGCTTAACAGTCGAGAGATATTTTGCATTGTTTGATACGATGGAGAAGAGGGAAAAATACGATGGAGAAGAGAGAAAATTTTGGGATAATTAGGGATTATCAACTTGGTTCAACTTAGACAAAATGGAATCAATGTCCATGTTGATTTCATGTCAACTAATAGACACTGAAGAAATGGGTCTTACGATGCCGTGTCAACTTCTTCAATGTCGTTATATGAGAGTCCAATTTGAGCCGTTTTAAAAAAGTTATGGCTATAATTGAGACCAAAAAAAGTTTAGAGTCCAATAAGAGATATCACCAAAAGTTTAGGGTTATTTTTATACTTTCCCCCTTGAAAATATGGTTAGTTTTTATGGTAGTTTTGTAACTAGCCCTAATTTTTTCCTTTTTTAATAGGATCCTAAGACATGATTAGGCCCAAAAGCATTGTCAAGAAATGATAAAGGTTGAAGCCTTTGGATCAGGCCAATAAATGTAACTCAAAGAAGCCCATTGAACTCATGTTGCCTCCTTCAATATAGGAAAAGAAAATAAAATAATCCTTATTTCTGTTCAAATAAGAAAATATTTTTTCTGCAATGTTCTCAATTTTCTGAAATATTATTAGTTTAATGATATTTTTTTTAAAATTAGTTTTTTTTTAAATTGGTTCCTCAATTAATTTCTATATTAACCAATTTTTATATTTAGTGAAAATAATTTAATCACCCATACTAAATTATTGTTCAATTCTCATGAATTTAATTAATTAGGTCCATGACGAAGTCTTACTTTTAAAATAATAATAATAATAATGATGATGATGATAATAATTTTAATATTTTAAATAGGAACTGCATGAGGATGATTAATGAGTACTGTACGTTATTACATTTGTACAATTATACAACTGTGTACGTATTTACATATTCTTATATCATCCTATGTTGGAAGATATTATTATTTTTTTATTTTTTAAATATATTTTTAAAAAATTATAATTAGTGACAGATTGCATGTTTAGCAAATATCAATTTATTTTTTTAATAATTAATATTAAAAATAATAAAAAAATGAAACTATAAAATTTTAAAACGAATATTTAGAAATTGTTAACATAATTCAAAGTTCATTCCTGAAATCAGCTCACTATATGTGGCAGATTTTAACATTTTTTTTTGTCTTAAATTAATAGTTATATATTTTATTATGTTGTAAATTATAATTCAGTTATTATTTTAATAAATTAATATGTAATTTATATTTTAATTAAAATAAATAATTTAATATTTAAAATGTGTGTATATAAATGAATATTACAAATAATTACTTAAAATTTAATGCAAATTCAGTGTCTTATTCACAGCCACAAAAATGATGGATTATAGATTTGGTGAAGACAAATAAATTTTATTTTAAAGAGTATTAGTATGTAATAATAAGTGGGATGATACAATTGGTTTTTGCCATGTGACTGACTTTTTGTATATATTGATAAAGATGGGACGAATTAAATAAACAAATTGAGGCGATGATTCTGCTCCATAATTAAAATCCATGATATCATTACAAATCCCATCAGACAAGCAAATTAACAAGTAACTATATTCATAATAACAATACTATTTAAATAATCAATATCATCATATCATTTATGTCTGTTTTATAATTTAATAATATCAATAAATATCTAAAATGATATGAAAACTATAAATATGTTCTAATCTTTTTATCATTACTTTAAAAAAATTAATATCATCTTATTAGCAGAAGTAACTTCTCATGCTACCTTATTTAAAAAAACTAAAAAAACTAAAATGAATTATTTCATCATTTAAATTTAACATATATTTGCCTGAAATTTAATAAATTTTGGCTTCTAACTAAGTGTGGCATGCCAAAGAATTGTAGGTTTATCAATCAATTGCTCACCAACAAGCTTTCAAATCAAAGCAATGTGTTAATTTTCAAAAAGGCCCAAAAAAGAATAAAAAATATCAAACTCTCCTTATCGATTTGCTTGAATAATTTCTCAAGAATGAAATCTAAAGTAACCAAAATATGTGCAAAGAATGAACCAATAAGTCTTAGCTAAACTAGAAAACAAGTTGACAAATGAAAAACGAAATAACTATGAATTAAAGCTCACTAGAAAAGAGTAAAATTAACTGGATAAATGACTTACGAATAAGATGAATGAAACTATTTTCCTAGAATCTCTAGAATTGATTCATGATTTTGCTTGGTCTTTCTATAGGAATTTTTCAGTGTTCTTGAATTTGGTTTCTTCCCTTTTTCTTGCCGCCGCATTATCCATTTTTCTGCTTCTATTGGTAGCGGCTTGATCCACATTTTCCTCAACTCCGCTTTGAACTCCACGTCCTCCATCTCTGTTAGCTGTACTGGTTTTAACTGTTGGCGCGATTTTCCTCAGACTTGATCTACAAAAAGTTTGGACTTTCACTCATTGCTTTTGAGCCTAATCCAATAAATTTCTTGGTACAAACAATATAATCAAGGGGTTTTTATAAAATTGCACCAAAATCAAACTTTTTTTGTTTTTTTTATAAAAATACCGCAAAATAAGAAAATATTTATAATTTTATAAAAAATCAGGCCAAATTTTTTAAAATATCTCACTATTTATTAAAATAATTTTTTTAAATAATACTTTTCATCATATTTTTAAAAAATTTTATATTTTTACCATTAGTATTTTAGTCATTTTTTTATTAACTCGTAATAAACTCATTATAAATTATACAAAATTTATAAGCTCTTAATAAACTTATTATAAATTTATTGTAAGCTAATAAAAATATGATATTTTAATAAATATTTTATAAATTTAGTAAATAATTTATAAATATGGTAAATTTAAATTTTTTTTAATTTTTTTATATTTTTGTCAAAAGCTCTTTTCTTTTTAAAAATACTCTCTTTCTCACTACAAATAATATTTTACTTCAATTTTTATCTTTTTTTCAAACTTCACTATTAAATAAATATTTTTAATAAAAATAATAAAAATTGATATTTTAAATTATATTTTCAATATATAAAATATATTAATTTTTATAAAAAAAATTTTAATTTTGATTATAAATAATAAATAATACTTTTAAAAATAATATAAAAATATAAAAATATAATATTCACACAATATTATAAATATAAAAAATAATTTAGAAAAATATTAATTTTTTATGTAGATATTGTGTAATAAGACATATATATTTATGTAGATATTGTGTAAATAAAACATATATATTTTATGTATATTATAAAGATGTTTGGTAAATATTGTACATATATTATATATTTGTTATATATGTTATATTTATGTTTGTATAGATATTATGTGAATATTATATGTATAAATAAAAATTTTTATTTTTTTATAATTTTTTTTTGAAAAATTACTCTAATCTTTCATAAGCGGACACACTTTAAGAGTTTGTTACCTTTTCTATTTTAACCGCTATGTTAGCTTTAGATGTTTTTCTATTCTGTTGTGGAAATCTTTTATAACTCTATAGAGTGGATAAATAATACATGTAACCGATTATATATACATAGCATGTAGTTGTCAAGATATGAATGCGTTTATAGTCCGGATAATTGGGGCATCCATGGTCATCATCAAGTCTTTAATTATTTTTTTTTTATCAGAAAAGTCTCTTAATTTATATTACCACACAATGAAAGCTTCCTACCAATTCATTAAATTCATCAGTACAGTTTCATCACTAGCTTGACATAGACCCTGAATTTTAATATTTGGAAAGAAAAAAACAATACATATATTTAATTATATAATAAAAATTTAATATTATAAAAATAATAAAATTAAACTAGAACTTAAATAATTAAATACAGAAAAAACTATTTATATTCAAACAAATTATTTAATTTTGACATTGAGTATATATAGATAATGAATGATTATTAATAGTTATTATCAATTTGACAGTACCACAAGTTTTAAATTTATTATTTTAAATAAAGTTTCTTAAGTTTTTTTATTTTTATTTTGTTCTCATAGTTATTATTACTAGATTTTAAATATTTTCTATAATATTAAATAAAGTGAATTTCGTTTATTACACAACAAATTTACTTTTTTTTTTAACAACAAAGAACAAATTTAGATGAATCCCTCTACAAAAATTTTAGTAATTTTAGATTTGTCGAAATTAATAATTTACGTTTTAAAATCCATTAAAAGAAAAAAAAAAGTGGTAGAAGTTGAATTTTAAAAGCTATAAATGCAAAATTGACATGTGAGGTTAGGCCCTATCCTGAAAAATAAAATAAAATAAAATAAAATTGTGAAGTACAAGTTCATCTGTGAATTCTTGACACGTAAAACATTTCAAAACCAGACATTTGACTTCTAAAGGAATTATTAAAATTTAAAAATAATTTCTTGCATTGGTCATTGACATGAAACTTTTTTTTCTTTCTTTTTTCGAATAAATTGGGACCAACACTCCATTCAATTACTTCTTTTTCTTTTTTATATATATACTAATTCAAATAAAATTTAAAAATTAATTTAGTATATTTGTTGCCACTTGATGCTGGCTTAGTCAATATCGATTATCTTCATACATGATGAATATATATATATATATATATATATATAGCAATGCAAAGTAGAAATTTTAATATATTTAATTTAATTTTTCATGAGCCTAAATAGGCGGACGCATAATTCAACATTAAGGGGGGCTAAAATATTTTAAATTATACTTGAGTTATTAATTTTAACATGTATAAAAAAATACATCATTTGTTTTAAGTTACAAAATATGCTATAAATATAATATTAATTCTTTTTTATTTTGCTAATAATTATCATTATAAACTCAAATTAAAAAAATATAAATATTTTTACAATAATGAATTAAATGGGATAGATCATAGAATTTTAATCTTTATCACATAGTACAAAATCAACTAACAAAAATATATTTTAAATTAAAAAATTTAATTTTATATGAATGTCTATATAAATTAATCTACAAAAAGAATTTAACTAGTATTATGATAATGAATTACTAGTTCTAACATTACTAAACTATGGCAATTGCTAATAAAAAAGATATCGCAATTAAATCTATATAGCACTAAAAAAAGAGCATTGCATTTAAATTTATAAATTAATTTTTAGAGCTATAATTTTAAAAACATTTATGGATTTATATGACTAAAAAATAAAGAATTAAAATTATAAAAATTATATTTTTTAGAGCTAGTTATTATGTTTTATAAAGAAAATGACAAAAAATTTTTATTTTATTGAAGATGATATATTTTATTATTATTTTAATATCATATTACAGAATAATTAATGTCATTAGACTTTTTTAAATAACTATATTACTAAATATTTAAAATTATTAGATTTGTATATGATACTATCCCATTAATATCGAGTCTTGGGGTTTTAGAGCCAGAGCTCGGAATCGAGCTCTTTAATAGAAGAGTTGTAGCCATTTTTTCAACATTTAAGAGAGCAGAGTTTGGTACTCTCTCCCCTTACCATAATTGAGCTCTGGGTTCAGGCGATAAAATTCTGACACAGCAAACCTACGATGCTAGTACATTCGAAAAATTCACTGGCACATACAGATGTTGTCTCATGTCTCCCAACTATAAATAGAAGTGGATCCCCATAAGTAATTCTCTCTCCTTTCAACTAATCAAGCTCATTTTTACTGATAGACAGACTAGCTACTGACTGAGGCATTAAAGTCTCCCATTGGAGCTTGGTCCCCTAGTCTCTTTTCTTGCAGGTGACGAAGCCAACCAGGAAAGAATCAGAACCACAACCCAAGAAGGAGTTCTAAAAGTCCACCTCGTCATCAGTGGTACGGTGAGCGTGGACTAATTAATCCCCAAACAATGGATAACAAGACTCAAAATCACACCAAGGACCATCAACAGTCGCGCCTGAGGCTGAATCAGCTCCCGCTGCTCTTTCCACTTTACTTACCCTGCTAGTACAACTGGCTTCAGTGGTAGTACAATCATCGGGCCTAGCGAACCAAATAGCTAGAGAACTCACAGACACTTTGAGAGACTTCAGCAGAGTTTTAAGACAGCAAGTTGGTCACAACCTTCCTCAACCTCAAGCACAACCTAAGCACTTAGCTGCTGAAACCTGAACTTCCCCTCTAGGCTATTAGTTACCATTAGATTCAACCCCTCTCCACCTAACACACACCTCCCCACCGACTTGTAACACACCTCTCTACCTGCCTGGAAATTGTCCTCTTAACCTAAATTTAATCATCGCCCCCAAATGGAAAACGTCACCTTTGACCTAGAAAATAAGACTAAGAGGAGGCTTTGTTCCCCTGAGCACTATGTGTCCCAGGCATCTACCCACTCAACGCAAATTCTTGAAAAGCATAAGTTGAAGGATGTGCTATTCATAAAGGAAGATTTCAATGCTCTAGTTGATGAAAGAATAAAGTGAATGCGCAAGGGAATAGAACTACAGTATGATACTGCCTTCCGCTCCCCCTGTCTAAGGAAATCTTTAATAATGTATATCCAAACTTCTATATATCGAAGTTCAAGGAGTATGATGGAACAACGGATCTCCATCATCATGTTGACTACTTTTTAAACTAAGCTCTGATATATACCACCTCAGACTTTGCCTTGTGCAAGATTTTTCCAAAAACCTTAACTGGTAATGCCTAATTGTGGTATAAGAACCTTAACCATTCATAATTTCAACCAACTCACTGAACTCTTTGTAAATAAATTTATGGCTTCCATAGATCCTGGCCAAACATTTGCAGATTTGTTTAAAGTTTTCTAAACGCCCTAAAAAATGTTGAGAGAATATGTGGAGAGATCTAATAACATGTTGGGTAAGATGCCCCATAGTGAACTTTGACACAGCCTTAAAGACACTGATCAGAAACACAGGGTGTGCTCAATTGTCAAATTTCTTAAGCAAGAATCACCTCAATATTTCACCAAACTCATGGCCCGGTCTCATAAGTACATTAGGGTGGATGAGAATTCTCGAATTTGGAAAGAGCTCCATGATAGTCTCCAGGACCAAGGTCAA
The DNA here is from genome assembly GCA_947685225.1 of Garcia nutans. Taxonomy (NCBI): domain Eukaryota; kingdom Viridiplantae; phylum Streptophyta; class Magnoliopsida; order Malpighiales; family Euphorbiaceae; genus Garcia; species Garcia nutans. The sequence continues at coordinate 58,671,532 of CANTUV010000008.1, forward strand.
GCCTTCAAGAGTAAGGGTTAGTCCAATAAGTCTAAACCATTCAAGCAATTGCCCGAACCTTCAAAACAAAATTCCCCAAAACCACACACTTATCAATCCGTCAAGCCTAACTCCTCCTGGAGAGGTTACAACCATAACCCGATGAAACTGCCCCACCATTTGACCCCACACTCCACGTTCCATGTCTTTGAACCACCCGAGAATTTTACACCACTGAATGCTTCCCGAGCTAGTATATTGTGTTGGCTCAAGGAGAATGTTGAAGTAAACTGGCCCAAGCTAATGAGAAAAGAACTTATCAGAGACCAAAGGCTATATTACAGTTTTCACCGAGCTCATGGCCACAAAACTGATGATTGTGGTAAGTTAAAGTGGGAAATTGAATGATTGATCCAAGAGGGACACCTCAGTCAGTTTGTCACTGCATCTGAAAATAATGATCAGCCAAGGTTTAGCTCTAACTACTCCCAAGCCTCTAAAAAAGCCTCGGTAGGGGTCATCCATGTCATAGCGGATGGAGAACAATATGATGTAGTAGATGCCTCTAGAAAACACAAGGCAAAAGAAGTATTTTCAGTGATAGAGGTCCTCAGTCGAAAAGCTTGATCATCACTTTTTTTCCAAAGGAATCCCACCAGGTCACCGAACCACATGTTGATGCTCTGGTGGTCGAGGTGGTCATTCAAGAGTACTTGGTTCAGGGTATCTAAATAGAAACTGGTAGTGCCATTAACCTTTTGACACTTATTGTGTATAAGTACATGTGAGTGTCATGAAGCTTGTTTTTGCTCCTTTGATCAGTCTTTTAGGGCATAGCATCCTAGTGCTTGGCTTGGTTATGCTCAATGTCCAATTGGAAGACAAGTTTAGTTGTGAGAAACTGTCGCACCTATTTCATGGTGGTTGATATGAAATTTGCGTACAATGTAATCTTTGGACGCCCATTGCTAGTGGAGGTGAATGCTTGCATTTCCATGAAAAGCTTAATTATGAAGGTCCCAGCATACCATGGAATGGCAGTCCTTAGAGGTAATCAACAGATGGCTTGAGATTCCTATGTCGTTCTTCTTAAGGACATAAATATGGTTCTCCCAGTTGACTCCCTTGATGTGCCTGACAAGTCTAAATCTCGAGCTGAGACTGCTGACATGCTGAAGGACATAACAGTGGGGATAGACAAGACATTGAAGATAGCGAGCTCAACGGTCCAGATAAAGAGATTGCCCTGACTCATACTTTAAAGCAATATCAAGATGTCTTCGCCTAGGACCCCACTGACGTTACTGGGATTTCTCTTGAACTTATGAGTCACGAGTTCCATGTGCATCATACAGCTGCTCCCATAAGATAAAAGAAGACAAATTTGGGTCCAAAAAAATCGTTGGTTGTGGAAGAATAAGTAAAAAAATTGTTGAAAGCGGGCTTCATTAAAGAGATTTTATTTTCAGACTGGTTAGCCAATGTGGTGTTAGTAAAGAAGCCCAATGGTAAGTGAAGAATGTGCCTGGATTTTACCAATCTTAAACAGGCTTGCCCTAAAGACTCATATCCACTCCCGACCATTGACTGCCTTATAAATTCAACAGTGGGCTATGAGTAATGCAACTTTATTGATTCATCTTCTGGTTACCACCAAATCTCTTTGAAGGTCGAAGATCAGAACAAAACTTCCTTTATCACGGGAAAAGGCACTTACTGCTATAAAGTTATGGCGTTCGATTTGAAAAACGCAAGGGCTATATATCAACGGCTCATTAATAAACTTTTCCAACATCAAATAGGCCGAACTGTCGAAGTGTACATTGACGATATGATCATTAAATCTAAAACCTCAGTCGGAAATCCTATTGGCCTTGTTGAGGTTTTCAAAATTCTCAAGCAGGTGAATATGAAGCTTAATTCAGAGAAGTGTGGATTCAGGTTCAGTCTGGGAAATTTCTAGGGTTTATGATATCAAAGTGGGGCATTGAAGCTAATCATGAGAAGATACAGACAATGATGGAGTTGGAATCGCCCAAGAACATAAAAGAGGTGCAGAAGTTGAATGGAAGGATCACAACACTAGAAAGTTCATTTCATGCACGGCCAAAAGGTGTTTGCCCTTTTATAAGCTTCTAAAGAGTGTTAAGCAATTTCAATGGACAGACGAATGCCAGCAGGCATTCCTCAAGCTAAAATAGTTTCTCAGTTCACCTCCTTTGCTTAGTCGGCCTGTACAAGGTGAAACACTTTATTTATACCTTTCAACTGCACCAACAACAATCAGCTCGATCTTGATTAGAGAGCAGGATAATCAGCAGTATCCTATTTATTACACTAGCCATGTCCTAAAGGGTCCTGAGCTTAGGTACCCTCCTTCAGAAAAACTAGCTCTGGCCCTCCACATTGCTTCAGAAAGACTTCTATCGTACTTTGACGTGCACATCGTCATTGTACGCATCAACTCATGCCTGAAAAAGATTCTCCAAAGGCTAGAAACTTCAGGGCAATTGGCAGAATGGGCAGCTAGACTGGGAAGATTTGATGTTCGCTATGAGCCTCGGTGAGCTATGATGGCCTAGATTTTGGCAGACTTCGTTACTGAATTATACGAGAAACCCTCTGAAGCCATCCCTAAGGAGGCCTGGGTTCTCAATGTAGATGGAGCATCATGTACTGAAGGAGTCGATATCAGGATAATTCTCCAAAGTCAGGAAAGATATTTATCCGATATTCTACAAGGTTGGACTTCCCCGCCTCTAATAATGTCGTCGAGTATGAAGCTGTTAGTTTAGGACTAAAGCTATCCTTTGAGGTCTAGCCCGAGCTCATATAATTTTTTTAGATTCTCAGTTAGTAGTCAGTTAACTGATCGAGAAATATGAGAGCTGAACATGACTTGCTGCAAGGAGCATATGACCGAGCTTCTGACTACCTTGGAGAAAAATGATGGATCTTAGGAAATCCATCAGGTCGTTAGGGCAGAGAACAAATAGGCTGATCATCTGGCTAAAGCTGTCGCTACCAATAAGGGGGTTCCTGAGCATGGAGTGCTCATAGAGATTATACAGTGCTCGAGCTATGAGACCCAATTGTAATGGTTGCAGAACCTTTGGAGGGATGGAGGCTTTTGATCTATAAATTCTTGGATTCAAGTGAGCTGCCAGTAGACTCAGTGGAGGCTAAAAAAGTTGTCAGAAAATCAAGCTTGCATTCCATTCATGATGGGCTCTTGTTTAGGAGGTCATTCACACATCCTTGTAGTAGATGTGTATCGGAAGAAGAAGGAAACTATTTGTTAAGAGAAATTCACAAAGGGATATGTGGAGCGCATGAAGGAGCCCAGTCGATCGCTCGAAAGTCATTATTACAAGGATACTTTTGGCAATCTATGAATGATGATGTGAAGGAGATGGTTAAAAATGCGACAAATGTTAGAAGTATGATAACTTACAACATCAGCCTGCTGTAAACCTGAATCCAATCAGAAGTCCATGGCCTTTTGCACAGTGGGGAATGGACATCTGAGGTCCTTTCCCTCAAGCCACGACCCAGAGGAAATTTCTAGTGATTGCAGTGGATCACTTCACAAAATAGGTAGAAGTCGAGCCCTTTACCTCTATTACCGTAGCTATGATTATCAAGTTTTTTAACAAAGCTATTATTACGAGGTTTGGTATTCCTCATACAATTATCACGGATAATGGCAAATAATTTAACTGTAAACAATTTAAGGAGTAGTGTGCAAAGCTTAATATTGATCTTCTGTTCACCTCGGTTTATCACCCATAAGCCAATCGTCAAACCGAGGTCACCAACTGAACCATTTTGGCTGGGCTGAAGAGAAGGCTTGGTGAAGCTAAGGGTTGGTGGGTAGACAAGCTATTTAATATACTATAGGCTTACCTAACTTCCCTAAGAGCAGCCACTGGAGAAACCCCCTCCACACTGGCATACGGCACAGAGGCAGTTATCCCTATTGAAATTGGCCTGCCATCAATCAGAATCCTTAACTTTTTTTAAGATCAAGAGCCGAGTTGCAGGTATAACCTGGACATGCTGGAATTTAAAAGAGATCAAGAAAGCATTAGAGTGGAAGCCTTCAAAGCTCGGATGGCTAACTTCCATAACAAAAGAGTCCTCCTAAGGCAATTTTTTAAAGGGGACTTGGTCCTTTGAAGGGTTATATCTACTTATGGATCAGTTGGACTAGGGAAGCTTCAAGCCAACTAGGAGGGACCGTATCAAATAGCCAAAATTTTCAAGAATAACTCCTATAAGTTTTGCACAACAGAAGGAAAGGAGGTCCCCAGAATACAAACAATTTGAAAAAATACTTTCAATAGTTCCTGCAAGATGCAGTGTTTTGTATACTTATGTACACTCTTTCTTTCTTATATCTTTCATATGTAGATATTGTATTTGTACGTATGTATAATACACATCAAGCAAGAAAGAAAAGCGGTTACTATTAAGATGACACACCTATATGAGAAGAAAAACACCAAGTCATCAACACTTTAATCGTGCATAAGCGTCTTAGTCGCACCGAGCTATTAGCACTTTAATCGTGCATAAGCGCCTTAGTCGCACTGATTTATTAGCACTTTAATCATGCATAAGTGTCTTAATCGCACCGAGTTATTAGTACTTTAATCATGCATAAGCTCCTTAGTCACGCCGAGCTATTAGCACTTAATCATGGATAAGCGTCATAGTCGCGCAGAGCTATTAGCACTACCGTGCATAAGCACCTTAATTGTGCCAAGTTATTAGCACTTTAATAAATGAAAAATCATTTCACTAAGTGACAAATCATTTCATCGATAAACAAGCAAATCAAGGTAAATCGAACTATAAAATAAAGTTTCATTTATAAAGTTGTACAAAAACAAAAGTTTTATCTCCATTCTAAGCTAACCAAGCTTTATTGAGCTGACAATAGTACAATGTAAAAAAAATGATGATGAAAATAAACAAAAAATACCAAGAAAATACAACAAAAGGTAGCAGCACAACATTTTCACTGCTTTGTATTTCTAGGGTCCACCCCTTCACTAATCTCAACATTTCCTCATCCGTGTAGTCAGGAGCTCGGTCGGGATCCACATCCATCACCTAGCTAAAGTCCTCCGTGGGATACTTTTTCTCGAGATCTACTTTCATGAGCTCTTGAAACTTTGCAATGGCTTCCAAGACCCACTCTTCTTTAACCTTATTTAATCTCCTCAGGTCTTTGTTTTATTAGTTTTTGTTATAGATTTGTGTCTTGTTTATTATGATAATTATTGTTTTCTTTAGGTATTTTGTTAGTTTTAATATGTTTATTTAGTGTTTTTATTAATTTTGGTAGTTTTAGTTTATTTCCATGTTTATGTCGTTTTTGATCTAGTTTTTAGTACGGTTTTTATGTTTTGTTGATTATTGTTTATTTACTTCTTGTTTAAAGTTTGTTTGAAGTTTTGTTTTAGGTTAAAAAAGCCAAGGAAGCAAATTGAAGGAAAAAAGGGACAGTAGCTGACACAGGCAGAGGACACGGCCAAGCTTGTGACCGTGTCCCATACCAAGTTAAATTGAAGATCAAAGACACAGAGAGGGACATAGGCAAGGGACACAACCAAGCTTGTGGCCGTGTCCCTCCAAAGATGCTCAAACACGGCTAAGTTGCTCCAACTTGGTCTCACTTACATCCAAAGCAAAGAAGAACAATTCTCACAGAAGCAAACACAGGCAAGGGACACGGCCAAGTCACTGGCCGTGTCCCTCCAAAATGGTCCAACACGGCCAAGTCAACCTCCAACACGGCTGTGTCACTCAACCAAAGAAGAAAAGATCAAAAGTAAGCAGTAGTGAACACAAGCAAGGGACACGACCAAGTCACTGGCCGTGTCCCTCCAAAGACCACCAACATGGCCAAGTCTCATCCATCTTGGCCGTGTCTCTCATGAACCAAAGACGAAGAGGATTTTTAAAGTGGAGGTTTCGTATAAAAGGAAAAAGAGAGTTAGGGTTTGGTGGTTGGTGTTGAAAGTTTGGGAGCTGATTTAGCCGTTTGAGAGTGAAGTTAGGATTTTTGACTTTGTTTTCTTAAAGATTATTGAACACTTTGATTAATTTAGCTTAGATTAGATTGTTCTAGCCATTGATACATCCTTCTGGCAAGATTTGAACAAGAGATTCTTCAGAAGCTTCAAGGAGTTTGTAACTTGGTTTTGTTCTTGAACTTTATCTCTTTATTTTCATTGGAATTGTATTTATGGATATTATCATGTCTAAATTGATTTCTTTGAATATTAATGAGATGAGTATGTTTGATAGCATTATGAACTAATTTGATCTAGTCTAGGGTTTGTATGGATCTGCTATGATTGTATGAATTGGTTATTCTCTTAGCTAATAATTTCTTTAGCCTTGATTGAATGGAATATTGTTAATATATAATTGATTGGCCACCAATTATGTGTTTTAGGTATTAGATGATGGATTGAGAGATGAAATCTAATGCTGGAACAATTCAATTAGGGACTTAGGTGAATTAGAGATATAACCTATTAAAAAGATTATTTCAATCATAACAAGATTAGTTGAAAGAGGTTTGAATGCGAGAGCTTATTTCCTTGACTCGATTAATTAAGTTGCTTGAGATTTAATCTTTGAAATTAAATTAGTTAAGAGGAATAACCGTTCATACATATAAGTAGTAGAGAAGTGCAAACCCTAGACCTTTACATCAAGTGAATCAAAACATCAGCTTAATTTACTTTTATTCGTTTTAAACTTCAATCAATCTTCTTCATTAGTTAACAATTTAAATTTTCTTAATTACTTGTTATTTATAATCTGATAATCAATTAGCTACTTTAGCTTCCTTGAGAGACGACCTTGGGGTGATCACCTTTGCTACAGCTACCTCGTATACTTGCGAGTGATGCTTTGTGGTAGAGTTAATTCGAGCGTAACAAGTTTTTGGCACCGTTGCCGGGGAAGCTAATTGGCGTAATTGTTTATTAGGCAAAAATATTCTAGATTATTTTTCACTGTTTTCATTTTATTTTATTTGTCTTTTGCTTTTAATAATTTCTTTTTCTAGAAATTTGATTTATGCAAGGCAGGAGATCACTCGAAGGAGAGCTATATCCATTCATTCCAAAAATTCAGAGAGTGAAAAGGAGCAGGGAAGAGTTTGAACTGTACACAGGATTTGATACTACAGAGGAGGACACTTCTGATTTTGAGTCGGAATCTGCACAATCTGTTAAAATGGCTGAAGAAAGACAAAGAACGATGAGAGACTTTGCTAGACCTGTCATTGGAACTTCCACTTCTTGCATAAGACTGACAGATGCAGTAAGGAATTATGAGTTGAAGAACATTCATTACAACATGCCGCCATCATTCTATGGAGTTCTAAATGAAGATCCTTTGAACTTTATTCGGGATTTTTATTCTATCCTCAACACTTTTCCATTGGGAGGATTAACAGAGGATCAGTTGAGGATGAGATGTTTCCCTTATACATTGAAGGATATGGCAAAGAGCTGGCTTATGATGTTGCCCGAAAACTCTTTGACAACTTGGGAGCAAGTTTATAACAAATTCATGGGCAAGTTTTATTCACATCAAAAGACAGCTGAGTTGAGAGGGAAGATTGCTACATTCTCTCAATTTGAAGGAGAACCATTTCATGAGGCTTGGGACAGATTTAAGATCCTATTGATCCAGTGTCCACATCATCAATACCCACTTCAACTTCTGAATCAGTTTTTCTATGATGGTCTAACCCAGCAATTTCAGAACACTGTTGACAATGCAGCTGGGGGAGCCATGGGAGAAAAGACAGCTGATGAAACTTATGAGATTTTTAAGATGTTGGGAGCTAATTCTCAACAGAAGAGTGTAAGAGGAAGAAGTAAAGGGGTGAACCAATTGGAGGCCAATAGTGAGATGGTAAATCAGATAGCTGAGTTGACAAGGCAAGTGCAGATGCTGAACATGACGAACAATATTTCTTCATTTACTCAAGAAATTTGTGGAATTTGTGGAACTTTAGGGCATGGAGCAAACATTTGCCCCTCTGCATTTGAATCATATGGGAATAAAGCTGAGCAAGTCAATGCCATGGGGGGATTTCAACCAAGGACCCGAAATGATCCTTATTCAAATACATACAACCCTGGTTGGAGGAATCACCCAAATTTTTCTTGAGCAACAAATAATTCTCAGTAGCCTTTCCATATGCTCCAGAGACAGAACCAACAGCAGGGTCAATCCTCAAATCAAGGGCAGTCTAAGATAGAGAGTTTGGAGGAAAGTTTACAAGCTTTTATCCAAGTCAGTGCTAAAAATCAAGAGATGACCAATAAGAGGCTGGATTCATTGGAAGCATCTTTTAAGAAAGTGGAGACTCAAGTAGGGCAACTTGCACAACAGATGCAGATTCAACAAAAGGGAAAATTCCCAAGTTAACCTGAGCAGGCACAATCAGTGACTGTTCTTAGAAGTGGTAAGGAAATTAACAATAATGTTGAAAATGATTCTGTGAATGCAGGTGACCAAGAGAACAAGGAGGAAGGAGAACCAGAGAACAAAGGTGCTGGAGATGGATCAATGAAGAAGTCCCTTTCAGCAGATTTACACAAGGTAAACAATCCATACCGGCCACCTATACCATTCCCCAGCAGGTTGAAGGATGATAAACTAGATAAGCAATTTTCTAACATCTTCAACATGCTGTCTAAGGTAAGTATTAACTTACCCTTACTGGAAGCAATAAAGAACATGCCGGCTTATGCCAAATTCTTCAAAGAGCTGATCACCAAGAAAAAGAGGTATGAGCCAAATGAAAAGGTGATAGTTTCAGAGGTAGCTAGTGTTGTTCTGCAGCATAAACTACCTCCCAAACTAAAGGATCCCGGAAGCTTTATAATTCAAATTACTGTGGGGAATGGAAAGGGGACTGATGGCATGTGTGATCTAGGAGCCAGTGTAAATTTGATGCCTTATTCTGTGTATCAAGAATTAGAACTAGGGGAACATAAACCAACAAAAATGGTGTTGCAATTAGCTGATAGATCTCTTAGATTAACGAAAGGGGTTGTAGAAGATGTGTTAGTTAAGGTTGGTGGGTTGATAGTATCTGTGGATTTTATAGTTCTTGACATGGAAGGAAGTAACCCTGCACCATCAGCACACACTATTTTGCTGGGTAGGCCTTTTATGGCTACTACCAACACCTTAATAGATGTTAAAAATGGTAAATTATCAATGACTGTCTTGGGACAAAAGGTTGAATTTTCTATTTTTAACACTTCTCCCATTCCTACAACTGCTTTATATGAGGAATGTTCTTTAATTAATTGTGTTAAAGCCATTGTTTCAGATGCTTCCTTGCAGACAGGTTCCTCAGATAAATTGGAGCTGACATTGACCTTAGAAGAGGGGGCTAAACCAGTGAGGGAGACCCAAAGGTGCCTTAACCCAAAGGCATATGAGAGCTCGAGGATTGACAAGGATCGCACTAAAGCACTTCATGATAGATTTATTTTGCGAAAGACATTGAGTCCAGGTATTAAAGGTTTACTTTTTAATTCTCGACTCCGACTTTTTCCAGGTAAACTTAAATCTCGATGGAGTGGTCCCTTCGAGGTAACTAAGGTATGTCCTTCTAGTGCCATTGAATTGCTTAACTCTCGAACCAATAAGACTTTTAAAGTAAATGGGCAGAGAGTTAAACCATTTAAAGAAGGATTTCAAGAAGTGAGGATCATTGACAGCACTTTGATCCACGATTCCTAGGCCTTGCAGTGATGTCCAGCTTTATGACATTAAGAAGCGCTTAATGGGAGGCAACCCATCGGTTTGCATTTCTTTTTCATAGTTATAATTTTATATTTAGCAATTTTGATTTTATGTTTAGTTTAAATAAATGGAAACCCTTAAGCTCTTTTGTATTTTGTTTTTGAACATTTGTGTTTGTGATGAAAAGTTAGGTTTTGCCTCACCAGGGTACGATGGAAGACAGGTTGTACTTAACTCTTTCTCTTTATTATTCTTGTTTTCCATTGAGGACAATGTAAATTCTAAAGTGTGGGGTAATCTTTTAGCTTTCTTTTTGTTTTGTTTGTCTTGGTGTGTTTTATTATGTGTGTGCATGGCATAATTGTTGAAAATTTATTGATCTTTTCTGTAATTCTAGCATTATAGTTGAGACTTTAGTATCAGCATAGAGATTAGCATTTGAATTCATTCAGGATCAATTTTCACATTCTGCAATTCATGACATATAAATCTTTGTGAACCCACCTGTGTGAGTTTTGAGCCTCATAAATTTGATATTATTGTCAATTGATTTTCTTTTCTTAAGTGTGCACCTTCATGATTTTGCATCTCTAGAGTTTGCTTTTGCATGCTAATTGAGCTCACATTATGATTTAATCTCAAGTTTTAAAATGATGAAGGCAAATTACGCTAGCCCTTTAGCTTAAAAAGACCTCCCTTAATATTGAATTCCTTAGTGAGCCAAGTTGAGCCTTTGACCTTTTATTGATTGATCAACACAATTCTCAACTCAACATTCTCTTATTATCATCATACCTGCATTAAGGAATGGAGTTTTATGATATGACAATAGGGTGGTTTATTTCAAAGTGTGGGGTAAGCAAGTAAATAAAAAATAAAAAATAAAAAAATGTATTGCTATTTGGGGTTGAAATGCATACTGTGCACATTGTATTTGACTAAGAGTCGCATATTCTTTTATGTTTGATTAAATAAATGAAATAGGTGCTTTGATCGGTTTTTATTTTTCTAATGTGTTTCAGGGTTGATCGGAAAAGAAGTTTGCAATTTCTTTGATATTTGTTGATATTTGGTGATATAAAATAAAAATAAAGATAAATAAAAAAAAGTTAAAAAGGGCAGTAGGTGACACGACCAAGGAGCTTGGCAGTGTCCCTTGGCCATGTCACATGGGACACGGCCAAGCTTCACCACCAAATCAACTTTCTTTCGTTTTTGCAAATTTTTGTACAGAAGAGGACACACCCATAGTGCATCAGACACGGCCGTGTCACCTAGACTTGGCCGTGTCTCTTCACTTTCACACACTAGACACGGCCGTGTTGCCCACAACTTGGCCGTGTCTCTCACTTTTTCACTTTATAAAACACGATTCTTTCACCTTTTTCCTCATTAAATCCCTAATTTCCTGTTTGTTCTCTCTCTCGCTCTCTCGTTCTCTCTCTCTCGCGAACTCCATTATCTGTGATTCCAAGCTCCAAATCCTCCATTAAACCTCAAATTTCTTCACCAAAACTAAAAATAATCAATTAAAACTTCTTCTTTGCTCATAAAAGTTTGATTTAATCAAGTTTTGGTGTTAAAATTTTCAGATTTTTAAAGATGCCAAGAACAAAGATTGTTTCACACCGCAAGAAGAAGAGGCCTACAACAGAAGGTGCTTCTTCCTCTTCATCAATTTCATCTTTGAAGAGAGCAAATTTTTTGGCTCGGTTTTTTCCCGACGAGGTATGTTAATGATGAATCACTTGATGCTCTGCAAATTAGGACTAATTTTTATCGTTATGTGCAAATTCTTGGGTGGGAGAATCTAGTCTCCTTGCGACCTTTGTAGTTTGAGGAGCTGACTTTGGAATTTCTGACATCTCTTAAGGTTGAAAGAGATGATAAAAAAATTTGCTCTAGTATGAGTTTCAAATTGCTTGGGAAATCATTTGTGATTAATATTGAACAGTTAAATGCTATATATGGTTTCCATCAACATGGGGAAAGGACGGTACCTAAAGAATTTAAACAACAATTTGCTTGGGGAGCATTAGGCTCGGGGACCTATGTGGCCAAATCGGCCAAAACATCTAAATTAAGAAATTTCTCTTTGAGGTATTTGCATCGTTTTATGTCTTGCAGATTCTTTGCTCGGAAAGGGAGCCCGGGTGTGGTGGAATTGAGTGAGCTATTTTTCCTGGATTGTGCTTGTAATGCAGTGCCTGTTAGTGCCGGCTATTGGTTAGCCGATATTTTTGATACTGTGGCTAATAAAAGGAGGGGGGCAATTTGTGTTGGAGGGTTAATTACCACATTAGCAGTAGCCCTTCTTGAGGATTTTGACCCGAATACCAGTCGCATGACTAGAATTACGGGTAATGATTCTTTGGATTTAGCCACATTAGAGAAGATGCATATGGTGGTGCATAGAAAAGGGGCTTATATGATGGCTTCAGCTAAGTCAGAAGCACCGGAGGACAGGCAGAAGAGAACATGGGTCTAAGAAGAGTCCGACTCGGATTCTCTTGATCTAGATGAGGATGCTCCGGTCTCGGAAAATCAAGAGGTGCTTATTAGGATTGAGGCCTTGGAGGGAAAGGTAGATCGACTGGAGGGCAAGGTGGACCATAACCATGCTGAGGTCTTGTAGCAGTTGGAACAGATTAATAGCAACCTTGCAAAGATTTTGAGTCTACACCCCTCGGCTGCATCATCTTCACACCCTCCTTCACCGTAGATTTTGAGTTCCTTGCTTTATTGTGTTTAGTGTATTTTTGTTATTATTTTTCGTTTTTGTTTTAATGTTAACATTTTATATTTGGATATTTTATTTTGTTTATTTTTGAACATTTGTGTTTGTAATGAAAAGTTAGGTTTTGCCTCACCAGGTTTTGCCTCATAAATTTGATATTATTGTCAATTGATTTTCTTTTCTTAAGTGTGCACCTTCATGATTTTGCATCTCTAGAGTTTGCTTTTGCATGCTAATTGAGCTCACATTAAGATTTAATCTCAAGTTTTAAAATGATGAAGGCAAATTAGGCTAGCCCTTTAGCTTAAAAAGACCTCCCTTAATATTGAATTCCTTAGTGAGCCAAGTTGAGCCTTTGACCTTTTATTGATTGATCAACACAATTCTCAACTCAACATTCTCTTATTATCATCATACCTGCATTAAGGAATGGAGTTTTATGATATGACAATAGGGTGGTTTATTTTAAAGTGTGGGGTAAGCAAGTAAAAAAATAAAAAAATAAAAAAAATGTATTGCTATTTGGGGTTGAAATGCATACTGTGCACATTGTATTTGACTAAGAGTCGCATATTCTTTTCCTCTTCATTTTAAGCTAGATGTTTCATACAGGTTTATATTTTTTATATATATATTAAAAAAAAATGAAAAAATGATGATAAAAATTAAAGGAAAAAAGAAGAAGAAGATATATATATATACAAAATTCATATATTTTCTAGCATTAGAGGAATGTCGACTCATGTATTTTTATTGAAGTATGCAAGTATGTAAGATTATCAAGGGTTGGTGAGTTTGCCATTTGAGGGAGTTATGAGTTTCTTAGCAAGAGTGTTGTCTAATTTAGATAATCCATTTCTTGATGCTCTAGCTTAAATGTCTTTTCTCACACCTTTACCTTAGCCCCATTACATCCAAATGAAAGACCTTCAGATTATTTCTTGAGAAAATCAGTGAGGGAGATTGGATAATTAAGCAAGTTTATGGTAGTATGCAGTCATGAGTGGTTTGAGTGAATTAACCTATGAAATTGAGTGAAACACTTAGATGAGAGATAAGATTTGTATGTCTGGATTAATGAATGAGTTAAGAAAATCTTGATTGAAGGAAATTGCAATTATTTATGTCTGACTCTTAAAGTATTTCATCTTATATACTGGAATTATAGTTAAGGTTGTTTGAATTTTTAATTTATGCCATGTGAATTTGCTTGAGGACAAGCAAAGTTTTAAGTGTGGGGTAGTTGTTTTATTAGTTTTTGTTATAGATTTGTGTCTTGTTTATTATGATAATTATTGTTTTCTTTAGGTATTTTGTTAGTTTTAATATGTTTATTTAGTGTTTTTATTAATTTTGGTAGTTTTAGTTTATTTCCGTGTTTATGTCATTTTTGATCTAGTTTTTAGTACGGTGTTTATATTTTGTTGGTTATTGTTTATTTACTTCTTGTTTAAAGTTTGTTTGAAGTTTTGTTTTAGGTTAAAAAAGCCAAGGAAGCAAATTGAAGGAAAAAAGGAACAGTAGCTGACACAGGCAGAGGACACGGCCAAGCTTGTGGCCGTGTCCCATACCAAGTTAAATTGAAGATCAAAGACACAGAGAGGGACACAGGTAAGGGACACGGCCAAGCTTGTGGTCGTGTCCCTCCAAAGATGCTCAAACAGGGCCAAGTTGCTCCAACTTGGCCGTGTCTCACTTATATCCAAAGCAAAGAAGAACAATTCTCACAGAAGCAAACACAGGCAAGGGACACGGCCAAGTCACTGGCCGTGTCCCTCCAAAATGGTCCAACACGGCCAAGTCAACCTCCAACACGGTAGTGTCACTCAACCAAAGAAGAAAAGATCAAAAGTAAGCAGTAGTGAACACAAGCAAGGGACACGGCCAAGTCACTGGCTGTGTCCCTCCAAAGACCACCAACATGGCCAAGTCTCATCCATCTTGGCCGTGTCTCTCATGAACCAAAGACGAAGCGGATTTTTAAGGCGGAGGTTTCGTATAAAAGGAAAAAGAGAGTTAGGGTTTGGTGGTTGGTGTTGAAAGTTTGAGAGCTGATTTAGCCGTCTGAGAGTGAAGTTAGGATTTCTGACTTTGTTTTCTTAAAGATTATTGAACACTTTGATTAATCTAGCTTAGATTAGATTGTTCTAGCCATTGATACATCCTTCTGGCAAGATTTGAACAAGAGATTCTTCAGAAGCTTCAAGGAGTTTGTAACTTGGTTTTGTTCTTGAACTTTATCTCTTTATTTTCATTGGAATTGTATTTATGGATATTATCATGTTTAAATTAATTTCTTTGAATATTAATGAGATGAGTATGTTTGATTGCATTATGAACTAATTTGATATAGTTTAGGGTTTGTATGGATCTGCTATGATTGTATGAATTGGTTATTCTCTTAGCTAATAATTTCTTTAGCCTTGATTGAATGGAATATTGTTAATATATAATTGATTGGCCACCAATTATGTGTTTTAGGTATTAGATGATGGATTGAGAGATGAAGTCTAATGCTGGAACAATTCAATTAGGGACTTAGGTGAATTAGAGATATAACCTATTAAAAAGATTATTTCAATCATAACAAGATTAGTTGAAAGAGGTTTGAATGCGAGAGCTTATTTCCTTGATTCGATTAATTAAGTTGCTTGAGATTTAATCTTTGAAATTAAATTAGTTAAGAGGAATAACCGTTCATACATATAAGTAGTAGAGAAGTGCAAACCCTAGACCTTTCCATCAAGTGAATCAAAACATCAGCTTAATTTACTTTTATTCGTTTTAAACTTCAATCAATCTTCTTCATTAGTTAACAATTTAAATTTTCTTCATTACTTGTTATTTATAATCTGATAATCAATTAACTACTTTAGCTTCCTTGAGAGACGACCTTGGGGCGATCACCTTTGCTACAGCTACCTCGTATACTTGCGAGTGACACTTTGTGGTAGAGTTAATTTGAGCGCAACAATCTTCCTACTCTTTGGCTAGTAGTTCACGAGCTTGAAACATATCCTTCTCCATAATCTCCAATTCAGACCATACTTTCGAACACTACTTGCAAACTTTAGAGGTTTTTGCTTAGGCCTTCTACTCTGCCTCGATTGCAACTAGGGCCTGGAGCTCAAATCCCTTGGCTTGCTTTTAGCCCTGACCAGCCGACCTTCAACTTCCTTCAGCCGAGCTTGATTCCCTGTTCAAGGGTCACCCCAACCTCAGGCAAAGCGTAAGCGTGGGCAGTGATTATGACCTCCCTATCGCTCACCTCGGTCGTCTCCTCTATTCATTTTTTTAAAGCTCGTCTCAGCTGTTGTCCTGCTTGTTCCTGAGCTCTTGGACTTTGTATCTCTAGCAGCTTGATCTACTTATATATTCTTTAGCTAGTTTTAGGTCCAATTATTTTCCCTTCTCCATATTTGCACTAAAATAATAAATCAAAAATATTATTACCGGGGTAACAAAATAACATACCAGCAAAGTATTACCAACCCGATCCTCAGGGAATGGTTCAATAGGGTCCTTTCTAATAGGAAAGTATCTCCTTATCAGTTGCAGGACATTTAACTTCTCTCTCTGAATGTCTTATTTTATACTATCAAAAAATTCTTTTTCCTCCAGCTCAAGATTCGCTCTCTTTATTTTAGGCCAATGAGGTGCCTGGCTCCACCTTGTTCCACCTGGAATGAAAAAAAGTGATCCTTCCAACCTATCATCGAGTCGGGTTTCCTGAAGAATAGCCCGAGCCCTGGCCGGGCCTGCAAAAACAAAAAATCCTCATCTGTGATTTTAGAAGATAGAGAGTGGCCAGGACCCTCTGTGAGGGCGCTACAGACAAAAATTTTCTCAAAAGCTCGAGCCCTGCTATAGTCGTCCATAAGTTCAGACTTATTTGCCTGAGGCAAATTTTTGTCTTAGATAAAAAGAGCTTAACAAACGAGCGTACAGGGGACCAAACTCCTGCAATCAAGTCTTCATCATACACTATCATTTGATCAGGTCCTAGATTGTCATCCTCCCGCATATCTTTCCCAGGTAGCATTATTTGATATTTATCTAGTATCTGATATTTCTCTTTGATCTCACTCAAATCTTCTTCTTTAAATGAGCATTGTAATTTCCTTTACTCGAGCTTGGTCTATTAAAACCTGAGCTCCTACTTCCTCTTCGTCTACAGGACCAACATGAGCCGTGGTTTCCCTCTCGCTACCCCCAATTGTCCCTTGATCATCTCTCTACCCTGAGCACTGACTTCCAAATGAGGTTGCACCATCGTTATCCGATCGTGATGGATCGCTATATTGTATATATGGCTTTCTTCCTCTCTCTTCACTCACAGACATACTCCCACTTTTTGAACTCATTTTACTCCTAACTATAATAAATAATAATAATTTACAAATAATAGTAAAGGCTCACCTATGGCGTACAGAAACAATATTAGACCTCAATTACTTTTTGAATACCAATTCATTCAAGTACAATCCCTCACACCTAAATATTCATTAGCAACTCTAACAACCGAGCTCTCAAACTTTATAGCAAGTGACAAATGGACTGGCTACGCCCTTCTATTTATAGACGACAACATTAAGTGATTTGGGCAAATTTTTTTTTCCTTTTCTTGCTCATTTCACTTGATCTCTACTTGCGACACCTGTCTTCTCTAACATTAATGTGAGATAGCTCTCGGGGGACTAGTCATACTACCTCGTTAATATCGAGCCTTAGAATTTCAGAGCTAGAGCTCAAAACCGAGCTCTTTAAAAAAAGAGTTGTAGCCGATTTTTAGCCTTTGAGAGAGTGGAGTTCGGTACTCTCTCCCCTTACCACAACCAAGCTCTAGGTTCAGCCGATAAGATTTTGACATAGTAGACCTATGATGCTAGCACATTCAAAAAACTCATTGACATATACAGTTGTTGTCCTGTATCTCCCAATTATAAATAGAAGTGGATCCCCATAGGTAATTCTCTCTCCTTTCAACTAATCAAGCTCATTTTTATTGATAGAAAGATCAGCTACTGACTTAGGCATCGAAGTCTTTTCGCTGGAGCCCAGTCCCCTAGTTTCTTGTCTTGCAGGTTATGAAGCCAACCAGGGAAGAACTCAAACCACAATCCAAGAAGGAGTCTTAAAAGTCCACCTCATCATCAGTATATAATTATATAATTGAACACTTAGAATTATAAGGCCAAATTTATACTCTTTAGAGTTTTGTTTCAAAATTTATTTATTTTGAAAAATACTATACAAACAAATATATTATAAAAAAATCTATATAAGTAAATATATTATAAAAAAATTAAGGGGCCAAAATCTAATACTACATAAATATATATAATATAAAAATAAATAAATTTAGGTCCCCTTAATATATGAATAGTTACGCCCTACCTAAATGATTACACTATATTTGGATAGCTAGTAGTATGATTTATAAATGTATGATATGGTATAGTACTCTAAGCAGTGTTTAACATATTTAGAAAAATAATATAGTTAATTAAGTTATTTTTATTTGGTTTGATGGTATGATATGATTGTAAAATAATAAAATAGTCATAATCCCTCAAACTAAATTGATATAAGTTTTAATTTAATTTCATATAAAATAATATTAAATTTTT
This sequence comes from Garcia nutans, assembly GCA_947685225.1. Classification (NCBI taxonomy): domain Eukaryota; kingdom Viridiplantae; phylum Streptophyta; class Magnoliopsida; order Malpighiales; family Euphorbiaceae; genus Garcia; species Garcia nutans. The sequence goes on from CANTUV010000008.1 coordinate 58,689,676, forward strand.
TTATAGTCATTAATTTAAAATTTATTTTTTATTATCAATAATTAGTTTTATTTTTATTTTTATAACCAATAATTATTTTAATTAAAGACAAAAACAAATACTAAAATCAATAAAATATGTATCAAATTATTACCTCTTAATCTAAATTGAGAAAAGAAAGAGGGATAGAACACCATGAAATAAAAGGTCAAATTTGAAATTTTAATAAATTTAACAAGGATAATTTTGAAAGAAAAGTTTATAGAACCATGGGAAACCATCAATTCAATAGTTTGAAAAAATAATGAAAAAGTATAGTTTTTAAACCATAAAAAACATGATATATTGTACCATGAATATGAAAATAAAACAAACAGGATAATGAACCATATCATATTTAACCATGGGCAACCACCATCCAAATAAAGATCTAGAATCGTATAGTATAGTGCTTTCCACATAATATCATATGCTTTTGAATACCCACATGCATATATATATATTGATGATGAGATAGACTTTTGGACTTAAAGCTCGACTCCTTAGTTCGACAACTAGTGAGTTTCTTGCAAGACAGTAGAGGCTTGAGTTCCAGTGAAAAAACTTTGATGCCTAATTCGGGGCTAGGTTTATCTCATAGAAATAGTAAAATAATGAATAGTTCAAAAAAGTCCCCTTACCTGTGGCATTTTACCTCTATTTATAGATGAAAGGTAGGAGACAAACTTGAAATATTTTAGCAGATCTTAGGGAATTGTCAGGAGGTGCCTGGATTGTATGAGAAATGTGGCAAAATTAAACTTACCAAGCCCACGCAAAGGCTTTGTCGAAGATTGTTTCTCAATAGTTCAGCATCTCAATCCTGAATAAAACAAATAGCTCAGTTTGAGCTATCAAAGTCTCAGTAAGAGATGGTGGTCCGATTTAACTACTTATTGCTGATCTATGGGCATATACCACTAGTCCCTCCCTGTCATGCTGGCATTTATGCCAGCTATTGGTAAAAGAGATGCGGGCGAGTGGCGGAGAAAGATGATGCGATAGTTGGTAAATAGTATAGGCGGGTCTGGGAGATTCAAATTTTAACCTTTCTACGCAATGTATTAATTAGTTTAGTTCATCTTTCAATGCTTCTCTTATATAAATAAGAGAGAGGAGAGGGAGGCTCTCTACTCAACCTTTAAGTGATAGCTCAGTTGGTCTGAGAAATTAAGCAAGTTCATAATAGTGGCGTTGTGTGGAACTATTTACCAAGCTTACCTCAACCAGATTGGTGAGTGCTCCTTGGCTCTTTTCATTACGAGTTCGGGTAGTGTAGTTTCTATAGATTCTATGGAGTTGAGTTCTAGGGAAAGCATTCAGTAACTCGATACTGTTCAGGAAAGCTCAATTGATCAGGCTCAGCGCAGTACTGAAGTGGGTATTAGTAGTGGGATTATAATTATGGCTGAGCTAGTGGGGACACCGAAAAGGGTTACTATAGCTAGGCCTACTCCTATCGAAGAAAGAAGTGAAGGGGAAGAGGGGAAAAATAAAATAGTGGTGGAAAAGGCCCAGGTTAGGAATATCAAGCCTTGCCCTAGCACAGCGGATTTAGATGGCATTCGAGATAAGTATTAAATACCTCCTAAGTATAAGATGTATTTCGCTAGCAATCATACTCGTGCGATGGATGACCCCCCAAATGATCATCTTATACTATATGAAGAGGATTTGAGAGCTAGGGTAAGGATCCCTTGCGACCATTCATCATGGAGTTTTTAGAGTTCCACGATCTGGCACTGGGGCAGCTAAGTCTGAATGCCTGGCTTACGGTGGTGGGGTTTGAGATTTTATGTGGACTACTAGGGATCCCTCCTTTTATTCGAGTCTTAGGTGCCTTTTCGATTTTAAAGTTACGGTCATGAGTAGATGAAGCTTTTTTTTATTTATAAGGAAGTCTTGGACGAGGTTTGTTCTCCTAGAAATAGGACTCAGTAAAGAATTGGAAAGATTATTTTTTTGTGCTAGAAAAGAAGGGGGGCTTTGGATGTCAAACTGACTAGGTTTATACATGCAATAGTTGCATTATAAATTCAAAGAACCTCTGTTCAGAAGAGTGAGGTATTATGATCAGATAAGGCAGGACATTTTGAGAGAGAAGAGGAATGTCCTTCATTTGTAAGAGAGTATTTCCCCCCTTGTACGTTACAATGAGAAAGCTTGCCCCTCTGATTGAGCTAGTACATTTTTATCTTTGAGTTTCAAGTTTACTATGTTTGGGTTTATTCCCTTAACTTGTTTTATTTTAGTGCAGAGATGTCGAAAGGGTCTACCTCGGAGGAGCTTAAATGCATCTCGGAACAAGCAGCTAAATGCGATGCGCAAATGAAAGCTCATCATGATAAGGGCAAACACTGGGAGACCGGTGGGTCTAGCCATGATGCTCGAAAGGGAAAATCAATGGAGACTAGCATGGTGGGTCCAATCTCTACTAGTACTGGGTCAACTGAGATATTGCTCGGCCAATACAACCCTATGAGGCTGGCTACAACCCTAGTTGAAAGACTAGGTAGTCCTCATATGCCAAATTCTATGTGAGAGATTTGCCCATTCAATGGGTTTTGTCTGTCATTCTTGGGGGAATGGCTCGAGAGAGGTGAGAGCACTTGCAGATGGATGTGAATGCTTTGGCCTTTGAGGTTTGAGTGTCTGCGACCGCAATAGGTACATATAATGTCTCACTGATTACTATTGCGTTCATTATTATATTCAGTATATATGATTTTCCTTAATTTTATTTTGTTATCTTGCTCAACGTTGCCATGATACTGAGGAGCGATTAGTCAGTGTCACAATAAATTTTCATGCCGCTTAACAAGACTCCGAGCTGGCATCAAAAAGGGTGGGCGAGCTCGAGGATGCCTTAAAATCTGAGCTTGAGGCTTATCGTGAAATGCAAGACACTCTCAAAAGTGCCTTGGAGGAGCTGAAGTGAGAGAGGGAGATGAATAATGCTTGATACGCTCAGGGTTGATGGGATTTCAATCTCAATAGGAATGATGGCCTCTGTGCCGTAAGCCAATGTAAAAGAGGATTCTCCTGTGGCCATCCGAGGTGAGATGCGGTAAGCCCACAATACATTGTAAAGCTTCTACATCCATGAACCCTTGGCGTCATCAAGCCTTTTTTTTCAATCCTGTGACTATAGTTTGGTTTGTCACTTTTTTTTGTCCATTTGACTGAGGATAATATACCGAGGTGAACCCGAGGTCTATCTTCAGCTCGGCGCAATACTCCTTGCAAGGCCTGCAATTAAACCGTTTGCCATTGTTAGTGAATAAGATATGGGGAATGTCGAACCTAGTGATAACTGACATCTGAAAAAAATTTGATGTTAGAGGCTGGGGTGATGGAAGCAACATGCTCAGTTTTGACCCATTTAGTAAAGTGATCAACTGCCATAATTAAGAATTTTCTCTATACTGTAGCCTGAGGAAAAGGTCCCAAAATGTCCATGCCCCATTGAGTGAATGGCTATGGACTTATGATAGGTCTTTGTTCATTGGTAGGTTGATACTGCAAATTGGCATGCCTCTTACACTTGTCACACTTCTGAACTAGATCTTTTGCATAGCTATCCATGGAAGGCTAAAAGTATCCCTGCAACAATGCTTTCTTCAATACAGCTTGGGCCCTCTTGTGCGCTCCATAGATCCTCTCATGTATTTTCCTAAGCAAATAATTCCCTACCTCCTTAGACACACATCTGCTTTAAAGATGGGAGAAAGACCTCCTGTATAAGATCCCGTCATTGACAGAATATAGGCTGGATTTTCTTACTATCTTTCTAGCTTCTACCAGATATGTTGGAAGCTCTCCAGTATAAAGGAACTTGTAAATTGGCAACTGCCATCCTTTTAGATGTTTCGCTATTAGGGTGAAAACTAGTTCATAGGTTTGTAATTGTTCATGTGAAGACTCCATACTCAGGGGCTCCCTTTTTTGCGACAGTGGCTTTAGCCAGCTTATCATCACATTCATTCTCTGCCTGCAATATCTGATAGATCTCTCAAGAGCAACCTTGCCTTTTGAGAGCCAAGAAGAGCTTTGCTATGTACTACTTGTATCAGGCCATGTTTTCATATCGAGTCTTATACTTTCCTATTAATTGACTAACAACCAACTGGAAATCATACAAGATTTGAAGATAGTCAAGCGACACTTCCGAGGCAAGTTTTAAGCCTAAACAAATGGCTTCATACTCCGCTGCATTGTTGGAGGCTATAAAATCAAGTCTAGTTATTTGATAACAATTTCCCCGGACCTCTGAGAATAACTCTGATATCAGATCCTTCTCTATAAGATACTCTATCTATGTTCAATATCCAAGCTTCTTTGGGAGTTGACTCACATGGTCGCTCATAAGATTAGTGGCAAAATCTGCTAAAACTTGAGCTTTCATTACTCTTCTAGGCTCACAACAAATATCAAACCTTCCAAGTTGGGTTGTCCATTCAGTGAGTCACCCTGAGGTTTCTACTCTTTGCAAGATCATTTTTAGACATGAGTTTATGTGAACAATAATGGTGTGCATATGAAAGTACGGCAAGAGTCTCTATAAGACAGCTCTCAAAGCCAGTGTTAATTTCTCTGGGGGGAATATCTTAGTTCAGGACCTTTCAAAGTGAGACTGGCATAATAGATTGAGTATTGCTAGTTACTTTCTTCCTTGATCAAAACCGAACCCACAGTGGCTAGCGAGATTGAAAGGTATAAGAATAATGGCTCACCATGGACCGATCGACTGAGGAGAGGAGGCAATCTCAGAAATTGCTTAAGCTCAGTAAATACTTGTTGACATTCCTCAGTCCAGTGGAATTGCTTCAAGCCCTTCAGGATCTTATAGAATGGTAAACTTTTTTTAGCTGAATAGAAATAAACTTGCCGAGAGCCATGATCCGACCAGTGAGTTTTTGCACCTTTTTTAATGTTTAGGGGGCTCCATCTCTAAGATAGCTCAGATCTTATCTGGATTGGCCTCTATCCATATCTTTGAAATCATAAACCCTCAAAGCTTCACCGACTGAACTCCAAAGACACATTTCTCCAGGTTGAGTTTCATATTTGCCCACCGTAGTATTTCAAAAATTTCTACTGGATCTTAGGGATGCTCTACCGAAGCCTTAGACTTGATGATCATATCATTAACATATTCTTCAAATTTATGGCCTATTTTCTCCTAGAAGATCTTATTGACGAGTCTCTGGTAAGTGGCTTCAGCATTTTTAAGATGTAACAATCAGTGCTATTATTAGTCACAAAGGAAGTCTTGCTCTAGTCCTCCAACAATAGGGGAATTTAGTGGTACCCAAATGATGCATTGATGAAGTTTTATTCTTCATACCCTGCTGTGGAGTCCATAAGACGGTCAATATTAGGCAAAGGTTAAGAATCTTTAGGACATGCTCGGTTAAGATCTGTGAAGTATATGCACATTCTCCACTTTTTGTTAAGATTCTTTACCAGGACTACATTTGCTAACCAATCCGGGAATAAGATCTCCCAAATGAACCCTGCCTTCAAAAGTTTCTCAACTTCTTGTTCAGCTGCTAACTGTTTTTTTGGCCCCAAATTTCTCCTCTTCTATTTGATTAGGATGGCACTGGAATTTAAATATAATTCATGCATCTTAAACTCGGGTGAGATACCATTGACATCGGAGGGGGTCTAGGAAAAGATATCCTTATATCGTTCAAGCACCTGTCTAAGAGAAAGCTCCTTTTGAGAACTTGAGGAACTTGTAATCTTTAAAGATTTGCTAGGTGCAATCACTATGTCCTTTAACATATCCCTAGTCTCGGTTCTCAGCCTGAAGGGAATTGATAGGGAGCACCATGTTGATGTCCTTAAGAAGCGTTGCATAAGAATCTTGTGCAACTCGTTGACTTCCTCTCAAAACTACAATTCCTGATTGGGTAGGGATTTTCAATAGTAAACTTTTCATAGAGATACAAGCATTTACACCTATAAGCAATGGTCGGCCAAAAATTGCATTATATGCGAAGTTCATATCCACTATTATAAAGCAAACCCAACAGCTCCGATCACACCACAGGTACAACATTTTTGGGTAAGCCTACAAGAGGGGCTAAGACTGGCTTGAGAAGGTTAAGGGACAGACCGAGCCTCTTCTAAGCATCCAAAGTTAAAAGATTTACTACTCTTCCCATATCGATCAAAATATGCTAAATAAGGTAGTCTTGAATAATAGCCTCAACCACCAAAATAGCAACATGGGGACTAGACACTTGATAGGATTCCTCAAGGTAAAACATAATAATTGGGCTTTCTCTTTATGAATTTCAGCTAAGGAAAAGACCTCTTTAGCCCTACATTTTTTAGAGGTACGTGTTGTATCATAATTCTCTCCATCTACAATAACATGTATTACTCCAGTAGGCGCTTTCTTCTGGCCTCGGGAAGAAGGCTCATAATCATTGTCTAATCTGTTGTGAACTCTAAATCTTGCTACAAACTGCTTTAACTCCCCATCTTGTATTAGCCTTTCTATCTCCTTTTTTAACTTGCCACAATCGTTGGTTTTATGACCAGCACCTCTATGAAAGTTGCAGTACTGATTTTGGTCTCGGTTGGGATCCTCTCTCATTGGCCTAGGCCAATTGACTTCTACGTATCCTTATGCTAGTGTAATATGGTGGCAGGTGAGATAGTTAATGGGGTAAGGTGCTTATGAGCCTCGAAAATGTGATAAGTTCTATGAGGATGCTACTGACTAGATGGTCAAGTAGTGTTTCGGTTATGATTTTTCAATGAGGTGCTCGACTTTGATGCTTTAGTGTAGTATGGTTTAGTGGTGCTTAACTTCAATGGTATGACTGAAGTCTTTGACGATTGGTCTTGCCTAGAGGCCCAAAGTTCTTCCCAAATTCAGTCATTTTCATCCATGCGGATGTATTTGTAAGATTGGCCCATGAGGTCAACAAACTTTTCTGGAGCATTCTTATTCAAAGAATTAGAGAACTTTTTACACTTGGTATTCTAGATCATTGCCTAGAGGGCTAACTAAAAGTTCACTTTAGGAATCTTATTGACTGTACGATTAAACTTCTTGATATAATGCTAGAGCGTCTCTTTAGATTTTTGTACAACTTTGAGCAAATATGCTGATGTTTTCCCAGGGTCAATAGACACCATAAACTTATTGATAAACAGCTTGGTCAATTATCCGAAATTAAGGTTATAGGCTTTTATAGCAAATCTATGCATTGCCAATTGGGGTTTTAGGAAAGAGTTTGCACAAAGCTGAATCTGAGGTGGTAAATACTAGAGCAATATTATAAAAGTTGTCAACATGTGTTTGGGGATCAGACGAGCTATCATATTCTTTCATTTTAGGTATATAAAAGTTTGGATAGATGTCAGTTAAAATTTCTTTGGATAATGGGGATCAGGAAGTGGTGTCATATTACAATATGGTTCTTTTGCACATCTTCTTAATACTCTCATCGACGAGGGCATTAAGAACATCCTTGGATACCATTGCCTCCTTACGCTTTAGCTTAGTAGGGTATTGGGTAAAGTGGAGTTGTGGATCGGATTCAAAACATTATGGAGAATAGAGTCTCCTTCTAACTTAGTTTTGTGGCCCCGGAGAGTCATATCTCATAAGGTGTTGGTCAAACTCATTAGAGAGGGTCGAGGGTAGTAAGTTGCGGATAGTGTTTGATGATGAGTTGGTTAATAAAGTGGAGCTTGATGGTTAGTTGGGTACATATTCAAGGTTTGGGGAAGGCATCTTAGTCTGGTGTTTTATAAGAGAGATTAAATCTCAAATGGAGGCAGTCAACTCCTGAGCTGTCCATTTTGTCAGGCCATCTGGAGATATTATTTTTAGGTTTATATGAGCTAGGGGAGAATAAGGTTGAGGTGGATCTATTACGGAAGGTCTGGTTGAAGGGGTTGGGATTGTTGAGGGGCCAGTAGTTTCTGGCTATAGTGGGTTTGGGGTGTGATCAGATGAGGTGTTTTAGGCAGTGTGTTGGTATTGCAGGGTGTAGGGTGGCTGGATATATTGGTTTTATGGTGTGAGAGAGTGGTTCTATCTGTAATAGGTTGGGATTTGAGTCATGTTTTCCATCTTTAGAGATTAGCTAGTCCTCACTCACCGCACCACTGATGACGAGGTAGACTTCTAAACTCAAAGCTCGGCTCCTTAGTTTGACAACTGGTGAGTTTCCTACAAGACAAAGTAGAGGCCCGGGTTCCAGTGGAAAAACTCTAATACTTAAGTGAGGGCTCAGTTTATCTCGTAGAAATAGTTCGGTAATGAATAATTCAAAAAAGACCTCTTACTTGTGGTATTTTACCTCTATTTATAGATGGAAGATAGGGAAACAAACACTAAAGATGTTAGCAGATCTATGAGAATTGTCATGAGGTGCTAGAATCATATGAGAAAAGTGGCAAAAGTCAACTTACCAAGTCCACACAAAGGCTTGGTCAAAGATCTTTCTCAACAGTTCAGTATCTCGATCCTAGATAAAACAAATAGCTCGGTCTGAGCTATTGAAGTCTCGGTAAGAGATAGTGGTTTGGTTTAACTGCTTATTTCCAACCTATGATTTAACCTAAAGAATCGTTGACAGGGGATCAAGCAACCTAAAGAATAAACTAACCAACAAGCAATTGGGCAAAAGCCCCACTCTTAGATCTATTAACAATATTTAAGAATATACAAAAATTAAATAAACATAAAATAAGAATATATACATAAACATATTATATTATATTATTTATTTATAATAATTGATTTAAAAAAAATAACCATTTAACAAAGGCTACTGGGTTTTACAAATTATTATACAAAAATTTATATAAAGCTACCGGTACATGGAATTGTTATACCCAAGTACAGACAGGACTACTATCCATTCGGATTAAGCTCCTGAATTTATATCTGAGTTTCCATATGATATACCAATAATATATATATTTATATTTATATAATAAGGCTTTAAAGAAAATATATAAATTATACATAAATTTAAAATACATATTTCTGATACACCAGATCAAACTAAATTGCAGGTGCAGAGCATACTTATACAAAATAAACTTTAAAATACAACAAATAAATAACTTATAGGAGAGTTTTCAATGGGAGCGGAACAGAAATAGAAGAAAGTTTTTAGTGAAAAGAAAGGGAAAGGAAGACCTAAACTAGAGCTTGGAGTTCTTCAGAGCTTCTGGAGATGAGAGGGTTCTAAAAAAGTATCTTCAAGCTTTAGAAATAGCTTTCTTTTATAGACAGAGGGCTTTAGCTTTAAACTGTTATTTTCACATGCGATATTGTAGATGAATAGTAACCTATAATTGCTATTTATTTTACTGTATCTTCACGTGTCTGGAACTCTAGATGAATAATATCTTGTTGGTGGTACTATTTATTTTACTATGGAGAACTGTAGATGAACAGTTCTTCTAGCTTTATTGTTGATTTCTTCTGATAAATACCATAGATGAACAGTATTTTATCAGTGGACATTGATTTTATTGACTTTTTTTTAAACTGAAGGAATAAGGTTCCTTCTGCCTTTAATTTTCTGATGACCTTGTATCAGAGTCAAATTTTTTATTTTTATTTTTTTCCTTTTTCTTTTTTCTTTATTTTTATTTTTATTTTTCTTTTCTCTTTATTTTTTGTACGTTTTATCTTTATTGGAGACAAGAGACCATAATAATCGTCATCATTACTGGAGCAATAGTCTGAATCAGATGTTTTCTCAATGGAAGATGATATCATGGATGATTCAGAAGAGGAACGTGATTTTCTTTTGTTGGACTGAGTTTTAAATTTTTTAGAATGGACTTTATTAGATGTTCTAACAGAGCTAGTCTTACTGGGCTTTATGGGCTCAGAGGTTGAAGGAAGAGATTCAACTATCTGTTACATCAAGACTTTATAATCTTTCAGTTGACAAGAAGGGCTATATTTTGGGCTCTTTGGGCTTCAAAGGAAATAGCTAACTTTGGGTCAAAGCCACCATGGTTTCTCTTTAAAAGCTACTACTTTACTGTGTGCTCATAGGTAGAATTGCGAAAGGCATTGCACCATTTGATTTTAGTTCTTCTTAATACTACGGTTATATTGGTGTCTGATTGTATTGCAGTATCCCACCATAAGAGGAAGCAACCTCCAACTGCAGCTGCATCTTCATCTTCATCTTCTTCATCTTTGAAGAGAACTACTCTTCTGGCTAGGGGTTTCTTTCCGAAGAGGTATGTCAGCGATGAATCCCTTAATGCTCTTCATATTAGGGATAATTTTTATAGTTATGTTCAAAATCTTGGGTGGGAGAACCTAGTCTCCTTTAGACCTTTGCAATTTCAAGAGCTCACTTTAGAATTTTTAACATCTCTTAAGGTTGAAAGAGATTAACAAAAAATTTGCTCTAAGTTGAATTTTAAATTGCTTGGGAAATCATTTGTGGTTAGTATTGAGCAATTAAATGTTATATTTGGTTTCCATCAACACGGTGAAAGGTCTATACCTAAGGATTTTAAACAACAATTTGCTTGGGGAGCATTGGGCTCAGGAACTTATGTGGCCAAATCGGCCAAAGCAACTAAATTGAGTAATCCCGCTTTGAGGTATTTGCATTGCTTTATGTCCTGTGGATTCTTTGCTCGGAAGGAAAGTCCGGGTGTAGTGGAACTTAGTGAGCTCTTTTTCTTAGATTGTGCGTGTAATGCAATACCCATTAGTACTGGCTATTGGTTGGCAGATGTTTTTGATAGTGTGGCAAACAAAAAGAAGGGGGCTATTTGTATTGGAGGATTGGTTACCACATTGGCAACAGCCCTCCTTGATGATTTTGACCCGAGTACCTGTCGTATGACTAAAATTACGGGTAATGATTCATTGGATTTGGCCACACTAGAGAAGATGCATATGGTGGTGCACAGGGGAGGGGATTATATGATGGCTTCATCTGAGCCAGAAGTACCGGGGGGCAGACAAAAGAGAACACAAGTCCAGGAGGAGTCCGACTCGGATTCTCTTGATTTGGAAGAAGATGCTCCGGCCCCGAATAATCAGGAGATACTTAATAGGATAGAGGCACTGGAGAGCAAGGTAGATCATAACCATGCTGCGGTCTTGCAACAGTTGGACCAAATCAATAGCATCCTTGCTAAGATTCTGAGTCTTCATCCTTCGGCTGCTTCATCATCACATCCTCCTTCACCATAGATTACATTGGCTAAAATCTTTTGAGAGAATTCCTTACTTTCTTGTGTTTAGTTATAGCATATTTGTGTTGTTATTTTTCGTTTTTGTTTTTAATGTTAACATTTTATATTTTGGACATTTTATTTTATATATTGTATTTTGTTTTTGAACATTTACTGTTTGTGATGAAAAGGTAGAGTTTGTCTCACAAAGGAACGATGGAAAACAAGTTGTACCTTCACTCTTTTTCTTTATTATCCTTGTTTACATTGAGGACAATGTAATTTATAAGTGTGGAGTAATCTTTAAGCTTTCCTTTAATTCTTGTTTTGTTTGTCGTTGTGTGTTATATTGTGCGTTGTGCATGGCATAATTGTTGAAAACTTATTGACTTTTCTGTGATTCTAGAATTATATTTGAGACTTTAGTATCAGCATAGAGATTAGCATTTGAATTCATTCAGGATCAATTTTCACATTCTGCAATTCATGACATATAAATCTTTGAGAACCCACCTTTATGAGTTTTGAGCCTTATAGATTGAATATTATTGTCAATTAATTTTCTTTTCTTAAATGTGCACCTTCATGATCTTGCATCTCTAGAGCTTGCTTTTGCATACTAATTGAACTCACATTATGATTTAATCTCAAGTTGTAAAATGATGAAGGCAAATTAGGTTATCCCTTTAGCTTAAAAAGACCTCCCTTAATTATGAATTCCTTAGTGAGCCAAGTTGAGCCTGTGACTTTTTCTTGATTGATCAACACAATTCACAACTCAACATTTTCTTATTATCATCATACCTGCATTAAGGAATGGAGTTTCTTATGATATGACAATAGGGTGGTTTAATTCATAAGTGTGGGGTAAGCAATTTAATGAAAAAAAAATAGTATTGCTTTAGTAAGATTTGGGGCTGAAATGCATACTTTGCATATTGTATTTGACTAAGAGTCGGTTATTCTTTTCCTCTACATTTTAAGCTAGATGTTCCATGCAATTTTATATTTTGTATATATATATATAATAATAAAATAAAAAATAATATAAAAGAAAATAAAAGAGAAGATATATATATATATATATATATATACAAAATTCATATATTTTCTAGCATTAGTCATCAAAGAGGAAAATCGACTCATGTACTTTTCTTTAAGTATGCAAGTATGTGAGATTATCAAGGGTTGGTGAATATGCCATTTGAGGGAGCTATGAGTTTCTGAGCAAGAGTATTGTCTAATTTAGATACTCCATTTCTTGATGTTCCAGCTTAAATGTCTTTTCTCACACCTTCACCTTAGCCCCATTACATCCAAATAAAAGACCTTTGGATTCTTTCTTGAGAAAATCAGTGAGAGAGATTGGATATTTAAGCAAGTTTATGGCAGTATGCAGTCATGAGTGGTTTGAGTGAATTAACCTTTGAAATCGAGTGAAACACTTAGATGAGAGATGAGATTTGTATGTCTGGATTAATGAATGAGTTAAGAAAATCTTGATTGAAGTAAATTGATATTATTTATGGCTGAGTCTTAAAGGATTTCATCTTATATACTGGAATTATAGTTAAAGTTGTTTGAGTTTTTAATTTATGCCATGTGAATTTGCTTGAGGACAAGCAAAGTTTTAAGTGTGGGGTAGTTGTTTTATTAGTTTTTGTCGTAGAATTGTATCTTATTTATTATGATGATTATTGTTTTCTTTAGGTATTTTGGTAGTTTTTAATCTGTTTATTTAGTGTTTTCATCAATTTTGGTAGTTTTAATTTATTTCAGTGTTTATGTCATTTTTGTTCTAGTTTTTAGTGTGGTGTTTATGTGTTATTAGTTAATGTTTATTTGATTTTTGTTTAAAGTTTGTTTAAGTGTTTGTTTTAGGTTAATATGCAAATTATTTCCTTGGAAGAAAGAATAGCATGAAGCAAAGGGCAAAACCAAGGAACCAAGAGAGAAGGAAAATTTGGGCAGTAACTGACACACTCAGGTGACACGGCCAAGCCACTGGCCGTGTCACATGACACAGCCAGGAGCTTGGCCGTGTCCCACACTTAGCCAAGGAAGAAACCAAAGAAAGAAGAACAAAGAACGAAGAGAGCAGTAGGTGACACACTCAGGTGACACGGCCAGGAGCTTGGCCGTGTCACACTCCATTCCAAAGAAGCATATATGAAGCAGAAGCGGACACATTCAGTGACACGGCCAAGCCACTGGCCGTGTCACTCCATGGACTAAAGGAAGAAAGAAAATGCGGATTTTTGGAGTGAGGTTTCGTATAAATAAGAGAATTAGGGTTTTATTGAGAGGAGATTTTCTGATTAGCCGTCAAACATTAGCTTTAGGTTTCCATTTTGTTTTCTTTTGGATTTTTGATTGCACTTTGATACAAACAGTCTAGATTAAACCCTAGCCCTTTCTATTAAGTGAATCAATATATCAGCTCAGTTTACTTTTATTGTTTTAAACTCCAATCGATCTGTTTTCATTAGTTGTTAGCAATTTAAATTTATTATAATTTGTTATTTGCAACCTGATAATCAATTAGCTTATCTAGCTTCCTTGTGAGACGACCTTGAGGTGTTCACCATGATACTACAGCAGCCTCGTATACTTGCGAGTGTAGTTCTAGTAGTGTTAATTAGAGTGCAACAAGTTTTTGGCGCCGCTGCCGGAGAAGCTAATTGGCGTAATTGTTTATTAGGCATAAATATTTTAGGTTATTTTTCATTGTTTACTTTTGATTTTATTTGTCTTTTGCTTTTAATAATTTCTTTTTCCAGAAATTTTGTTTATGCAAGGCAGGAGATCACTCAGAGGAGAGCTGCAGTTATTCCAGAAATTCAGAGAGTGAAAAGGAGCAGAGAAGAGTTTGAACTGTACACCGGATTTGATACAGAGGAGGACACTTCTAATTTTGAGTCGAATACTGCACAATCTACCAATATGGGAGAAGAAAGGCAAAGAACTATGAGAGATTTTGCTAGACCTGTCATTGGAACTTCCACATCTTGTATAAGATTGACGGATGCAGCAAGAAATTATGAGTTGAAGAACATCCATTACAACATGCTGCCATCATTCTATGGAGTTCCAAATGAAGATCCTTTGAACTTTATTCGGAATTTCTACTCCACCCTCAACACATTCCCATTGGGAGGATTAACAGAGGACCAGTTGAGGATGAGATGTTTTCCGTATACATTGAAGGATAGGGCAAAGAGCTGGCTTACAATGTTGCCTGAAAATTCTTTGACAACTTGGGAGCAAGTTTATAACAAGTTTATGGGCAAGTTTTATTCACATCAGAAGACAGCTGAATTGAGAGGGAAAATAGCTACATTCTCTCAATTTGAAGGAGAGCCATTTCATGAGGCTTGGGACAGGTTTAAGATGTTATTGATCCAGTGTCCACACCATCACTACCCACTTCAGCTTCTGAATCAGTTTTTCTACGATGGTCTAACCCAACAATTTCAGAACACTGTTGATAACGCAGCTGGGGGAGCTATGGGAGAAAAGACAGCAGATGAAACTTATGAAATTTTTGAAATGTTGGGAGCTAATTCTCAACAGAAAAGTGTAAGAGGAAGAAGTAAAGGGGTGAATCAATTGGAAGCCAACAGTGAGATGGTCAATCAGATAGCTGAACTGACAAGGCAAGTGCAGATGCTGAACATGAAGAATAATACTTCTTCATCCACTCAAGAAGTGTGGAATTTGTGGAACTTTCGGGCATGGAGCAAATATATGCCCCTCCGTATATGAGTCTTATGAAAATGAAGCTGAGCAAGTCAATGCTATGGGGGGATATCAACCAAGGGCCCGGAATGATCCTTACTCAAATACTTTCAATCCTGGTTGGCGGAATCATCCAAATTTTTCCTGGGCAACAAATAATTCTCAACAACCTTTCCATTTGCTCCAGAGACAAAACCAACCGCAGGGTCAATCTTCAAATCAAGGGTAGCCTAAGACAGAGAGTTTGGAGGATAGTTTACAGGCCTTTATCCAAGTCAATGCTAAGAATCAAGAGATGACTAACAAAAGGCTGGATTCATTACAAGCATCTTTTAAGAAAGTGGAGACCCAAGTGGGCAACTTGCACAACAGATACAGATTCAACAAAAAGGGAAATTTTCGAGTCAACCTGAGCAGGCACAATCAGTGACTGTTATTAGAAGTGGCAAGATAATAAACAATAATGTTGAAAATAATTCTGTGAATGCAGGTGATCAAAAGAATAAAAAGGAAGGAGAACCAGAGGACAAAGGTGCTGGAGAAAGATCAATGGAGAAATCCCCTTCATCAGATTTACACAAGGCAAGTAACCCTTACCGGCCACCTATACCATTCCCTAGCAGGTTGAAGAATGATAAACAAGATAAGCAATTTTTGGACATCTTCAACATGCTGTCTAAGGTAAGTATTAACTTACCCTTACTTGAAGCAATAAAGAACATGCCAGCTTATGCCAAATTCTTCAAGGAACTGAACACAAAGAAAAAGAGGTATAAGCCAAATGAAAAGGTGATAGTGTCAGAGGTAGCTAGTGCTGTTTTGCAGCATAAACTACCTCCGAAGCTAAAGGATCCTGGTAGTTTCATAATTCAAATTACTATGGGTAATGGAAAGGGGACTGATGGCATGTGTGATTTAGGAGCTAGTATAAATTTGATGCCGTATTCTATGTATCTTGAATTAGAACTTGGGGAACTTAAACCTACCAAAATGGTGTTGCAATTAGCTGACAGATCTCTTAGATTCCCGAAAGGGGTTATAGAAGATGTTTTTGTTAAGGTAGGTGGGTTGATAGTACCTGTGGATTTCATAGTTCTTAACATGGAAGGAAGTAACCCTACACCATCCGCAAACACTATTCTACTGGGTACGCCTTTTATGGCAACTACCAACACCTTGATAGATGTTAAAAATGGTAAATTGTCAATGACTGTCTTGGGACAAACGGTTGAATTTTCTATTTTTAACACTTCTTCCATTCCTACAACTGCATTATATGAGGATTGCTCTTTAATTGATTGTATTGATGCAGTTGTTTTAGATGTTTTCTTGCAGACAGGTTCCTCGGATACATTGGAGCTGGCACTGACCTTAGATTGTGGTTTGAAAATTTTTTATTCAGAAATTGCCAGTTGCCTTGAGACCTTAAAGAGTGCTGAAATAGAGGAACTTAAGGAGGACCCAATATTTGAACTTCCCTCCATCCAAACGGAAGAGAAGAATCGTTCACTTGAGTTAGAACTAAAAAAGTTACCTAAAAATCTGAAATATGTGTTTTTAGGAGATCACAACACCTTACATGTGATAATATCTAGCGAATTGAGTGAAGGGGAGGAGATGAGGTTGGTGAGTGAGCTAAAAAGATTGAAAAGAGCAATAGGATGGGGATTGAGTGACATCAAAGGTATTAGCTCTTCAATGTGCATGCATAGAATCACCTTAGAAGAGGGAGCTAAACCTGTGAGGGAGACCCAAAGGCGCCTTAACCCAAACATGAGTGAAGTGGTTAAGAAGGAAGTGCTCAAATTGCTTAATGAAGGGGTGATATATCTAATAGCTAATAGTGAGTGGGTGAGCCCAGTACATGTAGTGCCTAAGAAATCTGGAATCACTGTGGTGAAAAATGAAAATAATGAATTGGTTCCTACTAGGACTACTACTGGGTGGAGAATGTGTATCGATTATAGGAAGTTGAACAATGCCACAAAGAAAGACCATTTCACTCTTCCTTTTATTGATCAGATGTTGGATAAACTTTCTGAACACTCACATTATTGCTTTTTGGATGGACTTTCAAGTTATTATGAGGTGCCGATATCACCAGAGGATCAATCCAAGACTACTTTTACTTGCCCTTTCGGGACTTATGCATTTCGGCGTATGCCATTTGGCTTGTGCAATGCACCTGCAACTTTTCAAAGATGCATGATGTCTGTCTTCACAGACATGATAGATGATTTTATTGAGGTATTTATGGATTTTTGGTAGTTCTTTTGATAATTGCCTCAATAAACTTGTTCTTGTGCTTGAGAGATGCATTGAATGTAACCTTACTTTGAGTTGGAAAAAGAGTCATTTCATGGTTACTCAGGGCATTGTATTAGGTCATGTTGTGTCGAGTAAAGGGATTGAGGTGGATAAGGCTAAGGTAGAATTGATTGCTAAGTTACCCCCACCTACCTCTGTTAAGGGAATAAGAAGTTTTCTAGGGCATACAGGTTTTTACCGGAGGTTTATTAAGGATTTTTCCAAAATAAGCCAACCATTGTGCCACTTGCTGGGAAAAGATGTTCCATTTGAGTTTACTGCACAATGCATGCAAGCCTTTAATTCCCTTAAGGAAAAATTGACTAGTGCACCAGTGATTGTAGCTCCTATTTGGTCTTTACCTTTTGAAATTATGTGTGATGCCTCTAATCATGCCGTAGGAGCAGTTCTTGGGCAAAGGGTTGATAAATTTTTGAGAGTAATATATTATGCTAGCTTGACCCTGAATAGTGCGCAAATGAATTACACAACAACTGAAAAAGGAAATGTTAGTTGTTGTTTTTGCCTTAGATAAGTTTAGAGCATATTTAATTGGGTTGAAAATTATTGTGCATTCTGATCATGCGGCTCTAAAATATCTTTTGACAAAACAACATGCTAAACCGCACTTAATTAGATGGGTGTTATTACTGCAAGAATTTGATTTTCAAATCAAGGATACTAAGGGAAGTGAGAATGTTGTAGCTGATCATTTATCTAGATTACCCTTCTTTAGTGAAAATCTTGCATCTGATAGCATCCATAAAAATTTAGAAGCATTTCCTGATGAGCAGTTGTTTGTGGTAATTAATGCACCTTGGTTTGCAGATATTGCTAACTATCTTGCTTGTGGTATATTGCGTTCTAACATATCATTTCAGGAAAAGAAAAGGTTTTTGCACGTGAGTAAATTTTATTTTTGGGATGAACCTTACCTATTCTGGATATGCAAAGATGAGATAGTTCGCAGGTGTGTATCTGAGGAAGAACAACTGAGTGTTCTTCAATTTTGTCATGACCTTCACTGTGGTGGTCATTTTAGAGGAAGAAAGACTGCAGAAAAGGTGCTTCAAAGTGGTTTTTACTGGCCTACTCTATTCAAAGATGCTCAAGAGTATTGTAAGCATTGTGACCGCTGTCAAAGAGTGGGTAACATTGGGAGGAGGAATGAAATGCCCCTTCAATCGTATATTGTTGTTGAACTGTTTGATGTGTGGAGAATAGACTTTATGGGTCCTTTTCCCAAGTCTTTTGGTTATGAATATATTTTAGTTGCTGTTGATTATGTTTCAAAATGGGTGGAGGCAATCCCCACCCGTACTAATGATGCTAATGTGGTTGTTAAATTTGTGAAGGAAAATATTTTTAGCAGATTTGGCACGCCAAGAGTGATAGTCAGTGATGGGGAAAGTCATTTTTGCAACAAACGTTTTGAGAAATTAATGCACAAATCTAGTGTGAAACACAAGGTGGCGACCCCATACCATCCATAGACTTCTGGACAAGTTGAAACATCCAACAAGCAAATAAAAGGAATTCTGGAGCAAACAGTCAACTTATCAAGGAAGATTTGGGCGAGTAGATTGCATGATGCATTGTGGGCATATCGGACTGCTTTCAAGACTCCTTTGGGTATGAGTCCATACCGATTGGTTTTTGGTAAGGCTTGTCATTTACCAGTGGAGTTGGAACACAAAGTGTATTGGGCAATCAAGACTCTGAATTTAGACTTGGACAAGGCAAAGAGAGAACGTTTTTTGCAAATTTCAGAGTTAGATGAACTGAGGAATGAGGCATATGAGAGTTCCAGAATTTATAAGGATCACACTAAAGCACTTCATGACAAAATTATAGTGCGAAAGACATTGAGCCTAGGTATGAAAGTTTTGCTTTTTAATTCTCATCTCCGTCTGTTTCCAGGAGAACTCAAGTCTCAATGGAGTGGTCCTTTCGAGATAACTCAGGTATATCCTTCTGGTGCCATAGAATTGCTTAACTCTCAAACAAATGAGACTTTTAAAGTAAATGGATAGAGAGTTAAACCATATAATGAAGGATTCCAAGAAGTAAGGATCATCGATAGCACTTTGATCTACGATCCTTAAGTCTTGCAGTAATGTCCAACTATATGACATTAAAGAAGTGCTATATGGGAGGCAACCTATCGGTTTGCATTTCTTTTCATAGTTGTAATTTTATATTCATCAATTTTGATTTTATGTTTGGTTTAAATAAATAAAACGAGTGCTTTGATCAGTTTTTATTTTTCTAATGTGTTTCAGGGTTAATCAAAGAAGAGGATTGCATTTCTTTGAGATTTGGTGGTATAAAATAATATATATATATATATAAAGTCAAATGGCAGTGAGTGACACGGCCACTTGACACGGCCAAGCCTTGACACGGCCAAGCCACTGGCCTTGTCAAGCCAACCCTAAAAACACCATTTTACACAGCCCCTGACACGGCCAACAAGCTTGGCCGTGTCACATGGGACACGGCCAAGCTTCACGCAAAATCTCTTTTCTTTGTTTTGCAATCCCTTTGTTCACAGTGTCTAACACACCCATGGGACACGGCCAAGTCACTGGCCGTGTCCCTCCAAACACATCAGACACGGCCAAGCTCACCCAAGCTTGGTCGTGTCCCTTCAATTTTAAACTTTAAAAACACGGTTTTATCACCTTTTGTTCATTCCAATCCCTAATTTTGTTTTTGCTTCCTTTCGCTCTCTCGACTTCTCTCTCACAAAACCTCCATTGTTGTTTTCCAAACTCCCATCAATTCTCAATTTTCTTCACCAAAACTGAAATTAATCCTTTCAATCTTCTTCTTCTCTCATAAAAAATCAATTTAATCGGTTTAAGTTTCAAATTTTTTCAGATCTTTCAATATGCCAAGAACGAAGATGGTGTCCCACCATAAGAGGAAGCGACCTCCAACTGCAGCTGCATCTTCATCTTCATCTTCTTCATCTTTGAAGAGAGCTGCTCTTCTGGCTAGGGGTTTCTTTCCGACAAGGTATGTCAGCGATGAATCCCTTAATGCTCTTCATATTAGGGATAATTTTTACAGTTATGTTCAAAATCTTGGGTGGGAGAACCTAGTCTCCTTTAAACCTTTGCAATTTCAAGAGCTCACTTTAGAATTTTTAACATCTCTTAAGGTTGAAAGAGATGAACAAAAAATTTG
The DNA here is from genome assembly GCA_947685225.1 of Garcia nutans. Lineage (NCBI taxonomy): Eukaryota > Viridiplantae > Streptophyta > Magnoliopsida > Malpighiales > Euphorbiaceae > Garcia > Garcia nutans. The sequence goes on from CANTUV010000008.1 coordinate 58,710,127, forward strand.
CTCTAAGTTGAATTTTAAATTGCTTGGGAAATCATTTGTGGTTAGTATTGAGCAATTAAATGTTATATTTGGTTTCCATCAACACGGTGAAAGGTATGTACCTAAGGATTTTAAACAACAATTTGCTTAGGGAGCATTGGGCTTGGGAACTTATGTGACCAAATCGGACAAAGCAACTAAATTGAGTAATCCCGCTTTGAGGTATTTGCATCGCTTTATATCCTGTGGATTCTTTGCTCGGAAGGAAAGCCCGAGTGTAGTGGAACTTAGTGAGCTCTTTTTCTTAGATTGTGCGTGTAATGCAATACCCATTAGTACCGGCTATTGGTTGGCCGATGTTTTTGATAGTGTGGCAAACAAAAAGAAGGGGGCTATTTGTATTGGAGGATTGGTTACCACATTGGCAACAGCCTCCTTGATGATTTTGACCCGAGTACTTGTCGTATGACTAAAATTATGGGTAATGATTCATTGGATTTGGCCACACTAGAGAAGATGCATATGGTGGTGCACAAGGGAGGGGCTTATATGATGGCTTCATCTGAGCCAGAAGTACCGGGGGGCAGACAAAAGAGAACACGAGTCCAGGAGGAGTCCGACTCGAATTCTCTTAATTTGGAAGAAGATGCTCCGGCCCTGGATAATCAGGAGATACTTAATAGGATAGAGGCACTGGAGAGCAAGGTAGATCGTAACCATGCTGCAGTCTTGCAACAGTTGGACCAAATTAATAGCAACCTTGCTAAGATTCTGAGTCTTCATTCTTCGGCTGCTTCATCATCACATCCTCCTTCACCGTAGATTACATTGGCTAACATTTTATATTTTGGACATTTTATTTTATATATTGTATTTTGTTTTTGAACATTTGCTGTTTGTGATGAAAAGGTAGAGTTTGCCTCACAAAGGAACGATGGAAAACAGGTTGTACCTTCACTCTTTTTCTTTATTATCCTTGTTTCCATTGAGGACGATGTAATTTATAAGTGTGGGGTAATCTTTAAGCTTTCCTTTAATTCAATTTTTGTTTGTCGTTGTGTGTTATATTGTGCTTTGTGCATGGCATAATTGTTGAAAACTTATTGACTTTTCTGTGATTCTAGTATTATATTTGAGACTTTAGTATCAGCATAGAGATTAGCATTTGAATTCATTCAGGATCAATTTTCACATTCTGCAATTCATGACATATAAATCTTTGAGAACCCACCTTTGTGAGTTTTGAGCCTCATAGATTGAATATTATTGTCAATTGATTTTCTTTTCTTAAGTGTGCACCTTCATGATCTTGCATCTCTAGAGCTTGCTTTTGCATACTAATTGAACTCACATTATGATTTAATCTCAAGTTTTAAAATGATGATGGCAAATTAGGTTATCCCTTTAGCTTAAAAAGACCTCCCTTAATTATGAATTCCTTAGTGAGACAAGTTGAGCCTGTGACTTTTTCTTGATTGATCAACACAATTCACAACTCAACATTTTCTTATTATCATCATACCTGCATTAAGGAATGGAGTTTCTTATGATATGACAATAGGGTGGTTTAATTCATAAGTGTGGGGTAAGCAATTTAATGAAAAAAAAATAGTATTGCTTTAGTAAGATTTGGGGCTGAAATGCATACTTTGCACATTGTATTTTGTAACACCCCATCTTAGCTTATGTTCATAGACCAAGATGGAATGCTATTTTGTGATATTCGAGTCTTGGTTCTATACTTAGTCAATTTATAATACACATTTTACAAAAATTTTGCCAGAGTTTCCCCTATAATTGGTGGTCCCAAGTGTCGCCAAAACTGAATTTTTTTATTTAATAAAAATATTTTTTTTTCTCAACCAATCAATCTCAATCAATCTCAAACACTTCTATAGTCGACCTCCTTATATCCTCCACCAAAACCTGCATTAAAATTTCACACTTCACACACATCCATACACACTAATTCATACCAACATACAGTAATTAATATACTTAGCACATGTACTTTGGTCTTTTACTAGTCATACATACAATTCTTAGTTTATGCTAACATACGTACATGCCATTCTAGTTATATTACTTATAATAAATTTCTACCCGAAAAGTTGCCAACACCAGCTGCTCGGGACACTGCAGAAAACAGCTTCTCGCTCAACCTACGAGTTTAGAAAAGAAAACTAAACTCGCTAAGTGTTTGCTTAGTGGGTACTTAAATCATTGCATTAAATAAATAAATTAAAAGAGTAATTAAAAACATGCATTTGAATACTTTAAATAAATGAATAAGATCTAAACATAATGATAAAAGATTAAATCCCATATTCTGAATTTAGAAATTACTCATTTTGCTTTTATCAATTTAGGTGCTCTACTGGTTTAACAGAACGTCAGCGGATAAGGAAGGGTCATGATAAACATATCTCATCATGATCATATTTCATTATCTTTCATCATAATTCTTGCACATGTGCCAGTGGCCATTATCAATTAATCATTGATCATGTCATGGTAATCATCAGCCTTCAGCCGGAATATCATATCATGTCATAAGCAGTACTGCAGTAATAGTATGATGCATCATATCCTTATCTCAAGGGTTTTGACATACCAAGTAGAGCATAAATAATTTATTAATTACTTTGGTCATGATATTCAATAAGTCATGATTTTTCCATAATGCATATATTACTAGGATAACTTCTCATGATGCCTTTCTGATTATTCCAAACCCCTTTCGTGTCATTTTAAATGATATAACGTCAATCTATATCATAATTTTAAAGTTTTAACACATTTAGAAAAATGACCAACTGAATAGTAGCGCGGCGCGTAAAATCGGCGACGCAATGGCGCGACTACTACATGATAACATCTGTTTTTACTGCTGAAAATCAGTCAACTTTAGCAACAGTTTTGACCAAGTAAAAAAATTTATTTTTGGCTGAAATTTTTCAGGAAAACCCCTTCATAAGTTAACTAAATGCATGTAAAATTTCGTCAAAAAATTCCTTTGTTTGCCCCCTCAACGGACTGCCCAAAATGAAAGCTGCAGAATGGTGCCCAAAAGGGACCATTCGGCCCAACTTTCAAAACTTGAGGGAAATTCATTTTTTTCTTGCAAAATTAAGTTTTAGACTCCTTTTGTGATACCATGGAAGGACTAAAGGTCCCTCTTTCAAAAATCAAACCAAAGAGATGACTAAAAGTTAGTCAAAGTTTATGGACAATTAACACAAATTGGGCTAGTTTGTTTTATTATTATTTTTTTATTCTCTTCACTATCAATTAACTAAAAATGACTAGAAGGCACTTTCCCACATATTTACCACACATAATAACATCATTTGAAAGCCATTTCAAAAGTACCATAATGCAAAATATGTGAATTAATTGAAAAGGACAATTATTTAAGTACCAAACCTTAATTCTTTTCACTTGTTTCTAGTTCTTTTATGCCTTCTTTGCTTCCTCCTCTCTCACTCCTTGATTTTCTATAATTTTCATAAAGTTCATGTCAAGAACATAATAAAATTTAAGTGATTCATGCCTTATTTTGCTAACTAATACTACTAGTCATCCTTTTTATCATTAATCTTATATGTGCAAATCATCTCTTTCACTTCCTCTTCAACTTCTTAAATTTTCTATAATCATCATATTTATTCTTTCATTTGTATCCTACAAATAATATAACCAATGAAAGAAATAAGACCATAGATGAATTTCCTTACCTTGGAATTGGTAACTTTCTTCTAAACTTTTACCTAGAAACTTGGAAATTCCTTAAATTTTTTTTTTGTTGGAGGCCACGGCCTTTGCTTGGAGAAGGAGAAGGTGATTTGGATTTTTGTATTCTAGAGATTTCAAGAACATGGATTATATATGTACACATTTGTACATATAAATTTATTTCCCTTTTTTTTTTATGGATGGGATTTTGCCAAAACAAAAGGTTAAATGAATAAGGTTGCAACATGTGTCCTTCTTTGCCTTTTTATCATTTGGATGGGATTTTGCCAAAACAAAAGGTTAAATGGATAAGATTGCAACATGTGTCCTTCTTTGCCTTTTTATCATTTGGTCCTTGACTTTTAGTCTATATCTAAATTGGTGCTTGGTTGGTGGAATGACCATAATGCCCCCTTCAGTTAAAAATTTACCATATCTTTCAGACCGAGCAATTTCATGATGCATAAAATATACCGTCGTGCTCCTTTCGACCCCTAGTCCTCATTTCTAATATTTATTCTTGATTCCCAGTCAATTTATAAAAATTACACTTATGCCCTTGACTTTCGTAAGAATTCCCTTTAGGTTCTTACGTGATTCGGGTCTCCTCTCGAGTCCGTTCGTTGATATCGATCATTGTAGGATCCTCCCGCTTGCTTCTGGTACCTTTATATGCCTTGTTTTCCTGTGTATAAATTATTATTGCATATTGACGAAAATACCCTTGGTCGAAAATCCACTATATCTCCCAAACCGTGCATTTCCGGGAAAAACCGTGGCATTCTGTTGCGACCCAATTTCCCTCTACTTTTCATCCTTGGGGTCTGTTATAGGCACTATTAAGGACTTCCGGAATGACTTTTGATAATTACGGCCACCTCCACAAAACTTTGCAATCTTTTCAAATAGGTCCTTTCAGTTCTACAGAACTTCCCTTCACTTCGCGATCTTGAGTAGCTTCTCGGGATGGTTCCTCTTACTGTACATGGACGTACTGTACATATGTATAAGTTGGGTCGTGACATTTCTTCCCCTCTAAAATTTAGGCTTCGTCCCGAAGCTGGTCAGTTGTAAACAAGTGCGGGTATTGCTGCTTCATAGTTTCTTCTCTTTCCCAGGTTGCCTCTTCTATCTTATGATTTCTCCACAATACCTTAACCAGATGAATTTTCTTATTTCTCAATTCTTTAACCTCTCGTGATAAAATCTTTACTTGTTCCTCTTCATAAGTCAAGTCGGGCTGGACCTCGATATCTTGTATCTTGATGACGTGTGCAGGGACTGAACGATATCGTCGTAACATCGAAACATGAAAAACATTATGTATCCTGTCCAGTTCGGGTGGTAGGGCTAGCCGATAAGCTACTGGGCCTATACGTTCAATGACTTCGTACGGTCCAATGAATCTGGGACTTAACTTGCCTTTCTGCTTAAATCTCAGTACTTTCTTCCATGGAGAAACTTTAAGGAAAACTTTGTCCCCTACTGCAAATTCTATGTCTTTTCGTTTCAGGTCTGCGTACGACTTCTGTCTATCTGATGCAACCTTTAGTCTGTCTCGAATGATGTCAACTTTCTTCTGAGTCTCCTTCACAATGTCGGGTCCAAGAACTTTTTCCTCACTTAGTTCTGTCCAACATACTAGCGTTCTGCACTTTCTTCCGTACAATGCTTCATAGGGTGCCATCTGTATGCTGGATTGGTAGCTGTTGTTATATGCGAATTCCATTAGGCTTAGGTACTTATCCCAGTTGCCTTTAAACTCCATAACACATGCTCTCAACATGTCCTCCAAAATCTGAATTACTCTTTCAGATTGCCCATCCGTTTGAGGATGGAAAGTAGTGCTATAGCTTGCTTGGGTTCCGAGGGCCGTTTGGAGCTTTCTTCAAAAGTTTGAAGTGAACCGTGGATCTCTGTCTGAAATAATAGATGTCGGGACTCCATGCAATCTTACAATCTCTTTGGCGTATATTTCTGCCAACTTATCCATTGAGTAGTCCATTCGCACAGGCAGAAAATGAGCTGACTTAGTTAATCGATCGACAATTACCCATACAGCGTCATGTTTATCTCTCGTCATTGGCAGTCCTGTGACGAAATCCATAGTTATGTGATCCCATTTCCATGTCAGAATTGTAATTGGCTGTAATAGTCCTGATGGCACTTGATGTTCTGCTTTCACTTGCTGGCATGTCAAACACTTGGTTACGAAATCTACGATGTCTCTCTTCATTCCTAGCCACCAATAGAATTTCTTTAAGTCTTGGTACATTTTTGTAGCCCCTGGGTGCATTGCGTAAGGACTACTATGGGCTTCCTGAAGAATCTTCTTCTTTATATCTCCTGTTGCTGGTATTACTGTCCGACTTTCGTAATATAAACTGCCGTCTCTTGAAATTTGAAACTTTGTACTTTTTCCTTCTTGTACTTGCTTGATCCATTTTTGGACTTGTTTATCTTTTTTTTTTTTTGTGCTTGGTGGATTTCCTGAAAAAGCATGGGTCGTGTTTGCATTTCTGCTAGCAGTGCTCCTTCTTCTGTTGGCATCAAACTGATCCTCATAGCACTTAAGGCTTACATTGATTTCCTACTAAGTGCGTCAGCCACGGCGTTCGCCTTTCCTGGATGATAGTTTATGACATAGTCATAATTCTCCAAAATTTGGATCCATTTCCTTTGTCGCAAATTGAGGTCCTTTTGTGTTGGTAGATACTTCAAGCTTTTGTGATCCGTATAAATGTAGCATTTTTCTCCATACAGGTAATGTCTCCATGTCTTGAATGCCAATACAATAGCCGCCAATTCTAAATCGTGTGTTGGATAATTCTTCTCGTATGGTTTAAGTTGCCGGGAAACATATGCGACCACTTTATCTTCTTGCATGAGTACACAACCTAGGCCAATGTGCAATGCATCGCTGTATATCACAAAGTCCTTACCGGACACTGGTTGCGTGAGTATCGGGGCATTTGTTAGCTTTTCTTTCAGTTTCTCGAAGCTTCTTTGACATTCATCTGTCCACTGAAATCTAGCATTCTTCTGAAGCAACTTGGTCATTGGGGCGGCGATAATGGAAAATCCTTTCACAAATCGTCGATAGTATCCTGCAAATCCTAGGAAACTTCTCACTTCTGTTACTGTCCTTGGCGGTTTCCAATCCAAAATAGCTTCTATTTTCTTAGGATCCACTCTGATGCCCTCTGCAGATACAATGTGTCCCAAGAATGTCACTTTTTCCAGCCAAAATTCACACTTACTGAGCTTGGCATATAGTTGTTTTTCTCTCAATGTTTGCAATATAATACGGAGGTGTCGATCGTGCTCTTCTTTGTTCTTTGAATAAACAAGAATGTCGTCTATAAACACCACTACGAATTGGTCGAGGTACGGATGGAAAATTCGATTCATCAAATCCATAAATACTACTGGTGCGTTTGTAGTAGTTTTATTTAATATTAATAGTTTTATTTAATATTAATAGTTTTATTTAATATTAATTCATTCTTTTTTACTACCATAAAAAAGGTTTTTAGGTACTTAAAATGTTCATCTAAGGTTGTAGAACATATTAATACATCATCTATGTATACTATACAGAATGTAGTGTATGGATTAAATATATTATTCATTATTTTCTGAAATTTAGATGGTGCATTCTTTAAACCAAAAGGCAAAACATTCCATTCATACTGTCCAAATAAAACAGTGAATGCAGTTTTATACCTATCTTTAGGATTAATATGAATTTGCCAAAAATCAGATTTTATATCAAATTTGCTAAAAATGTTTGCTTTATATAATCTACTTAATAAATCTTTTTTATTAGGAATAGAATACCTAATCTATTTTAAAATTTTATTTAATGTTTTATAATTTATTACTAATCTAGGGGGCTCATCTTTCTATTTTAGATACCTTATTCATATAAAATATTGCACAAGACCATGAGCTACTAGATTTAGTAATTAATTTTTTATTTTCTAAATTAGTTATTTCTTTTTTATAGAATTCAATCATATCGGGCACCATTTGAATGGGTCGGACTTTAGTTGTAATAGACTTTTCATCAATGCCTATCTCATAAGGTAAATCAACCATGTGCTATTTTTTATTCCAGAATGCATTTGGAATATCAACACATAATTCCTTTTCAATTTGAAGCTTTAATTTATTAATTTTATTTTTTGTAACTTTAGTTTTTAATTGTTCATTTATTTTTTATAAATAAAAATTATTTTTAAATTATAAAGTTATTTAGACTTTACTTTCATTAGTGCATTTATTTGTAGTTCATAGATTGAACAAGCTTTAAGCAAATTTAGATTTTTCATTTTAGATTTTTCTATAAATGAAAAAATATTTTTTTTGGTTTTTATTTTAAATCTTACATTGTCATCTTTTACAGAATATGATGTAATTAAATTCATAAATTGAGTTTCTGAGATCATCATATGATACATTTCATTAGTCAAAATAAACATGTTTTTTAGTTCTAAATTTTTATCAATTATTGAAGCTTCTATTTTATCAATAATATTTAATTTAGATTTATTTGTAGTTGATAATTTTTTATTTATTTTTCACTAAAATTTTTTAGGAACTAAGCTAGATTTAATACAGTTTAAATATACTCTTGTATCAAATAAGGCTATAGTTTCTATATTATAATTATTTAAAAATTTAAATTTTATTTTTATTAAATATTTTATTGATCTAATTTCCTGTAATATAAAAATTATATTATCATAAATTTTATCTTTACTCAATATACTAATTTCATTATTATTATTATTAATTTTTTCTTTATTTATTTGTTCAATATTTTCTTCACCTTCTTTCTTTTTTCTTCTTCTTCTTTAAAAGAAGTAGAATTTAATAAAAAATTTATTAATTTAGAATCATTTTATTGTTTAATTTTTAATTTCATTTTTATTTCTTTAATTTTTTTTTATAAATCATTTATTGTTGATTTATTTTTTTATTATTTTATTTTTATTTACAATTGAAGTTAAGTCGTATGTTTATTTTCTTGTACTAAGTAATACTGAATGTTTAGGTTTTTTATTAGAATCTTCTAATAATTTATTTAAGAATTTTTCTTAAATTTTAGGCTCATTTATATATTTTATTATTTCCAAAATAGATTCTTATTCTTTAGTTAAAATATTTATTGATTTACTATTAGTTTTAAAACTATTTTCCGAACCTATATCATCTATCTGATTTATTTCTTCATAATCTAAATAATCTTCAAAATATGAATATTCTAAATATAATTTATGAATTTTATTTAATATATATTCTTCTAAACTTAATTCTTACAGTTTTTTTTATTAAACTTACAAAATCTAGAAGTATATCTTTTTTTACCACAACTATAATATTCTAAGTCTTTATAAGATTTAAATTATTTATCTTTCTTTTTAAAGAATTTTCTATTATTAGCTTTTCTAGATTTATAAATTTTATAAGGTTTTTGTTTCTTATAGTAATCTTCTTTATTATATTTTTTTCTATAATTCTTTTTATATTTTTTATATGGTTTTTATACCTTGTAGAATATTATCTATTACAGTCTTTATAATTCTGGGTTATACTATAATCAAACTGTTTACAGAATGTACCTAATTCTTATTTAATTTTTCTCATTTCTAATTTTAATGACTTTTGAAGCTTTATATCTTGACAGAATTTTAATTTTTCTTTCTAAACTATACTAATTAATTGACCATAAGTCAAATTGTTATAAAGAATAGAATTTTTATATTCCTGTTTTATATGATTTCTAACCATTTCTCCTAGGAAAAAAGACAATCCTGCAAAGAATTTTTTTTTTTCCAAAAAGCCTGGTTGAAATCTTCTCTAAGCATTATTCTAGTCAAAATTTTTGTTTTATAAAACTGAAAATCACTAAGTTTTTTACACCTGAGGTTACTTAGTAATTAAGTATTTTTATCCTTTAAATGAGTAGGATCTCCTATAAAATAAAGAGATATAGTCAGTATAAGTATTGTCACTGCATCCTGAATAGTAACACCATATTCATTTAATATAGGGGTTTCATCCTCATAAATTTTTATAACATTTAATATTTCTAAATATTATTCTTCAGTGAGATGATTATCCCACCAATCTTTTAATTGAACTTTGAAGCCAGCTATAATTAGCTATGTTATAGTTCTATCTGATGTATTAGTTTAATTTCTATAAGCAATGGCAGCCATTGTCATCTATTGTAGAGGACTCAGAATATTATATTCTAATAGGCTATCAATGAACCATTCATATACTGAAGAAACATTATATTTATACTATAATGGGGTGTTAGGTTTATCTATAATTTCTAAGTCTGGAAGAGACATTCTAGGTACTATAGATTGATGGTGTGTTATACGATTTATTTGTGGATTTATGTCTTTACTAAAAGATTCAAGATCTTCAGTTTTAGGTTGAGAATCCTCAATTAAATCTGTCTCTTAATCTTGGGTTACTATACTAATAGTTTTAGAAGCTTTAGATTGAGGTGTTTCTTGAACAACCTGTTTTGACTCAGAAGTTGAATCAATTTTACTTAATTAATCTTTAATAGCTTTTACAAAGTCAGAATCCTTAGATTTGACTTTCTTGTTAACATGTTTTAGAAACCTCAAAAGGTTTAAAAACATGAGTTTTTAATTTTTTTATCTGAAACAAGTTTTATTATTTCTTTATCTCTAATATAATTTTCTATCCTATTTAACTGTTGTCCTATACTATGTAGATGTGTATTACTAAAATTATTTTATTCTAATATTTTTCTATTCAGATCATCATCTACTACTGTTTTAAATGGTACAATTTTTATTTCATTTTCTCCATATATAAATACACTAGCAATTTTAGGTGGATGTTCATTTTGTATAATTTTATCTTTTACTTTCCATTTTGTTTCTTTATTTCTAATAGTTATAGGATTTATAAATTTAAAGGATAGATTTATGGGTTTATTCTTAGTGAATTTTTCTGCTTTAATTTTTTATTTATAAATTCTTTTAAACCAATCAAAGAATTTCATATTAACTTCATACTGTTTTACAAAATTAATATATTCATTTTTTTCAGAATTAAAATCATTTACTTTACTAATTACTTCTTTTAACTTATCTATATTTTTAATTGAAGTTAATTTTTTATCGAATTTATATTTATCGAATACAAATTCTTTATTAATTACATTTAATTTTTTACCTATGTTTGCTATATTTTCGATTACAAAAGAAGTTGTAAGTGACATAGGGTGAGAAGGAGTCTATTTTCTATATTGTTCTTGATTATAATTAGGGTTTGATTCTATAGGATTCATATTTTCTGTAGAGTTATAAAAAAGATGTGGTACAGTTGTACTGTAATCTATACCTTTTAATTTACTACTAATCTCGAGTATATCTAATGTATAATACCTAAGCTTTACAACTGTTTGTAAAATAAATTTAGGTTCTTTTTCTTTATATGAAGCATATATTACAAAAGATAATTATGAAACTCTTCGTATATCTACTATTGAAGCAAAGGAAGAAGAATCAGAATATCTACTACTTATACTATGTCTACTAAATTTTAGTTTAACTTTAATATCCTCATATTGTTCAATTTTATTAAGTTCTATATTGGGTTTTACTATTTTTCAGGTTCTGGAGGAGGAACAACATTTTTCAAAATTTATTCATCAAGAAGACTGATGTCTTTCCATTAAATAGCTTTAGAAATTAATGTATGGGCTTTACTAAGGTCTATTTGAAGAAATCTAGTTTCTCATGTTTTAGATTTCATTATCTATATCTAAAGTAAATAAAGAATAAATTTCTAAAATTTCTAAATTAAATATATTTAAAAATGATTATATAATTAAAGCAGAAGAAAGAGATGTACAGTTAAGTAAACCTTTTAAAAAAATTACACTATTATCTTTAGAATCTATAAAATATCATAAAAGTAAAAAGTATAAATAAATACATATAGGACTTGTACAAATTGATATAAAACTTTTAACTAGAGAAGGTTTAAATAATAGTATTCTAGTCGTAGTTAGAGATGCTAGATTTGTAAATTTCATTGATTCACTCTTAGAAACTATAGAGACCAGTTTAAGTAGTGATCTTATTTTCTTTGATTATTTTTTTGATATTACAATATCTCTAAATGACTCTAATATATTAAAGAGTGTTATATTAGAAATTAAAACTCATAATTATAAAATGTTAGAAGAATTTATTCTTGTAACATTGATGTATAAAATATATTATAAAGATATGGTTTCAGCATTTGCAACAAAATACATAATAAAACCTAAAACAGAAAAAATTAGATTTCTTCAAACAGATCTTAGTAAAGCCAATACAGTAATTCCTAAAACTATTCAATGAAAAGACATCAGTCTTCCTGATGAATGAATTTTGAAAAATATTGTTTCTCCTCCAGAACCTAAAAAAATAGTAAAACTCAATATAGAACTTAGTAAAATTGAACAATATGAGAATGGTAAAGTTAAACTAAAATTCAGTAGACATAGTATAAGTAATAGGTATTCTGATTCTTCTTCCTCTGCTTCAATAGTAGATATAGAAAGAGCTTCACAATTATCTTCTGTAATATATGCTTCATATAAAGAAAAAGAACCTAAATCTGTTTTATAAATAGTTATAAAGCCTAGGTATTCTACATCAGATATACCCGAGACTAATAGTAAATTAAAAGTGTAGATTATAGTACAACTGTACCACATCTTTTTTATAACCCTACAGAAAATATGAACTCTATAAAATCAAACACTAATTATAACTAAGAACAATATAAGGAACAATCTCCTTCTCCTTATCCGCATATGTCACCTACAACTTCTTTTGTAACTGAAAATGTAGCAAACATAGATAAAGAATTAAATATAATTAATAAAGAATTTGTATTCTATAAATATAAATTAGATAAAGAATTACCTTCAATTAAAAATATAGATAAGTTAAAAGAAGTAATTAGCAAAGTAAATAATTTTAACTCTGAAAAAATGAATATATTAATTTTGTAAAATAATATGAAGTTAATATGAAATTCTTTGATTGGTTTAAAAGTATTTATAAAGAAAAAATTAAAGCAAAAAAATCCACTAAGAATAAACCCATAAATCTAGAAAAACCTATAAATCTATCCTATAAATTTATAAACCCTATAACTATTAGAAATAAAGAAACAGAATGGAAAGTAAAAGATAAAATTATACAAAGTGAACATCCACCTAAATTTGCTAGTGTATTTATGTATAGAGAGAATGAAATAAAAATTATACCATTTAAAATAGTAGTAGATGATAATCCGAATAGGAAAATATTAGAAAAAAATAATTTTAGTAATGCACATCTACATAGTATAGGACAATAATTAAATATGATAGAAAATTCTATTAGAGATAAAAATAATAATAAAATCCGTTTCAGATAAAAAAAAATTAAAAACTCATATTTTTAAACCTTGTGAGGTTTCTAAAATAGGTCAATAAGAAGTCAAATCTAAGGATTCTGACTTTGTAAAATCTATTAAAGATCAATTAAGTAAAATTGATTCAACTTCTGAGTCAAAATAGGTTGTTCAAGAAATACCTCAATCTAAAACTTCTAAAACTATTAGTATAGTAATACAAGATCAAGAGACAAATTCAGTTGATGATTCTCAACTTGAAACTGAAGACATTGAATTTTTTAGTAAAGACATAAATCCACAAATAAATCTATATAACACACCATCAATCTATAGTACCTAGAATGTCTGTCCTAGACTTAGAAATTATAGATATACTTGATATGCTATCACAATATAAATATAATGCTTCTTCAGTATATGAATAGAACATTGATAGCCTATCATAATATAATAGATGATAATGGCTGCCAATACTTATAGAACTCAAGCTAATACATCATATAGAACTATAGCAGAATTAATAATAGCTGGATTCACATGCCAATTAAAAGATTGGTGAGATAATTATTTAACTAAAGAACAATATTTAAAAATATTAAATACTATAAAAATTTATGAGGATGGAACCCCTATATTAAATGAATATGGTGATACTATTCAGGATGCAGTGGCAACACTTATACTGACTATATCTCTTCATTTTATAGGAGATTCTACTCATTTAAAGGATAAAAATATCGAATTACTAAGTAACCTAAGGTGTAAAAAACTTAGTGATTTTCGAAGATTCCAACCAGGCATTCTGAAAGAATAAATTCTTAGCAGGATTGTCTTTCTTCCTAGGAAAAAAGGTCTGAAATCATATAAAACAGGAATATGAAAACCCTATTTCTTAAAATAATTTGACTTATAGTCAATTGGTTAGTATAGTTCAGAAAGAAAGATTAAAATTCTGTCAAGATATTAAGCTTCAAAAGTCATTAAAATTTTAAATGAGAAAAACTAAATAAGAATTAGGTTGATTCTGTAAATAATTTGATTATAGTATAACCCAGAATTATAAAGATTATAATGGACAATGTTCTATAAGGTATAAAAAATCATATAAAAAATATAAAAAGAATTATAGAAGAAAATATAATAAATAAGATTACTATAAGCAACAAAAACTTTATAAATCTTATAAATCTGGGAAAGCTAGTAATAAAAAATTCTGTAAAAAGAAAGATAAACAATTTAAATCATATAAAGACATAGAATGTTATAACTATGGTAAAAAAAAGGACATACTTATAGATTTTGTAAGTTTAATAAAAAACTGCAAGAATTAAGTCTAGAAAAATTTGTATTAAATAAAATTCATGAATTATATTTAGAATATTCAGATTCTGAAAATTATTCAAATTCTGAAGATATAAATCAGATAGAAGATATAAGTTTAGAAACTAGTTTTGCAACTAATAGTAAATCAATAAATATTTTAACTAAAGAACAATAGTATATTTTTGAAGTAATAAAATATATAAATGATCCTAAAATCCAAGAAAATTCTTAAATAAATTATTAGAAGATTCTAATTAAAAACCTAAATATTCAGTATTACCTAGTACAAGTAAATAAACATATGGCTTAACTTCAATTTTAAATAAAAATAAAATATTAAAAATTAAATCAATAATAAATAATTTATAAAAAGAAATTAAAAAATAATAATAGAACTAAAAGAATTAAAAATTAAATAACAAAATAATTTTGAATTAATAAAATATTTATTAAATCTTACTTCTTCTGAAGAAGAAGAAGAAGAAGAAAAAGAAGGTGAAGAAAATACTGAATAAATAAACAAAGAAGAAATTACTAATAATAATGAAATTAGTATATTAAGTAAAGATAAATTTTCTGATAATATAATTTTTATGTTATAGAAAATTATATCAAAAAAATATTTGATAAAAATAAAATTAAAATTTCTAAATAATTATAATATAAAAACTATAATTTTATTTGATACAAGAGCATATTTGAACTGTATTAAATCTAGTTTAGTTCCTAAAAGATTTTGATAGAAAATAAATAAAAAATTATCAACTATAAATAAATCTAAATTAAATATTGTTGGTAAAATAAAAGTTTCAATAATTGATAGAAATTTAAAACTAAAAAATATGTTTATTTTGACTAATGAAATGTATCATATAGTGATCTTAATAACTCCATTTATGAATTTAATTATACCATATTCTGTAAAAGATGACAATATAAGTTTTAAAATAAAAAATCAAAAAATTAATTTTTATTTATAGAAAAATCTAAAAGGAAAAATCTAAATTTGCTTAAAGCTCATTCAATCTATAAACTACAAATAAATGCACTAATAAAAACAAAGTCTAAACAACTTTATAATTTAAAAAACTAATTTTCATTTATAAAAAATAAATGAACAATTAAAAACTAAAGTTATACAAAATAAAATTAATATATTGAAGCTTCAAATTGAAAAGGAATTATGTGCTGATATTCCAAATGCTTTCTAGAATAGATAGCAGCATATAGTTGATTTACCTTATGAGATATGCTATAATGAAAAGTTTATTACAATTAAAGTTTGACTCATTCAAATGGCGCCCGATATTATTAAATTATGTAAAAAAGAAATAACTGATTTATAAAATAAAAAATTAATTACTAAATCTAGAATTTCATGGTCTTGTGCAGCATTTTATGTGAATAAGCCCTTTAAAATATAACGAGGAGCCCCTAGATTAGTAATAAATTATAAACTATTAAATAAAGCTTTAAAATGGATTAGATATCCTATTTTCAATAAAAAAAGATTTATTAAGTTGATTATATAAAGTAAATATTTTTAGTAAATTTAATATAAAATCTAGTTTTTGACAAATTCAGATTAATCCTAAAGACAGATATAAAACTGCATTCAATATTTTATTTGGACAGTATAAATGGAATGTTATGCCTTTTGGTTTAAAAAATGCACCCTCTAAATTTCAGAGAATAATGAATAATATATTTAATCCGTACACTATATTCTGTATAGTATATATAGATGATGAATTAATATATTCTACAACCTTAGACGAATATTTTAAACACCTAAAATTTTTTTTTATGGTGGTAAATAATAATATATTAGTATTAAGTAAAACTAAAATGTCTCTGTTTCATACTAAGATTAGATTCTTATGACATTATATAGAATATGAAATTTTAAAACCTATAGAAAGAAACTTAGCTTTTGAAGATAAGTTTCCTAATCAAATTCTTAATAATGCCCAACTACAAAGATTTTTAGGATGTTTAAATTATGTCATAGAATTTTTTCCAAACCTGAATAGAATTATAAAACTACTATATGATATGCTTAAGAAAAATTTTGGCCCATGAACTGAAGTCCATACTAGTATAGTAAAATAGATTAAAGCCTTAGTAAAAATTATTCCTTATCTACATATACCTGACCCATTAGCTCCAAAGATAGTTGAGACTGATGCTTCAGATATAGAATACGGGGGAATACTAAAATAGATAAAAGAGTTAGAGAAATTATAGTCCAATTTTATTTAGGACATTGGAGTCCAGCCCAATTAAATTATTCTACTATTAAAAAAGAAATTTTAAGTATTGTGTTATGCATTTCAAAATTTTATTCTGATTTATTAAATTAAAAGTTTTTACTTCGTATTGATTGTAAAAGTGCTAAAGAAGATTTACAAAAAAATGTTAAAAACCTTACCTCAAAACAAATATTTATTAGATGGTAAGCTATTATTTTTAATTTTGATATTGAATTATAAAAGGAGAAAATAATAGTATACCAAACTTTCTAACCCATGAATTTCTTCACAGACAAAATGGGGAAGAACAATAAGAAAAACAAAGAGAAGGAAACCCTAAAGCCTGATTCTCCTAAAGCATTATCTGATCACTCAGATAATATTCTTAAAACAGTTCCTAAAGCCATAAAACCTTGGGCCGAAGTGGTCAAAGAAGAAAGTAAAGTTCAAATGAAAAAATGGGTCTCTCAATTGGCTCATTTTTCAGAAGTTGTTAAAGCCCTTTTAAAGATGGATCATGAACCCTTTCCAAGTGTTCCAGGTAATGATGCTCTTATCCCTTATTTAAAACAAGAGATAGGAGAATCTTTAAAAATATAAAATCCTATCTCAAAATATTTCTAAAACTGAGTTGAAAGTTTCAAACCCTTCAACTCAAATAGTTTCTTCAAATTTTTCATTAAAGAATCCTAAATCTGAATGGTTTACTAAAATATTTTTTAGTACAAAATTAATAATAGAACATGGACCTACTCAGTAAAATCTATGAAAAATTATTGAATTTGTATATCCTAAAAATTAGTTTTTTAAATCAAATAATTTATCAAAACCTTAAGAATATTATTTAAATATTCTAGAGGATTCTAGTTATATTTATTTAAAGCACAATTATAATAAGAAGGATAAGGCTATCATAACTTATTCCTCTTTTAAAATAAAGAAAATTCTTCATCCTTTTGAATGGGAAAAACCTTTGCATATTTATGTGTAATTTAAAATCCTTTCTCAAAATTCTATCTACCCTTATAATTATTAGAATTATATGGAAACCTGGACCAAAGCCTTATTTTTTCAAAACTCTGGCCAAACACATTCCTAGCTCATATATTTCGATATTAATATTAAAACTGACAACATACCCATGTAGTTTGTTGACTGGTGGTATTGTTATGGTAATGGGGATAGAGTATTATCACAAGACGTACTACTAGCTTTTCAGTACTTTAAAGCCCATTTCAACTCAAGCTCATATGAGAAGAAATTTCTCCTCTTCTTATCATTTGTATGATCTTCTATATATCTTGGGTATACTAGTGATATTTTGACACTACAATACAATCAGGTAAAAATATACCTGTAATATTAAGAAGAACTAAAATTAAATGGTGGAATGCCTTTCGCAATTCTACCTATAAGCATACAATAAAGCAATGGCTTTTAAAGAGAAACTATGGCGGCTTTGATCCAAAGCTATCTATTTCCTTTAGAGCCCAAAGAGCCCAAAATATAACTCTTATTGCAGCTACAAAGACTACAGAAGATTATAAAAGCCTTGATGCAACAGATGGTTGAATCTCTTTCTTCAACCTTTGAGCCCATAAAGCCCAGTAAGACTAGCTCTGATGGATCATCCAATAAAGTTAACAAATCTAAAGTCCAGTTCAGAAGAAGAAAATCACCTTCCTCTTCTAACTCTTTTTCTTCATCATCCATAACATCATCTTTCACTGAGAAAATATCTGACTCAGACTATTGCCCTAGTAATGAGGATGATTGTTATGGTGTCTTGTCTCCAATAAAGATAAAAAGAAAAAAAGAGAAAAGAAAGAGAAAAGAAAAATAAAAATAAAAATAAAAATAAAAATAAAAATAAAAATAAAAATAAAAATAAAAATAAAAATAAAAAATCTGACTTTGATACAAGCTCATCAAAAAATTAAAGGCAGAAGAAACTTTATTTCTTCAGTTTAAAAAAAGTCAATAAAATTGGTATCCACTGATAAAATATTGTTCATCTACGGTATTTACCAGAAGAAATCAATAATAAAGTCAGAAGAACTGTTCATCTACAGTTCTTCACAGTAAAGTAAATAGTACATCCGATAAAGATACTATTCATCTACAGTTTCAGACGCGTGAAAATACAGTAAAATAAATAGTAACCACGAATTACTATTTATCTACAGTATCACATGTGAAAATAATAGTATAAAGCTAAAGCCTTTTGTCTATAAAAAGAAGCCATTTCTGAAGCTTGAGAATACTTTTTTAGAATCCTCTCACATCCAGAAGCCGTGAAGAACTCCAAGCTATAGTTTAGGTCTTCCTTTCTCTTTCTCTTCGCTAAAAACCTTCTTCCATTTATGTATCCCCTTCCATTGAAAAACTATCCTATAAGTTATTTATTTGTTGTATTTTAAAGTTTATTTTATATAAGTATGCTCTGCACCTGCAACTTAGTTTGATTTGGTGCATCAGAAACTTGTATTTTAAATTTCTGTATAATTTTTATATTTTCTTTAAAGCCTTATTATATAAATTTATATATATATACTATTGGTATATTGAATAAAAACTCAAATATAAGTTCAGGAGCTGAATCCGAATGGACAATAGTCATGTCTGCACTTGGGTGTAACAATTTCACGTACCAGTAGCTTTGTATAAATTTTTATATAATAATATGTAAAACTTAGTAGCCCTTGTTGAATGATTATTGTTTTCTTTAAAGCAATTATTATAAATAAATAACATGATATGTTATATATATATATATATATATATATTTATATGATAACTTAGAGAGGTGAAACAAAGGATTTATTTTAAAATTTCATACGATGCTCACATTATATGTTACTCTGTCTACCTAAATCATCATAATTTTTCCTTTTAAAAGCAACCATTCAAAGATTTTCAGAAATTTTTTAAGGAAAATTAATTTTTTCCCTCTCAAATGCTTGAATATATTTAGAACAATTACTCCTTAATTTTTTTATTATAAAAAATATGTGTGTTGTCATTTATTAAAATTCATATTTTATATTGAATTTCTTATGAAGTTATAATGAATTTCTTGTGACTATGGTTTGACATAAAAGTTTTTGCTAAATCACCTTAATGTATAAGTGTGCTTGGTTTGTGAAGTTACTTAAGGTTATGATTCTTTGAAGTTTAGTATTTTAAGATAAAAATAAGTGATTATTATTTTTCTTTGGTTAGTTGAGTTTGATTGATTGTTGGAGTTTGACTTAACAATGTTAATTGGCTTGAAGACAAGCAAAAGTCCAAGTGTGGAAGAATTTGATAGGTGCATATTAACCCTATATTTTCTATCATATTTAGCATTCAATTGACTTTAATTATTATATTCTAAGCTTATTTATGTGCTTTTATTTCATTATTCTTGAATTAAGTTTAGTTTAAATTAATTTCCTAAAAGTGTGTGTAAACTGAAAATTTTAGGCATAATTTGACATTTAAAGCTCCAAGTAAAATTTTGGTGATCTAAAAGTGAAAACTTTAAAAAGTGGTCTTCATTGTAACACCCCTTATCGGCCTATGTGTATAAGCCGAGTAGAGGCGCCACACTAACCTAATGTTGCTACCCATTTTACTTAGTCAAATTTTAGTTTCGGTTTTCACAGAAATTTTTCCAGAGTTTCGCCTAGAAATTTGGGTCCCAAGTGTCGACAAAACTGGTTTTTCTGATTTTTGAAAACATTTTTACACAAACCAATGCGAATGCAATCAGTTTCAATACACTCCCAATGAATCCACCTTATACCCTCAACTACAAACCTGCAAGAAGAGTTCACACTTCTAATACAAAAATAAAGTAGAGGTTTATTATTATTACATACTAGTAACGTACAGTATAACATAGTAAGTCTCAATCTTATATATACATATACATGCCACGACTAGCTAACTCTTAATGGAAACTAAGAGATCTACCCTGGGATGCTGTGGGTCTGGTCATCGCTTCCCAAGAATTAGCTACTGCTCCGAACCTACGAGTCAAGGAAAACTTAACTCGCTGAGCAATGTCGCTCAGTGGGTACTTTACCAATGGAGATAGAAGTAAAACATGAAAGCATTTGAAATAAAAGGAAATAATTAAATAAAAAATCAACCAACATTAAACCCATGGAAGTTATTGTACATTCAGTGTAGATATGCTTTTAACAAATGTAAAAACCATAATTCAACTCATTTTGCATTACGTAGCTTTAAAAGAAATAGGACTTTGGCTCTACTGGTATATAGGGAACCATAGCGATAAGGCAGTGGCCCTTTCCACTGTAATATAGGTGGCCCTCACCACCGATATCAAATCACAGGAATGGCCCTCACCATCCTGGTTATAACCAATGGCCCCCAATGGCCCTCACCATTGAGTTTGGATCATAACAATTCAATCACAATATCAAGCAGTACTGCATAAGTTAGTATAGTGCACCATACCCATATCTACCACCCCCACTACCTAGTAGAGCATAAAGGTTAAAACAATTCAATTTAAGTCTCAAACTTCATTTTAGAATGACTCGAGAAATCATTTTAATTCCCGTCGCGCTTTGCCATTTACGCCGCGCACCACATTCTATAGTCAAACCATTACCCTTTTTCACATATTTAACATCCACAATAAACATATCAAACATTTCAAATCATTCCTCAAAAGGTTACAAATTGACCAAATGAATAGTATCGCGGCACGTAAAATCAGCAACGCAAACTGGCATGACCAAATAAATAGTAAAATCTGGGTTTTGGTCAAAATTTTAGTCCACTTCAGTCATGTATTTGACCAGGTATATGATCTTATTTTTGGCTGAAATTTTACAGAAAACTTATTTCATATGTTGACTAATTACACGTAAAATTTCGTTGAAAAATTCATTCATTTGCTACCTCAAACAGCTGCCACAAAAAGAGTCTGGAAATCTGCCATTTTGTAACCATTTCGGCCCAAACATATGAAATACATGGGATAGTTTATTTTTCTTTTTCAAATCGATATGAAGGCTTCTTTAATGATAAAATGAAGATTCAAATACTTCCCTTTGACAACTTTTGCATGTTTAACTTAAATTAACTAATTAAAGTTCATCAAATCAACTTGCCAAAATTTTTCTCAAAACACTTGGTTTAAATTAAATTTAACCAACTCAATTGCCATAAAAAACCAAGAACATAACTCAAACATTTAATTTAAACTCAATCAATACATTTAAGCATCAAGATAAAAAATTTCATAAACCAAAGTTTGTAAGAAAAATAAAATTTCTTTTATGGTAAAGTACCAAACCTTGTTCTTTTAAATTCCCCTTTGCTTTTCCTTCTTATCCTTCCTTAATATTTGTTTCTCCTTCAAGAAATTCAAGAACGCAACCTTAAACATAAACCTTAGCAATTTAGAACAATAAGCTACCCTCCATTTCTTTTTAAACTAAACCCTAATCTAACCTTATTAAACTTTAGAAACCTTGATTCTTTCATTTAATTAATCAATATCATCACTACTTAAATTTTTCCCCAAATCCACCATAAGAACCCTAATTTCCAATCTTCCAATAGATATATAAATACTTAAAATTGATACTAGAATTGAAATCTACATACTTTAAAACCTTAAAACTTACCTTGAACTTGAATCAAACTTGACAAAAATTTGAAACTCTTTGATGTTCTTCCTATGGTGGCCGAAATTTTGGGAGAGTTGAGAGAGAGATTTTGCTCTTCATGTTATGATATATATATATAGTGGAAATGATGTTCACTTTTGGGTTGGATGAATGGTTTATGACCATTTGTCCACACCTTTTTCTTTTCTTCTTTTTATAAACTCTAAATGGCTAATTTTCTTTAGTCCATATGTCCCTTTCTTTTATTTATTTAAAACCCAAGCCCTTAGACTTTCTTTTAATTATATTTTGGCCCCTCAACCCCCTTGTGCTGAAATTTTATGGTCTAAGGTGTGAAAAGACCAAAATACCCTCCGGCGATTAATCGATCGTAACTTTTAAACCGTACAGTTCCACGAGGCAAACTACATATGGTTTTGATCCTCTCGACCTCTAATTTATATTTTTAAGGTCTATTTTAAGTTTCCAAGTCATTTTGAAAAATTACCAATAAGCCCTTGACTTTTTATAAAATTCCCTTTAAGTCCTTTGTTTGCTTGGGTTTTGCCCTAGCTCCGTTTCTACTGATGATTGTTTCATATTCAACCCCTCGACGTCCTCTATGCATTCGTGTGTTTATTTCCTACTTGGATTCATGTATAAATTTTAATTAATAATGACCAAAATGGCCCTAGTCTACACGTCTTCGTTTCTCTCTAACGAGGCGTTTCCTGGAAAAACCGTTACGCGTCATTGCGACCCGATTTTTCTCTACTCTCCATTTTTGGAGTCTGTTATGTGTACTATTAAGAACCTCCAGCACAACTTTTTGAAATTACAGTCACCTCCCCAAAACTTTTTGAAATTACAGTCACCTCACCAAAACTTTGCATTTTTCTCCAATTAAGTCCCATTGATCCTATAGCCTTATCTGGGGCCGTTGTCAGGAATTATCTTCTCCTTTCCCCCTTCTCTCACTATGCACGTGACTATTATACATAAATGCGGTGGGCGGATGTGACAGTTCCTCCCTCGTTAATTTAGGCTTCGTCCCGAAGCCCATCAGGTGGAAATAAATATGGGTTTTGCTTCTTCATAGTTTCTTCTTCCCTCTGAGCCTCATGTATTTGTTGATGTAAGGTAGGTCGCACATGCATTTCTGCAAATATAGCTCCATCTTCTGTGGGCTCTAATTCTACTCTCATAGCACATAGCGCTTGAATTGACTTTCTACTAAGTGCATCTGCTACAACATTCGCTTTGCCCGGGTGATAGTTAATCGTATAGTCGTAGTTGGCTAACAATTGCATCCATTTTCGCTGTCGCAGGATTAAATCTTTCTACTTGGGCAGGTACTTCAGGCTTTGATGGTCCGTATAAATGTAGCACTTTTCCCCGTATAGGTAGTGCCTCCACGTCTCGAAAGCCAAAACAATCGTTGCTAGTTCTAAGTCATGCGTGGGATAATTCTTTTCATGTGGCTTGAGCTGTCGAGAGACATACGCAATGACTTTGCCCTCCTGCATCAGTACACAACCTAATCCGATGTGGGATGCTTCGCTATAGATCACAAAATCTTTTTCCTGATTCGGGTTGTGTAAGAATGGGCGCTTCAGTAAGTTTTTGCTTCAGCCTTTCAAAGCTCCGTTGGCAAGCGTCGGTCCACTGAAATTTGGCATTCTTCTAAAGTAGCTTGGTCATAGGTGCGGCGATCATGGAAAACCCTTTAACGAATCTCCGATAATATCCTGCTAACCCAAAGAAACTACGAACTTCTGTTACTGTCTTAGGTGGCTTCCATTCCAATACTGCTTCAATTTTCTTGGGATCGACCCTTATTCCTTCTGCCGATACAATATATCCCAAGAAGGCTACTTCTTCCAACCAAAATTCGCATTTTCTGAATTTAGCGTATAACTGTTTCTCTCGCAGGGTTTGCAATACGATCCTAAGATGACGATCATGGTCCTCTCGATTCGTTGAATACATTAATATGTCATCAATGAATACAACCACGAACTGATCCAAATACGGGTGGAAGATTATGTTCATCAGATCCATGAATACTGCAGGTGCGTTCATTAATCTGAAAGGCATAACGATAAATTCATAATGTCCATAGCGAGTTCTGAATGCAATTTTTGGTATGTCTTCGTCTTTGATCCCCAATTGATGATAACCCGATCGTAGATCAATTTTTGAAAAGACTCCAGCACCTTTGAGTTGATCAAACAAATCGTCTATGCGAGGTAGCAGATATTTGTTCTTGATGGTCAGCTTATTGAGTTGACGGTAATCCACACACAACCTTAGGGATCCGTCTTTCTTTTTCACTAACAATACTGGCGCTCCCCATGGTGACACGCTTGGCCTAATGAACCCCTTGTCTAAAAGTTCCTGTAGCTATACCTTTAGTTCTTTTAACTCCGCTGGCGCCATTCGGTAAGGTACGATGGATACTGGTGCAGCTCCCGGATACACGTCTATGGTGAATTCCACCTCTCGTTTAGGTGGTAATCCGGGTAAATCGTCAGGAAATACGTCGGGGAAATCGCAAATAGTAGGTATATCTTGTAACTTCAGTGCCTCTTCTTTCGCTTCTACTGCGCATAAAAGGTATGCCTCGCAACCTTTTTGTACTAACCTCTTAACCATCATAACAGAAATAATGTTAGTTAGATAATCCTTCCTCTTTCCTACTAAGGTCACTTCGTCGCCGTCTGATGTATGCAGAGTAACTCTCTTCCGTTTGCAGCCCACCAATGCATCATGTTTAGCCAACCAATCCATTCCAAGGATAGCATCGAATTCTTGAAATGGTAGTTCAAATAAGTCTCCCCAAAAGATACGTCCGTGTATCTCCACGGGCAATCTTTCACTACCTTCCTCGTAATCACTTCACTCCCTAATGGGCTAGTAACTAATATTCCCTCTTCCTCTAGTTCTACCTTTAGGTTCCTAAGTTTTTTATTTTTCATGCATATATATGAGTGTGAAGAACCCGGATCTATTAAAACGTAAAACGGAACTCCAAACATAGACAACTGACCTGCAATCACGTCTAGCGCTTCTTCATCTTCTCGCCCCCTCATGGCATACATTCTAGCAGGAACCCTCGCTTCTGGTCGATTTATCGTCTCAGACTGCACACATGACGGATTTCCACCCCTACCTCTGCCTTGGCCTCGCTCTGCTGCCGCTTGCGATCCCTCAGTCTCCCTAGGTAAATTCTGTATTCGCTGGGGACACTCTCGCATAAGGTGATCTAGAGATCCACATATGTAACATGCAAATGTTCGACCCCAACATTCTCCCATGTGGCGGCGTCCGCATTGATCACAGCGTGGATTAGTATTTTCACCTTCATTACCTCTCGAACCGATAGAAAAGTTACCTCCACTTCGGTTAAATCCTCTTCCTTGCCCTCTTCCGGATTGTCCGGTACTAGCGACTGAGGTAGCTTGACTTAGGCCATTGCGATTCGATCCCTGACTGTAACCCCAGCGTTGACCGCCTCCCGTGGAACCACTACCTCGGAATTGCTTCCTTGATGATTGGTAGTTTCCCGAATAGTTTTGGGTACCTCTCTTCTATTTCATCTTCTGTCTTCTATTCTGCTCATCAGACTGACATTGCTCTACTTCCAGAGCCCTAGTGACCAAGTCGGAAAATTCCTTGATATTAGCAGCAATTAGCTGCATCCTAATCTCATTATTCAAACCATCCTGGAATTGCTTATACTTATCATGTTCATCTTCAATTGTCTTCTTGGCATACCTACTCAGCCTGGTAAATTCCCTCTCGTATTTGGCAACGGTCAGTCGACCTTGCTTTAAGTGTAGAAACTCCTTTTTCTTGGCATCTAGGTATGCCTCCGATATAAACTTCATCTTAAACTCATTCACAAAGAATCCCATGTCCTATGTTCCGGTGGAACAAATTGGTGAACCGTGTCCCACCATATATATGCTTCTTCCACTAATAAGGAAGTAGCACATACCACTCGCTCTTCCAGCGTACACTGTAACTGATCTAAAGCTCGTATCGTTCCTTCCAGCCAATACTCGGCTGTAGAGGAATCATCATCCCTTCGGGCCCTAAACTCCTTTACCCCGTACTTTCTTATCTTTTTGATCGGGGGTTTCCTTTCTCCTCCTACAACAGGTACTGGTATGGGTGCTGGTGCTGGTGGTGGTGCTGGGGCAACACCGGCTATCTGCCGTAATACGACAGCCATTTGTTGTAACATTTTGTTGGGAATAGGAGCATCAGCTGGTGGTTGCTCAGATGCAGGTATCTCTGATACATGCGTTTCTACAGTTTGGGAGGCTTGAGACTCGACCTCCTCCTCTATATCACGCTGCGCTACTCGCGACATCTAAAGAACAGAGTAAAACGTATACAATCCCATCATCAATAACGACCCAGACCAACAGCATTATATTACCCTAGGTGGCATGTATATAAAGATAAAAACTCTTAAATAACACACATACAACACATCTTTTATTTATTTCCAAGCAAAAGTATTTACATTACTAGGAAGCCCTTATGTAAATTCCAAAATTTAGGACTCCTTACTACTATATCATTATGTCATACTACCATACAATATTTACACGATACCTCGATGTCACATATATACATAACCAAAAGAACCTCCAAAAAGCAACACATCTCAAAGCTCAGTTAGTAGGTGCCCTAGGTGAGGTGGCACTGTCAGACAAATACTCTTTTATCTCAGGATCAAAATATGGGTCATGCAATGCTTCACCAGGTAAGTACTATCCTAGCTCCTGGACCCTCTCCTGCAAAGCACAGATCTCTCTATGTGCTACCCCGAGGCTCCTACAGGCACTATCAAACTCCACTCTATGACTGAGCCTGTCCTCCTTTAACATCTACACGTCTCTTATCAAGGAGGTAATCATCTCATCTTTTGATCTCAGGTCTTCACGATCCTGTATACTTCGATCTGCCAAAATTTCTAGGGTATCATCTTGCTCCTGCACTATCTGTTTTAGCCTCTCTACTTCCATCCTCAGCTCCCTAGTCTCATCGTTTCGATCACCCATAATTACTCCTGTTATAATTAGAGTAACATAACTAACAATACTACACACATGTATAGTTACATAATTAGAACCCCTAACATAACCCTATGTATCATACATTTAGGGTTTAGTTCAACTAACTACCCAGAATCGGCTAAACCCGAGCTCTGATACCAAAAATTGTAACACCCCTTGTCGGCCTATGTGTATAAGCCGAGTAGAGGCGCCACACTAACCTAATGTTGCTACCCATTTTACTTAGTCAAATTTTAGTTTCGGTTTTCACAGAAATTTTTCCAGAGTTTCGCCTAGAAATTTGGGTCCCAAGTGTCGACAAAACTGGTTTTTCTGATTTTTGAAAACATTTTTACACAAACCAATGCGAATGCAATCAGTTTCAATACACTCCCAATGAATCCACCTTATACCCTCAACTACAAACCTGCAAGAAGAGTTCACACTTCTAATACAAAAATAAAGTAGAGGTTTATTATTATTACATACTAGTAACGTACAGTATAACATAGTAAGTCTCCATCTTATATATACATATACATGCCACGAGTAGCTAACTCTTAATGGAAACTAAGAGATCTACCCTGGGATGCTATGGGTCTGGTCATCGCTTCCCAAGAATTAGCTACTGCTCCGAACCTACGAGTCAAGGAAAACTTAACTCGCTGAGCAATGTCGCTCAATGGGTACTTTACCAATGGAGATATAAGTAAAACATGAAAGCATTTGAAATAAAAGGAAATAATTAAATAAAAAATAAACCAACATTAAACCCATGGAAGTTATTGTACATTCAGTGTAGATATGCTTTCAACAAATGTAAAAACCATAATTCAACTCATTTTGCATTACGTAGTTTTAAAAGAAACAAGACTTTGGCTCTACTGGTGTATAGGAAACCATAGAGATAAGGCAGTGGCCCTCACCACTGTAACATAGGTGGCCCTCACCACCGATATCAAATCACAGGAATGGCCCTCACCATTGGCCCCTAATGGCCCTCACCATTGAGTTTGGATCATAACAATTCAATCACAATATCAAGCAGTACTGCATAAGTTAGTATAGTGCACCATACCCTTATCTACCACCCCCACTACCCAGTAGAGCATAAAGGTTAAAACGATTCAATTTAAGTCTCAAACTTCATTTTAGAATAACTAGAGAAATCATTTTAATTCCCGCCGCGCTTTGCCATTTAAGCTGCACACCACATTCTTTAGTCAAACCATTACCCTTTTTCACATATTTAACATCCACAATAAACATATCAAACATTTCAAAGCATTCCTCAAAAGGTTACAAATTGACCAAATGAATAGTGTCACGGCACGTAAAATCGGTAATGCAAAATGGCATGACCAAATGAATAGTAAAATCTGGGTTTTCGTCAAAATTTCAGTCCACTTCAGTCATGCATTTGACCAGGTAAATGATCTTATTTTTGGCTGAAATTTTACAGAAAACTTATTTCATATGTTGACTAATTACACGTAAAATTTCGTTGAAAAATTCATTCATTTGCTACCTCAAACAGCTGCCACAAAAAGAGTCCGGAAATCTGCCATTTTGTAACCATTTCGGACCAAACATATGAAATACACAGGATAGTTTATTTTTCTTTTTCAAATCAATATGAAGGCTTCTTTAATGATAAAGTGAAGATTCAAACACTTCCCTTTGACAACTTTTGCATGTTTAACTTAAATCAACTAATTAAAGTTCATCAAATCAACTTGCCAAAATTTTTCTCAAAACACTTGGTTTAAATTAAATTTAACCAACTCAATTGCCATAAAAAACCAAGAACATAACTCAAACATTTAATTTAAACTCAATCAATACATTTAAGCATCAACATAAAAAATTCCATAAACCAAAGTTTGTAAGAAAAATAAAATTTCTTTTATGGTAAAGTACCAAACCTTGTTCTTTTAAATTCCCCTTTGCTTTTCCTTCTTATCCTTCCTTAATATTTGTTTCTCCTTCAAGAAATTCAAGAACGCAACCTTAAACATAAACCTTAGCAATTTAGAACAATAAGCTACCCTCCATTTCTTTTTAAACTAAACCCTAATCTAACCTTATTAAACTTTAGAAACCTTGATTCTTTCATTTAATTAATCAATATCATCACTACTTAAATTTTTCTCCAAATCCACCATAAGAACCCTAATTTCCAATCTTCCAATAGATATATAAATACTTAAAATTGATACTAGAATTGAAATCTACATACTTTAAAACCTTAAAACTTACCTTGAACTTGAATCAAACTTGACAAAAATTTGAAACTCTTTGATGTTCTTCCTATGGTGGCCGAAATTTTGGGAGAGTTGAGAGAGAGATTTTGCTCTTCATGCTATGATATATATATATATAGTGGAAATGATGTTCACTTTTGGGTTGGATGAATGGTTTATGACCATTTGTCCACACCTTTTGTTTTCTTCTTTTTATAAACTCTAAATGGCTAATTTTCTTTAGTCCATATGTCCCTTTCTTTTATTTATTTAAAACCCAAGCCCTTAGACTTTCTTTTAATTATATTTTGGCCCCTCAACCCCCTTGTGCTGAAATTTTATGGTCTAAGGTGTGAAAAGACCAAAATACCCTCCGGCGATTAATCGATCGTAACTTTTAAATCGTACAATTCCACGAGGCAAACTACATATGGTTTTGATCCTCTCGACATCTACTTTCTATTTTTAAGGTCTATTTTAAGTTTCCAAGTCATTTTGAAAAATTACCAATAAGCCCTTGACTTTTTATAAAATTCCCTTTAGGTCCTTTCTTTGCTTGGGTTTTGCCCTAGCTCCGTTTCTACTTATGATTGTTTCATATTCAACCCCTCGACGTCCTCTATGCACTCGTGTGTTTATTTCCTACTTGGATTCATGTATAAATTTTAATTAATAATGACCAAAATGGCCCTAGTCTACACGTCTTCGTTTCTCTCTAACGAGGCGTTTCCTGGAAAAACCGTTACGCGTCATTGCGACCTGATTTTTCTCTACTCTACATTTTTGGAGTCTGTTATGTGCACTATTAAGAACCTCCAGTACAACTTTTTGAAATTACAGTCACCTCCCCAAAACTTTTTGAAATTACAGTCACCTCCCTAAAACTTTGCATTTTTCTCCAATTAAGTCTCATTGATCCTATAGCATTATCAGGGGCTGTTGTCAGGAATTATCTTCTCCTTTCCCCTTCTCACACTGTGCACGTGACTATTATACATAAATGCGGTGGGCAGATGTGACATTCATAAAGTTGATAGAGGACATCTCAAGCTTTTCAGAGAGTCCTAGTTCATTAAATTTTAAGTTCATTTGGGACTCCAACTTTAAAGTCAAAATTGGGCTTCAATTTGAGAAGTAGAAGTTCAGTTCGAGCCACTAATAGCAATTGGGCCATAACTTAGGTGTTTGAAGTCCGAATCATATGATTCAGAAGCCTAAAAGTATCTACTCTTCTGGAGCTACAATTTTACTAAATAAGTTAATTGGAGATAAGGATGATATCAGATATAAAATCAAGGGGTAAATTTGAATTCAAATTCTGAAATATAAGCTAAGTAGGAGGAATCTAGTTGGAAGAAAAGAAAAGAAAAGAGATAACTGATAGAAGAGGGATGTGAACAGTAACAGAGAGGATCCAAAGGCAATTTTCTACTCCACCTTTTCATCTTTCAAGTGGAGCCATTAGAGACCAAAGGAAGAAGAAAATTGGGCTTGAGGACAACTTCATCATCTCAATAAGGCTACTCATCCATCTAGTTTGAAATCTTTATTTTGGTATTTTTTTTTATTTCATGTTTTTATTCTATTATTGATTTGAATATTGAGATTATGAATTTCATGTTTAGTTTCTTAATTTCTATGTTCTTTATGTTTAACTTAGCCATGAACAACTAATCCCATTAGTGGGATTAGGTGGATTTAGGATTGTGAATAATGAGTATTACTTAATTTGATTACTATTAATTTCTTGAAATTAAGGTTTTGTTGAATTTGTTCTTAGTGCTTGTGATTGACTAACCACTAATTGCATGATCAATTGAAATTGTATGATGAGTGAGAGCTAAGTATGATTTTAGATTAAAAATTCAACAACTTAAGAAAATTCTATTTAGAGATAAAAAAATAATCTTAAGACCGATTTAGTTCATTTGAGCTTGATAAGTTATTTTAATTTATTGTTCATGAAAATAAAATTAATAAATTATTTCAATAATTAATTTTCTTGCTTGAGAAAGAAGAAAATTAACATTTAAGGAATTGGTAACTTTGATTCAAGAATAATTTAAATCAATTTGAAATTATGTTTTTATCCATTTGAAATAATCCTAATAAAACCTAATCCTACTTGTTATCTTAATTATTTGAATTTCATAATTTGAATTTGAATTTTAATTTTGAATTAATAGATTAATATCTTTGATTATTTCAATTTGAATTTGAATACTATTTTGATTTTAAATTAAAGATTAAGAATTTAATTTTTAAATATCAAATTAATTAATTAATTTGTAAATAATAATTGATTTGAATTTCGGATAGTTAAATTATTCCTTCCCTATGGGATTGACTTTTACTTTCATTATTTTACTTGTTACGAACCGTGCACTTGCGGTTTAAAATTGATATTAACAAATCGACCAACAAGTTTTGGCACTGTTGCCAGGGAAGAAAAAATTAATTTGATAACTGTAAGTTCAAGGAGATTATTAATTTGAAATTTATTTTTTATTATTTTTTATATAGGGATTTTATGCGCAGTAATAGACAAAAAGTTTTAAAAGATTTTAATCCTAAAATCAAAAAGCAGTGCAAAAAAATAATAGAGCAAGAAAGGAGAGACTTCTCCTTGAAAGAGAAGAAAGAGAACAAATTCAGGTGCAGGAGTCTGTAGAAAAAGGAAGTAGGATTGAAGAAGGAGAAGCTAGTGAAGAAGAAGTTAACATGGCGGATCCACAAGATCAAATTCAACCAAGAAATCTCACTCTAAGAGAACACACCATGCCTAATGCTCAAATTGGGTCAAGAATCACTCGACCTGCAGTGAATGCTAATAATTTTGAACAGAAACTAGCTCTCATCAACATAGCTTAACAACAACTTTCTATGGCTTGAATCAGGAAGATACTATTACTCATTTGGTAAATTTTCTAAAAATTTGAGACACGATCAAGATGAATGGAGTTAGTGATGATATAATTACGCTATGCCTTTTTTCTTTCTCATTAAAGGGCAAGGCAAAAGCTTGGTTGCAAGGACAAGTTGCTGGAACTTTCACCACTTGGGATGATTTTTTCAAAGGATTTTTGGCAAAATATTTCCCTCCTGGTAAGACTGTAAAATTCAGAAATGATATAACCAACTTTGTGCAGTTTGATCGTGAATCACTTTATGAAGCTTGGAAGAGATTTAAAGATCTTCAAAGAAAGTATCCTCACCATGGGATTCTAGAATGGCTGATTGTGCAAACATTTTATAATGGAATTATAGGGCCATTGAGAAGTACAATAGATGCAGCTGCGGGAGGTGCTATTATGAATAAAAATACAGTTGAAACAATGGTGTTGCTTGAATCCATGGCAGCAAACAATTATCATTGGTCTAATGAAAGGTCTTTACCCAAGAAGGTAGTGGGTGTACATGAAGTAGATGGGATTTCATTACTTACATCAAAAGTTGATGCATTAGCTAGAAAGTTGGAGCATGTGAATCTTGCCACTACAAGTTGTGAAGGTTGCAGTGGTAATCACTAAACTTTTGAATGTCCAGCTCAAGATTAAATAAATTTTATGAGGAATCAAAATAGAGCTCAACTAATGCCTTATGGAAACATATACAACCCTAGTTGGAAAAACCATCCTAATTTGTCATAAGGTGGAAACCAAAGCAACCAAGGCAATCAAGGAAACTAATTCAACCAAAGGAGAGTATATCAACCACCATTTTCAAATCGGAATCAAGGTCAAGCACATTATCAAGAAAACAAACAGGCTTATAAGACTACTTTAGAAAAGTTCATTTCTGTATCTAGTGAGAGGTTTGAAAAGCTAGTTAAGCAATATGATTGGTTATAACCAAGGATAGACCAAATTGCCAATAAAAATAGAAGTCTTGAGATGCAAATTGGGCATATTGCTAGTTCTTCCGGATCAAGGAATCAAGATTCTATTCCTAGCAAAATCGAAGTTAACCCAAGGGAGCATTGTAAAGTGGTTATGCTAAGGAGTGGTAAGCAATTATAAGAGTCTATTCCAAAGAAGGTTGAATCAAGTGAAGTAAATGTTCAAGAAAGGTTGATTGAAAAAGAAGTTGAGATGTTAAAGGAGGAAAGTGAACCAATACCCTCCAAGGTTGAAGTGAAGCCTTATGTGCCTCCAATTCCATTTCCTCAAATGCTTAAAAAGAAAAAGTTAGAGAAGCAATATGAGAGATTCCTTGAAGTGTTCAAGCAGTTGAGGATAAACATTCCTTTTGCAGATGCTCTTGCACAAATGCCAACATATATCAAGTTTTTGAATGAGTTGCTTTCCAACAAGAGATCCCTTGAAGACAATGCAAGAATTGCACTCACAGAGGAGTGTAGTGTAGTGATTTTGAACAAACTTCCATCCAAATTGAAAGATCTAGGGAGTTTTTCTATACCGTACACTATTGATGATGTCAATTTTAATAAAACTTTATGTGATTTAGGTGCTAGTGTGAGTCTTATGCTAAATTTTATTTGCAGGAAGCTTGGATTCACCGATTTAAAGACTACAAAGATGACAGTTTATCTGGCTAATGGATCAATTAGACATCCCTCAAGGATTGTAGAGAATGTGCTAGTAAAGGTGGATAAGTTCTACTTACCTGTAGAATTTGTCATCCCAGAGATGGAAGAGAATTTAGAGATCCCTTTGATTCTTGGAAGACCATTCTTGGCAATAGCTGGAGCACTAATTGATGTACGAGAAGGAAAGTTGACATTGAGAGTTGGGGATGGCAAACTAGAATTTCATATTATCAAATCAACAAATAATCTACCCCCAATGCATAGTTATTTTTGTGTGGACACTATTAAAAATTTAATGCATGATGGTTCTGAAAAGAAAAATCAAAAAGATACTTATCAAGAAGAGTGGATTATGAATTCTCAGGGTGAAAATATTAGGTTTGCTATTGACATTTTAACATGGAAAACCCTACCATCAACTCCATCTCGAAGATGTATGATTTTGAAGAGTTAGGAAAACATTAAATTGTATACAAAAAAGTGATATATCAATTCCCCCCTTGAGAGACATGGAAAAAGTTGAGTTGAAGACTTTAAACAGTGCTTTTGGAAGGCAATCTAATTTTTTTCCTTTTATTACTATATAATATTTTTATTTTTAGTAATTTTAGTTCATTTGATTTAATTAATTTGAAGTTATTAATTTAGTTTGTTGATTTTAGTAGGACATGTTTTAATTTTGTGTTCTTTAATTTTTTTTTATTTTGTCAAGTAAAGAGTGATGGTGGAGAAGGTAAGAACAAGAATACGTAAGTTTAAGATGAGTTTTATTTACCATATTAAAAAAAAATTTGGAATAGGGGCCTCTGTGCAATCGCGTAGCACCGCACGATCATGGCAGAGGGGGTTCACAACCCCTCGCGAGAGCAGCAGCGCTATCGCACTGTTGCTGCTGTCATAGCTCCTGTCATGATCGTGATAATCATTGCGATTGCGACAACCCCTATATTAAAAAAAATGTCACGCGTTTGTCGCGATTGCAACAGACAGGCGAAGGCACACCGCGTGAGCAGCAACGTGATGCTAAGACAGACGTTGCGATTGCAATGGGGCTGAGATAAAAAATTTTTAAGTTTATAAAAATCAATCAGTCCATTCTCTCTCCTCACTTTCCTTTTCATTTTCTTCTTCTCTCTCTCACTCCCAAACTCTCTCTCAAATTCTAACTTTTCTTCTCTCAAATCCACACAAATCTCACCTATATCCTTTAAATTTCTTCCTTAATCCATCAAATCTTCACCTAATCTACTAAATCCATTCCTCAATTCCATAAAAAATGGCTTCAAGAACCAAAAGTGTTGTAAGAAAAGCTTCTTCAAGAAAGATAAAGGAGAAAGTTTCAAGCTCTTCAAGGGATGAGGCAGATATATCTTGTCATTTTGAAGATTCTTTTTCAATTTTTGATTAAGAAGAAGGTGAGAAATATCTCTCCCTATGCTTAAGAAATATTACTCCTTGTAGATATTTTAGCCATGATGTTTTTTAACATTTGAGTCTAGATGATAGAATGAAACAATTATTTGCTAGATGAGGTTTGGAAATTTTAGTTCAAAAGAGATATGACACATATAAAGAACTCACTCTTGAATTTTTTACAGCCCTTAAAATGTCCAAATCTAAGGATAAAAATTTAGAGTGTAGAATATTTGGTATTAATTATGTAATTGACCATGATGTTATGTTCAAAGCTTTTGGCTTGTCTAAGGAGGTGCTTGTACACATTTGAAAGAATTTAACGTTGATAAATTTTGAAAAACTATAACTGGGTTTGATTCGTTTAACATAAGAAATGCACGTAATAGACTACTTCATGATCATAGTTTATTATTATTGCATAAGTTTATGTGTCATTGTGTTTTTGGAAAAAAAGAAAGTAATAAAGTGCCAGTACAAGAATTGTTTATGTTGTATCGTGTTTATAAGAGTAAAAAAAATATCTACAACATACCATATTTTTCAAAGTTTAATGTTTATTGCTCAACATCCTAAGAGTACTATTGCATTAGGACATATTGTTACTAGATTAGTAGTTTATTTTTGATATTTTAGATACTAGCAATACTTTGATGCAATGTATTAGTGGAGAGTCAGCAATACTTTGATGCAATGTATTAGTGGAGAGTCATGCTCATTTGACACTTTGTGTCGTGTTGAGATTTTGGATGCTGAAAGTAGTTTAAGGGATCCCACAACAAGAAGGTGCCACAAGAAATTAATTCAAGGAGGTTCAAGTAGTACTGCACCAAGCGATCAACCGGCACATGAAGAAGAGAGCAATGAGAAAGCAGAGAGTGATGATGAACAAGATAATGATTATGCCAATGATGAGAAAGGATAGCGACAATTTTTAAAGCGGCTCGATTCAATGGACATAAAGAATTAGGAGATGAGCACGCAACTAAAGATTATGGTGGCGCAACAAAGGCAGTATGACGATCAAATAGGGACCATGAATTGCAGTCTTATCGACATAGAAAGGAGTCAGATGTATCACAATTAAAAGCTCATGAAGTATATTAAACTTTCAGGATTGTATGTTCCTTCGCCGACTCCCTCACCTCCATCGTCACCATGATTCAGGGAAGCTTCCATCCTTTCTCTTTTTCTTATTATATTTTCTTTTTTCATGTTATTTGTTGTGTTCTTATGTGTGGTTTCATATTTTTCATTAGGGATTATAAAATTAAGTGTGGGAGGAAAGTATTTGTTTTGTTTTTATTTTTTGTTTATTTGTATTTTGAGAATTATGTTTCTTAAATTGTTGTTTGTGTTTTCTTTATTTTAGTTTTTTTTGAAAATTTAAAATTAAAAAAAGGAATTTTCAAAATTTTAAAAAAATAATAAAAATAAATTTTTTATTCAGATTTTGAGAAAAAAAAAAAGGAAAAATTTTCAGATTTTGCATAAAAAGAAAAAAAGAAAAATATATAATTATTATAATTATTATTAGGTTTTGTTTAAATTTTAGTTAGCTATCTTGGTTTATCTATGATTAAGTTATTATCTTTTATTTTGAATTGAAATTCTTATCCTAAGTAGATTAAGAGTTTGTTTTGAAATAGTAAACTTTAATAAGAAGAGTTTAATTAAAATTTCTTTAGTTAAATAGTTTTAGGATTTGCCTTTATTTCTCCTCTATATAAAAGCAAGTTTTTATCATTCTAATCCATTATTAGCATAACCTTTGAAGAAAAAAAGATGAATAATAATGAGAAATTATTTACTTAGGGATGGTATGGAGATGACATATGGGATCTTGAAAAACCTTTTGTGAACCCACCTGTCAAAACACCTGAACAACTCACTGTCTTCTATGCTTTTAGACGTGCTTATCTTGATCATTATGAATGCACTTTTGATCTCGATGAGATAGTAGAGAGAAAAACAAATTAAAGAAAGCATGGGAGAAAGTTAGATCCCAGCTTGACATGGCAATTTTAGATCAGACCTCAAGTAATGATGATGAACCTAAGCCATTACCAACAAAGAGGAAGAGAGGTAGGCTATCTAATTTGGAGAAAAAAAAGAGATAGACCTCCAAAGATTTCTAAAAAAATTCAGTTTGATGCAGTAACCATTAAGGAAGAAAAGGGGGATGCTGAGAAGTCTATAATTAACTCTTATTATTGTTAGTTTGATTTACATAATATTTCTTTTCAGATTGTCTTTGTCTTTATTTTTACTTAATTTTATGTCTTTTTATTTTTAATTATAGTGGATTTAAATTTCAGTTTTCAATAAATAATAGAACTTTATTATATTCTTTTTTTGCAATCTATTTAGTTTTTGATATCTACTTGTTCTTTGCTTGATATTATATGAGTTAATTATTGTTATTTTAGATTTCAACTTGATAATTAAATTTTTTTAGCTACATTGAAATAATTTTTGGTTATTCTTAATTTAACGCATGGAATGAAAAAAGTTGTGATTTTGAAAAATTTTACAAATTAAGAGCACTTATTTTAAAGAATATTTAAAATTATTTTTTATCATTTTTTTTGAGATCATTGTAATGTAATATATTCTTGAGTTAGTATGTATCACTAAGGTAGTAAGTTACTTAATTATGCTGGGATATGATTTGAGAATTATGCATATATATAAAATTAATATATATTACTTTTAGCAAGATGGAGTGTAAGACACACTCATTTAGATAATTAAGTTGGAATGGAGCATAAAATGCATCCACTATATATATATTAAAAAAAAGAAGAAAGAAAAAAATAATAGCAATGGGATGAAACATAAAATGCACCCATTGAATATATAATAATAATAATAATAATAATAATAATAATAATAATAATAATACTAATAATAATAATAATAATAATAATGATGATGATGATGATGATTAATACATAGTTCTTATTGATCCCAAAGTTATTATGAGAAATTTGTTACTTAGTGATGCTTGCTATATTCTTACATTAATGAAGTTATAATGAATTTATTGTGACTATGGTTTGACATAAAAGTTTTTGCTAAATCACCTTAATGTATAAGTGTGCTTGGTTTGTGAAGTTACTTAAGGTTATGGTTCTTTGAAGTTTAATATTTTAAGATAAAAATAAGTGATTATTATTTTCCTTTGGTTAGTTGAGTTTGATTGATTGTTGGAGTTTGACTTAACAATGTTAATTTGCTTGAGGACAAGTAAAAGTCCAAGTGTGAAAGAATTTGATAGGTGCATATTAACCCTATATTTTCTATCATATTTAGCATTCAATGACTTTAATTAATCTATTCTAAACTTATTTATGTGCTTTTATTTCATTATTCTTGAATTAAGTTTAGTTTAAATTAATTTCTTAAAAGTGTGTGTAAACTGAAATTTTTAGGCATAATTTGACATTTAAAGCTCCAAGTAAACTTTTGGTGATCTAAAAGTACAAACTTTAAAAAGTGGTCTTCATAAAGTTGATAGAGGATATCTCAAGATTTTCAAAGAGTCCTAGTTCATTAAATTTCAAATTCTTTTGGGCCTCCAACTTTAAAGTCAAAATTGGGCTTAAATTTGAGAAGCAGAAGTTTAGTTCGAGCCACTAATAGCAATTGGGCCATAACTTAGGTGTTTAAAGTCCAAATCATATGATTCAAAAGCCTAAAATTATCTACTCTTCTGGAGCTATAATTTTACTGAAGAAGTCAATTGGAGATAATGATGATATCAAATAGAAAATTGAGGGGGAATTTTGAATTCAAATTATGAAACATAAGCTAAGTAGGAGGAATTAGTTGGAAGAAAAGAAAAGAAAAAAAAAGAGACAACTGATAGAAGAGATATGTGAACAGTAACTAAGAGGATCCAGAGGTAATTTTCTACTACACCTTTTCATCTTTCAAGTGAAGATTAGTTTTTTCACTATTGGAATCCAAAGAAAGAAGAAAATTGGGTTTGAGGACAATTTCATAATCTCAATAAGACTACTCATCCATCTAGTTTGAAATCTTTACTTTGGTTTATATTTTATTTTATGCTTTTATTCTATTATTGATTTGAATATTGAGATTGTGAATTTCATGTTTAGTTTCTTAATTTCTATGTTCTTTTGTTCAACTTAGCCATGAACAACTAATCCCATTAGTGGAATTAGATGGATTTAGGATTGTGAATAATGAATATTGCTTAATTTGATTACTATTAATTTCTTAAAATTAAGGTTTTGTTGAATTTATTCTTAGTACTTGTGATTGACTGGCCACCAATTGCATGATCAATTGAAATTGTATGATGAGCGAGAGTTAGGTATGATTTTATATTAAAAATTCAACAACTTAAAAAAATTCTATTTAGAGATAAAAAAAATAATCTTAAGACCAATAATTTTTAGAACATTTATTCCTCCTTAATTTTTTTATTAAAAAAAAGATGTGTGTTGTCATTTATTAAAATTCATATTTTATATTTAATTAAAAATATACATATATACATATTATTCTTGTTAATATCAGAATTTGGAAAGGAATAAGTATTTATTGTTGATCATTCTATGAAAAATCAAATAATATACATATATACCGTTAAATTGTTTGATATTCAAGAGAAAACTTCACTAATAATAGTCAAACAATGTCTTAGTTTTATTTAAATTGTTTGATCCATATATACCGTTAAATTAACTCATTAGCACTACTACTACTACTACTACTACTACTATTCATAATTTCTGAATTAATGTTAATATTATTAAAACTTAATAGTAAATTAAAATCATTGTTATATGTACATATAACTACTTGTATGAGCTATTTTTAACTATATTTTTCATGTAATTTATATTTTTTTTAATGTTTTGCTACATAATGTTCGAGTTTTAATTAGATTTTCCATTTTTATTATTTTTTCTTATAATACTTTAAATTATATAAAATTATTACTCTCTCAATCTCAAGTTGATAGATATATTTTTTATTTGTTTTTTATTTATAATTATTATGTTAATAAATTAATTAATATGTTAAATATCTATTATATTTATATTTAATATCATTTATTAAAAATATTTTATAAATTTATCTCAATTGTGAAATGAAAAATATATTTATTAATTTGAGATAAATATTATCATTTTAATAATTTAAAAATATTACTTTTATTTAAATTTCTAATATAAATTAGATATACATATGACAAATTTATCATATGTTTGGCCAATTAAAAATTTTATTAAATTTAAATTTCTTTTTACTTATATATGTTAATATATATATATATTAATTGAAATTTATAAAAATTTAAATGACCAACTCTCTTAGAATTCATTGTTAAAATATAAAGCAGAAAATTTTGGGAGTTGATTTCTTTGAAATAGAACATGTTTCATAAATGAGTAAAAAAAAGGTTGAATGATAAGATATTTTTTTTGGTTTCTCACAATGAATGTGAAGGCAATTGACACATGTACACGCTAATGCGCGACTTTTCTTTAGAAAACACATGTACAAGCAACTTTTCTTAATGGTCTCAAAGGATATGAGTTGACAAACTACATATCATCATAAACACTCTTCGAGAAATGTTACTATTGTATATTACTTGCAAGTTGAATTATAATTGGGAAAAGAGAAAAATGCGCAAAGAATAGAATATATAAACTACTAGAATAAAAAATTTCCTTGATTATTCTTTTTTAATCATTTACTGTCCAATAATCTAAAGATTATAGAATAATATAAATTTACACTGAATATTATAAAAAGATAAAATAATTTCTCTCAAATTTTAAAAATATTTTATATTTAAAATTTAAACTCGACATATGTGATCAATGAAAAAAAGACCCATAACATCTCATTTATTCTTTCTATTAATGAACAACAAATGTTGCTTTGCTAGACAAAAAATATATATTAGAAAATTTAATTCGTGGATGCTTGTTATCTCTAAATTTAAAAATTAATGTTTAATTATAAACATATTTTTATCTATTTTTATACGATTAATTATAGTGAAGTTTCTATTGTAAGGGAGAGAAAACATGATTCCCCTAAAACCTAAAATATGCATAGATTACTAGATTATTCAAATTAAATTGCAAAGGGGTAAATTGCATACCTGACATCATCGTATGTTGAAGCTGAAGACGATTTTGGAGTTTGTCGCCTTCCAGGAGATACACACTTTAAGTTTAGCGGAAGCACTACTGAAGGAATGCAATGTTCTCTTAAAATTGTTATGTTCCCCTGGAGACCACGACCCCTTATTTATAACTGATGATGATAGTTTCTATTTTGGTCCTTCAACAAAATAGAAACTCTTATCGGTCTCTACACTTATAATCCTATTACGAGTAGGACACCTCAATAATCAACAATCTTTATTTGATCATAACTTTAATTTGACTATTTTAATTTGACTGCAATACATATTTAATATTTAAATATATTTAGCCCACACTTATGATTAATTAGAGGATTAATTTTAACAATTTAAAATTAATTCTAATAATCTCCCACTTGGGCTAACATATATTAAATATAAATGTATATACCTTAATGAGCTCATAAAAGCAGTCATACTGAAGGTGCCTCAAACAATCTCGTCCATTGATTATATTGATAAAGGACTGAAGGGTCAGTCGCCACATTCATCGTGACTCAAACCATCATCAATCACATTACCAATACTCTCAAATGACATAGATCAATAATAGGAGTGTATCATGAAAACTACATGTAATATGATCTAATAATGCCTGTTTCCAACTGGTCATACTTAATTGAGATCGACCACAAAAATAACACAGAGTGTAATAAACAAAAGTGAATACTTCATTTTCTGCAGAAACTGAATTAACATATCCAAAACCAAATAGAGCATTCAAAACATAATGAAAACATAATGAACAAAAACTCCCACTGAAACTAAACATTCTCAAACAATATGACACCCACATGAGCAGTGTGCTCATGAAAGACTTTCGGTATCAATGCCTTAGTAAGAGGATCTATAATTATGGAGTTCATTCTAACATGCTCTATGGATATCTGTCCACTCTGTATTTTCTCCATTTACAGCCAGAAACTAAATACCAAATAGCTCCTACTGTCATTGGAGAATCAAACTGCTGAATTAATGTCACACTTAAAACTTTATTAGCATTTTCAATGCTAGCCATAATGTGCAGCCCTGTGACATTCAGCAAAGTAAAAAAAAAATTCATGATCAAATGTCTCATAGCATACTACAAATTTCAAAACCATGGAATGTAGTCTAATGTGGATCTTTTGCTACTCAAGACATTCGATAAAGTCAGAATCAGTATACCAAATGATCTCATACTAATCTGACTTTCTGTATGTGAGCATACGTTCCTTTGTTCTCT
Source organism: Garcia nutans (assembly GCA_947685225.1). Taxonomy (NCBI): domain Eukaryota; kingdom Viridiplantae; phylum Streptophyta; class Magnoliopsida; order Malpighiales; family Euphorbiaceae; genus Garcia; species Garcia nutans. The sequence goes on from CANTUV010000008.1 coordinate 58,753,194, forward strand.
GAATATATCTTAAAACCTTATTGGCTGCCTTCCAATGATCCATTCCTGGATTGCTGAGATATCGCCCTAACATGCCAACTATGAATGAAATATTTGGATGAGTGCAAACTTGAGCATACATCAGACTCCCAACTGCTGACGCATAAGGAATCTTCTGCATCTCCTGAATCTCAAGTTCACCCTTTGGACACTGATCAAGACTGAATTTATCTCCTTTAGTAACTGGGGTATCAATTGGTCTACTGTTGTGCATACTAAATCTCTTGAGCACTTTCTCAATATAGCTCTTTTGTGATAATCCAAGAATACCTCGAGTACGGTCTCGATGTATTTGAATCCCTAATACAAAAGAAGCTTCACCTAAATCTTTCATCTCAAAGTATTTTGAGAGAAAGACTTTGGTTTCGTGCAGCAAGTCCTTACAGTTAGTAGCAAGCAATATGTCATCCACATATAAGACCAAAAAGATAAACCTACTCCTACTGAACTTGTGATACATACAATCTTCCACAGCATTTGTCTCAAAACCAAAAGAGACAACTACTTCATGGAACTTAAAGTACCACTGACGAGAAGCTTGCTTGAGTCCATAAATGGATTTCTTTAATCTGCATACCAGTCGCTTTGGGTCTCCAGACACAAAGTTTTCTGGCTGCACCATATAAATGGTTTCATCAATGTCTCCATTGAGAAACGCAGTCTTCACATCCATTTGATGAAACTCAAGATCAAAATGTGCAACTAGAGCCATGATTGTCCTAAAAGAGTCCTTCGATGAAACCGAAGAGAAGGTCTCTTTATAGTCAATCCCCTCTTTCTGAGTGAAGCCTTTAGCTACAAGACGAGCCTTATATCTTTCCACATTACCTTTAGAATCCCTCTTGGTTTTAAATATCCATTTGCAACCAATGAGTTTCTTTCCTTCAGGTAATGGAATAAGATCCCAAACTTGATTGTCTTGCATAGATTTATATTCTTCACTCATTGCCTCAATCCACTTATGAGAGTTGGAATCCTGAATGGAATGATGAAAGCTGATTGGATCATCTTCCACCATGTCTACGGTGTCCTCATGTTCCTGAAGATATACTACATAATCATCTGGAATAGCATTTCTTCTCTCTCTAGTGGACCTCCTTAAAGGCACAAGTTCTGGCTCAAATTCTTGAGGTTGTTGAGCTTGTACTTGAGGAAGAACAACTTCTTCATCCTGATGGGGAAGTTGATCAACATTGTCTTGTATTGGATCCGGAATTGCTTCTGGGATATTAACATTTCTAGGAACCTGAACAGTTCCAGGAGCAAAGATAGGAATCGACACTGAGTGTTCCTAACTCGATCCCTCCTCAAAGACAATGTTTCTAACCTTATTTCTCCCCCAAACTCAACATCCTCAAAGAATGTTGCAATTCCCGTCTCAAAAATAGATCTGGAAGTAGGATTATAAAACTTAAAACCCCGAGATCGCTCAGAATAACCAACAAAGTAGTTACTAAAAGTTTTGGAGTCCAACTTTGTCTCATTAGGCCTATAAGGCCTAGCCTCAGCAGGACATCCCCAAATATGAAGGTGCTTTAGACTGGGCTTGCGTCCAGTCAAAAGCTCATAAGGTGTTTTTGTAGCTGCTTTAGTTGGTACTCTGTTAAGAAGATAGACTGCTGTCTTTAATGCTTCTCCCCACAGAGACTCAGGTAAAGAAGAATGACTAATCATACTTCTAACCATATCCATAAGAGTCCTGTTACGTCTCTCAGATACACCATTCATGCTGGGTGTACCAGGCATGGTGTATTGAGGGACTATACCACAGTCCTGTAGGAAAATAGCAAATGGTCCTGGACGTTGTTCACCTGAACCGTCATATCTGCCATAGTACTCACCTCTACGGTCAGATCTAACAGATTTAATCTTCTTTCCGAGTTGATTTTCAACTTCGGCCTTATAAGATTTGAAAACGTCCAGAGACTTAGATTTCTCATGAATGAGATATAGGTACCCATAACGTGAGTAATCGTCTATGAATGATATAAAGTATCTTTGACCATTCCTTACTGCTATAGGGAATGGACCACAGATGTCCGTATGTATCAATTCTAAGACGTTCGATGATCTGTTGGCACCTAATCTCTTTTGTTTAGTCTGTTTACCTTTAATACACTCAACACAGGAGTCCAAATCTGTGTAATCAAGTGTGTTTAGGATACCATCTGACACAAGACGTTCTATTCTAGATTTGGATATGTGACCCAAACGTCTATGCCAAAGTTCAGCTGAATTATCTATATTTCACTTTCTTTTGGTACCTATAGTACTTACCTGCAGGGTTTCATTATAAGAATCATTAATATCCAACATATATAGATTATCACATGCATTCAAGAAGCCAGTACCAAAAATTTTTGAATCCATAGATAAAGTAAATAAACTGTCTCCAAATGAACAAGTAAAACCAGATTTGTCCAAATAAGAAACAAAAATTAAATTCCGTCTAAACGTCGGAATAACAAAAATATCTACAAGATCCAAAAAATAACCAGTTCTTAAACACTATCTAATATGCTCAATTGCCTCTACTTCCACCGGATCGCCATTTCCCACATAGACGTATCTTTCACCGTCAGTTGGCTTTCGGTAGCTCAGGCAACCCTGCAATGAAACACCTATGTGAGCGGTAACACCAGAATCCATCCAATAAGTGTTTCTAGGAGCTGAAGTTAAATTAACCTCAGAACAGACTAAAACAAGGTACTTACCCTTCTTGACACGCCATGTGGCGTATTTAGGACAGTCCTTCTTTAAGTGTCCAGACTTGCTGCAGAAGAAGCATTTTAATTCCTTAGGCTTCTTTTGCACCGGACCTTTATCAGCAGTCTTATTCTTAGCAGTCTTGTTTCTCTTCTTGTTCTTGCCCTTATCTGCTGAAGAGACCAGATGAGCACTCTCCCTCTTAGTAGCCAACAACTTTTCCTCCTCATCCACACAATGAGCAATGAGCTCGTTAAGAGTCCATTTGCTCGGCTGGCAGTTATATGAAGTCCTGATCTGCCCATACTGTGGTGGAAGAGAATTCAAAGCTAGATGGACTAACAGGTCATCTGGTAAAACCAAATCCAGGACCTTTAGCCTCTTGGCTATTTGGGACATGCTCAGTATATGCTCCCGAACACTACCATTTCCAGTATACCTTATGGAGGTGAGTTTTGCTAAAAGCGTCCCCACTTCGGCCTTGTCATTTTTGGCATAGACCTTCTCCAGCTCAGCAAGATAGTTTTTAGCATTACTTTCTTCAGCAGAAATGGTTCCTCGAACATGTTCTGGGATTCCCTGCTGCATGATCATAAGACCTAAGCGGTTAGAACGCTCCCACTTCTCATACTGAACCCTCTGAGCATCTGTGCTCTCTTCAGTAAGAGGAGCAGGTTTGTCCATCCTGAATGCAAGGTCTAAGTCCATACAACCCAGATAAATCATGATGCTTGATTTCCATGAACCAAAGTTTGACCCCTCAAGCATAGGGACAGTGTTAGGATTATACGGCATGCTAGCTGAATTCAGAGAAAATAAATAATAAATAAATGACATAAACTCACAATCCACAAAAATTGAAACAAATCAGAGAAGTAGAGTTTAAATATTGGAAACAAGATACCGGACACAATATTAATATTCTCATCTTTGGACATAAAATATTAACTGTAATTGGTATCTCAACGCAGTAATCAAATATTGACAATTCAGTCCTGTCAAATAATAAACCTTCCTTTGAGCCGATTTATTATCCACATGGATGAACACATAATAATTATCACATATTTATTACCGCAATGTATTCTCAATTCAGCCAGATAGCAACATTCCTTTGGGCCGGTATACTACCCGCAATGAATTTTAATACACCTGTCTAATACCCAAATAAAGTAATCTACACAATGGAGGTCACTTTGGCGACATATTGCTTCAACCAATTTATCCGAAAATATTAGACACAATCAGGACTAAAATTCCAAAATTCGAACTCAATTTAATAATAATTTTTTTTATTAAAAAAAATTACAATTAAAAAACCAAAAGTTGCAATTTTAAAAAATTTAACTTTTAAACATTGAATAAGTTTGCCCCCGGAAAAATAATTTAGTCCCAATAAACTTAATTTAGTGGCTAAATTATAAAATTGAGCTAAAATTAATCAAAAAATAATAATAATAATTACGAAAAAAAGTTTTAAAAAAAACTTTTAAACTGTTTAAATTTTCGTAAACTTTTTTTTTCTTTTTTTTTTTTCATAAACTGTTTTCAAAACAGTAGCTTTTTTTTTAAATCTTTAATTAATTGATTTACATAATTAATTAACCAAAAATTAATTAATTCCAGAAAAAATTACAAACCAAAATTCAAATCAAGAAATTGGATTTTTCCATAATTAATTAAATAATCTCAGTTTTTTAATCCAAAAACAAATCAAACCAAAATTGATTTCAGATTACCAAATTCGATTCCAAATTAATTCTAGAAAATTACAATCACCGAATTAATTTTCTAGAATCAAAACAATAATCAATACCGCAATTTAATCGGAAAATCTAGCAACCTAGCATAGGGCTCTGATACCAATTGTAAGGGGGAGAAAACATGATTCCCCTAAAACCTAAAATATGCATAGATTACTAGATTATTCAAATTAAATTGCAAATGGGTAAATTGCATACCTGACATCATCGTATGTTGAAGCTGAAGACGATTTTGGAGTTTGTCGCCTTCCAGGAGATACACACTTTAAGTTTAGCGGAAGCACTACTGAAGGAATGCAATGTTCTCTTAAAATTATTATGTTCCCCTGGAGACCACGACCCCTTATTTATAACTGATGATGATAGTTTCTATTTTGGTCCTTCAACAAAATAGAAACTCTTATCGGTCTCTACACTTATAATCCTATTACGAGTAGGACACCTCAATAATCAACAATCCTTATTTGATCATAACTTTAATTTGACTATTTTAATTTGACTGCAATACATATTTAATATTTAAATATATTTAGCCCACACTTATGATTAATTAGAGGATTAATTTTAACAATTTAAAATTAATTCTAACATCTACGAGAATGCCATTTAATTTAATATAGATATTTCCTTAATAATAATAATAATAATAATAATAATAATAATAATAATAATAATAATAATAATAATAATAAAGAAAAACATGCATGTTCTTCTTAATATTCTTCTTCATTTTCAAATTGTATAAGCATATGATTTATCAATAACACATGATATTAATTGTTGACAAATAGAATATGATAATTAATTTCAAGTCTGCCGACTGAAAATTCTTCTTAATATTCTTCTTCATTTTCAAATTGTATAAGCATATGATTTATCAATAACACATGATATTAATTGTTAACAAAATGAATATGATAATTAATTTCAAGTCTGCCGACTGAAAATTTTCTTGAAAAATTCGTTACCGATCACTCGAATAAATATGAAAATGAACCAAATCAATTTTCTTTTTATTTTCTATAATATAAAGTGTTTATTGTAATATTCTTTTGGTCCCGTTAAAATAATCTATTTCAGTTGATGCATACATATTAAAATAATAATTAAATTTTATAAATATAATATAAAATTATTTTAAATAAAATAAAATACTCTCTATTAATTTATTAATATTATATTTTTATTTTATTAATTAAGTTATAAAAGATAAAAATATAATTAAAAAAATTAATTAATTTTTTAATTAAATAAAATAATTATTTAATAGGATCAACTTTTTTTTTTTTTTTTTTTGCCAAAGTGACAACATCAACTAAATGAAATTAAGGTGGGGGTTATGTATATCAATCAATCTCCTTAAAGAAAGGAACTTATGATGATTTGTTTATTTTTTAAAAAATAAAATTATAAAATGGGTTTAAGCAGGCAAAGCTTGCAATCCAAGAACTAAAACGTGGAACAAACAGAAGCGGAAGTGAGGAGGACCCACCAACTAATAATTTTTGGCAATGAGGTGGCTTTCATATTTTAATTTCTGATTAAGACGATAATAATGATTTATCCAACAATTAGCTAACCATTGCAATGATATATATTTACTCAATAACAATTTTTAATTGACAATAATCCACAAAAAATAATTACTCTCAATTATTAAATGTATTTATTATAATTAATTCAGGCTTTTACCCAACAAAACAAATAATTGTAAATGCTTTGTTTTCGTTGTCCCATGAAAGTTGTCATTCGCTTGTCAATTACCTCACCCTCACGCATTACCATTTGCTTCACAAAAAATGAAAAATGAATATATTTAAAGTAAGGTGAAGAATTATTTGGAGAAACATTTTCTCCTTATCCAATTAATAAGTATTTTTTTATTTTATAAAATTATAAAATTAATATTTTTATTAAAAATAAAAATTTACAAGTATATTATAGCACACTTACTTTAATATAAATTATATTTATTAAATATTTTTAATAAATAATATTAAATATGAAAATAATAAATTCATTAAAAATATAAATATAATAAAAATTTAACATATTAAGTAATTTAAATTATAATTTAAAATAAATGAAAAAATTATATCTATTAATTTAGAAAAAATGAATATTTCACTATATATCAGATAATTTTGTAAAATATTAGATTTAAATAAAATTATACAAAATTAATATATATGATTTTCTTTTATTAGTTTTCTTTTAAATTATATAAAATAAATTGATTTGCATGTATTTTGATATTAATATTTAAATTATTTAAATATAATATTTAAATAAATAATAACGATTTACTTCGGTTATATATTTTAAGAAACATGATTTTGTGAAATAGCTAAAAATTTAAAGAAATCCTTAAACTATAGCAGGTATCTTGTTTAGGACCTCAAAGTTTTTTTTTAAAATCATTTTTGCCTTTTTTTTTTATTAAAAATAGTTTAAATACACCCTCACTATTAACTTGTTAAAACAAATATGAGGTGATACTGTAAGCCCTTTTCTTTTGCGCGTATCTTATATGAGAAATTATACACTAGAACTGTAATACTAACTAGGATTTCCCAGTTGGGACCACAAACCAATAATATATAGATATCAGCGGAATCAGACATGCACCAAGGAGGGAGGAGGGCAAATTTAATGGTCGGTCGCCGGTGAACCCTCCTATCCATCTCTGTCAGCAGTCACGCTTCATCGCTCGCTTCTTCTCTCTTTCATTTTCCAGACAGAAGCTTCTTTAACCCCTGACGCCGCCCTCTGCAACTCGAGCTAGGGGGCTCTTTCCTATTGGCTATTATCGGCGATCAGAAACACCCTTCCTATATGTGCTTTTGATCACCAATAAGCGGGGGCGAAGACACATAAATTAGAAGGGGACAACTGCCCTCTTCTGATTTAAATTTTTTTTATATGTATGTATATATATTATTAAAATTTTTAAAATATTTAATTGTCCCCCTTTAAATTTTTTAAAAAATATATGATATTTTTATTTTATCCATCGTCACTAAAAGTCTGATTCGTCCTGCCAATCAGAGGGAGTTGTTTGCTCCCCACGACCCTAGGTCCGTCCCTAATAGATATGTAGCTATTATTTTTAAATTATTTTTCCCATGTTAATTACCCATTTAGTGGAAAAAAAGATTAATCCTATGAAACTGTCAGTGCAGGTCTGCAATTTTATTTTTCAAAATTGAATCTGTACATAATATGAAGGAGAAGAAAATACTTTTCATTCTGAATTGGCAAAGTTTTTTCCTTTATAATAAAAGTCCAGCTTTCTTATAAAATCAGTATAAAAATCAAGAAAAAATTAAATCAAGATCCATAAATTAAGATAATAATCAGGAAAAAGAAAAACCAAAAACAGCATCCATTAATGGCGTAATCATAAACATTATTATGCCTTTTTCTTATTTAAAGAGAATCGCATTCAATTGAATTGAATTTTTTATACATACATACATACAGAGAAACAACAATCCATCTCTCTTTTTCTATATATACATACAAGATAAAAGTTGGAATTACTATCAGATTATGAAAGTATTTTAATGCTTTCTTTCTCTCCGTCAAACGTTATGCTATAATATAAAATAAAATTTTACGGGGTCTCTCTCTAGAATGGAATTTCGATTTTGATATGGTAGAGTTGAGTTAGATTTACACTCCATCGGACTCAATTCTTATCGATCGGCAGTGCAATTTCATAGGATCAATTTTATTTTTTTTTCCCATTTAAATGGATATTAACACTAAAAAAGAAAAAATAATTTATCATAGCCGCATGTCCATGTACTATTGGTTTGTGGTACCAACTAAGAAATCCTAGTTGACATCACCATTCTAGTGTATAATTACTCGTCTCATCCTATTGGTTTAAAAAATAAAAGATAAAAATTTGTTCTTCTTCTTAGTTTTAATCGAAATTCAACCATCACTGCCGTCCATTGTCACCCAACAACTAAAATCCAACCAAAATCTAATGGAGTCACCAAAACCATTACCCTTTTCATCCTCACTCTTTACATTCAATTTTCCCTCAAAAACAAAAAGGAAATCATCTCAGGTAAAGATAAAACTAAAACACGATTAAATTCTAGAGATGGAGATTGAAAGGAGGAAATCATCTTAGGTTTTACGAGAAGATTTAGTGGATCTTCAGATTGTCCATAGTTGAACCCTCATCAAGTTTAAAGAAGGATTATTACAAGAATTAACAATGGCAACTAATTGAAACCATAAATTGATCAATACCCACATCCAAATGTTGGATCCTCATAAGAAAGAGTAGTAATCTCACTCTCTCAATGCATTGCTACTTTTGCTAGAGAAAAAGAAAAAGAAACAAACAGAGATAAAAAGAAAAAGAAACAAACAAACAGGCAAAACTATCTCATTGTCCTTTATTCAATTTAAACGAAGAACAATCGGCGGTTATTTATATGGATGGTTCTTTTGATGAAAGAGATATTAAATTGGTAGAAAAATTAAGTTTGTCCATGGTTAATGTCGATGTGGGTCGGCCGAAAATTCAATGGCAATGGCGGTGGTTAATTATTTAATTGTTTATTTTTTAATAGTTTTTAACGGCAAGTATAATGGCAAGTTAATGGCGAGGGTGTATTTAAACCATTTTTAACAAAAACAAAAGGGGTAATAATGTTTGAAGCCCTACGTGGGATATGCGCTATAGTTTGGGGTTTTATTTGAACTTGAGGCCTTATGAAAACTAAATATAAGCAAAACAGCACAAAATGCGGCAACTAACTATATGTAAAAATAAAAATCTAAGGCCCTTTTGATGGTCGTGGAAGCTGTTAAGTTTTTATGGATATCATACAAAATCAAAATAGTAGAATAAATAAATATAATCTGTAAAATCTGTCAGGATTTATATTTTTTAATTAAATCGAAAGAAGGATTAAACTGTCTTACCACATGTAGTGAAATTCAAATCTTCTTTTCAATAAGCGAATGAATCAACATGCATTGTTAGACACAAACACCCTCTATAGTATCCATACAAACGAACTGAACTCTAAAATAGACAGCTATGTGTGCTAGTATTTTTTTTTTCAAAAGACTCTCTTCAAAAAATTTTATAAGTCTCTCTCTAGTATTTTTCTCCTAAAAATGTAGTTGGTTAATAATGGATCAATATCATAAATGATTATTTTCCTTACTGATTAAGGAAACCTAATGAGGTTATATATATATATATATATCATTACAAAAATAAAATATTTTATTTTCTTGACATTTCCAAAAAATGCATAAAAAGGACTTAAATTAATTGTGCTTATTTTAATTTATTTTATGTGTGGAACTTTATAGGTTCACTTAATATTGACAACGAGTCTTAAACAATTATTTAAGCCCATAAATCATTGCCTCTAGCTAGATATTATAACTATCCAAATTAAATAAAAATTGAAGATTCGACTAACCTTAATTCACAGTCAAATATTTAGTCCTTTTGTCATACGATATCTTAAATCAATTATAAGACATAAAATATGCCATCCTTCCATTAATTGATCGATATTCCTTGATTCCTAAGTAGACTAATTTAACAAATAACATTAATAACTTTTATCAATTTATTTGAGCATGACCATGCATATTTCACAATTTTACTTATCAAGAGGCTTAGAGATATCTCTCTCATGATATGAGAGGAACAAATCTCATCTAGATAATCTATATATCTATATTCATCTCCATGACTCATTAAATGTCCAGTAATAATCCTTATTAAATCTGTTTAAAAATAATATGAAATTATGTTAGAATATAAAACTTCTCATGTAGAGAACTATATGGTTATTTTAGATTTTTGGACTATATAATACTGTTGTGATGAGAATTACTTATGATATTAATCCATATAATATTCTTATTTTAGATTTATCCAATACAATATTCTTTAATATATATTTATATTTTGATTTAATATCTCATATTCATAATCAGTAAAACGTGATCATCAATCAAACTATATACTAATTTTTATTTATTATCATTCCATCAATAATGATCAACTAGTGATAATTTAGAATATAAGTTATATTACTTTAAGATTTTACTATTAAATCACATGCTTGATGACATAAAATTGAATTATCTATTCATGAAACTTTAATCATATTAAAATAATAAACATGTACATAATAATGAAATTTCTCATTTATTTTATTGAATATAATAATAAGCATACATTTCATTAGCCTATGACACAACACCAACAGAAGCCATCAAAATTAAATTCATATTCCTAAATAAATTAAATTATGATAGCAGTGAATAGAGTTAAATCTATATGAAATTGAATCCCATTTGCGACTTTTAGGAAAGTTGCAACTATGCCAAGAGTTACAACCTTCCATGCTAAGAATTGCAACTATAGGAATGGTTACCATACTAAGTGTTGTAACCATTAAAAAGGCAACTTTTAACTTTTATATATATGTCAAAAGATAAAATGATAAAGAGTTTTTTTAATTCATGCAATTTTAGAAAGAAACTTTAAACACTTGAAAATTAGATTTTGAAAAATAGTGCATTTTCAATTTGTGATTTTGTATTTGACTTAGTGAAATCATCAAGAGGTATGTATTTGGTTCGAATTTTATGTATTTCTGCATTATTAACATATTGGATAGTAAAAATTATAACTATATTTAGAATTGATTATAAAAGGAAAAAAAAATTCAAAGTCAAAAGTTGTATTTAACCATAGAGAGAAGAAAAGATATATTGTGAAATTCTATGTATTAATTAGGGCTTTCTTATTCTTTAAAAATCCTGTTTTACTTTTATTATTTTTACTTTTCCAATTAATGGCTGAGTAACAATTTTTATTTTCTGAAATGATTACATAAATTTTCATTCTAATTTTCTTCCATCATGCACGAGTTTTTGTTGCAGGAGAAATAGATATATTTGGCACCTTAATGCATGCACATCTTAAACTTGCCTTTCATTTCAATTAAAAGCAAAGACCTTTTCGTTACAAAGAGATTTCTCAAAAATAATAATAATCATCATCGATTTATAAACCAATTACCTTTATTAGTTTAATCATATTAAGGTTATTTATAAAAATAAAAAAAATTTAAATTTAAGTTTCATTAAAACTAATTTAAAAAAAGTTAAAATTAACAACAATCAACAAAATACAATTAATTATTAAATATTATTAATTTAAGGATAAAAATTATGATTGAGTAATAAAATGATAAGGAACACGGTTATATATATATATATATTCCAAAATGTTGTATTTAAGTTTAATTAGTATAAAACAAAACTCTCTCTCTCTCTCTCTCTCTCTCTCTCTCTCTATATATATATATATGTATAGACAAAATAAGTTAATTTTTTTTGGGAAAGGACAAAATAAAGTGGCTTGCGTGTATTTGTGAATGTTTGAGATGCGCAAATTCACTGTTTTTACCGCCGAAGGCATCATTATAAATGACGACTCAATTGTTCAAAGAAGATGAAAATTAAAGTTTGACCTTTTAATTGCTTAATTCTGTTGGCCAAAAGTTGAAAAAAGAAAATTAGAAAACCAGGTCAATAGTTTGACAAAAAAGTTTACAATTCACTATTTGAGATCTGATTTCACATTTTTCATCTATTAATTAGATAGTTTTTTCTCATATTTCTTTTATTTTTTAGAGTTTAGAAAACTATAATTTTAAAAGTAATATTTTAATTAATTTTTAACCCGAATTGTTAATATATATATTATTTAGTATGTGATACTTAATTAATGAATTTTATTAATTTTTAGAAATTAAACATTTTCTTATATTTATTTTCATTAATAAATTGATCATTTATTATTATTCAAAGCAATTTTTTGTAGTAAAATGAAACTTAATAATAAAAATATTGAAATACTCTTATAAATTATAAGAAAAAAAAAATTCAAATTGATTAGTGATTTTTTTTATCTAAATATATTTATTATTAATTTTGTGATATAATGAATGTAATTTTTTTTATTGTTAGGTTGAACTAAAATTTTGTTTTAATTCATTTTAAATATTATATATTTTACTAATATTAGTAAATTAAATATTTAGTGAAATTATATATACATGTCAAACTAATTAAAATGAAATGTTATGTAATTTTTATAATGTACACCTGTTTCTTATCATTTATTATAAAATTATATATATATATTTTTTGAGAGCTATAAAATTATATATTTATTATTTAAAGTGTTTAGTATCATTATTTATTTTTTTTAAAAAAAAAAGATGACAAAAAATTAACTACTTTGAATTTGAAAAATTAACTACGTTGAATTTGAATTTTATATATAAAAAAAAGAGAAAAAGTGATTACATTATATTAGATTTTATAATCATATAAAAATATATATATTAAGGATATTTTAATCTTTTTATTTATTTATCTGAAAATTTTAATTATTTTAGACACATAACTAATTTGTTAAGGAAGCAAATATTATAACCTATTTAATTAATTTTTAAAAAAGAAAAAAAAAACAAAATTCTTAAATTTTGGTAAATTTATTTATTTATTTGTGGGATTAATATCACTATTTATCCTTGAATTTTGCATTTACATCATTAAAACTTTTAAATTTCAATTTAACAGGATAAAGTTCTTCAGCATTTAATATCTTCTTATTAAGATTTTTGATCCTATTATTCTACGATTGAATGAAAAAAAAAAGAGTTTGAAAGAAAATATTTTAAAGAGAGAAATATAGCTTGATTTTAAAATAAGATTTTTCTTTTTAATTTGAGAATGGATTTTTTTTTTAAATTTGAGTTTTTTAGATATTTAAAATTCATAATACTAGGGGAGAACATTTAAAATTTAGGTTGAAACTTTCGTTTCCAGCATAATTTAGTCACTAAAAAAATAAAGTTAAAGATTTTGATAGAAAAAAAAAATTAAATATATTAAAAAATTTATTATAACAAATGAAAATTTAAAAATTTTAATAATACAAATTATATAATACAGGGATGGACAGTGATATTAAAGTAAATCATACGAATAGAAAACAACGGAAAGTGAATAATCATTCATATATGATCTTTTTCATAGTGCCGTATAATATGATTTTCAATAAAAAGGAATAATATTTGATGAAAATAATTTAAATTATTGATCAATAATTGTATCTCAAGTATGGTTGAACATTACTTTATGGACAAACATTAATTATACAATCTTTTCAATAATTAATGAATTACAATTTTTTCAATAATTATTGAAAATAAAAAAATAAAAAGTATATGTATATTTTAAAGTAAAGCACATCTATTGGTGCACTTGGTACAGTAGGGTTAGAGATGAAGATTATTTCAAAGATAAGTTGTTAGGAGTTAAGATTTAAATTAATTAAACCATATTTTATTATTATATAATGTTTAATAAAAGGTTTTTGTTTAGGTTGAAGATATTTAGTAAAACACTTTGTAGCCAACACATGAGAGTGATGTGACTGAAACTTTGTAATTATATATATTATATATAATAGTCATATATTAGATTATTATTATTATATTTTTAATAGTTTTATCTAATGCTAACAGAATAAATAGTATAAGAAAATGAGATATGATTGGAGTTGATCTCGTCATGCAACCTCAAGAACAATGAATAATTAATTAATATGTAATTATAATTATATATTTTCTAATTTTTTCAATAAATAAAATTAATTTCTTTTGAAAATAATTAGCAACTGATGGAACCAAAAACATGTCAGAATGTTTTTTTTTCTTACACAGCCAAATTGGGTTACAATGATGAAAATAGGGATGTCCTTTTTCTTAAGCAGCAACAAATAGTTTATTATTATATTTATTTATTTTTTAAACATTTATAAATAAAGAATTATAATTTCATTTTAAAAATTAAACTTTGATTAATTAATTAAAAAACAAATCAACTTTTAAATTGGCAAATTCTATTATTTCGTAATTAAGGGAAAATATAACGAAAATTTAAGGTGTAATAAGAAGACAATGAAATAAATTTCATTGATGGGAATTTGATGACATGGAGAGCTTTTTTTAAAAAAACAAAAATTAGTTGAAGTATTATCAAATCAGTTCACATATTTATTAAGACTAATCTCATTTTCAAGTAAATTTAATAACATATTTTACGTTGGACCTATATATTAAAAAAATATTTGAATAAAAAAATTTTAAAAAATATATTTTAATTGTTAATCTTAAAAATTGAAGTTTAATAAAAAAAATACTTACTTTATCAATTTAATTAGCTCTTGAAATTAAATAAACTATTTGATAACATATACAAGGTCAAAGTTTAAGTTATAATATTAATATTGTGAATTCTCAAATTTTACACATTCCACGACATGCATTTGCACATGATCTGAGTTATACAGGTTATAAGGAAAAGTACAGATTTTTGCTGATTATTAAGAGACCTTGGAAATATAGCTCATTCTATTACGATTCTAATTCATTACGAATTGCATCAATCGGACATTGGGCGGCTTTGAAACAACAGCGCCAAAAAGTGAAAGTTGCATGCAGTGCTAGTGTTCATTCACCCTGACCAACCATGTGCCAATGACCTCCAAGTCCAAACCACCATCTGATCATCGTCGTCTTCGTTCATATGCCTATATATATAATGGGTTCTTTTTCAGTCTTTGAGGACACCTTTTGATGCTTGGAGAGACTGATTTAAATACCATTCGTAAGAGACTTTGTGATTTTTCAATTAAAAGGGAATTAATACCATTTCCCAATCAATCAAGGCCTCTAAAATTTTGTTCTTCAAGCATTGTTTTTTTTTAATCTTCCCAAGTTTTTTTATTTTCTTCAAGAGTGGAATTACGATCCGGCAAGAAGGCTCTCAAGCAACCACTATTTCATAAAGCGTATGCAAAGAAAGTAAATATCCAAAAAACTATCTTTCATATATATGTTTATTTTGCTTTAAGCTATTTTTAGTTTTTAGTTTCATTTCTATCATTTCATTTTAGTTAGGATTTGTTTTATATCTGTTTCGCTATTTTAAGTTTTGAATTATGTTAAAATTTACTTTATTATCATTGTCATTTTAATCTAGAAACTAAATTAGGTTAAAATTTATCATTTTGATCTAAAACTAAAATTAGATTTATCATTTTGATATAGAACACTAAACTGGGTTAAAATCATTGTTATTATTAATTTTGTTCTAAAATCAAGTTAGATTAAATTGGCACTATGGTTTTAATTTTAATCTAAAATCAGAGTTAAATTGAAATTCCAACTATCTTTTTGTTTTGAACCAAAACTAGACAAAAGTTCATTTTGCCATTTTAACTAACCTAAAATCAGTATTAGGTTTAATCATTGTTTTTTCTCAGAACAAACCTAAAATCAATATTAAGTTTAATCATTATTTTTCTCAAAACAAACCTAAGATCAATTTTAGGCTGAGTCATTATCTTTTAACCCCAAAATAAGCATGAAATCAATGTTAAGTTTAATCATCATTATTTGGGCATATTGTTGTTAAAACTAAAAACCTAAAAGGCGATCTTAGGTTGATTTCAATTTTTATGTTCACCTAAAAATAAGACTTAGGTTAGCAACCAAGCTATTGAATCCTAAACCTAAAAATAAACTTAGGTTTAATTAATTTGAAATCAAGCTTCAAACTAAACATTAAATCAAAACTAAGAACTAGGTTAAATACATTTTGAACCTAAAATTAGACTTAGGTTAACAATCGAACCATCACACTTTGAACCTAAAACAGTGGTAGATTCATGTTTAGTTTTTAAGTTTGTACTAAGCCTTAGGCCAGGACCATTCCTTTAGGTCAATCAGGACTTAGCCTTAGTTCACCAAATATAGATACCTATCTCTTTCCCAACTTTTATAAGTGGGCAGAACTATTTAGATTTTGATTCTTATTCAAAGGAATATTATGACTTATTTGGAATCTAAATCCAAGTGACGAGCCCAACAAATCCAACAATCTTAGTTCCATTTCTTTTATTGTACTTACATCATTCACTTTTTGTCTTGTAATTTATCTGTATATCGCCTTACTTTTACTTGGAAAATATATAAGGGCTAGAGTTAAGATTTTCTTATTCAGTTTTGAAAATGAGAACTCCATGCATTATATAATTGTTCATACATTGTATAAATTGTCATCCATACTATAAATGTCATTCATGAAATTATATTTTATAAATCATTATTTAAAAAGGTCAAATTTATTTTACTTAGAAGTCAGAAACTTGGATCGAACGAATCCTTTGGACTGATTAGTGTCATTTTCTAAAATTTGAGTCATAAAAGGTTCTACTTTATATTTTTCCCTTTTAAAATAAAAATTAAAATGGTGCTTCTTTAAACTTATGCTTATTAAACTGAGTGGAGACTAAATATAGTAGTTTTGCGTAAATCGAACTAAATGAGCATTTCAATCCCTCTATGATCAGATAGGTGCTCGAGGAGCTCTCAAAAATATCTTTTTCATTTAACGAATTTCCCATGTATGAAGAAAGATGAACTCTTAGAATTTTGCAAATTTTAAATTATAATGTTACTCTATACAAATTTAATTTGATCTATTATTTACAACTTTTTAAAATATTTATATAATTTTAAGCATTTAAAAATGATTAAAAATAAATATTGCGCAATTAATAAATATTTAAGATGAAAGTTTAAGATTTTTTTTAATTTTTCAATAACAATCTTATTTGAAAAATTAAATAATAATAAATTAGATAATATGTTATATATATATATATTTAAAATATTACAATATAATGTTTTTGTTATATTCTTCCATAGTTATTTTTTTTCTTGGAAAACATTATAATTAATAATTTAAATATTTATATTAATATAAGTATTAACGAGAAAGCGGATCTTCAAATCAACAACAACAACAACAACAACAACAACAACAACAACAACAATAATAATAATAATATTATTATTATTATTATTGGTACATAATATAAAATAATTTTATATTTATAGATTTTTTGTTTAGAATAAAATTTATATATTTTTATTTTTTATTATGACACATGAAAGTTAACCAAAATGTTTCTTAATAGCAAACCATGCTGAACTAAGTTATATATATATATATATATATATATATATTATCTTCCGAGTCGTTCATGTGTCATGTCAAGTTTTATTGCCAAAAGATTAATTCTCTTCCAAAAAAGACCATGAAACGCGATCAAAAGCTTTTGCCATGTCAAGTTTTATTGCCAGATTGTGACCCCTAGTCTTCCTGTTGATATAATGAATGAGCTCATTGGCCAATAAAATTTGATCATGAATAGAACGACCCTTCATAAAACCAGCCTGTTCTTCTGAAATAATATCAACAAGTAAGGGAGCAAGTCAATTAGACAAAATTCTGGTGCAGACTTTACTAATAAAAGTAGCAAGACAGATAGGCCTGTAGTGACTGAAAGATGAAGGGTTTGCTATTAAGAAACATTGTCTTACTCAGGTTTGGTTTCTCAAGCAAATTCACCTGTAACACCCTTAACCCGACTATTTCCAGCTGAGCCAAGTGTGCTACAGTATATGCAACATGGTATACAGAACATGTACTAAATAATTTTTTTTCTTTTTATTACAAATAATAATAATTTACACATTTCTTTAATTGTTATAATTAAATTTTGAAAGTCCTTAACAGTACATGCCAAGCTAAACTTTGCTTTGCTCCTCACTTCGCCTCCTGTTGCGCACTCTGGTGCTCCTTTGTAGCTTCCCATTTGTCAGCTTGGACTCCATAACCTACGAGTTTAGAAAACTAAACTCGCTAAGCATATAGCTTAGTGGATACTTTAACCGTTAAGTAGAAATTAGATGCAAACCACACAATGTTATAGATATGGCACCAGTGATTAAGAATCTGACTATTTTTATCCTAAATCAGCTCAATAGAACTAATTTGTAGTTCAAAGTTTTCATTCCGGGCCTTTGGGCCAGACTGCACTTTTTAGGCCACACCGGGTTTTACAATACTGCAAAAATCCCTCGTTGGGCTTTAAAATCTAAATAAAACACAATTGGGATGTGATTTTCAAAAAATGAAAAATGCTATCTTGTTCTTAATTGGTCAAGCTTTCAAGAGCATATTTTTGATAATTTATTTCATTCCAAACGAATATTTTATCTCAATTATACCTCATTTATTTCTTACCAAATGAATAGTAAATTCTAGCATTTAGTTTCTTATGTACCTTGTTATCTTATTTTCCAATAACTTTTGTTCTACTAATCCGAATGTAAAAATTCTTATTTTCACTCGAACTAGACTCATATGAGTCCTTATGGTTAAATTTCTAGATTTAAATTTGTTACACATAATTCTTGATGACTCCTTGAACTCTTCCCTGGTCAATTGGTTACTCAAGTCTGCGCAATGCGTTCTATTTCATTTATAACTTTACCTATGCAACTCGGATTGAGACGATTCTTATCTAAAATTAAACTAGACACATAAGGCTATATTCAGTAAAAATTCCAGCTTAAAAAAACAACACGTGAGTTTTGGCACAATTTTCAATTCAGCCCTGCAGTCTGCTAGGGTCTGCCTGCGCATGTTTCGGTCATTCGTGTGTAACTTCTACATTTTAAGTCCAATCGAGATGAATCCAACTCCTATGATTCACCAACATACAAGGTTTCATTTATATCTTCCATCACAACATCTAATTCCTGAGGTAAATGGACCAAAACCTGCACTCAAGGCACAAATCTCAGTCTGTCCGGTTTCACAATTCCAGTGTGCATGAGTTATACTCTTTTGATCATATCTTTTTATCTACAAGTGAGATTTAGGAAATTCCAAATTATATGGTTTCCTAAAACATAAGGGTACATTTAAGTCTTCTTTCACAGCTTCTAAATGTGTCATTAAGGTCACCTGGACTCAAGGCACAAATCTCAGTCTGTCCGGTTTCACAATTCCAGTGTGCATGGGTTATACTCTTTTGATCATATCTTTTTATCTACAAGTGGGATTTAGGAAAGTCCAAATTCTATGGTTTCCTAACACATAAGGGTACATTTAAGTTTTCTTTCACAGCTTCTAAATGTGTCATTAAGGTCACCTAAACGTAGTCCCAAGTCACAGGTTACTGACTGAGGAATCTCAGTTTTCCAGTTTGTACGCCTGGTATCATTTTGATCATAACTTTCATTCCACACATGAAAATGAGTTGGTTCCAAAGCCTATGGTTTAATGACTTAATGGAGAACAATTAAGTATTCTTTCAAGTTCTAGTTCTATCATTTTGCTAGTCTAAATTTCGGTTGAAGTTCCAGAAAAATGCAGGACACATGGCTGGCTGCAACAAAACAACACAACATAGCACTCCCATATTTACCTCCCTTATAACCTCAACCCCAAAATCAATCAATACACAACAAACACTTCTATATCATCATCAACATCAACCACATAACCACCACAACTCAAGCACATGAACAATTATAGCAATTACACATCCAAATGCAAAGGCAATAGAGATCACTAATTCAAGAAGGTTAAAGTACCAAACCTTTTTCCCCTTTACTTTCCTTAGCTCATCTTTGATCTTTTTCTTCTTTTTCCTTTAGTTTTTCTTGATTTCCTACAAGAATTCCAGCATACACACTTTAAACATACATCCTATGGTTTGAAAACATAAGCTACCAATTCATTTCTTGCCAATTTTTCCTCAATCTAATCTCCTCTAACCTTAAAACCATTATTTCTTTCATCAAATCCTTCAAATAATTATTTCTTGAATTTTCTCCAAATCTAGCTACATGAACCCTAATTTCAATCTCTTAAATTAACCATTAATCCATGAAATTAAAACTAGAGATAGGTTTGTCTTACCTTATAATCTTGTTTGTCACCAAAATCTTCAACCAAAAGTCTTAAACTTTGGAAAAATCACCTCCTTCTTCTTTCTCTTATGGTTTGGACGAGTTCACCATGTAAGAGAGGGCTTTTATTTTCTTTCCTTAGCTTATTTTGATCAAAATGGCAGCCATAAGTGGTGAAAATATGTTGGTATAGATGTTGACTTTCAATTGGTACACCTTATAGCAAAAATGACCACTTTTAATTGGTCCACTTGCCTTCTTCTTTTATCTATTTATTTGGCAAGCAATTAGACTTCCTTTTATTCATATTTTGACCCCCTCAACTTTCTTGTGCTGTAATTTTATAGTCTAGGGTGTGAAAATATCAAAATATCCTCCAGTGATTAATCAATTGTAACTTTTAAACCGTGCGTTTTCGGAAAAAATTGAAACCCACGGTTATGACCCGATTAATCTCGAGAATATTCTTCCGGGGTCGGATATGGGCACTATTAAGAACTTCCGACTCTTAATTTTTAAGTTTACATAGTTGCCCCTAACTTTTGAGAAATTTTCACTTAGGTCCTTTTGATATCCCTTCCTGAACTTGCTGTCTTTTTTTATTAATATCTTTTTACTCACAACTCCAAATTAAGTAATTCTTATGCCCAATGAAACTAGACATCCGGGGCTACATCGTAACAAAATTTCAGGTCGATCCGAGCTATATCTGATTTTTGACGGTCCTTCGACATCAAGCCTACTATGCTGTCCTGAGGCAGCTTGCACATTGTCTACTAAATCCATCATATCTTATTCTATACAACTCCAAATTGAGTAATTTTAAGTTATACATCTAGCTAAGACACAAATAAACAATTAAGTCTTCTTTGAGACTCTCTAATTTTGTCACTAACTTGGATGAAATTTGAGCTCAAATTATAGGTCATGTTCTAAACTTCTTTGTTCTAAGCCTAAATCATATCCTCTATGTCTGTTTCTTACCAATCTGGGATTCAGGATGTTACAATTCTATCCCCCTTAATTTAAGCTTCGCCCCGAAGCTTACTCATTCTATATACTTGACCTTATTCACTTGATTGCTCTCTGTCATCTCTCTATATTGTTTACGCATTGCCTTATTTTGACACTTATTCATTTACTGGGATTAACTATTTTAAGATTCAACATGTTTTACCTTTTGTATTCTGTTTTCTTCCCATCTCTGCTCACTTGCTGTTTATTATTCTACAAGATTGTCCAATAGACTATTATGTGGTTCAACATGCTTTGACTTTTGTCACGATTTCTCATTCGAAGCATTATTATTATTCACTTATGTTTTCTTTAACTTTGGTTTAAATTTATTCTTTTTCATTCTTTCTTTTACAATTTTCATTCTCTGCTATATTCATTTCTAAGCTTCCTTCTCTTTGCATTGTGGTTATTCTTTATTTACTTCTTACTGAATTTGTATGTCCTATGTATATTCGTGCAGTGTGGTGGCATTCCTTAAGTATCGGCTCATCTGACTTTCCTTGTGTTGTCATATATACATCTCGAATAATAGCTCATGGGTGATTAGTCCATGATACCATTATTCTCAAAGTACTATTTATTTCATTACGTGTCTCGCTCTATGTTGGTTACGGCCGATCCCAACATAAGGTGAGAACATCTTTCTTTTTTTATTACATTTCAAACTCTTTCTTTCCTTTCTTTTCGAATATGTTTCAATTCACTTTCTGTTTATTTTCATATATACTTTTTTTTGTTTCATCTGTATATTATCACATATTTTTCTTACTTAGCTCCTCAAGGTAATAACAGTAGAATCAAAGTGGGATGAGGCAATACCATATGGAACCAGCATGGCACGGGTGGCCCTCACCACTGTTTCATTTCCATGGCACAGGTGGCCCTCACCACTTTTTTTTCATCAAACCAATGGCCCAGTGGACCTCACCACTGAGTATATATATCGGTGCCAGATAAATATCAAACCAGTGGCCCTCACCACTGGCCCCAATGGCCCTCACCATTGAGTGTAAATGTTAATGCCATATAAATACACTCATCCCAACTCTGATTCAATTTGAATTACCAAGGTAAGCATATCTTTCTAATATTTTATTCTCTTTCCTTCATTCTTTCTTGCTTTCTATATGCACGGATTGCCATATGTTTCATATGTATTCACATCTGCATGGATGTCACCATATCATATCTCGAACCATTTCTTGGCTCATTCACAATGCTCAGTGGCACATACAGGCTCATTGGCATTTTTATTCACTCATACTGTCATATTATTTATTTCCCCAGTGTTATACTTTATGAGCCTTATATTTTTCACGTATCAGGCTTTCCACTGTTTCATCTCTTTATTCTCTTTCTGCATATGTATTATTTAGCACGTCTTTATGTATGTATGGTATGTCTTTCTGTTTGTACAGTGTATGTTACGTTTTATGTGAAGACATTTAAATATTGTATGTATAGTACTCAGTATGTCTCACATAAGTATAGATATTATATGCACCGTGTTCGGTATGTCTCACATGGATATGCTTTGTACAATTTATGATATATCACATGTACATTGATTTGCGGGTCCAACCATTCATAGCTTTATTTTCAATTCAGCAACCATAACATTCCCATAATAAGTCAATCACATAATATTGGCATAGTAATCAAACTCATTTAACATGATTGAATCACATTCATATCAATGCACACATAGGCACAAAAAAAAAATTCTCAAGTTGTCATAACACATTACCAAACATTTCCAACACAAGTTTAAATAGTTCATTATATAAGGAACACATGATTTCAACCAGGTAAAGCATTAATCCTGAAGAATCTAACTAGTTTTGCTTCCTTTTCTTAGTTCTCAATTTTATTTTCTATGATTTTTTTTCTTGCCGTACTATTATTCTTCACTCTTTCAATTTTAGACTCTTGTATTATGGTCGGTATTCTATTCGTTATTATTCTTTCGGTGCTTTTACTACTTCTCATAATTGCCTTAACCTTTATTGCATATATTTCGGTCTTTAACATACTTGTTTTTGCCCTTATGTGTATTTATCTTGCTCATATAAATTTTTGGCTTCTATTCTTAACTTACTGTTCATTCTTTTTAACCTTCTGAATGTCTGTTACTATCTAATTTCTTTCTATCATACTATGTATCTGTATATATATGCACCTTTCAGTCTACTTTCTATCATTTCTTACTGACCGTCTATTCCAATTGTCATATATTTCTCAATTTCTAACTAGTACAGGGCTTACTATTTCGTGTTAATCATATTCACTCATTGCATTAACCTCTTTTTACCTGATATCTTTCTATCTCACTCCATTTACCTTTCCTCCGTATACTAATTGGCACGTACTTTCCTATGGTTAACCGCCAAGGAACGGCTAAACCAATGCTCTGATACCAAAAATTGTAACACCCCTAACCCGACTATTTTCAGCTGAGCCAAGTGTGCTACAGTATATGCAACATGGTATACAGAACATGTACTAAATAATTTTTTTTCCTTTTTATTACAAATAATAATAATTTACACATTTCTTTAATTGTTATAATTAAATTTTGTAAGTCCTTAACAGTACATGTCAAGCTAAACTTTGCTTTGCTCCTCACTTCGCCTCTTGTTACGCACTTCGGTGCTCCTTTGTAGCTTCCCATTTGTCAGCTTGGACTCCATAACCTATGAGTTTAGAAAACTAAACTCGCTAAGCATATAACTTAGTGGGTACTTTAACCGTTAAGTAAAAATTAGATGCAAACCACACAATGTTACAGATATGGCACCAGTGATTAAGAATCTGACTTTTTTTTATCCTAAATCAGCTCAATAGAACTAATTTGTAGTTCAAAATTTTCATTCCGGGCCTTTAGACCAGATTGCACTTTTTAGGCCACATCGGGTTTTACA
The DNA here is from genome assembly GCA_947685225.1 of Garcia nutans. NCBI lineage: Eukaryota > Viridiplantae > Streptophyta > Magnoliopsida > Malpighiales > Euphorbiaceae > Garcia > Garcia nutans. The sequence goes on from CANTUV010000008.1 coordinate 58,777,551, forward strand.
ATACTGCAAAAATCTCTCGTTGGGCTTTAAAATCTAAATAAAACACAATTGGGATGTGATTTTCAAAAAACAAAAAATGCTATCTTGTTCTTAATTGGTCAAGCTTTCAAGAGCATATTTTTGATAATTTATTTCATTCCAAACGAATATTTTATCTCAATTATACCTCATTTATTTCTTACCAAATAAACAGTGAATTCTAGCATTTAGTTTCTTATGTACCTTGTTATCTTATTTCCCAATAACTTGTGTTTTACTAATCCGAATGTAAAAATTCTTGTTTTCACTCGAACTAGACTCATATGAGTCCTTATGGTTAAATTTCTAGATTTAAATTTGTTACACATAATTCTTGATGACTCATTGAACTCTTCCCTGGTCAATTGGTTACTCAAGTCTGCGCAATGCGTACTATTTCATTTATAACTTTACCTACGCAACTCGGATTGAGACGATTCTTATCTTAAATTAAACTAGACACATAAGGCTATATTCAGTAAAAATTTCACCTTAGAAAAGGCAACACGTGAGTTTTGGCACAATTTCTAATTCAGCCCTGCAGTCTGCTAGGGTCTGCCTGCGCATGGTTCGCTCATTCGTGTGTAACTTCTACATTTTAAGTCCAATAGAGATGAATCCAACTCCTATGATTCACCAACATACAAGGGTTCATTTATATATTCTATCACAATATCTAATTCCTGAGGTAAATGGACCAAAACCTGGACTCAAGGCACAAATCTCAGTCTGTCCGGTTTCACAATTCCAGTGTGCATGAGTTATACTCTTTTGATCATATCTTTTTATCTACAAGTGGGATTTAGGAAATTACAAATTCTATGGTTTCATAACACATAAGGGTACATTTAAGTCTTATTTCACAGCTTCTAAATGTGTCATTAAGGTCACCTGGACTCAAGGCACAAATCTCAGTCTGTCCGGTTTCACAATTCCAGTGCGCATGAGTTACACTCTTTTGATCATATCTTTTTATCTACAAGTGGGATTTAGGAAAGTCCAAATTCTATGGTTTCCTAACACATAAGGGTACATTTAAGTTTTCTTTCACAGCTTCTAAATGTGTCATTAAGGTCACCTAAAAGTAGTCCCAAGTCACAGGTTACTGACTGAGGAATCTCAGTTTTTCAGTTTGTACGCCTGGTATCATTTTGATCATAACTTTCATTCCACACATGAAAATGAGTTGGTTCCAAAGCCTATGGTTTAATTACTTAATGGAGAAAAATTAATTCTTCTTTGTCAAGTTCTAGTTCTATCTTTTTACTAGTCTAAATTTCGGTTGAAGTTCCAGAAAAATGCAGGACACATGGCTGGCTGCAACAAAACAACACAACATAGCACTCCCATATTTACCTCCCTTATAATCTCAACCCCAAAATCAATCAATACACAACAAACACTTCTATATCATCATCAATCTCAACCACATAACCACCACAACTCAAGCACAACAAACAATTATAGCAATTACACATCCAAATGCAAAGGCAATAGAGATCACTAATTCAAGAAGGTTAAAGTACCAAACCTTTTTCCCCTTTGCTTTCCTTAGCTCATCTTTGATCTTTTTCTTCTTTTTCCTTTAGATTTTCTTGATTTCATACAAGAATTCCAGAATACACACTTTAAACATACATCCTATGGTTTGAAAACATAAGCTACCAATTCATTTCTTGCCAATGTTTTCTCAATCTAATCTCCTCTAACCTTAAAACCATTATTTCTTTCATCAAATCCTTCAAATAATTATTTCTTGAATTTTCTCCAAATTGAGCTACATGAATCCTAATTTCAATCTCTTAAATTAACCATTAATCCATGAAATTAAAACTAGAGATAGGTTTGTCTTACCTTATAATCTTGTTTGTCACCAAAATCTTCAACCAAAAGCCTTAAACTTTGAAAAAATCACCTCCTTCTTCCTTCTCTTATGGTTTGGACGATTTCACCATGTAAGAGAGGGCTTTTATTTTCTTTCCTTAGCTTATTTTGATCCAAATGGCAGCCATAAGTGATGAAAATATGTTGGTATAGATGTTGACTTCCAATTGGTACACCTTATAGCAAAAATGACCACTTTTAATTGATCCACTTGCCTTCTTCTTTTATCTATTTATTTGGCAAGCCATTAGGCTTCCTTTTATTCATATTTTGACCTGCTCAACTTTCTTGTGCTATAATTTTATAGTCTAGGGTGTAAAAATATCAAAATACCCTCCAGTGATTAATCGATTGTAACTTTTAAACCGTGCGTTTTTTGAAAAAATTGAAACCCATGGTTATGACCCAATTAATCTCAAGAATATTCTTCCGGGGTTGGATATGGGCACTATTAAGAACTTCCGACTCTTATTTTTTAAGTTTACATAGTTGCCCCTAACTTTTGAGAAATTTTCACTTAGGTCCTTTTGATATCCCTTCCTGACCTTGCTGTCTTTCTTTATTAATATCATTTTACTCACAACTCCAAATTAAGTAATTCTTATTCCCACGGAAACTAGACATCCGGGACTACATTTTATCAAAATTTCAGGTCGATCCGAGCTATATCTGATTTTTGACGGTCCTTTGACGTCAAGCCTACTATGCTATCCTGTGGCAGCTTGCACATTATCTACTAAATCCATCATATCTTATTCGGTACAACTCCAAATTGTGTAATTTCAAGTTATACATCTAGCTAAGACAAAAATAAACAATTAAGTCTTCTTTGAGACTCTCTAATGTTTTCATTAACTTAGATGAAATTCGAGCTCAAGTTATAGGTCATGTTCTAAACTTCTTTGTTCTAAGCCTAAATCATATCCTCTATGTCTGTTTCTTACCAATCTGGGATTTGGGATGTTACATCACCTCTCTAATCATGTCAAATCTTAAAGCAACTAAGTTTTCAGTCAATATCAATGGGGTTTCACATGGATTTTTCAGTCCTTCGCGTGGTGTCATGCAAGGGGATCCTCTTTCTCCTTACTTGTTCATCATTGCCTCAGAATGTTTCTCTCGAGGGCTCAAGAAATTAATTGGAGATGGTCGCATTGCCCCTTACAAGTCTGCTCGTAATTGTCCCATCATTTCTCATCTTGGCTTCGTGGATGATCTATTAATTTTTATTAATGGTGATGGCAAAAGTGTACGGCAGTTCAAGAGGTTTCTTCTTTTGTATCAAGAAGGTTCTGATCAAGCAATTAATTTTGAGAAATCGGCTTTTTATTGCTCAGGCAAGGCAAGTAATGAATATATGAGAAAGATTAATTCTCTTCTTTCCATCAAAAAACAGGACTTCCCCTTTCTTTATCTAGGTCCTCCAATCTATACAGGCATCAACAGGTCTCTGTATTGTAATCATATTCTGCAAAAGATTGATAGCAAAATTATGGGATGGTCTAAGAGATTCCTTTCAGCTGGTGGGCGTTTACTTTTGATCAAGCATGTTCTCAATTTCATTCCCATTCATACTTTGGGAGCGATGGTCCTTCCTCAATCGATCATAAATGCCATAGAAAATAAGCTTGCAGCTTTCTTCTGGGATTCGGGGTCTGAACGCAAGTATCATTGGATTAAATACAAGGATTTTTGCTTTCCAGTTTCTGAAGGCGGATTGGGATTGAGATCCTTGAATGACTTGCAAAATGCATACACAATTCTCTTATGGTGGAAGTATGGGACAAACAACTCACTTTGGTCATCGACTATGCGAGCTAAATATCATCGTAAGAGACAAATGAAATTCCAAATCATCGATTCCTTTACCTAGAAAAGAATTTGCAAGTTCAATTCAGAGGCTACTGATTTTTTAACTGCGGAAAATGGCTCTATTGCTTCGGCATTCAAGCTTTCTGAGGCATAAAATTTCATCCGTGAGAAATAAATAAACTACTTTCTTTCAGTAGTATTTGGGACTCTTGGATTCCACAAAAATAGTCAATCTTTGCATGGCGTTTGCTCCATCAAGCTTTGCCACTTCCTAGTCGTCTTCAGCGTATGGGAATCCATCTCTGCTCTCAATGCCCATTTTGTCGTTCAGATGAAGCAAGGCTTGACCATGTGTTCTATCGCTGTCTTGAAATTGCCTCTCTCTGGTCATTCTTCAAAACTTCAATTCTTGGTAATGGAGAAAGACAACCAACTCTTAGACATGAGCTGATGTTATGGTGGTTAACGGCTCCTAATCATTCGGCTAAAGGTAGATTTTTTAAATTGATTGGTGTTTTTCTGGTTCATTCCATTTGGAAAGCATACAGTTATTGCTCTTAGGGGGCAACGAAAAATTCTACCTACCACGGCTTCTCAAAGATGTTCAAGATGCAATATTTAATTGGGGAGTATCTCATGTTACTGATAAAAAAACAGCCAAGTTACAGGAGTTCCAAGAATTTTTGCCGCCATTTTTTTATAGCAGAGTCAGTCTGAAACCAGCAATTGTTCGTTGGCTATTTCTACCTGATGGTTACTATAAAGCCAACGTGGATGCATCATTTGCACGGGAGCAGTCTACCGGTGGAATGTTGGTCAGAGATAGCAGGGGCAATTTTCACTTTGGTATCTCTTTTATGCTCGCTTCAATGACTGCATTAGAAGTAGAAATTCACTCCATTCTTGCCTCAATTCAGCATTTAATCCAACACAATTACTTGCCCGCAATCATTGAGACAGATTCGGCAATTGTTTTTGAACAGGTTAATGGCTTTTCATCTCCCAACCAGTCCATTCAGCAAATTCGTTATTTGCTTGCTGCTCATCATTCAAAATTGGTTCACATCTACAGAGAAGGAAATCAAGCTGCAAACTTTTTAGCAATAAATTGTAGACTTAGAGCCCAAGATAGTTTTTATGTCAACTTTTCTTCTCTTCCTAATTTGTTAAAAGGGATTGTACTTACTGACAATATGTCACCCTACTTGAGATTCAAATAATAATACAAATGCATATTTTGATAAAAAAAAAAATATTATCTTCCGAGTCACCACTGTTAGGTTAAAATTTCAATTTCAATTTCAAATCATTTAAATCCTCCTGTTTCAAGTTTGATTTTATTTGAAAATGTTTTTGGAACTTTCTTTTCTAGAAAAGTCACTCTATAGTCTCTTTGTTTATTTTCCTTAAAAAAAAGAAATTCAATTTAATTACTTCACTGAGAGTGAGACAATTTAATACAAGTCTTTAGGGGCAAAAATAAATGTTTTAACTTTAAAATTTTTCTTTGTTATGGTATAAATTATTTCATTAATTATATCCATTTAATTTTTATATTTTTTTTTGTTTAGATTTACTATGATATCCTTACTAAATTATGCATCCAGTACTTTTTATAAAGAAGATTTCATTTTAAAAAGAGAAGTTATATTTGATTTAAATTTTTTAATTTTGATTTTCACTTGGTAAAAATATTCATAATTTTTAATTTTACAAAAATTGATAGTAAAACAATATTTAATAAATATATTAATAAGTTTTATTTAAGAAAAACATAATAAAATTTTTATTTTGCATATTATTAAATAAAATTCCTTTCACTTCTATGTTAACAAAAATTCTTTTACATTGCACTTTGCAATATTATTATTATTATTATTATTGTTATTATTATTATTATTATTATTATTATTATTATTATTATTATTATTATAGTAAAAAAGTATTAGTTATATTTTTCCTTTCAAAAATAAATTTAGTTAATCAACTATAAATTTAAATTATAATCATATTCATATTAAATTTAAGACCAAATATTTTATTAATTATGTTGATTCAAAATATTTTTAATTGAACATATATTGCAAAAATAATTAAGTAAATAATTTAATAATAATATTATAGTTCAATAATAAAGAAGAAAATGATTGTGTTAATATCATTATTCAATTAGGTTTAATATAGTAATTGAATATGATATCATTTCAAGGAAATGAAAATTTAAAAATAAAGAAAAATAAAATATTTATGATATATGAAAAATTGTGATTGGATCTCAAAATAAAATGCTTAGTAACCCATGAAAATGAAAGAAACTGTTTATTTCCAGAAAGATCAATTCAATTGGAGCTGTTTTGACTTAAACTTGCATTATGAGTCATGAATGCAATAATGATTCAGCCATCCACTCTAAACCCTTAATTATTTTGCAATTTACAAATTCATCAAGAGTTGATGCATAATGCAATTCATAAATAACTAAAATTATTTGTAATTAGATTTATCTTTTAAAATAGTAATTAGATTATAAAATAATTAAAAAGAATTATTTTATATGTTATATTATAAATTTTATTTATATGCAATTAATATTTTTATTATTATACATATGAAATATGTTATTGTTCAACTTAATGGCGAATTCTGGCCTTTAAATAATGCAGGCTTGTCAAAAGATGTTTTGACTTTTTTACCAATAAGCAAAATTTTGCCTTTAAATAATCAAGTGTTTATGTAAGATCCTTAAAAGGACAAAAAAAAAATCAAATTCTCAAACTTATTTTTGTAGCTTGCTTAATTCTTATAGCGTATAAAAATCTTAAAAAAGTTGACTACTTAATTTTTTTGACTAATTATATTATATTTATTTACAAATAATCTATATAAAATAAAATACTAGGCTCACTAATCTTTACCAACTAGTTAGTAAAATATTTTGTATATGGAGAAATAAAAAATATTTCATTGAAAAAGATATTGAGGGGTCCACATATCCAAAAACAATCATACTACTTTAGCATATAATAAAATAAAAAAGATATGTTATAATTAAGGATAGTTTAAGTACTACTTAAATTTTTCTGTAAAATTAGATTGTAATCAAATAAGTTAATATTTTTTTCAATATATTTTCTCAGTATTTTATTGCATATTTCAAACATTGAAATATATTTTTCTTAGTAGAATATAATCCTAGTAATATATTTCTGTAAAATACATTTTCAGTAATTAAATTTTTTCATAATTTACCAAACACACTATTATACAAAAACTTTTTGTGAACTAACTTGTGAATAGATCTGGGACAAGAAATTCAATTGAGAAACGAATAGATTGAATTAGCAAGAACATTAAAGATAGATAATATAGCAGTTATTCAAGAACTGAAAGCTAACACAATAACTGAAAAGATTTCAAGATCTTGAAGAATAATATCTTGCTTCTGGATCTTAGAATTTTGATTGGATTTGTTGGTGGCTATATTTATCCCTTTCTACCAAATATATAGCTATGTTAGAAACTGTTTCTTCCTTTTTTTTTCTTCCATTTTAACACTTTGTTTCATTCTTTTCAACCATATTCTCCACCTTCTTCGCATCTTCAGCCATTCATTTTCATTTTTCTAAGCCCCTCTATTCCACTCCTTGGACTCAACTCATTTTCACCAGTCCTTTTTCTCCAGCCATTTGGTGCCTTGGGCTAATTTCATCTTAGGCATGGCTCATTAGCTATTTTGGGTATAAACAATTGCTTCCCATATACCTTCTGGTTCATTAGGATTGTCTCATATATTATCCGCAATATTCTAGCATGTGTTATGATTCTCTTACTGACTTCTTGCTTATATCTTATCTAGAATTATTGAAAGGATGGTTCAATGATCATCTTAAGCCTATTTTTTCCAGTTTCATCACTTTATTTTGGTCTGTCTTGAGCCACTTCCAATGGCAACTCATCAGATGCTACCCCAAAGCATGTTTACTGCTTTCCTAGTTGATTTAGCATTGTTTGAGAGTATAAATTGTTCCTTGATTTAGTATTTGTAGTTCAAATTGGAATTTGAACCGAAATTGACCAAGCTTTTAAGGGCATGAATATTTACTGAACTGGCTATAACTAGTTAAGGTTAAGGTTCTGTTGGTTTTAGGTCGGGACCGTCCATGCGGGTGGATAGACATATGGACTAATATATTTGTAAATATTATTTAATTATAATATTTATTATAATTAATATTATTAAGATAATATTAAGATATTTTGGAGAAGATAAAATTCTTGGATAATTAGGATAATACAAGAGAGTTTGATTTTATCTCTAAAATCAAAACATAAACCCCTGTAGGAGAAGGATTCTACCACTATAAATACATGAGCATTCGCAAGCTCAAAGAGGTTGGCTGCTTGGGTTTTTTTCTCTCCCATAACTCCTCACTCTAAAAATATGAGATTGAGATATTTAGGCTTGATTTTTTTACTATGAAAACTGAGAACTTTCCCTCTTTGGTGATTGTTCTTCAAGACTGGTAGTACAAGCACATGATTAATCTTCTGCGAGCATCGTCAGAGGTAAGATCCGAATCTCTACTTATTTGGATCTATTTTTTCTAATATTGGTATTAGAGCCTTAGTTGTTCGTACTCTGATTTTTATAAAAAAAATAGTTTGATTAGTTGTTTAAAAATAATTTTTGTTGAATTATTTATAAACTTTAGTAATCAACTTGTATAGGTATGTTTCGGCATGAAAAACACAATCTTATTGCTTTTGTATATGTGATTTACGATTTCATATGAAAGTAGACATGCAGAACTTCTATTTAGTATATTATGTTAAAAAATCGGAGTTAAATTGAACAAGATATGACCTTCTAAAATTGGGCATTTAACTATGAAATTTTAAGATTTTTAAAACATTTTTTTTTTATATTCTTCACTCTCCTTGGTGACTAATGTGTATACCACTTATTATCATAGACTATCGTTTAAATTAAGATAACTATCTAGTTGTGAGCGGAGACCCGTAAAACCTCTCACAGAAAAAAAAAAGTGACGTGTGGACCTCACGCGCCTCGTATGGAGGCTGGGCTTTCTAGCATCTAAGGTCACATGCGAGGCATGTGACTCATGCCCCTGGACCATGCCAGCCTAGCAAGCTCCTCTAGATGCGCAGCCATGTGGCAGCACAGGATGTAGAGATGTGGCAACATATGATTGGGTAGAATTTATTTTTTATGTAGAAGTTATTTTTGTACTCTGTTTTTCTTATTTTTCCCTTAGTTTAACTCAAAATAATTTTTTAAATTTAATGGTAAATTTCAAATAATATTTTGAGCTACTGAAAAAATATTTTTAATTTAAAATATTATTTTTAAATATAGAAAATTTAATTTTTAATTAAGAAAAATATTTTCTAGGCCTAAAAAAGTTTAGAAAAATTTTAGAAAATTATTTCTATATTCTTAAAATTTATTTTGAGTATTCTTATCATAATTTAAATTATTTTTATGCTACATAAATATTTTTAGTTACCTAATTGGGATTAAAAATACATTTGTATTGCATATTATTATATAATATGTGTATACTATTATTATATATATTTGTTATATATAATTTCTCTTAATATTTTTTTTGTAATGAATTATAGAAAATAGTTAAGAGAGTAAAAACTTTTATTAGTGGCATAAAAAGCTAAGAATAATTTTTTAAAAATAAATGTTTTCAAAAATTAGTTACTAAATCAAGATTCGTCCAAGGAATTACATATTATGACATATATTTTTTTGGTATATGACATATCTTATATGTTTATACTAATTGTCAGTCAATTATTAAATCAAGTGGTCTAAAAATTGAATGGTCTCCACATTTAACTTTGAAAACTCGATTGTGCATCTTGAGTTTTATAAAGTTATATATTGCTAAATCATTTACTTGCTAAATGAGGTATTAGCTTCAAGCATATAGATGGTTATTAGATATTTTCTCAAAAATAATATGTGTCAGAGGATTAATTAGACTTAGACTTAAAAGAAATCTAAGTATGGCACTAAGAAGTGAGAAATTATGAATACTGACTATGGTCATAACTTAAGATACAACGACATGCCATAAGACTTATTTGCAGAAATTGAGAAAGTTGTTTCCTGCAAGATGTGAATATATGGAACATGCATAAAATTAATAATTATGGATTTATCCTTAGTTTAGTTTTAGTATGTTTAAAATAATTTGTGGATATTTTCTTGCCATAATTGTTATAAGTATACATTTTGTGAGCTATTTACTTTTTCTTAATTAATGGAATATGTATTTTTTATTATTACTTAATTTATATAATTAATATATTGCATGGCATTAATTATATTATTAATTATTTTATATAATTAATATAATGCATTTCACTAATTATATCATTAATTATTTAGTATAATTAATATAATACACAACATTATCAAAATCCTAAATTATTTAAAATATAGTTGTAACACTTGGTTTGAATAATTTTACTTGAATATTCTTGCATATATATTTTATGTTGATATTAATTATACATATGATCAAGATGGTGATTGAAAACACAGTGACTTTTTGACTCGATGTTGTATGTATATTATTATCAATGTATAATTGGTTGTGAAAATATTTGCGTGTAAACTAGTATTATAATAATATGTTTATGTATTGTCTCATGCAAATTATATGTTTACTTAATATTGCTTTTTAGTACTTTGATTTTTGCTATATTACATGGTATAACTATGTGTTGGACATGCTGAAACCTTTTTTTGAACCTGTAAATATTATTATGGAAAGGCTGCTCAAGGGTAATTGGTCTAGCATTGGTAGAACCATAAGACCCATGTCGTTTGGAAGTATATAACTCTTAAGCTCACATCATATTGCCTAGTGAAACTAATAATGATATTATGAAGGCATTTTGTAACCATGGACATGCCAAGGGCATATAAATATCTTCTCAAAGAAATTTAATAAAATTTCTTTTGACAAAACTTTCATCTCTTACTACCGAGTTTGATTCTTATAAGAAGTGTCAAGAACACTTGATAAAAAGACATCTACCAAAGAAGTCAAACAAGTTTAGTGATTTATATAATGATGGTCATATGTTGACCTAAGAGCAAAAGATCCAAGCGATTATTCATTCTATGCCTAAAACTTGGGAGAATATGAAAGTGCACCTAACACACTCTTGTTAATAAAGAGTCTTGCATATACTTATCTGGAGATAGTAGCTAATCAGTTAGCTCAATGCAACTATAAGATCCAACAAATATGAACAAGTCTAGCTTAAATGGAGCTTCGGACAAAAAAAATGTGAGTATAGCAAGTTAAAGGCAAGGATGAAGATGATTAGGTTTAAGAAAATAAAATTCTAAGATAACCAACACGAAGGACTATACCACACCTAATAAGGTATAACAAGGCAACTCACATGTGAGTGAATCCTTATTTCTAATTCAGTTTTATTAACTAAAGAATATCATATGTGGATTAAAACCCGAGAGCAACCAACTATGTAATGAAGGATTCCGAAGTCTTTATACAATTTCGTTGATAAACCCAACTGAGGTATGATGGACCTTTATAAGGATCAACACACGTGTTGAAAGAAATGCCACCTACAAATAAGTTTTGTATGGCAGTCAAACCTTGTTGCTCCATTATGTCCTTTACGTTTCGCAAATTTGATAGAATTTGACTTCTATGTTTGGTTTGACTTTGATTTTTTTCTTGAAATTTCCATGATAATTAAGTACATTTGTCTTTTGGGTAAATATTTTTCTTTGAGACTCTGGATATGTTTCTGAGTAATTTTTTCTTGTTATGGATATTGTAAATCATGGTTTAAATATCAGTTTTTTCTTTATTTTCAACTTCACAACATTATAAGAATGATGTGGATGTGCTAGACTTCTAGACTTGATCCTATTGAAGGCTAATAAGGATTGGATTGATTAGTAAAGACTGGTCTCCTATCAAATATTGATTAAGTGGAATTATCTACTTATGAATTATGTCTAGCAAGAAAAACTATAAGAAAACTTTTCAAAAAGGGCACAAGAGCCCATATTCCATTGCAAGTTATTCATTCAGACATCCGTGATATAATAAATGTGAGGACATAGTACTTATTATTTCATCATATTTTTTTATGACTATACTCGGTATGGTCATGTCTATTTGATAACACATTACTATGAATCCTTAAGTTGCTTGATTTGTTTCAACATAGTTGAAAAATCAATTAGACAGAGGTAGTAATATTTGTTTGATTAGTTCAAGCAAATGTATGACGAAAGATGAATAGAGCAATAGCTGACTATTTCATGAACTTCACAACAAAATGTTATTGTTTGTAAGGAGAAATAGAACTTTCTTTTGAACGATTAGGTCACTTATGGCTCAAACTATCCATTGCCTATTGAGGAGGTGATACATTACTGAGAGTCATATAGGTACTTAATCTAGTGCTCTCCAAGTTATTTACTTCCACTCTATATAAGTTATGGAAAGGTTGGCATGCTAATTTGAGTGTCCCCAAATCCCAGGGACACGTTGCTTGTGAACATGATACCTCTCACAAACATAAAAAATTAGATCCAAGAGGTAAAAAGAGTATCTTTATGAGATATTCTAAACTATCCAAGGGATATGTTTTAATGGGTAAGTAAAACGGTGGGAGAACAACTTAGGTTGAATCAAAGATGTCACATTCTTATACAATGAATATTCTGAGCAAGGCAAATTAAATCAAGAGCTCTCCTTATATGAGACCTTGGATCAAAATTCACAAGGACCACTTCATCCGAGCAGGAGGAATTCGGTGGACTTAACTCCACCATTAACTAGTCCGTCTGAGAGTGATTCTAGTTCAAGTGAGAGTACCAATTTGGTGGGTTAGTCTTCACCAACTGGTCCAAAATAAAGAGTGATCCTAGTTCGAGTGGGAGTGCTAATCCCAACTCTAGTAGGAGCACTATAGATCTTAATTTTATACACATATCAATATAACTTGATGAGACTGCTCCTCAAAATTTTGATTTGAGATAAAGCAACTATGAAATAATACTTCATTGATAATTTAAAATCAAAGGCAATAGGGAACTATTCATAGTTGTGGTTCTATCTCAGACAAAGATGAGCCAAAGAATATCTAAGAGACTCTCTCATGTCTTGCTAAGGACTAAATGAATAAATACAATGGAAGAAGAATTAGTTTCTCTAAGATAAAACTAACTATAAGAATTGGTAGATCTTCCGAAAGGATTCCAAGCCATTGGGTATAATTGGATTCTTAAAATCAAGCAAAAGCTAATGGCAAAATTTTCTAAGAGTCACATGGCTCTTCTCATTTCAAAGAGGTATACTCAATAGAAAATAATAAACTACAGAGATATATTTTCTCCTATTGTGACTTTTATATCTATGAGGTTGATTATAGCAAATTGTGACAAACCTTGCTCTTGAATTACATCAAACAGATGTAATATGTCTGCTTTTTCTCAATGAAGAGTTAGATGGAGAAATCTACATGGAATGACTAGTAAGCTTCATCAAATAGGGTCAAGTAAAAATTTTGTAGGTTGAAATGTCAATCTATGGAATTAAGCAGTTTTTAAAATAATGATACATTTGCTTTCATAATGCTTATCATGATAGATGAGGACTATTAGGTTTACATCAAACTATTGAAAAGCAGAGTTTGCCATATTGCCATTATATGTTGATGACATTCTAATTGCCAGAAATAAGGTATTTCTAAACCACATTAAAGAGTGGTTATCGACAAATTTTAAGATAAAAGATTTGAGTGAAGTCACATATACTTTTGAAGTAAAGACTTTAAGATCGTTTGAGAAAATTATTGTCTCAGTAATATCTGAAATTTTTAAAGTGACTTTCTGAAATATATAAATATTAGACTATGTATAATGGTGAGAGTAACTTGGATATTTGAAATAGATAAAAAATAGGGTTAGTTAAGTCTTAAAAATTTGAATGTTAAATCTGGATGTCGACAAAATTGGTATTTTTAAAAAGAATCTTTAAGTGGTAAAATCTTACAGAAATACTTTTTTAATCCCAAAATAGAATTTTTATTTAAATTGGGATGTGAAATATGGATTTATTTTGGAGTTTATGTATGTGTTAGTAGGTTATGTATAAAATTTCATAATTTTTAAAGATGATTTAATATGAAATAAAAATAGAAGAACATAAGCTGCCATGATTGTGCGAGTAGAGCTAGAATTTTAAGGTTTAAGAAACTCAATTAGAAACCATAGTAAAATAATCCAGAAAAATCTAAAATTTTACATATAGGATCATATATATGTTTAAGACATATAGTTAAATTTTTATAAATTTAATAAATGTTTAATTATAAAAATAAAATTAAAAGCTAAAATTGCCAGAATTGTGATATTAAAAACATAATCTATAAGGTTAATTAAACATAATTTAAAAATAAGGTAAATGAGCGTATAAAATTATGAAATTTTATATAAACGTTCCTATATATATTTTTATTTCATGGTTAAAATTTTATGAATTTTTAAGAAAGGTTTAATGCCTAAATAAAATTGAAAAATAGGTACTGCTAGTAAAGTTATTGTAAAAATAGAATATATATAGATTTGAAAAATATAATTTTTAAACATAGTAAAGGAACTTAGAAAAGCATGAAACTTTAAATATAAATTTATATATATTCCTAAGACCTATATTTAAATCAGTATAATTTTTAGTGGAGATTTAGTACTGAGAAAGAATTGGAAAAAAAAGACTGCAAAAAAAAGTAAGAATCTGACAGATTTTGAAGAGTTGAGAAATAAATTAAGTTTTATATAACAAATGGATGAAGTAAAGTTTATTAAATTGAATTCTTAAAATTTAATATTAATTGATTAATGAGAAAAATGGTTGTTATTTTAAAAGAATTGTTAAAATTATTATTATTATTATTGATGACCATGAAATTGACTGAAAATTAAAAAAAAAAAGTGAATTGTCCAATTATACTGATAATAAATCTAATCTTCATATTCAATAGCTAGCCATAGGGGGGTGTTCAAAGTATTAGTGGACACTTTATGTTATTAGTGGATATTCTGTGTCATCATTGATGATAGACATTCGTGTCATTAAAGGACGCTTTGTATCATTTGTGATAGTGGGCATTTGATGCTATTAGTGGGCCATTGGCAATATTCTCTATAATGGGCATTTACTTGTCATTAGTGAGCCATTATCCGAATATAAGATTTTAAAATCAATATATGCAGGCAAACAAATGATATTTAATGAAATAAATAATATTTACTGAACTAAATGATTTTTACTAAAATAAATGATATTTATTGAAATAAGTGATGTTTACTAAAATAAGTAAATTTTATTGAATTAAATGAAAGTTTTTGAAATGTGATAACATGTACACAAAATAATATTTTTATATGTAAATAAAATGGAATGTGAAATACATAAAAAGGTTATTTTAAAATTATATGCAAAATAAAGAATATAAATGATATATGAAGACGTAAGTTGATGTGATGTTATAACATGATTAAAAACCTAAGCATATATGTAAAGATATAATGTATAGATAATATGAATATAATGATATTTCATATAAGATAGAATTTTCATGTAAATGAATAAAGAATATTATTGATTGTTTAAAAGATGGTTAAATTTTATAAAGTATTGTATTTTATATTACTGTAATATAGGATATTATAATATTTAATATTGTCGAATAGAAAGATATATGATCAATAGATGGAAATTTAAGTATAGCTTAATAAGTAAAGAATAATGTTAAATGATTCAATTGTATGGTTAGTAAAAAAAACTCTCTTAAGAATTTAAGTTGGAAACAAAAGAACCCTAGACTGATAAATGTAATTAAAAATGACTAATAATACTTGATCGAATTATTAAATTATTCTATGTATAAGAAAATGATTAAATAAACTTATGTTATAATAGAATTATAATTATATATAATAAGAATGTTAAGTGGTCAAGAGCTATGTGATTTAAAAAGGAAAACTAAATTTTTTATTAGTAGCAAATGATGAACTATTCAAATTGACCTTAAAACCAAAAATTAAATGATTACTAATTTACTTTATGATCAAAATGATGATTTTACTTTCATTTATTATTATAAATATTTTCTTTGTGTTATAATTTTGGCAAATTATGAATATGCAAGTATCAGCAAGCAATTGCTTAGTGTGTTAGAATTACTTCTGAAGCGCAAATTAGACGGGTAAAGTAGATCTAACAGAGTGAGATACTAGAGCTTCAAGACCAACTGCATCATTGAAGGTGTTATGTAAAAAATTTTGTATACTATTTTGTTTAGTTCACATAGCAATATTAATAATTTTAAATGGCGGTTGTATAAACACGGGTAGTTTGAGTACTTGTATAATTTGTAGTTGTGTACTAAACTTTATGGTTTTGGTTTGATAATTATGATGGAAGATAAATGTTTAACATGCAAACATATTGATGGAAGTAGGATAAATGAATTAATTATGGATGATTAATGGTGAGATAATGAGAAGTTGTGGTTGAATGAATGAAATATTGAGAGTATTTTTTCATTGCACATTGTGTTTTATTTGGAGAAGATGTTAACAATGTCTAATTTTAGGAGAGATTCTGTCAAAATTTTTATTGACATTAAATTTATTGATTATCTAAAATTTGAACATATAATTGTATAGGCATTGTGTGACATTCTTTGATAGTTCTTAATAGGATTGTCGAAGGGTGTTACTATCTCTTTCAAAAAAGACATACATTTAAAAAGTACTAGAATAATTCAAACTTATGGATACTCCAGTTGCTAAAGGCAAAAGTTTGAGTCATAAATTATGCTCCGAATCTTCAAGAGAATATAGAGCACATGAAAAATATCCGTTATACAATTACTGTTGGAATTTCATTTATATACAAGACTTTGTATTTGCTTTCCCATTGGGTTGACAAACAAATATGAATAGGTTCAACACTTTAAAAAGTAGCTAGAAGCATATTGTACAAAATTATTTTCTTTTTAAGACATGGTTACACATAAGGATGTGAATATGAAATACATCTTCTACGCATCATATGGTTGTAGGTTCCTTTACCCAATCAATTATTAGAGATGTATTCATTGGGCATACAATGTTTCTTGGACTGCATAGATGTTAGTATATTTATACTATTTATCCCTATGAGATTATGTTCCCTTGACTATTTCTTTTATTAATACTGAACATGATGTTTGTTTTATGTTTACACGAGTTTAAATGTTTGGTGCGTTTAATGTTATTAACAACATGTCGGACAAAATACAAATTAACATTCTCACATAGTTAATTTCCTTCTATTTGTCTTTGTGGCAAGTGAAGATGAAACTGCTTTCAAGCATTTTATCTAGGTGATAATTAGATCGTGCTTGAAGCAATATGGTCATCTCATTTACATAATGAGATTTGTTATTTACTTTTAGGCTGGTCACATGTGATTATATCTAATTCTGTCTTTGTTGTCAGATGTTAGTTCTAAATTAAACTGAGTAGATATATGAACTCTAGTTAGACATTAAGTGTGTCTAAATTGTCATTTGTATGGTGTTTTTTAATTCAAACATGTAGTTTTATGATAGACATGCATCCCATTATAATGTGAGGAATACTGTGGCATGTGCTTCGTACCACATGTACAAAGTTTCATTCACAGGGTAGACAATAGCATATGATCTCAACTTTTCTCAATGTGAGACCCTTGAGAATTTTGGTTCTTAAAAGTTACCTTTATGACTTTTGGTTATTTTTTGAGATATAGTTAGACGTTTGCTATCTTAGGGTGTTACTAGAGAACTATGAATGATTCAACCTAATAGGATATTTCTAGAAAGGTGAGTTTAATAATGATTAAGGGAACTAAACTAAAAGAAAGATTACTAGATTGTCACTTTCTTTTTGTATTCATAGGTCGATCAATTATGTTTGAAGGCTAACATAATTATGGGTGTAAATTTTCCTGAGATCTTATGAGGACAGTGGAAAAATGATAAGTACTATGGGGTAAATCATATTTTATCTACTCCAAAGTCATTTCTGCAACAAGACACTATATATCCCTAACAGGTGTATAACTTAGAGCTCTCATAGTATGTCGGTCACACGGTCTATTAATCTAGTGCGAGCTACCATGAGCTATAATCTCTTTTAAGCATATGTCACGTCATATATGAGTGGGAGATGTTCGTTTTAGATCGGGTCTGCCATGACGGGTGGATAGACCCATGGACTAATATATTTATAAATATTTTTTAATTATAATATTTATTATAATTAATATTATTAAGATAATATTAAGTTAGGAGAAGATACTATTCTTAGATAATTAGGATAATCCAAGAGAGTTTGATTTTATCTCTAAAATCAAAACACAAATCTTTCGAGGAGAAGAATTCTGCCACTATAAATACATGAGCATTTGCAAGCTCAAAGAGATTGGTTGCTAAGGTTTTTTTTATCCCATAACTCCTCACTGCCAAAGTGCTAGATTCAAATGTTTAAGCTTGATTTTTACATTGTGGAAAGCGAGAACTTTTCCTCTTTGTGATTATTCTTCAAGACTGATAGTATAAACACAAGGTTAATCTTCCGCGAGCATCGTTAGAGGTAAGATATGAACCTCTACTAAATGTAAACAAATTAATTAACAAATTAAACTAATTCAATTAATTACTCTAAATTGAATTTTAAACAATTAATAATAAAAGTGTAGGATTATGTTTCATTGAATATTTTTCTAATGGGTCTAATTAATTTCAACAATTAAGGTTATTTTTTAAATCTTAGATATCTAAGTATCATAAAAAATCATCAACTTCTCTCTCAAGCAAGTGGAATGTGGATGGGTAAAGCTTAATCCTCTATTCTCATGACAATTAAACAATGTCCAATCCAATTTTATCAATATATTATCTATAGATCTCTAGATAATCACTCATCTCTAAGCTAATTGCCTAAAGTTATTGATTTCACATCCAAAATCATACTCAACTCTCGTTTATTATATGATTTCATAGATTTGAACAATTGGTGGCCATGTAGTTATTAACAATTAATCCAAAACCAACAAATCAATAATTTAAGATAAACCTCTGCATGAATATTGATAAATATTCAAAAACTCATTGTCAAAATATCTAAATCACCTAATCCCATAAGGTGATTAGTTACCCATAACAAATCTTAAACAAAAATAGTAAATCCTAATTACAATCTCCATGAATCTATGTAAAAAATAGCTAAAAACAAAGATGACAAGAGAAAAAAGGAAGAGTAAACTCAAATAAATAGCCTCAATCTTGCAAAGATGGCTTTTCAATCTTCAAAAAGCTACCAAATCTGTAGAAATTTCCATCCAAAGGCTTGATTCTCTTCTTTTTGGCTTGGATCTAAAAACTTGCTAAGAATAGTAACAATGATGTTAGCCCCCTCATAAATGACCGAAAAGATATATTTATATCTTGTACTAGCTATCCCTTAGATTCCATTAGGGTTTTCTTGCATTTTTTTAATTGAAAATTGCAGTTTCAGCCCAATTCAGTTATGCATGGGTGTGCGGGTGCAATCAACACTCCCATGTCGATTTTGACTTCTCAAAATAGTACCGAAATGAAATGCACAGGCATGTTGTTTAAATTTGGCACGCCCGTGTTAATGAAAATGCTGTTAGATCTTTTCTCTATTGTTGGAACTTTTAGTATGGGCATGTCGTTTTGAAGCGATACGCCCATGCAGAAAAATCTGCTACTATATCTCTTGATTCTTTGGTTCACAGCTTAACTCTTTTCAGCGTGAGCATGTCTAAGATAATCAATACGTCCATGTTGACCAAAATACTTCTAAATTTTATTATTTTCTTCATTAAAAGCTCTCCTTTTTGCATCACAATCCTCCAAAAGATTAGATCTGCAAATACAAATATTTTCCATCAAAACTTATCCAAAATTCATAAGGAACACAAAATTGGCATCTTTTCAATCCTAATTAAATGGTAAGCACGGGTTCATCAACAAACTTATTAAAAAGCAGCTAATGACATTATTGGATGATTATGGCTGTCACAGAAATTCAGATAAAGGTAATATACATCTAGAAAATCAAATCTATTTTTTTCCTACTACTATGCCTATTAAATCTCAATTAACTTTTCAATTAAGATTGAATATAACCATAAATCCTAAACGATAAAATTCTAATAAAAAATAAACACTTAAATTGAAAATAATAAATTAAAGTTGATAAAGAAAAATAAATTAAAAATTATTTCTTAAAAATTTATGGTAATGTGTATAATCTTACAATAAATGTAAGTTTAATTACAAATTTATCAGAAAAGGAAATACTCAATATTGCTTAATAGATAAAAGTAATAACTAGCAATGCTCCTTGTTGTTTTTAACAGCACGATCACAAGGAACATCATCAGTAGGAGATGAGTAGTTAGGAGTAGAACATCTCATAAAGAATAATAATAGTATATAATACATATGTGAAACTCTTTATCGTTACATCATCATTTAACCAATAAACAACAGTTTGTATCAAAAGTCCCATTAATATATCCTGAATTTTTATTTTAGTTGTTGGGAGTATTAACTTCCATAAAGCATAAAAAGCGAAGGTGGAAAATATTAGTAAAATGAAGTTAATGTAGAGTTGTTTGATATATTCTCCCACTAAGATTGAAGTTAATAAAGAAATAATCTCCTATCCAAATTTTGTGATTCAACTATCTGGTTGCCATGTCAAACACTTTCCTATTTTATATGCTCCCAAAAATAAACCCATGCCGGAGGCCAAGAATACTTGAAGAAGCATAATAAAATGTATATATTTATCACGTACCACAAATTTTATATAAAAATATAAATTTACATCTACAACATAACCGATATATCCTGCTAT
Organism: Garcia nutans; assembly: GCA_947685225.1. Lineage (NCBI taxonomy): Eukaryota > Viridiplantae > Streptophyta > Magnoliopsida > Malpighiales > Euphorbiaceae > Garcia > Garcia nutans. The sequence continues at coordinate 58,798,282 of CANTUV010000008.1, forward strand.
CGTCCATACTTTAGAAGTCATATTATGCAATAAGTAAAAAATGAAAAATTAATTTTACTAATATATGTTAAATATTTACAATTATACAAAAATTATCAATGATTTTTCAAAATAAAATAAACTAAACGGATGGTAACAATGAGAGTTTTAATTAAAACTTTTTTTTATGATTCAACTTTATTGTATGATAGATAAATTTATTTGGTAGAAATTTGTATTAAAATTTTTTAAGTTGCTCCAATAACAAATAATAAAAAATTGTGCCTACAGTTATTGCTATTTTTTTAGCACCATTATTGCTATTATTATATGAAAATGTATAAAAGTAGATTTATTATATTTTCATAAATCTATAATACAAAATAACAGCTTAAATGCAAAAAAAAAAAAATTTTAAAAAAATTTATTATCTAACCTTATCAGAGATATCATCGTTGGATGAAGACATGATGAATTAGAAGATACACTACAATAAAAAAAATAGATATATATAATATTAGGGATATAATGTTATGTTATATTAAAAAAAATTACATTCAAGAGAAACTATATATAAGCCATTTATTAATTACAAATGTCTATTAGAGGGGAAAAAAGATAATTAGAACTCTTCAATACAAATCTAGGTAGTAAAATTTAGTAACATTACAAAATCAAAATAGAAAATTCAAATGCACAGAACGGGATTTAATTTTTAAACTGATAATTTAATTTTTTTTTTTTAAATTACTGATAAGTTAATTCTTATTTTATCTAAAACTTATACTTCTACCATTAAGTGAAAATATCAAGTGTACTTAATCCTTTTAAAAGTTATTTTTTGCATATAAATTAAATTTAAATTTCGTCATTAAACTTGTTTTTAATGGACGATATTTTTCATGTAATTAATGCATGAAAGACTCGAACACAATTCATATCTATATCTAATTATTAAAAAAAATCTAGATTTCATATGTAATAAAAAAATCATATGTAATAGAAAAATTATGTACAAAATGAAAAACAAATCATAGAAATATAATTAAATAAAATAATATACTAATTAATTAAGATACGAATATAACTCGACAATTAAAATCAATTATAACTAAAAGAATTGATTTTAGTTTGTCTATGCTAGCTAAAAAATAAGTATATCTCCACGATTCATGGGTGCACAGGTAATCACATCAAATTTCTAAATATTTAATTTTTCAAATACAAATTGTGGCATGAACATAAAAGCCCAATTGTCGTATTAATTCAATTCAATAACAAGTACAATAGCTAATAATTATGTTTTTACAATAAAACAATGGAGTTACTACTAATGGAAATATTGCAACAATAAAACATTGCTGAAAAACATGTAATTAACACCAATATTAAAAATAACATAATAAATAATATCTAGAAATTGTTGACAATATAAGAAATATAAGCCATAAGATATCATAACTCAAAATTATTGACTTGAAATCTTGTAGAATTTATTGAATGAATTAGAATGCTTGACTTGAATACAGTGCTTAACTTGAAGAGTTGCTTTTATAGAAATAAAATATAATCCTTTTATAACAATAAAAGGATTATAAACCTTTTATAACAAAGAGTAGATAAAATAATAACAATAAGAAGTTAGTGTATAGATTGGAATTAGTATGCAAATAGGAAATGGTTTTAATCCTTTTTATAATAATAAAAAAAAATAATAAGTTAGCAGGTAGATTAGAATTAGTATATAAATAGGTAAATTTTTATTGACAGTATCTTTATCTATCAATATATAACTTAGAAATTAATAATAATACCTTGAAGACAAATAAAAATGACGGGTTCTATTGGACGTCTAAAAAGGTACCTGTTATATTATATTTTGAGGATGCGTAACGTTAATATTATTAAATTTTATTTTTATAATTTATTAACATGACAGTCATATTTTTTTTTCTCCTATCATACTAAATTACGTAGATTTTATTTATTTCCCAAATTAGACTAGGATTTGGAAATTCTAATTCACAGAGAATTAGATAACAACTTTGCATTAATGTTTTATTTTTCAAATCGGATAAGGAATTTGGCATCTTAATTCACAATGGAATTAGATAATAAAAAGTTATATATATTCTTATATAAGGAGCACTGCAATGAACAAACAAATCATAATTTTTTTTTCCATCTCCTTGTTGGTGCTCTCTTTCTCAGCTTCTGTTCTTGTTCTTTTTCAAATGGATGGTGGAGGTGATAATTGTTGGCCTTCGCTAAAGCAACCTCTTGGTGTTGGACCAATTACAATATTCATATTAGAGATTATTTCTTTGTTAATTTCATTGACAATTTTTCTCCCACCATTATTATATTTATTTTTTTATTAATAATTATCACGTCTATATGTTTTGTTTTATGTCAACTAAAACATCCTGCTATTGACATAAATTTTCAAGATTTGCTATTGGGATGGCTCATGCAAACTGTCGTTTATTGGTTAAAAGACAACAAGATTAAGATTTTCGGATGCGTATTATGTGGTCTCCTTATTCTTTCTAGGCTTTTGCTGATCTACTTATTTCCTGTCGATGATGTTCATGATCCTAAAAATATATGGGGATGGTTTTTTGTGTACCTCATACGAGGAAGAATCCCATCTTCTGGATGGAGGTGATGGTGTTAGATGCTGGTTGGTTCCATATTTGGATCATGAACCAATAAATTAAAAGAAAGAAATAGAAAAGGCAAACATGAGAGAGCCAAACTTTGATTGATTTATATTGACTTTCTATTTTTGGAATCAAAGTGAGCGGACTATATGATATTTCTTATATATTGTGAGCCTAAATCATGTCATACTATCAATAAATATTGTTGATGACATTCTTATAGGTTCGACTATTAATCTTGGAGTCTTGTGTTAATGTGATATGATTCCTACTTTTATAGGTATCAAGAATAGTTGTCAATGTCTCATTATTCTTTGTGTATTTGAAGTAGTTTAGTTAGTTTATAAATTGGTCAAATTAATTTATAAGCTATAAATTTAAATTAATATATTTATTTAAATAATTTTATAAATTTATAAGTTCAGCTTATAAGCTAAATTAAAAAATAAATTGAAGGATATCGGGCTATTATTTTGATACTCATACGTGTATTTTGTGTTATTTCTTAAAAAAAATTATTGCCAATGAGTTTAGAGTTAAATATACTTAAAAGAGATACAAGATAAATTTTCTTTAAATAAAAAATAAGGTTGCTTGATAATAAAATAAGGCACTACCCATTAAATATATAAAAGTAATTAATATAAAAATAAAATTTCATCCATAATTAACTTAAGTTAATAGTTCTATATTTATATTAAAAAATTCAACACACAAGGTATAGGTTTATATGAAATACTTTAGCTTAATTCCAACTCTGTCTCTACGACTCTATTTATAGGGTAAGATTTATCTATACTTATTTCAATTTTGATTTATTATTATTATTTTGATTAACTCAATTTTATCTATTACAAATTATAATTATCTTGATTTTATTCGATTTGATACCAAATAGACCGATAATTAACAACCTTAAATGACAATATTAACTAGTTGTAAGATAATGTAATAAGAAGCCACTTATTCTGAAATGTTATAATAAAAAATCACCACGTAACTTCTCTTGGCTAACCTTTTCCTTTAAAAGATCAATTTATTTCAAAATAAAACCTTCAAATATATATATATATATATATTCATGATGTTACCTCATTCATATAAATATGAATTTCTCTCTTACATGTTAAAAATGACCTATCTTATATAGTTGTGACTTATGAATATCGGGTGTAATATATCTTCATATACCTAAAATACTAAACAATTCTAAAAAAAAATCTCAAAATTTTTTTTTTTAAAATCAATAATAAAAAATTTAATATTAAGCATAATCAAGCAATAATTTAGAAGAAAATAAATAAAATCTAATTTAAAGTTTAAGTATGCGTTTAATTTGATTTTTAAATATTAGAATTAACTATTGGATGTATCGAACAAATTGAATTTATCGTATCTGATATATAATATGTAAAATATAATCTTATTTGTCATTTTACAACTTATTTGTAATATTTTGATTATTGAATTATCAAATAATATGCAATTAAAAAATTCAGAAAAAAAAAAAAAAGAAGAAGAAACTACCACCAACAACATCAACTACCTCTTATAATTTTTATTTGCCTTCGTATTAAAAAATCGAAACTACCCTCCTAAATGGACACAAAAAAAGAAAAAAAAGGAATAGAAAATTAAAAAAAAAAAAAAAAAGAGGCAGAGCCCCACAAATACTACTCCTATAACTTACCATTTTTTTAAAACTGTTGCTTAACGCCACTCCCACAGCCATACGTTTCTCTCTGTCTCTCTTTCTTTCTTTCTCTTAAATTCTCCCTCAGATTTTCTCTCTCTTGCAACAAAACGAATTCGCACTTTCTTTCTTCTTCTTCTTATTTTCAAATGGAGTCTGGTGCAGAGAACCAGTGCCTTTCTTCTCCCGACAACTCTGATGAGCTACGCCCACCCACCTCCTCAGCCGTCCAACGTGCTCTTTCCCTAATTCAATCTCATGACCTTCTTTCTAAAATTCAAGCTGCTAAAGAAATTCGCCGTCTTACTAAGGCTTCTCAACACTGTCGCCGCCAGTTAGCTCAATCTGTTATCCCTCTTGTTTCCATGCTCCGAGTTCTCGATTCAACTGAGTGCCACGAGTCTGCTCTTCTCGCCCTTCTCAATCTCGCTGTCCAAGATGAAAGGTATGCTTTCTCTCTCTTTCTCTGTCTCTGTTTCTCTCCCAGCTTTTCTTCTTTTTTATTTGTTTTTCTTTTCAATTTTCAGAAATTTTTAAGAATTTTCTATTTTGATTATTTTCTGCTTAAATTTAAACAGTTATATTTTTTTTTCAGTGAAATTCTTTGAGTATTTGATTTTTTTGGGGGGAAAATTTCATTTTTTAAAAGAAAATTGTTCTTTGCTTGAGATGCAAACTCTTACTACTATATTTCACTTTCTTCCACTTTCTTCTTTTAGTGTCTTTTCAAGGTATGATTTTCCTCGGATTCCTCAAATTGGGTCCTTCAAACATGAAAGAGATTCTCTGGAATCTGTTCTTTACTCATTTATTTCATATTTAGTATTTCTTTTTTTCTTTTTGTTTCTGATTAGTGGGTATCCATCACAAGAACGCCTTGACAAATAAAAGGGGCTAAAGGGATTATAGGAAATTGAAATTCTAGAAAAGGGTTGGAAATTAGAAATCTGGAATTGTTGTTTTTTTTCTTCCTTTTCTGAGGTGCCAAACAGAGCATGGTATGGCCTGTTAACTGTTTAATACTAATATATGAATCCAAATATAGAAAATACTGCACCTTATGGTTAAATTAAATAAATGCCCATATATCTTTTTATTTTTTAGGATATTAGTATTTAAAAATGTGTCGGTGCTTATACAAAGAAAGAATTTATATAATTTTATGATCACAGATCTTGAAACCCATTTGATTGGAGGAAGCTGGTTATTGTTGTTCTTTGCTTCACAGGATACTCTTTCTTCTATTCATTTATTTTTACTTTTTCTCTTGTCTTCCCTTTGAAGTTATCATTTTACAATAACAGGATCTGTTTGGTGAGAGTGAAAGGCTCTTTCTTTTTCTTTATTGGTCTTTCTTTTCCATAAGAATCAAGTTACTGTTAAGCAGGAAAAGTTCTTGAATTACTCTTTTGTCCTTAGCAATGAATTTCTAATTATTTTCTTGACTTAAAATCACTAAAGTTCTTATCCTTAATTACTAATTTAATATAGGGAAAGTCAAATAAATTCATTTATGCTGCTTACCTGAAATTCTACTAATTGCTTTCCTTGGTAATAAAAAAAAATCTTTAACTTTTGGTGTTTCATTTTTATATTGCTTATACAATTATCTTGTTTGAATTAGAGTTTCAGGGTGAATTATACTACTTTTGTAACAGAGGCTCAAGTTTTATGCTGTGTCCTCTGTTATGCCAAGTTCTACTTCCATATGTGACAGAATTTGCATTTGATTGTTTTACTTTCTCCAAATTCATTTATCTTATCACGTTTTATTTTGCAGAAATAAGAAAAGCATTGTTGAAGCCGGGGCTTTAGAACCGATAATTGGCTTCCTTCAGTCACAGAATTTAAACTTACAAGAGTATGCAACAGCAACTTTACTTACATTATCAGCATCTGCTGCTAACAAGCCAATTATAAGTGCTTCTGGTGCCATTCCTCTACTAGTGGAAATCCTTGGTGATGGAAGTTCACAAGCCAAGTTTGATGCTGTAATGGCTCTTTCTAATCTTTCGACGCACCTGGATAACGTCAACATTATTCTGGAGAATAATCCAATGCCTTTTCTTGTTAGTTTATTGAAGACCTGTAAAAAATCTTCGAAAATGGCTGAAAAATGCTGTTCTTTAATAGAATCTTTAGTGGGTTTTGATGAGGGTAGAACAGCACTGACAGCTGAAGGAGGAGGAGTTCTTGTTGTTGTTGAAGTGCTAGAAAATGGATCACTCCAAAGTCGAGAGCACGCAGTTGGGGCTTTGCTGACTATGTGTCAAAGTGATAGGTGTAAATATAGAGAACCAATTCTCAGAGAAGGTGTAATCCCAGGACTTCTTGAGCTAACTGTTCAAGGAACACCAAAGTCTCAGATAAAAGCACATACCCTTTTGCAGTTATTGAGGGAAAATCCATATCCAAGATCAGAGCTTCAACCAGACACACTAGAAAATATTGTTTGTAACATTATCTCACAGATAGATGAACAACCTGGTAAAGCGAAGAAAATGGTGGCAGAAATGGTGCAAGTTAGCATGGAACAGAGTTTGAGACATTTGCAACAAAGGGCTAGGGTATGCACGCCCAGTGATCTGCCTATTAGCACCTGTACTTCTGAAGTTTCCCTAAAATGATTGTTTTGGGTCATAAAAATTTTTCATCTTTTTCATGCGGGGCTTGCGAGATAAGGCTTTCCTTTGTAAAAAAAGAATAGTGAAGAAAAATGCCAGTCCAGGCCCTAATGTTGGTATCAGGTGACTGGTGAGTGTCAATAATCTGAAGATGTATCAGAAGGTTGAAATCATAGATTTGTAGTTGGAAAAAGAAAATGTGGCTTGTAAAGAAACTTCTATAACAGATATTACAAAGTTAGTAAAATCTTTCCTCTCTCATTTTTATGTGTCCCTTGTTTGGTTTGGGAGATCTTGACAGATGAAGAGAAAACTCTGCTGATTTTTCCTGAGAAAAATTCCATTATTTGTCAATGCATTGAGGAATAGAAAAGATTTGATCTTGAATATAAAGTTGGAGGGTACTTGAGTTATTTTTTTGATACCTATCTGATACAATGCAATTGATAAAATACAGATACTTCTTTGATACAATACAGAGGATTCTTCATAGCATCTTGAAACAGATAATTTTCATTTGTTCATATAACCAGCAGAAAGTTTTGAGAAAATTTGGCTGTTTTCTCATTATAACTAGTGATCTCCAATCAAACATGAAACAGAATAATGGTGATTGGCCTGTTATGAGTTAGAAGTAAACTTCCTTGTACAAATAGAAGCAGGCAGGTTCTTGATAAGGACACAGATAGTGGCATTGGTTGTGGGTTGGCCTTCTTTTCAAGATTGATGGGCCATCATCAATCTGTTGCTGTTTTATAAAATATAATCTTTTGCTTCTTTTGTTGATTTTCGAAGTACTTGTTTTGGCTCAACAACTTCCATTGGGGGCAGTTAGGCAGTTTGCTTTGATTTTGTTTTAAGAATTTCAGGAATCATTAGAATTTGTATATGTGATATGATTCCTTGACAAGTTTGTTAGGAGAATAAAAAATTGTGAGAATTGGGTAAATTTTGAAAATTCAAAGAAACTGAAAGTGTATTATACCTACCAAAGAAGTCTAATCTTTCAATTTGGTATTTTTCTGGTCGGAAGGTGGAATTTGAAATGAACCTATTCCAACTACTTTGCTGGTAGTATTATTTATTATTGTTATCTAAATTAGGCCAATCTTAATCATTCTCGTATTGGTCTATTCTATTTTTATTTAATTTTTTAATTTTCACGTTTCCTATTATGTTAGGTTAGAGTAGAACTAATTTTTCAACTTTTTATATTTGTCTTTCTATGTAGCAAAATAATATTGGCTTTTTTTTTTTACAATGACAATTTTGAAAAAAAAAAAAAAAGAGGATCATCATAGTCTTTGCCTCTTTGGTGTCCTAAAGAAAATAAGTGAAAATTTTTAAATTTAAATTTTAATGATAGTTAAAATTATTAATTGATAAACATATTTTCCGTTTTCATTTGTTTCAAACTATAACAATTACCATTTCAATAAGTTAATTAATATATTAAATCTTTATTATATACCCATATTTCATATCACTTACTAAAAATATTTAATAAATATATTTCATATTAAATAAGAGTATAATAAAATTATACAAATAAAATTATACAAATAAAATTATATTTTTTAATTTTTATGAAATAAAAATGTATCTATTAATTCGGAGCATTTAGCATGTTTATATTCAATCAAGATTCAAGCATAAGTACAACTAGTTAGAATCAGGGCCGGTGAAGGCCCTGTGCAAAGTGGGCTACTGCACAGGGCCCCCAGCTTGCACAGGGCCCCAATTTTTTTTCTTTTTTTTTAATAGTAGGTTTTATGCCTACTATTAGTAGGTTTTAATAGTAGGTTTTACAATTTTTTTTTTAGGAATAGGGTCTAATTTATTCTGTTTTTCTCTAAGAACAGGGCCCCTTAAATATTTAAGACGGCCCTGGTTAGAATAATTATCAATACAACTTTCTTTACAGAGGAATTTTTTTTAGTTTAGCAAGTAGATGGTTTACATTACCAATTTTAATTTTTAATTACATTTTTTTTTCATTCTATAATTAATTTTAATTTTTAAGATAATGATTAAAATAAAATATTAAGGTCGTGTTTAAGTAGAAAGAATGCAAAATTTATGAGATTTATCAAAATTCATGTAATCAAATATATTGATGAGTCCAATTGAGTAGTTAATCTTTGATATGATTAAACATTTAAAATTTGATATCACATTTATTTTTAAAGTATTTTACAGTTGAAATTTAAATATGTTAGACAAATAATCTTAATTTTGATCTTTGACAACTCAAATGGATGATCTATTTAACTTGTGTTTGAGAAATCTTGTTGCAGGATTAGGTTATTTCAATTAAAGGTGAACAGAACATTTATCGCGGTCGCACCTCACCTTAATACGACCGCTCCAAGTAATTACAGAATGAAACCTTGTCACAGTAGGTTTCGCGGTCAGAAGTTCGACCTCAGTCGCGACCGCTCCTACAGAATAGCGACCGGCCAAATATGTGCACAACCGCTACTCAAGGAATTTAAATCATTACAATCACAGTAAGATTCGCGGTGACAAGAACGGTGAATGACTCGACCTCGCTAACCACTATAGCGACCGCCCCATTCAAAGTCGCGACCGCCCAACAATTCAAAAAGAAATTGCTCAAAGAGACAGTAGTGTTCGCGTCCTCAGGTGCGTCCAGAAGTTCGACGCGAGAATATGAGTTCGACCGCGAAATGCTACCACGGGCGACCGCGAGATTCAAATTAAGGCGGACATCTCTTTTGCCCTGTCAGAAAATGACACGTGACATGACCGTTGTAATCCCACTTCAGTATTCAAAAAAGGGCGACCGCACTTTGTGATGCGCGACCGTCCCGACAAACACAGCATGGGCAAGAAACGGTCCGACAAACACATCATGGGCAAGATTCCAGCTGCAGAGCACTAAAATTCGACCGTTGAAGATTTTTTAAAAGTAGCGACCGTCCCTGGTTAAAAGGACGACCGCTTGAAGCATGAGCGCGACCATCCTTGTATGAAGGGCGACCGCGAAGTGCTTCGGACAGTTTAAGTAAAGAGGTCTAATCTGCCAAGACTTTATTCTCAACATCAATAACGGCTAGTAAGACCACATTGGCTATAAATACAAAGTTTCTATGAGAAAACAAAAAAGAGACAACATTGAGAAAAGATTTTCATAGCCAAGCAACAAATTTTCTTTTACTTAAACTTGTATTTGAATTGTTATGAATGTTAGGTGTTAGCATTGAAAACACCATTGTATAAGTTTGAGTGTAAGCTTGGGAAACACTTGGGTTGTGAGAGTGAGCCTAGTAAAACTCTTGTTAGGTTGTGAGAGTGAGCCTTGTAAAACTCTTGTTTGGGTTGTAAGTGTGAGCCTAAGAAAAACACTTGTGAAGTTAGGTGTGAACTTGTGAAAACACCAAAGTTAGAAGTGAGCTTGTAAAAACTTCAAAGATTAGTGGAACCTTAACAAGTTGTTAAGGAAGTGGATGTAGGATTGAAGTAAATCCGAACCACTATAAATCTTGTGTGTTCTTTCTTTCTTCAATTACTCAACCAACTCTATATTCCGCATTTCTTGTTTGTTGAGTTTTTTAAATTGTCATTACTTCTTGAGAAAACCAATTCACCCCCCCTCTTGGTTGCCATCTTGGGACAACAATTGGTATCAGAGCCCTGAGATTTCTTAAACTTAATTGTGAAATCTGATCCACAATGGCAACTTCTTCTTCATCAAGCTCTCATGGAAATCTTAACTCTATTCTTAGACCTTACTTTGATGGAACGGATTACTCATACTGGAAACACAAAATGTATTTGTTTCTAGACAGTGAAGGGATTGAACTATGGGATTTCGTGGAAAATGAGTGGAAATCTCCTACTCATGAAGTTGACGGTATTCAAGTTCCTCTTCCCAAAGCTCAATGGTCAACTAGCAATATCAGAGATCGATTCAAGAACAATAGAGCTGCTTCCATCTTGATGAACTCCATTTCAAGAGAAGAAGGTGGAAGAGTTCAACATTTAACTTGTGCACATTGTATTTGGAAAACACTTGAAAACTACCATGAAGGTACAACTCAAGTAAGATTTACCAAGAAACAAATGCATGTTCATGAGTATGAGCTATTCAAGATGAAACCAAATGAAAATGTCACCGACATGACCAATCGCTTACTTGCAATTGTCAATGAACTAAAGAAGTATGGCAAGGTATATGATCAAGGTGATGTAAACAGTAAAATCTTGAGAGCACTAAGAGCTAGAAAGAACTTTGAATCCAAAGTATCATCCATAGAAGAAGCTCATGATCTCAGCACATTAAGAACCGACGAGCTAGTTGGTAAATTACTCACTTTTGAGCTGCACAGTGAAAAAGAAGAAGATCAAGGTGAGAAAGAAAAGAGAAAACCAATTGCACTCAAAGCAATCAAAGAAGTTGAGAGCTCAAGCAATGAAGGTACTGATGATGAAGATGAAATGGCAATGTTCTCAAAAAGAATGAACGAATGGAAAAGGAAGAAAAGATTACAAGCAAACAAAGGTACACCTCCTAAATTCTCCTTCAAAGATAAAGAAAAGAAAAATGAGGTAAAATGCTATGAATGTGGAAAAACCGGTCACATCAAGTCGGATTGCTACAAATTAAAGAACAAAAGGAAATGGGATAAAGAAAAGAAAAAGTCTCTCAAAGCCACATGGGATGACTCTTCCTCAAGTGAAGAAGAAGAAGAGGAAGGAATTGCAAATCTTTGTCTCATGGCTATTGAAGATGACTCCAATGAGGTAAGTACTCAATCTTTTGATCTTGTAGCACATGATGATATAAATGATATAGATGATAGTGACTTGATTGAGCACATGAATTCTAAAATAGAAAAATATTTCTCTAAAATGATGCTCTATAAAGAGAAAAACTCTAAGTTAGAAAAGGATTTTATATGCTTAAAGAACTCTACCTTAGAATTGAAAACCTCAAATGAACACTTAATGAATACAATAGGAGAATTAAATAAAAGCTCACATGACTTAGAAAAAGTGATTAAAGAGAATGAGGCATTGAAGCATGAACTAAAAGAACTAAAAGAATCAATTTCCAGATTTCATAAAGGAAAGGAAGCATTGAACACATTAATTAATAATCAAAGATCACCTTCCTTGAAATATGGATTAGGATTCAATGGCTCAACCAACATTGCACCTTGCAAACCAACATTTGTGAAAGCATCTACAACTAAAATTTCTGATGTTCATATCAAAGATGCTTGCACCAAATCTAAAAGAACTTCTTATGGTTCACTAGGAAATAAAGCCAAAAATAATTATGCATTGTTGTTCACTAAACTTGTACAAAAGAAATCACATACTTGTAGTTGTATGTATAATGCAAAAAGAAAAATGCAGAAGCATAGGATACCATGGCAATGCACATATTGCATGAAATTTGGTCACAAAAATTTCAATTGTTATATAAGAAAAGCTCATCTCAATTTAGAAGGCACTCTTTCTACTAACCATCAAGGACCCAACTATATGTGGGTACCTAAAAGAAGATGATCAAAATTGTCTTGCAGGTATGCCTAAAATCTACTACCAATGAAAGCACATGGCTTGTGGATAGTGGATGCTCAAGGCATATGACTGGAAATGCAAAGCTCTTTACAAGTATTACCTATAAACATGGAGGTAACGTAACTTTTGGAAACAATGCTAAAGGTAAAATTCTTGGTGTTGGCTCCATTGGTTCCATTGGTAAGGATTTAATTGAAGATGTATGGCTTGTTGATGGTTTGAAACATAACTTGCTAAGTGTTAGTCAACTTTGTGATAAAGCATACTCTGTCAAGTTTGATTCCAAGGAATGCAAGATCACGAATTCAAATGATGTTATCATATTTAAGGGCACTAGAACAAACAACACTTATAATGTCAGCATACATTCAAATCATACATGTTTGATGTCCACTAATGATGATGCATGGTTATGGCATAGAAGACTAGGACATGCTGGTATGGATCAATTGAAATATATTTGTAATGAGAACTTAGTTGATGGCTTACCTAAGATAAAATATGAAAAAGATAGAATTTGTAAACCTTGTCAACATGGTAAGCAACATAAAAGCTCATTTAAATCAAAGAGTGTTATAAGCACCTCTAGACCTTTAGAGCTCATTCATTTAGATTTGTTTGGACCAAATAGAGTTACAAGCTTAGGAGGCAAATTATATGCATTTGTTCTTGTTGATGACTACTCTAGATTCACATGGGTTAATTTCTTAGCTCAAAAGAATGAAGCCTTTAATTACTTCAAAACCTTTGCAAAAAGAGTTCAAAATGAAAAAGGATATGTGATCACATCTATTAGAAGTGATCATGGCAAAGAATTTGAAAATGAAAACTTTGAAAACTTTTGCAATGAAATTGGCATTTCACACAATTTTTCTGCTCCTAGAACTCCACAGCAAAATGGTGTAGTTGAAAGGAAAAATAGAACTTTAATTGAAATGGCTAGAACAATGCTCAACGAATATGATTTACCATCTTATTTTTGGGCGGAAGCCGTTAATACAGCTTGTTACATTGCAAATCGTGTTTATAAAAGGCATTTAACTAATAAAACTTCTTATGAGCTATGGAATGGAAGAATACCCAGAATTGGATATTTTAGAGTATTTGGATGCAAATGCTTCATATTGAATACCAAGGATAATCTTGGAAAATTCTCATCCAAATCAGATGAAGGCATATTCTTAGGATATTCATCATATAGCAAAGCATATAGGGTATTTAACATGAAAACTCTAGTTATAGAAGAATCAATGCATGTTGTATTTGATGAATCATCTAAACTTGATCAAAAGAAAGGTATTTCTTTCAATGACCCTGCAGATACTCTTGAACCTCTTGAATCTATTGATGTTCCAAAGATCAATCAACTTGAAGAAGAGTCTCAAGATCTACCTAAGGATTGGCAATACAAGAAAGATCATCCAAAGGAACTCATCATTGGAGAAACATCAAAGGGAGTAACTACTAGATCTAAAATTAATCACGTTGATGTTAATTTTGCTTTTGTTTCTCAAATTGAACCAAAAAATGTTGAGGAAGCTTTAAATGATGAAAATTGGATAACTGCAATGCAAGATGAACTTAATCAATTTGAAAGAAATAATGTTTGGCAACTTACTCCTAGACCTATAGATCATTCTACAATAGGATGCAAATGGGTTTATAGGAATAAGCTTGATGAAAATGGTCACATCATTAGAAATAAAGCAAGATTGGTAGCCAAAGGTTATAATCAAGAAGAAGGTATTGACTATGATGAAACCTTTGCCCCCGTAGCTAGATTGGAAGCTATTAGAATATTACTTGCTTTTGCATGTCATATGAATTTTAAGCTTTATCAAATGGATGTTAAAAGTGCATTTCTAAATGGACTCATAAATGAAGAAGTTTATGTTGAACAACCTCCTGGTTTTGAAAACTACAAATTTCCTGATCATGTTTTCAAACTTACCAAAGCTTTATATGGATTAAAGCAAGCACCTAGAGCTTGGTATGATAAACTTAGTGCATATTTGCTTGAAAATGGTTTTTCAAAAGGAAAAGTAGACACAACTCTTTTTGTTAAAAAGAATAAGCACAACATTTTGATTGTACAAATTTATGTGGATGACATAATATTTGGAGCTACTAATGAAGCCTTGTGCAAAGAATTTGCTTCTTGTATGACTAGGGAATTTGAAATGAGCATGATGGGTGAACTCAAGTTTTTCCTTGGACTGCAAGTCAAGCAATGTAAAGATGGGATCTTCATCAACCAATCCAAATATACAAAAGAACTCATCAAGAAATTTGGAATGGATGGCTGCAAAACTAGCAAAACTCCTATGAGCACATCATTGAAATTAGGTAAAGATGATAATGGTAAAGCAGTAGATGAGAAGAAATATCGAGGTATCATCGGATCACTACTTTACTTAACTGCTTCTAGGCCTGATATAATGTATAGTGTATGTCTATGTGCTAGATTTCAAACCTGTCCTAAAGAATCACACTTGAATGCCACTAAAAGAATCTTGAAATATTTGAGTGGTACAATGCATTTAGGACTTTGGTATCCTAAGAATACATCATTTCATATTATAGGATTTTCAGATGCAGATTATGCTGGTAGTATCTTAGATAGGAAGAGCACAACAGGAGCATGTCACTTTCTTGGTAATTGTCTAGTTTCTTGGCATAGTAAGAAACAAGCATCGGTTGCTTTATCCACAACGGAAGCAGAATATGTTGCAGCATGTTTTTGTTGCACACAAGTATTATGGATGAAACAACAATTGCTTGACTATGGTAAGGTTTTTAACAATATTTCCATTAAATGTGACAACACTAGTGCTATCAATTTATCTAAAAATCCTATCCAACATTCTAGATCCAAACACATAGATATTAGACATCATTTCTTAAGAGAAAATGTACAAAATCAGAATATAACCTTAGAATTCATAGATACAGAAAATCAACTTGCTGATGTCTTTACAAAACCCTTGAATGAAGATAGACTTAACTTCATAAAACTCAATTTAGGAATGATTGATGGAATCACTTTGAATTAATTAAAACTTTTGCCTATCAATAAGGTTTCTATGTGCATGAATTTAATGTTTCTTAACACAATAGAAATATTTTCCACCTTTCCTTGAATCTTTCATTTTTAAGTATGTAGCGGTCGCTCCAGTATTCTTCAGCGGTCGCTATCCTGTCTGTCAGTTTCAGTCAAACTAATGACTCTGAGCGCGGTCGAGAAAATTTGTGCGCGGCCGCACCAATTTGAATAGTTTCGACCGTTACAGTTACTTTCTTCTCTCGCGAGCATACTTATCTTGATAATGGTCGCTAGACCATAAGTAGCGATCGCACTATCTTCAATCCGCGACCGCACCCTGTACACTCTGCTCGAAAATTTATAACCGTTGGCTGTGTGACAGGTTGCAACTCTTAATATCCAACAGTCAAAAACGGCTATTTTCTTAACTCCATCTATTTAAAAGTAAGTTACATCAAATTTCTTGGATATTTTGCTTCTGAAAACAATCTAAAACCCTAAAATCTTCTCAACTCATCTGCTTCTCAAATCAACCTCTGTTTTCCTGCTCTCATCTGTTTCTTCTATTCTAATGGCTCCCAAAAGAAAAACCACTTCCAAAATAAAGGGACAAGCTAAGAGAGTTCCAGGAATCACCATTAGAGAACCTGTTGTTGAACCTCCATCTCCTCCACAATCAAAAAGGGGTGAGAAAATTCACAAACCTCATCACCAAACCACTGAGGAAGACATTAGGTATGCCATGCTAAAGAAGAAGAAGGTTGAAGGCACCAAATCTCCTTTTGGTGGGATGCTGTCTGCTTTGGGCATCAAGGACGAAATTGAAGGATTGTTGGATGTCCTTGGATGGAGAAATTTTGTCTTTCCAGAAGAGGTAGGTTACTCTAGTCTAAGTAAGGAGTTTCTAATGTCATTCCAGATAGAGAAGAGTGCAAACTCTGCTCTAGGTTGGTACGGGGTAAGGTTCAAACTCTTTGATCAGTATCAATTCATAACCCTTGAAGATTTTGGCAGAATTTGGAACTTCCCTTCTGAAGGTATAACCTCCTACAATGACCAAATCTTCTCAAACCCAACCCTTTCTGATTTCTGGCGAGAAATTTCCATTGAAACTTCCTTTGAAAAGGAATCTAAAGCCAAGCACATCAAATCTCTCACCCACTGGATGCTCCATAGGATTATCACCTATACCATTCACCAAAGAGCAGATGGGAATGAGAAAGTAACCAAGAGAGACCTTATCTTTCTCTATGCTTTCACCCATAACATCAAAATGAACACAACCAAGTTCTTGATTGATACATTTTATCATCATGCTGTTACAAGAACTGGTACCTTCTTCCTATCCTCTCAAGTTACTCAAATAGCTAGACACTTAAACCTTCTGAATGATTTGAACTTAGCTACTTTGAGGAACCCTTTCACTCTAGCCTCCAATGCTATCACAATGGATTACTTAGAGCATGCTGGTTGTGTAAGGAAGATAGAAGGGTCATATGTATACTGCTATGGCAAGAAAGGAGTTATGGATAAACAAAAGAAAAGGCCAAGGTATACAATTGAGGAAGAGGGAGATTCTGTAGAAGTTGCAGTAGAATTACCTCCAAAAGCAACTTCATCAAAAGCTGCTAAAGAAACTGCTTCATCCTCCACACAACTCATCCTCCAAGCAATCAAGACTCTCTCAAGGAAACTCACTAAGTTCAAGAAAAGTGTTTCCAAGAGATTCCAGCACTTAAACAAAAGGATAGACCTTATATCCCACATGCACCATGATCTTTATGACATGCAAGGCAAATTGGACTTGCCTCAATGCAATCTTGAAGATTGGGATATAAGTGATCACACCCAAAGCGTTGCTGAAGAAGAAGAGTCTATTAGCACTAGCTCTGCCTCTGTTGCACCTCAAGATAAGGGGAAAGCTCCTTTAGTTGAAGAAGAGTTAGAGTTAGATGATGACTCAGAATAGCTTAGCTTTAGTTTGTTTGCATTTTCATATGTTTTCTGCTTTGCACTTTCTGCTTTGTACTTTCCTCCAATTTTAATATATATAATTTGGTACTTTCCCTTTCATTGTTTAGTTAATAATTTTGCTTAACAATTGTTTCATTTTGCCTATGACAATGGGGGAGAAGAACCAATGGAATGAACCAATAGAGGAAACCAAAGATAAGAACAATAATGGGAGAAACAAGTATACATGTTGAATATTTGCAATAAGGGAGAAATGTTTATGGGGGAGAAATGTTTGCATTCAAACAATAACATTTGCACCAAAATAAACTAATAATCACAATGCTCTTAACCATGATTGTTGCATATGTTAAGGGGGAGCATTTAAGACTTATTATTTTTCTCATCATTCCATTTGAATTGTCAAAGTCAAAATGGGGGAGATTGTTAGACAAATAATCTTAATTTTGATCTTTGACAACTCAAATGGATGATCTATTTAACTTGTGTTTGAGAAATCTTGTTGCAGGATTAGGTTATTTCAATTAAAGGTGAACAGAACATTTATCGCGGTCGCACCTCACCTTAATACGACCGCTCCAAGTAATTACAGAATGAAACCTTGTCACAGTAGGTTTCGCGGTCAGAAGTTCGACCTCAGTCGCGACCGCTCCTACAGAATAGCGACCGGCCAAATATGTGCACAACCGCTACTCAAGGAATTTAAATCATTACAATCACAGTAAGATTCGCGGTGACAAGAACGGTGAATGACTCGACCTCGCTAACCACTATAGCGACCGCCCCATTCAAAGTCGCGACCGCCCAACAATTCAAAAAGAAATTGCTCAAAGAGACAGTAGTGTTCGCGTCCTCAGGTGCGTCCAGAAGTTCGACGCGAGAATATGAGTTCGACCGCGAAATGCTACCACGGGCGACCGCGAGATTCAAATTAAGGCGGACATCTCTTTTGCCCTGTCAGAAAATGACACGTGACATGACCGTTGTAATCCCACTTCAGTATTCAAAAAAGGGCGACCGCACTTTGTGATGCGCGACCGTCCCGACAAACACAGCATGGGCAAGAAACGGTCCGACAAACACATCATGGGCAAGATTCCAGCTGCAGAGCACTAAAATTCGACCGTTGAAGATTTTTTAAAAGTAGCGACCGTCCCTGGTTAAAAGGACGACCGCTTGAAGCATGAGCGCGACCATCCTTGTATGAAGGGCGACCGCGAAGTGCTTCGGACAGTTTAAGTAAAGAGGTCTAATCTGCCAAGACTTTATTCTCAACATCAATAACGGCTAGTAAGACCACATTGGCTATAAATACAAAGTTTCTATGAGAAAACAAAAAAGAGACAACATTGAGAAAAGATTTTCATAGCCAAGCAACAAATTTTCTTTTACTTAAACTTGTATTTGAATTGTTATGAATGTTAGGTGTTAGCATTGAAAACACCATTGTATAAGTTTGAGTGTAAGCTTGGGAAACACTTGGGTTGTGAGAGTGAGCCTAGTAAAACTCTTGTTAGGTTGTGAGAGTGAGCCTTGTAAAACTCTTGTTTGGGTTGTAAGTGTGAGCCTAAGAAAAACACTTGTGAAGTTAGGTGTGAACTTGTGAAAACACCAAAGTTAGAAGTGAGCTTGTAAAAACTTCAAAGATTAGTGGAACCTTAACAAGTTGTTAAGGAAGTGGATGTAGGATTGAAGTAAATCCGAACCACTATAAATCTTGTGTGTTCTTTCTTTCTTCAATTACTCAACCAACTCTATATTCCGCATTTCTTGTTTGTTGAGTTTTTTAAATTGTCATTACTTCTTGAGAAAACCAATTCACCCCCCCTCTTGGTTGCCATCTTGGGACAACAAAATATAAATCCAAAATAATTTCTAATGTTGACTCACGAACCTTAAATTTATTTGTAATACTCAGTGCGAGAATTAAATTCATAAATTTAATGGATATTTGAAATAAAATTCATTTTTTAGAATCCATCATATATTAAAATTTAAAACAAGGTTTAGTAAAAATAACACTAAAGTGGTGAGATTTTATAAGGTAATTGAAAAAAATTTACAGGGATTAGAAATTATTTACAATGCAAAAATCGTATATCCTCTAATTTTACAAAAAAAAAAAAACAATGGAATTTAATTAAATTCATATAATTTGACAATCCAAAAACCATCAATCCATGAATTTAGTCAAAATCCATTATTTGATTAATAAAACGAGAGGATATTAAAAAAAATCTATGGACAGTCAACAATTTATCATCCCTAAAAAGCCTCTCAAATATTGAATAGCCAGTTGAAATTCTTGCCTAAAATTCCCAAAAAAGAAAAAGGAATTTCACATAGTCAAGCAAAATCCACATCAGGGAGCGTTCAAATATTTGCCAAATCCTGAAATTTTACCAAGTTTCAAGCTTTTATTGTTGAAGAATTCAGGCTCTAGCTTTAAATTTCAGTTGCGTTCATTTCAGATTTCCTTTTCTAATGGCCAACAAAGTGGCAATGCCCATTTTTGGCAGAGTTTCCATTGATCAACATCATTGGTTGGAGGAGACGAGCTCCACCTTTTATTTCTTATTTTGGCTGTTTCAATATACCACCGTGCTTTGTTCTTATCCATTCTCCACATATATAATTTTTGAACTTCTCGACTTTGCCTAGCTAAGAGTTTATTGAACTTTTTTTTTTAAAATTGAAATTTATAATAACTCGACTTAAACAGAAATTTTAAGTAAGAAGTCATTAAACATTATTATAATAAGTAATTGGCCATGCGCGGACGTATTTCTTTTTTTTTTTATTTGATTATAAGTACCTATGATCAATTTTTTGACACTAATATTTTTTTATCATAAAATAGTTAATAAATTATATTCATAAACTAAAAAAAGAAAATAAATAAATATATATGTGAATAATAATTAAACAACTAAAAATATTATTATACTATATATTTTATAATAAACTCATCACGTATTAAATATAATAGATTAAATTATAAGATAGATAATTATTTACTATTATATAATTTATATAAAAACCCTAATAATATTGATAAATCATGTTTAATTATTTTATTCCACTTGTGCATTATTTATAAATTTTTTATTTGCCCTACTATAAAAAAAGACTATCTGCACCATTTTAGCAAGAGTAGAATAAACCATAGCTATCAAAAAAGAGCAAAGAAAAATCCTTTTATTTAAATTGTATGTATAATTTTTTGAGCTAAAAAATTTCTATTTTAGATGTCTATATTTATAACCAAAAAATTTTTACTTTTAAAATTTGCACCCTTTAATTAGTAATTTCTTAATTAAAAATATTTTTAAATGATAATAAATAATATTTAATTATTGATTACCTTTTATATTCTTAATTTTTAAATTCTATTTTTTTAATTCTTGACTTTTTGTTTTTTAATTTTTATAATAATAAATTATTAAAATTTATAATTTATTAATTTTTCTTCCTAAAATTCATCTTTTTTTCTTAGTGTGTGTGTGTATATATATATATATATATATAATATAGATGGCTAATCGTAATGTTTAAGTTAAGCTCGAATAAAGTTTAAATTTATAATGTTATAATCCCAAAAATAATTCTAATTGTTGAATTAAAATTCATTGATAAAATTAAAAACCTCATTAGAATTACGAGTTATCCTATTACTGCATCACATTAATATAGTTTTCCTTTTAAAAGGCTTCTCATTGATTTAAAATGACATATAATTATATACCAAATATAGAGTTACTCTCATTTAATTTGTTCTGGAAATAGTAAACATTTGAGCAAATCACCATTTAATTCATGAGATTTGGTTATAAATATTATTAATACATTGTTGCGTTTTGAAATATATATATATATATATATATATATATTAAAATGTACTGAAGTTCATTTTAAGAAAATTTTACAAAACCATACGAAACAGAAAAACTTTTTTTTAAGAAACACGAAGGGTAATTTTCACTTTTCGTCTCTAAAGAATTGGTTAATATTTATCATCATCACTTAAGTTCATTTTTTTTGCAATAATCATCTCTTAAATTCATACTAATAGTCTCTCTGTTGTTAGAGCAATTAACAATAAGTAACACGACATCCCTAACTGATGTGGCTTTAATGTCACTATGCCACATCAGCAGACACATTATTAATATGTCATGACATTAAATGTGCTGACATAGTGCTATATCAAAATACTATGTCAACACTCTAAATTTATTAAGAGCATCAATAATAGTTGATTTTCACTCACCTTCAAATTTGTTAAGAGCATTAATAATAGATCATTTCCACTCGCCCTTTAAAAATTGAATAATACTCAAAATAATCTCTCAAGAATTAACCAATATCTATTAGCGCCCTTATAGTTAGTTTTTCTTCCCAAATTAGTCAATATTAACTATTCACATTAAAAATTTTAACATTTAAATCACATCTCAATTTCGTTTAAATAATTATTTTATATATATTTAAAATTATATCAATAAAATATTTATGCATGCTGCATTCAATTATTGTCAAAATAAATAAATAATTTATTATTAATTTTAGTTGTTAATATTTTAATATAATAATAGTTTAATTTAAATTATAATAGATTAAAATCTAATATATTTGATAAAATTTTTTAAATTATAAATCTGT
This sequence comes from Garcia nutans, assembly GCA_947685225.1. NCBI lineage: Eukaryota > Viridiplantae > Streptophyta > Magnoliopsida > Malpighiales > Euphorbiaceae > Garcia > Garcia nutans. The sequence continues at coordinate 58,820,473 of CANTUV010000008.1, forward strand.
AATATTAATAACTTTTTCTAGTAAATTTGTAAAAAGCCAAAACTTATAATAGACTTGTTGGGTAGAGCCTAACCCAGCCCATCCGAGACTTGTTTAGTTTTGCATTTATATATATATATATATATATATATATATATTACCAAGCCCACTTTTTTGCCATCCATTCATTTCAAACAAGGATCCACCGGTGGCGACGCGGTCATGATGGCTATATCTGACTAGCCATATGACTATGTTTCTTGCTGAGGATGCTGTTATACTTGGATTGAGGTTAGTTTTCTGTGTCTTGCGCTTTTAGGTTTTGAACTGTGGACCGATTTGATTTTCCCTCAGTAAGTATTGTTTTGCTCTGGGACCGATTTGATTATCACTCATCTGCGGCTACGGCCCCTATGGGGCCGTCTGTTCCTCCACCAAGCTTTGCTGATATACTCAAACAGGGGCAAAACAAGGCTGAGGCTAATCGTTCTTTCTTTCCAGTTTTAGACAAGGTATCGAATGTTATTCAAAAACAGACTTTTACTCATAAAAGGGGTTCCGGCGGTAGCCTTTTCCAAATCAGAATCGGATGCCTTTGCTTCTCCTTTTCGTTATGCTTTAATTGGATGTTTCCAATCTGGTCGTCCGCCTATCAAATCCTTAAACAAGATGATGGAACAAATTAGATTTAATGGAAATTTCTCGTTAGGTTTACTGGACCCTTCGAATGTTTTGATTCGATTTGATCTTGAAGAAGACTATCATAGGTTCTGGTTGAAGCAAATATGGTATTTCAATGGTTTTGTCATCTGAGTTTTTAAATGGACTAAAAGCTTTAGACCGGATGTTGATAGCACTATTTTTTCGGCATGGATCTCGTTTGAAGGTCTGCCTGTGCATCTTTTTGACAAAGAGGCTCTATATCCCATAGCTAATTTGATAGGTCCTCCGCTCAAAGTTGATGCAGCCACGGCTAATTTAACTAGGCCCTCGGTTGCTAGAGTTTGTGTAGAGTTGGATATTTCGCAGGAACTGCCCTCCAAGGTTTGGATAGAAGATGATGGGCTCGGTTTCTTTCAGCAAGTTTCTTATGAGAACCTGCCAGATTATTGTACCAAATGTTCTCGTCTTGGCCACAAACAATTGTCTTGCCCTCTTTCTGATTTTCGAATTAACGAGAACCATAATCATGATGACCATAATCAAAAAGATTTTCCTGGTGAAAAGAAAATATGGATGCCCAAAATTGCTGCTCTAGCCGTTGATAAAGAAACTGCTGCTCCTCAGATTAATTCTCCTGAAGCTGCTATGGAGAATAGTCAAAAGCCTCCTGCTCAAGTTAATGAAAGTGCAACGTTTTTGAATTGTGATAGCCCAGCAAGTCCATTCAATAAATGTTCTCTGGCTAATACATGTAATCGGGGATGCTAATTGTAAGAAAGATACTATTTGCTTGCAGGGAAATGATGACTTTAGCCTCATTAATTCAGCTGCCAAGGGTCCACAAGTCTTGCCTCCATCTTTTGGCTCTGATCACGAAGCTAGCTCCTCTGATTGTGAGCAATATCTCCATGTCTCTGACTCTAATTTACCTGATAATGCTGATCAATGTTCCAAAGAAGACCTCATAGTTACCAGCAACTCTATTGGAAATAAACTACATTCTTTCTCAGTACAGGAAGGTCTCGAATTTGTTGTTTCTAAGCCTAAACTCCAAAGTAGAAAGAAACCGGGACGTCCGAAAAAGAATGTCAATAAATTGTGTGCATCTCCAGCTTCTCTCTCCTCGCAATCCAAACAATGATCATGAATATCCTACAATGGAATGTGCGAGCTTCGGCTCAATTTTTAGCCAGTGGTTTGAATTTTAAGTTTTCAGCCGTCTATGGGCTTCATTCCCGTCATGCAAGGCAGCAACTATGGTCCTATATGATGTCCAATTTATTGACCAATGATCCATGGCTAGTATGTGGGGATTTCAATGTGATTAAGTCTTTGGATGAGTATAAAGGCAGCTCAACCCCTTGTATGAATTCAATTCTGGATTTTAATTCTTGCTCTGATGAATGCAGTTTGATTGATATCCCGTATCATGGTTGTAGATACACTTGGACAGGGGTTCGATCTTTAGGCAGAGTATGGGAACGTCTGGATCGTATGATGGCAAATACTAGTTTCTGGTCTCTTTTTTCAGATGTGGCAGTTAGACACTTGGGGAAAGCAACTTCGGATCATTCTCCTCTGTTACTAAACTGTAAAAATTCTATGTTCTCAGGTCCAAAGCCTTTCAAGTTTCAGCATATGTGGCTCACCGATCCCTCCTTTATTCCTATGGTTCGACAGTTTTGGGAATCCCATTTTTATGGTGGTGGAATGTTGGGGCTTTTTCAAAAACTTAAGGCTTTAAAATTGACTATACGGGAATGGAATCAGGCTAAGTTTGGCAATATTTTTCAAAATATTACTCGAGCTGAAAATGAAGCTATGGCAGCTGAAGAAAATTTCTTAGAAGATCCTACTTCAGAAAAGAGAGCAGAGTGGCAAGCTAAACAGGCAGTGCTAATTCTGAAATACAAACAGGAAGAGATTTTTTGGCAACAAAAATCCCACATTAAATGGCTCAAGGAAGGAGAGACTAACTCCAAATTCTTCCATAATTATGTGAAGGCCACAAGAGCAATGCACCGAATTTCCTCAATTAAAAAGGCAGATGGAACTTGGATTTCAGACTAGCATACTATTGGTAAAGAAGCAGTCAGTTTCTTTCAAGAGCAGTTTTGTGAAAGACAGGAGGTGGATTTGGGATCTTTTCTCGATGATATTTCGGAGCTAGTTACTGATCAAGACAATGGCAGTATTGCTAAAATTCCTGATGAATCAGAAATCAAGTCGGCAGTGTGGCAATTAGACCCCTCCAGTGCTCTTGGTCCAGATGGTTATGATGGTACTTTCTTCCGACAATGTTGGGATTTTGTTGCCTGGGATGTATGTAGTGCTGTGCAGGAATTTTTTCTGGGAATTCCAATTCCTTCATCATTTGCAGCAGCACAGATTGTTCTTCTTCCTAAGGTGGAAAACCCCTCTTTGTTCAGTCAGTACAGACCAATTTGTCTAGCCTCTTTTATCAGTAAGGTATGTACCAGAATTTTGGCCAATAGAATGACTCCAGTACTAGACAGGTTTATATCTCAGGAGCAGGCGGGTTTTATGAAAGGCAGATCCATACATGACCAGATTTTATTGGCTAATGAACTTGTGCATGAGATAAACAGGAAAACCACAGGTCATAATTTGGTGGTGAAGCTTAACATGGCAAAGGCTTTTGATCGAGTCTCATGGAAATATTTGAAGGCTATTCTCCTCAAGTTTGGCTTCTCTAATCAGGTGACTAATTTAATCATGTCTCATTTAAAAGCAACCAGGCTTTCCATTGGGGTTAATGGCTATAACTACGGTTTTTTCAAACCCTCTAGAGGAGTCAAGCAAGGAGACCCTTTGTCCCCATACTTATTCATCTTAGCCTCTGAAGGTTTTTCAAGGGGTCTTAACAAGAATATTTCTGAGTTGAAGGTCAAGCCTTACAAACTAGCTCGGGGTTGCAATTGGATATCTCATTTGGCCTTTGCGGATGACCTGCTAGTTTTCTTAAATGGTGATGTGCGAAGTGTTAAGCAATTTGTGTCTTTCTTAGATGCTTATCAAAAGTGCTCTGGCCAAGCTATCAGTTTTGAGAAATCTTCCTTTTTCTGCTCGGATAAGGCAAGCAACTCCTACATTAGCAAGATGTCAACCCTCCTATCAATCAAGAGAAAGAAACTCCCCTTCACCTATCTTGGCGCCCCGATATATCATGGTATAAATCGAACTGGATATTGTCAACCATTGTTTCAAAAAATCAATTTGAAACTCCAAGGTTGGTGCAAAAAAATGCTTTCGGCAGGTGGACGTTTGCTTCTCATCAAACATGTTTTAAGTGCGATTCCAATTCATATCATGGGATTAATGTTGTTGCCTAAGCAGACCATTAATTTGATTGAAAGAAGATTTGCATCATTTTATTGGAGCAGTGGAGGTGACTCCCGACATCACTGGATTCGATTTGAAAGAATTTGTAGGCCAACAGCGGAAGGGGGATTAGGGGTCAGGTCTCTTGACTCTCTCTAACAGGCCTTCTCAATCAAACTCGGGTGGGATTACATGCAATCCAATTCTCCTTGGCAACACTACATGAAGCAACGGTATCATAGGCGGGGTAGAATGGAATTCCAACAGATCGATTCCTGTTCTTCGAAACGTTTATGCAAAACTCACCCCTTAGCCACTCGGTTATTCATCAAATCCAACGATGGTTGGGAATGGGATGGTTCGGATCAAACATCTTCTTGGCTTACAAAGTTTTACAATGCAGTTCGCAAAAAGAAATCAGAATTGCTTTCGTATAAGATGATCTGGGATGTTTCTATACCTCTGAAAATGTCAATTTTCTGCTGGAGGTTGCTAAACGACTCTTTGCCTTTACCACATTACCTGCAAAAGATGGGCATTTCCACAGCTGCAGCGTGTCCATTTTGTTTGCACGCAGATGCTTCGACCCTTCACATTTTTCTATGTGTGCTCCTTCATTAAAGAAATTTGGTCATTTTTTAAAGTAGCAGTTCTTTCAAAGCCAGCAAACCGAAGCTCTCTTAAACTGGAATTAATAGATTGGTGGCTTGAATATAATCCTGCATATTTACCTGGTAAGATTGCAAGGCTTACTCCTCTATTAATTCTATATAATGTCTGGTTGGCGTTTTGCAAACTGAGTTGGGGGAATGAAAGTGTCTACTTTCCGCAAATAATTAGAGGAATTCAGTCTTCAATTTTTAACTGGAGAATAGCGCAATCAGGAACTAAATTTGCTAAATCAAGAGCTCATAAAGATACCAATTTCAGAGATTTTTTGCCACTCGGTTTTGGTCAGGCTGCACCACTTAAACCTCATCTTGTTTTTTGGAGAAAGCCGAAAAATCCTTTTTACAAAGTCAATGTCGACGCATCCTACACTCCTCTCATCTCAGCGGGTGGTTCTATAGTAAGGGGCTGGAATTCGCCCTTCTTACGAGCAGACTGTTTTCTCCTATCTTCCAAGTCGTCATTGCAAGCAGAAGCTCAAGCAGTTCTGCAGGGACTCACAACTTGTGTGGAGCTATGTTTTCTTCCGGCCATAGTTGAAACGGATTCTCAAAAAATTGTTAATCTTCTGAGCCTTCAGACCTATAGTTCATATTACACTATCCAGCAAATCCGGAGACTGCTTCATCAAACTGGTTCAACAATTTTACACATCTACAGAGAAGGAAATACTGCAGCGGATAGCTTTGCCACATTGGGAAGAATTAAGAAGACAAACATGAGGTTTTCTTGTTTCAATAGCTTGCCTGTTTATATTAAAAATATTGTAAACTCTGATGCTTCAGGGATTCCATTTTTAAGATTTAAATAAAATCTCTTTATTCTGCCTAAAATATATATATATATATATTACCATAATTATTATTAAATGATAAAAAGTAGGAATGTTAAAACGGGCTAGCAGATCGTGTTTATATCGAGTGATATAGCAAAGATCAATATGAATACGGCTTAATTATTAATTATGTCGATATAAATACCATACGAAAGTAAACGAGTTATACAAATATAACACATATAACATATTTATTTAAATGTGTTATATGCGGATTATATAACTCAGTACGGCTCGTTTAACTCATATAATATTTATAATCTAAAATAATTTTATATTCTTAAATAATCAATTAAAAATTATTCATAAAATAAAATTATGTTTAAATTAATTTAAAATATAAATGTATTAAAAAATTTTAAAAATACACAAAAAAAATAAAAAGATATAACTCAATGTGAAATAAATAATAAATATATTTTATATTTTAGTATTAAAATTTAGTAATAAAGAAAATGAGTTAAGGAGATAATGTATGGTTGCCAATACAAAATTTACAATAATTTTTTTTTTGAAAATTTTTTTATTATTTTTTTATTTTTAATTCTACTTTCTTTTTATAAATTCTATTCTAAATTATAAATAAAAAATATTTGATATAAAATATAAAAGATTAGATTATTTAAATCATAAAAATTATTTTATTTTTAACATTTAATTTGAAAAAATATTTTTAAAAATTTATAAAGGAATAAATTTAAAGTAATTAAAAAATAATTAATTTAAATAAACTTTTCCAAATAAAATATTTAAATAAAATGATAATACAATATATAATAATATAATAAAATATGTGAGGTTTTTTTTTTATTCCCTGAAGACAAATAATAATAAAATAACATACTTTTAAGTTATATCAAATTATGTCATTTTAGTTAAATGAATTATAGCAAGTTTATATGTCAACTCACTTCATAATTCGATTAAAATTGTGTGGGTCGGCCCATTTTAAATATTAATATGTTAAGGATCAACCTTAACCACCTTAATTTTATGTGTTTTGCTTGGTCGTATTCACATGTCATAACCCATTTTAACATCTCTTATAAAAAGTATAGTATGATATTATATAGTATCATGTGGTATGATACTGAAAATATTATTTATTATATTTAGAAAGATGATATGGTATAGGTTAATTAAGTAAAAATATTTTTATTTAATTTTGATAATTTTTTAAGATTTTAATATATTATGGAGGTGAAAATTATTTATTAGCATATATTTAGTGATTAAAAAAATTATTTTGGATATTTGTGAAAGATAAAATTGGTAAAGCTATGAAAACCATCAAAATTGTTAGTTTGAAAATTTATGGTTTTTAAACTATGAAGTTACCATGGAAAACCATATCATGGAAGATGAAAGTCAAAACAAATAAGAATTAATCAAACCATATATTATGAAATCATGGCAAACCATGAAACAAATAAAGTGTTAGAGGTGTATGGTTACCTTTGCAATTTAGTTTTCTCTTCTATCTAGCTTGAAAATTCTCTTTCTAACTCACATATTTGGAAAAGCATTTGAAATTTGAAAGTTCAACCAAGATTATTTTTTTATGGAGATTATGTACCAATTCAGTGCCAATTATTATGTACCAATTCAGTGCCAATATTAGTTAATCTTTTTAAAAGGAAGCTATGTAATTCTGACATTTATCCTATATGCTCTATGGAGGTGGAATCAGTAAGGCACTGTTTGTTTAAAGTGTAATCATGCCATAGCTACTTAATTTTCTTTAAATTTCGTTGCTAACCCTATAGCTCTTTATTCTTCTTTCTTTATTGATTGGTGGGCAGGTATATCCAAAATTTACAATGATCCTGATAAAGAATCTTGGTTTTCTAAAATAATTTCCTTATGTTGGCATATTTGGAAGGGTAGAAACAACTTTTGTTTTGAAGGAACCTCCCTTGATCACATGGACATGGTAAACAAAGCTTGGTTCTCTTTCTTTAATTATATAGAAGCTCAAATTCCACAAACATCTGATTTTGCAGAATCAAGATAGAGAGTTATTATAGGACAATATGTTTTCATCCTAAATAGATGGCTAAGACCTTCGGTAGGGAATTTTAAAATCAATTTTGATACTACTTTTCTCACTTAAAATAGATTTGTCGGAGCTACAGTGATTATTAGAATTCATGAAGGGAAACTTTTTTTATGAATTGATTTGTCTAATTGACTTTAATGTAATTAAAAATAAAGTTCAAGCCTTATAGATTATAGTTCGACGAGTCTTACTTTAAATTTATCATCTTTCTACTTTGAATCATATTGCCTTCCTTTTAATTAAGGCCATTAATGAAACAAACTCTTGCCCATGGAAAATTGAAACTTTATATGTAATATATACTCATATATCAGTAAACATGTAACAGTTATACACTGTTATATATAACATATAACTATATATAACTAAACATATAATAAAGATATACTATTTTTTTTTTTTGCAATTTAACACATATATGTAGTTTGTAGTAATCTATTTTTTTCTAAATAAATATATATAAAAATAAACAGTGATTAAAAATAAACAGAATTATTAATAAAATATTCATAATCTTACACCAAATACATAAAAATAAAAATAAAAAACTTAAAATAAGGAAAAACAATAATTCCTGCTTTCCTGTAATATTTTCTGTCATAATTCCTGAAGAAGTGCAAAAAAATAGTCAATAGAAAATTCCTTCAGTATAAAAGGAGAACACAGAGAAAATGAAGGGGGAGAAATACAAGAATAAGAATTGAGAGACAGAAAAAAACATAAAGGCAAAAGTTTAAAAAAGAAAATTTCTAGAAACAATTTATTGATAGAGGATGTTGTAAAGAAACTCAAAATCTATTAAATATAGAAAATGTATTTAATGATCAAAGACTATGGAACTAAAGCATAAAACAAGAAAAAATTAACAATTATAAAGAGTCACACAATCAAGTAAATACACTATTGAACTTAATTCTTTTTCTTTTTCTTTTTTTAGCATTGATTTCTTTACTGTACTTTTGGATATGCATATGATTTTATTTTTGTTTAAAAAAAATAGTCAGGAAGTGACTATATCTAAATGGCATAATAAACACAAAATACAAGCTCTTAAATCCTAATTATCTACAACATCCACTAATATTCACACTTGACACCAAATATATATATATATATATATATTGCCAAATGTAATATATATACATACACAAATGTATAAATATACATTCACCCACACAAACCAAAGTCTGGCCTACACACAAATATATATACTTATATTTACACACAAACCAACACCATATGGTAAAAGATATATATATATATATATATATAAGCATGTAAAAAATATACAGTTAATAACTTCGCATGAGCCATGATTCAGAAGTTTACTTTGCCTAAAACAGAGAAATACAAAAAAAAGAGGATGTTATGTAAAAAAAATAAATCCGAACAATAGACGAAAAATAAAAAAATAAAAGATATAATAATAATAATAATTTTCTATGAAGAGATGAACCCAAAAGGAACGCATGGCTTCCATTTTTTTTAAAGATAAAATAACATAAAAAATGAATCAAACTAAAAAATATGGCACTCTCATATGGGAAAATCCAAAATTTTAGCAAGAAAAATAATAATTTTTTTATGTATATTTGAATTTTGATAAAGAAAAAATATATTAAACACCAAAACATAGGCAAATTTAACACAAAAAGAAAAGGAAAAAAAAATAAAGATGGGCATCTTAAATTCTCAAGAAAATATAATCACAGACCCATAATAATAATCTTAATAAGAGATACAATCAGCAAAAAAAAGGTTAAAAAAAATCAAAACTTGAAATTTTACCTCGTTGATTAATGAACAATGAAATCAAACGTTTGAAGTTATTATTGAGGTATGGATTTAATCCATGAATTGCGAGTATATGTGAAATAGAAGCATATTATTGTTCTTTGTTTGTGCATAAAAAAGAATGAGGGAAGGAGAAGAAGAATGAAAAATTGACACTAAAAATAAAAGTGGATAAAGAAAAGGAAGTTTATATAAGAGACATGATTAGGGTTAGTAATTGTCCTTTTTTATAAGCATAAAACGGTGAGTTTAAGAGTTTTAGTTTAACTTGTCCCTGCAAATATCCATTCATTTTAAAGTTATTTTATTATTATTATTATTATTTAAAAAAAAAAAAAGATGAAGCGGCAACTGTAACATCATTGCTACAACTGCCATTCCAACACCATTTAATGATTTTTTTTAAAAAATTTAAAGTGAGACTCTTCCTTTTATTTTTTTGGTTAAACAAAGAGGAGCAATTAAACAGTGGCTCTATTCAATTATATATATATATATATATATATATTATTTTCCAACTTTGATATTTTTTTAATTAAATAATAATAATAATAAAATTCACAATTTCAAGATGATTAAGGTGTTGACAAATTCGACTGTCTTTTTCTGTGTTTAGTTATCGTCAAATTATTTTAATTCTTATTAACTAGTAATAAAAATATGATAAAAAAATAATTGTACCCAAGTAGTGGGTATAATAATTTACGAATAAATAAAAAAATTTATGTACAAAAGTTGATATACACAGTAAAATATTTAGGAAGTGAATATAATTATTAAAAATAATAAATAAAAAAATAAATCAAGAGGTAATTTATAAAAATAAAAATATAAAAATAAATAATATTAATAACATAATAAAAAAATATTTGAACTACGTGGACTTTGATTCCATTATGCGGATATGCAAATGTTTAAAATCAAGTTTCGAATTCAAATTTACTTTATTTAAAAATATATTTTTTAATATATATATATAATAATAATAAATTATAAAAATATAAATAAAATATTAGAGATAGAACAATTATGTTCAGAGAGTAGATATAATTTAAAAGATATAATAATAAATTTTAAAAAAAATATTAAGCTATTTAATAGTATAAATTTCTTATATTCAGGTAGTGAATATAAGAAGTAAGTCATCAATTAATAAATAAGACATGTACCACAAGAGTAATAAAATTATAAAATTTAATAAAAAATATTTATTTTTAGACAGTGAATATAGTAGTCAAAAGATAAAAAAAATAAGAAAATATAATTAGAATTTATGTTCAGGTATTGAATATAATTTCTTTTATAAATAAAAAATAATAATAACAGAACATCTCAATAATTATAATACTAAATTTTGAGTGTCGTAGGATACTTTTCTTTCCATATACATAATCAACCCCCGAACCTAAAAATGCAGAATATTACTATGTATCAAATCAAACCTTATAATTGATTGGTAGTGACTCCTAATACATATGAAAAAATAAAATTAAATTTAAACCGACAAAAACCAAATTAAATTTATATCCCACCGACTCCCCGTCGCCCCATGTGCGGCAGCTGGTGACTCTACTGGGGGACTAGCTAGTTACTAAATAGAGGGGTTAAGCTATATATATTGTGATGTTTATATTTTATTTATTGATTGTATTTTAAGATTTATTTAATATTTTTTTATAAATATTTCTGAAATATTTAATTACGTCCATATTATTATATGCGTATTTTAACCTACGAGTCTCTTATCACACACTCACTTAAAGGTCAGAAAGTGACCTATTATTTTGATAGGTTTAGTATGAGGATATAGTAGGGTTGCCTCTACGAAAAACTCGGTAAGGCCTCCAAAAAATCCTCGCTCAGATTGTCTTTTAGTCATGTACTGATTGAGAGAGCTTGCTAGTCCAAGTTATAAACGACAGTGAGATTACCCACAATATAGGAACCTTAGAACCTGATGAAATAAGGTGGATCCATTAGGAATAGAACTTAACTATTCACACCTTTAGAAAAACCTGCTATAGCCTTTTTCAAACTCGTTTATGATCAAAGAAATCTATATTTAATCTCCTCTATCTGCTCATTATTTTTCAAGTCACGGTGTATTCTTTTTTTTTTCCCTTGTCTTGGAAACCTTCTCCATGATCAATCACAAAGTCCCTTTTTAATAAATGCTGCATAATTTTGCATCACATGGCATTTTGATTTCACATCATATAACTTTTCCTTTTTGCATGACATAGCATTTCAACATTTATTATAAACAAATTTGTATACCGATATAATGATTTATTAAATGACTAATAAATGTGTTTTATTTTTTTTATTGCAAAAGGAGCATTTTTACACTCTTGTGACTATCCAAAATAAATCACCATAATAGGATTGTTTTAGATATATCTGAAGCAAAGGCCATTAAAGAATTAGAGTTAGCATAAAAAATTGAAGGGGATTGTGTTCCTATAGGACTCATGGTCCAACTTTCGACATTAGGGAAGGTAGATTTTTAACAAAATGATTTAAGGGCTTTAAAAGAAATTTGAGACTGTATGAGAATACAATAAAAGATCTAATTTAATGAGCAGTTTGGATGGATTGCTTATCTTATATATACTCTAGTATTCTTGCCCATGCTAAATTACTGGGACCCTTGCTACCGTTATTTCGTAATTGGACAATTAGACTTAACACCTATAATAAAAGAGTATCGGATCATAACCAACATATTAAAAAAGAAAATATATTAAGCTATATGCATACAATAAGAGGGAACTAGGTAGAAGATAATTGGCCAAGATCATGGATGTACATGCAAGTGTGGTAGAAAGATGGGGAGTCCACAATCCAAGGTCATTCAGGTGGAACTCTTGCTAGGATTCGTGAAAAATAATATAGATCAAAAGGAAGGATATTAGATTTAGACTTTGCTCATTTATGGAATCGTCATATTTTTGAAAGAATTAAACTCCATAGATTCTAAAGTGGTCACCCTCTTTACCAGTGTAATAAGAGGAACAAATCTAGTCATTAGTATATTGACAAAAAAAAATGAGGTCCTTGAACCATTACAGGAAGCTAGGAAGTGGGCGATTCACGGGTTGTGTCATTTTGTTGAGTATGTGGGCTCTAACACATATCAAGTACCCTCCTTAATTCCAGTTTACTACCATTGAGTATGAACTGAGATATATTGTTACAAAAAATCATTTGACAAAATTCAAATCTGTAGAATGGTCTATGACAGCCCCAAATAAAAAAATAATGGTTAAGATTTATATAACAGATAAAAGAAGAAGATATATCCTGTTTAGCCTTTTGAATGGAACAATAATCATTAATATTCAATTGGGACAACTTTCCATGGGTGCCTTTAATAGGAATATGGGGTGTTACTGCATATGCACCAGCAATAGTAAGAAGACAGTTGGATCTTCACAATTTATTCCTCAAACAACAGGGTTAGATCACATAGACTTTGATAATGGGGATGAGAAGACATCAACAAAGCTTGGTAAAGTCCTAGATGCATGGTGGATTGTGAGGAAGATAAGATCCAGAACTTATAGAGACTCAATAACTCAGAGTTACTTAGAATGGTACTGGAAAAAAAGAAAAGGGTTCGTCCCTCCGATGGTAAGGATGCATAATGAACCTTCCACATTAAATGAGCATATTCTTATTAATGAATCTATCATGAGAAAAATTTCTTCTGCAGATGATAGAGACGTAGCCTACTGGATTTGAGAGATCGTGAAGGTTAAAAAAAGTACTTTTGAGCTTTCACAGGGAAAATGAAAAGCTTAAATATGAAATAGAAAAAGTCCAGATGCAAGAGTCTAACACGATGAAAAGGAAGATAACAATCATGAAATTCGAAAAGAGACTTTCGAAATAAAGTAGAAAAATAATAGGTTAAAAGGAGAAATGTTTATACTCCAACAACTATTAGATGGGTATAAAGAAAAGGAAGAAAGCATGAAGAGTGAGATAAAAGCTCTAGTTTAGGAATCATGCTAGTAAAAAATTAATGTCCAAAATTTAGTATGAAAAATTCAAGCATATCAGGACCATATAGATCAATTGACTGCTTCTATAGATCAAATTTTGGCTGAGAAAAATAATTTAGCCACACGTCTGAGAGCATATAAGGAAGACTGTAAGCAAGCTCCATGGCCTAAGAGGTGAACCACATAAAGATAATTTATATGCAAGTGGGACAATATGGACAGGAGCTCTATAATTTACTGGAAAAGATGTATCGAGAGCTTTCCTATTATAAAAGATTCAGATAAAGGTCACAAAGAGTCAACAGAATTTGATTCCTTTTGTAATTAAATAAGCAAAAAATATATATATTTTTTGTAATGTGTTGAAGAATGATCAATTATTTTATTTTATTATTTTTTATTTAAAAAATATGAGTTTACATAATTGTTACATCATAATTCAAATAAAAATTGGTAAATAAAAATATTTTCTAATGCAAAATAGATATAGGATCAGGAATGTCAACATAGCCCAGCTTTCGAAAAATAAATCCAGCTTAACTCATCATTACGGGACTCGATCAAAGACCAGACTCATGGAAAACCAAGCCTAAGAAGAAATGAGGCAAAATATTGATAAGATAAAAGATAGGTTAGAAGAAGTTTTAGAAATGAGAAATCAATTAACACAACTCATGGAACTACTCAAAGGCAAAAATACCATAGAAAACCATGCCTAATGCTTCAAGATTAGGAACCCCGATAGCCCATCCTTTTATAGGTGCCATAGGGGATCCTGCATATCTACCAGGTTTTATCCTACAATATAAGCTAGTGGAAGGAGGACCAAGTAATAGTACTCATCCAGTAGAAAATACGAGTGCTTCTCAACCTTTTCAAAGAGTACCGCAAGGGAAATAAGCAAGAGAAGATCAAATAAATCCAATTCCTCCTATTTTTCCTAAAGAACCAATAATAATCTAGACTTGGATGCCCAAAGGTGCAAAACAATTTTAAAAGAGCTAGTCCATAACCTATTTCGAAAAAGATAGAATGGGTAGAAGAGTGTTTAAAGGCAATTGAAGGGGTTAAAGTGTATGGTACCACTAATGCATCCCAACTATACCACACCACTGAAGTTTAAAACTCCAGACTTTAAAAAATATGATGGACTATCTTGTCCTCAAAGTAATCTATCAATGTTCTATAGTAGAATGGTAACATACATCAGTAATGAGAAATTACTGATTCATATTTTTTAAGAAAGTCTTACAGGACCAGCAATGAGGCGATACATGAGTTTAGATTGAACACACATTCGATGATAGAAAGATCTAGCAGATGCTTTCATGAAGCAATATAAACATAACATGGATATGGCACCTAGCAGGAATGATTTGAGAGCTATGGAAAAGAAAAACAATGAAACTTTTAAAGAATATGCATGTAGGCCCTTAATTTTGGCCCTAAGCTAGTCTGATCCCAATTAAAGAAGGCCAAGCTAAGTTTGGTCCAATTTTAAAGCTTAAATCTAGTTTATAGCGTTAAATTAGGTCAGTCTAGTTTTAGAAGGCCTAAAGTAACTCGGTTTAATTTTTAAAGCCCTAAACCTATTCCGATTAAATATTTAAAGACCAAAAAAGTTTGATTCAATTTGAAAATGCAAAACTAAGCTGGACTAGACCCTAAATATAAAATCATGATGAATTGACTCAGCCAATTTGCCATGGGGGCCTCCATGGAGAATTGGCCAAGGCCAATTCTCCATGGTATGGGTTCCATGACAAATTGGCATTGCTTTTTTCGCCATGGTCTTTTAATCCGAGTATAATTTGGTTTACTAAGTAATTTTAGACTTCCTAATTAATATCGGTCTGCTATTCGCCGTCGAATTAGTGTATTAGGGTTTGGGTTTTAAATCGCCTATAAATATAGAGGTTAAGCAATAATAAATAAGAAAAATGGTCAGCCAAAAACAAACAAAACATATACACAACAATCCAAGAGGCAGGAACTAAAAAACTATCTCGATTGCATTGAACCTCCAGCCAAAACCTCAGTGGATTTATGCAGTAAGCTAGGTCATCTCTTTTAATTTGGTGGAGCCAACAAACGAAGGTGTGTTTTCATGGTTAATTGACTTAAGCTTAACTGAGGTTATCCTTGATCATAGTCTTTAATGCTTACTGCTTTCATTGTTTCATCCAGTAGCTATGTTACTTTTGGAATATCATCACGTAGTAAGTTAGTTTAGCTTGCAATAATTATAAACCCTTTAAATCATCATCTTTGCATAATAACCTGATAGGACATCCAGTAGCCTAACCATCAACAATATTAGTTTCAATATAAAGAGAAACTTGGGGGAAGTTCATGCAAAACCCTAATTATATGATTTAATTTGATTCAAAAACCTAATCCAGTATGTTGAGTTTTAAATTACATGTTCTAACCCTTAATTTTTATTTTTTGATCCAAGAACTCTAGTTTATTTCACAAAACCCTAATTTTTACATCAAAACCCTAATTTAATCCTAAAATCCTAATTTGCATAATTAAGGACCTAAAACCCTAATTGTTATACTGAAACCCTAATGTGTATGTTTAAAACCCTAGAAACCCTAATCCATACCAATAAACTCTAATTTTGTGTATCTTATACTTTATTTAAATTTGAAACTTAGATTTAATTATTTGATCCATTATTATGTGCTTATGATGAATGATTTATTGTTATTTAGCCTATGATGAATGTTTGAATGGTTCAATTATATTTAGTTAATTATTTAAACTTCAAAAATGTAAGAGGTATGTTTTCACTTCGTGGGTACCTCATTTGTTAAGATCAATGTAATTTAATTTATTTTAAGTTTTGAGATCAATGTAAAGGACGTGTTTCCACCAAATGATGGGTGTCCTATTTTATTTAGTTTTAGACATTAGATACTATTGTAAGGACATGTTTCTATCTTGTATGGATGCCCATTTTTATTTGTTTATTTATTTTGACCTTCTTTGATTTTAATAAAATGAATATTTATTTATTTTAAATTACATGTAATATGGATGATATTTTAATAAGTTAAGAATTTAACAATATTTAGACTTGAAAAGGAGGCTGGTTCCAATGAATGGGGCACCATGGGGGTACTGGGTCATTCTCACCTTCCCCATGCGTACCTAACTTTCCAAATCTAATAAGGGGTTAGAGATTCCTTAGGAATCGAGTCATCCACCACTTTCTTTTTTTTTTTCAGCCCGTCTGGGTGGCGACTCTATTTTCTTCAGGTTTAGGCCTGTATTCTCTAAGGCCCTAAGCCTAATAGTGCCGAAGTCGCAAAAACTATTTCACTGGGAGTGGGGGCAAAAATCTCCACTTATAATGCACAAAGATGGAGAGACAAAGCATCACAATTTAGTCCCTCTCTCACAGATAAGGAGATGATATCTAATTTCTTAGACACACTCGGATAACCATTCTATAATATGTTGCTAGCTAACACAGCTACCAACTTTTCATATTTGATTCTAGTTGGGGAAATGATTGAGCAAGGTATGAAAAAAGGAAAATTTGAGGAGCGAAGTATTAAAGGGAACAACTCAAAAAGAAAATATTCAGGTAAAAAGAAAGAAGGAAAAACCCAAATGATAAGAGGACATCCATAGCCGAAAGAAACTTACTATCATCATCATCTACCACATTATGTGGCTAATGTAAGGCCTGAAATGTATCAATTCCTTTATCACGCTCCCCTATTCATGAGTTCTCAAATTATTCCACTCCACTTGATGTTCCTACGACTACTCAAGGAGCAAATAATAGAACAAATCAACCTAATTAAGAAGGGTAATAAAATAATTGACCTTGTGAAAAGAGGATAGAAATATTTGATCCTTCCCGATAACTTATGTAGAATTATTACCTCAACTATTACAAGGACAACAAGTGTGTTTGACACCATTAGAACCAATGAAACCACCTTACCCTAAATGGTATGATCCTAATGCAAAAGTATGAGTACCATACAGGGGTACCTGGGCATTCTATAAAAAATGGTACTACATTTAAAAAAAAGGTTCATAGTCTTTTAAATGAGGGATGACTGAAATTTAACCAAGAATCAAAGACCCCTAATGTGAACAATAATCCCTTTCCAAATCATGATGGGGGCAAAATCAATGTCATTATTGAGGATGAGGTCCCACAATATAAGAAAAAAGTAGAGGAAATTCAAATGCCTATGAGAGAACATTTTTGAAATTTTTGTCAAAGCTGGTATAATTCTTAAAAAACAATTGAGAGACAAATTTGTCCCTTAAGAAGAACCCTTTTGTGATTACCATGGTGACACGTCAGATTATACAATCAATGAATGTTCACAGTTCAGAATGAAAGTTTAAGAATTGATGAATGCTAAAATTGTGATTTTTAAAATAGAAAGAAGGAAAGGGGAAGATGTAAATATGGTGTCTACTAATCTTTCTATTCCAGTGCCCATTGTAATATCATGCTCATATGGAGAAATGAAAAGGAAAAAATTTGATATATCTTTACAAATCCCAAAACTTATAATCAAAACACTAACTCCTTTTGAATATAAGGATTCAAAAGCAGTTCCTTAGAAGTATGGATGCTTGGTAGTGAGCCAAAATCCTGGTATATGCCAAGCAAACAATGAAATTGAATCGATGGTTAATATCTCTAGTGTAGGTGGAATGACGAGAAGTGGGCACTGTTATACACCAGAAGAACTAGAGAATTGCCAAAAAGAAGAACTAGAAAGGAATAGGAAAGGGAAAGGTAAAGAAGGAGAATTGGTGGAACATATCGAGGCTAGAGAATTCCAAGATGTGATCACTAAAAATGACCCTCAATTAGGATTAAAAAAGTCGATCCCTGAGCATGAGGTATGTGAATTCTTGAAGTTGGTAAAGCAAAGTGAATACAAGGTGATCGAACAATTGAATAGAACCCCGGATAGAGTCTCACTACTATATTTTATCTTGAATTCAGAATCTCATCGAAATATACTACTTAAGGTTCTAAATCAAGCACATGTTTGTCATGATATCTTTATAGATAGCTTGAACAACATAGTTGAGACTGTAATGGCAGTTAATTACATATCCTTTATTGATGATAAAATATCTGGAGAAGGGATTAGGCATACAAAAGCTTTACATATCTCAGTCCAATGTAAAGGATATTTTGTTACAAAGGTTCTAGCGGACAATGGGTCATCCCTAAATATCTTAGCTAAAACAACCCTTTCAAAACTACCAATAGATAAGACATACATGCAATATAGCTCTATGATAGTTCGGGCCTTCGATGGCACTAGGAGAGAGGTTTTAGGGGATATTGAAATGCATGTACAAGTAGGTCCAATCACATTTAATATCACATTTCAAGTGATGAAATGGTACCAGCTTACAGTATATTATTAGGATGGCCATGGACACACTCGGCAACAGCAGTACCCTCATCTCTACAGTAGAAAGTCAAATTTATCATTGAAGGAAAGATTATTGAAATTTTGGGAGAAGAAGACCTTTTGATAACTAAAAATGTCTCAACCCCATAAGTTGAAGCAGCATAAGAAGCCTTTGAAAGTTCTTTCTAATCCTTTGAAATAGCAAACACTTCATTCATTAGAGAAGGATTGGTCATGCCAACTCCTTGATTATCAACTATAACTATGATGGTGGCAAGAGAAATGTTAAGGCCAAGCTATTCCCCAGGAAAAGATTTAGGAAAACATGAACAAGGAATCAGTGCCTTTCTAATTGCTCCCAATATAGACAATAGAGTTGGATTGGGATACAAGATTACAAGAAAAGATAAGAAGAGGATTTAGAAAGAGAAAAAGGATTGTTGATTGGCAAGATTGGAAAATCAAGATGCTTTAATGGAGAAAATGACATTCCCACCCATAAGGAAAATCTTCAAAAGTGCTGATTTTTCCATGAAGAAATAGATACGACAGGAGATCCACGAGATGTGGAGGCAATATCATGAAGTTTATTGGTGAGTATGGTGAATGAAAATGAGCCTCATGATGAAGAGAATTTATAGGTTACACCTTTCTTACCAAGACAAGATCTGAATAATTGAAAAGCTTATGAATTGTCATTTCAATCAAAGTAATTCAAATAATTATTTTCCTATGATTTTACCCAATATCTTAGAAAAATGTTAGTATGGGCTTCCTTTTTCAAATGTTTCAAATAATTTTTAATAAAATAAAATGCATGTTTCATCTCCATTTATGAACTCTCCTTGCTACTTTCATTCATTTACTTTTTTCTTAATTTCGATATCTTGGTTTTTTTTCCATTTATACTCGCTTTACCTAGGAATGTCAATGATGAATTAAATCATGATGAAATTAATTTTGGGTATGATTTTGATAATGTTATCTTTGAAATAACATCTGATGAAGAAGACGAAGAGGATTTCCCACTTGAAATAACGAGGATAATGGAACATGATGGAATAATTGTACAACCTCCAGAAGAGGCAGCAGAAACAAAAAATCTAGGAATCATAGAAAATAAGAAGAAAACAAGGATTAGTGTATCCCTGCCTTTGGAACTCAAAGAAAGGATGGTTAAATTGCTGAGAAAGTTTGTCAATGTCTTTGCATGGTCATATTAGGATATGTCAGGACTGAGTACAGATATAGTTATGCATCATTTACCATTAAAGCCAGAATGCAAACTTGTAAAGCAAAAGTTGAAAAAAATAAAGCCAGATGTTTTGTTGAAAATAAAAGTAAAAACACAGTTTGATGTAGGTTTCCAAGAAGTGGCCAAGTATCCTAAATGGTAGCTAACATTGTTCCTGTCTCTAAGAAAGATGGAAAGGTCAGGATGTGAGTGAGTGGGGATTTTCACCCCCACTCCCATGTAAAATGATTCTTACAACTTCGATACTATTAGGCAGAGGGCCTTAGAGAACACATGCCTAAACCCGAAGAAAATGGAGTCGTCACTCGGACAGGCAGGAAAATAGAAAGGGGTGGATGACTCAATTCCTAAGAAATTCTCAACCCCCTATTGGGTTAGGAACGTTAGGTATGTATGGAGAAGGTATGAATGACCCAGCACCCCCATAACGCCCAGTTTATTGAAACCAACATTCTTTTTAGGTCTAAATATTATTAAATTCTTAACTTATTGAAACTTCATCCATACTACATGCAATTTAAAATAAAAAAAATATTCATTATATTAAAGCAAAGAAGGTCCAAACAAATAAAAATGGGCACCCATACAAGATAGAAATATGCCCTTACAACAATTGTCCAATGTCCAAAACTAAATAAAATAGGACACCTACCATTTAGTGAAAACATGTCCTTTATATTAATCTAAAACTCAAAATAAATTAAATTACATTGAGCTTAACTAATGAGGTACCAAAAGTGGAAACATACCTCTTACATCCTTTAAATTAAAATAAACCAATAAAAGTATTTAACCATTCATTATGTATAAAACAATAGTAAATCATCCATCACAAGCATATATTAACAAATTAAATGATCAACTCTAGGTTTTAATATTATATTGAACAATAGATATACAAAACTAGGGTTTTAATATATGAATTAGGCTTTCTTAAAGTTTAGAATGCTAAATTAAGGTTTTAGGGTTTTGGAAAATATGATTAGGGTTTTTAGGGTTAAAACATGATTTTAGGATTTTAGGATGGCAATTATAGAATTAGGGTTTTGAATATTGAAAACTAGGGTTTATACAAGATTAGGGTTTTAAAACTATAATTTAAGATTTTGGTTTTTCAAAACATGCCAATAGGTTTTTAGGTAATTAAATTAAAGGTTTAAATTAAATCCTAAGCTATTGTCAATCTAGAACAAATAAAAGTCATCTAACTATACTACTAGATAGAACAAAGTTAAATGAATTAAGCTACGGTGACTTTGAAATCAATGAAACTGAGCTACTGGATATGCTTTAATGAAACCAATATAAATTAAATTAATGATAAACAAAACTTGCTGTGAATTTAAAGGGTTAAAGAAATTAAACCTCCATTTGTTGGCTCCACTGAATTGTATACTCATTCAAACCTCCTGTCTGCACCAGTATTGAGTCTCGGTTGAGTAAAGTGACTACAGTGCCTACTGTCTTCTGCTGTGTATGTGTTTTGCTCGGTATTAATTGTTATTTGATCTTAAATGTTGCTGTTGTTTGCTTTTACTAATTGTCCCCTTAATAATTGTGGCATTCCTTCTCTCTGTCTCTTATTAATCTATTTATAGTGTTCAATCTAGGTTTAAATGATAATTTTCCTGAGTAGTCTCCACTGCTTTCACATTTATCCGAGTCTTACAGTTTAAGCACAATTCAAATTCTAAACTCATGTCAATTTTGTAAAGGTATAAATCGAGGTTCACATTAACTTGGACCATGTCGAAGTCGATATGAGCAAGCTCATGTTGATTTGGAGGACCAGATTAATATGAGCAATGCTCATGTCGACTTGGACCATGCCCATGGCAACATGAGCTTGGACCATGTCCAAGTTGACATGAGCAGGCTCATATAGATTTGGAAGTCCCAAATCGACATGAGCCATGCACATGTCGATTTTAACTTAGTTCAAACCCGACCGAACCATATTTAGACTTACTGTAATATCCCAAACTATACCCTAAAAGTTTGGAAATGTTAATTATTGTAATTGGATTAGTGATTTAAGTTGTATATATGATTAAGAGGAGTGTATATATGTTGTATATATATGAAGATATATACAATATATACAAGTCAATATTTATTGATGGTCAAATGAGATATTTAAAATAGAAATTAAAATTAAGTGGAAGATGATATTTGTATTATTTTAATATATTAATTGCTTGGTTGAGATTAAAGAGGGAGGTTAGTGGTTAAAAGAGGTTGACTTTATTATTCATCATCATCATCTTCTTCTTTCTTCTTGGTTAGCCTGCCATCACTTTTGCAAGAAGAAAAGAGAGATTTTGTTGCTTCCAAACTCAAGATTGAATGGTGTTTCAAGAGATCAAGTTTAAGTTTAAAGGATTTTCTTCACTTTTGGTAAGTTTCCAACTTGTTTCTTTGTGTTCTTTTGAGTTTGGTGAATGGTAGATTTGGTATGTTTGAGGTTGTTTGGTTTAATTAACTTTGATTTTTGGGTTGGATTGAAGAAAAGGGTTAAGTTTGGTGAAGATAGCAAGAGTTGTGGATTGTGTATATGTTGAGTTGTAAGTATGGTTGTGTTTGTGTGTTGATGCATATAATTGAATTGTTTTGATGTTATGCAAGTTTATTATGGGTTATTTATGGTTTTGGTTAAGTTTTTTTGGAGTGGAAAAAGGGTTTAAGAAAGATGTTTGTTGGATGTGGTGTTTTGGTATCGATTTTAGGTTTTTGGCCTGACATGCCCATTAACATGGCCATGTCTTTGGGCGTGTCATAAGCTCTGTTTTCAGTATGGGTGACACAATCAGTGACACGCCCATGTCACTGAGTGTGTCACAGCTTCCGTGTTGGAGTAGTATTGACACATCCAGTGACACGCCCATATCACTGAGCGTGTCATAGGTACTGTGTTGTTGGTGGATTGACACGGCCAGTGACACGCCCATATCACTGAGCGTGTCATAGTTTCTGAATTGTTAGAGAATCGACACGTGTAGTGACACGCCCATGACACTGAGTGTGTCAAAGCTTCTGTGTTGTGGGTTTAAGGCACGATCAGGGACACGCCCGTGTTGTTGAGCGTGTCAAGTGTAGGGTTTGCCCTAGTTAGTTCTTATCCCTATTTTCTTATGTGTATCACTAAGTGAGTGTGTATCATCATCTCTGAATTAGGTTTTAAAGAGAATTGAGTTGTACCAATCCAAGTGTTGAAGGATTCTTGGAAGAGGAGGTTGTTAGTTTGGTGTGAGTTTCTCTTGAGGTAAGTACAAACCCTACATGATTGCATACATTTACATTATTTTGGACTTAACACATTTGGTTAGAAAATGTGTTAGGTTACCTATTATTTTATTGATATATGAGAATTGTGCAATGAATTGTATTATGTGCATTATGTGAATTATATGTTGAGGATTCAAAATATATGAACAATGTAAGTTGTGATGTACACTCAAATGATGAAATGTGAAGCCATTGATGTTGGCTATAATGATGTAAATGAAATATTGAGGCATTATGCCTAGATGATTATGAGAAAATGAGAATGCAATGAATTGACAATAAAATAATAAAAGGATTGTGTGCCTAATATGTTATTCAATTTTCAGAGTTTTGTTATTGGTGGCATACCTAAAAGTAACACTCCCTTGAAGCTGGGTTGGGCTTGGTCCTTGAAGTAAAGTTGGGTTGATGCTATGCTCCCCTTAAAGCTTGGTTGGGCCTAGTCCTTGAAGCCTAGTTGGGATGTTACATATGAGATGTTTCTCATTGTGATAATAATTTGCCTACGGGCTTGATAAATGTGATTATTGGACCAAAACAGTAACTCTGAAATTTGAATGGCATATTAGTTTCTTTTGGGCCCATGCTTATCTTTGCTTTAAATGTGAATCATGAATGATGAAATAATTAAACAATATAGTGAAATGTAATGTTATGAAATATGATCTCCTTGTATATTATTTCTAATTCTTGAAAGTTTGACATTTGCATTACATTGAATCATATTGTTATCATGGTTAGTACCACTAAGCCTTTGGCTTAGAGCGATTGTGATTTATCGTGGAGGTGACAGGGTAGATCTGGTTGAGCCAAAAATTTTAGCTAGACCGATTCGAGTCTAGGCTTGTGATCCCTTGTGAAGTGTTGATTATTGGACTTCAAGATCAGAGATGAACTGCCAAGCATGTATAAACCCTATGTTTTTTGTAAACATTGATTTTAACGTATATATATGTATATTCCACTGCTTATTAAATGTATATTATGGATAAACTTTTGAGGTAATAGAGATATATGTTTATGTATTCTAACAAGGAATGATTTATCTATTACTATTTATAATAATGATTTGATGCTAAAGTTTTAAAGATAGGTTTGCTTCAAATAGACTGTGACATCCTTGTATCCGGTATACATATATTACATATTGAGAGTATATGTGGTGTACATATATGGGGTATAGGGGTGTTACAATTATTTTGGTATCAGAGCCTAGGTTTGAGGTTCTCAACCTAGGTGAATTGTAAGAAAAAGAAAAATTTGATTTTAAAATATGGTTTTTGAATAAGATACATGCATTGGCACTGGCAGTTTCTAATCTTTGATAAGGTAATTTTTACTGTATTTGCAGATATAGGTAGTAGTGATGGCGTCTCAGTCTCGTCAGTCTATAGAAGGTAGTGCTGAGAGTGTAGCCCCTGTTGAGGGTGGAGAAGGAGCTAGGGTTGAGAGAGCTAGAGAGGCACCTGCTCCTGTGCCAAAGAGAGCAGCTACTAATGAGATTTTGCCGTGTTAGTTATGGCATATGGTAGAGTTGTTGAGGCAGGCTCCAGTGCAGTAGCTGCCACCACAACCACAACCACAAGTATCGGTGAGGCAGTATGATAAATTAAGAAAGTTTGGGACTGAGGATTTCTTTGGTACTACAGATCCTGCAGTAGCTGAGCAGTGGTTGGAAGAGTACAGAGGGTATTCATTCAGCTACAGACTACTTCTGAAGAGAAATTTGATTATGTTAGATCTCTTCTGCAGAGAGATGCGTATGATTGGTGGAAGACCGTTCCACATGCGATGGATAATCCACCGATCCTGATTTATGGTGATTTTCTATGGGAGTTTGAGAAGAAGTATACTCCGAGGGAGTATAAAGATGCAAAAAAGATGGAATTCCTAAGTTTGAGGCAGGATAGCCGGACAGTTACAGAATATGAGATTGAGTTTATCCGGTTGATTCATTATGCCGGTGGGATTAATTCAGATGAGATTGACCAGTGCAGGAGATTTGAGGAGAGGTTGAGACCCTCTATTATGTGTATTGTTGTTAGTTCTCGGTACCAGGATTTTTCTCAGTTGATTGCAGCAGCCAGAAGTGTTGAGAGAGCGCAGGGTATTGCAGCAGCTGCTACTGAGAAAGAGACTAGAGTTAAGAGACCCAGTTTGAGACAGGGTCTTCATCTTTGAAGAGAGGCAGAGGAAGCTATTTTTCGAGAGTCAGTAGGAGCCAGAGGCAGTCTAGTAGGTCAGTACAGTATCAGAGGCAGAGACCGAGACCTACAGTTTTCTGTAGCTAGTGCTCCGACTTCAGTGGTTCATAGGTCTATTCCACCTACATGTGTCCATTGTGGTAGGGCACATGGGGGTGCTTGCTGGAAGACGGGTAGACTAAAAGTGTGATTTAGATGTGGGTCACAGGACCATTTCATCAAAGATTTCCCTGAGCTACTGGAGGATAGACAGACTGATACTGCAGTTTCTCGACCCAGTGTCAGCAGAGGAGGTCGAGGGGGCAGAGGTTTTAGTAGAGGTGGTTGACCTGGGATTAGTCAGAGAGGAGGCTCTACATCCGGAGGTAGTAGTCCAGATGAGGCTGGGTCATCTCAGTGAGTGTATGTGATGCAGAGGTAGTCGGATGCTTTAGCCGTCATTGTGGGTACATTTTCTTTATTTGGCATTTCAGTTCTTACTCTTATTGATCCAGGATCTACTCATTCATATGTAAGTGCATCTATCTTACCTATGAATGATTTGCATTTAAAGTCCCTAGGATTTGATGTCTTGGTGACAAATCCTTTAGGGCATATTGTGGTAGTTAGCAAGGTGCACCGAGATAGTTCAGTTGTGGTGCAAGATGAGGAGTTCTTGGGTAAGTTGATTGAAATGCCTTTTAAAGAATATGATTTGATCTTAGGCATGGATTGGTTATCCAAGCATGGGTCTGTGGTAGGCTGTCAAAATAAGTGTGTTACCTTGAGAACCGGTGATGGTAGAAGTGTGATGGTATCTAGTGAGCATAGACATCTTGCATTCATGGTTATTACAGCTGTTGCAGCTAGGAGATTGATTCGAAAAGGATGTGAGGCTTATCTTGATCATGTAGTGGATACCAAAGTAGTGGGTTCTCAACTTGATAGTATACCCACAGTTGCTGAATTCCTAGATATTTTTTTCGAGGAGTTGCCAGGGATACCCCTTGAGAGAGAGGTTGAGTTTGGTATTGATTTGTTGCCCGGTACCACTCCTATCTCTATTACTCCCTATTGAATGGCACCTGCTGAGTTGAGAGAATTGAAGATGCAGTTGCAGGAGTTGTTAGATAAAAGGTTTGTTCACCCTAGTGTGTCTCCATAGGGAGCACCTGTTTTGTTTGTGAAGAAGAAGGATGGTACTTTGGGATTGTGCATTGATTATAGGCAGTTGAATAAGGTGACCATCAAGAATAAGTATCATTTGCCTAGGATTGATGATCTCCTTAATCAATTGAATGGAGCAGCCATCAGTTGAGAGTCATAGCTGAAGATATATCCAAGATAACTTTATGCACAAGGTATGGGCATTATGAATTTTTGGTGATGTCTTTTGGGTTGACGAATGCACCAGCTGCTTTTATGGATTTGATGAATAGGACATTTAGACCCTATCTAGATCAATTTGTGGTGGTCTTTATTGATGATATTTTAGTGTATTCGCATAATAAGGAGGAGCATGATGAGCATCTGCGGATTGTATTGCAGACTTTGAGAGAAAAGCAGTTGTATGCTAAGCTGTCTAAGTGTGAATTTTGGCTTGATCAAGTGACTTTTCTCGGTCATGTGGTGTCAGCAGATGGTATAAGAGTTGATCCGAGTAAAGTTGAGGCCATTTTGAATTGGAGTCCACGAAGACAGTGACTAAAGTTAGAAGTTTTCTAGGTTTGGTAGGCTATTATCGACTGTTTGTGAAAGATTTTTCTTTGATAGCTACTCCACTCACCAGATTACTTCGAAAGGTAGTTAGATTCATGTGGACAGATCAGTGTCAAGTAAGCTTTGAGCAGTTGAAAGAGATGTTGACTCAAGCTCCTGTTCTTACCTTGTCCGTGGAAGATAAACCATATGTGATTTATAGTGATGCTTCACATAATGGTTTAGGTTGTGTTTTGATGCAAGAGGATAGAGTCATAGCTTATGCTTCTCGACAGTTGAAGCCGCATGAGTTGAATTACTTGATGCATGATTTGGAGTTGGTAGCCATAGTTTTTGCTTTAAAGATTTGGCAGCATTGTCTTTATGGGGAGAAGTGTTTTATTTATACAGATCATAAGAGTTTGAAATATTTGGGTGCTCAGAGAGAGCTGAATCTTTGGCAGAGATGATAGTTGGAGTTGATTAAAGACTAAGACTATTTGATTGATTATCACCCTGGTAAGGCAAATGTAGTTGCTGATGCTTTGAGTAGAAGTCTTTAGCAGGTTTGACTACTTATTCGCTCTTATTGCTTGTTGAGTTGAGAGCGTTGCATGCTAGTTTTGAGCATGTGATGATGGTGCTTTGTTGGCTCAGTTACAATTGAGACCGATGTTGTTGGATCAGATAAGGGAGGCTCAATTGGCAGATGATAGAATGCAAAAAGTTATTTTGGATTGCCAAAAGGGGGAGAGCCGAGATTTTCATGTGAGAGATGAAGGCAGCCTATGGTATAAAGATAGATTGTGTGTTCCTAATGATGCAAGATTGAAAAAGATTATTTTGGGGGAAGCACATCAGTCGGCTTTTGCTATGCACCCTGAGAATACCAAGATGTGTCATGATTTGAAGCAACATTATTGGTGGTCAGGTATGAAGAGGAACATAGCAGAGTTTGTATTTAAATGTCTCTCTTGTCGGAGAGTGAAAGCTGAGCACCAAGTTCCTTCGGGGTTGCTCCAACCTTTATCAGTGCCTGAGTGAAAATGGGAGCGAGTGACAATGGATTTTGTGACTGGTTTGTCGTTAACTCAGAAGAAGCATGATGCCATTTGGGTGATTGTTGATCGATTGACGAAGACAGCTCATTTCCTTCCAGTTCAGATGGACTATTCTCTTGAGAAGTTGGCTGAGCTGTATATTAATGAGATAGTAAGGTTACATAGAGTCCCAATTTCTTTGGTGTCTGATCAAGATCCTCAGTTTACTTCAAGGTTTTGGAAGAGTTTGCATGGTGCTTTGGATTCTCGGTTGAATTTTAGCACTGCTTTCCATCCGTAGACAGATGGGTAGTTAGAAAGACTGATACAGATTTTGGAGGACATGTTGAGAAGTTGTATCATTGATTTCTCTAGAAGTTGGGATAGATTTTTGCCATTGATGGAATTTGTTTATAACAACAGTCATCAATCCAGTATTAGAATGGCACCCTATGAGGCATTGTATGGTAGAAGATGCAGGACGCCTCTATGTTGGGATGAAGTTGGAGAAGACAAGTCAGTTGGTTTTGATTTGATTAAAGAAATAAAAGAGAAAGTGAAGATAATTAGGGATCGGTTGAAGGCAGCTTCAGACCGACAGAAGTCCTACTCAGATTTGAAGAGGAGAGACATGGAGTTTAGTACTGGAGATAAAGTATTTTTGAAAGTGTCTCCTTAAAAGAAAATTTTGAGATTTGGCCGCAAAGGGAAGCTGAGTCCTCATTTTATTGGACTTTATGAGGTACTGGAGAAAGTTGGACCAGTAGCCTATCAACTCGCTTTGCTGCCTGAATTGGATAGAATTCACAATGTCTTTCATGTTTCTATGCTACAGAGGTACATGTCAGACCCATCTCACATTCTGTCAGTGGAATCTATTGAGGTGAGTCCGGATCTGACTTTTAAAGAAGAACCGGTGGCTATTTTGGCACATGAAGTGAGAGAGTTGAGAAATTAGAAAGTACCACTTGTGAAGGTTCTTTGGAAAAATCATGATAAAGAAGAGGCAACTTTGGAGAGTGAGCGAATGATGCGAGATCAATATCCTCAATTGTTCCAGACTTGAGACCAGGTAATTTTGAGGACGAAATTTATTTGTAGAGTGGAAGAATTGTAATATCCCAAACTATACCCTAAAATTTTGAAAATTTTAATTATTGTAATTGGATTAGTGATTTAAGGTGTAGATATGATTAAGAGGAGTGTGTATATGTTGTCTATATATGAAGATATAAACAATATATATAAGTCAATATTTATTAATGGTCAAATGAGATATTTAAAATAGAAATTAAAATTAAGTGGAAGATGATATTTGTATTATTTTAATATATTAATTGCTTGGTTGAGATTAAAGAGGGATGTTAGTGGTTAAAAGAGGTTGACTTTATTATTCATCATCATCTTCTTCTTCTTTCTTCTTGGTTAGCCGGCCATCACTTTTGCAAGAAGAAAAGAGAGATTTTGTTGCTTCCAAACTCAAGATTGAAGGGTGTTTCAAGAGATTAAGTTGGAGTTTGAAGGATTTTCTTCACTTTTGGTAAGTTTTCAACTTGTTTCTTTGTGTTCTTTTGAGTTTGGTAAATGGTTGATTTGGTATGTTTAAGGTTGTTTGGTTTAATTAACTTTGATTTTTGGGTTGGATTGAAGAAAAGGGTTAAGTTTGGTGAAGATAGCAAGAGTTGTGGATTGTGTATATGTTAAGTTGTAAGTATGGTTGTGTTTGTGTGTTGATGCTTATAATTGAATTATTTTAATGTTATGCAAGTTTATTATGGGTTATTGATGGTTTTGGTTAAGTTTGTTTGGAGTGGAAAAAGGGTTTAAGAAAGATGTTTGTTGGATGTGGTGTTTTGGTATCGATTTCAGGTTTTTGAACTGACACGCCCATTAACACGGCCATGTCTTTGGGCGTGTCATAGGTTCTATTTTCAGCATGGGTGACACAATCAGTGACACGCCCATGTCACTGAGCGTGTCACAGCTTCTATGTTGGAGTAGTATTGACACGTCCAGTGACACGCCCATGTTACTGAGCGTGTCATAGGTACTGTGTTGTTAGTGGATTGACACGGCCAGTGACATGCCCATGTCACTAAACGTGTCATAGTTTCTGTGTTATTGGAGAATTGACACGTGTAATGACATGCCCATATCACTAAGCATGTCAAAGCTTCTGTGTTGTGGGTTTAGGGCACGATCAGGGACACGCCCGTGCTGTTGAGCGTGTCAAGTGTAGGGTTTGCCCTAGTTAGTTCTTATCCTTATTTTCTTATGTGTATCACTAAGTGAGTGCGTATCATCATCTCTGAATTAGGTTTGAAGAGAATTGAGTTGTACCAATCCAAGTGTTGAAGGATTCTTGGAAGAGGAGGTTGTTAGTTTGGTGTTAGTTCTCTTGAGGTAAGTACAAACCCTACATGATTGCATACATTTACATGATTTTAGGACTTAACACATTTGGTTGGAAAATGTTTTAGGTTACCTATTATATTGTTGATATATGAGAATGGTGCAATGAATTATATTATGTGCATTATGTGAATTATATGTTGAGGATTCAAAATATATGAATAATGTAAGTTGTGATGTGCACTCAAATGATGAAATGTGAAGCCATTGATGTTGGCTATAATGATGCAAATGAAATATTGAGGCATTGTGCCCAAATGATTATGAGAAAATGAGAATGGAATGAATTGACAATAAAATAATAAAAGGATTGTGTGCCTAATATGTTATTCAATTTTCAGAGTTTTGTTATTGGTGGTATGCCTAAAAGTAACACTCCCTTGAAGCTGGGTTGGGCTTGGTCCTTGAAGCCAAGTTGGGTTGATGCTATGCTCCCCTTAAAGCTTGGTTGGGCCTAGTCCTTGAAGCCTAGTTGGGATGTTACATATGAGATATTTCTCATTGTGATAATAATTCGCCTACGGGCTTGATAAATGTGATTATTGGACCAAAACAGTAACTTTGAAATTTAAATGGCATATTAGTTTCTTTTGGGCCCATGCTTGTCTTTGCTTTAAATGTGAATCATGAATGATGAAATAATTGAACAATATAGTGAAATGTAATGTTATGAAATATGATCTCCTTGTATATTGTTTCTAATTCTTGAAAGTTTGACATTTGCATTACATTGAATCATATTGTTATCATGGTTAGTACCACTAAGCCTTTGGCTTAGCGCAATTGTGATTTATCGCGCAGGTGATAGGGTAGATCTGGTTGAGCCCGAAAGTTCAGCTAGACCGAGTCGAGTCTAGGCTTGTGGTCCCTTGTGAAGTGTTGATTATTGGACTTCAAGATCGGAGTCGAACTGCCAAGCATGTATAAACCCTATTTTTTGTAAACATTGATTTTAATATATATATATATATGCATATTCCGCTGCTTATTAAACGTATATTATGGATAAACTTTTGAGGTAATGGAGATATATGTTTATGTATTCTAACAAGGAATGATTTATCTATTACTATTTATAATAATGATTTGATGCTAAAGTTTTAAATATTAGTTTGCTTCAAATAGACTGTGACATCCTTGTATTCGGTATACATATATTACATATTGAAAGCATATGTGGTGCACATATATGGGGTATAAGGGTGTTACACTTACATTTGAACCAAACCCAATTTATAAATTGTGCAAATCTAATTTGATCGTTTAAAATTGAGCCAAGCTTTTTTAAATCTCTCTTTAAAATTTGAATCAGACTTGATTTTGGCCTTCCTCTTTCAAATTGGGATTGAACTAAATGAAGCCAACATTAAGGGCCTATAGTTTTGCCCTCTGCTTGAATGATCTTAAATGTATTCAGAGAGTGAAAAATAATGTGACTTTGAGTTGATTTTGGACGAGGATGTATTCTGGACCCAAGACTTGGTTTGAGTTTTGGACCCGAGACTTGATTTGGGTTTTAGATATGAAACTTGATTTTGGGTTCTAGACCAGAGATTTGATTTAGGTTCTCAACCCAATATTGGATTTGGTTTCTCAATCCGATACTGGATTTGGGTTCTTAACCAGATACTAGATTTGGATTCTCGACCCGATACTAGATTTAGGTTCTAGACCGTTACTGGATTTGGATTATGGATCCAAATTGAGTCCTAGACTCGAAATGATTTGGGTCCTGGACCTACCTGTATTTGGTTTGGGTTCAGGACCCAGATTGAGTTCTGGACTCAAAATGTTTAGGGTTCTAGACCCAGATTGGTTTGGATTCTAGACCTGAATTGAGTTCTGGACTCAAAATGGTTTGGGTTATGGACCTAAGACTAAATTGGTTCGATTCTGGACCTGAGGTTGGTTGGGTTCTAGACCCGAGACTGGATTGGTTGGGTCTTGGACCCGAGATTGATTGGGTTCTAGACCCGAGACTGGATTGGTTGGGTTTTAGACCCGAGGCATCCGCAAAAAATAATTTCAGTAGGCAGTAGAGGATTTGCAAAAAATTGGGGTATTTTTTACTGTATATGGATACCTATATACTCGTGCCGCTGCATGGAAAAAATATTTATGAGTACAAAAAATATTTTTTAAATACGCAAAAATATATACCCATAATAAATATCAACTTACTGTGCTCGTGTGCTGTATCTGAACTCAAACATGCATTATTGAAAGAAAACTTTGAACCTGAATTATTGATGTAAAATTCATTTTACTTTACCTTGTCCTATCCATCATTCTTTTTCTGACTTGAAAGCTAAGCATATGAATATGCTTCACATTCTTAGCTTTTATCAACATTTTTTTTATAAACTTGATATTATCCTTCAGGTTCGTTTTCTATAAATTGGAGGCAATATACATCTAAATCAATTCATTCAAACCTTCAAGTAAATTTCACTCTCAAATTCTTTGTTCATTAAGAATTCTCAGCATGCACTATATATAAAAATGGTGACCAATCAACACGCATCTAGGATTGGGCCATGTTCAAACAATGAATTGCTTACTTGTCTCCAGACCAGCGAGTTTGAACAAATTTCTCTTTTAACTGGAATGCATCTCCATCGTAGTGTAAAGGAAAGAACGCAAGTAAGTGTCTTCTTACTGTAATTTAATTACTTATTGGCATAAGATTTGATTCATATAATTTTAATGATAAAAAGATGCAAAAAATAAATTGACAGAACTATTTTAGTGAAAAGTTGTAGGAGAAATCAACTATTCGATGTAGAAAAAAGAAGTTACGTATGAATAATTATAATTACTAAAAAGCATAAAAGGAATTGTGTAGGAATTTACATACCTCACTTGACTTACCTATTTTGATAGTATGATGTTTGGGAAATTCATGGAGGAGGAAACATCCACAAAGCCCATCAATGGTACAATCTAGCTTTGTCTCCAGTAAAAAGGATGGTCCAAGAATGCGACTTTGAGAACTTTGTCTTGCAATTGCCATTTCAGGAATTTCAAATTGATAGGAGTGTGATCTAAGCACTCATGGAGCGTTGGGTGGACACCACCCATACTTTTTATTTGCCCGTTGGAGACAGGACTATTGGTCCGGTTATTACCATCATGAGCCTTTAATGTTATGGGGCCCGTGTCCCATTAACCAACAACATTTTAACCAATGATGAAATTAGACAACTGATTAGTGTTAGGCCCCATTTTAGAGGACCTCATAAGATCAAATATGAGCCCATATGAGAGTATTGGATAAAGAATACTCAACCCATAAGTAATGAAAGGGTGAAACAATATACCCGGGGTTTCTTGTTATATCTACTAGGGTCAAACATAATGTGCAACACTGAGTCTGCCATCCACCTATCAGTGCTACAGACCCTCGCCAATTTTGGCCTTAAGCCATATTATGCCTGGGGAGAGGCTGGTCTTGCTTGCTTGTGTCATGATTTTGACACAATTTGCAGGAATAAGAGATCTTTCACCGGTTTCATGGCAGTTATTGAGGTATCACTTTCGTATAGCTGGTGATTTAAATATTTTCTCGTGTATAGATTTTGACCCTCCTCCTTTTTTTTTAGATTTGGGCATATGAACACAAGCTCGTGAGGGCTCCCCACATTATTAGAAGATGGGTGGGGTATCCAAGGCTAAACTTATGATTATCGGGTCGCAGTGGGGTGCTTGCAAGCCATCACACACACACACCTATTGCTACCACATAAGCCATCTGACCTGGGATCAAGTAAGAGAAGTGTTAATATTACTATTAAAATTTATGTGGAAAAAATTACTTACCTATTTATTCTTTTGCAGGTGGATGTGGCTTGGTGGAGAACTATGAGAGGAACCATTGGACTCCATATATGCATGGTGCATTGCCTTTACAAAATTCTCATCAAATCATTGTCGGTCCAACTTCTAGTGGCTGATTTCTTGGTGAACGAGTGTATAACTGGTTCCTTAGTCCTAACCAATGGAGAGTACCAGCAAACATTCTAGCATATACACTAAACAACATGTCCATGCCAGAACATTCTTGGAGACATGCTCGAAACAGCCTCGATGCCAAGATCTTTCTGCTCTCACTGGATGTGTCCTATGTCCAGTTATCCGAGATTAGCTTCTAAATTTTGAAGTCTCTCCTGTAGATGTTCGAGGGCTTCCTAAGGAGGAAGAAGAAGAAGAAGAAGAAGAAGAAGAAGAAGAAGAAGAAGAAGAAGAAGAAGAAGAAGAAGAAGAAGAAGAAGAAGAAGAAGAAGAAGAAGAAAAGAAGAAGAAGAAATGGAAGAGGGGGAAGAGGAAGTAGAAGAAGGTGAGGAAGAGAAAAGAGGGTCTTCTTCTCATTCTCGTGGTGACTCTAGGGTTGGCACCCATCAGGTGAATGCTTAACATATTGTCCATCATAACTACTTTAATTTCTTCTAACTCTCTTTTCTATGATCACTGCAGGTTACCGGTTCATTTGATCATGAGGCTGGACCCTCCTCTGTTGCTCCAGTTCAACGTCAATTTTCTCCAATTCAGCGACAATTTAATCCATTTGCTCCTCCTTTTGTTTTGCCTCCTTATCCTGATATGTTGCCTTATCCTCAGGGTTTTGATTTGAATTACTTAGTCTATGGTCCTATTTCAATATTGATTTATGCTATATGTATGCATGATTATGTATGTTTTTATATTCTTCCTTTTTTGGCTCACAGCGAATGCTTGAGGAACAAAATAGAAAGTTGCAAGAGGAGTTAGCTGCCATGCGTCGAGAGTTGGATGCTAGCCATCAAGATACTGCCCATTTTCAAGATTTATAATGTCAGTCAGAACAAAGCTTTCAGGACTTTCGATTTTAGGGCTACAGGGATCCTGGTGATTCTCCTTTGAGTGAGCCCCTAACCAATGAGCATGACTCACCTCTTCCTCTCTCAAGCGATGACTACTACAGAACCGACTTTCAAGACAATAGGGACCCAGGTGCTTCTTCTTCATGTGGATTCTGGGCGTTTGACGTACCTCCTCCTTCATCAGGCGATGGGTTTCTTAGAGCTTTATTTGATTATAAACTACCTCTTCCATCCCAGTGATATGCTTGTATTAAGTTTAATGTAAATAAATACAATAATAATATTTAACTTTTTGGCTTTTCATCAGCCTACCCCTCCCCCTCCCTTTTAAATCAAGTATTGATTTTGCCAAATCAATGTTAGTATACATCAGAACTCAACTTTTCCGAATTAACACATCTATAATATCATGACCCTAGTTACCGTACTAAACTTGGAAATTATTTTCATTTAAGCAAGAACTGTTGTACTTCATATAGGCACATACACATTACTTGGTAAAAGGTCTTATTGATTTTAAATATTATCTATCTCATATGTATATTTATTCAAATAATCTACACTAATATACTCTACCTACCAAGAGAGATCAACAAGTTTGTAATAGGCTTGAAATGGGGTCTATAAGGGACATGGGTTAGATGAAGGCCATTTTTATGTTGGAGCTAATGTGATACTATGGACAAATCTCCACACTACAAACTTTTTGTTGCAATCATAGGCAGCTGGGAGCAATATTAAACTCTGGGCATCTTATTATCTTACTTCATGAAAAAATAGACTTCAATTTCCTTCCATCTTCTTAGAAGAAATCTAGATCTAATTAAGACGATCTTCATCTTTTCCTTTTTGCTCTGGTATAAACTCAGGACCTTTTTTGCATTTCATCATTTTATCCTTTTCATATGTAGGATTGTCAAGTGCAAGACTCTCAAGATTACTGACTTGGAGCTATGAAGGTTATCATGAATTAAATGGTCTTTTTCCTATCTCTCTGATTTTGGTTGAATTCTGGTTAGGTTGACCAATTCAAGTCAAATTTCTTCTCGTAGGCTGAGTGGAAGTCTTCTATTATCTCAGGTAGAGAGAATTATATTGGCTTTCTGAACTTCTCTTTTAATTTTTTATTATTTTATTTTCCTTTTCTCTTTTCTTCTTTCTTTCTTCTTATTTTTTTTAGTTCTAAGAAAGTCTTCTTGTTCGTACTGCCCTATATCTCTAACTATGAAGCAACATGAGTTTGCTTTGATGAGGATGAATCCTTTGTAATCTTGATGCTGTCGGACCTAATTCATACAAACTTCAACTTTTCTTCATAGTCTTGATTGAGCATCTCTTTCTTCGGTCTTCTTATCTTCTTAGTAACTCAGTGATCATTAGACTTACCATAAGTGTCATAACAACAAAGGATGGGTTATCAGGATTTATAAGCCAATGAAAAGAAAGCCAAAATCCCATTGAAGGATCAAAGGGACAAACTAGGGTTTGATATTAATAGGGTGGATACTAGTTGTTGGCTCATCAAACAATGTCTAGATCATCTCTCTCTTAAATAAGCAGAGTTCAATTTTACCTCGAAAGTTTATCAAAGCATGTTCTAAAATCGACTAGAATCTAGACACAAATAATTATGCTTGAACCATTTCTAAGTAAGCATACACAGTTCAATGATATAGAATAATTCTCTCACCTAGTAAAGTCATTCGAATTATAAATGCATAGATACACTAATTCATTAATATTAAGCTAGACTCGTTATTGGTTGAGCACCAAAATGAACAAAGACTAATGAAAATTTAATGAAAGTAATTTATTCAAACAATCATAATTGTTCTAGAAAACACCAAGGAAAGAAAATGAAACAAAAACCAAACATGCCAAGGGAAGTTTATTGAATTAGAGTCAAAGATGCTTCATCTATTTGGTCATATCAAGGGTAATGGTCATCACCTGCTCATCCGTAGTTGGTAGCACCTCCTCTTTAGCAGTTCCTCCATCTA
The DNA here is from genome assembly GCA_947685225.1 of Garcia nutans. Lineage (NCBI taxonomy): Eukaryota > Viridiplantae > Streptophyta > Magnoliopsida > Malpighiales > Euphorbiaceae > Garcia > Garcia nutans. The sequence goes on from CANTUV010000008.1 coordinate 58,857,967, forward strand.
CATCTTGAAAAGTAGATAAGACAAAATTTTCTTTTAATCCTCCCTCTATCATAAAGGTTGCTAGCGGTGGCACTCTTCCAAATTTAGGCAAAGGATTGCTCTTGAGGTTGGGCTTTTTAGGCTCAGGCGACTTTTACTGTAAATCAAATTCTGAACCTCATGCCTCAATCTCAAACATTTGTCCGTCTCGTGCCCTTGCATTTGGTGTAATCGATAAAATGCTTTAGTATTAAAATTAGGTGGTAGGAAATTTGGCAATGGGTGAGTCAAGGGCTATAACAACCCCTTCTTTTGTAGCTTATTGATAACCCAGGATAGTGGCTTTCCCAACTCCAAAAAATGCCTCCTATCTCTTTGACCAGTTGCATTAATATCGACTACCTTTTGCGTGCTTTGATTATCTGACTGATAATTCCCTTTCTTATTCCTTTTTGCAGAAAAATAATTCTTCTCTCTTTCCCATTCTTCTATTTGCAAGCCATCTTGAAGGAAATCCTTAAAATCTCTGATAAGAGTGTGGGACATCCTTTCACGAAGATTAGGTAGCACCCCTCTCATAATCTTCCTAATTTGGTCTTACACATCTGGCCTTTTCTTGAGCAATGCAGCCTTATTTCTCCGCCTCTTCACATAGTCAACAAATTTCTCATTCTATTTTTTTCCTGATTGACTCTACCTCCATCAAAGTAACTTCCAACTCAGTATTGTACCCATACTGCTAAAGGAAGGCCTTATACAATGAATATCAATCCTTCTGAGTACTATCCTCTACGGTGTTGAAAAATTCTGCACAATAGGATCTAATAAGAGCATAAAATATCTTAGAGTTTGTGCCTTAATAGATCAAGCAGACTACATGGCAATGATGTATTGCTTGACATGTAGATGAGGATTACCTGTTTCATTGTACTTAGCAAAGGAAGGCATCTTGAACTTGTAAGAGACTTCCTCATCTTGTTCAAATAGCTTGTCCACCTCTAAAATCTCATCAATGTTCAGCTTCTTTTCGAACTTCTTTTCTAAATCATCAATCATCTTTTCCACATATGAAGTTTCAGTCTTTTCCATGGTTACCTTTTCCACAGTCTTCTCTTCTTTCTTCTTATCTTGAGAATCTTAGAAATACTGAGCCCAATCATCATCATCCATCATCACTTTATCATCATCCAAAGCCACTTCACTAACCTTAGCCTTTCTTTTGTCTTTTTTCTTCTTAGTACTAGCAGATACTTCAACAGTATTTCCCAATAGTGCAGAGCCTCCTTTAGTTTTTCCATCTTAGAGCTAATTGTACCATCCACCATCTTCTGAATCTGTTTAGATTCCATTGCTTTTGGTGAGAAGCTGACTGAGTCATTACTGGATTCTATGTCACTGGTGTAGGTTGGATTGTCATAAATTCTTGAACTGATGTACTCCAGGTCTGTGAGCCAGAAAGGATCAATGCCATAAAATGCAATGCATGCATGTATGTATGCATGGGTGCACAAGTAATAGATAAACAAAGATAATTAGGACGTTCCTTCCAGTTATATGTCTTTCACACAGGATTGGTGAGTCTCTTTTTCTAGGACATCTTATTTTTTAAAAATTCACTCTGATATTTTAACCAATAGTTGTATTTTCAGTCAGTCCATGACAATTCTCATTAATTAAGTCTTAATCCATTGGGCCAACAAAAGGATAGCTTTTATGCTATATTTAGGATTAAAACTAAATTAAAGAGTTTATCATAAATAGATTTCCCATTTGGAGAAGCAAGTAATGATTCATACCACAAATAAGCCCATAATTAGCAATTCTTGGTATAAATTAGGCCCACAATTCATTTTTAGTATTCCATAATTGACTTAACTAGTTGTAAGCCCATTTACAAAAAGGTTGTAATAAAAATTTGCATGAAAAATAGTCGTGAGATCGTCTTTTGAAAATATTTAGGAGCCCTTTTTAGAAATGAATTTTGGGCTTTAAGTTTGGGTCATAAGGAGGAAAAAATTTTTTTTGACCCATCTTAAAAATTTCATGTCTAATGACCTTCTTGGAAAAGAGTTTAAAAATATTTTTGGTCTTTTAGCTTAAAAGAATAAAACTATTTTAAACTTACAATATAATTAGGTAATATTAGAAAAAAGAACAAACCAAATAGGCCATGGTTTAAACCAAGATATATAAATCATAGTCGAACAATAAGTATTTAGGTAAAAACCTAAAGAAAGTAACTAGGCCAATTACATGAGCTTTAGTCTTTGGGTTGAAAATCTTAGGTTCCCATAGCAAGTATATACCAAAAGGTATGAGGCTATGAGTAGTTATGCCATGCTCGATCTCCATACCTTGAGTGAAAGTATGGTATCCCTTACACAATATGACATAGGTTACACAAGCATCCTAACTAGCGCACACAATGTAATCTAAATAATACAATGGATAATATCATAATAAGAAATAATAAAATAATATAAAGACCAATGGAATCAACTTCTATTATTCCCAAACTTACTCCCATATGAAATGGTTCTTGCGACTTTGGCATTGCTAGGCTCGGGGCCTTAGAGAATACGAGCCTAAATCGAGAGAAAATAGAGTCGCCACTTAGAAGGGCCGAAAAAATAAAAAGGGGTGGATGACTTAATTCCTAAGGAATTTTCAACCCCCTATTAGGTTCAGAAAGTTGGATACATATGGAGAAGGTGAGAATGACCCAATACCCCCATAATGCTCGGTTCATTAGAACCGCATCCAAAAGGCTAAATATTATTAAATTCTTAACTTATTGAAACATCATCTAAACTATATGCAATTTAAAATAAATAAACATTCATTATTTTAAAGAAAAGAAGGTCCAAAACAATAAAATGGGTACCCATACAAGATAGAAATATGCCCTTATAATAATTGTTCAATGTCCAATACTAAATAAAATTGGATACCCACCATTTGGAGGAAATATGTCCTTTACATAAATCCAAAACTCAAAATAAATTAAATTACATTGGCCTTAACTAATGAGGTACCCAAAAAGTGAAAACATATCTATTACATTCTTGAAATCAAAATAAACTAACAAAAGAATTTAACCATTCATTATGTATAAAACAATAGTAAATCATCCATCACAAGCATTTATTAACAAATTAAATGGTCAAACATAGGTTTTAATATTATATTGAACAATAGATATACAAAAGTAGGATTTTAATACATGAATTAGGCTTTCGTAAAGTTTAGAATGATAAATTAGGGTTTAGGATTTTGGAAAACATGATTAGGATTTTTAGGGTTAAAATATGATTTTAGGGTTTTGGGATGACAATTAGGGTTTTGGTTTAGAATTAGGATTTTGAATATTGAAAACTAGGATTTTTATAAGATTAGGATTTTAAAACTATAATTTAAGATTTTGGTTTCTCAAAACATGCTAATAGGGCTTTTAGGTGATTAAATTAAAAGTTTAAATTAAATCCTAAGCTACTATGAATCTAAAACAAATAAAAGTCATCTAACATAACTACTAGACAGAACAAAGTTAAATGAATTAAGCTACGATGACTTTGAAATCATTGAAACTGAGCAACTGGACATGCTCTAATGAAACCAATATAAATTGAACTAATGATAAACAAAACTTGCTATGAATTTAAAGGGTTAAAGAAATTAAACCTCCATTTGTTAGCTCTATAGAATTGTATGTTGATTCAAACTTTCTGTCTGCACCAGTATTGAGTCTCGATTGAGCAAAGTGAATACAGTGCCTATTATCTTCTGTTGTGTATGTGTTTTGCTCAGTATTAATTGTTGTTTACTCTTAAATGTTGCTGCTATTTGCTTTTGCTAATTGTTTCTTTAATAATTATGGCAGTCCTTCTCTCTGTATCTTTTTAATCTATTTATAGTGTTCAATCTAAGTTTAAATGATAATTTTCCTAATTAGGCTCCACTACTTTCAAATATTTTCGAGTCTTACAATTTTAGCACAATTTGAATTCCAAACTCATGTCAATTTTGAGAAGTTCTAAATCAAGGCTCATGTCAACTTGGACCATATCCAAGTCGACATGAGCAGGCTCATGTAGATTATCGACATGAGCCTGCTCATGTCGACTTGGACATTGTCCATATTAACATGAGACATGAGCAATGCTCATGTCAATTTGGCCCTCCAAGTCGACATGAACCATGCACATGTAAATTTTAACTTAGTCTAAGCCCGACCGAACAAAATTTAGACTTACTTTTAAACCGAACCCAATTTATAAATTATGCAAACCTAATTTGACCTTTTAAAATTGAGCCGGACTTATTTAAATCTCTTTTTAAAAATTAAACCAGACTTAAATTTGGCCTCTCTCTTTCAAATTGAGATTGAACTAAATAGAGCCAAAATTAAGGGTCTAAAATTTGTATTGATTATTGGGATCTTAATCGAGAAAGTCCAAAATATGATTTCCCTCTACTGCACATTGATGTGATTATAGATAATACAACTAGATTGCATATGTTCTCATTAATATAAAATTAAAATGAATCCTGATAATAAGGAAAAAATAACTTTTGTTACTCTCTAGAGGACATTTTGTTATAAAATAATACCTTTTGGATTGAAGATTGCAGGGGCAACTTACCAGAGAGCAATGGTTACCCTGTTTCATGATATATGCATGAAGAAATATAAGTATATGTCGATGAAATGATAACAAAATCTCAACATGGTGAAAACCAAATTATAGTTTTAGGAAGATTGTTTAAGCAGCTAAGGAGATATCAACTCCGATTAAATCCTACAAAGTACATATTTGAAGTTTCATTGGTGAAATTATTAGGGCTTATAGTAAGTAGGAGGGGAATTGAGATTGATCCTGATAAAATTAGAGTTATAGTTGAAATGCCAGCCCCTAAAATTGAAAATGAGGTTTAAAGCTTTTTGGGAAGGCTTAATTATATAACTTGATTCATATCACAATTGACAGCAATATATGAGCCTATCTTCAAGCTTTTGAGGAAAAATAATCTGGAAAAATGGAATGATGAATGGAAAATAGCCTTTGATAAAAATTAAACATTATTTACATACTTCTCCAATTCTGCAACCGCCTATACCCGGTCGTCCTCTTCTCTTGTACTTGATAGTTTTTGAGAGCTCAGAGGGTGGTGTTCTTGGACAACATAACAACTCAGGAAGGAAGGAGCAAGTCATATATTTTATAAGTAAAAAGTCCACCAATTATAAAGAAAAATATTATATATTGGAAAGAACTTGTGCTGCATTAACATAGGTTGCTCATCGATTAAGGCACTACATGCTATATTAAACCAGCTTTTTGATTTCTGGAATAGATCTCATTAAGTACATTTTTGAAAAGCCAGCTTTAATTGGAAGAGTTGCTCGATGACAGTTTTTATTGACTGAGTATGAAATTATATATATCACCCAAAAGGTGATAAAATGAAGTATTATAGCTGATTATTTGGCAGATCAAGCTATTAAAGACTATCATCCAATAAATTATGAGTTTTATGATGAAGGAATCATGTTAGTGGAAGAAGCACAAGAATAAAAAAGAAATTGGATTATGAAATTTGATAGAGCTTTAAATGCCCTAGGGAGTGGAATATGAGTAATTCTAATCTCTCTAGAATAAAAATATTTTCCTATAACAACCAAATTATGTTTTGAATGCACTAATAATATGGCTGAATATGAGGAACATAATTTAGAAATACAAGTTGCTATTGATATGAAGATCAAAAGATTGGAAGAGTATTGTGATTTAGTATTGGTAATCAACCAGTTGAAAAGAGAATGGGAAACTAGAGATTCAAAATTGGTGACTTATAAAAAATATATTCTTGATTCATATCAAAGCTTCGAATTCATAAGTTTCTATTATGTTTCCCTGATTGAGAACCAAATTACAAATGCATTAGCCACATTAGCTGCAATGTTTTTACTGGATGCTTATGGAAAGATGCCTTTCATCAAGATTGAAACCAAATGAGTCAATGCTTACTATACAAACCTTGAAGAAGAATGTGATGGTAAGCCATAGTTTCATGATATCAATCAGTATCTCAAAAATAGAACATACCCTCTAGAAGCCTCAGACACTGATAAAAGAACCATTCGGTGACTAACAATGAATTTCTTTTTTGAGTGGCGATGTCCTATGCAAAAAAAAATATGATAAAATGTTGATTAGATGTGTGGATGAAAGAGAAGTTCAAAGATTGATAGAAGAAGTTCATGAAGGATTCTGTGGTACACATTCGAGTGAGCATGTGTTGGCTCATAAAATTCTCAAAATGGGTTATTTCTGACTGAAAATGGAATCAGATTGCATTAACTATGTCCAAAAATGTCATAAGTTTCAAATATATGCTAATGATATTAATGCACCTCCAGCACCCTTGCATGTAATGGTTTCCCCATGGCCTTTTTCAATATGGGGATTATATGTGATTGGCCTAATAGAATCTAAAGCTTCTAATGGATATCGATTCATTCTAGTAGCAATTGATTATTTTACCAAATGGGTAGAGACAGTCTCTTATGCCAATATGACAAAGAATGCGGTCTTGAAATTCCTTAAGCAGAATATCATATGTTGATATGGTCTTCCTGATTGTATTATCACTGACAATGCAAAGAATTTTAGGAATAAGGATATGATAGAGATGTGCTCAAAATTTAAAATTAAGTACCATAATTTCTCCCCATACCGTCCAAAGATAAATGATGCAGTTGAAGCAGCCAATAAGAATATTAAAAAGATAATTCAGAAAATGGCAATAACGTACAAAGATTCGCATGAAATGCCTCCTTATGCTCTTCATGGATACATGACCATAGTCAGAACATCTACTGGGGCAACAACATTCTCTTTAGTATATGGCATGGAGGCAGTATTACCCATTGAAGTTGAGATTCCTTCTTTCAGAATTATTACGGAAGCTGAGTTCGATGATGCTGAATGGGTGTAGAGCCATTATGATCAGTTAAACTTTATTAAAGAAAAAAGAATGACATTCTTGTGTCATGGTCAGTTATATCAGAAATGACTTATTAAGGCCCATGCAAAAAAGATGAAGGCAAGAGGGTTTCAAGAAGGTGATTTGGTGCTTAAAAAGATTATTCTTAGATATCAAGACCTCAGAAAAAATGGACTCCTAAATATGAAGATCTATATGTCGTAAAAAGAGCATTCTCTAGAGGAGCTCTCATTTTAACTAATATAGATGAAGAAGATTTGCCAAATTCAATAAAGTTAGATGCTCCAAAAAGGTATTTTATGCCTAAAGTTGCAAGAAGGCAGAAGAAAAGAAAATGTGAAAAGCATAGTTAGGAATTATTTGAAGTCAATTCAAGCTTATGATCATCAGATTTATATGATTTATTGGCTTTCCTTAATAAATTTTCCATTTTCCTTATATATTTATGGCTTTCAAAAAAAAAAAAATAGATAGCCATAGAGAAAACTACCAAAAATTTAGCAAACCAATTTGAATATGTCCAATTTATGCCTTAAAACACATATTTTATTAAAAATTTATTTTTCAAATACTTGAAAAGGGGACACAACGTTAAACTAAGCTTAACAAATATGTATGTGATACATTAAAATTATAAACTTGGAATGAAAATGACATGCCTTGATGGGTGAAGGAATTGCTAATAAGATACTTATAGAGGAAATGACAAACAATATTATTCTAAATATTTTAAGGGTCACGTAACTAAAGTTAAGTATTAGATTTGTTCAAGATTCAGGGATTATTATAGTTTCGATATTATATTTTTCTTTCAAAAAGAAAATTTCTTAATGCAAAATGAAGATTTTAAAAGTAAAATTAATACTTTGTTTGAGCATTTAGATACAGACAAACAAACATGGCATATAAGTTTTAAGCATTTTTTTTTATAAAAAAAATGAAATGAGGTTTTCAAATTCCCAAATACAATCAAAAGATTTTGCATATAATAATCGCTTTTCAAGTAATCCTAGAGTTAAGCTCTGAATTTCTCTTTATTTTTTTTAAAAAAAGAGTTTCTAATGTCGAGCATTAGACACTCCTAAAGTCAAGCCTTAGGTTTTTCTTTTATTTTCTAAAAAAATCCCTAATATCAAGCATTAGGCATTCATGGGGTCAAACCTTAGATTCCCTTTTTATTTTCTAAAAATACCTAATGTCGAGCGTTCGGTATTACTAAGGTCAAGCCTTAGATTCTCTTTTCACAAATTCTTAAGCCTTATCCTCCCTTAATCATTTACTAAAAAATCCCTAAAATCAAGCTTTAGGCATTTCTAAGGTTGAGCCTTAGTTTCGTTTTCTTATTTTTCAAAAAAAAAAAGTACTTAAAATCAAGTTTTTTGTACTCATAAGATCAAGCGTTAAGATTTTTTCCCCTAAAATTAAGATTTAAATATTCCTAAAATCTGATTTTAGTTTCTCCTCAATTTACCTTGAAGTGAAATTTTATATACTCTCAGGGTTCAGCCTTGAATCAATTAACCGTATTTTTTTTCCTAAATATTACTAAGATCAAGTCTAATATTACAATTCATGTTTTTAGGAGTTAAATCTTAAAAAATAATATATTACAAACTTTTGATCATCTTTAATTAATTAAAGTATGCAAAAAGGGAGAACAATTGTAATAATCCTTTTTTAAAAAAATATAAAAATAAACTGTGATTAAAAAAATAAACAAAATTATTAATAAAATATTTATAGTCTTACACCAAATACATAAAAACAAAAAAATCTAAAATAAAGAAAAACAACAATTCCTGCTTTCCTGAAATATTTTCTGCCATAATTCCTGAAGAAGTGCAAAAAAAAAAATAGTCAATAGAAAATTCCTTCGGTATAAAAGGAGAAGAACACACTGAGAATAAGAAGGGGGGAGAAATACAAAAATAAGAATTGAGAGATTGAGAAAACATAATGGCAAAAGTTTAAAAAAGAAAAATTCTAGAGACAATTTCCAGGTAGAGGACATTATAAGAAAACTCAAAATCTATTAAATATAGGAAACGTATTTGATTAATGATCAAAGACTACAAAACTGAAGCATAAAACAAAAAAAAAATTTAACAATAAAGAGTCACACAATCAGGTAAATACATCATTGACCTTAATTCTTTTTATTTTTATTTTATTTTTTTATCATCGATTTCTTTACTATAATTTTGGACATGCATATGATTTTATTTTTATTTTTTAAGAAAAGTTAATCAGGAAATGACTGTATCTAAATGGCATAATAAACACAAAATACAAGCTCTTAAATCATAATTATCTACAACATCCACTAATATTCACATCTGACACCAAATACATATATATATAATATATATTGCCAAATATAATAATATATATACATACACAAATGTATAAATATACATTCACCCACACAAACCAACATTTGACCTACGCACAAATATATATACTTATATTTACATACAGAAACCAACATCATATGGTAAAAGATACATGCATACATACATACCTTCATGCATATATATAAGCATATAAAAAATATACATTTAATAACTTCGCATGAGCCATGATTCAGAAGTTTACTTTGCCTAAAACAGAGAAATACAAAAAAAAAGGATGTTATGTAAAAAAAAATCCAAGCAATAGACAAAAATAAAAAAATAAAAGATATAATAATAATAATTAATTTCTATCAAGAGATGAACCCAAAAGGAAAGCATGGCTTCCATTTTTTCTACAGAATAAAATAACATAAAAAAGGAATCAAAATAAAAAATATGCAACTCTAAGGTGGGAAAATAAAAAATTTAGCAAGAAAAAGAATATTTTTTTAATGTATATTTTAGTTTTGTTAAAGAAAAAATGGATTAAACACCAAAACATAGGCAAATGTAACACAAAAAGAAAAGGAAAAAAAATAAAGATGGGTATCTTAAATTCTTGAGAAAATATAATAATGGACCCATATTAATAATCTTAACAAGAGATACAACTAGCAGAAAAAAGTTTTAAAAAAATCAAAATATGAAATTTTACCTCGTTGATATATGAACAATGAAATCAAATGTTTGAAGTGATTGTTGAGGTATGGATTTAAGCCATGAATTGTAAGTATATGTGAAATAGAAGGGGATTATTGTTCTTTGTCTATGCATAAAAAAAAGAATGAGGGACGGAGAAAAAAAAATGAAAAATAGACGGCAAAAATAAAAGTGGATGAAGAAAAAGAAAGAAAAGGAAGTTTATATACGAGAGAGGATCAGGGTTAGCAATTGTCCTTTTTTTTATAAGCATAAAACGGTGAGTTTAAGAGTTTTAGTTTAACTTGTCCCTCCAAATACCATTCATTTTTAAGTTATTTTATTATTATTATTTAAAAAAAAGATCAAGCGGCAACTGTAGCATCATAGCTAGAGCTGTCATTCTAATAACATTTAATGATTTTTTTTTAAATTTTAAAGTGATACTTTTCCTTTTATTTTGTTTTTTTTTTTAATTAATCGGAGGGATTTAACCTATGAACTACACAATTGGAGGTAGTCCTCTCCTATCAACACTCATCACAAGGATGATCAACACTCACCACAAAGGTAACGGAACGGGGAATCGAACTCGTGACCAACTGGACACATCACAGCGCACTAACCAACTAGGCTAGGCCCTCAACCCCCTTTTATTTTGTTTTTGGGTTAAACAAAGAGGACCAATTAAACAATGGCTCTCTTCAATTTTTTTATATATATTATTTTTCAACTTTGATATTTTTTTTAATTAATTAAATAATAATAATAATAATAATAATAATAATAATAATAATAATAGAATTCACAATTTTAATACGATTAAGGTGTTGGCAAATTCGCCTGTCTTTTTTTTGTATTTAGCTATCGTCAAATTATTTTAATTCTTATTAACTAGTAATAAATTATGATAAAAAAAAATTTTTGTACTCAAGTCGTGGGTATAATAATTTACGAATAAACTAAAAATTTATATATAAAAGTGGATATACATAATAAAATATTCAAAAAGTGAATATAATTATTAAAAATAATAAATAAAAAAATAAATCAAGATGTAATTTATAAAAGTAATAATATTAATAACACAATAAAAAAATATTCAAATTTTGCGGATTTTGATTTCGTCAAGTGGAGATGTGGGTGTTTAAAATCAAGTTTTGAATTCAAATCTACTTTATTTGAAAAAATATTGTTTAAAATATATATTTATATAATAATGAATTATAAAAATATAAATAAAATATTAAATCTAGAATAATTATGTTCAGAGAGTGGATATAATTTAAAATATATAATAATAAATTTTTTAAAAATATTATGTCATTTAATAGCATAAATTTTTTATATTCAGGTAGTGAATATAAGAAATAAGTCATCAAATAATAAATAAGATATGTACCCATAAGAATGATAAAATTATAAAATTTAATAAAAAAATATTTATTTCTAGATAATGGATACAATAGTCAAAAGATAAAAAATAAAAAATATAATTAAGATTTATATTCAGACAGTAAATATAATTTCTTTTTCAAATAAATAATAATAATAATATAACATTCCAATAATTATAGTATCAATTTTTGGGCATTGTAATCAACCCCCAAACCTAAAAACGCAGACTATTACTAGGTATCCAGTCAAATCTTATAATTGATTTGTGGCTACTCCTAACATATACTAAAAAATAAAAATTAAATATAAACCGATAAAAACCAAATTAAATCTATATCTCGCCGGCTCCCCGTCGCACCGTGTGCGATATAGTTACACACATTAAATTATAATAAATTCAAATTAAAATAATTATTTTGAGATAACCAAAATATTTGTTGGAAATAGAGATGATATAGTTACACACATTAAATTATAATAAATTCAAATTAAAATAATTATTTTGAGATAACCAAAATATTTGTTGGAAATAGAGATGAGATATGGTATATGATAACATTTCAAAATAACATCAAAATAAAATGTGAAATAATCTCAACTAACTGACCCAGGGTCTCAACGTATACAAGACCACAGTGGAACTGAAAGTTTTTGGCCTGCTCAAACAAATGTCCACAGTGACAAACAAGAGTACGTAATTCAAACAGATGTTAAAAAAAAAAAAAAAAAGCAACACTTTGAGCAAGCTACTGAAATTAAGACATAAATCTTACCAACCTGTTGGGTATGACAATGGTTGTATCATTGCTCCACTGTAAGACAATGGTTGTATCATTGCTCCACTAACTTCCAAGAAGTAGTTACGGGTTATTGAGTGTAAATCTTGAACCTGAAAGAAACATATCAGGTTTGCACACGTTGAACATAGAGCAAAAAAATCAAACTAATCCTTAGAAAGGAATAGTGGTAAGCATCCATTCCAAGATGGACTTAAGACATGAATATAAGTAGTTATATATAGCTCTCAAGCCCAAACATGTTAATATGTTAAAATAAAAAGACTATATATAGTTTTGGCTAGGATATCACAATAATTTAAAGGATATGTACAATATACAATCTAATATGAGAAAATTAAAGTTAAAAAGATTTCTTCTTCAAAATTTATTTTTGTAAATGATGAGATCTTATATAGAAAAAGGATTGAATTATACTCCTTTTTAATAAGTAAATATATGGAATAGTAAACGGTCAGAGAAAATTTTTATTATTTTACATATTCAAGAAGTTGGATTAGATCTCCTTTTCTTCACCATACATGAGAATAGTTTAGCAAATATGATTTTCAGGTGCTTTTCCATTTCATCATTAGTCATTAAATGCAACACAAAGTGTACCGTGCAATCTTATCAAATTAAAAACCAATTCACATTTTTGTACATTGATAAATATATAACATTGACTAAGCATTTTCTCGCTTCTTTCAGTTGTTTTTCTGCACACTAAACAAGCACAAAAGAACTTATTTAATTGCTGATCTTTATAATCTGTTTATATTACCACATCTTTATAGTTCGAAGCAAATATTGTTAACAACAAAGTGTCACATCCAATACCAGGAAAATAAGATCAAGTTTAGTCTATAAAATGAGCAAGCACTATTTCTAATAGTTGCTCAAATAGTTCTTTGTCATGAAATTGCAGTGATCAAATGAATATGAGCTGATTATTGTTGAGAAAATTTGAAAAAGTCCCAAAAAGAAATTTATAGCGTAGCGAGATTAGTGGGTCTAAAAAAAATTGACAATAAATAAATAAAATATGAGCAAAATAAAATTAATCAATAAAAAAATATTAATATTTAATGTATTTCACCCTTTTTTTTTATTTTTGCAAGCTGTCTCCTCGCTTTTATTTTTTCTTTTCAACTTTTGCTGCTTTTTTTTTTTTTTGGAATCTTCTGCTGTGAGGTCTCACCAATTGTGTGGCTAAAAAATAAAAATAATGAAAATGACATAAACAAGTATAGATGTAGAAAACAAAAACAAGTCGGCAATGGTCATTGATGTTATTCCTTTATTGACCAAAATCACAAAACATAAGCTAAATGGCTCTAATTATCTAGCTTGGAGTAAAATGGTTCAAGTTTATTTAAGAAGCATTGATAAAGCCCATCATCTTGCTGATTAACCTCTTGTTGATGCAACTAGAAATACTTGGCGACGCAATGACGCATGTATCTTTTTTACAAATCAAGAATTCCATTGCCCGTGAGGTAGTTGTATTGATCCATCATTGTGAATTCATTAAGGAGTTGATGGAATATGTAGAATTTTTATATTCAGGCAAATGAAATATATCCTAAAATTATGAAGTATGCAAAGCATTCTACCGCGCAAAAAAACAAGAACAATCTCATACAACTTATTTATGGAATTCAAGAAGACATATGAGGATCTAAATATTTTATCACATCTAACTTTGATGTCAAAGTTCAACAAGTCTAACAAGAGCACATGGTTGTTATAAGCTTTCTTGTAGGTCTCCCTCTTGAGTTTGTGATAGCCAAATTCTTTCTGATTCCAAGATCTTCACCCTGCATGATATGTTTACAAGGATACTCTATCTTGAAAACTCTTAGTCCTATGCACCTATCTATAGTGCCCTTATGAGTCATGGACACTCTAACAATTGTGGTATTAAGGATGGTGATACTCGCAATCAGAAATCTAGAGGAGTTATATGCTATTACTAATATGAGCCTAGCAATACTAGGCATTACTATTGAAAACTTCAGAATAAAATTCAACAAACTCAATCTACACATGTGGCTACCATTATTACTACAATGCCTTTTAATAAGACAATTTAGGTTTTTGCAGATGAATTTGCTCAATTTACCTAATACCAGGATTCATTGAAATCTATACTCTTGTTGTCACTACTATTGCTAAGTCAGAAAAATCTACTACATGCCTTCTTTCCTCATCATCCAAATGGGTCACTGATCTGGGTGTTGCATATCACATGATGGGTAACCTACGTCTTTTTTTTTTTGCTTTCACTCATATGCTAGTCCTTTTAGTGTAATCTTAACAGATGGCTCCATGTCATGTGTTCTTGGTTCTAACATAGTTAATCCTACATTGTCAATTCCATTATTTTCTATAGTGAACCTTTTTTTATTTCCCTTTTAACTTAATTTCTATCAGTAAGCTTACCCGTGCCTTAAATTATTGTCTTATTTTTTCTTGCTTGTTTCAGGATCTTTTAATGAAAAGGATTATTGATGAAGGACATGTGTCTGTAGCCCACTACATTTTGAGTTCTAAAGTTTCAAAAGTCATCACTGTCAAAGTCAACTAATCCTTGTGAGGCTTATTGTCGTCTAGGGCATCCTTCTTTATCCTCCATGAAGAAATTGTATCTTGAATTTCAACATGTGTGGCCCTTAGACAACAAGTTGTTTTTCCAAACATCAATGCATTTATTCTCACCCTAGGACAAATAAATAAGTTGCATCCCTTTTTGAGTTAGTTCATTTTGATATTTAGGGTCGATATCCTATTGTATCCAAAATCGGTTTAGATATTTTATAACTTTTGCTGATGATTACTCTCATGTTACCTAGCTTTATTTAACAAAGAATTGTTCTAAGTAAATTTTTTATTTTTTGTGGTTTTTGTGCTGAAATTAAAACACAATTTAATGTTCTTGTTCATGCAAAAGAATATTTTTTCGATGCATTTCAATCTTATATGACTCAGAATAATATTCTCCATCGGTCCTCTTGTATTTCACCTTCTCAAATGGGGCAGTTGTACTAAAAACTAGACACCTCTTTAAGGTTGCATGAGCATTACTCTTCCAAATGAATGTTCTAAAACCCTTTTGGGCTAATGCTGTCTCCACAGCTTGTTTCTTGATGAACCGTATACTTTCTACTATTATTCATAGTGATATCCTTTATACCATTTTATTTCCCTCTAAGCCTTTATACCCTATTGCACCAATGATTTTTGGTAGTACATGTTTTGTACTTGATGTTCATCCTCATGTCACAAAATTGGATCCCCAAATCCCTTATGTGTCTTCCTTGGTTATTTTTAGGTTCAAAAGGGATACAAGTGTTATTCTCTTACTCTGCATCAATACATTGTCTCTACATATGTCACATTTTTAGAAAATGTTTTGTTCTTTTCCTCCTCTTTTATCTTTGATGGTCAAGGGGAGGAAGATAATTTATTGATCTATACTATTACTCAAACTATTATTCCTCAATCACTACCTATATCTAAATTCGACCCAGCTTCAACCAAGCCTACTCAACCGGCTATTTCAACTCCAGATAGATAAAGGCTCCTACCACATGTCCTCCACTTGATCATTTGTCATAAGATCCTGAATCAAGCACTCCTGATTAATCTTCTGATTGCTCATCGAAAAGGTAAAAGATAGTGTATGTATCTTATTTCATCTTTTGTTATTTATAATTATTTTCCTTCTTCATCTTGCTCTTTTATTGCTTCTTCAGATAATATTTCAAGTCCTAAAATGGTAAGTAAGGCATTATCTCATCCTAGTTGGCATGCTATTATGGTACAAGGGATGGAAACTCTTGATGATAATGGAACTTGGGATTTAGCATCTTCACCTGCAGGAAAAAAGGCTAGTGGGTGTAAATGGGCCTTTACTGTGAAAGTCAATCTTGATAGTTTAGTTACTCATCTTAAAGCTAGTCTTGTAACAAAAATATTTGTTCAAACATATGGTGTTGATTATTCTAATACTTTGTCTCTAGCTGCAAAACTTACATTAATCCATTTGTTTATTTATTTAACAGCCACTTATGGCCTTTATATTAGCTGGATGTTAAGAATGCTTCACATTGAGTTTCAAGATGAAGTCTATATGGAGCAACCTCTTGATTTTATTGCTCAGAGGGAGTATTAGAAAGTTTGTTGCCTCTGAAAATCTCTAGATAGTTTAAAACATAGTCTTCAATCTGGGTTTCGGAAATTAAGTTAGGCAATTAAGAAATTTGAGATGACAAAAGCAAGTAAGATCATTTTGTCTTCTAAACACAATCTGAAGATGGCATCATTCTTTTGGTAGTTTATGTGGATGACATTGTTATCACCAAAAATGATACTACATGAATCTCATTTATTAAATCCTTTGTTCACACTCAATTCCATACAAAATATTAAACAGTATTAAAATATTTCACATGAGTTGAAGTATCAAGGAGTAAGAAAGATATTTTAGAAAGATATTTTATTATCTCAAAGAGAATATATATTTTCTTCTCTCAAAGAAAATTTATTCTTGATCTATTGAATAAAATGGGAAAATGAGACGGAAAAACCATGTAGTATGCCTATGACTCCTAATTTGCAGCTTACAAAAGATGGTGAATTATTTAGCAATCTTAAAAGATATAGAAACTTGGTTGGAAAACTGAATTACCTTACCATAACTTGTCCACACATTCCTTACTCAGTTAGTATCATGAACCAATTCATGTCATCTCCAATAGTTAACCATTAAGCAGCTCTAGAGCATATTCTACACTGCATAATAGGGATCCCTAGACTTAGAATACTTTACATGAACAATGGACACAAGAACATTGAATGTTTTACATATGCTAACTAGGTTAGATCCAAAGTGGATAGAAGATCCACTATAAGATATCGTGCTTCTATTGGTGAAAACTTAGTATCTCAGAAAAGTAGGAAACAAAATAATGCATCTCAATCTAGTGTAGAATCAGAGTATAGGGCCAAGGCCCAATCCATATGTGAAATTCTATAGAAACATCACCTTCCAACTGAAGTAATGTTTCAATCTTTATTAATCGTAAAACTTTGGTGTGGTAATCAAACTGCCATCCATATGGCTTCAAATCTAATGTATCATGAAAGAAAGAAGCATATTGAAGTTGACTACCACTTTATTTAGGAGAAAATCCAAGAGATTATGATTTTCACTAGTTGTGTGAAAACTGAAGAACAATTAGGGGATATTTTCATGAAGGCTTTAAGCGGAACTAGAATTGAATATCTTTATAGCAAGTTGGACATAATTAACATTTATGCTCTAACTTGAGAGGCAGTGTAAAGCAATATACTAAGAACTTATGCAAAGAGGATGTTGTAAAGAAACAAAAGCAACATACTAAGAACTGATGCAAAGTGACATATCTTTTGAGACCCAAATACGATAAACCCTCAATGATGATTTTGTTCAAAGCTTCTCCTTTATCTTCTTCTCCTTCTTACATTGAGGAAAGATTGAAGGTCAAACGTGGCTAGATTACTGTGGCCAAAGGTCATCAACCAACATTGGCTCTATCTTCTCAAGAATTTCAATATTCCTTTGTTGATATTGTCTTAGACCAAATTCCAAAATCCCCAACATGCATTCATGGTATGGTTATTTGAGTTGTGGTAGTTACAATAATCTTGATTCTTCAATTCCTCCTTATTGAGGTATTTATGATATGGTAGCAATGTACTAAACTCTTCTTTAAGGAGGGAGTCGAATATTTCCTCAAACATTTACATGTCAAAATCATATAGAGGCCGGGAACTCATAGCTTGTGACTTTTTTCAGGTGTTTAACACCATTTTGACCAAAGCTAGGTAGACGCATGAACCTGACCAAAATTTACAACTACCTAGTTATTTTATCTCCTAAAAATAGGATCTCATAGCTAATTTTCTTCTCTATTTTTCCTCGTGTAGTAGCTCTTCAAACTCTACCACCTTAGCTGCCAAATTATAGAAGTCCCTAAACTCCATCCCTTAGAACTTCTTTCTCAACTCAATGTTGAGGCCTCTCTGAGCCATCTTAATTTATTATGTCTTAGGAAGGTATATCTTGCATCTATTCCTCATTTTCTTGAACATGGTGATGAGCTTATTAGTCATTTTACCATGCTTTTGGGTCATCCAAGATAGCTCTGCAATGCACTCTTTTGGTTTCTCCCTATATAATTGGGTATGGAATTGCCTCTCCATTTCTGGCAAAGTGAACATGAAATTTCTAGGCAGTGTAGTATATCAAGTGAGAGTCATACTAGTTAGTGAATTTCAATTTGGGAATTAGTTAGTATACTAGTTAGTGTAGTATACTAGTTAGTGAATTTGGGAAGAATTTCAATTTGAACTGATTGAAGTTTTCAGAATTGGCCAGTTTGCCACATTGGATGGTGAATTAGTGATATACTCCAGAGTTGATTGCCCATCTTCACTAGAAAATAAAGCAAAGTTGGGGATTTTATAACCTTAAAGATATAGGTGATCCCAGTTAATTGCATCAAGATACGGTTAAAAAAAATTTAGGCCAGCCTGTATAACTCCTATACCATTTCTCGTGCAACCTCAGTATCTACTAGAGACTGAAACCTAAGACCTTGAGGCATAGGAGAATGATTGCCATGAGTCACTATGGCTTGTCCACCTATAGTATTAATGCGTGTGAAATTCTTCACCATATAATAAGTAGGTTGATTTTGAAGTGTGGTGGCACCAAATATCTATTGAGGATTAGCCACACGATTGAATTGCCCATTGGTTCTTACAAAACCATTGTTGTTATTTTGGTTCCTGTCACTCTTACCTTTTGTGGGGAGGTGGATACTTCTCCTTTGTTTAACTCTAAGGACAAGAAGGTTCATCAATTTCTTTGGCTATGGAATGCCCTATAAGTTCTTCTATTACATTCTTGTCAGGCTTGAGGGAGTAGCGCCACATGATTGTGGCTACTTTTTATATCTACTGCACTATACAAGATAACATTATGAAGTCTTCTTGCATTTCTTCTGATCCATCTGAAGCTCTTTGATGACTTCCAGCAGCATTTTCACTTCCTCTTTTGTTGTAAGAGAACAAGTTGTTTCTGCTCGAGTATCATCTACATTCTTCTCAAATTGCTTGACAATCTGAGGAAAAATCCCTTCTAGTGCTATGTTTATACCTGCTACTTCTTGGTCATTAGACTCAATTGTTTCTATCACATTATTCTTCTGAGGTGGCATCTTTGATAAAATAAAAAAGACCCATTGGGCATGCCAAAAAAATTGTTTACCTGAGGAATGCCAAAACCTTTAAGTGTGTGAGGTGTGCCAAAATCGTTGATTACTCAACCAATGTTGTACTAAACTGACTTCAAATCAAGACAAAAAGTGTGAAATTCTAAAAATGACCTAAAATAGAATAAATTCCTCAAGCTCCCCTTATTGGTTTACTTGAATTTCTCAAGGATGAACACTAACAATAATTAGAAATCACATGATTTTAAAAACTTTTAAGGACTTTGATAACAAACTGATGGACAATGTGAAATCATAAAGGGTCAATGCAATCAAACCAATCAAAGTTTACTAGTTGAATGCGCAGGACGAGCAAAGAAAACTCTTAGATTTAAGTGACTAGTTAGTATTCTCTTTCTTTGTTTTAGAATGGATTTTTCAATGCCCCTTTAATGTTCATTGCTTCTCCTTTAATTACTACCAAATACTTCACTTCCCTGTTTCTCCGGTTAGTGGCTAATTCTCACATCCTTTCTCAACTTTTTTTACTCTCCATGATCCATGTCTCCTACTCTTTTCTCTTTAGAGTTACTTAGTGGAATATTCTTTTCACAAATGTGTTCCTGACTAATGGGATTTTAATTACTGCTTTTTAGGCTAGGCCTAGTATTTTCTTGGTGCAAACACCAAAACTCCAATATTTAAGAAGCCCATGCTACAAATTATCAATTTGTCCATGGGGTTTAGAAAATCTAACATTAGAGCTCGATGCCTTAAGCAAGCCCAAAGATCCTAGAGGCCAAGCATAATTGATAATACCATGAGGAAGAATATTGCACCTAGAGAAGTAAATAAGCCATGGGCCAAGGCCCATTATGATGGACTGTGGACAAATTTGAAGTTGATCATTTGAGCCCCATGAAAGATCTAAGGTTAGTGTTTATGGCTGAATGTGAAGTTGGATCCTCTAAGCCTAAAGAAGCCAAGATTTAACCATTCTGAAGATTGAAGTTAGGCCAAAGTCGAGCCCATAAGTCTGAAGCAAGATAGTTCAAGTAATAACTAGGTTTAAAAAAAAGAAAGAAAATGAAATATAGCCTAGTTGCATTTAAGGGGAGTGTTAGAAGTAGAAAAGTATCCCACATTGGAAAAATGAAAAGGTAGACGGGTTTATTAATTGAGAAGCTTTAAGGAAATTTTGGCTTAGAAGCCCATATGAAAGGAAGAAGCCCAATAATTTTAGAAGCCCAATGCTCTAATATTTAAGAAGCCTAAGCTGCAATTTGTCAATTGACATATGGAGTCCAACAACATCAATATGCTTTGATTGTGAGTGAAAGGTGAAGTTTTTCCCGAGATGAATGATACTTTGACTGTCACAGTATAATATATACTTCTCTTGCTTTTAGCTCAACTCTTGCAAAAATTTCTTCATCCATAGTAGCTCTTTGCTTGATTAAATAATTGTAATATATTCAACCTTAGTGACGGACAAGACAATTCATTTCTATAACTTTGATTGCCAAAAACTGCTCCCTTGTAAAAGTATTCAAGTACCTAAAAGTAGACTTCTTGGAATCAATCAATGTCACTAGGCATATCTGCATTTGTGCACCCATTCAATACATGTTTCCCATCACCGAAGTAAAAAATTATTTGGATGTGCCTCTAAGATACTTAAATATCTATTTCACTACTAGCCAATGTTCCTGATTAGAGAGAAATCTACTTAAAACTCCAATAACATGAGCAATATTACATTAAGCTACCAACTATAGTTGTAGGCACTTTCTTCATTTCTTCTTCGTCATTCTTACTTGAAGGATATTGTTTGAAACTCATTTCATTGCTATCCAATGTTTCTGATTAGAGAAAAATCCACTTACAACTTCAACAACATAAGCAATATCTGAAATTGTGCAAACTATAATATACATCAAGCTACTAACTATAGATGTAGGCACTTTCTTCTTTTCTTCTTTGTCATTCTTACTTATAGAACATTGTTTGGAACTCAATTTAAAGTGACTTGAAAGTGGAGAGCAAATAAGTTTTATGTTGCTTTTATTAAATTTGTCAAGAACTTTCTCAATTTAATCTTAAGATAGCTATAACTTTCTTCTCTTTTTATCTCGAGTAATCTTCATCTCAAGAATTTGCTTGGCATATCCCAAATCTTAAACTACTGCAAAGGACTTGCTAAACCTTTTCTTCAAAAGAAACTTATCTTGTCAGTATCATAACCAATAAAATTTATAATAAGCATTAAGCAATAGGATGTTAAACTCACCATAATAAAACTTCTTAACAAACACAATGAGCAGCAGTTGTCTTTCCATACTTATGATTTGTCATGAAGGACCTAAATTTTTTGTACTATTGCCTTAGTAATTGCTTAAATACATACAAGATTTTCTTTAACCTGCATAGAAGATTCTCCTTGTCTTGACTTTGAACCCACTTGGTTACTTTGTATATTTCCTCCTCCAAGTCACCATGAAGGAAAGCTATCTTCACATCAAGTTGTTTAATCTCCCAATTCAAGCTGACAACTAAACTAATGATACCTCTTATGGAGGACATCTTGACCACATGTGAAAATTTTTCTTTAAAGTTAATTTCCTTATTGTACCCAAAACCCTTCACAACTAACCTAGCATGTACTTAGTTTATGGATTGATGTTTTGTCTTCACTTTGAAAACCCATTTGTTCTTTAATATATTCTTTTCTTTAGGCTGCTTTACCAACTCATAAGTGTGGATCTCATACATTGACATCATATTATCTTGCATAGCATTCAAACCACTCTTTTTTTTATCACTAGCTATAGTCTCTTTATAGCTTTCAAGTTCTCCCCCATCAATCAGAGTCATAAAATATTTATGAGAAGAGTATATCTATGAGGCCTCTTTGTTTTTGGTATATCTTCTTAATTGAACTTCATCTGGTGGTGCAGAAGGAGACTGATCATCATGTTCATTAACAACCTCATTAGCTTCATCCGCATCAAGAATGGGCTCAATATCATTATTAAAACCTTGTCCATCTGCATCACATTGCTCAAAACTAAAGGACTTTGATGTGAAGTTTAACACCTTTTCTTTGACAAGTTTAGACTTCTCAAGATCTTCAATGATTTGATCTTAGAAAAAAACACTAAATTCCTACTTCTAATGACTTTCTTATTAGTGGGATCTCACAATATGTAATTAAACTCTTCATGTGCATAACCCAAAAAGTTGCATTCTTTATCCTTGGACTTAAGCTTGGTTCTTTCATCTTTTGGAATGTCAACAAATGTTTTGCATCTAAAAACCCACAAATGATCATATGAAACATCTTTCTCCCTCCACTATATGTCTAGAGTATCTCCATCAAGAGGAATTAAAGTAGAAAGATTAAAAGTCAACTGTAGTTCTCATTGCTTCACCCCAAAAAGAAATAGAAAGTTTAGTATGAAAGAGTTTACATTGAATCATCTCCATAATGGTTCTTTTCATTCTCTCAGTAAATCCATTATATTGAGGTGTTTTTGAAATTGTCTTCTCCAAGCAAATCTCCTTGCAATATATTTTAAATGGACCCATATATTCTCCACCATTATCTGCATGAACATTAGCATGAAAATATTTAAACACATCCAGCACCTAATCTTTAGATTTCAAAGCAACTGCCCATACTTTTCAAGAGTGATTATCAATATAGGTCACAATATACAAGGCTCCACCAAGTGCTCTATCACTCACAAAATAAGCATCGGTGTGAACTAAACTAAGTACATCTGGCCTTTTAGAAGAGTAAGATCTCTGAAATGAAACTTTATATTGCTTTTCCAACTAAATAATCAATGGATGATTCTAAATACATACCTGTCAAGGGTAGAAAATTCTTCCTATGAGAACATGGTGTCCTGTCTTACTTAGGTGACCGAGCCTTTTATATCATAAATTTGATGAAGAATATGCAACTGTATTCACCTCTCCTTTTGATATTTTGGCTTGAATGAATTAAAGAGTGTCTTGTTTGCTTCCTCTAGTCAACACAAGATTACCTTTGGTGATTTTACAAGTTTTTAGACTAAAGAAGCATATGTAACCCTCATCAATGAGAGTGCCATTAGAAATTCGATTGAGCAGCATCTCGAAAACATGCCTCACATTATTGAGCCACAACTTACCCCTGATATTAATACCCAAGCATACTTTATCCTTGTCCTTGGTCGAATCTTTATTCCCTATTCTAACATAGTCAAAATCACCACTGATATATGATATGAAAAAATCATGTTTAATAGAGATATGATATGAAGCTTTAGAATCAACAACCTAAGAGATTTCATGACCATCAAGGTATAAACAATTATCCCCAACAAAAAATGACAACATCACTATCAAATTCAATTGAAACTATTTATTTTTCTTCTTTATTGTCTTTTTTTTTCTCTTTTGCTTGCTCCCTTTTCAACTTCCTACAAAATCTTTTCATATGTTTTGATTATCCATAATAATAGCAAGTAATACATGTTTTTGACTTGTATCTATCTCTAGACTTGTCAAGATTGTCTGATTGCTTATCTGCATATTGAAAATGTCTAATTCTACTCCTACAATGCTTTTCAGTAAATAGTGCTTCTAAGTGGATAGAAGAACCTTGATCCTTTTTCTTAGGTTCTTCATTTAATAGGTCTTAACAAACTGCATCATAGACAACTTGCCTTTAAGAGATAAATTACTCTAGACAACCACCAAAATCTCCCAACTATTAAGCAAAGTACCAATAAGAAAACAAGCCTATAATTCATTAGACAACATAACTTCTAGATTGGTTAGATGATTTATAAGAAGTGAAAAAGCTTGCAAAGTACCAAGAACTAAAAAAACCTCCAATCCAGCTCATATAAACAAGATTTCTAACAAGAAATGCCTTGTTTTATGGGGACTTTCTTTCATACGAGTTAGCTTCTATAAAGCCTTGACATTTTTCTCTTGAGCCATATGATGATAAACATGTAGTCTTCTTATTTATTTTTTTCTCAATCCTTGTTAGATTTGTTTTCTAGTTTGCCCTTTTCACCATTAATACGATTATAAAAATCCTTATAGATTGAAAGATCTTTCATCCTGGGCTACCAAATATAATAATTTGACGAAGTCAATGTAAATATATTATTAGACTCTTCCATTTCAAATTGCATAAATAAATAATCAACCAAACTCTGATACTAGTTATTGGAAAAATAAAAGCGACAAGCGTAATATAATAAATAATCAGATTTTTTCCCTAAAGTGCAATATTTAAAATGGGAAATAATAAAAGTATCAAATCATATCCATAAGAATTCTAAAATTTTTACATGGAAAACTCTTCAATGCAAAGAAAAAAACCATTGGACCTAGTCCAATAAAAAATTTTCACTAATAAATTAATGGGTATGAAAGTTCATCTCTAGCAACACTAGAGGCAATATCAATAAAAAATAATCTCAACAATAATTTTAACAAACCATCACCAAAAAGGTGATATCCAACAAAATACAAGAGAAAATAGAAAGATCTCACCAAAATGGGTGCATATATAGGAAAGACACAAAATGAAAGCCTTTCAATGATTTATAATATTAAAATGCAGAGCTTTAGGAGAAGAACAGCACATCAGAATCTTATCAAAATCGGGTAAAAAATGACCATATGCTCTTGGTATATTATTTTCTCCAAAACCCAAATCACTCTTTCTTTTTCTCTCTTCTTTTCTATTTAAGTTTTTCTTCTTTTTTATCAAAAGTTTTCTCAGTAAGCCTTTCCAAAATAAAGGCTAATATATGCCTTTTAGCCTTCAAACTTCCTTCTTTTATAATTAATTTTTGTGAGTCCCACCACTTAAGTGAGACACTGCTTACAAGCAAAATCTCTCAGTTAAAAAATCACTTATGCAATCACTTCCAAACTAAAAATCCAAGAAAATTAAAGTACTTTCTCGATATTGAAGTGATACAATCAAAAGCACAAATTGTGATATCATAAAAAAGTGTGTATTGAATCTATTAGAGAAAATGAGCATGTTAGATTGTAAACCTATAGATATCCCATTGATCCAAATGTTAAACTTGTTCCAAGAAAAATGGAGTTATTGAAAAACCGGTTAAACTATTTGACACTCACACAACCGGTTAAACTATTTGATACTCACACAACTAGATATTTCCTGTAGAGAGCACTAGAATGAAATGATTCAAATTCTGAAATACCATAAAGGAGACTTAGCACAAGGATTGTTATATGAGAATAAAGGTCATTATCATATCAATAGGTACTATGATACTTATTGGGTAGGTTCTTTATTTTTTTTTTTCATATTTGAGTTCAAACTTGAGCTTTCCATGAATTCTAATTATCGTCTTGAATTCTAAATTCAAACTCAATTTCTTTTTTCAGAATCATCCTCATAAATGTTCACAAGAACCTCTTTCACTGGTGACCATATAGAGAGAAGTTGTATAAATATTTTATAATAAGAACCCCATCACATCTCACCGAGTCGAGCTAAATTTATTTCTTGAACCTAAATTCAATTTTCAAATCATTAAATTACATTCTATATTTAAAACCTAATCACAATTCCCAATTAATTCAACATAATTATAATACCAATCATTTTAAATAAATTATATAAAAAATACTCAATTTTTCCCTACAATCTAATAATCACAAATTCACAAAACATAAATAAATTCAATTTATTCACCTAATTCTTCTAAAAAAATTAATTCACCTAATTAATAAACTATATTCTATATTTAAAAATAAAATCCTTATTTTTTACCTAAAACAAAAATTATCAAAAATTTACAAAACACAATAAAACTAATTCATTCAACCTAAGTAATAAACTATATTCTATATTTAGAAACTAATTTAATAAACTATATTCTATATTTAAAAAATAAAATCCCTAATTCTTTACCTAAAACAACAAATATTCACAAATTCACAAAACACAATAAAATCAATTAATTCAACCTAATTAATAAACTATCTTTTCTATTTAAAAACCAATGGCAATAGATAATCTATTTTACATTTAAAAAATAAAATCCACAATTATTTCTCTAAAACAAAAATTATCAAAAATTCACAAAATACATTAAAACCAATTAAATTAATTCAACTAAATCAATAAACTATATTCTATATTTAAAATAAATTAATAAACTTTATTCTATATTTAAAAAAACCTAAAATTTAATAATTACAACAAAATAACAAACAACAAAATAAAATTAAAAATATAATAAAATACTAAAAACCTGGATTGGTGGACATGGTCGCTGGTGGAGTTGGCAGGTGGTCTGGTCGAAGTAGTCGCTACCAGCCCGCAGGTCACCCTCTGCATCTCTCTCTTTTCTTCGTTCTCTGTGTGCTTGTGGCCTCGCCTCTCTCTCTCTCTCCCATTTTCCTTGACGCTGCTGGCTTTATTATTTTATTTTTTTATAATTAAAAAAATATTAAAGCCCCTGCTAAAACGTTGCCATTTCAGCCAGGGGCAAAATTATAAATATTCGTGAAGGGTTGTCTTCAACCCCTCACGCACAACCCATCCCCTTCCCAGCCAGCCCCCTTCCCCTCTGTAACATCATCGGCGGCCACCAAAGAAGCACCCCCCTCTATATCGGTACTTCTGGCCGCCGGTGGGGGGTCGTCAGCCCCCCACAAGACCCCCCGTACGTCCACCGCTACCTATAATGGCTTAGAGACTCACAATAGATAGTTTGAAAATGAAAATTAACATAAGAACCCAAAAAAAAAATTTCACAACTAGAAAATAATCAAATGAGAAAAAGAAAAATCATATTATTTGATTGTGAAATGGAGAAGAGACCTTGAATGCAGTGAACTCCAAAGGTAGTGAGCTGGTGAGATCAAGAAAAAGTGGATCGAAAGTTAAAAGCTCGAACACAGTCCACCAGTGACTACAATGGTGTTATCTTCTATGGCTTCATTCTTGCTCAAGTGTAATTAGGAAATTAAAAGTGCAATTATCAGGCCAAATACTCTTTGGCTGTGTTTGTTTCAACAACATTGATGTATTTTGTTTGGTTAGCTGATGATGATCAACAAGGCTGGATCAAAAATTAGAGATGGCAATATGTGAGGTATTATTGGGTATCCAATATGTCTCGATCCATTTATATTGGATGTAGATAGTTTATAAATAAATTTGGACGGGTATGGATAGTATTTTTATTATCCGTGGCGAGTTCGGATACGATTCAAGTATAGACCTTTAGATACTCGTTATTCGAACTCGATTATATATTAATTATATTTTATTAAAATTTTAATTATATTAATTATATTTTTATTTTAATTATAAAATTATGTGATATAAAATTATTTTTAATAAAATTATGTTAATATTAAATTTTTTATAATTATTTAATTAAAAAATTATAATTTATATTTTAAATTTTATAATATTTTAAATTTTTATATTTAAACGGATAATTAAATACTTTCATATAGTAAACAAGTAGTATTATAGATGAATTTGAGGCGAATACATGTATAATTATAATCAGATTTAAATAAATTTAGATAATTTAAAAATTAAACGGGTTCGAATTCAAATTTAGATAAGATAATTTTTTATAACAATGATGGTGGCAACAATGATGCTAGGTAAGCCTTGATTTTTCTTTTGTTTTTCTTTTTTGTTAGTTTTTTATTTATATTAAATTTATTTATAATATTTGATATATAGATTTACAAATAATAGTATAGTTAGCATTTTAAATTAAAGTTTTACTTGTTTAATTAATTTTAAATTTTAACATGGGTTAGATAAATTTAAATTCAGAATAATTAAATTAATTTCATAAATAATTTCATATAATATTATAAATAAATTTAATATAATTAATTTTTGACAAATAATATAAAAATAATTTTAATTTTAGAATTTAAAAAAATAAAATAAATAATAATAATAATAAAATTTTTAAAAGTAATAATTTAACTAATTAAAGGATATTTTTGATATTTTATAATATAAATCAATTGTTTTTTTTATAGTAATATAAATCAATTGTTTTAATTATATATTCACATGCCTTCAAAAAGTAAAATTCAAATGTTTTATCACATTAGTAATTAAGAGTTAAATTATTATAAAATTGATAAATATATATATAAAAAAAAAGTTACATAGTTAAATTAGAAGCAAATGGGACGAAATGACTAGATATACTAAATATAGAGGGCGGTGAAGATATTAATCTTTTAACAAAACGAGAATTAAAAAATAAAAAATAAAAAATAAAGGCAAGAATAAATAAAAAAATTAAAAAAATTGGCGTGCTCACTTTTATTTATTTATTTTTATGCTTTTTATCCTCAGTTATCCGTTATCCGCAAATTAAAGTCAAATCCAATTTAAATCGGTTGCCCGTTACCCACAAATCAAAATCAAATCTAATTTAAATCAGTTACCTAATTTAAATCAGTTACCCCCATTTCATCGCCAAACCAGCATTTTAAATCAAGATTAAGATGCTATTCCAGCTAGATTAATGTCCCAATCCACCTCTTCATCTACTGCGACAGTCTTCAAAGATTGCAATTCATGGTGTTCTTAACCTCTTAGAACGTTTCTTTTCTGAGTTATTGTCCAAATTCATGGTGTAATACTCCGTCCTCCTAGCGTTTCTCTGTTCCTCTTCTTCTTCCGTTTCTGTAAAACCAAATAGACGATGCAATGGTTAACGCCGATTCACCATTTCGGAAAAAGCATCCGATGCTGGCATCGGCGCACAGGAATCCATTGGAGCTCGTCCTCCAGGAGATGCGTCAAATATTGAGTTTCTTTGAAAACAAAAGGAGAGCAGATCAGGGGAATGATGCCGGCCTCTCTTCGATACAAAATTCTGAAGCTGACTCGGTTAGTTGGCAAAAATCTCAACTTTTCATCGGGTAAACTAGATAACTTTCACAGTCTAAGATTTTATGGGTCTGATGAGGAAAATCATCTGTAATTGTTCGTTTATTCTTTTCCTTGGGCGGTGGTTGTTCTGTTGCTGCTGGCAGTGATACCTTCTCTTCCTCCAATATGTCGACGCAGTGGCAGTTGTGGTGAGTAACTGGAAAGGCAGCGACGGCCGCAACTAAAATGATCAATGCTTCCGCGGCTTCCGCCGCATATCGTTAATCCTCTCTTTCCCCTCTTTACAACAATGATTCCCTCCGTCAGAGATCTTAGGTTTATATTTATTGTTTCTTTCATAGATTGGTTTATTTTTCGTAGAAATAATTAGCTGTGTTTTGTTGGTATGATGATTCATCCATTATATATAATCTTGAATTTTGTTTTTGAATTCCTGTACCAAACACCATAAAAGTTGGTCCACGAACTCGTATATTAAACATTAAAAAATATGGCTCTCGTTCCCGTGCCAAATTAAAAATATAAACACACGCATACACAAAATCTTGAAACAACCATGCTCTTTCTTTGGAAGTAGCTCCTCAAGGACTGGCACCAGTATTCATTCATGTCTTGTGAATTTGATGCATTGCCTAGTAGCAATAGTAGTTTAAATAGGATACGGTTCAGATATACTACTATGAACTATGAATTGGTTTTAGTGTTTTTCTTTTTTTTTTTCTTCTAATGTTCAATTCAAACTAGGTAAATCTGTAAACTTGTGTATTCCATAGGATCAGGATACAATGACCAGAAGTCCATATCAGAAGCCTCTTAAATCGGTCAGACCATCTTTAATTCCAACTAAGGATGAACAGGAAAAGTTTGGATCCCTTGGCAAGCTTTTTGCCAATGGTTGGGCATCTGTTATTGAAATTTTGGGAGGAATAATTCCTGGTTTTAGGAAGAAGCCACTAAATTATCAATATCAGAGCCAGGAGCAGAAGCACTCAAACTCTTGGCCTGTGCAGGACAGCTTTGTGATACCTGATCAAAATGAGCCTCCTTCAATTGAAACCAGAGCACCAACACCAAGGAAAACTTACCCATTCATGTCCAAGAATGTAGAAAAGATGCATCAATGCAGGCAAGGCTGTGTTTTCTATAGTGGGTGGGGTGACGATTATCAGCAGCAAAATCAACATCATCACCGGTATCAATCTACCACCACACACATAGTATGAGCAGATCTATGAGAAAACCAAGGAAATTGTGTTTGGAGCAGTGCAAGAGCAGGATGGCCTGTTGATTATGGATCCCATTTACAATCACTGCAGTATTCATTCAACTGATTTATCTATTCTTCATTGAAGGAAAGCAATTTTGCACTACTATTGATTCTTTAAAGCAGTGAGAGCCTGATTCGATGCTTCCTGTGATGTTCAGTGGTTGTCATACAGTTAGTGAGGACTCTGACAAGGTTTTGTCCTTGTATGTGTGCATTGTGGAGGATGTTAAGTGACAATTTATGTTCTGAATTTTGATTATATTTAGTTGTTTTTTTTAAAGGGATGGAAAACATTTTAGCCGTGTTCTGAATTGGTTGAGAGATGGTGTGATTCCCACACTTACAGATGCTGAATATTCAGGGCTAATGTGGGAGGAAGAATACTATCAGCTACTTGTATGCTGCTAAGTCCAGTTCTTTCTTTTGGGTGCTTTGAAATTTCAATGTATCCTTTTTTTTTTTATGACATTTTGCCTAGATCTTGGTGTTTAATGTGCTTGAAATGAAATTAATATTTCATTAACCTATGCACCTCTTGTTTGTTTATTTATTTATTTATTTTTTACCAGGAGCTCTTTGAGGGAATCAATTCAGTCTTGAATAAGAGGAAGGACGGTGATGAACTGGATACTAAATTGACACGGATAGATATCATCAAGTGTATACAGTCTGAGAGAGTCCGATTTCAAGGGGTTAATCTTTGTGGCCTTGATCTTTCTAAACTGGTAATGTTTCAGTCCCAAGTGTTTAGAAAAGCTTCAACACACAAGCTCTCTCAAAGATTCTTTAAGCTTATTTCAATCTTTTCAAATAAGCATACATATATTTATATTTTTTTGCTGGAAATTGGTCCGCGTGTCAATGGACAATTTGGAAGGTGGAAAGTAACACTGAATGTTAACTCTAATGAGTGGTTAATCATGTGCAGGATCTTTTATTTGTTGACTTCAGCTATGCATGTCTCAATATTTGTTGACTTCAGCTATGCATGTCTCAAAAGTTTGTTCTTCTTGTGAGCCAATCTTGTTGGTTCTTGTTGCTTGGATGTTCTAAATCCATAGGCTGCTTGTAGGAAGTATTATTAATGGTCAATAGAACGATTTATTAATTGATTTGTGTCTGAGCTTGGTGCTCATATGAATATCCTATTTGAAAGGTTAGCTTATTATAATTACAATTTATTAACATGTTTCTTTTGTCATATTTTTTACAATGATTCAATTACTTATATTTTTACGCAAAAGGTTTTAAAATTATGATTTCACTTCCACTAACAATGAGCAAAATTGTTGTTGGCTTGAGTAATTTTACCATATTGTATCTATAGTGCATTTTATGTTAAATTAATCATTAATCATTCAATCTTCTAAGAAAGATTTATTAATAGTATCTGTAGTGAAATTTACCATATAGTAGCTTGTCTGTGATAATAACTAAATAAAAGGTTGAGGGTTACGATTAGGGCTGCGATTTCTAGAGTTAGGATATTTAGGGTTAGGTCTAGGATTAGGGTTAGAGGCTTAGGGTTGGGTTTAGGTTAAGTGGGTCAGGGTAGGATTGGGCTAGGACTTGAGTTAGGGTTAGGTCTAGGTAGGGTTAGGACTAAAGGAGTCTAGAGTCTAGGAGGTTTAGGGTTAGGTAGGAGGTAGGGTTAGGTAGGAGGTAGGGCCTAGGTGTAGGTGTAGGTGTACGGTTAGGAATATTTCTTGGTCTAGGAGTTAGGTCTAGGTCTAGGTGTAGGGTTAGGTATATTTCTTGGTCTAGGAGTTAGGTTTAGGGTTAGGGCTAGGTCTAAGTGTAGGGGGTTAAGGATATTTCTAGGGGCCCTACTCAGGATTTTATGGTTTTTCATGGTTAGGGTTTTTAGGGGCTAGGTGATCAAGGGTAACAAGGTTTGTAATGATTTCGGTGTGCAATTTTTTTTGATTTGTGTTTATATTGTGATTTCACTCTAGATTCATATAACTCAAGACAAATTTTTTGTTAGTAGATAATTTTATTGCTTATTCATTTCATTTTATAATTTTATTGCTTATTCATTTCATTTTCCTTTCAGATTGGATCGGAAGAATCAAATCACTAATTTTTAGTGAATTCATAGATTAGGGCCGAGATTTCTAGAGTTAGGGTATTTAGGGTTAGGTCTAGGGTTAGGGTTAGAGGCTTAGGGTTGGGTTTAGGATAAG
Organism: Garcia nutans; assembly: GCA_947685225.1. Classification (NCBI taxonomy): domain Eukaryota; kingdom Viridiplantae; phylum Streptophyta; class Magnoliopsida; order Malpighiales; family Euphorbiaceae; genus Garcia; species Garcia nutans. The sequence continues at coordinate 58,890,812 of CANTUV010000008.1, forward strand.
TGGGTTAGGATTAGGATTGGGCTAGGACTTGAGTTAGGGTTAGGTCTAGGTAGGGTTAGGACTATAGGAGTCTGGAGTCTAGGAGGTCTTAGGATTAGGGTTAGGGTTAGGTGGGAGGTAGGGTTAGGTAGGAGGTAGGGTCTAGGTGTTGGTGTACGGTTAGGAATATTTCTTAGTCTAGGAGTTTATGGTTTTTCATGGTTAGAGTTTTTAGGGGCTAGGCGATCAAGGGGTAACAGGGTTTGTAATGATTTCAGTGTGCAATTTTTTTTGTGATTTGTGTCTATATTGTGATTTCACTCTAGATTCATATAACTCAAGACAAGTTTTTTGTTAGTAGATAATTTTATTGCTTATTCATTTCATTTTCCTTTCAAATTGGATCAGAAGGATCAAATCACTAATTTTTAGTGAATTCACAGGTTAGGGCCGAGATTTCTAGAGTTAGGGTATTTAGGGTTAGGTCTAGGGTTAGAGGCTTAGGGTTGGGTTTAGGTTAAGTGGGTTAGGGTTAGGATTGGGCTAGGACTTGATTTAGGGTTAGGTCTAGGTAGGGTTAGGACTATAGGAGTCTGGAATCTAGGAGGTTTTAGGATTAGGATTAGGATTAGGATTAGGGTTAGGTAGTAGGGTTAGGTACGAGGTAACGTCTAGGTGTGGGTGTAGGTGTACGGTTATGAATATTTCTTAGTCTAGGAGTTAGGTATAGGTCTAGGTGTAGGGTTAAGGATATTTCTTGGTCTAGGAGTTAGGTTTAGGGTTAGGTCTAGGTCTAAGTGTAGGAGGTTAGGGATATTTCTTGATCTAGGAGTTAGGTTTAGGGTTAGGGCTAGGTCTAAGTGTAGGGGGTTAAGGATATTTCTAGGGGCCCCACTCAGGATTTGATGGTTTTTCATGGTTAGAGTTTTTAGGGGGGTAACAGGGGGTGTGCAAATTTTTTGTGATTTGTGTACTCTAGATTCATATAACTCAAGACAAGTGTTTTATTAGTAGATAATTTTATTGCTTATTCATATTTTCCTTTCAGATTGGATAAGAAGAATCAAATCACTAATTTTTAGTGAATTCACAAGTGTGCAAAATTTTGTATTTTTCGTGAAATCACTACAAATTCGTATGATGAGACGTGTCCCATATTTGTTAAGCTTAATTTTGTTGCTTATTCATATTAAATTTGCATGTGTTTGCCATATTGAAGTAATATTGGATTGAAGATGCAGTATCAACCCAGGTTGATACATTGATTTTTGGAACAAAGACATTGTTTCCATTTCTTCTGTTACTTCTTTGGAGGAATATGCAAAGACTTTGGTTTCCAAGAGGGGAGAGGTGGAATTTGCACGCTGTTGCATGTGGAGTTGATACTAATATTAAGTGTTTAAGCTAATATCAATTGTAGTAAATGGGTACAATTGATATTAAATATTTTATAATTCAGCATATAAATTGCAAACAGGACATTTTTTTATGCATTGTATGAAAATTCTAATTCTAACTAATAATAGCAATATTATTTTTGTTAGGAAATCATAGAGATCACTGCAAACAAAAACACGCAGCGGAAAAATATTTGATCTCTGATTTCCCACCAGGATCCATGCTGTTCGTTTAATTCGACAAAAGTGTTCAAAGAACTAACCTGTTGATGATTCGAAATCACAGTTTGGAAGAGATGCCTCGATCGCGAAACACCCTCTATCGCGTATCCACACGAATGCTACCGTTTGGAGTGCTAGCTCTCTGCAACGGCGAAGGCTGAAAAAACGTTTTCTCTAAAAACGTATTAGGGTTACCTTTTTCGTTCCTCTTTGTTTTTATTGTTACCTCTGAGAAGACTTAACGTCTGGAGTGAATATAATCACTCCAGAATCCAATTCAAAATTGGATACGGAAAGTCAAATTCAGAATCCAAGTCTAATTAGGATTCTGAATACATTATCTACTAATATATATAATTGGATAAGGTAAGTCAAATTCAGAATCCAAATCTAATTAGGATTCTGAATATATTATCTAATAATATATATATAAAAACAAAAATAATAATAATAATAAATATTAATATCTAATATTAATATTATTAATATTATATCCAGCTCAAAACGCATTCTTGTGTGTGACCCGATAGGCCCATATTAATTGGCAGTCAATTTAATTTCTATTAAATCAACAAGTCATAATTGGCCTCTAGCAAGGCGTTACAACTACCCAATTAATATAAGGAATGTCCAATTTGCCTAATAATAGTATATGCATTAATCCCTTTGTCACACGATATCTAGCTTGAACATAAGTCATGGTCAACGTCATACTTATATTGTCCAAACTTATGATTACTCGATCTCCAAGTAGACTGATAAAAACAAATGAAATTGATCACACTATCAATTCATTTGAGCACGGCCATGCATTTCACAGTCTCACTTATCGAGGGGCCCAAAAGATATCTCTCTCAAAGAGAGGGACAAATTCTATCTTGATTGTTCATTATCCTCTACATAATTTCTATCATATATGAACATAACCTTTATTACTATCCAGTTACGGATAATGTTTGATCATGTCAAAATATAATAGTCCTTATATTGGAAACTATGACAATCTCAAGTCAAAGAATTAATACATAACTATCATGAGATTTACTTATGACACTAACCCATGTAGTAATCTCATGATGGGTCTATCCAATACATTGTTCTCTAACAAGTATCTATGAAATTGATTTGTATCACTATACACATAACCATCTAATGATTATCAAATCAATGTTCATACTGGTTAAGAATTATTTTTTTTTTATCTCTATAACAATAATAAACCAGGGACAAATATCAAAATTGTGTAACATGCAAACAAACAATAATGATAATAAAACCTCATTTATTAATAATGAATGTATAACATAAAGATCAAAATAAATGGCCTAGGGCACATACACTAACAATCTCCCACTTGCACTAGGCCTACAAATTTCTAAGACCCATAGATCTAGTGTGCTGATCATGCTTGACCCGTGAGAGAGGCTTTGTTAATGGATATGCTATGTTATCATTTGTGTCAACTTTGCATATCTTGATATCTCCTCTATCGATAATGTCTCGAATGAGGTGAAAACGCCTGAGTATATGCTTAGACCTTTGATGAGATCTAGGCTCTTTTGCCTGTGCTATGGCACCATTGTTGTCACAATAAATGTCCACAGGATTTGCAATGCTAGGCACCACTCCTAGCTCAGTGATGAATTTCTTCAACCAGACTGCTTCCTTAGCTGCATCTGATGCTGCTATATACTCAGCCTCTGTTGTAGAATCAGCCACAGTGCTTTGTTTTGAGCTCTTCCAACTAACAGCTCCACCATTCAATGTGAATGTAAAACCTGACTGCGATCTAAAATCATCTATGTCAGTTTGGAAACTAGCATCTGTGTAATTTACAACTAGCTCATCTTCCAAACCTCCATAAACCAAGAATACATCTTTAGTCCTTCGAAGGTACTTAAGAATATTCTTGACAGCTGTCCAGTGACCTTCACCAGGATCAGCTTGAAATCTACTAGTTGCGCTTAATGGATATGAGACATCTGGTCTAGTACATAGCATGGCATACATAATAGATCCTATAGCAGAAGCATAAGGAATCTTATTCATTCGATCTCGCTCATCAGATGTCATAGGACATTGACTCTTGCTGAGATGAATGCCATGAGACATAGGCAAGAATCCCTTTTTGGAATCTTGCATGTTGAACCTCTTCAACACTTTATCTATGTATGTACTTTGACTCAGGCCAATTATCCTTCTAGATCTATCTCTATAGATCTTTATACCAAGGATATAGGCAGCCTGACCTAAGTCTTTCATTGAGAAAGAATTCCCTAACCAAGTCTTAACCTTTTGCAAGGTAGGGATATCATTCCCAATGAGTAATATGTCATCCACATATAAGACTAAAAACACTACTGCACTCCCACTAACCATCTTGTAGACACAAGGTTCATCTTCATTCTTGATGAAACCAAAGTTCTTAACTGTTTCATCAAAATGAAGATTCCAGCTTCGAGATGCTTGCTTCAATCCATAAATGGATTTTTGAAGCTTGCAAACCTTTGTAGAATTCTCAGGATTTACAAAACCCTCAGGTTGTGTCATATACACATCCTCAAGCAAGTTTCCATTAAGGAAAGCGGTTTTGACATCCATTTGCCATATCTCATAATCATAGTATGCTGCAATGGCAATGAGAATTCTAACAGACTTAAGCATAGCAACTGGTGAAAAGGTTTCATCATAGTCTATACCATGAGTTTGCTTGAAACCTTTTGCAACAAGCCTTGCTTTATAGGTCTGCACATTCCCATCCATGTCAGTTTTCTTCTTGAAAACCCATTTGCAACCAATAGTCTTAATACCCTCTGGAGGATCAATTAAAGACCAAACTTGGTTGTCAAACATAGATTGCATCTCAGATTTCATGGCTCCAAGCCATTTGTCTGAATCTGGACCTGACACAGCTTCTTGATAGGTAGTAGGCTCATCTTGATCTATGAGCATTACTTCACTATCATCAGTCACAAGAAATCCATATCTCTCTGGATGACGACGTGTCCTATCAGACCTGCGAGGGATTTGTGTTACATCTTCAGACTCCACAACTATTTGTGGTTCTGAAATAAGCTCTATAGACGGCTCAATGATTTCTTGTGGTACTTGAGTTTCCTTAAGTTCTACTATACTCCCACTAGTTCTCTTAGAAAGAAATTCCCTTTCCAAAAAGATCCCATTTCGAGCAACAAACACTTTGTTCTCTGAAGGAGTATAGAAATAGTATCCTTTAGTTTCCTTAGGATACCCCACAAAATTACATTTGATAGACTTTGGAGCTAACTTATCTGAAACTGGTCTTTTCACATAAGCTTCACAACCCCAAATCTTAAGAAAAGACAAACTAGGTGTCTTACCTGTCCATATCTCATATGGTGTCTTTTCAACCGCCTTAGATGGTACACGGTTCAGAATGAATGCAGCTGTCTCTAAGGCATAACCCCAAAAAGATAAAGGAAGATCCGCTTGACTCATCATTGATCGAACCATATCTAATAGAGTTCGATTTCTCCTTTCAGAAACTCCATTCCACTGTGGAGTTCCTGGAGGAGTCAGTTGTGAAACAATTCCACAATCCCTTAGATGATCATCAAACTCTTGGCTCAAATATTCACCACCTCGATCTGATCGAAGTAGTTTAATTGTTTTACCAAGTTGATTTTGTACTTCATTTTGAAAAGTTCTAAACATTTCAAAAGACTCATGCTTATGTTTCATTAGGTAGACATAGCCATACCTACTGAAATCATCAGTAAAAGTAATGAAGTATCGAAATCCTCCTCTGGCACTAATGCTAAAAGGACCACATACATCTGTATGTATCAAGCCCAATAAATCATTAGCCCTTTCACTATGACCAGTAAAAGGATCCTTTGTCATCTTACCAAGCAAACAAGACTCACATGTTTCTAATGATTCAAAATCAAATGAATCTAATAATCCATCTTGATGGAGCTTAGAAATGCGTTTCTCATTTATATGGCTAAGGCGACAATGCCATAAATAAGTAGGGTTTAACTCATTTGGCTTAGTTCTCTTAGAAGTTATGTTATAGATATAATTACCATTAGAATCATCAAGATTAAGGATATAAAGGCCATTATAAGAATTTGCAATACCATAAAGCAGATCATTTTTATCAAAAATAGAACATTTCTTATTCTTAATAAAAAATGAATAACCTTCATCATCCAAAACAGATACTGAAATAAGATTCCTACTCATAGTAGGAACATAAAAGCAATTGTTCAAAATTAACAAAAACCCATTGGGCATAACAAGCTCATAAGTTCCTATAGCTATAGCAGCAACTCTTGCTCTATTGCCAACACGTAGGTCCACTTCGCCCTTCTTCAGCATCCTACTCCTTTTGAGTCCCTGCATATTTGTACAAATATGAGATCCACATCCGGTATCTAATACCCAGGAAGAAGGAATAGATAAATTAATTTCTATAACATAAATACCTGAAGATGTAGTCGCACTACCCTTCAACTTCTTTAACTCATCCAAATAGAGTTGACAATTTCTCTTCCAATGCCCAGGCTTGTTGCAATGGAAATAAGTCCCTTCCTTAGGAACTTTAGCCTTAGGTACAGGTTTTGGTTTAGCTTGTCCCTTGGACCCTTTAGCACCTTTTGCCTTACCCTTGCCTTTAGTATCTTTGGCTTTCTTTTTCATTTGTTTAATATTGACATTCAATATTTGGGTAGGCTTTTTGATATTCCCCTCAGCATTTTTGAGCATACCATGTAGCTCAGGAATGGATTTCTCCATGTCATTCATGTTATAGTTCATGACAAACTGTGAGAAACTGCTAGGCAATGAATGTAGGATCAAATCCGTGGAGAGTTCTAAACTCAGGGGATATCCAAGTCTAGCAAGGTGATCTAGATAGCCTTTCATCTTCAAAACATGAGCACTAACAGATTCACCTTCAGACATTTTGCAGTCAAATAATGCAACAGCGGTGTTAAACCTATCTTGCCTAGCCTGTTGTTGGAAAGCTTGTTTGAGATGCACACTCATCTCATAAGCCTCTAAGTGTTCCAGATCCTTCTGAAGTCCTGGACACATAGTAGCCAACATAAGACATCCTATGTCATTGGAATCATCCACATGCTTCTTATGCTTACTCTTAGCAGCATTAGAAGCATCGGCAGGAGGTGGGTCAGGGATAGCTTCATCAAGCACGTAGGACTTTTTCTCTTGTTTGAGAACAATTCTCAGGTTCCTAAACCAGTCAACAAAATTAGTCCCACATTCTTTCAGTTTTTCCTTCTCAAGGATAGATCGCAGTGATAAGGTGGAATTGTTATTAGCAGCCATCTGTTGATAAATATGCAAAGTCAAATTTTAATTAATAATAAGGTTAAAATTATTTAAACTCCTACTAAAAATATAACCCTCTAAAGAAATATTTTAGTAGGCTAAGATCCGTATTTCACTTAATTCTAAACTCAGCTTTGGCGTGACGCTTAAAATCAAGTTATTTAGATAGGTAACATCTTTACCAATTACATCTCATGTAACACTTAGTAATTATGGAATATTGACATCATATGTCATAGCATGTTGAATTCCATCTAATGCCTTAGGCCCAAAACCATTTTGATAGCCTAATTAAGTCTAACCAATTTTAAAACATATGAGTAGCACTATTACTCATCCTACTTAGCTAGGAATGTTTAAAGCATATTGCTTTGGCAATACCTACTTTAATACAATCTTAGTTTTGATAGGTGCTCAAAACGTGGATGGCATTTAGACTTAAATTATTAATGAGGGTTCAACTAAATTATTATCATGTCTTGCATTACATATCATTATATTTTAGCATCCTATATGCATATATATAATTTATCACATAAGCATCATATACCAAATGACAAAATATGTAAACGTGACATAGCATGGCCAAACTAAATATGATCTTCAAGAGACCAAATGAAGATCATAAAGGCAACCCTAGGTGAAAAACCTATCTATTACAACACTTGCAATATTACATATCTTCAAAACTTGAGCTTGTGCTTCCATCACCATGGAACCATCTTCTCCTTGGTATGAATCTCCATCACAAACATTGTAGCTTGAATCTTCATATATTACAATAAAAGAAAATCTAACTACTAGTAAAATAAATTACAACAAAATAAACGACACGCAGGCCGTATTTACCCAAAATAAAGATATGAATAAACCAATCACATAGGTCATAAGGCCATGCTATGCACCATGCCAAGACATCAAACAAACATAACATATTCATCACCAACATGTTAAATAGAAACAAATATATTGACATTCTTAATGTCGCGGTAACGAACTATAGGGCGCGAACATACGGCGGTCCCGCTAGCCGGTTAGCGGGCGGGGCTCCCGCTGGCAGGTCAGCGGGCGGGGTTTCGAAGGGGCAGCGCCCCTGGGCGGGGTCGAGGGGCAGCGCCCCTCGAAGCCAAACAGAAACGTTAATCTCATTAACATTTTTCTTTGGCGAAACCCTAAAACAGAACCGTTAATCTCATTAACCTTCTTACTGTTTTATTTCGAATATGTACAACCCATTACAGAATCATTACCAAATGTTTATATCACATATAAACTTAATCGTTTTCATCATATGAAAATCATTTTAATCAACCAATCATATATACGTGATCATCTCATGAAAACGAAATTAAAAACACCAATCCTTTCTCATCATATGAAAAATGAATTAGGGTTTTACAGAAACGAAACCAAAAACCAATCCTTTCTCATCATATGAAAAACGAATTAGAGTTTTATAGTTAACATGCCATACGTAAACAATATATATCACCATAATCATATCAACATGGCATTTTCGACTTAAACGAAAACAACAACCTTGCTCTGATACCACTGTTAGGAAATCATAGAGATCACTGCAAACAAAAACACGCAGCGGAAAAATATTTGATCTCTGATTTCCCACCAGGATCCATGCTGTTCGTTTAATTCGACAAAAGTGTTCAAAGAACTAACCTGTTGATGATTCGAAATCACAGTTTGGAAGAGATGCCTCGATCGCGAAACACCCTCTATCGCGTATCCACACGAATGCTACCGTTTGGAGTGCTAGCTCTCTGCAACGGCGAAGGCTGAAAAAACGTTTTCTCTAAAAACGTATTAGGGTTACCTTTTTCGTTCCTCTTTGTTTTTATTGTTACCTCTGAGAAGACTTAACGTCTGGAGTGAATATAATCACTCCAGAATCCAATTCAAAATTGGATACGGAAAGTCAAATTCAGAATCCAAGTCTAATTAGGATTCTGAATACATTATCTAATAATATATATAATTGGATAAGGTAAGTCAAATTCAGAATCCAAATCTAATTAGGATTCTGAATATATTATCTAATAATATATATATAAAAACAAAAATAATAATAATAATAAATATTAATATCTAATATTAATATTATTAATATTATATCCAGCCCAAAACACATTCTTGTGTGTGACCCGATAGGCCCATATTAATTGGCAGTCAATTTAATCTCTATTAAATCAACAAGTCATAATTGGCCTCTAGCAAGGCGTTACAACTACCCAATTAATATAAGGAATGTCCAATTTGCCTAATAATAGTATATGCATTAATCCCTTTGTCACACGATATCTAGCTTGAACATAAGTCATGGTCAACGTCATACTTATATTGTCCAAACTTATGATTACTCGATCTCCAAGTAGACTGATAAAAACAAATGAAATTGATCACACTATCAATTCATTTGAGCACGGCCATGCATTTCACAGTCTCACTTATCGAGGGGCCCAAAAGATATCTCTCTCAAAGAGAGGGACAAATTCTATCTTGATTGTTCATTATCCTCTACATAATTTCTATCATATATGAACATAACCTTTATTACTATCCAGTTACGGATAATGTTTGATCATGTCAAAATATAATAGTCCTTATATTGGAAACTATGACAATCTCAAGTCAAAGAATTAATACATAACTATCATGAGATTTACTTATGACACTAACCCATGTAGTAATCTCATGATGGGTCTATCCAATACATTGTTCTCTAACAAGTATCTATGAAATTGATTTGTATCACTATACACATAACCATCTAATGATTATCAAATCAATGTTCATACTGGTTAAGAATTATTTTTTTTTATCTCTATAACAATAATAAACCAGGGACAAATATCAAAATTGTGTAACATGCAAACAAACAATAATGATAATAAAACCTCATTTATTAATAATGAATGTATAACATAAAGATCCAAATAAATGGCCTAGGGCACATACACTAACAATTTTTACTAGGTCTAGGAGGTTTAAGATTAGAAGTCTACGATGGTTAGGGTCCTAAGTAGGGTTAAGGATATTTCTAGGGTTTTTTGCATTGTGAAATCTCTCTAAACTTGTATGATGAGAGACTTGTCTCTATCCATATTTGTTAAATTAATTTTGTTGCTTGAATTTGGGAACACTGTTGAAGTTAAAGCCAGTTGTTGGAGAGGGCTGGTATGGATTGCTACTACCATTATTACTACAAAGACATTGGTTTCTATTATTACTACTACTATTATTACTTCTATTCTTGCACGTGGAGTTGATTTTATCCAGGTTTTTGTAGACCTTTAATTTTTTACTCAGTCCGGTCCAATATATTTTGTTTAATCCAAAATAATTTTTGTAATGTCTAATATATTTTAATTGGTCCAAAATAATTTTTGTTATCTTAATTAAATAATTTTTGCTTTATTATCTAATTTTTATTAATAAAAATAAAAATAAACAAACAAAAATTAAAAAATAAAAAATAAAAATAAAAATAAAAATCGGCGACGAAAGTCAGCGGGCCCGTAGGCATTTCGCCCGCAGACCTATTTCGCCCACAGCTGCGGCAATTTTTTAGCTAGCGTAATTTTTTCGTAGCAGTTTTTTTTTCGCTAGCGAAATTTTTTCGACGCAAATTTTTCGAAACTTAATGGAATTAGGTTTCGGTTTTCTTTTCTTAATAAATAATATATGTCGTGAGCAACTAATAAAAAACCATAAAAATTTCTATAAATAAGCATAATTACAACACAAAAAAGGGGGAGAAAAGAGGGAAAGAAATCTGAGAGAAAAGAAGAACAAATCTTGATCCAAAACTGAGTAAGAAAGGCAGTAATTCAATTCAATTTTTTGAGGGAACCGAAAAATAATTCAAGGCAATTCAAAGGCAGCAAAGCTTGCCTTTGTTTTAGTTCATCAAAGAAGAATTATTTTTAGAGGAACAATCAAAAGGAGGTATGTATTAAATTCTTTTTTTGTTATATTTTTCACAGTAGCATAAACCATTTAATTGTGGCTTTCAAAATTAAAAATCCTAGCACTTTAATTTAGCTTTTCTAAAGTTAAAAACACTAATTCGTTGCTTTATTTTTCAAAGAATTTAAAGTTATTAATTTAGTTTCTTTAAAACCCCAAAATCCTAATTTACTTTCCAAATCATCAAAACCCTTAAATTATATTCTGTTTCTTTCCAAAAGCTTTAAAAACTTTTTTTTTTGCTTTTAAAAACTTTAAATCATTTGTTTATTTTCATAAAACCTCATAAAAGTATCAAATTGATTTTCAAACCCTAAAAGCTTCATGCATCCACCGAAATTCTAATTTTAGAACACTAAACCCTAACTCAACTCCAAACCTAAAATAGTAAAACCCTAACCCCTTTAAAGCCTTAAACTCTAATTTTTTATAAACTCTAATCCTTTAAAACCTTAAAAATCACATAAATACAAATATTTTAATTTTACACAGTAAGCTTGAAATCATAATTTAAAACCACAAATCAAAAGTATTTTAAAGTGTCCAAAACCTTAATTTCATGATTTTACATCACAAACCCTAATTTGGTTAATCAAAGAACTTTACCAACCTTTTAAAACATAAAACTTCAATATATTTTAATTCCTTTAAAAAGTCACAGTAGCCTAATTCTATAAATCCCAAAGCCGTAAACACATGAAATAAGGATACTAAATGGAAACAGTAGCTATAATTTAGATTTGTCTTATTCAATTCTATATTTGATTATGCTTTGATTTATTTTATATGCTTTAATTTTTAAGTTCAATGCTTGATTTATTTTATCATGGATGGATGTTTACTTTCTATTGATGTTTACTTTCTATTGATGTTTAATACCTTTGATAAATGATTTATTTATGATGAGTGATTATTTACTTTTATCAGCTTATTTAAATTTTCAAATGTTGTAAGAGGTATGTTTCCACTTGGTGGGTACCTCATTAGTTAAATATCATGTATTTTAATTTGCTTTTCTATTTTAGAACCTATGTAAAGGGCATGTTTCTACCTTTCGGTGAGTGTTCTATTTAGGCATATGATGTAAGGACATGTTTCCATATTTGGATAGGTGTCCATTTATTTATTTTACTTTGCTTTGATTTTAATATATTGATGCTTTCTTTTAATTATTGTGTGTAATATGAATAATGTTGTTATATTTAAGAATTTTATAATATTAAGACCTGTAAAGGAGGTCAGTTCCAATGAACCGGGCGTTGTGGGGGTGCTGGGTCATTTCTCACCTTCCCCACATGTACCCAACTTTTCGAACCCATTAGGGGATTGGGGATTCCTTAGGAATCGAGTCATTCACCCCTTTCTTTTTTTCCGGCCCGTCCGGGTGGCGACTCCATTTTCGTCGGACTTAGGTCCGTGTTCTCTAAGGCCCCGAGCCTAAACAGTGCCGAAGTCGCAAGAACCATTCTACCGGGAGTGGGGGCGAAAATCCCCGCTTATAGCTTTATTCTATTTGCATTTGTTTTTATTGTTATCATGACAAGAACTATGTATTTTTGTGATGGTCACAAATTGGGGCTTGAGATGGTTGAGATTTTATTATTTGAAATTTTTACAATTGATATTAAAAGGAAATTTTCTCAAATTTCAAGTGTTGAAGCCAATATTATTTGAAATTTTTGAATGCCACATTTAGCGATCAAATTGTTTAGCGATCAAATTGTTTGTGATTTTTCATGAAATTACTCCAAATTCGTATGATGAGACATGTCTACCATATTTGTTAAGCTTAATTTTGTTGCTTATTCATATTAAATTTGCACGTGTTTGCCATATTGAAGTAATATTAGATTGAAGATACAGTATCAACCCAGGTTGATACACTGATTTTTGGGAACAAAGACATTGTTTCCATTACTTCCGTTACTTCTTTGGAGGAACATACAAAGACTTTAATTTCCAAGAGGGTGGATTTTGCATGTTGTTGCATGTGGAGTTGATGCTAATATTAAGTGTTTAAGCCAATATTATTTGAAAATTTTGAATGTCACGTTACTTAATTATGGCAAATAACCACTAGCTGTGAGCTGTGAGCAAATAGCAAGTTGTTGTAGTAAATGGGTACAATTGATATTAAATGTTTTATAATTTAGCATATAAATTGCAAACAGGATATTTTTTTATACATTGTATGAAAAATTCTAATTATAACTAATAATAACAATATTATTTTTACTAGGTCTAGGAGGTTTAGGATTAGAAGTCTAGGGTGGTTAGGGTCCTAAGTAGGGTTAAGGATATTTCTAGGGTTTTTTGCATTGTGAAATCTCTCCAAACTTGTATGACGAGAGACGTGTCTCTGCCCATATTTGTTAAATTAATTTTAATGCTTGAATATTGAAGCTATGATTTTTGAAAACATTGTTGAAGTTAAAGCCAGTTGTTGGAGAGGGCTGGTGTGGAATGCTACTACCATTATTATGCATTGTATGAAAAATTCTAATTCTAACTAATAATAGTAATATTTTTACTAGTTCTAGGAGGTTTAGGATTAGAAGTCTAGGGTGGTTAGGGTCCTAAGTAGAGTTAAGGATATTTCTAGGATTTTTTGCATTGTGAAATCTCTCCAAACTTGTATGACGAGAGACTTGTCTCTGCCCATATTTGTTAAATTAATTTTGTTGCTTGAATATTGAAGCTATGATTTTTGGGAACATTGTTGAAGTTAAAGCCAGTTGTTGGAGAGGGCTGGTGTGGAATGCTACTACCATTATTACTACAAAGACATTGGTTTCTATTATTACTACTAACATTATTATTACTTTTATTCTTGCACGTGGAGTTGATTTTATCCAGGTTACAAATTTCAAGTGTTGAAGCTAATATTATTTAAAATTTTTGAATGCCACATTTAGCGTCAATTTTTTATGATTTTTCGTGGAATCACTCCAAATTCGTATGATGAGACGTGTCTACCATATTTGTTAAGCTTAATTATGTTGCTTATTCATATTAAATTTGCATGTGCTTGCAATATTGAAGTAATATTGGATTGAAGATACAGTATCAACCCAGGTTGATACACTGATTTTTGGGAACAAAGGCATTGTTTCCATTACTTCTGTTACTTCTTTGGAGGAACATGCAAAGACTTTGGTTTCCAAGAGTGATGGAATTTGCATGCTATTGCATGTGGAGTTGATGCTAATATTGTTTAAGCCAATATTATTTGAAAATTTTGAATGTCACAATACCTAATTATGGCAAATAGTGACTAGCTGTGAGCTATGAGCAAATAGGAAGTTGTTATAGTAAATGGGTACAATTGATATTAAATATTTTATAATTTAGCATATAAATTGCAAATAGGATTTTTTTTATGCATTGTATGAAAAATTATAATTTTTTTTATGCATTGTATGAACAATTATAATTCTAACTAATAATAGCAATATTATTTTTACTAGGTCTAGGAGGTTTAGGATTAGAAGTTTATGGTGGTTAGGGTCCTAAGTAGGGTTAAGGATATTTCTAGGGTTTTTTGCATTGTGAAATCTCTCCAAACTTGTATGACGAGAGACTTGTCTCTGCCCACATTTACAAGCTATTATTTAAGAAGGATGGCAAGGCTGTTGAATTAAAGGGCATTATAGAGAAGGGCCAGCTCAAACTGATAAGTAGTAGAAAGTTGGGAAAGATGATACAATGTGGTTGGAGTGGTGTGATAGCAAGGTTATTTGCAATTCATGTAACTACTATATAGCCTTCATTGTCCCAAAATACTCACCACAACTCAATATTTCAAAGCTCCCTTTAAACCTTGTTAGTCAAATAAAATTACCTCTTCTTTCCTCTAAAAGGCTTACCTCCTTTAGACACATAAACCACAGCATCAACCTTAAACCAAACACAGAACCAGTCAGTTTAAGACATTATAGATACCCTAACTTCAAGAAAATAGAGATAGAAAAGCCAACACAAGACATGTTAGAATAGTCTATCATACAACCCAGCCAAAGTCCTTTTTCTTCTCCTGCCCTTTTAGTTAAAAAGAAGGATAATACATGGCGCTTCTGTGTAAATTACAAAAAGTTAAATGACATAACTATAAAAAATAAATACCCCATTCCAATTATTGAAGACCTGTTGGATGAATTGTGTGGAGCTACTGTGTTCTCTAAAATAGATTTGAGGGCTAGGTATCATCAAATTAGGCTGGACTTATCAGACACTTATAAAACAACCTTCAAAACACATGTTGGGCACTTTGAATTCAAGGTTATGCCCTTTGGCTAACCAATGCCCCAGCCACCCTCTAAGCTTTAAATGAACCAAATATTTCGGCCATACTTGAGACAGTTTATATTAGTTTTCTTTGATGATATCCTTGTTTACAATAGAAGTGGAGAGAAGCACCTAAGTCACTTGGAAATTATATTCCAAATCCTGTGTGAACAACAATTGTTGGCCAAGAAGGAGAAATGTGTCTTTGGCTGTGAATCAGTAGAATATTTGGGTTACATTATTTCTGCAGAAAGGGGTTTCAACTGATATGTCAAAAATTCAAGCTATGGTGGATTGACCTATTCCTAAAACCCTTACGCAGCTTAGAGGATTTTTGGGTTTAACTGGATATTATAGGAGGTTCATCAAGGGATATGTAATTATTTGCAAACCTCTAAATGCACTCTTGAAGAAGCAAGCCTTTCACTGGAATTCAGAAGCTCAACTTGCCTTTGATCAATTGAAGCAGGTTATGACTACTGCTTCAGTCCTAGCTCTACCCAACTTTACCAAACCATTTGTTCTAGAATGTGATGCGAGTGGTTCTGGTATAAGAGTAGTACTAATACAAGAAGGCAGATCGATTGCACTCATTTCCCAGCAATTAAGCCCTTGGAATCAAGGATTGTCAGCTTTATGAACGTGAATTACTTGCAATTATCATTATTGTCACCAAGTGGAGGCACTACTTGGAGCAGGGAAGTTTCATTATCAACATAGATTAGTAGAGTATAAAGCATTTGCTAGAGCAAAGGCTCCATACTTATCTACAGCAAAGAGGAATTACTAAACTTTTGGGACTTGAGTACAAGATACATCACAAGAAGGGGAAGGAAAACAGGGAAGCTGATGCATTATCCAGAAAAGAGGATAGTATAAGGGTTCTTTTTGCTTCAGGAATTGTTCCAGCCTAGGTACCTGAAGTTGAGCTCTCCTATCAAGATGATCAGCAAGTTCAAGACCTCATTATGGCAATTGTCACTACCCCGGCACTGGTTCCTCATTACTCACTTCGGCAGGGTCTATTGAGATACAAGGGGAGACTCTTTATTGGTAGCTTAACTGACTTGAGGAGCAAACTATTAGCATAATTTCATGATAGTCCATCGGGAGGCCACTTTAGAATCCAGGTAACATATAACAAACTCAAAGCTCACTTCTACTGGCCCAATTTAAAGAAAGATGTTATTGAGTGGGTTTCACAATGTGATATTTGCATTAAGTGCAAAGCAGAGAATTGTCCATATCCTGGGTTGCTACAACCATTACCCATTCCATCACTGTTTGGTCATCCATTAGCATGGATTTTGTGGAACAATTGCCGAGGTCCAGAGGTTATGACACTATCTTGGTGGTGGTGGATAGACTAACCAAATCATTGCCCTTGCACACCCTCATTTAGCTATTGTGGTAGCCAAACAGTTCCTCCAACACATTGCTAAACTTCATGGATTACCTGAAGTAATTGTATCCGATAGAGATAAGATCTTTACAAGCCTGTTTTGGAAAGAACTGTTTCGGAATCTTGGGGTTCAACTTCATATGAGTTCTGCCTACCATCCTCATCAATCAGATGACCAATTCGAACGGTTGAATCGCACATTAGAAACTTATTTAAGATGCATGTCTCATGTGCACCCTAAAAGGTGGGCTAACTGGTTGTCATTGGCTGAATGGTGGTATAATATAACCTACCATTCGGCCGTTCAGATGTCCTCGTTCCAAGCCGTGTATGGCTATGCTCCTGCTCCACCACCATTGCTCAATGTGCAAACTGAAGTGGCAGCAGTGGAAGATTTGTTGTTGGAACGTGCACAAGTGCAAACTCTACTTGAGGAAAATTTACAAAAGGCTCAAGAGTGAATGGAGATGTATGCTGATAAGAAAAGAAGTGAACGAGTTTTTGTAGTGGGAGATTTTGTGTACTTAAAACTGCAACCGTATAGGCAAACTTCAATTGCATTAATGAAGAACATTAAGCTATCAGGAAAATATTATGGGCCTTTTGAGGTTTTGGAACAGATAGGGGAAGTGGCTTACAAGTTACGCCTGCCAGCAACCTCTAGAGTACACCTAGTCTTCCATGTCTCACTACTCAAGAAGAAGGTTGGGTCACATGTAGTGCCAGTTACTCATTACCAGACACTGAGGAAGGGGAAATAATGGTTGGTCCAGAGAAATTTCTCAACTCAAGGGTTGTTTTCTAAGATAACCAACACGTTCAGCAAGTGTTGGTTAAGTGGCTCAACTTACCTTCTATCGATGCTACTTGGGAGGATCTTACCTTCATTGCTCATCAGTTTCCTTCAGTCGTGCATTCTTAGGGACAAGAATGGCTCAAAGGGGAAGGTATTGTGGTAAGGCCAGCTAATGATTGAATAACAGAATGTGAGAATGTGAGTCAGCAGGTGGTATTGGTAGATTCTCTTTAACATTTTTGTCATTTTCTGTTATTAATTAGATTGTACCGAATTGGGAGGCATATGAATGAGTATTGATCATTTCTCTCTTATACTTTCTATTCTTTAATCTCTCTCTCTCTCTCTCTTTCTCTTTCTCTCCTTTTCTCTTCTTTTTCTTCTGCTGTATTTAAATTCTTATGCTCCTAACCTTTGTGGTTGCCATGCTCCCTAGTGTCACAGGGGTAATTTTCGGACTTAGAAAATAGGCTTGTGCGGTAGCCAAGTCTCTACTTGGCTCAACCTTTCAACGAGGTTCACCAACAAAAATATGTTAAGTAAACAAAAGGACAAAGATTAATATAATTCAATGCACATAAAAGCATACAGGAAAAATTTCCAACCTTTATTATTCTCATAATAAAAAGGATTACAAAGGGACACTTTGAATTACAGTACTCATACACCTACTGATTACTGCCTCTCTTCTTTCTTACAAAATCACAAGACAACTATGCCTATTTATACATACAGGTAGTTACAAAAGTGGTTACTTTGTAGTTAGTGCCTACATGATTATTACAACAGTAGTTGACACCCCAACTGCTTAGGGCCAGATTTTAAGGGACTCTCACAAACCTTGGAAACTGCCTTCTGCCATGTTGGCAATCTGCCCAAGCTGCACCTATCCAAATCAATCACATGAATAATCAAATTAATCAGCCTACTGCTTCCTAGCAACCAGCACCCATGCCCACCTTTGTGCCAACATTGCTTGTATTTTTGTTGTGGCTGCTTGGCCTGCTGCCAATGTCGGCCTTGTCCTTGGCTGTTTGGCCTGTTGCTAATGCCACCCTGCTTGCCCAGCATGCTACTCAAGTCATTGCCCACGATGCTTAAGCCTGGCAGCCTACTCATTGCCACAATCTGTCACACTACTTGCCATGCTCCCTAGTATGTGTTCCTTGGCTTGCACTTGGGACTAGTGTGATCATCCCTTGCGCACCACAATCTGTCACACTGCTTGCCATGCTCCTCTGACATGCTCTGTACATCCAACATCAAAGAACTAAACTCTTTCACATAGTCTCACATCGATCTAGTATGCTTGAGACTCTTCAGCCCGTCTCTAGCAACCCAAGATGTGTTGCTTGAAGAAATTGACCCCTCAATTCCTTCTTCAAATGTTCCCACATTTCAATTCTGGGCTTGTCAGCAGTTTCATTTTCCGACATGCGAGTTCTCCGCCACAACTTTGCATCATTCTCAAGGTACATGCTGGTCATCATCACCATTTCCGATTCAGGCACCTTAGCAGCGTTGAAATATTGCTCCATATCCCTTAGAAAGTTCTCAAGTTCCTTAGCACTCCTGGCCCCCTTGAAACTCTTGGGTTCAGGAACTTTTACTTTGGGACGCTCAACAAATTCGCCAGAATTTGCACCAACGACCCTCCGTAGTACTGCAACTTCCATGCAGAGATCTTCATGATCTTTGCAAATTCTGTCCAGTTCCTCAGCATATGATTTGTGGATTTCCTCCTATTCTGAATCCAACATCAAAATCCTGGAGACCAGTGGGGTTGTTTCACCATCCTCAGACCAGTGCTTCCAATTGTGACACCCGTTCGCGAATTTCAGAGTTTCCACCAGCCATTGTGTATACTCAACACACCGAATGAACCAATTAATCTTTCCAGTCAACCAATAGCTCTGATACCAATTGTCACATGAGTAATTTTCGAACTTAGAAAATAGGCCTGGCAACAGCCAAGTCTCTACTTGGTTCAGCCTTTCAATGAGTTTCATTAGCAAAATTATGTTAAGTAAACAAAGGGACAAAGATTAATATAATTCAGTACACAAAAGCATACAGGAAAAATCCTCAACCTTTATTATTCTCACAATAAAAAGAATTACAAAGGGACATTTTGAATTATAGCACTCAAACACCTACTGATTATTGCCTCTCTTCTTTCTTACAAAATCACAAGACAACTCTACCTATTTATACATATAGGTAGTTACAAAGGTGGTTACTTGGTAATTATTGCCTACATGATTATTACAACAGCAGTTGACACCCCCAACTGCTTAGGGCCAGATTTTAAGGGACTCTTACAGACCTTGAAAACTGCCTTCTGTCATGTTGGCAATCTGCCTAAGCCATGTCTGTACCCATCCAAGCCAATCACATGAATAATCAAGCCATCGGCCTACTGCTTCCTAGCAACCAGCACCCATGCCAAAGTTAGTGGAAAGAAACAAGAGTATAGGTAAAGAGTTTGTGGAAAGAAACATCCAGCATAACATACTAATTAATATTATAAGGAACAACTAATTCTCTTATTAAAGGGTTAGGACTCAAAGCCATGCCCTAAAACTAGGAACTTTAATGTCACATCCATATTCCAAGTTGACCCAACAAAAGGAAAGTGAAGTCACATAATTAAAGTTCATGCTAACCTCCTAACATTCATTAGCTTAACCTTAGATCTAAGATTCTAAGATTCTACAAACTTATTGGAAATTCAGCTTCACTGATTAAAAAAAACATCCAATTGTAACCTTTTGCTCAATGAAGAGGTTATGGCCTCAAAGCAGAATGCCCATTCATTATTAAATTACCAACGCAATATGCATGTAGATTTCTGTACTGCTACATTGTTTGCAGCATCAAAACTTGACCAAATACCTTGAGTAGGTCACAAAAGGAAGTAGGAAAGCAAACTGAAAGCATGAATATCAAAAATATAGATGACTCTGCAAAAATGGGAAGATAAAACCACTTAATCAGATGTTAATCCTTGGATTTATAATTATATATCACTTGCATAGAATAACATATATAAAGTCAATTCATATATTCACATTTTACTCAAGAGTATAGGCTAAAAAAATTATTAAATTTACTATACTTTTTATATATAGAGGCATCCCGATCCAAAATGACTAAGAGTATCAGCCAAAATGGAAACCTGAAAATTAAGAATTAAATTGAAAAAATCACTGCAGAGAATTATCATATTAGAACATAGTAAAAAAATTTGTAACATCACAGTGAGCCGACTTGAGGAACATAAATGGAAACAAAGGAGGAACCACTACAAAAAGTAAAAGAGAGTTCAGAATGAGAAGATGAAATTCCAATGATTTAAGTGGTAATCGAGTTGCACAGAATGCTGTTAGGTCCCAATCAGAGTGAGAGATAAATATTCTGCTTAGGGTGAGAATAAAACCACAGAAATTCTTTTATGGTGAGAATTGAACCACAAATTTTAATAATCTTCTACTCCTTTATTCAATTCATTCAAGCCATTTAAATACAAGAAAATACAATTGTTAACTAACAACTACAGTACTGCTCCTTATTTTTTGCAACCCACTAGCCCTATTCTATAGCTACTAAGATAATGGAAATTCAACAGCTAACTAGTTCCTATTCTTAAGCAAACAAATAAAGACTAATAATTTGACAAAGCTAACTAAATTTTACTACCAATGGAAAGGTGCAACAGCCCATGAATTTAGGTTCTTTATAGGCCATGGTTTGACCAACGTGGCCTATCATTACCCTCCCCATCAAGATGAACCTTGACCTCGAGGTTCAAAGCAAGGAACTAGCATGTCAAAAATGTAGAATTCTAACAATAATAAATCAGGACCTCTACAACAATGACCACGAAAGAATTTCTTGTCCAAATTGGTTGGCCTAAACCAATCCCAAAGCTTCTCAAGAAATATATTCCACGTCAACTCTTGTTGTTCTTTTAGGCAAAAATGCCATAATCGCTGCCACCACCAGTTGGCCTTTTCTTCCAAATGGAAAGACACCATGTTAATTCTATCAATACCTTGGAATGAAAATAATTTATCTACCATGGAGAACCACTTTGTTGGGTCGCCATCAACAAATCGAGTTAACTCCATTTTTGCCAATTTGGAAAACACAAGTTGTTGTTTCCCGTGAGTTCGGG
The DNA here is from genome assembly GCA_947685225.1 of Garcia nutans. Classification (NCBI taxonomy): domain Eukaryota; kingdom Viridiplantae; phylum Streptophyta; class Magnoliopsida; order Malpighiales; family Euphorbiaceae; genus Garcia; species Garcia nutans. Next base: position 58,912,387 of record CANTUV010000008.1, read on the forward strand.
TATGAGAGGCTTCTCCTGAAATTTGATTGAGTGATGTTGAAGGATGGGTTGGTGTTTGGGTAGGAGTCCGATCGGCTAGGTGTGCAAGGGTAGGATTAGAGGATTCCTGTCGAGAAAGAATTGAGGAAGTCATTTTGGTTACTGCTTCCTTCAATTGTTTCAGTTCATCATTTAGTCTGGTTTCCATACGCGCTACAATGTTTTGGAGCATTCCAAAACCATATTCCAAAAGCTCAATGCGCTCTTCGTCGGTTGCCATGCTCTGATACCAATGTTAGGTCCCAATCAGAGTGAGAGATAAATATTCTGCTTAGGGTGAGAATAAAACCACAGAAATTCTTTTAGGGTGAGAATTGAACCACAAATTTTAATAATCTTCTACTCCTTTATTCAATTCATTCAAGCCATTTAAATACAAGAAAATACAATTGTTAACTAACAACTACAGTACTGCTCCTTATTTTTTGCAACCCACTAGCCCTATTCTATAGCTACTAAGATAATGGAAATTCAACAGCTAACTAGTTCCTATTCTTAAGCAAACAAATAAAGACTAATAATTTGACAAAGCTAACTAAATTTTACTACCAATGGAAAGGTGCAACAGCCCATGAATTTAGGTTCTTTATAGGCCATGGTTTGACCAACGTGGCCTATCAAACGCCCATTCATTATTAAATTACCAACGCAATAAGCATGTAGATTTCTGTACTGCTACATTGTTTGCAGCATCAAAACTTGACCAAATACCTTGAGTAGGTCACAAAAGGAAGTAGGAAAGCAAACTGAAAGCATGAATATCAAAAATATAGATGACTCTGCAAAAATGGGAAGATAAAACACTTAATCAGATGTAATCCTTGGATTTATAATTATATATCACTTGCATAGAATAACATATAAAAAGTCAATTCATATATTCACATTTTACTCAAGTATAGGCTAAAAAAATTATTAAATTTACTATACTTTTTATATACAGAAGCATCCCGATCCAAATGACTAAGAGTATCAGCCAAAATGGAAACCTGCAAATTAAATTGAAAAGATCACTGCAGAGAATTATCATATTAGAACATAGTAAAAAATTTTGTAACATCACAGTGAGCCGACTTGAGGAACATAAATGGAAACAAAGGAGGAACCACTACAAAAAGTAAAAGAAAGTTCAGAATAAGAAGATGAAATTCCCATGATTTAAGTGGTAATCGATTTTCCAAAAGTCAAACAAAGAATAAAAAAAAATGAAAATTAGAAAAGAAAAGACAATAAGATAGAAACCAGTAAACAGATCAAACAACTTATACTCAAGTTGTAATCATGAAACAACCAATTTTATAATATTTTTACTAGACATAACCATGATTTAGCCTTCTCCATGAGTAAGAGTTAGGTTGTAAATACAAGCAATTATCACAACAAGATTATTCCTGAGTCAATATCAATTTGAATGGGATTTTCCTATTAAGAGAATGCAATGTCAATTAACGAATTATGTTTTAGGGAGTCCTTTTTCTTGTTTAGTGCTTCAATGCTCACAGAAGCACGTCTAGTTCAAGCTACTATGCCAAGTCATGGGCTTGAATAGAATAATTGAGTGAATACTCACTTTTTCTCCTTCTCCTTCTCAGATTATTTTGCTGCCTCCCTACTCCTGTTCTCTTTCCCCTGCTACTCTTTTCTTTTCTCATTCTCTTTTGCTGTTTTGTGTTGCATTACTACGGGAACAAAATCAAGCATTTGAGCCAACCTGTGTGACTTTTTTCGTTTTTCCTATTGCTTTATATAGCTTTTAGCCATGACAGGAAGCTAGACGAACTTAGGATTTTGCAACTTGAAATCATGCTTCATCAACATTCAGTGTTGCACTATAAATTAAAGATAGATAATTTTTAAATTTAGTGCAATCTGTATCCATTAAATTGAATTTCAGCTAGAACAAACTTCAGATGATCAATGTGTCCCAACGTCTGATTTTTAAATACAACACTAGCTTCTTGAAACATCTTTTGAAAAATTATAAGCAGGTTAAAGGTTCTGAACTCCAAATGAGGTTCAAGGCTAGATGGGCAAATGGGATCTTGCTAACTAGTAAAAAATTAAAAGGAAATTCAAAGAGGAAGCAAACATTATTTCTATCAAATAAAGTTAATAACATGTGAAAGACACCAGCACTTGCTATGTTTATTATTGGGTATCCAACTTCAACATTTACACCTATTACTATCATAGTGCAACCACTGGATTATCCTGCAACTAGAATAACTTTTTAATTATACTCCCAAATTTCAGCCATCTCACAAATGTCGTGACCAATAACAGAACCAATATCACTTCAATAATTTATTCCTCTCAAAAACATGAATACCAGCCACTGGCCAATTGAGTATGTAAATCCTCATCAAGCTTTGCAATAAGTAATAATGAAATAAAATTAAAAAAAAAAAAAAAAAAACCTGCACAGTCTTAAATACCTTCTCACAGCTATCATTTCCAACAACTTGGATTTGCAGTCCAACACAAGCAGCTTCAGAGGCAAGAGGAATCTCCTCGTAATTCAGAAATTGTATTGCACCAGGATCATAACGATATAACCCAAAATCATGGACCAATGGAAAAGTCAAAAAGCGTATGGATACAAACATATCATACTGATATATGCAACAAAGTTTAGCTGATTATGCATGTATACTCTATGCAAGTCAGAATTGGGGAGGAAAGACAAAGAGAAAAATGCTTCGTGGGCTGGGGATGCTTAACTGTGAGTACTACAGAGATCGTCCATGATATTTAGACTTGGTATAACAATCCTCCATTATAACCCCCTCAATAATAAGTGAAACAAAGGAATACATAGTCGATAATCCCCATTTTATGACAGAAATACTTGCACACATATAAAGATCACGTAAAGAGCTATGAGCAAAAGGAAATTGTATGCAAATATGAGAGAAACAATAACATAAGATATCAAGCAACTGATTTTTTTATGTTGGTTGAATAAAATGTTTAGAATGCTTCATCATCAGGATAACTATGGTTTTATACTTGGGTTTTAAACTCCTAATCCTTTTCTAAACCCTGGAAAAGATTTGCTTTTTTACTGCATCCTTTGCTTGCTTTACTCCTCACACAAGAAAAACCTGAACATAAGAATTATCATTATTTTTCTTTCTGAATCTCTACATTAATTGATTCAAAGCATACCTGTATTTGTCTCTATTCTCTATTACTTAATTTCTTCCAAAGTACATTTCCAAGAACCAATTTCACTTTATACTTCCTATCCGCTTAATTTTATTTTTCTTTCACCAAAAACAATAAAATTCAAAAAAAAAATTGTACAATTATTTGCAAAAGGCAAATGAAAACAAAAAGGGCCAACTCACTGGATCCCTGTATATAGGATATACAGGAATTTATTCATGATTTACAAATATAGCCTGTGCAACTACTGGGTCTACAACCAAAAGAATAAATATAGATGTAAAAATAATAAGAAGAAGATCAACAGATTAGGTTTTAGATTTTTGAGGAAAATACAGATTAGTGTTTTTGAAAAACACGCGCGTAGACGCTCTCAAAACAGAAGGTACCAAAAAATTAAATTATTGATTACTTGAAAAAACTGAAAACGGAAAGTAAAATGAGCATAAACTCAAAGCAACATTGTTAGAAGAGTACAAAGTAAACACTATATAGTTTTTACATCTAGTCATGTTGCGGCTAATAAAGGGTGTCCATGTATCTGTAGGAGTAAAAGATTTGAATCTCAATGGTAGAGGTGCAAGGAAAGCACAGGTCATTTCATCTGTGCATTTCATGATGAAAATGGGGTAATTCATTTGAATGCAATCATACATTATGCATGTGTATTTATTTCTAAGAATGAACCGCCCGATGAATGAATGAGAAAGGAAAAGCTTTCCAAAACTCAACCGAGGAACGACTGTGAGTCTATGACGAGAGATGAATACAAGAGGATGAGTTCACAATCAATGAAACATGGCTAAGGCAAAACGTAGCTAGAGGCTAAACCATGTTTATTTATGAATTTGTGGTGAAAATTATGCAATAAATTTGGTCAGGTTACAATGTCTTGCTAATAATTATATCAAGTTCAGTTCAGGGCAAACCAGAGCTTGACAAGAATGTGAATATTGCTGCTAAAGAATGCATATGATGGTCTTGATTCATACTGCAAGATATAATGAATGGCTCAAATAGTAATGCTTTGTTTTTTTTTTTTGAGGAAAAATGCTAGATATCATTCATATTCAGAAGAAATAATATGAGAAATACAAGGTGGAGGACATAGTGTCCAGACCACAGGCTCAGTATGAATGGTACAAGCTCTAGCCAAGTGATGAGCTGCCTCATTCGCTGAACGTCTAGCAAAAATAACAGAGATCCCCGCCATCAAGGCAATGAGGGATTTACAATCACCAATAAGAATACCAAAAGGAGAGTTGTCATTATAGTCTTTGTTGTTTAAGGCCTGCACACAAAGGAGGGAGTCGGATTCAACAAGAACATTTGTCCATTCCTCACCTTTAATCCAAGATAATGCTTCCCTAATGGCCATAGCCTCGATCTCTTGCGGTTGAAAACAGCCATAGAAGGAATTCTGAAAAGAAGCAACAAATTCTCCTTTACTTTGACGAGCAACACAACCAACACCTGCAAAATTAGTAAAACTTGCTCCATCCACATTGATCTTAAGTGAGCCCTCTGGTGGAGATTTCCAAGAATAGGCAGTAGAAGCAGTTGGAATATGAAATGGCTGAAGATTAGAGGATTGCAAGGACAATTGAAAGCCAGATACTGGAATATCTTGAGCATCTTCCCAGTCTTTCAAAACAGCTGTAGCCCTATTTTTTACTTGCCAATGGTCTTGAATTTTCCTCTTCCACACCCACTGATTCCTGGACTCCCATATCGACCATAAAAACATTATGAAATTCACCGCATCGTCTCCTTCAGCCCGGCCGAAGACCTCCCAAAACCAATCCAAAAATTGAGGAGAAGAAGCAGATCGATAACCTACACTGGAGACATACCAGCATCTTCTCGCAAAAGGACATTCCACGAAAAGATGAATTAAAGTCTCATCTGAGTTCCCACAAAAATAGCAACTATTAAAAATAGGAATATTCCGGTGTTGAAGAGCAGTAACTGTAGGGACAGCATTAGAGCATAACTGCCAAGCAAAATTCAAACATTTTGGGGGAGCTTTCACCTTCCAAAGCTTGCGCCAGAGAGGAGCATAAATAGAAAGATGAGAACCGGCAGGGACATCAGTCAAGAGGCGATAAGCACTGCGAACAGTATAGAAACCTTTTTTATCAGGGAACCAAGCCCAACAATCTTCAATTCTTCGTCTACTTAAGGGGATTTTCATTATTGCTTCCAAATCTGAAGCGACAAAAACCGAAAGAATCAAAGGATAACTCCACATACCCTCATGAATTAAGTCTGAAACCGTATCAAGAGTAGAATTAGTAGGTTTAGGAGTATCAACTTTGAAATTAGATTTCGAATAAATCCACTGCTCCTCCCATATGCTTACAGACTGACCATTGCCAATACGTTTAGTAGCACCCTTCCTAATGAGAGACTGGCAGTCATGCAAGCTTCGCCATATATAACTCTGGTTATTTCCCAAAGAAGCAGACAGGAAATCTGAATCCGGAAAATATTTAGTCTTAATCAGTCTCGAAACTAAAGAATCCGGAGAGATAATGAGATTCCATGCTTGCTTACCCACCATGGCAATATTGAACTCATGGAGCTTCTTAAAACCAAGACCACCAAAAGCTTTAGGGCAACTCATTCTATCCCAGCTAACCCAGTTCATAGCTTTCGTATTGTTCTTACCCTTACTCCACCAATAATTACCCATGAGCTGGTGAAGCTCACGACAAAAGGTCTTTGGCAATACAAACAGATTCATTACATAAATAGGAAGGGCCTGTAATACGGTTTTAAGCAAAACTTCTTTACCCGATTTCGACAAAAATCTGCGCTTCCAGGATTGCAATTTACTTCTGACTTTCTCTTTAAGGAAGGAGAAAACCTCACGTTTATTGAGACCAACACGGGTAGGAAGACCTAAATAATTCCCCAAGTCTGGTTTCTCTTCAATACCCAGATTACTGCAAATTTGCCGGCGACAATCGAGATCCACATTCTTTGAAAAACATATGGAAGATTTGTTAAGGTTGATGTGCTGTCCCGAAGCTTGAGCATAGACTTGAATCACTTGATGTACCATCAATGATTCTTCCAAATCGGCTTTAAAAATCAATAGACTATCGCTGCAAAGAACAGATGATGAATAGAGGGAGCATCCTTCACAATAGAACATCCATGCCAAAGAGAAGAATCAACTTTAGATTGAATGAGTCGAGAGAAACCCTCCGCACAAAGAATGAATAAGTACGGTGATAAGGGATCACCTTGGCGGATACCGCGAGAAGGGACAATGGGACCCAGGTGCTCACCATCTCGAACAATCCAATACGGAACTGAGGAGATACAGTTCATAATAAGAACCACCCACGACATATGAAAACCCATCTTAATTAAAATAGCCTTAATATATGACCATTCCAGACGGTCATAAGCTTTCGATATATCCATTTTGAGAGCAGAAAAACCATTTTTCCCCCTACGTTTATTGGCAAAGAAGTGCATCAACTCAAAGGCAATGATGCTATTATCCTGAATGTGACGGCCTGCAATGAAAGCATTCTGGGATGGGGATATGATCTGATGTAGAATCTGCTTAAGACGAGAGGCAACAGCTTTACTAAGGATCTTATATAGTACCTGACATAGAGCAATAGGCCGTAGGTCTCCCATGCATTCAGGCTTATCTTTCTTTGGAATAAGAACTAGTAGAGTGGCATTAAGGTCCGATGGAAAACTGCGCTGCTCCAAGAATTGAATACAAGCAGAAGTTATAGCAGGGCCAATAACAGGCCAGTGATGCTGAAAGAAAGCTGGATTAAACCCGTCAATACCAGGGGATTTCTCAGGTCTCATGCTAAAGAGAGCAGCCTTGATCTCTTCAGACGAGTATGGTGCAAGTAAAAAGTTATTCATCTCAACCGAAATGCATGAAGGAACAACATCCATAATAGCTTCCACTGAGCCCGGTGTAGCTGCAAACATATCAGAGAAATATTCCAAAAAGAGTAATGCTTTTTTAAATAAAGAGTAATGCTTTGTTCATAATACAAGTAACGGTATTTTTTTTTATTATTTTTTTTTGAACCGAGACAAGTAACGGTAATTTGTTCAAACCTTAAGCAACCGTATTTAAAAAAAAAATTCGATTTATTAAGGGAATAAGGGTAAATATAAGGACAAAAAGGTAACTTGATTTTGATCTCATAAAATATTAATAATAAATGCAGAATACCGGGCTTGACAACATGGCGATTGGTGAGCCAGGTGAGGTGAATGATGGATGCCTGATGAAGTAAGGAATAGACGGCAAAAGTAAGGATGTGCGGTTTTTAGGTTAAAACTGAGAAAATGTTCTATTTATATAGGATCCAATATAATGTATGGATCAAGTATAACCCATCAAATAACCCATAACCCATCAAATACAGTACACGTGTATGTACAGCAGCCACTATAAATACTTGTACATGAGGATTTGTCTTTTAATTCTGAAAAGATATTTTCCAAATTTCCTTTTCTGTTCATGGTATCAGAGCGGGAAACCTGAAATCAGATCTGATTTTTTGAATCTGAGAAGAAAACTGATCACAATCAATGGCAGAAAACATAACTAACAATTCACAAACTGAAGATCAAGATTCAGATACTTACAAGGTAGCTGGATCTGACAATTCAACAACAAAACTGGTTAGTATTTGCCTTACTGAGAGAAACTACCTTTCTTGGAGTAGATCTATGATGATAGCTTTGAAAGCTAGGGAGAAATTTGGATTTGTTAATGGTGAGGAAGAAAAACCGAGCCAAAATCCTGCAAAATTGAAAAAATGGATGAAAATTGATAATATGGTTACATCCTGGATCCTTAATTCAATTTCACCTGAGATATCTGATGCATTCCTCTATACAAACAGCTCTAAGGAGCTATGGGAGGAGCTGGCTACTAGATTTGGCCAGGCAAACGGACCTCTGATTTATCAGATCCGTAAGGAAATATCTAGCATCAGTCAAGGAAATAGTTCATTGGTACTGTATTATACCAAGCTCAAAAGGCTTTGGGATGAACTAAATGTTTTGAAACCCTTACCTGTGTGTAATTGTGGTGCTCTTGAAAGATGCATTTGTAATGCAGCTAGGGCAGCATCTGTAATGGAAAGTGAACACAGGTTAATGCAATTTTTACTTGGATTAAATGATTCATATGATAATGTGAAGAATCAAATACTTCTTATGGATCCATTACCTAGTGCTAGCAAAGCATGTTCTATGGTGCAAACTGTAGAAAAACAGAGGGAGATTCACATAGCCTTGCATGATTTAAGTGAGCAACCAGCTGCAATGTATGTGAACAAACAAGGAGACAGTAATCAGCAAATTTACAACAAGAAGGGCAAAGACAAGGTAAATCAGTATTGTACTCATTGCAAGATAAATGGACACACCAGAGAAGGCTGCTTCAAACTGATTGGCTATCCAGACTGGTTCAAGAACCTGAAAAAGAAGAAGTATCAGGCAAACAGTAGCACATTCAGTCATGATGATGATGAAGGAGAAGAAATTTCAGGTGGAGGTGCTACTAACCAGTTAGTCATTAGTGAGAGCATTGCCAGAATGATACAACAAGAAGTCAGCAGAGCAATAAAAGGCAAAATGACTAGTGAGGATCCACTTACAGATTCTACAGCAGCTAATGCAATGGCATTTGCAGGTATGTTATCCTTCTTATGTCATAATAGCATTGATTTAAATGACAAAGGCACATGGATTGTTGACAGTGGTGCCACTCACCATATTACTCATCTTAAACACATTTTTGACTATATCATACCTCTAAATAGACCAAGACATGTTAACCTTCCAGATAACACATTTAGACTTGTGACACATGTTGGAAATGTTACCTTAAATGCAAACATGACCTTGAAGAATGTATTATACTTGCCATCATTTAATTGCAACCTGATCTCAGCTAGCACATTGGCCAAACAGGATCGGATTTCAATACAAACCTTACCAGATAATTGTGTGATGCAGGATTTAGTAACTAATGAGTATGTGGCAGTGGGAAAGGAGCATGGTGGACTTTACTACTTAGACAAGTGCAGTTTTATTCAAAGTAATTGTGCCAAAGTACATGTATGTAAAAGTGGTCATAATGATCATGTTTGTAATCTGTGGCATGCAAGATTATGCCATATTGCAGAAAATAGACAGAACCATGTACTGAACTTACTAAACATAAATAAAGGCACTGTGAACTGTCATGTCTGTCCTCAAGCCAAACAGCAAAGATTAAGATTTGATCTTAGCTCAAAAAGGGCCGAAGACATTTTTGATATGGTGCATGTGGATTTGTGGGGTCCCTATCATGTTAAGTCCATCACTGGTGCATGTTATATGTTGACAATTGTAGATGATTATAGTAGATATACATGGACTTACATGTTAAGCAATAAACAGCAAGTAGTTGGTACAATTCAACAGTTTACAACACTAGTTGAAAACCAATTTTCTAAAACCATTAAAACCTTTAGAACAGACAATGGAACAGAATTTGTCAATCAACAACTCAACAATTTCTTTCATACCAAAGGAATCATACATCAAAATTCTTGTTCATATACCCCACAACAAAATGGGAGGGTAGAAAAAAAACATAAAGATTTACTAAACATAGGAAGAGCATTATTGATTCAAAGCTCTCTTCCACAATATTTTTGGTCAGAATTGCTACTGACAGCAACTTACCTTATAAACAGGGTTCCATCTGAACACCTGAAATGGAAAACTCCATATGAGTTACTCCATCAAACCCTACCAGACTTAAAACATTTAAGACTCATAGGATGTTTGTGTTTTACTACAAACATAAGACCTGATAAGAGGAAATTTGATGCAAGGGCATCACCAACAGTATTACTTGGCTATGCAACACAGAATAAAGGGTACAAGGTATATGGTCTTGACACCAAGAAGATATATGTTTCAAGGGATGTGGTCTTTAAAGAGAATTTCTTCCCTTTCCAGCATACACCAACAGGAAAATTACCCAATTTTTCACTTCCCACATGTGTACTAGATGATGACAGTATACTTGAACCATCCATAAATCATGATCATGCCCAACAACCATCACCTATTACCAACCCTATACCTAACCTTTACCCACCAACTGAACCACATATATCAGATTCACCAATACCAAATGAACCAGACCAAAACAATGAACAACATTTACAAATAGACCAACATCATGAACCTGTTTTGAATGTAAGGAGAAGCACAAGACAAAGAAATACACCAGTTTGGTTAACAGATTATGTCACAAATGTTTCTGCATCCAATACACAACTCAGTATACCAAACAATACCCAAGTATACCTCACCAATGTCAATAAAATACATGAGCCTAGTTCTTTTAAACATGCTATAAATGACATAAAATGGATAACAGCTATGCAAAAAGAATTGCAAGCCCTGGAGGACAACCAGACTTGGACTATTACTAAACTACCAGCTGGAAAGAAGGCTATTGGGTCCAAGTGGGTTTACAGGGTTAAATATAAACCTGATGGTACAGTTGACAGGTATAAAGCTAGACTCGTGGCTAAAGGATATAACCAGAGGTTGGGGTTGGACTACAATGACAGTTTTTCACCTGTAGCCAAGTTGGTTACTGTAAGAATTCTGCTGGCCTTAGTGGCTAAACATGGGTGGCATCTACATCAGCTAGATATCAATAATGCTTACCTCCATGGGCATTTAAATGAAGAAGTCTATATGAAGATACCTGAAGGGTGCACTAAAGGTCAGAAAGGTCAAGTTTGTAAGTTACATAAGTCTCTCTACGGGCTTAAGCAAGCTGGCAGAATGTGGAACCAGGAGCTGACTCAAACATTAACAGAAATGGGATTCAAACAGTCACTTAGTGATCACTGTTTATTTACTCGAGGTACATGAGACACTTTCATTGTTTTGATAGTGTATGTCGATGATATATTACTTGCAGCTGCAAACTTACAGATAATCAACAAAGTTAAACAGTAATTGGATCGAAAATTCACAATTAAAGACTTACAAGAGGCAAAATACTTCCTTGGTCTTGAAATAATCAGAACACCAGAAGGTATATATCTCTCCCAACAGAAGTTTGTCACAAATCTGATACAAGATGCCAGCTTGCAACATTCACACAGTAAATCAACTCCTTTACCACAAGGGTTGAAGATCTTACCTGATATGGGTACTGTTTTACTTGATCCAGAAGCCTACAGAAGAATCATCGGCCGATTGTTGTATCTTGGATTTACACGCCCAGACATCACTTATTCGGTTCAACAACTATCTCAGTTTATGCATGAACCAAAGCAAGGTCACCTACGAGCAGCAATACATCTGCTCAAATACTTACATGGTACTAAAGATCACGCCTTGTTTTTCCCACATGATACAGATCTTCAGCTCTTTGCTTATTGTGACGCCGACTGGGCGGCCTGTGTCACTACACGCCGTTCTCTGACTGGTTATTGTGTTTTTCTCGGCCAGTCACTTGTTTCCTGGAAAACAAAAAAACAAAATATTGTTAGTCGAAGCTCTGCTGAAGCCGAATACCGAAGTATGGCAAACACAGTATGCGAGTTGTTGTGGTTAACAGATATATTGAAAGACTTTCAGATCAAGATTCAAAGACCCATACCTTTGAAGTGTGACAATCAAGCTGCTCTTCACATCGCAGCCAACCCTGTGTTTCACGAGCGAACTAAACATGTTGATATTGATTGTCACGTGGTTCGTCAACAGATTCAAAATGGGTTGATCTCCACTTCACACATCCGCACAGTTCATCAACTGGCGGATCTGTTTACCAAAACACTTTCTATAAACAGATTTCATGAGCTTAAGACCAAACTCGGGCTCGTTCAAACTCGCTTCCAGTTTGAGGGGGGGGGGTGATGAAGTAAGGAATAGACAGCAGAAGTAAGGATGTGCGGTTTTTAGGTTAAAACTGAGAAAATGTTCTATTTATATAGGATCCAATATAATGTATGGATCAAGTATAACCCATCAAATAACCCATAACCCATCAAATACAGTACACGTGTATGTACAGCAGCCACTATAAATACTTGTACATGAGGATTTGTCTTTTAATTCTGAAAAGATATTTTCCAAATTTCCTTTTCTGTTCAATGCCACATTGTTTATCGACGATGAATCCGGCGGCAGCGCCTGAAGAAGGAAGTTTGGTGTCAAAAGCGTGAGTTCCAGTTGTACGGAGCACTACAACGACCTGAACCATTTTACTGACAGTTTCTCTCCAATCGGCGGCAAGCTCCGGCATCTCTCAAAACGACGGCAGCTCATCGTCTTTGCACAGATCTTTCTGCTCTTCTTTACTCGATTCTATCCTCAAAAACTCCATTTCCGATTCCATTTTTGCGTCTGAGAATTGAGAAAATGAATATAATTGATTTTGGATTTTTGAAGTAATTTTTCTTCATTTATGAGTACTATTTGTAATTCTGGATTTTGTAGTTTGTATTTGTCGTCGCCAATCTGTTGAATAAGAAATTGTTAATTGCGAAGACTTCCGAGTCAAAACTAACCAATTAGGTTTTGTTTTTATTGGAAAATAATTACAAAAGGAAAAATGATTTTTTTTAATAAAATTTATCTTTAATTGTTTTATAGTCTCTCAATTTTTGTTTATTTTCAAATTAATGAATCGTTTAGGATTAAATATAATATATAAATTATAAATTTCAAATTTTTCTTAAATTAATAATTATTTAAACTTTAGTAAAAATATAGAATTTATTAAAAATATATAAAAAATCAAATAAATTTTTATAAATACATCAATTCGGTTATGTTATAATACTAATTATCAACATTTGATAATCCAAATATTTATTTTTTACTAACTGAATTAAATTGATTATTTTAAATATTCAAATTTTATTGTTGTGATTCAATTTTTTAATTATAATCATTTTTATAAAGAGAAAAAAACAGATGCAACATATAAATAATTAATGCTAAAAACTTAATTTATAAATTGGTTTGTATAAAATAGTCACATTTAAAAAATTTTGCAATTAATTTGACCACAATCTTTTATTTATAAAAAATTATTTATAAAAATATGTATAAAATATTAATTGCAATTTCGTTTTAATGTCGTATTTTTTTTAACTTGTATAAAATTTTGTTTAGGGAAGGCTTATATAATATATTAAAAATAAAAGGTGAATATGATAATAAATAAAAACTATTCTCAACATTTATTTACCATATTGATTTTAATAATTAATATTTTTTCTTCCCAATTTATTTTTTGTATCATCTGTTTCAAAATTTAAGACACATTATATTTTTAAATGTTAGTTTTACATAAAAAAAAATTATATTATTCGTTATTAATCCGTATGAACAATAAATGTGTTAGCATCAAAGGGCAAGGATAATTTAAAAATATTAACTAATTTTTAAATATGCTTGAGACAGAAAAGAGTGGAGAGAATTATTTTTTTTTATTGTTTTTTTGAGATGATTATTTTTTTACTGTTAGTATTTATATTTTTGTTTTCATCGTAGTTTGCGCAATTTTTGTTCCCTTTGGTTTTTTCTTTGTATTTTTTTTATATATTTTTTTGCTCTTTTTATTTTTTTTACAAATTCAATTATAGAGTATGTGATTAAAGTTTGTCCTTTTTCATTTTTTATTTCTTTAGTTATTTAATAATTTTATTTTATTTATTATTTATAATATTAAGAAAATAAAGATTAATTCCTAATTTAGCTACTCTATTACTGGCATCAAATCCCTATAAATTAGGTTACATAATTGTACAAGATTTAGTTTCTTTTCTTGTATTTGTTTTCTGTTTATATATAATCTTCTGTACTATTACAATATCAATATAGTAAAAAATTCATTCTAAAACCTATTCTATTTGCCAACATGGTATCAGAGCCTCAATATCAACCATTTAGGCTGCACAATTAGGCTTCATCAGTTACCAGTTTTATTTTTTCTCGACCATGTCTGGCGAGGAAAGCAGTAGCTTCATCAGCCCAACACCTTTAGTTTCCCAGAACCTAAAAACACAGAATACACAAATAATGTCAGTTAACCAGCCAGTTAATCTCTCAGTCAAACTAGACGAAACAAACTTTTCAATATGGTCAAGAATGATGAAAATGGCAATAGGTAGTCGTGGATTGCTAAGCCATCTTTCCAGTGTATCTAAAATTCCTGCAAAAAAATACAGAAGAATATGAGCAATGGGAACAGAGAGATTTACAGGTCTGTACATGGATGATAGACAATATGCATCCAGATTTGGTTGGTAATTATATCGAATATCCCACAGCAAGGGATATGTGGGAAGGTATAGCAACAACATACAGCTCAGGTAAGGAGGGATTACAGATTTATGATCTACTGGTTAAAGCGTCCAGTCTGAAAAGAGGAACAAACTCAGTAGAATCATTCTACAGTAAATTACAGAGAATTTGGAGGGAGATAGAGATTCGACAGCCGAATCCAATGAAGTGTTCTGAAGATATCAATACCTACAATCGCCTCAGATCAGAATCAAAGTTATTTCATTTTCTGGCAGGAGTAGGAGATGAATTTGATAGGGAAAAGAGAGACTTATTAAGAGAAGATCCACTGCCAACCATTGAAAAGGCATTTGCTCAAATCAAGAAGGAACGAGATAGAAGACAGATTATGGCTTCATCATCGGCAATTGAGTAACCATCATCGGAACTCTCCTCAGGCCTAGGTTCGGGATTGACCCAGAAGGCTCAGATCGAAAGTGTAGCACAGGGATACGCCACCAAGCCGATCTCAGAACGTGTTCAGAGATCCTCACAGACCGGCGGCGGCGGAGGCTTCGTAGATCGCTCAAAACTCAAGTGTAGTCACTGTGGGCGAACGAAGCACACGAAGGAGAACTGTTATGAGCTAATCGGTTTTCCAGAAGGTTGGACAAGCAAAAGGCAAAACAAAAATCAGAAGGGAGGAGGAACAGCAGCCATGATCGCTAGTGAAGATAACCAGCACGAGCAGCGAAGAGAAACAGAAATGGGTCGAGCGGCGGTTATGAGAGAAAGTGGTGGAGGTAAAGTAGGGTTTTTTGAAACCCAAATATCCACTAACTCTGTTTTTGATGCACTGAACAGGAACTTAGAAGGCCCTATTGGAGAAGTTCCAACTAGTCCTTGCTTGATTAATAATCCAGAAATTGGTCCTCAAAATTTCAAGTGTAGTTCAGTTGTTCCTGAAAATTGCAATCAGGCCCCTGGAGTTGCCAACATGATACAAAAACAAGGGGATAGTACTAATGAATGGTTACTTGACTCAGGAGCTACAGATACTTTAACCAATAATAAAGAAGACTTAATCACAAATTCTGTACCTAAAAAAAAATTCTATACAGTCTGCAAATGGGGAATTATCCCCAGTTCGAGGAGCAGGGATTATTAAAATTACTCCAGACATTAGTTTAAAAAATTGTCTCTACGTTCCAGATCTGTCCTGTAAACTACTGTCAGTCAGTCATGTTACTAAAGAACTCAATTGCACTGTACTAATGTTTCCATCATTTTGTCTTTTACAGGATATCCAATCGGGGAAAGTGATTGGACGTGGCACTGAGCGTGGGGGACTCTACTATGTAGATGACGTGGTTCAACAAGGAACTGTTACACTGGCTCGCGGATCTACTGAATGGAAGCAATGGTTGTGGCATAGGCGGTTAGGACATCCATCTCTATGATATCTTAAGGTTTTATTTCCTAGTCTTTTTTCCAGTAGTAGTCAAATAAATTGTGAGACTTGCTTATTGTCTAAAAGTCATAAACAGACTTATAAACCCAGTAGTACTAGAACTGAGAACATTTTTTCTCTTATACATTCTGATGTGTGGGGTCCAGCTCCTCAGTCTGGATTTGATTTATGTCATTTTGGTTATAAGTATTTTGTGCTTTTCATTGATGATTACTCTCGTGCTACTTGGGTATATTTTTTGAAAAATAAGTCAGAAGTTGCTAGTCGATTTGTTGAATTTTATACCATGATACAAACTCAGTTTCAAAGGAAAATTCAAATTCTTCGATCAGATAATGGGGGGGGAGTATGTTAATTCTACTCTTAGGGAGTTTTTTCAAAAAAAGGGAATTGTGCACCACACTTCTTGCCCCCATACTCCTCAACAGAATGGCGTAGCAGAAAGAAAGAATAGGTTAATTCTGGAAATGATTAGAGCAATGCTTATAGAGTCTAGAACCCCTGTGTTTCTGTGGCCAGAAGCTGTTGCTACCTCTGTATACCTTATTAATAGGCTTCCCACAAAAATTCTAAACCTTCAGACTCCTTTAAAGTTTTTTGCTAGTCAGCATAGTATTCCTCCTGTCTTGAATCTTGAACCACGGATATTTGGATGTTCTGTCTTTGTCCATATTCCCAAAACTGAGAGGAATAAATTTCAGGCCTGCTCAATTAAGTGTGTTTTTGTGGGATATGGTAGAAACCAGAAAGGATATAGATGTTATCATCCTACCAGTAGTAAGATTTATACATCTATGGATTGTGATTTCCTAGAATCTGAATTCTTTTATTCCACCCAACTCAGTAGTCAGGGGGGAGAGTACAGTTGACTCCTTAAGTTGGTTGTCTGATCGTCATGTTGTACCTCTTGCCACTTCTGTTCTTCCTAATGAAGGTCCAAAAGAGTCAGTACGTGATTCCACCGAACAACTCTCTACATCAGGACAGAGTTCAACATTGCCAGAGCCTATTCCCTTGGATAATCCTGAGGTAAATGGTAGTACAGATTCTAATGACTGTAATGTTGAAAATGTGAGTAGTGCAGGGGAAGAAGACAATCAAGAGAACCAATCTGTCAGATATGTTTTACCACCTAGAAGTACACGTGGTGTTCCACCCAGAAGGTATGAACCAGAATATGAACCAAACCGGTCCAGATATCCGGTTGTGAATATGACTAGTGGAAACCTATCTCAAAAAGCTCAAGTCTATGCAGCAGCTATCTACTCTGAAGATCTTCCTAAAACATCCGAAGAGGCAATGAGGCAAGAGGTATGGAAAGCTGCAATGGAAGAAGAAATGAGAGCGTTGGAGAAAAATGGTACTTGGGAGAAGTGTTACCTTCCTCCTAACAAAAGAACAGTGGGATGCAGATGGGTTTATGCTATAAAAAGGAAGTCAGATGGGACTATTGAAAGATACAAGGCAAGATTGGTTGCAAAGGGATATACACAGACCTATGGAGTGGATTATTCAGAGACATTCTCACCGGTTGCAAAGATAGATACTATCAGGGTTATCTTCTCTGTTGCTGTTACTAAAGATTGGCCTTTACTTCAGTTTGATGTTAAAAATGCATTCTTGCATGGGGAACTTAAAGAAGAAGTTTACATGATTCCTCCACCAGGTTTCTCAGACAATTTCCAGCCAGAAGAAGTTTGTCGACTGAAGAAAGCCTTGTATGGGTTGAAGCAATCCCCTAGAGCCTGGTTTGGAAGGTTTACTGTAGCAATGAAGAACTATGGTTATCAGCAAAGCAATTCTGATCACACCCTATTTATAAAGAAGAAGGGAGAATTAATTACATGTCTTATCATCTATGTAGATGATATGATAATTACGGGCAATGATCAGAAAGAAATAAAGGAACTCAGAGAAAATCTGTTTAAAGAATTTGAGATGAAGGATCTGGGTCAACTGAAATACTTTCTAAGAATTGAAGTCCTAAGGTCAAAGAAAGGGATCTTTATTTCTCAGAGAAAGTATATTCTAGATCTCCTCGCAGAAACAGGGATGATAGATTGTAAGCCAGTCAGCACTCCGATTATTGTAAACCATGGGTTGAAAGTAAGTGATGCTGCAGAGATAACAGATCAAAGGCAGTATCAACACTTGGTGGGAAAGCTTATCTACCTATCCCACACCAGACCTGATATTGCATATGCAGTAGGTGTGCTAAGTCAGTTCATGCATCATCCACAGATAGAACATCTGGAGGCAGCTTTGAGAGTAATTAAGTACTTAAAGGGAACTCCTGGAAGAGGAGTATTGTTCAAGAATAATGGTCATCTAGGCATTCATGCGTATACAGATGCAGATTGGGCGGGTAATCCAGTTGACAGAAAATCTACATCCGGATACTTCACCTTTGTTGGAGGAAATTTAGTGACCTGGAAGAGTAAGAAGCAGAAAGTTGTAGCTCTTTCCAGTGCTGAGGCTGAATTCAGAGGAATAGCAAGAGGACTCACTGAAGTTTTATGGTTGAGGAAACTTCTTGCTGAGATTAATGTTCCTGTTAACGAGGCATGTAGATTGATGTGTGACAACAAAGCTGCTATCAGCATTTCAGAGAATCCCGTTCAACATGATCGTACAAAACACGTGGAAGTTGATCGGCATTTCATTAAAGAGAAACTTGATGGCAATATTATTACTCTTCCATATGTAAGAACTGAGGATCAGCTGGCTGATATATTAACCAAAGCTATTAATGGTCGAGCATTCCAGGACATTATTTGCAAGTTGAAGGTGTGTGATCCCATAGTTCAACTTGAGGGGGAGTATTAAGGAAATAAAGATTAATTCCTAATTTAGCTACTCTATTACTGGCATCAAATCCCTATAGATTAGGTTACATAATTGTACAAGATTTAGTTTCTTTTCTTGTATTTGTTTTCTGTTTATATATAATCTTCTGTACTATTACAATATCAATATAGTAAAAAATTCATTCTAAAACCTATTCTATTTGCCAACATATAATATCTATTATGATGTCATTAGAACAAATAATATAATTTTTTAATATATCAATAAAATGGCAAAAAAGTTAAAAATATATATTATCTTAATCATTAATTATTTTTAGAATATCCATTATGTTTGTTTATAATATAATTTTAAAAAATATAAAATAAGTTCTTAAAAAACTAAAATAAGAACTAAAATAATTTTTAAACTAACAACTTACAAATCAATGTATGAGGCCTAAATAAAAGAAAAATTATATAATAAGAATTATAAAGTGTTGGATATTAATAAATATTATTCTATTACCCACATGATACAAAATAAAAAATATAAATAAATATAATATAATTTATATATAAATTAATAATAAATTCTATTGTAAAAAATATAAAACAAAATATTTATATTGATTTTTATGATAATTTTATTAGAACAATATTGGTGGATAAATATAATTTTTTTATTTTATAACTTGATACTTTTACTAATTAAAAAAATTGATACATATTTTTATTATAAAAAATCAAAAATTTTATAAAAAAATAAAATAAAAATTCAAATTGTTTCAAATAGAAAGAAATATATGAGTTAGAAGATTTATAATTAAATATTTATATTAAAATTATTAATACAAATATTATTATTACATAAATTATCAACAAAAATTAATTTTTTAGAAAAATTAAAAGTCATATTTTTCATTATTTAAATTTTAAAATTTCTAAAAATATATAAATTAATTACTATTATAAATAAATTATCAATTAAATAAATAAATAAATTACTTAAATGAATTATAGATGTATAATTAAGTTATTAGAAATGTCAAAAGTCACATATTTTACTATTTAAGTTTTAAAATTTTTAAAAATGTATAAATTAATTATTTTTATAAATTAATTATTTAATTTGTACTTAATTTATTATAAAGATTAATAGTCATATCTTTTGAAATTTTTCAAAACTTTAAAAAATTTATATAAATAAATTAACATTATTTAATTATATTAATATTTGATTAATCTATAAAAAATTAAAGGTTATAAATATAATTTATTTAATTAATATTATAAAATTATATTAGTGTGCAATTATTTAATAAAAATTAAAAGTCACAAACATAATTAATTATTAAATTTTAAATTTTATATAAATTATTAAAATTAAATAAAACTAATTAAAGGGAAAAAAGATAACATTATTTTAAAATATTGATGGTGTTTTACTGTCAAATCACTTTTTTCATTTTTGATTTTTATATATATAACTAGTAGTTGGTCAGCACGATATGCGGATGTAATTTTTTACTTGATCATAAATATAATTAATTTATACTAATATTTTTATCATAATAGTCAATAAATTAAATTAATAAATTAAAAAATCTTAAATAAAAAAATATATTAATAAATAATTAAAATTTAAAATTACATATTTAATAATAAACTCATTATAGATTAAATATAATAAATTAGACTACGAGAGAGAAAATTATTTACTATCGCATAGTATACTTAAAAACCCTAATAATATTAGTAAATTATGTTAAATTAATTTCTACCACTTAATATTTTTCTCACAGAAAAAAAAACTATATATTATACTTTAACAAAAATATAATAAATTATTGCTATCACAAAAAAAGTAAAAAAAAGTTAATTCAAACTAAAAAGTTAATTCAAAGTAACAACTAATATACATGTAATTTTTTTAAATATTTTTTATTTTTTATTTATGTATTTATTTTTAACAAATGACTTGTCTTGTCCTTATTTAATATAATAGTTTTTTTTTACTAATGAGCAATATTTTTACAACTAAACGAGACACCAATTCATATTAATTATTGAATCATGATTCAACTGAATTTATTCAAATTTAATTATAATAATATTATATAACATTTTAAATAATAATAAATAATATTTAATTATTTATTATTTTTTTTAAATTCATATCTTTTTAAATTATAATATTATCTTTTTAAATTCTTAACTTTTTAAATTATAATTTTTATAATAATAAATTATAAAATTATAATATATATTTTTTTATCCACTTACGTAGCAGCTATAAACATTTTATTTTCTAGTCATTTATCAGCTCTTGCACAGTAATAAAAATAGTAAAATATAAATAAATATAATAAATGAATGAATATAAATAATTTATATGTAAAATAACAATAAATTATTTTATAAAAAATATAAAATAAAATATTCATCTTAATTTTTATGATAATTTTATTAAAATGATATCGGTGAGCAAATATAATCTTTTTATTTTATCACTGACACTTTTACTAATTAAGAACAAAAAATATATATTTTTGCTATAAAAAATTATGAATTCTATAAAAATGGAAAAAAATTAAAAAAAAATTCAAGTAATTTTTTTAAATAAAGAAAAAAAATGAGTAGGAAAATTTATAATTATTAAATTTTTATTGAAAGTATTATTAATATAAATATTATTATTACATAAATTATCAATATATGATTAATTTGTTATGAATATTAAAAGTTATATATTTTATTATTTAATTTTTAAATTTCTAAAAATATATACTTCCTTTATCTCATTTTTATAGTCCATTAGTTATTTACACACATATTAATAAAATATAGTTAAGTTAGTTAAATTTGAATTTTTTTTCTAATATATCCTCATTAAATATAATATATTTTTTTAATAATTTTTAATGCTATTTGTAATTGTTGTAAAAATATATATATTAAATGAGAGTATAATAGTACAACAATGACTTTATTTATGTCAAGTGAACTATAATTTGAGACATCTAAAAATAATATAATGAACTATAAAAATAAAACGGAGAAAATATATAAATTAATCATTATTATAAATAAATTATTTAATTTATAATTAATTATTATTAAGATCAATAGTCATATACTTTTAAAAACTTTTTAAATTCTTAAAAAAACTATAAATCAATCAATATTATTTAATTATATTAATGTGTAATTAATTTATAAAAAATTAAAAGTCACAAATAATTTATATAATTATTTAATAAAAGATTAAAAATCACAAATATAATTTAATTATTAAATTTTAAATTTTATATAAATTATTAAAATTAAGTAATAATAGAAAGTATTAAATATTGAATCAATATTAAATTGAATGGTTTAAATTTTTTTTATCAAGAAGATAGAAAGAGAAATTAATATGAAATTGAGAAATTAAGAAATTATTATTATATTATAGTATTTTTAGAAATAAATGATATGACAATCTTAGAAGGATTCTCATTTTTTTTTGTTTTTATATATTTATATATAGATATAGATTTGAGGATAAAAGTATTAATTTTTAAATATTAGGGA
Source organism: Garcia nutans (assembly GCA_947685225.1). NCBI lineage: Eukaryota > Viridiplantae > Streptophyta > Magnoliopsida > Malpighiales > Euphorbiaceae > Garcia > Garcia nutans. Next base: position 58,934,740 of record CANTUV010000008.1, read on the forward strand.
TTGTTAATTAAGACAAATTTTAGAAGTATTACAGTAATTTAGAAGTCACATTACTCTGGGTGATCAATTGATTACTAATTAAATTTCTTAAATGTAAAAGTGTGTAACATCCTCCGACGAGAATGTTATTCGGTATATTGTTCGCGCTCCAATCAATTCTTAAAAACCTCTCTTCATAATTAAAATTTTTCAAATACTAATATAATCTACATATCACAACACTTATAGGTCCAATGTTTAAACAAATTTTCAATATCTCCAATATCAATCAGATAAACTTTATAAGTTCATCAAATCAAATAAATAAATAATATATTTCTTTCATGACACTCATTCACTAGAATCTCAAACTTCATTCTCTAAATACATATATTCTCTTATGTTTATAATTTTATACAATCTCTCAAGTAGCCAAACTGAAGTATCTATATACATACACTTTATAACTTATGAATACAATAAACAAAAGATCTTCATCTGTTCTAATCTTGCTCCAATGTCCTGATACATGCGTGTCACAAAACAATTCTAACACGCTAAGCAAAGCTTAGTGGTGCTTGTATACACATATTTATCACTTAATATTAAAGAAATATACTTATGAAAGTATAGTAATAACACTTAGTTTTAAGAAATATTTCAATATATGAAATAATTTCAGTATCAAATCCACATACCATGTTGATTACACAAAATAATAATTATCCCTGTATAAAAGTTATCATATAATACAATACTTTCGGTATTGTCTCTTGTCTCATTGAGAAGCAGTTTATGTAAGACTTGTTTTCTTATTTGATAACATTGTTCACAATACTCTTATTTTGTTTTTCAATAAGTCTTTCTTTTTAAGCTCACTTCTAGTATCATTTCATTCAATCTATATTTTTCATCACTTCATTTTAGTACTATACTTGAGATTTCTTTGTATCTCACATCATGCTATACACTTTCAATCATTTGATATACTTTAGAGCACTTAGTATCTCATAGCATTATATACACTTTTAATCCTTTGATTAATTCAATACATTGAGCATAACGTTACCATTACATGCATTAGGTCTTTCACTTTTAAGCATTAATATATATATATATATATATATTTCCATTCACTTTTACTCTATAACACAATATTTCAATTTCAAGTAATTGACTTATATTAGTATTTTACATTTCTTTCATTAGTCACAACTATCATGTTCACATATATTTTCATTAATTATGCCCAAACATACTAAACTTAGAGCATAGGTTTGGATAACATGTTAGTGTAGCAATCTCAAGAATTTATAATGGCAATTATGCTCACTATCACTGAAAACACAATATGTCCATTAATGGCATGAGGTGCCCACTATTACTGTGGCTATCCATCTTTTGGTTAGTCATTCAATCCAAAGCTAAATATAAATTTAGTATGATTTGGGCAATTCATTAATTTTGATGAACACTACATTGTTTAATTCATTTCATTGGTATTATACTCTTATCAACATTTGGTAGGATATATATATATATATGTGTGTCATGTATCTCAAGTTTATCACTCGTTTCCATACATTGAACACATTAACACAAAAGTATGGACTATACACATATTAGTCTCATGTCATTGATTAACACTTGTTTATATAAACACTCACTTGTTTATATAAGCACTTGTTTATATCATTTCACTTGTTTATATCATTTCACTTGTTTATACCATTTCACTTGTTTATACCATGACCTTGGTACATTACTCTTAGCAACATATTTGTTACTTATCTAAAGTTTCTCACTCTTTTTCATACATTTAACACTTACACATGAATTTTCAATACAATTATTCACATATTAGTCTCATACTAGGCCTGTAGATCACAAATTACAAGCCAAAAATACTATTTAGGTCCCCACGGTCATGGCCTCACAACCCCACGGCCGTAGGATAGTAAACGAGTCTGTCCACTTTGTTTTAAAATCCCCACGGTCATGGCCTTCAAGGGTCACGGTCGTGGCATTGAGAACTATTCTGTTTTATCGAAATTTTTGAAGACACAGTCACACTTTCAATCCCACGGTCGTGGCCCTCACTTGCCACGACCGTGGCACTCATTTGCCACGACCGTGGCATTCATTTTGCCTCTGTTTCGGATTAAACTCATGTATTCTGTACTTTTAACTTCATTAAACACAATCATATTGAATATCTAAGATAATAATTGATCAAACTCAATATTTTGACATAAAAAGAATTCATATCAAATATCTTCACTTAATTAAACTTTTAACCATTTCATATGAATAAAAACATGATCAAATCCTTCACTTCTCATAAATATATCTTTATACATAACTCAATCAATCAATTATTATTTAAATTGGTAAAAAGTCATATTTTTATAAAGTATAAATCAAAAGTACATACCTTGTTGATAATCATCACTTTTCCAACTTAATTTTAAGTTTTGATTCAAATCATGGAAAGAAGGAAGAAGAAAGAAGTGAAGATGGTGGTGATGGCGTGGAAAGAAGAAGAAAGAAGAAATTTCTACACAATACACATATGCACACATATATATAAAATATTTGTAATCTAGTGAGGGAACGCCCATAATAACTATGGTGAACCCTCATTCTTAACCGTTGATTTTAAATCAAGTTTTAATCTCGTAAAACAGTAAAAATATTCTTTTCAATAAAGTTTTAAGATACACAATTTACTATTCTCTATGTATAGCATTTATCCACAATACTTTGGTCACTGTACACTATGCATTTTTCAATATTTATTAAAACGTCCCTGTTTGAAATCTTGACCATTACAAAGTGTGTTAAAATATTCAAAGCAGGATTAAAACCAAATATACATTATCCAAACACAAAATAAGAAAGAAGAGTTTCTTCAATATTTACACAAAAGAAGGGGGTAAAAGACCAAAAAAAAAAAAAGAAAAAAAGAGCTAAATACGGAGATAAAGGATTTAATTATTTGAATTTCTTTTTTTCAATAATTTCTTCTTGGTATAATCAACAAGTGGCTTTTCTGCTGATCTTAACACGTTATAAGCAAATGCTCCTGCAATAGCTCTAAAAATTGCCCTATTATATAAGGGCGAAGCCAAACTTTAAAATAAAGAGGGGCAAAATTTTTTTTGTAAATTTTAGCTTCTCCATAATTATTTATTTCTCATTTTATTTTAATAGTATTTTATAAATTTATTAATAATATATTTTTATTATTACAAAATTAATTAATAAAAAAATATTAATATATATGTGTACAGAATTTTAAATTTATAAAATAATTCATAACAAAAATAAAATAAAGAGAAAAAAGTTAAATAATAAATATAATTTCTTAAAAGATAATTAAAATAAATGAGTTCTTTAATTTATTAAATATGTTCAAATTAATTTAGTTGAAAAATTTATTCATTTCTTTATTTTTTATTTATATATTATTTATATATTATTAATTTTTTAAAAGAGAACTATTGCATATAAAATAAATAATTTATTGTAATTTTTTTACTTCTTATAAAAATTAAAAAAAAGAGAGAATTTAAAATTTTAAAAAAATTAATAAATAATTTAAATTTTTTTTAAAAATATTAGATATATATAAATTTTTAAAAAGAGAAAGGAGACAAAGACATTCATTCCAACACCAATCCCTCCTAGCTCTCTCACCTGTTAAAAATTAAAAAAAAAATTAAAAACAAAGATATTTATGTCGTGCTATATATAATGAAATGCTCGTATTTAAATGATGTTTGTCAAATATGATTAATTATAATAATTACTTCAACAAAAATTGCAACATGAATTTGAAAAGAAATCAATTGTTCTCATGAATTTGAGCAATAAAAAAAATTAATTTGATGCCATGTCAAAACAAATGTTATAATTATATTAGATCATTCCTTTTAAATTCAATTAATTAAAACGTCAAAAAATTCAAATAGGAATTTATACACTACGAAACACATACTCAGTTATTAAACTACTAATCTATTTGACCATTCAATTATTAAACTACTAATTAAATAATTTTTAATTCGAATTCTAACTATTACCAATCTTTAATTTTTTTTTAGTTGAATAAGTTGTTGAATGTAAAGCTTAAATATAATATAAAACCAGAATAAATTAAATTAATTATATATATGCATCAATTCATTGAATCTATAAAATTACTCTCTTAATTTTAAGCAAACAAGAGCTTATAAAAATATATATATGTAACACAATACAAGCAAAGGTAGAAATAGAGAGAACATACAGCTCTGTGATCAGTGGCAACGCCAGAAATGACAAACATGAGGAGAAAGGTTATTATAATTTCTATAACAAACGACTGCGCATTTGATCCAAACGGTACCGTTCCGAAATATGCCTCGGGTTATATCAAACGCTACTGCTAGTGTTCCGCTCGCAAGAATTGATCCAGTTAACTGTGCAATTATATACAATGGTACCTACAACCATTATTAAACACAAACATTAATATCATTTTTATTATTGCCAGATTGTTAATAAAAGTGTGTGAATTTCAATTTCTAAAGAAAATTATAAATTATGAGTTAGTTATTAAATTTTTTTATAAAATTTAATGATTTTTAAATTTAATAAAAAATGTTAAAATCTAACTTATTGAATTAAATAAATTATGATTCAATTAAAATTAAATAGACATTACTAAATTTCAAAATCATTATTCTTTTATTTTTATAAATCCCTTACTTTTCTCATAAATTTCTCATTAAAATTCAAAAAAAAATCTAATAAATTATTATGAGCTTTTAAATCAAAAGTAAAATTTAACCGTCATTATTGATAAATTTTTATAATCTAATTCTATCATCATCTTATTAAAAAAAAAATTCTGTCATCATCTTTTATTTTTTTAAAATTCATTTTTATCATAAATTTCTTATTTTTTTTATGATAAATCTCTTATCTAATTCAGTAAATATTTTATCCATTATTAGATTATTAAAATTACTATTTAATATTAGAAATCTCTTCTTTTTTTTAACCATCAAAGAATTGCAATACTAAAAAAAAAAGAGACGTTCGCCTGACAAAAAGGGAAGCGGCCAAAAATGGCAAAAGTGATGGTGACGGCAGGATTGAAATGAGCACCGGAGATATGACCAACTGTATAAAACATAACCAGTACAATTAGACCCCATGTCGCACACACACCCCTGCAAATGTCACTGAACCATATTTTTTGTTCACTGCTACTGCTCCACACCCAGCAAATATAACAAAATACGTTCCAATAACCTCAGCAATAATCTGAAAAAATAATTAACACATTAATAATTACCATGCGAAAATAAAAATCTTAAATTTTAATTATTGACGTGATCCTTCGATGGAACTTTTAATTATAAATTAATTACCTTTTGTGTGATGGTGATCAAACAAGTTGATGAGCAACAATTATCATTGTCATTTGGATTGTTTTCATTATTACGCTTAATAGATCCTTCTTCTATCTTCGAAATCTCTATAATTTCTTCTTCAATTATATCAGGCATTGTTGAAATTTTATTTAAACAAGAAGAACTAATGTGAAAAGCAGTATAGTATTGGAGGTTATAAAAATTGATAATATATATATATATATATAAATTATAAAAATTGATAATATATATATATATATATGAGGTGGAATTTTAGATTTTTGGCATTGAGTTGAGTTAATTTAGGAGTTCTTGGTAGGGGTATTCAAAAAATCTGCAGCCCAAAAATCCGGCCCGGCTTGAAGGATTTGGGTCTGGTTGGGCCAGCCGGAACCTATAATAGAGTCGGACCACGTGTTTCAAAGCTAGATTCGAACTATATTTGAGTCGGACTTTGAATTGATGTTGAAAATTTTCGGACAAACCCGATGTGTTAATTTTTTATATATTATTTTGAAAATATATATTTTGGTAATTTAAATTTCATATAAAAAAGTTTTGAAAATTTAAAATATTATATGTATTTTATGATATTTGAGACTTTTAAAAATTTAATCCATGAAAAATAATTTTTATATTTTATATTTTTTACTTGAATAATGAAATAACTAAATAATTAATTAATTAATGTAATTATTATAAATATTAATATAATAATTTATATATTATTATATATAATTTGGTATAATAAATTTTAAAATAATATTTATAGATAAATTTTATTAAAATTTTAAAAAAATGTATCCTTAAATTTTTTTTAATTAAAAAAAAAGAAACTTCAAAGCCCAAGTGACCCAGTCTGACTGGACTTAGGGCCAGACCATAGACTATAAAACATAATTTGAATATTTTTCAAATTAGACTGCAGGTTGAAATAAAATTTAATTCGATCCAGCCCGTAAATGCCTTTAGTTCTTGGAGATTTATCCACGCATAATTTTGAGGGCGGAGTTTTTTCACCTTGAAATTGTAAATGTAACCATTATTTTAATCAGTTATATATATTTTTTTAATAAGATAATTAGTTTTATTTTTCAAATTTTGGATTTCTACTCAAAATTTAAAATTCACTTTAGAATTAAAAAAAAAAAGCAACAAGTAAAGCAAAAGAAAATAGGTTTATCCTCGTGATAATGAGGCTCATTCTCAAAGTGATTTCATCTTAATTATTATCATATTAAAGCTCTTGCAATTGAATAGAATTAAAGTATAATTACAAAATAAATAATATAAGTTTATGTTTGATTGTACTATTACTTTAGACTTTGAAAAAAAATTATAAAATATGTGGATAACTTCTCAATTGGATTAATTTTATCTTATTATGATTATGATTATCTTTATCATATTCAGATTAGAATTAACTTTATAATAATTATAATCTCATATTCTTATCTAAAGTCTACCTACACTACTATATATATACATTATGGGTAGTATATGAAAAAATTCATGAAAAAAAAATTATCATATTTCTCTTTCTCTACTTATTTTTTTATATTTATAACACGTTATCAATACGAAACTTTATAAATTTATTTATTTTAAGTATTCAAATCCAAGAAAATAGATAATACTCTTTTCTCAAAATTTATACATATTAATTTAGAATAACAAGAATTACAATATTCAAGATTTTTATTGATAATACGAATTCAGGTACTCTACCACATTAAAAGTTTGAAGTTGGTATTAGAGCCTAATTGAATTCAAATATCTTAAAATTATAATATATTGTTCCAATATTCGTTATTCTATTTGATTTAACTGATTATGCTTGTGATTAATATTTACAAACAAATGAATTAATTTTTTTTGTGACTTCGTTTTGCGCATTTTGTGATACTGGATTTATAATAAAACAAACTATTGTTATTAGATTTGTTTTAGTTTTTACCAATTGACAATGCTTACAAATGAATCCATTTTTATTATTAAAATAATAATAAAAATATTTAATAGTTTTAGTAATGTAACTTGGTCTATATAATATAATATTGCAATTATACTGTATGATGGGCCATTATAGTTTTAAAATCTTCTAAGATATTTTGGACGTTATCTATAATAAATGTGAATAAAGGTTTGTCTTTTATTGATTTCTTGAATGTTGTATTACTTTGATTTGTATACTTCATTAGTTAATTTGTTCCTAACGATTTTTGTCGATACTGGATCCAAAATGAATTATTTGATATGTATGTATATGGTGTTAGTAAAGTTAAAAAAATAATAAATAAATAAAAATCGGCGATGAAAAATTTCAACGCCGAAAGTGAATTGGCTTGGGCCCAATTCGCAATTCGCAACAGGAAATTCCTGCGGCAAAATGGCTAGCCCGCCCTCGTTTGCAATTTTTGGCCCACAACAATTTTTTTGCCAGCGTAATTTTTTTCAGCGCAGTTTTTTCGAAACCGAATTCTATTTGGTTTTGATTTTTTTTCCTAAATAATTTTAATTTCCTTGGACAATTAGAATTAGGTTAGGATTTTTTCCTATAAATATCACATTAAAACACTTCAAAATGGGATCTAGACTGGGGACTTCTGACTGGGGGACGAAAAAAGGAGATAGAAAACCCTAGGAGAAGAGACGGCAAAAAAGAATTAGCAACAAGTATCATTCATCAAATCATCAATCCATCAAAGGCAGCAATATTGCCTTTGTTATTGTTCATCCAGAAATTAATTTTTTAGTAGAACCGACTACGCAGGTTTGATCTTTAATCATAAATTATATGTTCATAATAGCTTCGTTTTCTTTGATGAATAAGAATATGTAGTAATTTGATTTTTGTTTTAATAACTTTAATTGTTTACTTTTGTTAATGCATTAATCAGTTGGTTTTCAAAACTCCACTTGCTCGTTTTATAAAAACTAAAAATTTAAAACCGACCAGTAGCCTAAGTCATTGATTATATTATCAAAAACCCTAAATCATTCTTCTTTTTCCAAAACTTCAAAAATCCTAAATTATTCTTTTGTTTTCAAAATTTCAAAAACCCTAAATCATTCTTCTGTTTCCAAAACTTTAAAAACCCTAAATTATTCTTCTGTTTCCAAAACTTTAAATCTCTAAACTATCCTTTTGTTTCCAAAACTTTAAAACCCTAAATTGTTTTTTCCCCAAACTATTTTCTTAATCATCTAAACCCTAACTTTTTTGTCTGAAACTTCAAAATGTCTTCATAATTCTCCAAACCCTAATCTTCTTTACAATTTCTAAAAATTTTAGTCATAATTGTTTCTATAAAACTCTAAAATGTTTTCTTAAATTCTAAGATCGAATATGTTTTCTAAAATATTAAAAACCCTAAACTATCTTATTACTTCTTAAAACCCCATCCAGTAAACCCTAGTTTTCCTAAACCCTAATTCTTAAAACATCAAAACTTTATGACAAGTTCATCAACACCCTAAAGCCCTAATCCAGTGAACTTAAAACCCAATCTAGTAAATCTAAACCCTAATTCTTAACTCAGTAACCACAATCTAGTAACCGTGAATTATAAACCCTAATATCTTAAGGATCCAAAATCCTAAATTCATGATGTTAGCCCTAAACCCTAATTTGATTAACTTAAAAACCTTACTATTTTCTTAAAATTATAAAACCCTAATCAATTCTATTTTTCCAAAAGCCCTCACAGTAACCTAAATAATAATAATAATAATTCTAAAATCTCAAAACCCTAAATGTTAATTAAAGAATCCTAAATTGAGACATAAACCTAAATTTGTATCTTTATTTGCTTTATTTTTAGATTTGATTACGTAGTTTATTATATGTTTTGATTTATTTAAATTCAATGCTTGATTTGTTTAATTTATCATGGGTGGATATTCTCTTTATTATTATGATTATTATTTGTTTGTTTTGGTATTAAAATTGTAAGAGGTATGTTTCCACTTTGTGGGTACCTCATTAATTAATTTCCATGTAATTTAAATTGCTTTTATATTTTGGGATTAATGTAAATGACATGTTTCTATCTTTCGGTGGGTGTCCTATTTAGTTTTAGACATGGACAATGTAAAGACATATTTTCATCCTCAGATGAGTGTCCATTTATTTGTTTTGTTTGAATATTGCTTTGATTTTAATATAATGATGCTTTATTTTAATTGTTGCATGTAGTATGGATAATAACATTATATTTAAGAATTTTGTAATATTAAGACCTGAAAAGGAGGCATGTTCAAATGAACTGGGCGTTGTAGGTGTGCTGGGCTATTTCTCACCTTCCCCACACGTACCCAACTTTCTGAACCCATTAGAGGGTTGAAAATTCCTTAGGAATCGAGTCATCCACCCCTTTCTTTTTCCCGTCCCGTCCGAGTGGCGACTCCATTTTCTCCGAGCTTAGGCTTGTGTTCTCTAAGGTCCCGAGCCTGAACAGTGTCAAAGTTACAAGAACCATTCCACCGGAAGTGGGAGCGAAAATCTCCGCTCACAATGCCTTACTTCCAATTTTGTCAATTAAATGATTAGTTGGCAGATATTCTCATAAAATCTCTAAAAGGGCCTCGATTGATTATATTTGTAACATGTTGTAATCCTATGATATATACGCTCCAGCTTAAGAGGGAGTGTTAGAATATTCTTATTTTTATGTGAATATTGTGTTTCCTATTTGGTTATATATTTGCTTCCTATTTTGTTTTTGCTATTTCAGTATATATTATCTAGCTTGAAGGAATACTGAAGCTATTCTTTTCTGAATCAATTCAAGTTTTTCCCTCTTTCCTTTCTCTAATTTCTCAAAACCATAACAGTTCACATACTTCTTGAGCCATCACTCTGTATTTTGCTTCAGCAATTGATAGAGCAACCACACTTTGTTTTTTTCTTCCTCAAGTGACTAGGTTTCCTCGTATGAATTTGCAATATTCAATGATTGAGCTTCTATCATTTGGAGATCCAACCCAATATGCATTTGTGATTTCTCTTATTTCGAGGTGGTCATTTTTGGAGATGAGAAGGTCTTTTCTTGATGTAGAATGCGAGTCATGCAAGTACTAGCTCACAAAATGAGTGCATATGCTATAGTTGGTCTGGTGTGAGAGAGATAAATAAGTCTTCCAACCAACCTCTAGTATCTTCCCATATCTACTGATGCACCAAATCTTACACACAGTTTGTGATTGCTTTCCACAGGAGATTCTGCCTGTTTACAACCTATCATACCAATTTCTTCTAATTGATCTATATTATATCTTCTCTGAGAAATAAAAACTTTTTTTTTTAGATCTTACAATTTCAATTTCTAGAAAATATTACAATTTTCCTAAATCTTTGATTTCAAACTCATGAGCAAGGCTTTTTTTAGCCGAGCCATCTCCTCTATATCATTAGTTATCATAATATCATCAACATAAACAATGCTCTGTTGATAAATAAGATATGATCTACATTGCTCTTTTGATATTAAAAAGAGATGAACCTTTCAAACTATGCTCTTGGAGACTGCTTTAATCCATATAAGACCCTTTTCAATTTGCAAACCTTCCCTTCCTCAAAGCCTTAAGGAATCTCCATATATACTTTTTCCTCCAAATCTCCATAAAGAAATGCATTTTTCACATTAAATTACTGCAAATCCCAATCTAGATTGATTGCTTATGATAGCAAAATTCTAATTGTTGGAGAATATAAATAATCCCACATTGGGAAAAGATAATAAGATATGGTGACATGTAAGTGTTAGTAAATCGAGAAGAATCTGCAACCCTTTTGCCGCAGCGGAAAACAAAAATTATCTTTCGATTTATTCCCAGGATCCATGTGATCCATTCAGTTCGATAAAAGAGATTCGAAACTAACCTTTTGTGTAGCTTCAAATTGATTAACAGATGCTGCCTTCTGAAGACGAACACCCTCTAGTGAAGTCCACACGAACGTACGCCGGTCTGAGTGCTAGCTCACCAACGGCAGTGGCTGAACCTATTTTTCAAAAATGAAACTAGGGTTTTTAGGTTTTTCTCTTCTTCCGTTTTCTTTCAAAACGAATAATGATCAGATCATCTGTAATATCCCAAAATATACCCTAGATGTTTTGGGTTTTATTATTATTATAATTGAATTCAATGTATATGTTTATTTGGAAGAGAAAAGGGTTTTTAAAGAGAGTGTATATGTTGTGTATATTAGAATATATATACAACATATACACAAGTCATTGGAAAGTCAAAAGGATGATAGTGGAAGAAGATATTTTGTGTTTTTGAATTTAATAATTAAATAATGAGGAATTAATTGAGTGGAAGAGATTAAATGGGATTAGTTTAATATTATAATTGCTTGGTTGAGAGGGTTTTAAGGAAAAGGAGGTTGACTTTGTGTTTCTCTTTCTTCTTTCTTTCTTCCTTGCCGTGGCTCATATTCATCTCCTTCCTTTGCTTTTGTTTTGGCCGGCTAACAAAGAGACAAGAGAACAAGGGAGAGATTTGAACCTCTAATCTCAAGATCTAAGGAAGCTTTCAAGAGATCAAGTGGAAAGTTAAGAGATTTCTTCATCCTTGGTAAGTTCTTCACTTGATCCTTTGATTTCTTTGAGTTTTGAGTTGAGTTTGTGATTATGTTGTTTAAGATGGGCTTAAGAGTGTTTGGGTAACTGATTTCTTGTTTTTGGGGATGTTTTGAAGGAAAGAGTAAGTTGTTGGAAGTGAATGTTTTGAGGTTGTGTTTTAGGGTTGTGTTGATGATTTTTTATTTGAGATTGGAAGAATGTTTTAGTTGTTTTGGTGTTTTTGTGAGTTTGTTATGGTTTTTGGGTATGTTGAGATGACTTTGGTTGAAGTGGTTTTTGGTGAAAGAAAGAGTTTTGTTGGTTGTGTTGTTGTTTTGGTCGGAATCTGGGTTTTTAGCCTGACACGCCCAAGGGCACGTCCAGGATTTTGGGCGTGTCGATGGTTCTGTATTTTGGATTGAGTGGCACGAGCAGTGACACGCCCAGGATACTGGGCGTGTCATAACTTCTGTGTGGCAGTAGGATTGGCACGGCCAGTAACACGCCCGTGTTATTGAGCGTGTCATAGCCACTGTGTTTTTGAAGAATTGACACGGCCATGAGCACGCTCATGATGTTGGACGTGTCAATGTTGTTGTGAGAAAGAATGTATTACACGCCCAGGAACACGCCCGTATTGTTGAGCGTGTAAAAGCTTCTGTATTGTGGAGTTAGGGCACGGTTAGGGACACGCCCGTGTTGTTGAGCGTGTCAAGTATAGAGTTTGCCCTAGTTGGTTCTTAGCCTTATGATCTTATGTGGGTTTCATCTTCCTTTTGGAATAGGTTGTGAAGAAGGTGAATTACCCTAATTCAAGAAGTGAAAGATTATTGGAAAGAGAGGTGTTTAATATTGTGTGGGTTGCATCTAAGGTAAGTACAAACATTGCATTGTTGCATACATCCATTTGAGGTGGCATTGTTGATTATACATATATGAATAATGAGATATTTTTGCACATTGTGAATCTTATGAAATGTAATGTGCTATATGAATGATGATGAATTATCTTTATGTGAATGGAGATATGTTGAAACCATTGTTGTTGGACATGGTTATGCAAATGAAATTGATGATGCATGATTGCCTATTTGAGTATGAGATAATTGTATGTTTAATATGTTCATTCAATTTCAGAGTTCTGGTTTTGGGCGGCATGCCTATAAAATGATTAGTAACAGTCTAGCCGGGTTGAGGATCTCTTCAAATTGAGTTGAATTGAGGTCCAAGAGACTGGGTCTGTTACACTATGAATAATGTGAAATGATAAATGTGAAAATAAGTAACAGTCTAGCCGGGTTGAGGATCTCCTCGATTAGTCGGGTTGATGGTCCAAGAGACTGGGTCTGTTACAGGTAACAGTCTAGCCGGGTTGAGGATCTCCTCAAGATGTTGAGTTGATGGTCCAAGAGACTGGGTCTGTTACCCTATCCATGGATAGAGAGATATGTACATTGCCTACGGGCTTGATTATTGTGGTTATGAACCAAAGCAGCAACTCTGAATTTTGAATATCATATTAAATGCTAGTTGGGCCCATAGCTGTCTATATTGAATGGATGATGATATGATTATTGAAATAATGAAATGTAATGTTTATAAATATGATCTTTATTGGTTGAATGTATGAAATTGATATTGACATTTCATATTATCATCATGGTTTGTGCTACTGAGTTGTTGGCTCAGCGCGATTGTGGTTCATCGCGCAGGTGGTAGAGTTGATAGGGTTGAGACTGAGGATTCCTCTAGACCTAGTTGAGTTTGTGCTTGAAGAGTTGGATTAGAGCTTAAAGATCAGAGAGTCAAGCTGCCAATCATGTATATATTCTATGTTTTGTTTATTTGGATTTTATGTATTTGAACTTGTAAAAGTTTGTAATAACTTCCGCTGTGAATTTATAAATGTTTTTATATATAGTGTCTTTTGAATTTCTTTTAAACATTTTGAGATATGATTTGTGTATTTTTAAACAGTGACATGTTCTATATTCGGTATACGTATTTTACGATCGTATAAGCATGCTTGGTACGTATACGGTATATAGGGGTGTTACATCATCATCCCTCTAGCCCTTTTAAAACCGTTTAAAAGACTTTCCTTGTCAAAACCCTGACTGTCCATATCCTATATGTACCCACGTTTTTAATAATTATTATCTAATAATAATTATTATAACAATATTATTATTAATATCTAATAATAATAATAATACTAACAACAATAATAAAAATATAATTATTATTATTTAAGTACAGCCTACGTTCTATGTGTGTGACCCGATAGGCTCATATTAACTGGTAGTGTATTTCAATCTCTATTGAAATGCACAAATCATAATTGGCCTCTAGCAAGACATTACGACTACCCAATTAATCATGAGAATCATTATAAATGAAAACTTGAAATAGTACATGCATTAATCCCTTTGTCACACGATATCTAGTTTGAACATAAGTCATAGTAAATGTCATACTTATATTGTCCAAACTTATGATTACTCGACCTCCAAGTTAACTGATAAACAAATAAGATTGATCTTATATCAACTTATTTGAGCACGGCCATGCATTTCTCAGTTATACTTATCGAGGGGCCCAGAAGATATCTCTCTCATAGAGAGGGACAAATTCCATCTTGATTGTTCATTTTCCTCTACATAATTTATACCATGTTCAAGCATAACCTTTATAATTATCTAGTTACAGATAACGTTTGATCATGTCAAAACATAATATTCCTTATGTTGGAAACTATGAAAATCTCAAGTCAAAGGATTAAATGAAAACTATTATGAGATACACTTATGACATTAAACCATGAAGTGATATCTATGTGGGTCTATCCAATACACTGTTCTCTAACATGTATCCATAATATTGATTTGTATCTTCATACCTATAATCATCTTATGATTATCAAATCAATATTACACTAGTTATATTTATTATTATCTCCATAACAATAATAAACCAGGGATATAATCATTATTATATATAACATGCAAACATAACAATGATAATAAAAACTTCTTTATTAATAACAAAATGAATAACATTAAGGTCCAAATCAATGGCCTAGGGCATATACACTAACAATAAGTGGTGTAGATTAGACTTTAACACAAGCCAATTGATGTAAGATGAGGATCCAACCCATTAATATGGTCATTGATGTACATTTGACCCAATACTCTCAAGGCCCATACAGTTTCTACACAGTATTAGAGCCAGGTAATGGACAAACCATTAGATGATCTTGGATTAAAGTTTGGTCTAGCGAAGAATCTAGACCCGTTTGTTAACCTAGGGCATCAAAGAGAATAGGCCTAGATATTTGTGATGGATCTCAAGAATAGGTTGTCAACCATGTATGGCAAGTGACAATTGGTCAAGGCCCTATTGGACTCACTGGTTGAGGCCCTATTGCAGTCTCTAGTCAAGGCCCATGTTTATTATATGCATAATCATGTTTTAGATTGTGACATGATAGGTAAGTCATTTGTTGGTTTGGTTTAGGTGGAGCCATAGACAATTGAATTCCATACTCCACTTAATTGTTATTGGATTTATTGATTTGGGAGAGAAAAATCTATCTTTCATTAGAAAAGAATATGAACATAGTTACAAGCATAGGGATAAAGAAATAAATCCTATAAAGTCAACTATAAAACTATTATAATATATCAAATTCAACTATGTAATTAGACCTATCTAATAGATTCAACTAGTAAACCTATCTACATGTTTACAATTAATAATTATAACACTCCCTCTTAAGTTGGAGCATAAATGTTAATCATGCCCAACACCAAAGATGTTCAATTCAAGTTCCACTTAAAGCCTTTGTGAAAATATCCCTTAGTTGTTCTCCAGTTTTCACACAACTAATGGAAATCACAATCTCTTGGATTTTCTCCTAAATGAAGAGATAGTCAACTTAAATATGCTTCTTTCTTTCATGATACATTGGATTTGAGGCAATATGGATGGTAGCTTCATTATTGGACCAAAGTATTGGTAACAAAGACTTCAACCTTACTTCAATTACAAGGTGATGTATCCATAGAATTTTATATGTAGATTAGGGCATGGCCCTATATTCTGACTCTGCATTTGATCGAGACACATTATTTGTTTCTTGCTTTTCTAAGATACCAAATTTCCACTACAAAAGCACTATCCAGTAGTGGATCTTTTGTCTACATTAGATCCAACCTAGTCAGCATTTGTAAAATTGTTGGAGATGACATGAGTTGGCTTGCGATAATGATTGAGTAGGCAATGTGTGGACGAGTTATGGTAAGGTAGTTCAGTTTTCCAACCAACCTTCTATATCTTTTAGGATCTCCAAACAATTCACCAACTTTTGTAAGCTGCAAATTACGAGTCATAGGCGTACTAAATGGTTTTACCCCTTATTTTCCTATTTTATTCAACAAATCAAGAACATATTTCCTTTGAGGTAAGAAAATATCTTTCTTGCTTGCAATTTCAACTCTTAAGAAATATTTTAATACCCCTAAATCTTTTGTCTGGAACTGAGTGTGAATGAAGGATTTAAGAGAAGGGATTCATGTAGTATCATTTTAATGATAACAATGTCATCTGCATTAACTACCAAAAGAATGATGTCAACTTCAGATGTTTTTAGAAGATAGAGTGATCATACTTTTGTCATCTCAAATTTCTCAATTGCCTGATTAAATTTCCTAAACTCGGATCAATGACTCTATTTTAAACCATATAGAGATTTTGAGAGGCGACAGACTTTCCCATACTTCCTCTTGGCAACAAATCCTAGAGGTTGCTCCATACATATCTCTTCTTGAAGCTCACTATGAAGGAATGCATTCTTAGCATCCAACTAATATAAAGGCCAATCATAAGTAGCTGCCTCAGAAATAAACAAATGGATAGATGCAAGTTTAGCAATTGGAGAGAAAGTATTAGAATAATCAACACCATATGTTTGAGCAAATCCTTTTGCTATAAGATGGGCTTTAAGACGAGTAACTGAACTATCAAGATTGACTTTCATAGTGAAGACTTATTTACACCCAATAGCTTTTTTTTCCTATAGGTAAATATACTAAATCCTGAATACCATTAGCATCAAGAGCTGTGATTTCTACCATAATAGAACACCCACCAGGATGAGATAATGCCTCACTTAACATTTTTGGAGTTGAAATATTATCTAAAGAAGCAATAAAAGAGCAAGACGAAGGAGGAAAATGATTATACAAAACAAAAGATTAAATAGGATAGGTACACTGTTTTTTACTTTTTCGATGAGCAATCAGAAGATCAGGACTAGGATCAGGAGTGCTTGATTGAGGATCTGATGACAAATGGGCAAGTGGAGGACATGTGATAGGAGCCTTCTAGAGTAGAAATAGCTGATTGAGTAGGCTTGGTTGAAGGTGGGTCACATGTAGGTAGAATTAGTGATTGAGGTATAGAAATTTAAGTATTAGTATAGATAAATAACTTATCTTCATTCCCTTGACCATCAAAGATAAAAGAGGAGGAAAAGAATGGAATATTCTTTGAAAATGTGACATCTGTAGAGATAAAGTATCAATACAGAGTAGGAGAATAACATGTGTATCTCTTTTGAACTGGAGAATAACCAAGGAAGACACACTTATGGAATTTGGGATCCAATTTTGTGACATGAGGATGGACATCACATCCAAGACATGTACTACTGAAAATCATTGGTGCAATAGGGAACAAAGTCTTAGAGGGAAATAAAATGGTATAAGGGATGTCATCATAAAGAATAGTGGAAGGTATACGATCAATCAAAAAACAAGATGTGGAGATAGTATCAACCCAAAAGGGTTTTGGAACTTTCATTTGAAAGAGTAGTGCTTATGCAACTTCAAGATGTCTATTTTTTCTTTCAACTGCCCCATTTTGAGGTGTGTCAATACAAGAGGATTGATGGAGAATGCTATTTTAAGTCATATAAGATTGAAATGCATCAGAAAAATATTCTTCTGCATTATCACTTCATAAAGTTTGAACTTGAACATTAAATTGTGTTTTAATTTCACCACAAAAACTAGAAAAAATAAAAAAATTGCCTTAGAATGATTCTTCATTAAATAAAGCCAGGTAACGTGAGAGTAATCGTTAGCAAAAGTTATAAAAAAATCCAAACCGATTTTGGATACAAGAAGACATGGATCCCAAATATCATAATGAACTAACTCAAAAAGGGATGCAACTCATTTATTTATCTTAGGGTGAGAAGAAAGGCAGTGATGTTTGGCAAATTGATAAGACTTGTAGTCTAAGGGTGACACATGTTGAAATTTAGGATACAAATTCTTCAAGGAGGATAAAGAAGGATGCCCCAATCAACAATGAGCCTTAAAAGGGCTAGTTAACTTTGACTAGCAATGCCTTTAGAAACTTTAGAACTCAAATGTAGAGGGCTTCAGACACATGTCCTTCATCAATAATCTTCTTCTTCAAAAGTTCCTGAAACAAGCAAGGAAAAATGAGACAATAATTTAAGGCATTTAAAAGAGAAATTAGGAAGGTGTAAAACATAAGACAATGGAAATAACAATGAAGGATTAACTGTGTAGAACCAAGAACACATGACATGGAGCCATCTGCTAAGGTTACAACAGAAGGACTAGCATATGAGTGAAAAGCATAAAAGAGACTTAGTTTACCGGTCATGTGATATGTGGCACTCGAATCAATGACCTATTTAGATGATGAGGAAAGAAGGCATGTAATAAATTTATTTGACTCGGTAGTAGCAGTGATAACAAGAGTAGAATATTTTAATGAATCATAATATTGAGTAAATTGAGCAAATTCATTTGCAGAAACCTAAATTGTCTTATTAGTAGGCATTGGAGCAGAAACAGTAGCCACATGTGCAGATCGAGTTCGCTGATTTTTATTATGAAATTTTTTATAGTAATGTCTAGTATGGCTAGGCTCATGTCTGTAATAACATACAACTCCTCCAGATTCCTGATTGCGAGTATCACCATCTTTGATACCTCAATTGTTAGAGCATCCATGACTCACTGAGATAGGTGCAGAGGACTGAGAGTTTTCAAGGCAGAGTATCCTTACAAACATATCATGCAAGGAGGAGATCTTGGAATCAAAAAGAGTTTGGCTACCTCAAACTCTGGAGGGAGACTTGCAAGAAAGCTAATAACAACCATTTGCTCTCGTTGGGCTTGTTGAACTTTGACATTAGAGTTAAAACATAATAAAATATTTAGATTCTTATATGTCGTCTTGAATTCCATAAAATAAGTTGTAAGAGATTGTTCTTGTTTTTCTACACGATAGAATGTTTTGCATACTTCATAAATTCAGGATATATTACATTTGCTCGAATAAAATATTCCATCAACTCCTCAATGAATTCACAATGATTGATCAACACAACTACCTCATTGGCAATGGAATTCCTGATTTGTAAAAAGATACGTGCATCATCGCGTAGCCAAGTATTTCTAGTTGCATCAACAGGAGGTTCATTAGAAAGATGATGGGCTTTATCGATGCTTCTTAAATAAACTCGAAACGTTTTACTCCAAGCTAAATATTTGGAGCCATTTAGCTTGTGTTTTGTGATATTGGTCAATATAGGAATAACATTGGTAACCACTGCTGACTTGTTTTCCACAACTGTATCTGCTTATGTCAATTTTTTTTTTCTTTTTTTTAGTCACACAGTAAATAGTATGGAAACCCACAAACCAGCCCTAATAGTGGTGAATATATGCTAAATCAAGCTAATGCAAGGAAAATCCCGAGCAATATCACTGACTGGCCTTAACAATGGCCAAAATAAAGCAAAATCAGTCTGAAGCCGAAAAGAAGGAACGGAAATCACCAACAATATCACAAACCAGCCTTAACACCGGCCAAATGCAAATTAAAACGAATCTAAAGCAAAAAAAATTACTGGAACTTTACTGAAAATTTCCAAAAGTGCAATGATTTCATAAAAACACCCACAGCTACCTCAGTACCACCAAAACTCGCCTGAAATAGAAAGCCCAGACTCAAACGACCACCATGAACAAAATTTGGGAATTAGGCTGCATTGGACGGACTGCACACACAGGCGAAGAGGATGGTTGGCAAAATGATTGGACGATGTGTGTTCTTTACTCGCCGGTCCGATTACGACTGGACTTTACAGAGATAATTCTCACTCTAGAAGAGCATATCTAAATGGCAATAGTGAGAAAAACTTTTAGGTTTCCTTAATGCTTTGATACCATGTTAGATTTACTGATTTGGGAGAGAAAAATCTATGTTTTAATTAGAAAGAAGATGAAATATATACATAGTTACAAACTTGGGGACAAAGAAATAAATCCTAGAAAGTCAACTATACAACTATTCTAAAAGAATAGATTGAGCTATGTAATGATGCCTATCTAACAGATTCAAATATATAATAATACCTGTCTACTTATTTACAAATAATATTTGTAACAATTGTCAAACTTATTTGTCTAGTTTATATTTTATATGATTAGTCAGAGTTTTTTAAGTGCATCATTTGGTTTTGCTATATTCATGTGTCCAAATATGGATTTTATTAGAAAATATTTCATGCCAATGTACAATCTTTGTTAATTGTCGACATGGCGGATTTTTGAGATGTTGATGGTATTGATAACATCTCTAAATGCAGATAACAACACAAATTTTGAAATTGGAGACATTGCTTGATGATAATGTTTACCAAACAATTGAATTACAGATTGAAAGGGGTGGCATATCATTGGCCATAAACCTAATGGTAAGTCTTTTTCTTGACTTTTTATTTCTATTTGCATTTATAATCAGCTCATATTCATTTGGTCACTGCAATTTTCATCATAGGGAACGGTTTGAGCAGCTATTAGAAATAGTACTTGCTTATTTTATGGACTAAATTTGATCTTATTTTTCTTGTATTGAATGTGACACTTTGCTATTAACTGTATTTGCTTCAAACTATAAAGATGTGGTAATACAAACAGATTATAAAGATCAGCAATTAGATCAGTTCTTTTGTGCTTGTTTAGTTCCTAGAAAAACAAAATAAAGAAGTGAGAAAATGCTAGTCAATGTTATGTATTTATAAATGTACAAAAATGTGAATTGGTTCTTAATTTGATAAGATTGCATGGTACACTTTGTGTTGCATTTAATGACTAATGATAAAATGGAAAATCACCTTAATATAATATTTGCTAAAATATTCTCATGTCTGATGAAGAAAAGAAATCTAATCTTTCTTGAATATGTAAAATAATGAAAATTTTCTCTCTGACTACTTACTATTCTATGTATCTACTGATTAAAAGGTATATATTTCAATCCTTTTTCTATATATGATCTCATCATTTACAAAATAAATTGTGAAGAAGAATTTTTTTTTTTACTTTTAAACTCTCATATTACATCGGATATTGTACATATCCTTTAAATTATTGTGACATCCTAACCAGAACTATATGTTGTTCTTTTATTTTTTATTTTTTTATTTTAACATATTAACATGTTTGGGCTTGAGAGCCACGTATCACTACTTCCCAGATTCATGTCTTAATTCCATCTTGATGCGGATGCTTAACACTATTCCTTTCCAAGGATCAGTTTGATTATGTTGCTCTATGTTCAACATGTGCAAATTTGATACATTTCTTTCAGGTTCAAGATTTACACTCAATAACCCCTAACCACTTTTTGGAAGTTAGTGGAGCAGTGATACACCCTTTGTCTTACAAACAGGTTGATAAGATTTATTTATTAATTTCAATAGCATTGCTCATGAGCATTCTAAAGTGTTGCTTTTTTATTTTGAAATTCTGTTTAAATTACTTACTCTTGTTTGTCACTGTGGACATTTTGTTTGGAGCCGGCCAGAAACTTTCAGTTCCACAGTGGTCTAGTATATGTTGCAGACCCTGGGTCAGTTGAGATAATTTCAAATTTTATTTTGATGTTATTTTGATATTTTATCATATACCAAATCTCAGCTTTATTTCCTAGAAAGTATTTTGGTTATCTCAAAGTTATATAATTCAATGCGAAAGAAAAAAAAAACAGCATTGTGTTTCTAGAAAGAATCAATTACAAAAATGGAGGATTCACCCTACCCTGGGATAGGGAAATAATTGAATAACTTTTGATTGGACTTCTTCACCATCTGAAAAATCTAATTTAATAGATGAATTCTTAGTTCATTAGTGAGCTTGCCTAATTGATCGGACTTCATGGATTTTGTCATCACTGCTTGGAGTTTTTTTTTTTTTTTTTGGATAACATGGAATTTGTGAGCTTCTGAAATATTACTTGTATGTGCAAAGAAAAATTATTACATACTTAAGTAGTAAAAGTTTTTCAGCTGCTATCATTTTACTTTGATGAATTTTTACGAATAGCCTTTTCGTTAGAAATATTAACACTCTGTTTGGGAGCATTTCTAGCATGATTTAGTAATGTAGGTAACAAGCACAAAAGAACTGATTTAGCATCTTGTAACAACATGATTGTAATACTTTTGTTAATATTGTACCATTTTCAGCCCAGTTATCTTTGTATTCATGACTGTAAATCATATTGTAACAACAGAAAGAAGTTAGAAATATTAACACTGTTTGGGAGCATTTCTATCTTTGGAAATAAGCATATTTTTTAAACCTCTGATAACTGCAGTTTGCTCTGGTAACAATTGATCGCCATCAATGGTATGATACTCCAAAGATATACACTCGTGATAATAGTTCTGGTTTTTGGATTGCAAGACCTGCTATTCAGCCCATGCACGAATCCTTGTGGCTATCATCTTGCATTAGCGATCCTGGACAAGGCTTAAAAAAAGAAGCATTTGTGTTTAACAGTGAATCTACTGAAAACAAGCCTCAAGCGTTAAACTTGGAGTTAACTGATGGTGTTACTAATGTAGAAGTCAGTCATGATTGTGCTTCCGAGGAAGTTGGTTCGAGAGATGAATATGATGTTGCAATAAATAAACAACTACTAGGAGATCTGTCCAGAAATGGAATTGTTGTTGCTAACAGTTTCTCAAGTGAAATGGGAGAAATTAAGTTGAAGGATATAATAATCATGGAAAATGCAAATTCAAGTCACCATGAAAATGCAACAAAAGCTGCAATAAATGCTACGTCTCCAGAACGTGTGATCGAACCTGCTCTTGTAACGGTTGAGGTAATACGTGAGAAGTTATAAGGCTTTTCTAAGCTTCCTTCACCACTATGCTGTAAAGTTACTCTATTCATATCTGTCGTACCTCTATTAACGTTGTTTTTCAATTAAAAACAAAACAATGATACTAAAAGAACACCTTGCTTTGCTCTTTCATTGCTAGAATTAATTACCAGACTGGACATAGCTTTCAAAATCGAAGTTACTTCTCTGGACAAAGAGTTTATCTTGATTTATTTCTTTTAAGTATTTGTGAAAGCCAGGGCTGTTGTTCTGCTATGTGTCATAAAGATATCTACATTTTCCTTTTCCTCAAAGCTTTCTTAAATTATGGCTTTTGTTTTCTTTCCTTAAATTCCTCCTTATATTCTTCCTTAATTTCCTCCTATGTTTCTTCCTTAATTTCCTCCTTAATTTAGGCAATAAATTAGATATTCTCTTGAATAAATAGAGGTTGTATATTGCTGTAAATTCAATTTCATTAAGGAATTCATTCTTTCATGGTGTCAGAGCCACTTGTTAGAGAGTTATTATTGGTGTATTTTTTGGTCGGTTATATTTTATTTTGTTGTTATTCAAACCAATACTTCATCATTTTTTCCTTTTTTTATCTATCTTTTTACCTGTTTGAAAAATGAATGATACCAATAAAATAGAATCAACTTCTGCAGCTTCTATAATGGATAATGTCATTCAAAATTCAGCAAGTGAGTTACAAAATATCCAGACAGCCTATCGGTTGAATGAAAAAAACTACTTAAAATTGTCTCAATTGGTTCGGACCTTTCTCAAAGGAAAAGGAAAGTGAAGCCACTTATTAGGCATAGGTCCAAAAATAGGAGACCCCAAATTTGATGCATGAGATGAGGAAAACTCTATGGTGATGTCTTGGCTGTGGAATTTTATGTTACCTGAAATAAGTGATACTTGCATATTTCTTGGTACAGCCAAAGACATATGCGAGGCTGTTAAACAGACTTATTCTAAGGTTCATGATACTGCTCAAATTTTATGAAATTGAAATAAAGATCTCAAATGCTAAGCAACGAAGTCGCTCTGTCACAAAATATTCCAACTTTTTGAAGGACCTATGGCAAAAATAGTCTCCTAGAGCATGGTTTGACTGATTCAACAAAGCTAAGATCTCTTTTGGATATTAATAGAGTAATGATGATCATACCTTTTTTATCAAGCACTCAAAAGGGAAGATTACTCTACTTATAGTCTATGTTAATAATATTATGATAACTGGAGATGATAAAAGAAGAACTAGCCCAATTGAAAAGATCATAGCCTAATAATTTGAGATCAAGGATCTAGGAAACCTATAATATTTTTTGGGAATTGAAGTTGCCAGATCAAAAAGAGGAATCTTTATTTCTCAGAGAAAGTATTATCCTAGATGTCTTGAATGAAATTGGTGTGTTAGGGTGCAAACCAGCAGAATCTCCTGTTGATAGTAATCATGAGTTGCAAGGAGTAACAAGGGCACCGATTGATATTAGGAAGTATTAGAGATTGGTAGGAAGATTGATCTATCTCTCGCACACTAGACTAGACACAGTATATGCAATAGTCCGGTAAGCAATATATGCATGATCCTCATGAGCTGCATTTACAAACAACTTTTCAGATTCTTTGATATCTAAAATATGCTATTAGAAAAGGCCTTCTTTTCTCGAAACATGGCCACCTTTGAATAGGAGCTTTTATAGATGTAGATTAGGCTGGATCTCTTGATGATACAAGGTTAATTTCTGGCTATTGTACACTTGTGTGGGGGAAACTTAGTTACTTGGAGAGGCAAAAAACAAAGTATGGTTTCTCAATCAAGCGCAGAAGTAGAGTATAGACCTGTGGCACAAGGAGTTTGTGAACTACCGTGGTTGCAAAAGTTGCTAAAGGAATTAAAATTATTTAGTAAAAATAATCTATCCTTGTTTTATGATAGTAAGGTTTCCATCAATATAACTCGTAACCTAATTCAACAAGACCATACAAAACACACAGAAATAGATTGATATTTCATAAAAGAGAAATTAGTAGATGGTTCTCTAAATCTATTTCTTATGACATCAGACAAACATCTAGTTGAAGTGTTTACCAGAGGTCTCAGCAATAGAAACTTTTATAATTTAGTCTATAAGTTAGGCATGTGTGATATACTTTCACCAACTTAAGGGAAAATGTTGATTGGTAGTAGTTGACAGATATTAGTTAACATCTAATGTACATGTGGTAGCTAGCAGATGTATTTATTTTCAAATAGTTAGAATTTGTGTATGTATAACCATTGTAATTGATTTGTTCAAATAATATAGACAACTATTTCTTCCTTTGAAAATCAACATGTATTATTGCTATTCTGAGTGAAGGATTTATTAGAGAGAGTAAATCTTCTTTTTGTTATCAAAACCTTTAAATTTATGCATATTTTTGTATGCAGGAATCATCCTAGAATAGGAAGATATTAAAAAATATGAGTATTCTAGAATATGAGATATTCAAAAATATGGAGCCATCCTAGAATAGGATGATATTCATAAACATGGAAGACACTAATTTAGGAACTAATAAGAAATAAAATATTCCTAAATAATTTCCTATTATTCAACACTCGCCCTCAAATTGGTACATAAATATTGCACATGCTTGACTTTGCAAATGAAATTATGAAATGATTTGCTCGACCCTTTAGTAAAAATATTAGCTAGTTGTCTTTCCGAAGTCACAAGCGAAATATTTGTTAATTTGGAAAGTAAAATTTTGTTTGATACATCTAAAAAGGAATACAAATCCCAGAGTAGGAGTATAAATCCCTAACTAGGAAATAAACTAATCATGAACAATATTAACTTTCTATAACACTATCCCTGAAGTTGTAGGATATTAATCATGTCCTATTTGTTATAAATGTAGCCAACATGAGCTCCGTTCAGAGCTTTTGCAAAAGAAAAAAAGAAAGAAATCTCCTAATTGGTCCCAGTTTTGACAAATCTTGTCAACACAAGTTTTTATTGAATCTTTTCACGTATATCGACAATAAATCTCAATATGTTTAGTTCGTTTATGAAACACAAGATTATAAGCAATATGGAGAGCGGTTGTGAAGATTTTAAGGAGAAACGATAATTTTATTTCTTCTCAATCTTAAATTTATAAGAGAGTTAGATTGTTTTTAAACAAGGAATACCAATTCTAATTAGGAATCTAATCTAATTAGTAATCTATTTCTAATTAGGAAACCTTTCTCATTAGGAATATAAATCATTTTACAATATTCAACACTCCCCCTAAAGTTGGTACATAAATATCATGCTTGCACAACTTGCAAACCAAACTATGAAATGACATGTTACTCAGTCCTTTGGTGAAGACATATGCTAATTGTTCATTAGAAGCCACATAGGATAAGAATAAGGAGCCATCAATTATCTTATGCTTTATGAAGTGTAAATCAATCTCCATGTGTTTTGTTCTATGATGTTGAACCAGATTATGAGCTATGGTATTGGTTGCTTTATTGGCATAACATAAAGATAGACTAATCCTCTTTGAGAGTTTTAGTTCTTTCATTAGTTTTTGCAACCACAATAGTTGACATACTCCTTGACCCATTACTCTAAATTCTGCTTCAACACTGGATCAAACAACTACACTTTGTTTTTTTTACTTCTCCAAGTGACTAGGTTTCCTCTCATGAGTGTGCAATAACCAATGATTGACTTCCTATCATATGGAGATCCAGCCCAATTTGCATATGTGAATGCTTATATCCTGAAGTGGTTATTTTTGGAGAACAGAAGACCTTTTCCTGGTGAAGACTTTAAATATTGTAAAATGCAAAAAACATTTAAATGAGGCTCATATAGGTCATGCATATACTGGTTCACAAGGCGAACTGCATATGTTATATCTGATCTAATGTGAGAGAGATAAATGAGTCTTCCAACTAGTCTTTGATATCTCCCTATATCTACTGATGCACCAAATCCTGCTTACAGCCTGTGATTACTTTAAATAGGTGATTCTACTAGTTTGCAACCCATTATACCAATTTCTTACTATAGATCTTGAATATCTTTTCTTTGAGAAATGAAGATTCTCTTTTCAGATATGGCAACCTCAATTCCTAGAAAATACTATAATCTTCCTAGATCTTTCAACTCAAACTCTTGTGCAAGACATTTTTTAGCCAAGTCATCTTCTCTATATCATACTCAGTTACCACAATATCATCAACATAAATAGTACTCATTTTACCTTTAAAGTGTTTAATAAACAAGGTATGATATGTATTGCTCTGTTGATATCCAAAAGAGACCATAACTTTGTTGAACCTTTCAAACTATGCTCTTAGAGACTGTTTCAATCCATATAAAGCTTTTTTAACTTGAAAACTTTACCTTGTGTTTTTTCTTCTTCAAAGCCTAGAGGGACATTATAAGCGGGGATTTTCTTTCCCACTCCCGGTGAAATGGTTCTTGCGACTTCAGTACTGTTTAGGCTCGGGGCCTTAGAGAACGCGGGCCTAAAACCGGAGAAAATGAAGTCGCCACCCGGACGGGCCGAAAAAAAGAAAGGGGTGGATGACTCGATTCCTAAGGAATCCCCAACCCCCTAATGGGTTCGGAAAGTTGGGTACGTGTGGGGAAGGAGAGAAATGGCCCAGCACCCCCACAACGCCCGGTTCATTAGAACCGCCCTCCTTTGCAGGTCTTAATATTATAAAATTCTTAAATATAACAATATTATCCATACTACATGCAACAATTAAAATAAAGCATCATTATATTAAAATCAAAACAATGTCCAAACAAAGGAAATAAATGGATACCCATCCGAGGATGGAAACATGTCCTTACATCGGTCCAAAATATAAAAGCAATTTAAATTACATAGAAATTAATTAATGAGGTACCCACAAAGTGGAAACATACCTCTTACAATTTTAAACAAATAATAATCATAATAATGAAGAAAATATTCATCCATGGTAAATCAAATAAATCAAATTAAGTAAATCAAGCATTGAAATTAAACAAATCAACCATCAAAACATGTAATAAACTACATAATCAAATCTAAAATTAAATAAAGTAATAAATTTATAAATTTAGAATTTGCATCTTAAAATAGGATTTTTGGAACTTAGGGTTTTGGATCGTAGGGTTTTATATTGAGGTTTCATCATTTAGGGTTTAGGGTTTTTTTTAGGTTGCTGGGATTATGAAATTTATGGTTTAAGAAATTTTAAGGTTTCTATGAAATTAGGATTTAGGAATTAAGTTATTGGAATTAAGTAACTGGAGTTAAGGTTTTAGGTTTTCTGGAATTTAAAGAATTCTGATATTTTAAAATTTGATCAGGGCTTTGGTGTTTTGAATTTTGAAAATAGATTTTATAAATTTAGGTTCGGAATTCAGGAAAAATTTTAGGGTTTTGGAAAATAAGAAAACAATTAGTGTTTTGGGAATTAATAAAACGATTTAAGGTTTTGGAAAATTATGAAAACGATTAAGGTTTTAGGAATTAATAAAACAATATAGAGTTTTTGAAATTGGAAAGCAGATTAGGGTTTTTAACAACTGGGCAATTAGATTAGGGTTTTGATAATGTTATGTGATTATATGAACATTAAACTCAAATCATGTTGTTTAAATCAAGTAATCAAGACTACGAGGTTTAAGTTAACTACTGGACCTAAACAACTTCTTAATCTTCAAACTTCTAATGATATTTATAGAAGGAAATATATATACTGGACAGTCAAATAAGTTGTAACTCAAGAATGAAACTATTGTGAATTCAAATAAACTAAAGAATTAAATCAAACCTCCATTCATTGGTTCCTCCACAATTGACTTCTGGATGAATAATGAATAAAGACAGCATTGCTTTCTTTGATGACTGATGAATGTTTGCTTCTTGCTAATTTCTTTTTGCCGTTTCTTCTTTTATCTCTCTTAATCTCCATTGCCCGACCTCTAGGGTTTTTCTCCTTCTTCTTTAAGGTTTTTCTGTGTTCCCCCCGTTTCTTTAATGTGGTATTTATAGGAAAATAAAGATTTCTAATCCTATTTTAATAAGAAAATACCAATTGTTTAGGAAAAATTAGAAAACTGGGTAAAATAAGGTTTGGTCAAAAAATCGGCAGCGCGCGGGCTGTCGGGCCCGTGAGCTATGCTGGCAAAAACGGGCGCAGCAGGTTAATTCGTGCAAGAACTGACTGTGGCGAATTGGGCAGTGCCCAATTCACCCCCAGATTGCCATCTGCGGAGAATTGGAGACTGCCCAATTCGCCGCAGATAATTTCTACGGCGAAATGGGCTGTCGTGCGACGCTCGCCGATCCTCCGATTTATTATTTTTTATATTTTTTACTTTTATTAAAAATAACTATTAAATATTATTAGTAATTAAAATATTATTAAAATAAATAAAATACCACAAAAATTATTTTGGGCTATCGAATTTGAATGAGTGAAAAATTAAGGGTCTACAGTTTGCCCCCTGCTTGAACGATTTGAGACTACAGTAAAAGAGAATGAAAAGAAATAAGATCTTTGACTAATTTTTGATGAGGATGGGTACTTGGATTTGATTTGGGTACTTGGACCCGAGACTGAGTTTGATTTGGATACTTGGACCCGAGATTGGGTACTTGGACTAGAGAATGAATTTGATTTGGGTACTTGGACCTGAGATTGTATTTGATTTGGGTACTTGGACCCTAGATTGAATTTGATTTGGATGCTTGGACTCGAGATTGAATTCAATTTGGGTACTTGGACCTGAGATAGGGTACTTAATCCCGAGATTGAATTTGATTTGGATAATTGGACCTAAGATTGAATTAGATTTGGGTACTTGGACCCGAGATAGGGTACTTAGACCCGAGACTGGATTGGATTTGGGTACTTGGACCCAGGATTGAGTTTGACTGACCTTTTATTAATTGAGAATTCTGACTGCTCGGGCTGTTCTATTCTTTAACGCGTTGTGGGTCTTTACCCTCAAAATGGATCTTCATCGTTGGACCTTGGATCTTCATCCTTAGCATCGGATCTTCACCTTTGAGAATGGGTCTTCATCCTTGGAGATCGGGTCTTCATCCTTGTAAATGGATCTTCATCCTTGGAGATCGGGTCTTCACCCTTGAAAATGGATCTTCATCCTTTGAGATCGGGTCTTCACCCTTGAAAATGGATTTTCATCCTTTAGACATCGGGTCTTTACTCTTAAAATTGGATCTTCATCCTTTAAGCTGGATCTTTATCCATGGCATCGGGTCTTCACCCTTGAAAATGGATCTTTGTCCTTTGGACGTCGAGTCTTTACCCTTGAAAATGGATCTTCATCCTTTGCATCGAGTCTTCACCCTTAAAAATGGATCTTCATCCTTTGGACTTCGAGTCTTCACCCTTTGAAATTGGATCTTCATTCTTGGAATCAGGTCTTCACCTTTGAAAATGGATCTTCATCCTTGAAAATCGGGTCTTCACCCTCAAAAATGGATATTCATCCTTTAGACTTTGGATCTTCACCCTTAACTATGAATCTTTATCCATTGAAAATCGGGTCTTTACCCTTGAAATATGGATCTTTATCCATTGGAGATTGGGTATTTACCCTTGAAACATGGATCTTTATCCATTGGAGATCGGGTCTTTACTCTTGAAATATGGATCTTTATAAACTAGAGGTCGGGTCTTTACCCTTGAAACATGGATCTTTATCCATTGGAGGTCAGGTCTTTACCCTTGAAACATGGATCTTTATCCATTGGAGGTCGGGTCTTTACCCTGGTTTCAGCTCTTTTAGCTGGACTGATCTTTTGTCTTTTGCAACTAAATTCTTTTGAGAATTCTAATTTTCTTCTTTTTCCATTGTCTTTGTTCTTCTTTTACACTTTTTGCAAAGCAAAAAATTTCAACCATTTTTTTAGCTAGCCTTCATATCTTCTCCTTGCCCCCTGCGTGGCAAGATATTTGAAAGTGAGTTTGAAATTGCTTTGTACATGCATAAACTCAAAAATTGAAAAGGAAGAACTTTGCCGCCTGTGTAGGCTCAAACCCATGATTTTTCTATGCGGGCTCTAATTGATGTTTGTCTTGTCTAGCTCTTCAAACAAACACGTATTTCTTCTTTTGCAAAATAACTAGAGCTTCCTCAAGCAATAGGCTTTCCATGTCCCCTTGATTCAATATCTTCTTTTGATTCTTTACTTCACAGGGTATTTGCTGTTCACTTTAACAAAGAATAGATAATACAAGACAAGAAAATGCGATGTGATATGCTCATATATGCATATGATAATACTCACAGCGATTTCATTGACTCACAGACCGAGGTAATCAATAGAAGTGTTCTCATTGACTCCTTTGAGATGCCCATTCAAGTCTTGCATTAGAATGACAGAAAGCTTTGCATTTTTGGCTTTTATCTTCAAGATGTTGAAAACATGAATAATGGAGGCCCCAAACAGCAGAGATACATCCATTTCAAATTATGATTCAGTATGTCAATTGGTAGCTTCTTCATAACCTTGTCAGTAATCATTTCCTTTTCCCAATGTGTCCTTCGAGTTTTGATGATGCAATAAACTTCTCTTAACTTGAAGGCTTCGTGTGACAAAAACATTTTTTATTTTTTGAATTTTTATTTTGAAATCAAATGTTGGCTTTGCCAAATCAATGTCAATGTACCTCAGGACTTAATTTTTCCAAATTGACATATCTATAACATAACAACCCTAGTTACCGTACTAAACTCGGAAATATTTCTATTTAAGAATTGTTGTACTTCAGATAGGCACATACACATTACTTGGCCAAAGGTCTCATTCGCCCCCACTTCCGGTGGAATAGTTCTTGCGACTTCGGTACTGTTTAGACTCGAGCCTTAGAGAACACGGGCCTAAGCCCGGAGAAAATGGAGTTGCACCCCAACGGGCTGGAAAAACGAAAGGGGTGGATGACTCGATTCCTAAGGAATCTCCAACCCCCTAATGGGTTCGAAAAGTTGGGTACGTGTGGGGAAGGTGAGAAATGGCCCAGCACCCCCACAACGCCCGTTTCATTGGAACCGGCCTCCTTTGCAGGTCTTAATATTATAAAATTCTTAAATATAACAATATTATCTATACTACATGCAACAATTAAAATAAAGCATCATTATATTAAAATCAAAACAATGTCAAAACAAAGAAAATAAATGGACACCCATCCGAGGATGAAAATATGTCCTTACGTCGGTCCAAAGTATAAAAGCAATTTAAATTACATAGAAATTAATTAATGAGGTACCCACAAAGTGGAAACGTACCTCTTATAATTTTAAACAAATAATAATCATAATAATAAAGAAAATATCCATCCATGGTAAATAAAATAAATCAAATTAAGTAAATCAAGCATTAAAATTAAATATATCAACCATCAAAACATATAATAAACTACATAATCAAATCTAAAATTAAATAAAGTAATAAATTTATAAATTTAGAATTTGCATTTTAGAATAGGGTTTTTGGAACTTAGGGTTTTGGATCATAGGGTTTTATATTGAGGTTTCATCATTTAGGGTTTAGGGTTTTTTTTAGGTTGCTGGGATTATGAAATTTAGGGTTTAAGAAATTTTAAGGTTTCTATGAAACTAGAGTTTAGGAATTAAGTTATTGGAATTAGGGTTTGGGTCTAGGTTTGGGAATTAAGTAACTGGAGTTAGGGTTTTAGGTTTTCTGGAATTTAAAGAATTCTGATATTTTAGAATTTGATCAGGGCTTTGGTGTTTTGAATTTTGAAAATAGATTTTATAAATTTAGATTTGGAATTTAGGAAAATTTTAGGGTTTTGGAAAATTAAGAAAACAATTAGTGTTTTGGGAATTAATAAAATGATTTAAGGTTTTGGAAAATTATGAAAACGATTAAGGTTTTGGGAATTAATAAAACAATATAGAGTTTTTGAAATTGGAAAGTAGATTAGAGTTTTTAGTTATTGAGCAATTAGATTAGGGTTTTGATAATGTTATGTGATTATATGAACATTAAACTCTAATCATGTTGTTTAATTCAAGTAATCAAGACTACGAGGTTTAAGTTAACTATTGGACCTAAACAACTTCTTAATCTTCAAACTTCTAATGATATTTATAGAAGGGAATGTATATATTAGACAGTCAAATAAGTTGTAACTCAAGGATGAAACTACTGTGAATTCAAATAAATTAAAGAATTAAATCAAACCTCTGTTCATTGGTTCCTCCACAATTGACTTCTGAATGAACAATGAACAAAGACAGTGTTGCTGTCTTTGATGACTGATGAATGTTTGCTTTTTGCTAATTTCTTTTTGCTGTTTCTGCTTTTAATCTCTCTTAATCTCCATTGCCCGACCTCTAGGGTTTTTCTCCTTCTTCTTTAAGGTTTTTCTGTGTTCCACCCATTTTTTTAATGTGGTATTTATAGGAAAATAAAGAGTCCTAATCCTATTTTAATAAGGGAATACCAATTTTTTTAGAAAAAATTAGAAAACTGGGTAAAATAAGGTTTGGTAAAAAAATCGACAGCGTGAGGGATGTCGGGCCCATGGGCTGTGCTGGCAAAAATGGGCGCAGCGGGCCAATTCGTGTAAGAACTGGCTGCGGCGAATTGGGCAGTACCCAATTCGCCCCCAGATTTCCATCTGCGGTGAATTGGAGACTGCCCCCAGATTGCCATCTGCGGTGAATTGCAAAAACGAGCGACGCTCGCCGATTCGTCCGATCTATTATTTTTTTTCATTTTTCATTTTTTTTATATTTTTTTATTTTTATTAAAAATAACTATTAAATATTATTAGTAATTAAAATATTATTAAAATAAATAAAATGCCACAAAAATTATTTTAGGCTATCGGATTTGAATGGGTCAAAAATTAAGGGTCTACAGACATCTATGTATACTTCTTCCTCCAAGTCTTAATGAAATGCATTTTTTACATCAAACTGTTGCAAATCTCAATCTAGATTAGTTACACATGATAGAAAAATTGTATTCATCTTAGCTATTGATGCAACAATTTTTTGATAGTCTACTTCAAAAGTCTGAGTAAACAGCCACCAGTTTTTCTTCGTATCTCTTAATGGAACCATCTGCTTTGTGTTTCAAAGTAAACACCCATTTGTATCTAACCAATTTCATCCCTAATGGAGGCGTGACAAGTTCCTAGGTCTTATTCTTTGCCAGAGCTTTCATTTCTTCAACCATGGCTTTTTTCCATTTAAGGTCTCACGCGGCTTCTCTCTAATCCTGTGGAGTAGACATAAAGAAAACAAATAAGGCATAGGCTCATAGGTAGGTGATAGTGACTCATAAGAAACAAAGTAAGATATAGGATGTTTAGTGCATGATCTCACCCTTTTCTTTGAACAATAGGTTTAT
Organism: Garcia nutans; assembly: GCA_947685225.1. Taxonomy (NCBI): domain Eukaryota; kingdom Viridiplantae; phylum Streptophyta; class Magnoliopsida; order Malpighiales; family Euphorbiaceae; genus Garcia; species Garcia nutans. The sequence goes on from CANTUV010000008.1 coordinate 58,969,355, forward strand.
TCAAATCATCAGAGGAATCAGAGTGTGAAGGTAACTCACCAGTATCTTTAGGAAGTGAGGATGATTCTTGACATGATACATACTGCATGATGGCTTTCTTTGTCTTGTCTTTCCTTGAATACATCTTTAAGTCGGGTTTGTCTTAACGCCTAACAGTCTCCCCTCTAAATGGAACCATTTGTTTGAATATGTTTCTCTTTCATAAAACTCCCCTCCTTAAGGGGACTATCATTCACCTCTTGAAGTGGACTATCAAGAGTTACAGAACTGGGCATCATTCTCCCTCTGTAAGAGGACTATCACTTTCCCTCTGAAGTGGACTATCAAGAGTTATAAAATCGGGCATCACCTCTTTTGTTTCACTCTCCCCTTAAAGTGGTGATTGATTAGTTTGAAATAAGGTTTTGATTCATGAAAGGTTACATCCATACTGACAAAATAATTTTTGAGATGGAGGGTGATAACATTTGTAACCCTATTGAGTAGAAGAGTATCAAATAAACCACTTAAGAGCCCTAGGATCCAATTTTCCAACATTCCTAGCATGAACAAAACATACACATCCAAAAACTTTCGATGGAACAGTGTAAGAATTTTTTACCTTGCAGCATCTCTAAAGTGCTTATAATGTTAAAGGTTTTGAGAGACATTCTATTAATAAGATAAGTAAATGATAAAGCTGCACCTCCCCAATAACTCCTAGGTAGATTCATGGTGAATAGAAGGGATCAAGCTACTTCTAATATATGTCTATTTTTCCTTTTAGTGACATCATTTTATTCACTATTATAAACATAACTAGTCTTATGAATTATTTCATATGAGTCCAAATAAGCTTGAAATTTACCATCCATATATTTTGTTCCATTATCTGTTATAAGAATCTTAATCTTAGCATTAAACAATATACATATCGTTTTGTAAAAAGACTAAAAACATGGAAACACATCATTTTCTTTAGCTTTCATCAAATAAATCCAAGTTATTCTAGTATAACAATCAATAAAAGTGAAAACATCGGTGACCAGATAAAGAAGGAGTTTGGGTAGGTCCCAAACATTAGAATGAATCGTCTAAAGGGAATGGCACTTTTATTATTACTCAAATGATAAAAACTCCTTGTATGTTTAGCAAATTCACATGCATTACAAAATAAGGAATCAAATGAAGTCTTTTGGAATAAATTGGGATATAGTTTTTCTAAAACAAAAAATGATGAATGTTCTAACCGTCGATGCAACTATAGGATTTCTATATTGACTTCTTTATTCCCAAAAAAAGGCTTAATTCATCATTGAACTTTTGGCTCTTGTCCAAGATATATAAGCCTTCTTGGAGTCTACCAGTGCCAATCCTCTTCCTTGTGTGAAGATCCTGAAAGATACAATGATTAGGATAGAACTTAATTTTGCAATTAAGGGCTTTTGTTAGGGAACTAACGGATAATAGATTAAGGGGACAATGAGGCGCATGAAGAATTGAAGACAATTTAATATTTAGGGTACAATCAACAAAACATGTTCCTGATACATGAGTAGAAGACCCATAGGCTATGCTAATACTATCTCCATTTTTTCTAAAAGAATAGGTTAAAAATAGTTTAGAAGAGCTTGTCATATGTTTATTAGCTCCAGATTCTATAATCCAAAGATAAGTAGTATAATTGAAAAGAAGAGCAATACCTAATTGAACAAAATTTGATGTACCAATAAGAGATAAGAGATAGAGAGTCCAGTTGAGAGAAGAGATGCCATAGGTTATGAATCTCCTCAGTAGATAGAGTGCCAATGGTAGGTGGCTCAAGAGTACCATTAGTCTTAGTAATATTTTCTTGAGCCCTTGTCGGGCCTCCTCTCTTTCCTCTACGACCTCTAGTTGGTCTTCCATGTACCTTTCAACAATGTTCTCTACATCTTGGCTTGCCACAGTAATCACATTGTAGGTGATCTTTATCAGATGAGTGACTATTGACTTTGGGTTGATCAGAAGATTGTGATGCTAAGCCAGCTTTTTCTATAGGTGCTATGTGAAGCATGGCACTTCTTTTACTTTCTTCTTGTTGGACATAAGAACATGTTTATTGTAAGAAGGGTAGGGGATCTTTACCAAGTATCTGAACTCTTATATGATCATATTCATTATTTAGACCAGCCAGAAAATCATAAATTCATTCCTTTTAAATCAACTTTTGAAATTTGACTGCATCTTTAATAGTCCACTTGGAAGTCCTGATAATAGTCAAGTTCTTACCATAGTCTACTAAGCTTCAAAAAAATATTGAGAAATAGTCATCTCCCCTTGCTTGGTGCCATGGATTTTGTTACGAATTTCAAAAATTTGAGCATCATTACCAACTTGCAAGTAAGTGAGAGACGCTACATTCCATAATTTTGCAGCGATGTCGAGCAGAAGATATGTTCAAGTAATTTAGGATTGCAAAAAATTGATGAGCCAAGACATGACAAGGGAATTTTTAGATTCCTACTGATTATAATCACTACTAGTAGCATTTGGTTTCTTTTTATCACTAGTTATAACCATGCAATCCTATAGCTTTAGTAAACAGTAAACAAGACCTTGACCAAGTAAGATAATTAGTTTCATCAAGCTTTATAGGACTTATTTGCGATGAAGGGTTATCACTAGGAATAGATAATTTTTTTACTATTTGCCATCATTTTCTAAATTATCAGATATAATAATACCCAAACAGTAGCTCAACTAAGCAGTATGACACCCAAATAGTAGGGTTAAATCAAGGGATAAAGAAGCTCACAAGGATAACAACCACTTTTACAATAAAATGGTGTCGGACCCAGAAAAGGAAGGTCAGAAATCCTATTGTGAATCTAGCGAAGAAGACTGGAGGGAGAAACCCCATTGAGGTGAGTGCCATGCGTCGGTGCTTAAATAGGAACTCAGATCATGTTTCTGGTGCATGGGGCTCACGTGACTGGAGGAAGGTCACTGGATTCTGGTGACTAGTTGGCACTGGGATTCCAATAGGATCTAGGGTAGCGGTGAGAAAGAAAGAAGTGGCTAAATGGGTGAGTCCCAATTTCAACCTTAAGGGTTTTACTGTTACGTGAAAAAAATGAAGAAGTATATCAATAGTGTCTGAACTTATTTATTTTTGCTATTTTAGTGTATAAACTTTTTTTTTATTCACTTTGGTATTTGAACTTTAGTTATTATAAATGATTTGGTTGTTTCGATTGATTTGCTATTTGCTGATAAGTTAGAACAACTAAATCATTTCTAATAACTAAAGTTCAGACACCAAAGTGAATAAAAAAAAAGTTCACACATCAAACTAGCAACAATGAAAAAGTTTAGACCCCATTGATATATTTTTTCCAAAAAAAAAGAGCAAATCTGAAAAAAAAAAATAGAGTTTAATATGAGTGAGTTCTTAAAAAAATTAGTTTGATTATTACACCATAATTGAGGTCTTAAATTCATCATCATCAGTAACTAAAAGATCCAAACTACTACTCATAGTGATTGTGTCATAGCTTTGTACTATGCTTTAGTGCTTAATCAAAAAATTACAATATGCTTAATTTGCTTGCATCTAAAAAACATTCTATATTTGAGTATCCATGATTACTATACAATATGCCAAGTCCTAATGCTTTTTCAAGTAACACAAAATTGATATAATTATATTGTTAGTGTCTGAATTTTTTTAAAATTTAACAATTGAGTTCAACTTTTTAAAATATCAATCGAGTGCTGAAACTGAAAAATCATATACAATTTAGTTGTTTTAACAGGTTATAAACCAGTTACATGTAAATATCTTAGGTATAATTATACTGTTGGTGTCTGAATTTTTTAAAATAAAATAATTTAGTTGTTTAACTTTTCAGAATATCACCTTTTATTGACACGTGTCATCCAATAAAGCAACTTTAGTTTGCAATCGGCTAAAATAACTAAATTGTACAAAATTTTTCGGTTCCAACACTCAATTTATATTTTAAAAAGTTGAACAACTAAATTGTTAAATTTTAAAAAGTTCAAACACCAATAGTATAATTATACTACACAAAATTTGTCATAAAACTTTTCAATGAGCAATGGTTGGAGAAGACATAAATTTACTTACCATACTGTAAAGGAGTTCAATTACCCATCAATCTTCTATACATCTTATAATCTCTAAACAACTAATTTTCCCTTCTCACAAGGGGTAAATTTGGAGTACTTAACACTTATTTTCCTTGTTTCTTATTTCTGCCAATAAATTAAGAACATACTTCCTTTGAGAAAAAAAAAATATCCTTCTTATTCCTTGTAATTTCAATACCTAAGAAATATTTTAACATACCCAAATCATTATTCTATGAAGAAAAAACTTAAGAGCTAAGATTCCTTGGAGTCACTCCCATTAATGATTGGGAAATTAGAGAAAATTAACTTGATTATTCCGTCAAGCTATGTAATTTATACTATAATAGTGATTTACATAATAGGAAAATAATCTATAGCGAAATAGGAAATACAAATACAATCTTTACAGCTGGAAAAGACGGCAGAAAGAGGTGGTGAGCGAAAAAGAAAGTTTGATAGGTATGGGTAATGTCATAATGTATCCGCGCTGGAGAAAACATAAAAAAAGAAGAGAAGAAGAGAGGTGGCGACACTAGGGCTTTGATACCATGAGAAATTAGAGAAAATCAAATTTATTATTCCTTCAAGCTATGTAAATATCTAAGAAATCTAATGTGACAAACTCATGTCTCTCGTTGCATGCTGGTCCAAGTTACAGAGCAACAAATATGGAAGCTATTGAGCTTGATTCAGGCAAGGAAACATATCTTAATTAGCCATGATATGCTCATTAATTTGTATGTGTGTTGTTCTCATATAATTCTATATTGCAGATTTTGGTAATATGTTTACAGGAGTTCTAAGTAATGAGGAGGGAAAGGTCCAAGCTTTGTGGGCGAGCTTTTCGTCTAAGGTTCTCACTATTCTTTCGGTTATTATTTTTTCTGCCATTTTATTATGTTGTAACACTCAAATTTTCATTTTCAGCAAAAATCTGGTGGCAGTACAACAAAAGATCCTCAATTTGTTAAAGGTATTCCAATCTATATGATCAGCCAAATACTTGAGAAGATCACATCTGTTGCAAATGGACCTTCTCTTCTGATAAATGGTGTCAAAAGGCCAATACCACATGTTAGGATTTTAGAGGTTGAACTCATTCCTAGATACCTTTCAAAGGCTCGGAATTTTGGTTTGAGTGACAACTGGATCCAAGTACGTTTTATTTTTGCAGTATGTAATTTGGGAATTGTATATTCTTTATTTTTCATTCAATGAAGATAGAGTGTTTATATACATGAATTCAGACTCGAATAGCAAGTCTGCAGCTCCTTGGGAACTACTAAACATTGAGAAACTCAACTGTACACCTAGGCCTAGCAATAGTAGAGTCAGCCATACACAATGGTAATATCTATACACCAACTTCTCATAACACAGTACAACATTCATGTTCCTCTTTCCTTTGCAGCTGAAGTCTGAATGCAATTTCTTGTTATTGTTCGCTCTTTTTTCACATGGTTAAAGAAATTTACGCAAGCCCCTCTTTGTTTCTTTTACTTGCTTTGCAAATTCATACTATTTCTTCATTGAACTTACTTCACTATAAATCTTTATACTGAAGGCTCCCAAATCAATGAGTTGTACATATACATAATCTAAATGACACAAAATAACAATAGCCTTGCTAAGTTGGCTGTTATCCAGTTCACTATGCGATATGATGCAGAAAGTTTTCTGTTTTAAATATCTTCAACTGAATAACTGCTCTAGTATTCTTGATTTTGTGTGCATTGGTAGAATTAGAAGCGCTCAAAGTCTAATTGCCTTGCCTACATTCTACTATTGTTAGAGCAGCATGTTCGTATCACTACCTCAAGAGCTAAGAGCTCTTTTGGGATTCTAAGATTTAATAAAAACCTGAGGTGTGACACGTACCATTCAAACAAAAGGTCCAAAGTGGAGGTATTTCTTAAATTTCACCATTTTAATGCCAAAATGATTGGTCTCAACACTCAATCTTGTGGAATTTGCTGGCATTACTTTTTCCAATTCATGTAATGATGGCCTCTTTATAAATCGAATCTACCTAAAAATGTGATAATATCAGGCAAGTGGGGGCCTGGAAGATCTAAAATTGTAAATGGTTTGAGTTAAAGAACACGGGTACTGAAGAGAAGAATAACCTATAGCCGATATGTGCTTTCATATTCCAAATAGACTTGGTGAAAGAGGTAGACAATGTCAATTACATGCTTTATGATGGTTGATGCCAACTCTAGGGACTAAGAGTTTGATTGATATTGAGTTTGAAATTATTTTGTTGAAAAAGCTTTTAAATATTGTTGGAAAAGAAAACAGTTTGATGGAGTTGTTTAGCTCTATTGAAGCTTTTATGACTAGACTTGTGGAATTCCCCCTAAAAGCTAACTTGAGTGATCTCTAATTAACATTTTTAATATATTGTTTTTCTCATCAAGCAATAATGCTAAACAAAGTCTAAATGATTACACTATCAACATGTACAAAGTTATTATGAGGGTTTAATTTTCCAATATTTTTGTGTAGATATTTTCACATCTAAAAGGAATCAAGTTATTTCTCTTTCTAGATTGTACTATGGAACTATTTATTCATTATCATTAATTGGTTTTAGTGCTCCTTGATTTCTCTTCTATTTAACTTTTAAAAAAATGATGTAGGGCTCGACTGTACATCATTAAAGATACTATAGGCTGTTCTCTGTAGGCTCTTACGAAGAAAGATCCAAACAGACGGCAAGTTTTACGTGTCAAAGGTTGTTTTGCTGGATCTAAAGCTGAGAACCAATTAAAACAAGGTGACGTAGTGCTGGCAATTAATAAAGAGCTAGTCACTTGTTTCCGTGATATAGAAAATGCTTGCAAAGCATTAGAGAAGTGTGGTGACAAGGATGGGAAACTTAACATGACCATTTTTCGACAGGTAAGCAGATGCCTAAGTGGATATGCACAATGCTTGTAACTCACTGTTGCTGTTAATTTGTGTTGATTGGAAAATATATAGTTTGACATCATGCATGTTTCTAATATGTTGTTAGTGAGAAAATTAATTTGACACTGTGATTACATGGTTTCTAGGGACGTGAAGTTGATATTCTTGTAGGAACAGATATTAGAGATGGGAATGGTACAACGCATATGATAAATTGGTGCGGGTGTATTGTTCAATATCCTAATCCAGCAGTGCGTGCTCTTGGGTTTCTTCCTAATGAAGGACATGGTGTATATGTTGCCAAGTAAGAATTTTGTTTTTGGTCACCAAATTTTCAAGCTGTTGATATTGAGATGATAACTACCATTTGAATTTTGGCAAAAACATACAAATATTTGCTTGTCTGAATGCACAAAATATACTCTGAATGTCAAATGAACAATCTAACTGGAGTAGTGATTAACATGCTTATTTCGCAACATAAACGTAAGTGTTGATAAACTGATCGTAAGCTAAATGGATCTAGGTTAAATCTTGATTCTAGAAATGTAATGTTGTAAAAAGGTAAATTTTTTAAGCTGGTCAATTCCCAGGCTTCCTCAAATCAGGGTTGGAATTACATACAGTTGAGCAGGGGTGAATTGACTCCATTTAGTTTGGGGGGAAAATTAAAGTGCAAGTATTAAATGAACATTGTTTTAAGGAATTTATTAAATTTCTTGAAGTGAATTACAAATTTAGCATTTTAAACCTTTTAAATAGCATTGATTTTTTGTAAGCTATTCATTGCTATATAATTATTATTTGAGATTGATTATTTTCTTAATTGTTCAATATTGCCTCCGTCCCGTTTAAATTATCGCTTTTGCAAAAATAATTTGTCCCACTTATATTGTCACTTTATAAAATTAATAAAAATTAATTAGCTTTTTCTAATTATACCTTTATTATTAATCAATTAATTAATGAAATGAGAATATAATATTTTTAATATGAATGAGCTAATGAAAGATATTTTAATATATTCAAAATAAGATATTTTATATAATATAATGAGCTAACGAAGGATATTTTATATAATATTGAAAGAATTTAATTAATTTTTTAATAAGTATGCATGAGCTGAAGATGACAATTTAATTTAGTTGGAGGTAGTATAATTAAGAATTGTTATTAAAGATTATTATAATTTATATTTACAAAAACAATTGAAGGAAATATATCTTTTTGTGCATAACAAATTATTCTAAATGTTATATTAACCATAAGTAATAAATTATTGTTAAAAATTTATCCCATTTATATTGTTACTTTATAAAATCAATAAAAATTAATTAGTTTTTTCTAATTATACCTTATTATTAATCAATTAATTAATAAAATAAGAGTAGAATATTTTTAATATTAATGAGCTAATGAATGACATTTTAGTCTATTCAAAAGAATTTTATATAATATTGAAAGAATTTAATCAATTTCTTAATAAGTGTGTTTGAGCTGAAAATAATAATTTAAATTGGTTGGAGGTAGTATAATTAAGAATTGTTATTAAAGATTATTATAATTTATATTTACAAAAACAATTGAAGGAAATATATCTTTTCGTGCATAACAAATTATTCTAAATGTTATATTAATCATAAAAAATAAATTATTATTAAAAATTTATCTCACTTATATTGTCACTTTATAAAATTAATAAAAATTAATTAGTTTTTTCTAATTATACATTTATTATTAATCAATTAATTAATGAAATGAGAGTAGAATATTTTTAATATTAATGAGCTAATGAAGGACATTTTAGTCTATTCAAAAGAATTTTATATAATATTGAAAGAATTTAATTAATTTCTTAATAAGTGTGCATGAGTTGAAGACGACAATTTAAATTGGTTGGAGGTAGTATAATTAAGAATTGTTATTAAAGATTATTATAATTTATATTTACAAAAACAAATGAAGGAAATATATCTTTTTGTGCATAACAAATTATAGTTTTAACAATAATTTATTATTTATGATTGATATAACATTTAGAATAATTTATTGGCATAGTTAATTGCATAAAAGACATGTACTTAAAAAATAGAAATTAGAAATTTGACTTATTAAATGAGTTGCCCATTGAAAAATAATTTTGGCTCCACCATTGTTTTGAATGATAATCAATTACGTAAGGCTACTAAAATATTGAATAAAATTTAGAGAACTTGCCATTTTTATTAGGGGTTGTCGTGGAAGTCCTGCAAGTAGATATGGTCTATCTGCACTTCAATGGATAGTTGAAGTCAATGGAAAACGAACTCCTAATTTGGATGTCTTTGCTAATGCAATCAAGGTGCATGAATTGTTTCTACTTCTCTGTGTGACTATGTTCATGTACATATGTGCAAGATGAAAAATAGAGTCTAGAGGAGATTTTTTCTTTAATGAATATTTTATTGAATGAATTCAATAGTACCTTCCAACAAGTGAGGGAAAGAAATATATATAGACTTGCGGCTAAGAACTAAATAAAAATATAATTCAATTCATATCCACTGATATTTCCTTTATCAACTAGACTACCATATGTAGGAAAAGTTGTAGCTCTTTAGGATTCATTGAAACCAGCCATATCTCTTAGATATTTGAATGAGCATAATCATTCTTATTTCTCCATAAAAAGTGGGTTATTCTTTATCACTCCTAATGACTCATTCAATCATATCAGAGGTGCCACTATCCTCCCATAAGCTGAGCCAAGGCTGGAGGCACAGTTTGGAGCGAAAGTGAGCTAGTGTAGCATTTGGAACAAACTTAGTAAAGAGATCAACAACTTGGTTGGGTGAAGAAATATGTTTAGTAACAAGTAGCCCAAAAGCAACGCATTCATGAACAAAATGGTAGTCCAATTCGATATGTTTACTACGTGCATCGAAAACGGGATTTATTGTCATTTATATAGCACTAATATTGTCACAATAAAGAGTCGGTGCTGAAAAAAGAGAAATATTGAGATCTTTGAGAATATAAGTGAGCCAGGTAAGCTCAGCTGCAGTATTAGCCATAGCCCGATATTTTGCTTTTGTACTAGAGAGAGAGATAGTATGTTGCTTCTTACCACACCATGAAATGATATTGGAGCCGAGAAATGTGTAGTAGCCAGTGGTAGAGCATCTTGTTGTGGGACAGCCTGCCTAGTCAGCATAAAAAAAAGCAGACAATGTGAGAGCAGTGTTGGAGGTGAGATGTAGACCAGTAGAGATCATGCCTTTGAGGTACCGAAGGATGCGACGAACTAACTTCAGATGAACAACTATAGGAGCATGCATGAATTGAGAGATACACTTAACACTGTAGGATAAGTCTGGACGTGTGAGGGTGAGATATTGAAGAGCGCCAATAATACTACGAAAGAGAGTAGGATCTGCAAGAGGAACTAACTGTGCAGGAGATTGGAGCTTGGCATCGAGAGGAGTAGACATAGGTTTACAATCTAGCAAGTTAAATTGCTCTAGAATGGTGAGAGCATAGTGCGATTGAGAAAGATGCAATCCTTCAGTCGTAGGAGAGAGTTCTACTCTAAGAAAATGATGAACTGACCCAATATCCTTCATGGAGAATTCACGACTTAATGTTTGAATAAAAGAAGTGACAAGTGCGGAAGAAGATCCTGTAAGAAGCATATCATCAATGTATAAAAGTAAAACAAGAACACCCTGAGTAGAGTGACAAACAAAAAGAGAAGGGTCAGCAAGACTACAAAAGAAACCACAAGAAAGAAGAAAAGTACTCAGTCGATAAAACCAGGCACAGGGTGCCTGTTTAAGCCCATATAAAGCATGCTGAAGTTTACAAACATGATTCGAAAAGTGAGAATCAGCCATACCTGGGGGTTGCTCCATGTAAATATCTTCAACAATATAACCATGTAAGAATGCATTTTTGACATCCAATTATCAAATTGGCCAATGCTTGACAAGAGCAATAGTTAAAATTAGACGAATTGTACCTGAGCGAATGACAGGAGAGAAGGTCTCTGTATAATCAAGGCCATCGATTTGATGATAGCCTTTTACAACTAAGCGAGCTTTGAGTCTGTCCAAGGTACCATCTGGTAGAAGTTTAGTCTTAAAACCCATTTTGAACCAATCACATTCATGTTGAAAATCGGGAAACTAGTTGCCATATGTTATTTTGATGAAGAGCAGCAAGTTCATCAAGCATTGCAGTTTTCCAGCCCGGGTGAGAGAGAGCTGCTATAATCGTCTTAGGTTTATGAAGTATAGTGCTAGTGGTGACAACAGTTAAGGCATATTTAGGATTGTGTTTAAAAATTCCATGTTGAGACCGAGCAGCCATAGGATGATGGACAGGTGCAAAACTTGATTATGGTTCAGAGGCTATAGCAGGAGACTCAGAGTCAGGCATCGTAGGTACTATTGATGTGATCATTGTGTCACCAGGTGGTAAAAAGTCATGAGAGTCAAGCGAAAGAGTGAGTGTATTACTGGTTGACATAGATTCATCAAAAGAGGGATTTGAGGGTTGTATGGAATTATCTTGTGAAAGAGCTGTCTCAATCATTGGCAGCGGAATGTGGGAGTGAGGCAGCGAGGAAGGCTCCTGAAAAAGTGATCCAGTATCAGTACGAGAAGTCAGCGAGGAGTAAAAAATATGATGTATGTGAGGGACCGAAATAGATGAGTTAGGTGGTTTAAATGGAAAAATAGATTCATAAAAAACAACATGTCTATAAATAATGAACTTGCGACTAGGAGGATGAAGCACTTATATCCTTTGTGTTTCTCATTGTATCCTACAAAAACATACAAAGTAGATTTAGGATTAAACGTCATATTCTTTGTATCTCATGTGTATGGAAAACATTTAGAACCAAACACTCGAAGCGAGCTATAATCAGGATGAGTTCCATGCAACTTGAAGTATGGAATTTCAGAATGAAGTGCGGATGAAGGTAGGCGATTAATAAGAAAAACAGCAGTGGAAAAAGCTTCTAACCACAAAAATAATGGAGCATGACTATGAAATAACATTGTCATACCTAGTTCTCGTATAATACGGTGTCGTCGCTCAACCATACCTGTTTGTTCTGGTGTATAAGGACATGAGATTTGGTGAATAATTCCTGTGGTAAAAAAATGAGACAATAATCAAGAATTAACGAATTCTCCCCCTCCATCGGAGTGGAAAATTTTTATCCGCTTATTGAATTGACGCTCAACATATTTTTCAAAGACTAAATAAACTATTTTCTTTTAAGAATAGCAAATAAAATTAAATATCATAAATATTTTTAATAAAAATAAGTAAAATAAATATGAATAAAAACAATATAATAATTTTTTTTTAAAAATGTGAAACATGAAAAATTATAAAAGACGACCAGGGTATTAAAAAAGATGAAGAAGAAGAAGAAAAATGTATTTTTTACTCAAATTTAGGTGGGATTCAGCTACTAAATAAATATAAATCAAAACTATCTCAATTTGAGTTCATGATGCACTATTTTAGTAATTTCTAGTGCACCTAGTCCACAAAATAATTCCTCGTGAAGCATTGAAATTTTTAATTTAATATATTATTTAATTTTAATTTATTATTTTATAATTTTAATCTAATTCGAAAATTATTATGAAACCTAATAAATACTAATTATTGTATCCTTGTGTTAAATGTCATCACCGGAAATTTCTCAAAGTTGAAGAAGTTAGGCATAATTTGGTGAGAAAGGGTTTTGCTGAGGGCTACTACCTATGGAATAGGCATGGAGAACCGGATATACCTAGCGGCGAATTTAACATATCTTCCCCTATTGATACAGAAGACGTGAATCCTTATTGACAAATGATTTTCAATGCTTCTGGTCCAGATTCAACTCGAATAATATGGAGGAATCACCTAACCCATCTGCACAACAGTTTTTTAGACATGCTACAAGCAGTTGATGTTGATTTGTATAAAGGATGTCAAAAATTTTCTCAACTTTCTGCTGTTGCACGATGCTTAAATATAAAGTCTGAGCATCACTTGTCAGAACGGTGCTTTGATGACTTCATGATGTTCTTGAAAGATGTCTTACCAGATGGTAACAAGATGGTGGATAGCTTCTATTGTACAAAAAAACTAATTCGAGGCTTTGGATTGCCAATGGTAAAAATTGATTGTTGCAAGAATGGCTCCATGATTTACTGGGATGTTGATATTAACATGACAACTTGCAAATTTTGCAACCATCCTAGGTTCAAAAAGAGAAGGGGTTTTAGGAGTTGACAGAAAAATATTACATACAAGATACTGTATTATTTTCTCCTTACACCTAGGCTGCAACGGTTGTACGCTTCAAAAGCTACTGCACAGAACATGCGATGGCAAGACGAGCATACAATATATATATATATATATATATATATATATCTTTGGTGTTTTTATTTTGTTACATGGTCTCACAAACTTTATTATGAGACTGGTATTTCTAGGATTTCAATTCTCAATTATTATGAAGGATAATTTCAATCAATGTAACATTTTTTTATATTTATTACATTTATATATAAATATAAATATAGAAAAAAAATAATATAGCAGATGTCAGGAAATTATCAATGTTTAAAAAAATTTTAATATGAGATTAGAGTGGAAAATTTATAAAAACAAATAAAAAATAACGAGGGATTATTGAGTTATAATATAAATTAAACCGTAGTTTATCGAGGAATTAGCGAGAAATTCATTGTTGTCCAGCGCTTGGCGAGTAATTTGCGAGGGATTTATAGATTATTTGATAATTTGAAGATAATTGAAAGAGGGAATAGCGGGATTTACTTAATTCTATGATAATTTTTAGTAAATATAAGGAGGGATTAACAAGAAAAAGTGTAGCGAGTGAATACCGAGTTAAATATAGCGAGGGATTAATGAGGAACTTAAGTAATTCTATGGTAATTCTAAAATAGTTCAACGAGAGATTAGCAACAAAAATTTAACAAGAAAATAGCGAGTGCACTTTAACGATGAATTAGTGAGGAAGCTAATTAATTCTATACGGTAATTCAAAGATGATTCATCGAAGGATTAGAGATAGAAATTTAGCAAGGGAATACCGAGTGTATTTAACGATGAATTAGTGAGGAAGTTGATTAATTCTATGATAATTCAAAGACAATTCAATGAAAAATTAGTGACAGAATTTTAGCGAGGGAATACCAAGTGATGCTTTATCGAGTAATTGGCAAAAGATAATGTCGCTAAAGATTTTAGCAATGAAAATTTAATTGTTCAAATGGAATTATTTATCGACGGCTATAAAATATATAGCGACGGATTATCCGTCGCCATTTTTTCGAGTTATATAATTTCCTTCACCAAACTATCGCTAAATATTTATAGTGACTAAAGTCGACATTTATAGCGACGAAAATTGTCGATGCTAAAACACAATTTTTTTTGTAGTGTTTTATCCTCCTTTTTAATTTTCTTTCTCTCCATAGCCCTAAAAAAAATATGTAATTATCTCCATTCTCTCTTGGCGTTCTCCTCTTTGGTCTCTTATTTAATAATTAATTTATTAAATAAATAAATAGAAAATAAATTATAATTTGAGCCAAATAATATTAAAATATGGTCTTATAACTACCTAATAAAAGTTAAAATTTTGACGTTTACATCATTATTTTACGAGTACATTATACATAATCTATTTGTCGAAGTTATATTTTCGTATTCGGATTTTAGATTTAACACGTGTGAGTTACATATTAATTTTTCATTATTCATATTTAAAAAAGAAATATTCCTCTACAGTTAATATAAGTTATAGTGTATCTGTATCACATAAATTTTCATTTTTTTTAAAAAAAATATTATTCTACTAAAATTATCATTTGATGAAACCTAAACAACAAAAATTATCACTTGATGAAATCTAGAAAAATTAATTAACTTTTTTCAATTATACTTTTGATATTAATTAGTTAATTAATAAGGTAAGAATATAACAATTTTAATACCAATGAGTTAATAGAATATATTTTAGACCATTTAGAATAATTTTTTGTAGCATTAAAAAAAAGAATAATTTGTTGTAAAGTTAAAAAAAAAAAATACATTACTTACCTTAATATATATATAGTCTAGTGGCGATAATTTTATTGGAATGGAAATAGTAATAATCAATGTTTTGTTTTTAATTAATTATTTGTGAGGAGAAAAAATACTTATGAAATTCGTACATAAGATCTAGATGAGAGTAACATATATTTTTTATCATCAAGTTATAAATTAATGGTTAATGGTTAATTTGTTTAAATATACTTTTTAGTGGAGTTTTTGTCATACCTAACATGTCAATTTTTGTGAAAAAATTAGGTCATAATTAATGAGATTTAGCATGTATATATATATATATATATAAGTTGTCTAATTTATTTATGCCACAAATATATATTTTTTTGTTATTTTTATAAAATATAAAAAATAATTCTAAGAAGAAAACTCTACAAAACATTATTGCCCTTCTTTAATAACTTTGACTTTGACAAGGTCAATAGACCAAAAATCAAATAAAATAAACTGCCGATCCTTTACCAATTTCATTTAATCAAGAAGGTCATGATTTGATTATGATTTTTTTTGAACGAAATTTGATTATGATTTTGAATCCATAACAATCATATATCCAAAGTCGAAATTGAAAATCTTTCTTTATATGATTATATCCGAAACTTTTTGTAGTTATACTTTTAATTATTTAAAAATGATAAATGTTCACCCAATTTACTCAACTTTATATAAAATCTAAAAATTTTTAAATGAAGTAAATTCGTTGAGACTTGAGATATATCATTAATTGGATTTGTATATAATTTTCGTTTTTTTATAAATTTATTTTGGATTAAAAATTAAATTCATTTGAGACTTTTTTAAAATTTTAAAAGAATTTTAGTATTATTGAAATAACAATTGTTTCCTAAACACTAAACTAATTTTATCAGATGCTACAAAATTACGTATATTTAATATGAAATTCTTTTAAAAATCAATCCGATGCATAATTTAGCAATTTATAATTCAAAGCAGCTGAAAATAATATCACGGTTAAATAGACAACAATATAACAAATTAAAATACTGAAATTCGAAGAAATGCATTACGCAATTTACCCATTTTGTGTTAATATTTTTAGCTTTAATTAGAATTGGAATTTTATATCTCTCAAGTTGATTTGACTAATACCACTCAACGCATTGTTAATTAGGTGGTTTATGACAAATTGTTTGCAGTATAGTCTACTTCTTTAATTTTTTTCTTTTTTTTTTATTTAAATGCTACACATTTCCTTTTTTTATCATGTATTTTATACTTAAAAAATTTGAATGGATTTAGGTACTTTATGATCTTTGCTTTGAAGCCTCTCCAATTCTTCCTATGAATTCAAAACAAGCAAATGCATTGAAGAAAACTCCATGACCAAAGACTATTAATTTTTTTTTAACGAACAACTTATTTTTTTTTTAATTATAAATATTTTATTATTAATAAGACCATTAAATATTTATTTTTTAATATTAAAAAAATAAAATATTAATTTAATGAATTAATACTGTATGTGCTATTTCTGCCACAGTTATTAAGACCATTGAATATTTATTACTATGACAAAAGATAAAAAAGTATAGTCAATGGTCAAGTCAATTTTGAAAGTTCAATAGACGCTATGGTCCCACTTTCTCTGCCCAAAAACCAATCAAAGGATGACATATGGGGCATCCGTATACCACATCATCACATGCAATTGAGATTTTTGACCGAGGACTTGCGCGTATAAAAATTACACCGTTCGCGATCCGCTGTCTTGAAAATGGAATTGATGTAATGGCTTAATTAATTACTCCAGTTTCATTTTAAATTTAATTTTTATAATTAATAATTATTTATTAATTTTTTTAATAAATCACATATATCTACATAACGGTATAGGATTAATTATATTTTAAATACTGTAGATATTAAAGTAATCCTTTTAACTGCATTTTTTTATACATAACATCATTTGAGAATCGAATTCAGAATGTTATTTAAGAGAATTTGAATTCAGAACGTTATTTAAGAGAATTTAAATTTTCATTCATCTAGATCAACACTCGTTGGTTTTATTTATTAACTTTAAATATTATTTTTATACACTTAATTAATTTTTCACCTTTTTACTTAAAATAAAAATATTTAATATAATTTTTAAACCAAGAATTCATCAATAGGTGTTTCATTAATATAATATAATAAATTAAGAAAAAAATCGATAATTCTTTTTCTAATTACTTATAATAGGTAAATATCAAGCTCATAATATACAAAATCAATATCTTAAATTTTATATTTTTGCAATTTTAAGAATTTATAATGTATTAACAAAAAATTAATGAGAAAAAAAAAATTACTCCCTAATATTCCATAGCCTCTAAGTGGTATCGTCTGTTCCACTTCCATCAACTTTTAATCTCTTCCACCAACTTGCGAAGAAAAATGAAACCACTAATACAATTTTTTTTCTTTTCAAATTTAATTAAAAAGAAAGTGAATGAGTTGACTTGTTGACTTGACAACGTAGTTTTATACATGTTGTTGTATATAATGCATAACATTAATGAGCTAATTCAAACAATAATGAAACAGAGCTTAGCTCTCAAATTCTCCTCTCTGAACTGATCTCTATTGTCAATAACAAAAGGCCTTTCTCGACTCTCAACATTCAAAACTTTTATTTTTGTTATATAATTAATAGCCATGGTTAACTTATTTTCTCTTAAATTATTTCGACGTATTGCATCTCATCACAAAAGCAAAAAATCACATAAACGAAAGGAAGAAGATAGTTGCTCTTCTAATTCATCCCAGGCAAGTCCCAGTGAGAAAAAGCTTCTTTCAAAATTGAATTCTAATATTGCTAACAAAGCTCATTTAATGGTGAAAATAATTTCTTGGAAGAAGAACATGCAAGATCAAGAAAATCAAGAAGAAGAAGAAGATGATGATGATGATCAGGAATATGCAGTTTGGAGGAAGACTATCATTATGGGTGAACGTTGTCGTCCTCTGGATTTTTCTGGGAAAATTGAGTATGATTCTGAAGGAAATCTTGTTCTTGAACATAATCAAAATTACAGTAGTGGTAAAATTGTTCATTTCAAAACTTAATGATTTTAATTGTAAAGTATACGTCACACACACACACACATATATATATACAAGCCAAGTTGTGATTTGTGCTGCTTTTAGAGAACAAAGATCAGTTTCGTCATATAATTGTACAAAACAGTTTTACATGTAACTTATATATCTGAAATATGATTTTTGTTTTCTTCTTAATAAAATTTTATTTAAATATTTATTCAAATTCATCTGCAAATACACAAGAACTTTGAAATATCTTAATTCAACATATAGAAATTAATGAAAATAAAAATAAAAGATAACAATACCATATATAATTTTCAAAAAAAAATTTACCTTGATTTTAATTAATTCTTAAAAGAAGTTAATTAATTTTTCTTATCTGTTTAAAGATTTATACTTAAATTTTAAAATTTTAAATTTCTCGCCATTAGTCCAATGCATTAGTCAATGCTAAAAAACTATCTTCCTTGTTTTAACCTTTTAGTCCTAAAATTTTTTAAAAATTATAATTTTGTTTTCTTCAATTTGGTATTCGTTTTCCTGTAAATTTATAAAAAGAGACTCCTAATTTATAAAAGTTAATATTTTTTTAATTAAGTTTTAGGGTTAACATATTAAAAAAAGGTTAGGCACAAAAAAACTCAAAAATGAAAATATTCTCAAAATATCTATTTTCAATCATTGTTTCATTGGGCATATATTCTTATGTATTATTTCTTAAAAAAATAATATTAAGTTGTATTGTATTGTAGTGTGACGTCTTATAAACTTTTCAAGCTTGGTCTAAGTATGTGAAAAAATTTTGACGGAAGTTTCGATCTCCTACATAATATGTGTGTTAGAGAATATATTAGTTAATATACCATGATAAAAGGATTTTTGATAAAAAAAAATATTAAAATTAATTAAAATTAATTTTACAATTATCATTTTTATAAATTATTTATCAAAATATTAGAATAAAATGAATTTTGATTAATTTACAATTAGTTTACAATGAATTTATAATAAAATGACTAAAATATCTCTAGTAAAAATTTTAAAAAGTATTGTGAAAGATATTAATTTTTATAATAAAATTATCATATTTTTATTGTAAAATATATTTAATTACTATTTTTTGTGTTTGGATTTTTTTATATTATTCTTTAAAATATATCTATTGTTGGGAAAATCGTTATTTTCCCACCTTTCGGACCGTCTTTAAGCAGGAATAAATGAGAAAATAAAATAACAATTGAGAAATTAAAGAGAATAAAAACACAAAGATTTAACGTGGAAAACTCCAGAATGAAGAAAAACCACGGTCATTGCCTTACGACAATCAAGAAAAATATTCACTATGCAGTAAATTTTTACAACCACAACTACAAAATATTTTTCTACCTGATACCCACAAACACCCCAAATATTTATACTCCAAGGAACTCCAAGAGACTAACTCTAAATCCCTAATATAAAACACATTTGTTGTGTTTTGGTACATTTCAAAACCTAAACATTGATTTCCTTATATAGGAAATTGTTGAGCACAATTTCTATTATTTCCCGATGTGGGAAAGAATTAATTAAATTTTATATTGTTTTTTTTCTTTTGTTAAAACTGACGGCTAACAATCTCCACATTGACAAAAAAAAACACAACATTGTCTGCTACCGACAATCATAATTATTATCGTCAAGAATTATCATACCCCACCATAAAAGAGTATAGTCACTCGGAATTACTGCACAAACTCCAAGCATTTTTCATCGGCCATGTCGGATCCCGCTAATAGTTTATGGTGCAACCCTCCTGTTGACTTTTTCGAGAGTTTATTAGCCATCGACATAATCTTTTCACCACACCTTTGCATTAACTGTCAACCAATGCCGTGCGTATTTCCGTGGATCAGCTACCAATAATCTGTCCTCTTCCATGGCATCTCAACTGGTAGCAATCATGCCATTAGGATACACTTTTATGCATTACAGAACAACCATATCATCTCCTTCACCAGAGGAGATTACATTGGCAGCAACAACGTTAGAGCTTCTAGCCAAATCAGCTCCACCGTTCGGGCAATCTTTCCTTACGTGTCCAGTTTGACCATAACCCCAGTAGATAATCTTTCTCTTTCCGGAGCCTTTTTTCCTGCTACTGACAGATAAAGCTGAATTCTCATATGATTTATTTTTCACTTCATTCAGTCTTCTCTCCTCAGTAATGAGCTTACTGACAACATCCGCATACACCACTTCCTTATTACCATATTTCAGAACAGGCTTCATGTGCTCGTATGTCGAAGGAAGTGACAGGATAAGCCGAAGAACTTTATCTTCATCTTCGGTTTGCACTCCAAGAGTTTCCAATTCAGAGACGATGTTGTTAAGAACACTCAGATGATCTGACAGCTTTGTACCTTCCGCCATTTTCAACGTGTGAAATTGCTCCTTCAAATATAACCTGTTGGATATATTTTTCCCCTAATACAATTCTTCAAGTTTCTCCCACAGCTCCTTTGTCGCGGAAAATCCAAGCACATTAGCAAGAACATTTTTTGCTAGACACATGCGAATTTGACTTGCCGCCTTGATATCCAGCTCCTCCCATTCTTCGTCACTAATCTTGGATTTTTCTAAGTCTCCACTACCATCGGCTTTTCCTGAATTTTTTTCGCTGACCGGTTTACCTTGCAAAACCTTATGCAGTCCAGACTGGATCAACAAATCTTTGACTTGCACTTGCCATAGTGCAAAATTCATTCTCCCGTCAAATTTCTCAATATCAAATCTCATCGTCGACATGCTTATTTTGTACTAATAAAGGACTAGAAATAAACAATTACACCAGATAATTTTTCAAGTAAGAGGAGGAGTCACAATGGTCTCACTTAAAATCCACTTGCCTTAGACTAAATTCGTATCGTTTGAAAGAATTTACCTAGACATGTAATTATTTATCTCACCACCAATACTCAAGCACACCAAAGCAAAATGACTCCACCTTTTCCAAAGCTCCACTAGCTTCAAAGGGCTCTACCTGCTTAAAAAAAACAAAATAATGTTTAACAAAAATATCTTCTGATGTGGAAGATCAGACCAAGCTGCAACCACAGAGCATACTAAGATTTTTGACAAAAATTATAACACCTAAGCTCTGATACCACTTGTTGGGAAAATCGCTATTTTTCCGCCCCTTGGACCGTCTTTAAGCAGGAATAAATGAGAAAATAAAATAACAATTGAGAAATTAAAGAGAATAAAGACACAAAGATTTAACGTGGAAAACTCAATAATGGAGAAAAACCACGGTCGTTGCCTAACGACAATCAAGAAAAATATTCACTATGCGATAAATTTTTACAACCACAACTACAAAATATTTTTCTACCCGATACCCACAAACACCTCAAATATTTATACTCCAAGGAACTCTAAGAGACTAACTCTAAATCCCTAATATAAAACACATTTGTTGTGTTTTGGTACATTTCAAAACCTAAATATTGATTTTCTTATATAGGAAATTGTTGAGCACAATTTCTATTCTTTCCCAATGTGGGAAAGAATTAATTAAATTTTATATTATTTTTTTTCTTTTGTCAAAACTGACGGCCAACATCTATAATATTTTTAGTTAATATGCCATGCCATTTATTTATTTTTCTTACAATAAGAGTCCAAATTCAAGATTTATACACGTGAAAGCTTCAAATTTCCAGTATGGATCTAAACGTACAACCAATAAATAACAGTGGACTCAAAATAAGATTTTTATCTCGTTTAATAGAGCATTCTGCCCTTGCGATGTCTATCACCCTTAGTAGCTTTCTCACCAAAATCTCGCCGATCAATTGGGTTAACTATCAACTGAGTAGAGATTTTTTTTTCTCACTCCCAATTAAATAATTTTTGTAACTTTAATACTGTTAAATTTTAAATCTTAAAAAATACGAGTTTAATTATGGAGAATTGAAATTGCCACTAGAATAGGCAAAAAAGAAAACTAGAATAAGCAGATAACTTAATTTCTAAAAAAATCTCTAATATTTACTGAATTCGAAAAGTTGAATACGTATTGAAAAAGTGAAAAATGACTCAGCATCTCTAATACATCCGGTTCAATGAAACTAATTTTTTTTAAGTCTAAATATTATTGAATTTTTAAATTATTATAATATTATTCATATTATATGTATTATTAAATAAATAAAAGTTCATCCATAAAATAAATAATCCAGAGAATATAAAATAATAAATGGTATGCACATTTAGTGAAAATATATTCTTATAAATTCATAAATCCCAATTATAATAAATAAATAAGTAAATAAATAAAATAAATGGATAAACAAAATAAGTTAAAGCGCCCAAAAAAAATAAAAATATGTCTTTTATAATTTTTTTTCAAATAAAATATGCCTTAAAAAATGCACATGTATAAAAAATTAAGAATGCATGATACAAAAAATTAAATCATAAATAACCACAAAAAAACAAATTATTGAATAATCAACATTAATACCAAAATCCAAACGTAATATCTCATCACAAATAAATACAAAAAGAAACAATTAATTTATAAAATAAAAAAACATAATTGACCAAACATAACATTATTTTAACAACAAATTTAGTAACAGTGAACATATATAAAACATGGTGGAATATATTAATCTCAAATCAAACAAATGCAAATTATAACTAAAAACTATTATACAGCAGGTATTAATAATATATAAATTACTTACTATTATACAAGTAAATAGTATATAAAATATTATACTAAAAATAAATATAAAAAAAAATTCAAGAAAGACTGAATGGATCACAAACGGTTCCACTTAAAATACAGTCTTCTTAGATAAAACTTTACTCGGATAATTAATAACACAATATAATAAAATAATTACACTTGATAATAGTTACAAAATTGAGGTAAAATAGTACACCTGATTTAACGTGATTCATCCTTTTATTTGGACTACGTTTACGGACCAAACTCCGAAATAATTTCTTTTACTAAAAATAGTAGGATTATAAGAGAGAGACTTTTCTAGAAAATATTCTAGAAGTACACTACTTACAATTGAAATAAAGCCAAAACAGTGGCTAATATTTTTCAAAATACTCAAAAATAAAATTTTACCATTTTATCACTAACGTGAATAACTCACTAATTAATTTTTTTTCTCTCTCTCCATTTTGGTTTTTTTTTTGAAGAATGTACAAATAACCTCTAAAACTTCTATGTAAATACATATAAACTCCTTAATTTTTTCTAGGCTTAAATAAGTACAATTTTTTCAAAAAATAACTATTCAGGCTCCTCCGTCGAAGAAAACTTAAGGACCATTATCTAAAATATGATGAGCACCGTTAAATGAAAAAAAAAAAATTCAACGTTAATTAAGGGAAAAAATTCAGTCAATGATACAAGATACCCTGACTATTACTTCCTTGGCCATCTGCCAAAAGCTTCCCTACATCGCAATTTTCCATTCCCTTACTGCCGTCATTGCAATTGCCGTTGTTGATTCTTTCTTCTCTAGTAATTCTTCCTTCACCAACTTGACAGAAAGAAGGGTGGATTGTCACTGCATCTTCTACATCTCTTCTTCTTCCACACACTGAAGCGACGCCATATTTAGGATACAACAAGTCTATATCTAAAACAGGTGATGAAATTGATGAACATAAAATTAGATTCAAAGATTTTCTTGAAATTACTATTTCTTTAATCTCATGAGATTTTCCATTTTAAGTTAAAAACAGGTGATGAAACTGATGAACTTAAAATCAGATTAAAAGATTTGCTTGAGATTCAAACCTAAAAATAGGTGATGAAACTGATGAACTTCAAATTAGATCCAAAGATTTGCTTGAAATTACAATATCTTTAGTCTCATGAGATTTTCCATTTTCAACCTTAAAAACAAATTTTTTTCTCTCTATTTTCCATGGATGAGTTCTCAGAATTTCCATGAGAAGCAGTAGACAATGAATCAAGGACTTCTTCTATGGAGCCCTTGTCACTGCTCTCTCTCTCCACATTCAATTCGTTTCCCATCTCTTTCAATTTTTATTCCCAAACACGCCCCTTCACCAATTGCAACAACTCTCAACTCCACTAACACCCAGCAACAAGAATTAACAGCAAGAGAAAGAAGGCAATTAAGGCACGAGAAACTAGATCAAAGCTGGATATAGCTGGACAGAAGAAGTAGAAGAGAGGCTTATCAAGAAGCCCAAGAAGAAGCCAACTACTGGGTCTGATTTACTTTCTGAATTTATACCGAATGCTAAAAATTGTGTTTATTTTTTACTTCTTACATATTTTGAGTTGGATGTATGTGCAGCTCAACGATGATTTATTGAATAGTTAATTGCCAAATTAGTTGTGAGTTAGTGGATTCATTTTAGTTTCTTTTGGCTAATAATTAGAAAAGTGTATGAATGTGAAGTAATTTTTTTTCGTTCAAAGGTTTTCAGATAACAGTTCTTGAGTTTCCATTATTATCTAAAAAAATTATGTTTATTTAAGCCTAAAAAATTTAAGGAGCTTATATATACTTAGAAGAAAATTTTAAGAGCTTATTTGCATATTTTCTCTCTTTTTTATATGTGTTTTAGAGTGAAAGAGAAAAGTCTATTCATAGGCCTTTTCAATACGTGTGAACATTATAATCTTATTATTCAAATTACTACTATTATTACAAATGCAGCTATTATTCAAATTACGGTTCCTATTCAAATTATGGCTAAAAAAATGTGTTTAATAGTTAACATTTATCAAATCCCATTATTTTCATTTTAATTGTAGCCTATTAAATTGTCTTATTTTTCATATGTGTTAGGTACTACCTCACAATTCTTCCCCTGCCGACCACATGGGTTAACTGGCATTCCTGCAGATGATCGACATAATTCAAATTTTTTCTTTGGTAGAATTTTTGTCATCATATTCAATCAATTTTCATCAGTATGGATTTTCTCAAACTGTAATTGTTTTTTTTTCCAATACATCTTTATCTAATGATATCTCACATTAATATATTTTGATCTCGAGTGGAATGAGAAATTCTTTCCGAGGTAGATATTGCTCTAACTATCACAAAATAATTGATATTTGTC
Source organism: Garcia nutans (assembly GCA_947685225.1). Taxonomy (NCBI): domain Eukaryota; kingdom Viridiplantae; phylum Streptophyta; class Magnoliopsida; order Malpighiales; family Euphorbiaceae; genus Garcia; species Garcia nutans. Next base: position 58,994,681 of record CANTUV010000008.1, read on the forward strand.
TTGTTGAAAACTTAATTCATTTAAGAACTTCTTCATCCACGGCAGTTCTTTGCAAGCTTCTGTTGCTACTATAGACTCTTCCTCAATAGTGGAAAGAGCAACACCTTTCTGTAATTTTGACTGCCATGACATAGCTCCCTTTGTAAAAGTAATCAAATATTCTAAAGTAGACTTTCTTGAATTAATATCACTGGCCATATTTGTATCTGTGTACATGGGATTAGTGATTCCAAAACACAAACATGCTTTGAAAGTACCATAGAGATATCTGAGAATCCATTTTAATGTATCTCAATGTTCCTTACCAGAATTTAAAAGAAATCAAATTACTACTCCAACTGCATGAGTAATATCAAACTTCCAACAGCTAAAGCGTAAGACACCTTCTCCATTTCTTCCTTTTTCTTTTCCATCGAAAAGCTTTATTTGGAACTAAGATATAAACCCTTAATTTTGGCCCAGTAAGAATTCAATATTAATTAAAAGAGGTAAATTAAATATGATTTTAATTTAAAGACCCTAATCAAACACAAAGGGATTAGTTATAATTAAATCAAATTAAAAAAGGCCCGAATCGGCTCTGGTTAGACCCAAAAGCCAAAATAATTGGGCCGGTCTAAGTTTCATGTCAAATTGGTGTGCCAATTCAACATGAACAAGGCTCATATCGAATTGGATTTGTGCCAATTCGACATGATCTTTAGCTCATGTCGAATTGACATCATGTCCGGCCCTTGCTTAACGAATTTCAATTTAACTTGGACTCGGAGGGTTCAGTACTTTCATTAGTTAATTAGGAATGTTTGCATCAGTTGCCCTAATTTGGGGTCTATAAAAGAGCCACGATGGAACACTCAGAAAGAAAGAAAAGGGAGATAACAATTAGGTTTAATCCAGCAGACGACTATATTTAACAGTCTGAAAAGCAATAAAAAAAGGACAGAGACAGTACCTAGACAGTATCTGATTCTAGGATCATTAAAACTCCAACCAAAACACCGGTTGATCCAGACCATTCAACAAGCCAAAGCAGTAGGTGTGGTTCAATATATTAAAATTGGTGGAGCCGACAAAGCAGGTATAATCATTTTTTTTAACTAATTCAATTCAATTTTATCATTTATTTTCATAGATGAGTCCATTGCATGATAAAATTATAAATGTTATTTTACAAATCCTTTACAGTAGGTCATAGATCCAACATTAAAATTACCCGAAAAGATAAGTAAAATGTTTTAACCATATTTCTATAAATCCAAAATTCCAATTACATAACAATACTTATACTTGATAACTAAAACCCTAAGTTCATATATTAAACCCTAATTGTCATGTTTTAATCATAGTTTTTATAGTAAAACTTATTTTGTAAATTATTTTATCTTTCGGGGGTGCTTTCCTCTTGACCTCTATCCGTTAACTGACTAGTGAGACCACTATATATGTGGCATGCTAGAATTCATTAAGGGGTTAATATTAAGATTTATTTATGGATTGTAATTTTTGTGATTAATCTTAATTTCATTAGTTTAACCCTAACTTTATAATTCTTTACATGTTTATGGATTATAATTTCTTATTATTTGAAATTTTAAGATTGTAAAAAGCATATTTCTACCTATGGTAGGTGCCTTAGTTTATTTAAATTGTTTCTTTTGTTATATTGCTTATTTTATTTTTGAGACAATGATAAGGGACACGTTTTCACCTTTTGGTAAGTGTCCTATTTTATTTATATTTTGAACTTGAATATGTAAGGGCATATTTTCATCTAGTATGGGTGCTCATTTTATTCGTTTGATTAATGGTATGATATTATTTATTTTAAGTAATGTGAATAATATTATAATAATTTAAGAATTTAATAATATTTAGACCTAAAAAGGAGGTCAATTTCAATAAACCAGATATTATGAGGGTGCTGAGTCATTCTCTCATTTTTCATGCGTACCCAACTTTTCAAACTCAAGTAAGGGTTAGAGATTTATTAGGAATCAAGTCATCCATCATTTTTATCTTCCCGGCCCGTCCAGGTGGCTACTCCAAATTCTCAAGATTTAGGCACATATTCTCTAAGACCTAAAGTCTAACAATACCGAAGTCATTATAATCATTCCACCGGAAGTGAAGGGGAAAATCACCACTCAATGATTAGCAAGAGGACAACTAATCGCTTTAGCTTTGTTCATGTTGAACCTTTGTAGTAGTTTCTCAATGTACTTTTCTTATGACAATCATAACTTCTTGGCACCCCTGTCTCTAGTAATCTTCATGCTAAGGATATGCTTTGTTGGCCCTAAGTCTTTCATTGCAAAAGACTTACTCAGCTGCTTTTTTAAGTTGTTAATTCTGAAAATATTTCGGCCAACAATCAACATATCATCCACATATAACAAAAGAATGATGAAATCATCATCAAAGAATTTTTTTTACAAAAACACAATGGTCTGAAGTAGTCTTCTTATACCCTTGCTCCCTCATAATTGACTCAAACTTCTTATACCACTGTCTCGATGCCTGCTTCAAGCCATATAAGCTTTTCTTTAACTCGTAAACATAATCATCTTTTTTCTTTTTCTTTGAAATCCTTTGGCTTTTCATGTATATCTCTTCCTCTAAATCACCATGAAGAAAGACAATCTTCACATCCATCTGCTAGATTTTCAAGTTGAGATTTGCAACTAATCTCAACACTGTATGAATGGATGTTATCTTCAATACTGGTAAAAAGATCTCATCAAAGTCAATTTCTTTTCTTTGGTTGAATCCCTTAACAACTAATCTGACTTTAAATCATGACTGAAAACTGTCCTTCATGCTTTATCCTAAGCACTCATTTATTCTTCAAAGCCCTTTTGCTTGTTGGTAACTTCACCAGTTCAAAAGTTTTATTCTAATGCAAAGATTTCAACTCATCTTGCATGACTTTAATCAATTTCACCCTATTCTCATCTGTCATGACTTCTTGGTAATCTTCAGGTTCTCCCCAATTAATAAGCAGCACATACTGATCACTGGAGTATATAGTAGAAGATTGTCTGACTCTAGTAAATCTCCTCAATAGTTTTCGAGTTGTATCTCGTACTGGTGGCTAAAAATCTTCTTCATCAGAATCTTCATTTAATTGATTCTGGATGGGAGCATCATCATTAGTAGTATTCTATTGGCCATCTTCAATTTCATCTCCAATCTGCCTCGGCACCGTTTTTAGAGGAACTGATTCAAGGTTTGTTGAACTTCCATCAAAACTAGAAATATTCTTTTGGGCCTTCTCACTATCTTTAATGGTCTCATTTTTAACAAATACTGCATCACGACTTCTAATAAGCTTCTTCTGAACTTGATTATAGAATCGATAGCCAAGCTCATCTTGACCATAACCAATGAAAACACACTATCGTGTTTTAATATCCAGCTTCAACTGCTCATCTTTTGCTATGTGCACAAATACCTTGTACCGAAAAACTTTTAAATGACCATAAGAAACATCCCTTCCATATCATATTCTTTCTGGAATGTTAAACTTCAAAGGAACACTCGATGAAAGATTTAGAATATGAACCAGCCCAAAATGATTTTGGTAGCTTTGTATGTGATAATAGACATCTAACTTTTTCTATGAGATTCTTGTTCATTCTCTCAGCTACACCATTCAATTGAGGAGTTTTTTTTATAGTGTCAACTTATGTCTTATGCCTTGCTCCTTGCAATATCTCTGAAGTGATATAATGTACTCACCCCCATTATCCGACTTGATACACTTTAATTTTTTCCCAGTTTCTCTCTCAACTAAGGTTTGAAACTGTTTAAATACCTCTACAACTTGATCTTTATTCTTCAAAGTATAAACTCACAGTTTTCTTGAATACTCATCTATGAAAGTCATGAAATAGGAGGAGCCACCAATTGATCTAGTCTTGAAACGACTACACTCATCAAAGTATACTAATTATAATATCTTTGACTTTTCTTCATAATAGGTAGAATTCTAGAAAGCAACTATGTTATGCTTTTCTGCTAAGCAATCAGTACATCTATTTAAATGAACACTGCTCAAACTTGTTATATTCTTCTTTCTAGCCAGCATTGACATTCTTTTTTTGCTCATGTGACCAAGCCTTTTATGCCAGATCTCAGCTACATCATTCTTTCTTTACTGCATTAACTATACTCTTAAAGATTTTAGCTTGCATCAGATAAAGAGTAGGGAATTTCTTGCCTTGGGCTATAACGAGCGAACCTTTGGTGAGTTTCCACCAGTCATTTTGGAAGGTATTGTAGTATTCTTCATTATTAAGCTTTCCAGCAGAAATTGGATTAAGCTTGATGTTATTAACATGTTTTACATCTTTTAACAACAACCTAGTGTTATTGTTGGTCTTCAAGTGAATATCACCAACACCAACAATTTTAGCACCATCATCATTACTCATTTTAACTGTTCCAAAGTCACAAGGTGTATAAGTGGCAAAGAACTCCCTCCGAGCTATAGCATGAATAGAGGCATCAATATCAATCACTCAATTAGTCGCATGATTAACTATGTTAATCACATCATTGATATTGTAGATGAGGAGAAATTCATGTTCAGTTGTAGTGGCAATTCTCTCATCATCGCTATCATCTGTTTTTTATCCTTCCCTTTCTCCTTTTTCTATTTCTGGTAATATTTTTTAATATGCCCCTTTTTATGACAATGATGATAGTTAACATTAGCAAATTTATTAATTTTGCCACGACTAACATCTCTATTTTTATCTCCATTATTATAGCCCCTATTCTGGCTTCTTCCCTTGGTAGTTATAGTCCGAATATCTGAGTGTGAAGAGAAAACATCTTATGAGCGCCTCCTCATCTCTTCATTTATGATGCCACTTTTCATTGATTCCATTTTAACAACACCAGCATAATTTATTAATGAAATTTTTAGAGTCTTCTAAAACTCTGGCAATGAGGCAACAACCATCAGAGCAAGCCCCTCATCATCAAAGGTGACACCTGTGCCTGATAACTGATCTACAATTTCTTGAAACTTATTCAAGTGATCTACAACAGAATTGCCTTCTTTGTATATCATCTGCATTAATTTTATAAGAAAAAATAATTTATTATTTTCAGTCTGTGAAGTATACAATTCTTCAAGCTTGTTCCACAATGATCTTGAATGGGTCTTACCACAAATATGATTATACACATTATCTTCGACATGACAAATATGATTATACATATTGTCTTCGACAAATTATTATATAAAACCACATACTTGCTCATATTCAAATTTTCATTCTTCATTTATTTTATTTTCGGATTTACTTGTATTAAACACCGGTAAATATATTTTCATCACAAATAAGAGATCCTTTATTTTGGATTTTCAAAGGTGGTAATTTATACTATTTAAGTTTATCATTTTCCTCGTCTTCACCTCCATCTCTTTGAACCATGCTCTGATACTACTTATTGTGCAGAGGATGTTAATAACATATAAATTACTTACTATTATACTAGTAAATAGTGTATAAAATATTATAATAAAAATAAATACTAAAAAATTCTCAAAAAATGTTAGAGAAGTTATAGACGATCCCACTTAAAATAGGGAAGAACATGAAATGGTAGAGCAAAACTACTTGAGCTAATTAGACCTACCTTGCACCCAAAACTAGAATTTGAACTACTCCATGTTTAAAAACCCCAAAAACCCAGCTAAGATACCAGTGTATGCCTACAAAACATTGAAATAATATATAATAGTACAAGTGCACAAATACTGCAGAAGGGATAAAAAGACACTAATAAAAGCCACTTAATCTAGCTTGAATATGACACGATGTTAACTCAGTGACAAAAGGTTAACTACAGTAGTTTCATTCTCCACCGATTTAAGCTGCAATATCTTCTTATTATGCTGCGCTACCATCAAGGCTAAAAGAATTTAAGACAACTAACAATCAAGATGGAGGCCCACTACAATCCATGTTAATCTGCTGCATTAAGGGACATAATTACCTAAGTTGCTTCAACCAACCCATGGTATAGTCATCATCTAAAATCAATTGAAGAAGCCAAAGCAGCATAAGAAGAAACCAAATCAGAAGACATTTTCAGCAGTAGCCACATCCCACACTTTAAAGCTCTTAAAACCATGTACTGTATTTTGGGATCATGAAAAAAAACTAAACTTGGTGAGTATGTCCCTGTTCACAAAGCTCCCATCAATTCCACCATAAAAAGTCCACGGCTATTCACTGTCATATGGTAAGTAATATGAATAGACCCAAACAATTGGATAAAATCACTCTAACCCATGGCAAATAAACAGGACATTTGCAATTTAAAAAATCCAGGGAATCTGTAACGCCTATGACTCAAGCAGTAACCCAAGTCTAGGTAGTTTATTTGCTGCCCAAAGGCAGTATTATAACTGAATTTTGCAATCTTAAAAGAACCAAACCAAATTGTCAATATCATTAGACCATAGTTAGGAACCAAACTGATTGTAGAAGCAATAAGTTTCCATGGACATTTAATCAAAGAAATCCACCAAGTGAACCCAAACAATATAAGCAACACAAACAAGATCAACACATATGCAACAGAAGATCCATTGTGCAGGAAATAAGTTACAGCTCCATATGTAACTAAACTGGTGTATTCAACTAGAGCACAAATGAAGTCAGGATATCAGTTATGGTTTTGTAATAGACTCAGCTGCCTGACACACCATCAGATCTAGCAGAATAACTCAAATATTCATCTCAGATTCAATCAACAGCCTAATTCTAGCCTTAGATCCGGTAGACCCTAGATATGAACTCTTTGTTTTTTTCCTTTTAACCTTAAAAACTACTCAAAGATCAAAAGGACTACCAAAATGATATGAAACCCATCCTAATCCCTCACCTAAGTGAAGGTGAGAGATTCCAAGCGATAATATAAGCAGCTAACTAATTTAACGGCACTGCTAGAGACAATTGATATTCCTCAAACATCAATATGAATTATTCGCATCTGTGGACAACAGTGCTTCAAGGAAGCGTATCAGTAGCTTCAGGTGGTCAAAAATTAAGGGACTGGTCTAAAAGCTCAAGATGGACCAAGAGAGATTTTACTTTTAATTTACCTTGTAGAAGTATCCAAGAGAAAACTTCCACTTTAGGAGGTGAAACATTTCTCCAAACACTAAACATTTGCGAATCAACCAGTTGATTCCATCTTGTAGCTAGCAATTGCTTAAGAGATTTGATGGAAAATACACCATTTTTGCTAAACCTCCATACCACTTTATCAATTTGGTCTCTAAAGAAAGTGGTACCATTCAAAAGAGCTAGGAGGTCCCTAAACAAAACCAATTATCTTTTGAAGAAAGATCTCCTCCGAGAAAACTCCCAAACCCACTTGGAATCCTGCCAATACCCCATAATGCTTATGAAATTATTTTGTTCTAGAGAAAGGAAGAAGAGTCTTAGAAATGTACTTGCGAGTGAGCAATTCCCAACCTATATATCTTGTTAAAACCTTATATTCCCCCCATCCCCCACCCAAAAGCATATACCCTCTTTCACTAGCCAGTTGCAGACCGAGTCCTTAACTACTGATGAAACCACGTCCCTTCAAATGACTGAGGAACTCTGATTAAAATCAGTAGGTAAAGGATGTTGAGTTCGATATTTATCTTGAATTACTGATTTCCAAAGGGCATTTTTATTTTCAACCAAACGCCAAATCCATTTAACAAGAAGAGCTCAATTTTTATCTAAATATTACCAACACTATGACCTCCGAAAGTCTTAGCCTTTTCAATTACATGCCAACTAATTAAGTGCAATTTCTTTTTGGCTTCACCACCACCCCAAAAGAACCTTCTCTGGATTTTGGTTATCTATTTAGCAACACTAATTAGCATCTTATAGAGGGGTATTACATCGGTAGACTATTTAAAACTGCTTTAGTAAGTAATAATCTACCAGCATATGAAAGGTGACGAGATTTCCAAAGGGCCAACTTGCTCTTAATTTTTAATACAATCGGATTCCATGTTGCCGCCCTTCTCGGATTTTCCTCAATTGGAAGTCCCAGATATTTGAAAGGCAGAGTTGTGATTTGCAACCTAGAGAGTTAGCTGCAGCTGAAGTCCATTCTAAATCAATATTGCACCCAACTAGAATACTTTTCATGAAATTTACCTTTAAGCCCGAAACGAATTCAAAACACCTTAGGACTCTTTTAAGATTTAAGAGGCTAGCCAAGTCAGTTGGGCAAAATAGAATTGTATCATCTGCATAATATGGATTGAATAATTCTTGCAATTTCGATATTGTTAGATTTTTACTTTTAGAAAATACGGGTCTAACTCCAAAGAACTGAAATCACCACCTGAATTGGCAAGAAAGAAAATTAGAATGAGTGGATAACTTGATTTCTAAGAAATCTCTAATATCTGTTATGTTCGAAAAGTTGAATACGCAACGAGAATGTAGAAAATAACCCAGCACCTCTAATACGTTCAGTTCAATAGAATTGACTTTCTTTTTAGATCTAAATATTTTTAAAATTTTAAATTAGTGTAACATTATTCATATTACATATATTATTAAATAAATAAAAAAAGTTCACCCATAAAATAAATAATTCAAAGAATACAAAATAATAAATGGATATGCACATTTAGTGAAAACATATTCTTATAAAGTCCAAAATTCTAATTAAAATAAATAAATAAGTAAATAAATAAACTAAATGGGTAAACAAAATAAACTAAAGCACCCACAAAAATTGAAAATATATCTTTTATAATTTTTCTCCAAATAAAATATGCCTTATATTAAAAAACATAGACATATGTATATAAAATTAAGAATGCAAGATACAAAAAAAAAATTTAAATCATAAATAATCACAAACAAAAAAATTATTGAATAATCAACATTAATAACAAAATCAAAACATAATATCTCATCTCAAATAAACATAAAAAACAATTAATTTATAAAAAAAAAACATAATTGACCAAACATAATATTATTTTAACAGCAAATTTAGTAATAGTGAACGTAATATTAAGCTTGGTGGAATACATTAATCTCAAATCAAACAAATACAAAATATAACTAAAAAATGTTGAGCAATGTGTATTAATAACACACAAATTACTTACTATTTACTATTATATAAGTAAATAATATATAAAATGTTATAATAAAAATAAATATCAAGAAAATTTTTAAAAAAAAGTTGGAGGGATTACAGACAATTCTACTTAAAATTCAGCCTCTTTAGATAGAATGTTACTCGGATTATTAATTACACAATATAATAAACCAACTATACTTGATAATAGCTATAAAATTGAGGTAAAATAATACACCAGATTTAACGTGCCAAACTCTGAAATAATTTCTTTCATTAAAAATAGTAAGATTACAAGAGAGAGACTTTTCTAAAAAATATTTTAAAAATATATCATTTACAGTTGAGAAAAATACAAAATAGTGGCTAGTTTTTTTCAAAACACCCAAAAATAAAATTCTACTATTTTATCAATCACAAAAATAACCCGCTGATTAAAAAAAAATTTCTCTCAATTTTTTTTTTTTGTGTGTGTATTTTAAAGTGAAAGAGAGAATTTTATTTATAGACATTCCAATATATATGAGCATCATAATCTTACTATTCAAATTATGGCTCTTATTGAAATTGTGGCTAAAAAATACGTTTAATATTTTACACTTATGATAATTTGTTAAATTGTTTTATTTTCCATATATATTAGATACTACCTCACAAAAACATCGTAAAAATGAAAATAAAGACTGCACCAAATCTTTAAAAAATAATAATAAAGAGATTAGACTGGATTTTTAAGACATGGTATGCTAATGAACGACTTTAAATTTCAAACAATTAAATATATTTTTTTTAAAAAAATGAAAAAAAAAAACAGCACTTGAGTTTTAGTATTGCAATTTTTAATCATTTAAATAGTTAATAATCAATTTCCTAATTTAATCACAGAAACATCACCAAAACAATAAAACAAAACAGTAACTATTTTCAAATTAACATGCATAAATGCGAATAAACATATACAATTATAACAATAAAATAATTGAAACAGAAAATTATCGCTTAGTGCCCCCATCTCATAAATGTAGGTTTGGGCATGTCCTCTTTATCAGGATTTGCCATGGGAACCATGGTGGGGATTTATAGAGTTTTAGGTGACAGCATGTCCAGGAAAACTGTTAATATTAGGATTGTTTGGCTTTTTGATTTTAGTCCAGGTTCTAATTCTTGGGTTCTTCAATCCTTTGTTTTGTGTCTGGGATTTAGTTTCTGTGTATCTAGCTTCTCCTCTTTTGTTTAGCGCTTCAAGATTATCTTTCTTATTTCAGAAATAAGAAAATCTCCCGTTGGGATACCATGACGGTCCTTAAAGGTTTCCATCTTCATTACTAAAGTGGTTCAATATCATCTTCTTACACCAATAATTTCTTGTGTTTTTGGTTCCTCTGGTCTCGGTGCGAAGAAGATGGTTCAATGGTGTTTTGGGAAACCAACAATCTGTAGCTCAATTACACTAACACATCAGAGCTTGTCTTATTCTTGTCCCATTTAAGGATGTTCATTCCTTCTCTCTCCTCAACTCTCTGTGCAATTAAATCTAAGGATGTATGGGACTTATGGTTTAAGAATATGATTACTTCATATCTTCATTGTTTGCTACTGTCTGATATTTGTTTCAAAACATCGATCTTTGTTGTTGATGTTGGCCAATTCTCAGCTAATCCATGGCCAGTCAGTTTCGAATTATTGTGTTTTGATGTCAAGGTTTTACGGTGTAGGAGGGTGTTTAGTTCCTATATTTATAGTAGTTTATCTTGTTTCTTTTTTGTTGCTTGTTTAGGAGAAGTTATGTTAGTCATATGGAGAGCTATTTTTGGTGTTGTTTTCTCAGTCTTTGATGTTGTTTTTATATTTGCTCTCCCATTTATGGCTTGTGTGTTTATTTCTCTTCAACGAAGTTATATTTTCAAAAAACAAAAATCAAATTTCCACTCTGAAACTCTGTACTAGGCATCAATTGCTGCACTCAGCCTTACTATACTCATCATTTAGCGCAATATAAATTGGAATTACAGCATAAAAATAGTGGACAAAGCATTTCAAGAAATGGACTTCTCCAAATTTAATTAATTTTTTTTTCAACAAAAGCTTTTACCTGTTTATGAAGGAAACTTCCTACTTTAAAATTTATGGTCATACTCAAAATGATGTGAAATTGTTGAAGAAAAGTTTTCCTTTGCCAAAATTATCTTTGACAAAAAAAAAAAACCATACTCTTAAAATCACAGAATTGAGTATATATAGCATCAAACTTAGTTGTTTGGTTGTTTGACAAAATAAATTAATTGTGGTAAGAAAAGGAAAAAAGAAAAGCATACATGCATAATGGGTTAATATTAATTCTGAAAAAGATAGAATAGAGCAAATTGTAGCTAATAAATTTAGAGAGAACAGAAAAAAAAAAAAAAGACAACACAGAATTTACGTGGAAAACCCCTTAAATGATTTAGGGTAAAAACCACGGGCAAGGATAGAAGAATCTCACTATGAAAAAATTAGAAATTACAAATACACTCAAATTATCAAGGAGAAACAATAAAAATTCTCTCTTGATATAAGAACTATTAAAACACTCTAATTTTTCTCTCTAGCTTTGTGATTTTGGGATGGGAAACAATGAATGAGCAATGCTCCTTATATAGGCAAATGAATAGAAAAATTCACCAAACTCATTCACTAAATTGCCAACTAATTTTGAATATTTTTATTGTACAAATTTGACTAAGATAAATCAAAGTCCAATTTGTACAATCTTGATTAATTTAACTTGGTACAATTTTGAATAATTTAACTTGGTACAATGTTGAATAATTCAACTTGATGATTTTTAATATTCAACAGTTAATATATAATTAATTTTTTTTGCTCAAATAATATATAATTAATACATATATCGGATACACATTAGACATTTTAAGAAATTTTTTATACTAATTATGTTTTTATATTATAAAAATTAAACTAAAAACATATTTTAGTTTAAAGAAAATTACAAATATTGAAGCGAACTTATCATTTAAAGATTATTTTTGTTAATTTTACTATGAATTGGCAAATTATATATATATATATAATTTTTTTTTTGAGGAAATATATTTATAAACATTAATAATTGTATTGGAAATTACATATGTATTATTTTCAATTAAATCTTTTTATTATATATAAATATTTATTACTTTTCGTTAAGTGAACAGCCCCTATAGCTCAGCGGTAGAACGTCAGTCTTGTAAGCTAAAGATCCGTAATTCGAATCTGCGCGGGTGCGTCCGATGATGTAATAACATTACTGTATACTACTTTTACATTTTGTTTTTTGTTATTAATTGTTTGAATAATAATTAAGCCGCATATATAATATACTATAATATTAAACTTTTGTTCCAAAATGACTCCCTTTTGATTTAAATTAGTATGCGGTTATTTTTTAATGAGGAATTTCCGTCATTTTCCAATTTTCCTTTTCAAATATATTACATAAATTTGCTTTTTTTCAATTATACATAAATTTTCTTTTTTTCAATTATACTACTTTTTTTTTCATTTTTATGTTTTTGTTACTTTTTTTCATTTTTACTTTTAATTCTTTAACAATGTCAAGTCTCCTTTATAAACCCTCAAAATTTTTTTGGCGTTAATTTTTGCTTTTCTTTTTTCTATTTATTTATTTTTTTTTTCATTTTTTTTTACTTTTAAAGTATTTTACGTTATTTTATCCAAAAATATTTTTTTTTCATATTCTTACAAATATATAATATATATATAATACATCTATAATATATCAAAACATCTATAATACATTTACTATACATCAACAATATATTAACACTACATCAACATTTTTATTTTGTATTTTTCTAATACATACAACATATAATACATTAATATTTTACTTACACACAACTACCATATGACATCTACAATACATCAACAAATTTATTCTATGTTCTTCTTATATGTATAACACATCTATAATACATTAATTCTGTAATTTTTTTACATACGTAACACATCTATAATACATCAACAACACATTTACATTTTTATTCTATATTTTTTTTACAAACGCAACACATCTATAATATATCAACAACATATTTATATTTATATTTTTAGTTCTTTTTACATAAGCAAAATAACTATAACACATTTACAATATATCAATAATTTTATTATGTATACTTCTTACATACACAACACATGTACAATATATCTATAATACATCTATATTTTTATTTTGTATTCTTCTTACAAACATAAAATATCTATAAAACATTTATAATTTATCAACAACACATTTATATTTTTTATTCTGTATTTTTTTATGATTTAAATCTATGTGTTTTTGAAGAAGATAAATATTTTTTGAAGAAAAAGATAAAGATGAAAATTTTGTTGAACAATAAGATCAAGATGAAGATTAAAGTGAATATAGTGCTAAAGATTTTACCTTATAGATCAAAGTTTTTTATATCCAGTCGTATGCAAATTTATTCAGTTTCAATTGATGATTTATATTTTTTTTTTGTTGATAAATGTTCGTTTTTCTTGCATTGATGTTGATGAACAAGATAATGGATATTTTAATGAAGAAATTGATGGAGATTTTATTTTTGAGTATTTGATATTGATTTTTTTTCCTCTTTTTGATATTGGTTTCGTATTTTTTAAGTTTTTTGTTTTTTGATTGATGATGATAAAGAAAAAGAAGAAGATGATGATGATGATGAAGAAGAAAAAAGATGAGGAAGAAAAAGAATTTAATGGCACCAAAGATGAAGATTATCTAGTTGTATATAGAAAGAAGAAGAATAAGATGAAAAAGGACTAGAAGGATGAAGAAGATGATATAGATATGTTTTTACTTTTCGATTTGATGATGATGAAGAACAAAGAAGAAAATGATGATGAAGAAGAAAAAGGATGAAGAAGATGAAGAAGGTAACAACGTTGAGAGATCACATGTTTTTTATAATTTTGTGGTTGTGTTTTATAGGTTTGTAAATATTTTTAAAAACCAACGTATTTTAGTAATTATATTTGTTTTTTTGGTAGTTTTGTAGAAAGCCCTATTTTAACTAATAATTTAAATACTCTAAACCTATGTTTGGTTCCTTACAAGTGTAATAATAAAAAAAAAAGTAATAAGGAGGTGAAAAACAAAGAAATAAAGAGAAAAGAATTTTTTTTCCTTTTGTTTGGCTATCTAATTAACATTGGAAAGAAGAAAAATTTATAAAGTTTATTTTTACGATTATATTCTCAGTATTTTAAGTTAATGGGGGATAAATTAGTAATTTATAGTTTATACCTTTTTTATTTTTCATTCCTCATTTTCTCTTCAAATTGGGTGGAAAATATTTTAATGAATTTATGGGAAATGAAAAGGAATTGTTTTCTATTCTTTTTCCCCATTTTATTTCTCTTATTATTGTCCAAATAAAGGAAATAAGAGAAATATAATTTCTAGTCCCTTCTTTTCTATTTATTATTCTCAAAACAAACAAAGACTAAGGCTTAATTCTTAATAATATGCTATTAAAATTGAAAATTTTATATTAAAAATTGCAAACAAATTGAACAAAATCTTTACCCAAATGCTATTAATATTAATCTAGACACTAGGTATAAGAGTTGCACTTTGTGTAGTTTAGTCTAATAAAATGTTTTAATTAACAAATAAAAATGAAAATCTATATAATAATTCTCAACTTTGGTAATTATAATATTAAACAAACAAGTAATAAAGAATCGAGATTGAAATTTAAGGATTTCCAACTAAACAAATTTAAAAAAAAACTATAAAAACGTTTATATTACTATTAGCATAAAAATAATTGTTATAAATTTATGACAGTGATGAAATATAAAATTGTTTATATTATATTGTTGTTTGGTTTAATTAAAGAAAAGGGATGTTTACGTAATTACATTAAAAAAATAATTTTTACTATAAAAAAATTATAGAAGTTAAAAATATTTACACTTTAATAAAAAATTGATATAAAATTTTAAAAATATCTCATTTCTTAATAAAATAAATTTTTTTTCAAAAATACCTCTATCCTCACTACAATCAATATTTTACTCAAAATTTTTATTTTTCTTGAAACTTTAATATTAAAATGAAAATATTCTAATAAAATAATAAAAATTAATATTTTAAATTATTTTTTATTATATAAAAATTATATTTTTTGTAAAAAGAGAAAATTTTAATTTTAATTATAAAAAATAAATAATACTAAAAAAATAAAAAAATACGACATACAGAAATATATTAATAAAAATATTAAATTTATTTTAAAATAAATTTTACATATTATACACATAAAAAAAATACACATAATTTTATTATGTAGATATATAGTAGATATGTTGTAGATATATTGTAAATATTGTAAATGTGTTATAGATGTTGTGTCTATATTATATTTTTGTGATTTAAATTGTGTGTATTTTATGTAAAAATTATTGAATATTGTGTGAATGTTTTGAAAATAAAAAAATTGAAGAAAATAAGATTAAATAAATATTAAAAATATTATGTAGATGTATTTTCGATTTATTGTAAATGTATTTTTAATATGTTGTAGATGTGTAGATGTAATTTGTATTGTTGAGTATACATTTATATATATTATATATATGTTATGTATATGTTATATATATATGTTTATTTTTTATGTGTATATTAAAAATATGTCATAAATTTTTTTAAATAAAAAAATAAAATAAAATGACAAAAAAATGAAAATAAAAAAATTATAAAAAAATAAAAAAGCAACGTCAAATAGTAATTTGAAAAAAAGGGGTGAATTGCGTATATGTGAAAATATTTTGTTGGGCTCCGGTGCAATTGTAAAGTGAAGTAGAAAATGCAGCGTGGAGTGTAAATTTCTCTAAAGAAAATTATTTGAAAATACTTGAAAATAAAAATTAATTTTAAAATACTTAATTTTTTTTCTTTTAAAAATATCAACTTTTTATTTTTTTAATTTTAAAGTATCATATTTTCATAAATATATATCTAGTATATTAAAACTTGGAGAGAGAAGAATCGAACCTGAATTTTTTTCAGAGAAAAAGCATTTATCGCTAGACTATGTATGTGTGTATGTATATATATACACACATGTTTTTAGGATATACATCTAGCGTATCAAAAAATATATAAAACTATAAGTTTTAAAAAAAAATAAAAAAATAACTTATATTCTAATTTTTCTTTAATTAAATATAATGTGATTTTAAAAAATAAATTTATGTATAATGCTAAACAACTCAATCGCATTCGATATTTAATATAGTGAGGTGTGACTATAATGAAATTCAAATTCTAATAACCACTAATTAGAAACTTTAGTAAACAGTCTATCTTTAATTCTTTATCATATTGAGATCGATGTGAGTTTTGATAAGCTAAATTATCAATCACAACTCAGTTGCAGTGCTTTTTGTTAGGTGATAAAAGAATCACATGCTGAAGCTAACCTTAAGTATGCTATTACAAACTGCAAAGCCAAAGCTTCTTTCTTTCTTTCTTTCTTTTTTCTCATTAATTTCATTTCTCATTGAATAATTTGCTAACTAATAGCTCTAACATTAATGCCATCCCACACTAAAAGCAAAGCATGGATGATTGATTCGACAATTCATTCTCATGGATGGATATGATAATATACCTTTTCTAATCCAAACAATTTAAAAAGCAATGGATTTTCTAAGGAAAAAAAAAAAGCAAATTAATTGATTTATATAATTAATTTTCCACTTTTTTTTCATCTTTAAGAATTAAATTCTATTTTACTAAAAAGAAATTCCAAAATGAGATCTAAACATACAGAATTGTCTTGAATTGAAATCTTGAATCACAAATCAACTTTTCTTAAATGAAGGATTATTTTTCGGAAGGAAATTGCACTTTCAAATGGGGTCTCTGGTAAAATTTTTCCTTAAAATGTTATTGTTTGCATTCATTTTTCTAATAGTAAAATATAAATTTTAAATAACTCTATAAATGAAAAAAAAAAAAAAAAACTAAATTTACAACTGATATAAGGTCTAATGTGAAAATTATATGTAAGCGTAAAAAAATATTATTATTTTTACACTGAGGGAAAAAAATAGATATATATTCTTAACAAAAGTTTAAAATTATATGTGATTATATAAAAATAGTATAATTGAGTAAATATTCATAACCACAATTACAATATTTAAATATTTACATATTCCTAGATCATTCAAGGTAATTATTGCAATAGAAAATCCACAGAAAATGCTACCATGGCCTTCCATTTCCAAATCATAAGTTCGATTATAATTATCAATTAGACAAGCAGTGCAAGATTTTTATTTTTATTTTTATTTTTATTTTTTTGAGGAAAGTGCAAGAATAATTATATATAATACTACATTAACGGATGTAATTTATGCCAATGGAAAAAATACAATTTAGCATTAATAGATAATATATATAGCAGAATTCTCACACATTTGCTGGCATTAATCTTAGTTTTACTAGTTTTACACGTTTTAATCAGTACTTTACATAATAAAATTTATTAATTAATGGCTAATAAATTAGCTAGTTAGCTAGTCTATTATTTTTTTCTATAAATCCATAAAAATAGGTCAAAATTATCAAAGACAATTCACTATCATCTTTATTTCTAACTATATCCAGTTTAACAGGAATACTATTATTGGCTCTCTAATTATAAGAAGAGAAGTAAGGTAGGAGAAGTTTCACTTTGTACTCCACAATTCGACGCCGTTTCGCAATTCTCTGGCCTGGAATGTTCCATAGTTGCAAGATGATTAGGAGAAGGAACAGCAATGGTGAGATCAAGATTTAGATCAGAAGAAGCAGCAGAGTTACTACTTGTAGTAGTAGTTGTTGTTGTTGTTGTTGTAGTAGTAGTTTCATTATGTTGTTCAAGGGAGTTTACAATTGTTGAATCAAAAATAGGATTATTATGATTAGAAAATTTGTTGTTGTTGTTGTTGGGTTTATGAAGAAGAGGACGAGGAAGAATTTGGTTGAGGCGATGATTGTTAGGGTCAATTCCCATGTTGATTAGCTTCTTCCTTATATGAGAGTTCCAATAATTCTTCACTTCATTGTCTGTTCTTCCTGGTAATCTTCCAGCTATCAGTGACCACCTATATAATCAACATTAATTCCATCAAACAAAACATTTACTAAATTACAAAGTTAGATATGAAAAAATGAGGAAGGACTTGATTATCGTGTGAAGAAGAAAAAAGAAAAGAAGATATATATACCTGTTTCCAAGAAGAGCATGGAGCTTAATAATGAGGTCTTCTTCATCTTGAGCAAAGTTGCCTCTTTTAATATCAGGCCTAAGATAGTTTATCCATCTCAGTCTACAACTTTTGCCACAACGGTGCAATCCTAAATTATACATACAAGCATACATATATTTATATATGAGAAAATTTGTTATGTATAGATATATGTATAGACACATATATAGTGAAATACATATACATAAAAATATACCAGCAGCCTTAGGGAGATAACGCCAGCAACCTTCACCATTAATTCTAATATAATCGATGAGTTTCTGGTCTTCTTGTTTGGACCAAGCTCCTTTATTGTTGCCTTGTTTATCACAGCAAGGTTTTCTCATTTTTCTTATTCTTTAATGAACCCTTCTTCTTCTTCTTCTTGTTTTGAAGGTTATTTCTCCAAGAATTGCAGAATATAATAGTAAGAGATGAGAGAGAGAAAGAGAAGCCCATTCATAATAGGAAGAAAGAGGATTTATATATATTGAGAAATAAATACGAACGTAGTTGAGGACTGGAAGGTTGACTTGGACTGGTGGTTTTGTGAGTGTTTAGGTAAGGGTATTGTGAGTTATTTTCAATGTTTAAATATACTATTTCTTTTTAATTTTCCTCCTCTTGTTTACCGGTAAGTATCTGTCTTTTTCTCAGGCTCAAGCTAAGCCTATTAAGTAGTTAATTAGCTCGTCAATTTTTGAGATATATATATACATTAAAAAAAAATAGATATATATACAAGAGCTCAATCAACATAAATTCATAAATTTATAAAATTTAAATGTCAAATTGAATTTTAAAAAAATTAAATTTAAATAATATGTATACTACATCCATCTTAAATTGATAAACACGTCTTCTTTTTTTATTTATTTCAAATTATAATTAATTAATGTAATAAATTTTTATTATATTCATATTTATAAATATTACTTATTAAAAATAGTTAAAAAAATGTTAACATATAATACAAAAAATATATATGTAAATTTATGTTTCTAATAAAAAAATTAAAATTTTTTAATTTTTATGAAATAAAAAAAATGTTTATCAATTCAAAATATATAAAGAATTTATCAAAACTAACTTATTATTATAGTTATGTATTTATTTAAACCATGCATGTAAAAGATTTGCAACAGTAAAAGCAATTCTATTCCAATAATATTGAACTCTAGTAAATAGTCCGTATACTAATTAGTGAATGCATTAAAGTAAAATTTTTAATTTAATGTGTAATTAGTAAAAAAAATGTAAAAGTCATACTATTAAAGTAACATTATTAATTTAATGTAATTAGTAAAAAAATTGTAAAAGTCATACACTTTCCTCCTAGTGAAATTGTCACTTTTAGCTTATATATAAATATTAAGATAATCATTATATTCTCTTAATTATATAAAAAAATATTTTAAATAGGTTATATTTATCCGTTCCACAAAAGTTGTGTGCTTTCTTTTTTTACAAATTTTAAGAAAATATAATTAATGCATTGATAATTAATGTATTTCTTTTTTACCTTTGTTTATAAATTTATTTTATCTTAAAAATAGTTTAAACTATCATTAATTTATTATTCAAAGTGTGAATTTATTAGAGAATAAAATAGAAAAAAGATATTAAATATATTTTATAAATAAAAGTGAATAATTATTTTGAAATATTCTAAAATAGAATAGTAAATAACTTTTATAGAACGGAAAAATTAATATCATTTATTAACTCATTAATATTAAGTATTAAAATTATTATACTCACTTTATTAATATCTTATTAATAATAAGCGTATGGTTGAAAAAAAAAAATGTTGAGTTGAACAATTTTTTTTTCTCAAAATTGACACTTTTACTTAGATGAAGATGGTATTAATTAGTCATTTTTCCATATAAACTAAGTTGGTACCTATATCAAGTTTTTAAGATAAAAAAACTGTCATGAATTTCCTAATAAATACACCCTTATTATTAATTAATAATATATCTTGACTGCCGGATACAAATTATATTTTTAATTGAGAAGATATAAATTTAATACAATATTATATATACTAAATAATAGGCCTGAATTATTAATTAGTTTTCCTGAGACTAAAAATTAAAAAAGGAAATTTTGTTTGTATATTAGCTTCGAATTGTATGGTGAGAAATCTGTTTTATCTACTACTACAATTATGAGATTGGTATGTTTCCCAAGTGGTATTAGAGTTTGGTGTCTTATTCAGTTGAAAACTTGAAATAACCCGTAGAATAATAGTTGGTGTCTTTTCAATGGAAGGACACATTAATTTATAAATTCTAAAATTACATACATATATACGTATAATATATGCAGAGGAGTGGCAAGTTAGGAATCGCAAAATTTATCCTATCTCAATTCAAATTTCATTTAAATTTAAACTATTTACACTCATTTTAAATCTAATTATAATTATTATTTTATTACTCATACTCGTTTTAAATTTATTTAATATTATTTATTTATTATCTATATTCGTTTAACTATCCATTTAAATATAAAAATATAAAAATATTATAAAATTTTAATTTTCTCAATTAGATAATTATAAATAAAAATTTATTACTAACACAATTTATTAAAATAATTCTTTACGATAAAATTTTATAATTAAAATAAAATATAATAAATATATAGTTAAAATTTAATTATATACAATTAATATATATAACCAGAGTATATATCTGAATCCATTACAAATAGTAAAAATACTATTTGTATTTATTCAAACTCGTTTATAAATTATTTATATTTTATATAAACAGGTCGGAACGAATCAAATACATAAAAATACTTGACCTATTACTATTCTTATATATATACAGTTGGGCCACATTATTATGGGTGGAGTTTGGTTTTAGTATATTCATTATACTCCTTCAATTCAAAATGATAGAGGCATTTTTTATTTTACACATATTGAGAAAAAAAATATGTTATTTAGTTAATGGATAAAATTTTTCTATAATTTATCCATTTTACCCTTCATTTGTACTAAATAACTATTGATTATTGTAAAAATAAAAAATTAAAATAGCTATTAATTGGATCAAAGTAATTTCAATTTAAAAATATAAATAATTAAATATAATATTATTAATGATAAAATATTTAAATAAAGATATGATTGTTAATTTACAATATAACTATAATTTAAATTAAATTAAATAATGAGATTATATTTTGTGACATATAAAAATGAAAAATTATCTTTATCGTTTTGGGATAGAGGGAGTAGCTAATTACATATTTAATTATTCATACACAAGTAATGTCGAAATTTGGTATACAATAAAATAATAAAAATGAACCCACAAAAAATTATAGATATAATTGAAGTAATTATCGAACAATTTCGAATCAGAATTATAATATATTGAATTCAGAGCCTCACTCTTAATTAATTAATAAGTGGGATTCTAATATTTTGATTTAAAGTGAGTTATACAAAAGACTTCTTATGACTATACATGTGTGTGTATGAATATTTTTTGAACTATTCATTAGTGTAGCATATATTTTAATGTGTAGATTGATTAATTTCTCATAAATTTTTAATTCTTAGTTAATTTACAATAATTATTATAAGTTTGAATTCATTCCTTTAATCAAAATTTTAATAGAATAGCCATAAGATGGAAGGTCAAATAAGATGAGTTCATCGGTCGCTTAGAATTGCATATGAGTTGAATTATATACTGAGTTAATAATAGAGGGAGAACTTCTACACGAGAGTAGTTTTTCTTTCTTTCTTTTTTTTTTTTTTTTTTTTTTTTTTGAAAACAGATGTTCTAGACTCTGTGTTAAATAATTGCTGAATATTTCTTAATCAAACAAACTAGTTATCATATTTGAGATCATATTCCTCCTTGTATATATATCCTCTTTACTTAATAAATTACTTATGTTGCAAGCTTAAAAAAAACAAAACAAAACAAATTTCATGCATCTAAAGCAAAAAGGCTATACAAAATTTAAATAATTCAAATTCAAATTATTTCAATTTTTATATAAATTCAAACTGAAGTTTATGCAAATGGGTTGAGATGGAAAATTTTTTATTGGGCAGCACCCTTCATATGCTTTATAAGTAATAATATATATATTTTATTCTTGTCCCAAATCAATCACTAATCTAATTTAAGTACCTTTACAGCATAGAACTCAATAGAAAATTGAAGAGAGAGAGAGAATTAAGAGTCAAATTCAGATATTAGTATATATTAATTTGCTCATATCTATGATTCTACACCGCCTAGAGAAAGTAATATATGGTAGATAGATATATATAGTCTGTGAATTATTAATTGCAAGGAATTGATCCTGTCAATGGAATTTTTTTTTTTAAAGTTTCAATTGATTTTCTTTTTATACTTTCTGTTGGCGCCAATCCTTATCCATTTTTTTCCCTGCAAACTAAGGAATTAATTGCTGCTGCTTGTTACTTTTAGCTATGCTAGTAATCAATGTCAAGTAAGTCAAATTTTAAATTTTAATTTAATAATGAAAAATTGTACATTCGAATCTATATATATATGTGTTTAATTGTCAATTTATTAGTGTTGATTGCTACCACTGTAATATTTTTCAATTGATAATGGTTTAATTGATCAGTTTTATTATTATTATTATTATTATTATTATTATTATTATTATTATTATTATTATTATTATTATTATTCAATTGATAATGGTTTAATTGATCAGTTTTATTATTATTATTATTATTATTATTATTATTATTATTATTATTATTGGTGTGCCTAATCTTCCTTAGAGTGACCAATTAAATTAGATGGACTTCAAGCTTCAAGTGAGTATACTCATTAATTAGTTCAAGAAGTAGGAAGAGAAGCTTTTAGTCACAAAAAAAACTATTAGAAAATGTTAGTTTTTGGTTGATGATGTTTAAATTTATATATAAATATTAGAGTTGGAGTAATCTCAAGAATTTCCTTTCTGCATCTGTAAATGACATGCAAGCAAGTTATCCAATGTTTTACCTAATTCATAGAGCACATAGCTAGTAATTAATATCCAATGTTTTCTGTCTTGGGTCAATTCAAAAAAGCTAATAATCTTCTTCATTTTGCTAGGTTTACATATATATATATATATCTTAATTTCATATCCACCAGTCCTTGTACTTCATTTTGCTGCATTATGAAAACCCAATCAAGATATATATGCCTACCTAAAACAAATGAAACAATTTCTGCCTCAATTTCAACTGATTTTTGCCTTCCTAAACTGCAGATAATACATATTATTTTGCTTTTATTTGATGTTAAAATATGAACAATTAAACTGAGAAGATACGGAAGTAAATAATTCATCAGAAATTAATCTTAAATTAATGCTTTATTCTTATAATAATTCAATAAAAAAAATCGTTCACATTGTAATATAAAGAACTTCTTTGATCCAATAACATAGACAATAAATTAATTCATTTATCAATCGAGTCAATTCTTGAATTCTTCTTTGTTTTACCTTTTGAATTTTAGTCCTTGTTATGACTTTCACTCACATTTAGGATTTTGTAGTGTTTGACTATTACTGATTGGCACAAATTAGACAAAATTTGATTATATGTGCATAATCTTTTCTCTTCCACTCACATTTAGACTGTTTGGTTTTCATGGAACCTCTGTTATATCTAACAGTCTTATAAATACATACATGTAGTGTATATATACGTATACAAGTACATAAACTCTGAAATTTTATTAATATGTTATTTATTATCACTTAATAAACCTAATTATTATAACAAATGAAAACATTTCCATATTCTGTTAATATTCTTTTGGTTAGTGGAATTACGTACCGATTAGAAATATAATATTGTTAAGGAGACAAAATATATAATACTAAACTGGAATTTATATATATTATATAATATTAATATGATATAAACTGATATGAAAAAATAGATGCAAAGTAAACGAATTAAAAATTATACTCCTTATATAAAAAAAAATATTCCTTAAAAAAGCAAACATATTTAGAGAGGAGCTCAACGTGATTAATATTATAAAATAAGACTTGAATTTTGAATGGTTTAATTAGGGTTAAACAAAGGCGTTGAGCACTTGGCATTTTTAAAGAAGAAAGATAACAGTGACATCCATGCATTAACTATATTAACTACCACCAGGAGTTTGACTAACGGTTGAGCAACAACTCCGAGGCACCAAATATATATACATAGAGCAACAACTCCCAGGCACCTTTTTTTTTTTTTTTTCAAAGCTCGCTCTCGAAATACAATTTGTACGGGATCGAATTTCTGTCCTCTCTCAGGCAGCATATTTATATATGCATATATTACGGGCCGAAGCTAGAAATTGAGAAGAAGAAAAAAAAAATTTTATAAAGTCCTAACGTTATTTTTATTAGAAAAAAAATATTAAATAATATTTTTAATTTTTTAAGAAATAGTTAAATAAAAAATTATATTATAATATTAGAAGTATAAATAATAAAATAAAAATAAATAAATAAATAAAAATTATAACCTTTTATTTTTTATAATTTTTTTATTGTGCTTTTAATTTTTTTTTCTTAGATTTTTAATTTATGAAATGAGTTCAAATTAAGTTAGTTTTTGCATTTGAAGAGCATTAATTTTTCTAAAAAATATATATATTTAATTACGAAAGAAATAATTTATTAATTTTTTTCTTACATAAACTAAATAATATGAGGCAATTTAAAATTTTAAAGAGAGCAAATAAATAATTCTAATAATTTTTATAATTATATAAATATAATTTTTTTTTTCAAAAAGAGAAGGGGCAGTTGCCCTCTTCTCCCTCAACATGACTTCGTTACTGTGTGTGTATATATATAATAATTTTTGTTGTTTTCTACTTTTCATTTTTCTAATTCTCCCATGTTATATATATATATATATATATATATATTATTGGATAAGAAAGGCAGGCGTCAAATCCTTAGGCTTACCAACTCACCGCCATATGGATAATGGACTCACCATTCCTATCTCCACACCACTAAATGATTAATTCCAAAATTTTTAATTCCCATTTTAGTAATTGCCTAGCATCATCCTGCAACTAAATTTCTCATTTTCATGCATAGTTCAACCATTTCCTGAGCTATTAATCAGCACTCAGCCCATTTCATCCGAGAACTTGACTTCAGCTATGCTATCCAAGTTTATTAATTATTGTTAAAAATTAATATAAAAATTTTATTATTTTCTAGATATTTTTATTAATTTTGATTTAGTCAATAAGTTGGTTACTAATAATATTATAATTTTTATTTTTAAGAAAATAATTAGAGATTATGAAAATATTTAATGAGATTTTTTTTTTGTATTGTTGTAAATATGCCTTTAAAAAGGCTCTGCATGTTGAATAAAATATATGTTCTTTGCACCGCATTTCCTTCCCTACTTCTTGTCTCATTATTTACTATGCTTTCTTTGCTTAAAATAACAACAATGGTATGAGCAAAATAATCTCAAGAGACCTATAAAGTCTCTATAATCATATCCATAACCATATCCATACTACATAATCATAGCCATAACTATAACCATATTCATAACCATAATCATTTCTAAATCCATAACCATAATCAATAGCTATAACCATAATTATAAGTACAAATGAAGAGACAATCAAATTACTTTGTATCAATGACTCCACTAAAATTTGATGGAGAAAATTATAAAGTGTTGTCAGTTCAAATGACAGTCTATCTCGAAGCTTTGGATCTTCAGAAAGCTGTAGAAAAAGATTATGAGATTCCTCTACTTGGAAATAATCCAACATAAGCTCAAATTAAAAATCATAAGGAGAAAAAAACAACAAAAGTTAGAGCTAAGACTTTCTTACTCTCAGTTGTTTCACCATCAATTCTAACTAAAATTATGCAAAAAGAATCTGCTGCAGACATTTGAGAGTATCTCAAAGATAAGTATGAAAGCAATGAAATGATGAAAAACATGCAAGCATTTGAACAAAAAAGATTAATGAGAAAAGAAGGTTGCGTTGAATGTACTTATCTAGAAAGGTCAATAAACAAAGATAAGATTGAAAGTCATCCCCCATGTGCTTATTGTAAGAAAACAAATCATCAACATTTTAAATGTTGGTGGAGACCAAATACCTATTGCAACAAATGTGGTCGAATGGGTCACATGAAAAGAGTATGCAAGACCCAACAATAAGTAAAATTTGCTGCAAATCAACAATTGAAGGAAGAAGAACTTTTTTAGCATCGATTAATGCACAAGTATATTTTTTTCTAAAAATAAGGCTTAAGATATGTTAGGTGCTAGAGATTTATATATTAAGGAGGGGTGTTAAAAATTAATATAGAAATCTTTATTATTTTCTAGATATTTTTATTAATTTTGATTTAATCAATAAGTTGGTTACTAGTAAGATTATGATTTTCTATTTTTAGAAAAATAATTAGAGATTATGAAAATATTTAGTAAGATTTTTCTGATTGTTTTGTTGCAAAATATACCTTTAAAAAGACTTTTCATGTTGAATAAAATATATGTTCTTTGCATCTCATTTCCTCCCCCCCCCCCCCCCCCCCCCCCCCCCTACTTCTTATTCCATTCTTTACTGTGCTTTCTTATGCTTAAAACAACAACAATTATTATTATATATCTTTTCCTTTCTTGCAGTACCCCGAACCCGATATATGAGGAACAATCCCTTAAGTTCAACAAGTCATCACAAATAAATTAAAAAATAATAAAGGCTAAAATGCCATCATATTTATTTTTTTTATATAATTTACATTTAAAATTCAAATTTAAAATTAATTCAAATTTTAACATACAAATCCTTAAATTTTAGATTGTAATGAATTACTAGCAATGCATTTAAAAGAAAATGGAACGAGTTATGTTTTTAGTTAATGCAGGCTAGTTAATGCCATATTTTTTTTAAGTCAAACTATTTGATATTTTTGCATATATTGTCACAACTTCGAATGAATAAGTATCAAACCCAAATCCTATAATTATCATTCAAAAGCTTGATATTTACGTATGATAAATCTCATTAATTCTTAATAATGAATGATTAAAATATAAGGTACATATCTTATATTTTTCTATTAATTTTAATATACCTTACAAAAAAAACTGTGTTTCACTAAAAATTTGTCTTTTTAATATACACAAATCTTATATTTTATCTCTGTGTATCCATTGCATATTTTACATATATGAATTTGAAAAAAGACAAAAAACAGTGGCAAAACCAGGTGAGGTTGGATAGGAGCTGACGACTCCCCGCCGGCCGCCGGACATATATTTTTAAGAGATTCTTTCTGCCGGCCGAGGCAATACAAATCCTTAAATTTTAGATTGTAATGAATTACTAGCAATGCATTTAAAAGAAAATGGAACGAGTTATGTTTTTAGTTAATGCAGGCTAGTTAATGCCATATTTTTTTAAGTCAAACTATTTGATATTTTTGCATATATTGTCACAACTTCGAATGAATAAGTATCAAACCCAAATCCTATAATTATCATTCAAAAGCTTGATATTTACGTATGATAAATCTCATTAATTCTTAATAATGAATGATTAAAATATAAGGTACATATCTTATATTTTTCTATTAATTTTAATATACCTTACAAAAAAAACTGTGTTTCACTAAAAATTTGTCTTTTTAATATACACAAATCTTATATTTTATCTCTGTGTATCCATGGCATATTTTACATATATGAATTTGAAAAAAGACAAAAAACAGTGGCAAAACCAGGTGAGGTTGGATAGGAGCTGACGACTCCCCGCCGGCCGCCGGACATATATTTTTAAGAGATTCTTTCTGCCGGCCGAGGCAATACAAATCCTTAAATTTTAGATTGTAATGAATTACTAGCAATGCATTTAAAAGAAAATGGAACGAGTTATGTTTTTAGTTAATGCAGGCTAGTTAATGCCATATTTTTTTTAAGTCAAACTATTTGATATTTTTGCATATATTGTCACAACTTCGAATGAATAAGTATCAAACCCAAATCCTATAATTATCATTCAAAAGCTTGATATTTACGTATGATAAATCTCATTAATTCTTAATAATGAATGATTAAAATATAAGGTACATATCTTATATTTTTCTATTAATTTTAATATACCTTACAAAAAAAACTGTGTTTCACTAAAAATTTGTCTTTTTAATATACACAAATCTTATATTTTATCTCTGTGTATCCATTGCATATTTTACATATATGAATTTGAAAAAAGACAAAAAACAGTGGCAAAACCAGGTGAGGTTGGATAGGAGCTGACGACTCCCCGCCGGCCGCCGGACATATATTTTTAAGAGATTCTTTCTGCCGGCCGAGGCAATACAAATCCTTAAATTTTAGATTGTAATGAATTACTAGCAATGCATTTAAAAGAAAATGGAACGAGTTATGTTTTTAGTTAATGCAGGCTAGTTAATGCCATATTTTTTTTAAGTCAAACTATTTGATATTTTTGTATATATTGTCACAACTTCGAATGAATAAGTATCAAACCCAAATCCTATAATTATCATTCAAAAGCTTGATATTTACGTATGATAAATCTCATTAATTCTTAATAATGAATGATTAAAATATAAGGTACATATCTTATATTTTTCTATTAATTTTAATATACCTTACAAAAAAAACTGTGTTTCACTAAAAATTTGTCTTTTTAATATACACAAATCTTATATTTTATCTCTGTGTATCCATGGCATATTTTACATATATGAATTTGAAAAAAGACAAAAAACAGTGGCAAAACCAGGTGAGGTTGGATAGGAGCTGACGACTCCCCGCCGGCCGCCGGACATATATTTTTAAGAGATTCTTTCTGCCGGCCGAGGCAATACAAATCCTTAAATTTTAGATTGTAATGAATTACTAGCAATGCATTTAAAAGAAAATGGAACGAGTTATGTTTTTAGTTAATGCAGGCTAGTTAATGCCATATTTTTTTTAAGTCAAACTATTTGATATTTTTGCATATATTGTCACAACTTCGAATGAATAAGTATCAAACCCAAATCCTATAATTATCATTCAAAAGCTTGATATTTACGTATGATAAATCTCATTAATTCTTAATAATGAATGATTAAAATATAAGGTACATATCTTATATTTTTCTATTAATTTTAATATACCTTACAAAAAAAACTGTGTTTCACTAAAAATTTGTCTTTTTAATATACACAAATCTTATATTTTATCTCTGTGTATCCATGGCATATTTTACATATATGGATTTGAAAAAAGACAAAAAACAGTGGCAAAACCAGATGAGGTTGGATAGGAGCTGACGACCCCCCGTCGGCCGCCGGACATATATTTTTAAAAAATTCTTTCTGCCGGCCGAGGCAATAAAAATGGAGGCCTCCCCCCCCCCCCCCCCCCCCTTCCTTTTTTTCTTCTCCTTTAGCCCCCCTCTCCCAGAGGGGGCTGGCTTCGTCACTGACAAAAAATAAGATAGGGCTAACTAATGGCAACAAAAGCAAAGGTTGGAGAGTATTTTTCACCCACTGAGTCGGTCATAGATGTGGGAATCATTTAACCCCGCTCACTGGATAATTAATAATTTAATTGTAAGGATTATAATATAACAAATTAATTAATAATTTGATTCTCAAGATTATAATATAATTAACAAATTAATTAATAATTTGAAAGTTGTCCTTATTTGTTTTTTACAGATTGAGTTATGCAGCCCTACCCATTAATTGTTTGGGACATTTATATAACTATCTAAACATACAATTTTTATTTCAAAAATACTATAAAAGTTAAAAGTATTATATAGATGTATTGTAGATATAGTTTGTATTATTGTGTGTATATTTTATATATATTGTGTATATATTTATTATATATATATATTAAAAATATGATATTAAAAAATTTTAATAAAAAATAAATAAAATAAAATAAAGGAAAGTATAAAAATTACAAAAGAAAAAAAAAAGAATAATTAGCGTTGAAAACATAAAAATTGGAAAAAAAAAAATTTCCGTATCCTATATTTTTTTAAAACGGAAATGTTGTGTCTGTATACAGTGAAATAATCTCTATTTTTTTTCTTACAGATTGAGTTATGCAGCCCTACCCACCAACATTACTTTTTGAATATTGGAAAGGGGAAATTTTAACATTGGCCAGATTCAAACTGTCATTGTTAAGGATATTATTATTTATTATTATACTAAAACATGTAGTAGTTAGCCACCAATATTATGATTAAGGATATAAATAAGTTAATATACTTTTAGCTGCTCTAATTGGATTAGGGGCGGACCCAGACTATTTTACATTTAGGGAGCCAAAATTATGCGCCAACAAATCAAAAATTTTGATAAATTCTTATAATTAAAATTATTTCCAATTTCATTAAGAATTTCGATCAACAAGATGAAATATATTATAGTGTTGGAAAAATAAATTTAAATTATTTTTTTTTATTCATTTAGTTATAAAAGTAATATAAAATTAATTATATCTCATTTCCATTTAAAATTCACCATATAACTAAAAACTCATACTTAATTAATTATTCAAAAAAAATTAATTACAATCTTTAGATATTTATTGTAATACCTTGTAAGTAAATAAAATAAGTAAATAATTATTAAAGATAAAATTTTAATATTTTAATAGTAATGTAATAATTATAAATATATATATATAATAAATAAACTAAATGAATTAAAATAATAATAAAGATAAAATAAGTTGTGATAAAAATAATTATTGATATATGTGACAGACAAAATGAAATGGTGGTAGATGATGATTTGAAATAAAAATAAAAGCTTTAATAATTAAAGTTAAAGAATTATTTTAGTGGGTTAGTGGGTAATTATTGTGTTGATTTATTGTGAGAAAGCTTTTTAATAAGAAGAAGGAAATAGAGACAGTAGAGAAAGAGATAGAGAGAATAGAGGAACGGAAATTTTTTTTTTAAACAGTAAAGAGGGGGAGGGAGTGAACTTAGAGCGATAATTTTCTTTAGCTCCGTTCGTTGACTTCTGGCTGTCTTCGATTGATACATGTCGGCCATCGTAGAAGTACATTCGACGAGCTTTCCAATGGTATTCAAACCGCCATGAAGGCTGCTGGAGCAGGCAGCACCCGCCGTCTGAAACGGTGACCGGAGCTCTGGCCGGCATAAACTTTCGACTAACTTTCAGTCCATTTTTTGATCCTTATTTTCAGCGACTCCGATATTTTTAAAACTCTCTCTTCATAAGCTTCAATTTGGTATCTTATTTGCTAATTTAGAATGAGTATTTAGTAAATGTATAAATAGTAACTAAAAATAAAAAATATATAAATATATAATTAAAATAATAAATAAATAAATTTAAAATAATAATTATAATTAATAATTATAAATTATAAATATGAAACTAAAATTTAATTAGTGAGTTACTGAGGTAGATTAAAATTTTATTACTAGTTGATTACTTATTTAGAATTATTTATTTTATTAATTGATTTAAATAAATTATTTACTAATTAAAAGATTAGTTATTATTTATTTATAGAATTAATTAAGTAGTTACAACTAGAATAAAAAATTAAAATAATGAAGACTATTAGATAATAAATATATATACTTGAGAAATTTTATTAATATATACATACAGTTATTTATAATTAATTAATTATTAAAATTGGAAGGAAATATATATATATGTGTATATCAACTTTAAAATAAAAATATTTATGGTTAAAATAAGTTTAAAAAAATTAAAACTTAGATTTTTTTTATAAAATTATAGATTAAATAAATTGTATTTAAATATGAGTGTATAAATAAATATATGTATAGATTTAATAAATTAATTATAAGGCAATAAATAAATAGTTTGTTAATTAAGTTTTATTAAATGCTACAATTAAGTTATTATTCACTTGAGAGAATTATTTACAAATTGGATTTAGTTAATTAAATTAATTATAAATTAAATTAAATTAGTTAATTATTAAATAATCAATAAATATATTTTGTTTGAAAATTCATAAAATTAAATATTTAATTAAAGTTATATTATTATAAATATATCAGTTAAATTATTATTATCTTTATTTAAGAATGAATAATAATAATTGTTAAAACATAAATAATGCTACATAGTATTTAAATACTAATATTATTATTATTGTAGAAATAAAATATTATTACTAAATTTAATATTATAATTATCAGTAATTATGAATTTTAGTATAATCATTGTTATAACTATCAATATATTAAATTTAGTGTTTTTAAACTCATTATAGATTTATTTCAATAGCTAGTATTGTTGTTATTATTATTATTGCTAATATTATTTAATCTAACATAAATCATTAAGATTGAAATAATGATAATCAAATAAATATTTTAGTTATGTAAATAGTATTACTATTTTAATTATTAAAATTACTAATTTTATTTTAATTATAAGTAATTATTATAAAATAAAAAAATAAAGTATTAAAAAGTAAATAAATTGTATATTATTATTATTATTAAATTTAATATAAATTTTTATGGTTAAAATAAAGGTAATTAAGCAATTATTTTAGTAAAAAGAATTATTCAAATAATGTTATCAATTAAGTAAAGAATAATAATAATACTATTGTCTTTATTAGTATTATTATTTTTAATATTTTAAATAGTATAAAAAAATAAAGAAATTTAAGTAAATAATATTATTGTTATCTTAAATAAATTTTTCAATACATATATATATGTATTGTTATTATTATTATTTATCACCAACTGAAATTTGAAAATTTAGAATATATATATGAATTAATTTACTATAGTATTAGATACTTAATTATTATATAATTAAATAGATTAGTTAATAAATAAATAGTATCAAATATAAATAAATTATTAAAATAAACTAAAATAATATAATTTAATTGCAATTATAAAAAAATAACATATTTTAATATCCAAAATATATTGAGTTATTGAAAATATTATTGTTGAAAATTTTAAAAGAGCTAGGAAGCTTAACAAATTGAGAGAAATACTTATTGGAGTATTATTTTTGAAAATTTGGGAAAAATTCAAATTACGCCGAGATTCCGCCGATATTTCGCTAGAAGTTAAGAATCGTTCCTACGTATCATTTTCATAGCATATATTCATAGTAGTTGATAAAAATTTAAGTTAAATCTTAAATTAAATATTATTTTTTATATTATTAGGAACGAATCCAGCTAAAATTATTGAGATAGAGAGGATCTTGTTGATTAGTCAAATATAATTTTTAGTCCAAATGAGTAGATAAATATGTACCATTATATTTCTAAAGTATTATATATATTTATGATTTTAGAAAAGAATTTACAGAATTCAAGATGATTTATTTTTGAATGATATTTAATTTTTTTATAAATTGAGAATATATAATGGTAGCTTAAATTTTTATATATGTAACTGATTAATTATATTGTGCTAGATAAATAATTCGTATACTTTTTTATTATAATCCTACGAGATCGCACCTTAATGATGGGTGTTAATATAAATTTAATGATATTATAAATTTACCCTTGGCCAAGATAATTGCTCTGCATATATATATTAAAGTTATTTTTTCTTAGGTTAGCGAGATAAGTCATCATGCATCATTGAATTGAAGTTGGATCAATATTGAATTATATTTGAGTGTATATAAATAATGTTGAATTGATTTATTCGTATTATTTTAGAAATTAAGAAAATATTTAAAAGTGATGTTTGATATTTCAAGTTTTATTTATCCAGCTGATTAATGATGAATATGCAATTTGTTCTCTCTTATTACATATTTATTTATTCACTTAGTAGTTGGACTCACTTTTTTAATATATAACATTTCAAATATTGAAGAATAAACCAGTAGAACATCTCTACATTTTTCTTCCTTCAGCATTTAGATAAGGTCATACCAATATAATTGTCATTTGAATTTATTTAAGAATCATCTATATTATTATACTAAACAATAGTAAATTGTATTTAGAAATACTAATATCTACTGGATTGTGTATTTGAAGAATATTAAGTAATAAAATTATGAGTAATATTTTATTAGTAAATTAATATTACTATAGATTGTGAGGTAAGTCCATCATTAGAATTCAGAGATTGGGGTATAACATTTATAAATACAAAAAAAAAAAGGAGTGAAAAAATTATTCAAGAACTTTACAATGAAAATTTTGGGTTTAAATAGAAATTTTGATAATCTAATGAATTTTTAGTAAAATTTTTATTTTAGGATATTGATCCACCTTTACTAAAACTCAATTCTACAAATAAAATTTAGACAGATTAAGATTTGAATCAAATAAAAAATCAAGATTTTTAAAAGGAAAATGGAAATAAATAAAAACAATTCACTTACTAATTATAAACACCTTAATCAACTCTTTTTAATTCCTAAAAATTTTATTTAAAAAATTTAAGGAAAAGGAAAAAAATGTGGCAATAGAAAGAATGAGAAGAAAATAAAAAAAAAATAATTTGAGGGTCAAAATCTAATTACTTAAAAAAATATAATATATACGTAATATGAAAATTAAAAAATTTAGGGGCCAAGGCCCCTCAAACCCAGTATAGGTTCGGCCCTAAATTCAATTAATAGATATTTTGAATTCAAATTGATAATCATTGAATCGAATTCGAGCTAAAGTAGATGATGAGCGTAATCAATTATTGACGTTTTACATAATTTTAATTATATTTTATATGGAAGAAAATATCATGATAGAGATAAATAAGAAATATATGCTGATAGAGTAATGTCATCAATATTTAATATCAAAGAGTATTAAAATTTG